>ML058482.1:1054134-2396724 GCA_003013855.2 Liriodendron chinense
ATTGAATCCTTACCATTGTGCTCATACTAATGAGTGCGGGTGGACCCCCCAAAATTTTATGGTTAGTCAATAAATCTACGTCCTCAACGACCGTGTACTACGTACTCTACGTTCTGGACAACAGAATGGATACAGCACGCAAAGTAAGATGGAACTTTACCTGCAGAACCCAGTTATAAGAATTTCTAAAGTAACATGTACATATATAACTCGGGGCTGACTCACCTGAGGAACCAACACACCTACTAACGTACATAAATGTGAAATTAAGTCTGATATGACATGTGACAAGTCGAATTTAGAGATAAATACTCGGCTACAATACCTAAACACGATAATTTGATATGAAGGCATTTTATGTCAGTGAGACCTTCTCAGCCCTCGACGTCTGATGGGCTGTGGACTAAAAGCTCCGCACTGTTCAATCATAGTCTCGTACTCAACTCTTTATTGACTCAGGTCACGCAACCCCTGAGTGGTATTTGATGTATAACCGCATGAGACTTACAACTTGTATCGCTGTTACTTGGAATCTTGTTTTAAAGAGGAAATATACTACTAACACTTGAACTTGTATTTTTGCAACTTCTGATCCTACCGGGACCAGACACTACAGCTCACATTTTACGGAACGGACACTACTCTAATTGAATCTTGTTCATTATGTGATCAAGGCTCACACTTCTCTCCCTGAAAGTCAACTTTTAGGTTCTTTTGGACTTTAAGTGTTCACAAATACTGAAATCAAAGTTGTTCAAACAGCAAATTTTATTAAAACGTAAAAATAGTGAGTTTAAAAAAAAAAATTAAAAAAACCACTGAAAAACTGTTCAGATTAAAATAGGGAGTTTTAAAGTGGGTTAAGACTCAAGATCTCTTTTAAAATTTTAAGAACTTCATGGTCGAAGGACTTGGAATAACAATATCAGTTTTAATCGCCTCTAGCAGACGAGCTCCGAAGAATAAAAGAAGTACTACAGGTCCAGGTCGCTCGTGGAAATAAACTGATAGCTCTTGCAGACAAGCGCTGAGCATATAAGCCTGCTACGAGGCTAGGGCGCTCGTGTAAATAAGCTGATAGCTCTTGCGGACAAGCGCAGAGCGTATAATCCTTTTTGCCGCGTGCCAATGGTTCAGAAGCTCGGGAACACCAGCTATCAGCTTATAACCTTCCGCTCTCTTCAACAAAAACTGGACGCTCGTCAGGAATAGTGCTCAGCAACTTTCCACAGCGTAGAGTTACATACTCGTGAACCAGAGCACTCGTAGAAGGACGTACGCTTCGAAAGGCTATTTAGTCACTACTGTAAGGAATCGGAAGTCATGGTCGTCGGGAATATCCGGCTAAAACCCGAATAGAAGAAGATACCAAGACTCAGAGTTCCCTAACGATAGTTCCTTGCATTGACTAGCCTACTCATTAACCTAATCTAGTGAGGAGATAGATTCCCTTTCATCCTATTCTTAGAATAGGGTACTTTAGTCATCTGTTAGAGCCGTAGAATGCATTGTATTACCCTACCGACTTAGATATATTCCTTACCTAGGTAGTTACTTTTCCATGTGTTATGAGTTAGAAATTGGGGGCAACCAATTAAGAGAAAAGATGGAGTGAGACTGAAATCGTAGCCTTCCGGTTGCCGACCTGCGGCCGGTGGGAATCCACAAAAAAATAAGGAAAGTCCAGATGCCTCTTTTAAGGAACCTTTCTTCCACTTGTCAACCTCCTGGAATGTCTTAAGCTGCATTTGTCAAACCGCGGCAGACACCCTTGCTAAACTAGTAGTGTCAGTTAGCAAGATAGTTCGGGAAAGATAATACGGAGGATTCTTCTGTCAAGTAGGAAGGTGTAGTTCCGTTTGTAATGGAGGCGGACTGCACTGTCTTAGTCGAGGACAAGGAGTTTTGCAAAGTTATTTATAGGGAGTTCCTCGAGGTTTGCGCGGTAGCCGTTTGGGTAACGAACTCCGAAGGCCTTCAGTTCTTCTACAATACGCAAAGGAGCTTTGTGTGAGAATTTGGAGTCGCGACCTAAATTTCGAGACAGTTTAGCTGAGCTAGTCGTAAAGAATCCCGGAGTCTCTGACGGAAGGCTTCCCAATGGACGTGTTAGGTATGGCCACCAAAGGTCTGTAAGACGCCTGCTCGGTGTCCAGGTTGGTTTAGTAGGAGGTAGGTTGGCTTACGGCCAACCGTTGGTTGGGGGACACGTTGGAGGTGTAAGATATGTAAGATCACGAAGAGCGGTTGTCGTTGAAGTTCCCAGGTGGCAGCTTTGTAATCCAATATGAAATGGTACCCTTCCTCTAGAGGTTTCTTAGGTACTAGCAAAACTGCTATACCTCGTCGCGATAGTCCGCTCAGCTGGCAGACGGCAACACCGTTGCTATGTAGTTAGACTCAAGGGGAAGTGGTCGCTTCAGTACCTTCGTGGTAACGGATCCTTCATAACATGCGGACAATAGTGGGGTATATGTCCATAACCGCTGGGAGAATTTGTGGACTTTGTATATCCAGAGAATACCTTAACCTCCCTGTGCCGAGCTTTTAATACACATCCCGAAAAAGGGATTGAAACTTCCTTCGTCGCGCGTGCACCAAGGCTCCCGATTTCGGAGCTAGATAGCCGAGGAAAAGTATCGATAGCTTTGACAAGGAGAGGGTTAAATACTCTTCGTAGGCATAGTTTTTTGGTCGTAGAGTGGATTACCTAAACTTTGTCGTCGTACCCCTTTGTTATTTCCTCAAATGTCACGCCAAATGTTGGCTTCGTCAGGTTTGACTTTCAATATGGCTTCTTTTTCCGGAGTGGCGGAATTATCGTCTCTAGTGGTCACTTTCTAAGTCTAAACGCAACCTATTCTTAGGAGGGTTTTGATACTGACTTAAGGTTCGATTTCGAGTCTTTATATAGTTACGTCTTCTCCACCGTAATCGCGCAGTACCATATGTTCCGTTCTTTGCGTTCAGTCTCCTCCAGGGAAGAAGCCTCTTTTTCATATCCACGCTAGCCGCATTAGCGAGGGGTTCTTTCAAATGAGACCAAAGTATCGTAACTACACCCCCCTTAATCGGCCTCCGGAAAAGGTGCTAATGGAGATTAAGCATAAACCGTATGTGAAATGGCCCGCAAAAATAAAATCCAACCCGGAGAAGAGAGACAAGAGCAAGTTCTGTTATTTCATAAAGACCATGGGAACACTACCCAAGATTGTATAACTTTGCGTGACCACATTGAGGCCTTATTCGGAAAGGCCATCTTCAAGATTATGTTGTCCGGCAAAGGCGCTCGCCCAAGAGGGGAGAAGCCTCGCAACAACGGAAGAAATCACCTCATCAACATAATCCGCAAGAAGATGCTTAGCCCACTGGGGAGATACGGACCATCGTCGGGGACCTGCTTGTGGGGAGATTCTTGGGCCTCAAGGAAAGCATACGCTCGTAAGGTGTCAAGGAAACCCCAGCATATCTATTGGCTGGAGAAAACACCCAACGCATCAAAAATCAGTCATCCACCAATTTCCTTTTCCCTCGAAGACGCTGAGGGACTTCACTTCCCTCACGAAGACTCCATCGTGGTCACACTAAAGGTATCTAATTATTTAACTCATCGTATTATGGTGGATACAGGTAGCTCAGCCGATATTCTGTACCTGGAGAAAATGGCACTTGCCAGAAGCCTACTCAAGCCAATCTCGACTCCCCTCGTCGGTTTCGGGGGCGAGGTGGTAATGCCTGAAGGAAGCATTGATCTTCAAGTCACTCTTGGGGAAAGTCCGGCGAAGACTACCATCTTCATAAACTTCCTCGTGGTAGATCGAAAGTCAGCATATAACCCCATTTTGGGGCGGACCATCGCTTAATAAGGTTGGGGTAGCCTTACATCCTTTGTATTTGTGCGTCAAGTTCCCTACCCCAAATGGTGTTGGGGTTGTACGAGGGAATAAAAAAGAGGCTCGGTCCTGTTATGAGATAGCCCTACAAGATCGAAAGAAAGCGCAAGCAGCACCCATTATGATGATAGCACAAGATTCACCTAATTCCTCGACGGACAACTCGTTAGATCCAAGAGATCGAACGCCCTCCAGTCGGGAACTCCTGGGGAAGATACAGTGGCGATTCACTTAACCCAAGACGACTCGTCCAAAGTTGTTTACACGGGATCCTTTTTGAAGATTGCATTCCGGGATGAGTTGACCCGTCTCCTCACCGAATATCAAGACGTATTCGCTTGGTCTCACAAAGATATGCCAGGTATTGACCCCAACATCATCGCATATCGTCTGAATATCGACCCGAAGCATAAGCCCGTACACCAGTGCCGACGTGCCTTCACTGCAGAAAGGCAGATAGCAATCAAAGCTGAAGTCGAGAAGCTGCTTACGGTCAATTTCATAAAAGAAGTTGACTACCCAGAATGGGTCGCGAACGTAGTTCTCGTCCGGAAGCTAATGGAAAATGGAGAATGTGCGTCGACTATTCGGATTTGAACAAAGCGTGCCCCAAAGATAGCTTCCCAATGCCGCGGATCGACCAGCTGGTCGATTCAACAGCTGGGCATGCCCTGTTTAGTTTTATGGACGCTTATTCTGGTTACAACCAGATCATGATGCATCCACCCGATAGCCAACATACTGCCTTCATCACGGATCGAGGACTATATTGTTACCAAGTAATGCCGTTTGGTCTTAAAAATGCAGGGGCCACCTATTAGCGCCTCGTCAATAAAATATTCGCTGCCCAAATCGGCAGGAATATGGAGGTCTACGTTGATGACATGCTCGTGAAAAGCATCGTAGAAGACGATCATCTTTCTGATCTTCGAGAAGCCTTCGACCTGATGAGGAAATATCAGATGAAGCTGAATCTAGAAAAATGTGCGTTTGGAGTATCTGCAGGAAAATTTCTCGGATTCATGGTCGGCCAGCGAGGGATTGAGGCAAATCCTGAAAAAATAAAAGTGTTAATAGAGATGAAATCCCCGACCACTCTTAAGGACGTCCAACGTCTGGCTAGTCGTATTGCATCGTTAAATAGGTTTATCTCGCGAGCATCTGACAAATGCTTACCCTTCTTCAAACTCCTTCGTGCTACAGTCAAATCTGATTGGGAGTGGACACCACAGTGCGAAGAAGCTTTTCAACAACTGAAGCAATACATGAGCACACCCCCTATTTTATCTAAACCTGTTGCACACGAGCAACTCATTCTTTATCTATCTGTGTCCTCCACGGCCGTTAGCGCCGCTTTAAAAAGAGAAGATTTCGGGGTGCAAAGGCCCGTTTATTATATCAGTTGAGCAATGGTTGACGCAGAAACTCGGTACTCTGATATGGAAAAACTGGCCCTAGCTTTGGTCACGGCAGCTCGAAAACTGCGACCTTACTTTCAAGCTCACGTTATCCTGGTACCAACAAATCATCCGCTATGACAGATCCTTAAAAAACCTGAGGCTTTCGGACGTTTAACCAAATGGGCGGTCGAGATCAGTGAGCACGACATATCGTTTTGCCCCAGGACTGCAGTCAAAGGTCAGGCCGTAGCTGACTTTATCGCCGAGTTCACGTACTCCTCTCCTGGTGATAATGCCCGGACCAGCGAATAGCCTGTCTGGTCGCTCTTCGTGGACGGATCCTCACGAACCACTGGTAGTGGAGAGGGCCTAATTCTAGTCGCTCCAGACGGATCGCATTTCCAATACGCTTTACGTTTCGATACTCACGTCTCAAATAATGAAGCGGAATATGAGGCCCTGATAGTTGGCCTCGAACTAGCAACTGTCCTTTCGATTCAAAATTTGCTCATTCACAGCGACTCTCAGCTCATTGTCAACCAAGTTCTCGGTGAATTCGAGGCTAAAGAAGAAAGGATGGCCTTATACAAATCTCGAGTACTGATCTTGCTCGCCAAGTTGAAGAATTATGAAATAATCCATATTCCTTACGAGAAGAATCAACTCGCGGATTCCTTGGCAAAACTTGCCTCTGCACCAGAATCTGAGCTATCATATTCAACTCTTATCGAGCATCTTCAGAAGTCGCGTATCGACCAAGTAATTCTCGAGCAGGTGATTTCGGTGCAACCGTCTCCATGTTGGATGGATCCCATACTCCTTTATCTCAGAGACGGATACCTTCCAGACGATAAGAAAATCGCACGGAAAATTCATCATCGAGCCGCCCGATATACCTTACAAGATGGGATACTGTTGCGTAAGAGTTTTTCCTTGCCCTATTTAAGGTGTCTTCATCCAGAAGAAGCATATCGTGTCCTAGATGAAATACACCAGGGGCATGTGGCAACTACCCCAGGGGCGATCCCTAGCATATAAGGCGATGAGGCAAGGATATTATTGGCCCACTATGAAAGCAGATGCAATTGAATTCTCTAAAAATGTGACAAGTGCCAGCGATACTATCCTATACCTCATGTACCGTCCGAGCAAATGACTCCTGTTGATAGCCCTTGGCCTTTCGCGTAATGGGGGGTCGATATCATCGGGCCCTTGCCTACTGGAAAAGGACAAAACAGATTCGCGATAGTGGGGGTTGATTACTTCACCAAATGGGCCAAGGCAGAACCATTAGCCAAAATTACCGAAAAACAAACTACCAAGTTTATATGGAGAAATATCATATGCCGTTATGGGCTCCCCCACACTATAATTACCGACAACGGAACGCAGTTCGACAATGCAGCTTTCGATGAATTTTGTGACAAGTGGAAGATTCGCAACATCCGCACCTCTCCGTATCATCCTCAAGCAAATGGGCAAGTTGAGGCAGTGAATAAAATTATTAAGCACCACCTAAAGACCAAGCTTGGCAAATGTAAAGGTATGTGGCCAGAACTTCTGCTAGAAATATTATGGGCATATAGAACTACAACCCGTACATCAACAGGCGAAACTCCTTTCTCTTTAGCATTTGGCGTCGACGCGGTAGTACCAGTTGAAATTCAGGTACCTTCGTATCGAATCGAACAGTATGATCTCGCGCGTAACCAAGAAAGCCTTCGACATCACCTCGATCTTTTGGAAGAACGGAGAAACGCCTCTCAAATGCGAGCAGCCGCATATCAACAACGTATTGCTCGCTACCGAAATGCTAAAGTTCGACCTAGGTCTTTCCAACTCTGTGACTTAGTCCTCAGACAAAATCTCGGGGTTCCTGCCCGGTCGCTTGATCCAAATTGGGAAGGCCCGTATCGGGTGGTTAAAATTGTACGACCCGGTACTTATTACCTTGAAGATATGCAGGGGAGACCTGTACGTCGCCCTTGGCACGTGGAACACTTGCTACAATATTTCCCTTAATTCGATGTATCTCTCAACATCATTCAAATAAATAAAGATGGAAGAAATCTTTTGGTCGCTACCCCCATTTCCTTGGGTTTGAATAGCCCAGAAGAGAATACATATATTCTCTTGGCCAATTGCCTACCTTTGGTAGGGTTAAAATCGCCCTTGATGGTCGCGTTTCCATTATATGGATTAAAAATAACCCTGAAGAAGAACATGTGTTCTCTTGACCAGTCTTCTACCCTTGGTAAAATTGGAGTCTCAATCGATAGATCAGTCTATCTCCATGAGGGTATGGTCATCACGACCCCCCGGATTGAGCATAACTCATTTCTCAATCGATAGATCAGTCTATCTCCATGAGGGTATGGTCATCACGACCCCCCGGGTTGAGCACAACTCATAACTACTTATTAAACAAGAAGGCATTCATCGCAACTCATAACTACTTATTAAACGAGAAGGCATTCATTGCATAAAAAGGAGACGAGAGGAAATAAGAATATCATCAAAAATATCTTTTTATTGATAATCAATTGTTTACAAAATTTGCTCATAAGTACAGAGGAGAGAAAGGAAACAAAAAAATCAATATCTGGGAGGAGCCGCGCTCTCGACCTCAGGGCCCATTTCTGGAACCCCTCCAGCCCGAGTGGCTTCGGTCACCTCATTCTCGGCCGCAGCTTGCTCCTCTGCAGCTATGATGGTCGCGACTCGACCGAATTCCCCCATATCAAAAGATGGAGACATCCGTTGCACTACTCGTAGTGCGAAATCGCGACCAGCATTATATGACTCGTATCTTTCCTTGTCATATAGCTGCGAGGTTCGAAACTCGGAGATTGCCCGAGCCCCTTCCTCAGAGAGCATCTTGACCAAGGCGACTCTCTCCTCGTCCCAGTGGATCGAGTCATCCTTGAGCTGCGCGAGAGTGGAGCGCTCTTTTTCCAAGCTGTCGCTAACTTCCTTGAGCTGCGACTTGGCCTCTGCGAGCCGCTCCTCCAGCGAGATCTTGTCTTGACAGAAGATCTCCCTCTCTTTCTGCTTTCTCCTTGAACTCCGCGAGCTTGGCGAAGTTGGAGTCCAGAGCCTGGTACCTATCGGTCAGGACTTGGACTTTTTCAATGAGGATCTTCTTCTCCTCATCTCTCTTCGAGATCATTGCCTCACGGGACTTGAGGAGCTGATCCCTGCCTTGGACCGCCTTCTCCAAGGCGATCCTCTTCCCTTCCGCCTCATCGATCACGCGACGGGCGGTGACGATATCACGCCTCGTCCGCAAGATAAGATCCAAGCCCTGCAAAATGGAAAAGAAAACGTGAGAAAAAATACTTGAGAGCCCAAAAATACTGAAGTAAACAAATATCAGCGAGATCTTACCTGGACCATCCTCACCCCCGCTTCGAGGAAGAGGGTTTCAGGGCTCGGTTCTGGAAGGGTGCCAAAAGTCTGGGGGGAGATGTTGTCGAAGAGGAATTTGCAGATAGGGTGGAGGTGGCGCGGGATCGTGAAGGACCCACTGCCGGATGGCTGGGCTACGACCAGCGCTGCTGTGCTCGCGACAGGAGCGGCAGCCGACTCGCGAGCAGGTGCTACCTCGCTCGTAGGAGCCACCTCGCGAGCAGGAGCCGACTCCCGATGTCCTGCCTCCTCGCGAGTTTCCTCGGCTGGGGGGCAGCTGGATCCCGCCCTGTCATCCTTCGGAGAATTGTCCGCGATATTAATTACTGGTGGTCCGGGTGCGACCACCAGCGAAGGAATGACAGGAACAGGAGCAGCTGGCGCCCCTACTGTGCTCGCGGGTCGGGTGGTTGGTTGAGATGGTCCGGCATGTGTTTTCTTCTGCCTCTTGGAGTTTGTGCCTTTGAATCGAGGCAGTAGACCCCTCTTCTCTCCAGCTTTAGTCATCTCAACCTCCTTGTTGGGTATTAACCCCGCAGGCGCGAGTCGCGAGGAGGATAGGTAAGCTTCGATATGCCTGTCGCGAGCAGGCAGCTTGTACACATTCACGATCTTCTCGTGAATTCCTCCTTTCAGATTCGGCTTCGCCAAAGCCGGGATACCTGCGAGCACAAACGGGTTTAAAATGAATAAAACCCTAAATCTGACCGGAGAAATCACACAATGCAGAACTGTGCCTACCTTCACAGAAAAAGCGGGTCACTCCTGGACCCCTGGAGGAGGTAGACTCCCAGTCCCCGGAAGCGTAGAACCACCGTTTCCTCCAGCCGGGATAATTCGAAGAGGGCTTCCCCAGTACGAAGTTATCCCGGTGCCAATAGCACAGGTAGTACCAGCCTTCGCTGGAGGGCGCCTTCTTCAGACGGAACATACGGAGGAACTCTTCGGCCGTGAGCTCCCCGTTGCCGGCCTGAGCCTAGAGGGCAAACGAGGTTAGAACTACCCTCCATCCGTTCACGATGAGTTGCCCGGAGCAATTTTGTAACATCGGAGAACATCGCGGATGAAGGGATGGAGAGGAAGGCGTACCCCCAGAATGAGCTGGTACTCATAAAAGGCCACGCACCCTGGGGGAGGAGAGTCTGGTGTCTCTCCATCTCCGGGTAACCGGAGAGTGATTGAGTCAGGGATTAAATATCTCCCCCGTAACTCAGCCAGCCGGTCCTCCGATAAAATAGAAGGATACCCGGCTGCCATATATCTGCCTGCCGGAACCCTCGCATTACTAGAGGCAGAGGATTCCGGTGTAGCATCACCCAGGGGGACGGTGGTCTCGTCAGAGTTTCCAGCCATGAGATGGTTAAAGAAGAAAAAGAGGAAAAAGGAATGTACCCAAGTACGAAAGAAAGGAAGAAGAGGGAACACCGAAGGAAGAAGAGGGAACACTGAAGGAAGAAGTTGGAGAGGAAAATGACGGGAGAATTCTTTCTTCTTTCGAAAAGCTTCTATAGAAAACCAGAGATATGGCGGACTCCGTAGATTTATAGGCAATCATTCCGCTGCATATGGTGACACGTGGCAGCCTCTCGTTAGGCGCGGCAGTCGAGCAGGCACGCCCATTAACTCCCCAGACACATGGCGAGCGTCTCTTCATTTCCTGTCTGCGGAAAGGCTGCAAGAGGTTGGCGCTCATTAATTCCAGCCCAATCATATACGGTTTCATTCTCGATAAAGGCAGCGGGCGGTTACGTATGATAGAGAATAAGTCCTTCCCTTAGAATTCTTGGCGGTAAGGACTTGGGGGGCATCTGTTATAGTCAAAATTAGCGGAGATCGTCTGCTCGAGGCTTCTTATTTTCTTCATGATGTCCAGGTCCTGCGATCACCTTTATTTGACTATCGAGAACGTCTGTTCGCGACTCGTATATTCGGACGATGCTCCGATCCCGCGAGCACATTTATTCGACTATCGAGAACGCCTGTTCGCGTCTCGCATATTAGGAAAACGGCGCACGGTTACCAAGTCTTCGAGCCCTTGCGGTCGATAGTCGAATATTGGAAGGCGAGAGAAGTTGTTTTTGACCTGCTAGCAGTCCTTATCACGAGTCGTTGAAAGGTGTCGCATCTCAATGTATGAGCACTTGGTCTTGTGAGCATCTTCCTGCATGTGAATAGCTTTCCGATAAATCAGTGATGACCTTCCTTAGCCTTCAGTACCAGCAGCCCATATAGGCCGATTTTGGGCTTATCTTCTTCTATGGTTTCGAGTTTTAAGGGATTGCTATCAAGGAACGTAACTGATCGGATGAGTAATTGGATTAGATCACTCCTCTATCTAAGAGAAAGTAGGATAAGAATCTTATCCCATGAAATCAGTAGACAATCTCGGCATCTTACGTAACATAGTGGGATGGCTGAATCTATATAAAGGAATGGATCCATCAATGAAAAGGTACACAATACTCAATCTTTAACCCCCATTGGTTAATTCTCTTTTCTACCTCACTCTGACTTTAGCATCGGAGGGCCAACGGCTGGACGCCGGCCACCCTTAGGTGTTTTTTTATTCCTTTCAGGTCTACGGAGAAAATTCCTTGGAAAGAAGGTGAACAGTTGGAGGACCTTACAGAATTCGACGTAAACACTTATAATTTTCTAAGCAGTTTCTGAAATAACAAGAAATATACCTTATTTAATTTTAGCTTCTATTTTTAAATTATTTTTCCTTAAAACTAGATAGTGAAGTTGTATGAAAAAGATACATTTTTTTGAAGTCAGCTACAAAATACCACTTTTTCGATAGGATTTCAATGGATCGAAATTTTTTTTAATAGAATTCCAACTGATTAGAGATTCTCTCCGATTGATAAAAAAAGTGTCTAGAAAGTTGAGATTTTTCGTTGTTATTTCCGATTGATTGGAACTTATCTCCAATTGATAGGAAATCTGTCCAGAGACATTAAAAAATCTGATGGAATTTTCGATTGATCGGACACCTACCGGACATCTATCGGAACCATATTCTCCGATTGATTGGACACCTATCGGACATCCATCGAAACTATCGGGCTATTTTTTTGAATTTTTTATATCTTATTTTTCTAGCCCCGTAGCTCTGCACTGTGACTTTTCTGGACAATTCAGGTCTTTTGACTTGACTTTTCCAAGATTTTTCCTTCGCTTTTCAAACTTTATTTATTTTAGGTTTTCAAGCATATCCATTGGCTTAAATTGCATCGGACCTCTCTCAGATAAATGATTCTCTCAACCAGCCGATGGACCACCCAACTTGCATATTTTGTGGTTTTGCGTAGCAAACTTCAAATGGCCATAACTTTTGATCCAGAATGAGTTACGTGACGCACAACATATGAATTCCTATTGAAATTTTATTCTGAGGCCAACCAAACTATTTTTTTTATAAGAACATAATTCTTTCTTGCCCAAAATTTTAGTTTTTGGAAATAGTTTCTATTGTTAGTAGGGTGAACCTTCCATCATTTCCGATACTTCGAAAATATATTCAATTGGAATCATTTATCACAAAATATGCATGAGAAAGTATTGTATCCTATTAGTATTGTCAAATCATTCGATTTATGATTTATGACTTACGATTTTAGTCGAAACTAAAACAAAACGATTTCAACTCCGAATCTAAAATTTTATTTTAAAACCTACGAGTGCTATGATTTAAAACCTATGATGCATATATGATAATGATTTTTTTTTTTTGTTGACATTGCATAATAAGAATAAGTATTCAATGATTTTTACTCCCTAGTTTGTATCATGTTAGGAATCATTTGACCAAGATAGATTAGGACTTGGTAGTTTTAGTATATATATATATATATATATATATATATATATATATATATATATATATATATATATATATATATATATATATATATATTTTAAGAAGTCTCGAACAATTGGCATTACGACTCTTAGTTAGAGTTTTCTTTCTATTGCGTAGGGCTTTATGGTTTCAATTGGTTTTTAGAGACTTTCCTAAGCTACCTTTAGTTCTTGTGGATTCTAGAACCCTAACTCTTTGTATATGCGAGGTCTGCATCCCATAAAGAAGATAGCACTCATTCTTTCCTTTTTCTTGCCCATTCATGTGTCACTTATACATTTGCCTGACATCATTTCCTTTTCCCTCGTACAATCACCATAACGAATGCTAGAAACACCAAACCCCCGTCAGTTTAGAGCATAGACCTATCATGATCACTCTTTGAACTTGACCCAAAGGACAATCTTAGAAACTTGAGACTTGAACTTCTTAATAACATACAATTTTTCTTAAGCATCTAGAAGAACCAGATCACGAATTTATGGAACCATATACATGCAAAGTATTGCAGTTTGACTCAATTCCCAACCCTGGGTGATTACCAATGGATTCACTATTTGGCCGAGCAGAAGACCAAGATCCACCAGGATTAGGAAATGATATAATGACCTTTCTACTCTGATCAAGCAGAGGATCGACGTATTGGATTCAGGCCCACTATAAACATTTTGTCCGTACAAGCCCAGTTGTGAACCGTCCTTTGGATAAGGATAACTCTACTGAATTATTAGCAATCCGGTTGGAGTGTTAAGATTAGCTAAGCATGCCCAAAAGTTGTATTACCTGAATGTCAACCAAACGACCTAAGTCACTCCTTTTCTTTCTCTGAACTTGTTAAAAAAAAAAAAAAAAAATCATGCCCCCTCTCACAACAATAACAAGGTAGCACATAATAGAGATCCAACGACGGTTCTCCATGAGAGGAGTTATCGTATAGTTGGAAAATCGAAAAGCCCAACCATTATTATTTGGAACCTTGTTCCCTATCTCCTCACCCATGTACTAGAGATCTTTGTTTACTCGACAAAGATCATTCATTCTAAATAAAGTACTTGAGCCTTTAGGAGGGGGTAGACCGTTGTGACCACCAATAGAAGTATTAGAAAATTTTGCAGACAAAATTATTTTTTTAGGGGGGTAGATTGTAATGCCATGAAAATTTTAATCCTCGAGCCTTGAAAGTACTCGAGCGCCTTTAGAATTTTTTCTGTTTTAATTCTCAAATGAGAATGCATATGCCTGATTTAGAACCAAGAATCTAAAAGATTTGTACATGAAACCCTAGTTTGAACGATCCGATTCGGTCAAAATCTCATAAGACATTTAGATACATCAATCTAACCGTACATTCTTTGTTAGATATCATGGATAGCTACGGATTCCTTTCTAATTGTCAAATCCTACATCCGATCTATTAATTTACGAACTTCGAACTATGATTTACTGAAATCACAATTGATTTACATGTATAACCGATTCCCAGTGCAAACCCACCTTAGATTACCCTGATCAATGAATCAGATGTTGATCATCTTAAGTATCAGAGTCGATTTGACCTAATGGACGACCTAATCTCCATTCGGACCCAACTGGCAACCTAATCCGATTCATAATGCCTAAAACTCCAAATAAATCCGCATTACCATTATGATCTGATACTTGCTAGTGTACGTTACGACCTAGTAAAAGGATTCACCAAACTTTGTTATCTAAATCATCCAATTGGTGTCTCAAAACCCTAGAACAGCTATAAACCATTTGTTAGTGGGCTGTTGATCACGAATCTACACGAAATCGATCGTCTTAATGGACTTGACCTTTCCCCTGCACCAGATGTCCAACATAGATTATGACCAGAGATGGTGAGTTGTGCGACTCACCTCAACCTTAGACCATCTGGAACTATAAATACCAAGCCCATTTGAGAATTCCATTTGAAATGGAATTTGAGGGTTTTGCTTGGATTTTCTTTTAGGGTTTGCTCAAACCCTTCTATTTTGTCGCCATTCCTTCTACCGATTGTAGGCAGGCCGTGCCTTGAGGTAAGATACCTCTCCTATTGCAGAAATTAAGAAGTTTTATAGGGATTCTCATTTCTAATTAGGGTTTTTGTCGAATTTAGGTGTTCTAGCTGGATTTTCTTCAAATCCTTGAGAAATACTTATTCCTAGCTAGTTGATTCATCAATTAGGTGAGAACTATTCTTCTAAGTTGGCTATTATCAGCCCATGAGGGTTCCAGATAGTGAAAATTGAGTTTTTCTTGAATTTCATTCAAAGTTGAGTGCCAAATGATTTATGTTTATGATTGATGTTCTGTATGTGTCGATTAATTACATACTTACTTCGATGTGTGGATTGATTGCCCATTTGAATTGATTTTATAAAAATATGAGATTTGATGTGTTGTGCATATCAAATGTTTGATGAAATTTCTAAGTGAACAGAAGTTCACCAATGCTTGAGTAAGTGAATTTTCATTCTCCCAGGCTAGTACCTGGTTGTGAATTTAATTAGTTGGCCTACAATAGCATACTAAGTGTTTGGTTTTACGCCATATATAAAATGAAATATATCGCCTATCAACTATTTGGTTTTATGCCTGCTTGAGAAAATGAATGTTATAATGTTCTATTCCTCTCACAACATATTTAATATATTATGTAATTGACATGATTGAGATTAATTTTTGAAAATCATAATGCATGGACTGCCTACTTGGGTTTGGCAGTCACAGACTTGTTTGGGAGTAACATGATTGACTGACCCTAGCTAAGCCAGTTTGGTTAATGTTTCACTCGGCCTACCAAATTAGTCAATTTCAGAGTTAATCATATTTTTTGACTATTGATACACATTCTGTAGAATCTCGAATACCACGATTACAATTGTTGTACAGTCACTTATAATCGTATATATCATGTCTCATGAGCCAGAAATAGAATATGGGTAACTGTGTTTGTGCTGTCTTTGGCTGGTGTGGGTGATGAGCCCTCCAATAGCCTTGAGCACTGAATCTTACATACTGAAGCTCATGGGCCAGGCATGGTATATGGGTAACTGTGCTTGTGCTGTCTTTGACTGGTATTGATCTTGATGGTCTTATCGAGAGTCTTGAGTACCGATACTAGGTAACGATCCTACCATTATTGATCTTAGGTGACGACCCATTACCATGCATATGACATTCTAGGGTATCGAGACACTTACCATTTGATTCATTATTCAGTTATGTTGGGTGACGGACCTAAATTGGGATTCTAGGAGCCAGGCATAGGACGCCCTGGTCTAACGGTGGGTCCTGGTCTGGTAGAGGGTACCCCGACCTGGCATTGTCCAGTGTTCGGTAAGGTCACTGTCTAGTGTCCAGCTTTCCTCGCTGTCCATTGTTCGACCACGTTCCTACGGGTCGTGTTTCTGTTTATAAGACCCTTGATAAAATTGAAGTATCATGGCTTCATTAACACTGCTGATTGAATACGAAATCTAATAAATACTTGACAATCATGCATGCATCATATTTGCACGTGCATTGGCCCGACACTGCTACTGGGTGGTAACCCCACCTTTTATTTTTTCGGAACATAACATTTGCACATGGTTGCATGCATTATTCAGTTAGAATAGGAACATGATTGTGATGTTGTGCTATCTACTGATGCTGGGGTGGTAGGTGTGAGAGCCCCACCATTTGTTATGCTTTATTACCTGTACTTGATTATGTTGATAACATGTTTAACTTAGGGAATGGTAACACTGAGTATGATTACTCACTCCCACTTGGGGGTGTTTTAAAACACCAACCAGTTATTTAGATGCAGGAGTTGTTGCCACATGATGTATGAGATGCAGGACCTGTTGGATTACCTATATCGTGCGTTTCATTTTCTTCCTTGAATTGGATGTCTTGGGTCAATATTCTTAAAGATTTCATTGTACATGTATATATTGAGCCCCTTCTAATGGATGATTGTATGTATTTATACTTTAATTCAGACTATATTGTACACTGTTTAGCTTAAATCTTTATTTATGAGCCAATGCCATGGATTTGTGCCATTAAACTATATGTTCGTAAAATGCAGTCACCCTGGAAGAGTCGAGAGCCGCGGACTACCCGACACCTAATTTTCGGGGCGTGACAACTAATTGCTCCACCTGCTAACACAAACGAGTAACCGAAAGTTAATCTCTTACAGTCCACACTGCCTGTGTAATCAGAATCGACGTACCCAATAACTTGTTCTTGGACATTTCAAATGTTAAAATGTAGTCCTGCGTACCCTGAATGTATCGAAGTAGCCATTTCACAGCTTCCCAATGTTGTTTGAGTTAGATATGAATCGGCTAACAACACTTAGCCTGTGAAATATCAGGTCTTGTACAGACTATGACATACATTAAACTGCCTACAACACTTTGTTAGTGCACTTTTTTTGACATATTAGTGAACCTTAATTTTCAATTACGTGTGTCCTTGAGTTGTAATGTCGGTTAAGCCTTGGCAAGTTGAAGACCGAAAATTCAAGTGGACTAGAAGCATCAAGGAAGAAGAACATGTAAATGAGATGCCTTGGTGATCCCAACCATTTGAACCAAAACACCCAAATCCTTTTAAATGACTTAGACCAACTAGGAAAACCCTTATTCATCCTTATTAGCCTTAGATCATATAAAAAAATATGATAAATTAGGTTAATAAAAGAGGTGGAAGCTGTTGTATACGATCCAGCCCAAACAACAGTTTTTTATAGGTCTTCGATAGATCGGAGACTAGTTTCGATAGGTCTTTAATCCATCGAAAAGGCCTTTTCAATATATTGAGATATGTCCTACAATTTACAAACTCTTTGGATAATTTCTTTGATCCATCGAATTGGTGATTTGATCAATTGAAACCCAATTCGATATATCAAACATATGTCTAGCAACTTACACAGATATCTCTGGACATATTTTTTGATCCATCGAACTGATGATTTTGATATGTCGAAGTGATCGTTTTCTGCCCGTTTTGTGACCATTGGAGATTTTTCTTTAAATATGGGATAGACGATTTTGGGGCATAAGAGATGGATTTGAGGAGTTTGAAGCCATCATTGAAGGAAATCATTAGAGGCTCAAATCCTAACCCTAACAAGTCATCTTCCTTGTGATTCATCACAAGAATGGAGCATTCTAAGCTTATAATGAATATGCACTTGTCCATCTTTGATCTTTAGAGTTTAGATTGATCTTGATAGTCATATACCTATCCACCTATCCAAAACTTTATGATGAGATCCTTGTAGGTGAGGTTCTCTAGGCAACCCATTCCCATAAGTTATATAGATCTCAAACTTACCCTCCCATCACCTTGGTCATCTTAAGAAGATCAAATGTAAAGCGATTGATCGTTGGAACTGGAGTATTGACAAAGCATCAGCAACAACATCGGGAGAGCACAAGGGGAGTTGATTCAAGCAAGGGAGAGCAAGAATAAGTAACCCGAAGTGGTGCATCAATGGTGTTCAAATCCGACAAGTGAGTTGTCAATTTGTAAGAGACCATTCACTCTATTCCCTATTTTTTCACAGTTTAAAGTCTCCACCAACAATTAAAAGGTTGGATGTCATGGATATACAATACATGCATCAAGGTGGGCCCCATTGTTTGGCCGCACCATGTTGGGTGAGGCCAGCAGACACTAGATGGGGCCACCATGGTGTTTGCTAAAAATCCATATCCATCCATTTTTTTTCCAGATCATTTTAGGATATGAATCTAAAAGTGAGGTACATCCAATGCTCAAGTGAGCCATTTGAAAGAAAATAGTGGAGATTGTACTACTACCATTGAAACATTCCTAGGGTACAAAAGCTTTGGATCAGGCTAATATTTTTGTTATGTTGGTTCACTTGAATTAGAATGGCCTTATTAGCGGTTGTGCTGCTTTACGAGTGCTTTGTATTGCGTATAAAACATTACGGTGAAACCCAAAAAGATTTGAATGGTAGTTTCATTTGTGTGGCCCACTCGAGTTTTTAGATCCACTTGATTATCGGTCCCATGTCTTAACATGAGCTGCCAAGATGGATAGACGTGGTGGATTTCCTACAAACATCACAGTGGGCCCCACCTATGATCGGGTCAGTTAAATGTCAGTACCAAGCACGTCGCCAGCCAGAGAGGAGAGTGGATTAGATGTGTGCGCCCCAGGCTCTCCCAACAGGGTGCTGCCTTGACCGTGGGCCCACCTTGATATACATATTGTATATCCACACCGTCCATCCATTTTTCCAGATCATTTTAGGGAATGGACCCAAAATGGTGTGGGCGGAAGTCATATGTGGGATAACTGATCCGAATCCACAGATCTACAGGGACTCCTCAACCTATCTTCGTCGAATCCACGATGGGATATCTCGAATCCACGAGATCTGCTCTTCGAATCCATGAAGAACAACTTGAATCCATGAGCAAAATAAGAGAAAACTCTTAACTTTTATTTAAAATATACCAATCATCTTTTAAAACGAGAATTAAACAAGTACTTATAGCAAAATAAACCCTAGAAACGCAACCTAGGTGTCCTAATTGGAAAAAGGTGTGCATTGGCCAGCCAGTTGAGGGGGGGGGGGGGGGGGGGGGGGGGGGGGGGTGTTGGGTGGTGTGGCCGGTCGGTTTGTGACTAGAAACATCCAAAGAGTTTTTACTCTCTAGAGTGTGGGGTCCGGCTGGTCGGCTGAAGTGCCCGATCGGTTGTCCGGCTAGTCGGCTGGGCTTAAGTTCGGGTCTTCCAAGCCCCTCTTTCCAGTTCAAGTGGGCCCACTTTTGGGTCCTTCTCCTTGTCCACTTTTGATCATGTTTGGGAGGATGTCTCCCTACATCAGTCGCCCTCTCTTGAAAGAAACTCGACCTCGAGTTTTCCTTTCGTCCACCAATCTTGGTGCATTGTTGCTTGAGACAAGGAGAGATTGTCTCTGATTCTTAATTTGTCGGTGGCCATTACTCGGACTTGCTGGAGCGAGAACGATTTGCCTTCCATCCCTGCTGAAAGTAATAAGATTGTCTCAGCCACAATGTACAACATCTCGATCAAATTGCCATGGCCGCCCAAGGATCATTTGACAAGCATCCATGTCAACAACATTACAGCGTATCTGATCCTTATAAGCCCTGCCGATAAAAAAGGAGATAAGGCATTGTTCTTTCACATTTGTCTTGCTTCCTTTCCGAATCCACTCAATGTCGTAGGGCGAAGGATGCGGTATAGTCTTGAGCCTCAACTTGTCCACCACTTCTTGAGAGACAATGTTTTCACAACTATCACCATCCACAATCATATCACATACTTTTCTGCCCACTGTACAACTTGTGCGGAATAAGTTATGATGTTGGGGATGAACATGTGAATCGATCGTGTGCTCACTATGATCTAGTATAACCAAAGATACACTTTGATAACTTGAAATCCACTCAGTCCTTTCACCCTCTTCTTCATATTGCTCTCCATCAATAACATCTTTCAGCTCGGCTTGGACATCATCTGTGGTGGTAATTACATTAACTACGGGCCGTTGTGGGCAAACGTTTGAAAGGTGCTCGGGTTGTCCATATCGGAAACAATGATCGGGTCTCGGTCGGCAGTATGGATTGAGAATCTTACTTGGATTGGGTATGGGTGCTGAGCGTTGTGGTCGAGCTTGGCCACTTCCTAGTGTAGCCTGACGGCCAACATGGGGCCGAGTACTTTCAACAGTTTCTTTCCCTTTGGAAAGGGGAGGATCTTGCACCAGATAATTTGTGGGGACCGTATGAGGATTGGTGCATGTGAGAGTCTTCACTAGTTGCGTCTCAACGCGTTTAGCGACCTGAACGGCTTCATCCAAAGTCCAGATCAACCGCATCTGAACTTGGTCTTGGATCGTGGGCCTTAAACCACCGATGAACCTTGCGGTTTGCTGTGCCTCTGTTTTAGACAACCCATTGCGAGTTGTGAGGCGATCAAACTCTGTTTGATATTCCGTGACTGAGCGGCCTCCCTGTTTACAATTCTGATACTGATGAAATAATAGCTGTTCATAATCGCTCGGTAAAAATCGAGATTTCAGCAAGCGCTTCATCCGGGGCCACGAATGGATGAAAATTTCGTTCTGGCGAGCGCGCGTATTCTGTAATTGCTCCCACCATGCGGAAGCGCCCGATTTTAACTTGTACGCGACAAGTTTCACTTGTTAATCATCGGGGACCCTCATATAGTCGAATTATCTTTCAACCTCGACTATCCAATCAATGAAATCCTCGATGCCAAGTGCACCATTAAAATTAAGGAGTTCACCCTTACCTCGAAATCCTCGGTTAGTTCGATCGTCACATGCTTCTCGATCACCGGGATGTCAGAACACAAAATCTTCTACTTCGTCATCGCTGGATCTGATATCCTCTTCACCACTTCTTGAGGTTCATCTGTCTTCCAAGCCCCTCTTGTCAGCTCAAGTGGGCCCACTTTTGTGTCCTTCTCCTTATCCTCTTTTGATCATGATTGGAAGGATGTCTCCCTACATCACAAAATTAAAGCAAATTCAAACTCAATTAGACCAAAACCCAAGAAATAATGGTGATTAACCATTAAAAACTTCCTGTGTGCCAGAATTTTTTTTTTGCATCAAGCTAGTACTGTGTTTTCCCTTCATCCATATCCTGTCAAAACGTTGGACATCGTGGATATACAATACATGCATCAATACACGAATCAAGGTGGCCCAATGTCAGGGCAGTAGTGTGCTGGTAAGGCTAGGTTCGCACCTACTAGGATCCCCATCCTTGAATCAGAAGCTAGGTGGGGCTGCCATGGTATTTATGAAAAACCTACACCGTCCATCCATTTTGTTTAGATCATTTTAAGGCATGAACCAAAAAATGAGGTAGATCCAATGCTCAAGTCTACCACACCAAACAGATTTATTTTAGGGTCCAAAAAGTGTCCAACATTGAAACCTTCTTAGGGCCCACCTGCTATTCAGATCTGCCTCAGTTTTTGGCTGATGGCCTAACATGATACGGCAAAACAGACGAACCTCCATCACATGCATAAGGTATGCCAATTGATTCGTATGCGCGCTCGCCACCTTCCGATGGGATAGAACAGTGAAAATGAAAGTTCTAAGACGCAAAAATTGACTTTCTAGGCGCAAACAATAACTAAGAGGGTTACTTCAAATATTTTGAAAGCGGGCGAGTTTTCGTATATTTCTTTAAATCCAGGCGGTGTTTGAAAAATAACCATTCCTATAAATATTCCCACAAGTGCATGCAACATCGCCAAGAAAACATCGCGAAGAAATTCACTTTCAGGTGTAAGTCACTTGAAAACTTGTAGGCATAGAAATGACTCAGTTCTTATATGAGATCATTTCTTATAGTAAAATCCTTTCTTTTATTCCTATAAATCATTTTAAAATTTGTTTTTAATATGGTATTTTTCATTTCGGTACAATCTGTTCTCCTCCATCCACCATCACAGGCAGAAGCAAGGCTTGGAGGGGTTGAAGACGGCGACCTTTAGAGTTTTCTGCAAGGCAGAAGAAAATTACTCACTTACTGTCAGAAATGGGATGGTTGTTCTTGCCAAGGCCAATCCGAATGACAAGCTGCAGGCATGGATTCCCATTTTGCATTTTGCCTAATTTTATTTTTATTTCTTAAATTTATTTTGGGTTTTGGGTTGTGAAAATTTTTTATTCTTATTTTTCATCTTTTTGTTTTTTTTTCTTGCATCTAGAATTTGAAAATCTAGGGATATATATTTTTTTTTAATGTCGGATATTTCATATGCAACGTTTATTTCGCTCATATCTTGTTTTCTTGCCGTCTCCATCCGGTTTTATAAGGGATTTTTTTTTTTCCCTAAAAAAGGCCTACTGTTTGTATTATAGACTATTAAACACGTACTCTCAGCGAGTTCATTCTGATCGCTTTTAGTGGATATTAGCACCCTTCTGTGTATTTGGTTCTATGTTTTTAAAATACCAACAATATCCTTATTACCTACTCACCCTGCGACACTGTTCGAGAGAAGCCCATTCTCTCTCATTTTCTTCGTCTTCCCTCTCCTTGGCAAGCGGTTGCGTACCGAGTAACTGAGTACCCTTACGGTACTGAGTAAACTCTGTGGGACCCACTGTGATTTATGTAATTCATCCACCCTGTCCATCCATTTTACCAGATAATTTCAGAACTTGAGCCCAAAAATGAAACACATCCAAAACGCAAGTGGGCCACACCACAGGAAACAGTGTGAATTGAATGTTTACCATTGGAAAATTAGTGGGGCCCAACTTGAGCCCAAAAATGAAACACATCCAAAACGCAAGTGGGCCACACCACAGGAAACAGTGTGAATTGAATGTTTACCATTGGAAAATTAGTGGGGCCCATAGAAGTTTTGTATCAAGCTGATATTTTGTATTTTACCTTCATTCATGTCTGTGTGATGTCTGTGTGATCTTATGAGCAGGTTGGATGAGAAATAAACATCATTGTGGGCCCTGGGAAGGTTTAAACGGTGGAAATTATTATTCCCACTGTTTCCTGTGGTGTGGTCCACTTGAGCTTCGCTAAAATGAGCTGGGAAAATGGATGGACGCGAATAAACCATATACATTCATCGGTGGGCTTAATAGAGTTTACTCAGTACCATAAAACGGTACCGAGTAACTCGGTACGCAACACTTTGATGTTTGTGTGAGAATGAGGCAAAACCAAAGTTCAAAGTTCAATGATAGTGGCCAAAGAAGTTTCAATTGTGGGTGTTCATTACCTACTCTTTCATGTTGTTTGGCCCACCAGAGCTTTAAATTGGCTTTATTTTGGGGCATATGCCCAAAATGAGATGGCTAAATAGATGGACTGGGTGGATTTCTCAATAACATCTTTCAGCCCCACGAATGTTTCAATGGTGGGAGTTAAATCCTCACTATTTCTTGTTTCATTTGGCTCACCTGAGCTTTGGCTTGGCCTCATTTTGGGGCCTATACCCTAAAATGAGATGGCGAAATGACAAAGCAGATGGACGGGGTGGATTTCTCAGTAACATCCTTCTTGTGGACCTATGAATGTTTCAATGTGGGTGTTCAGTATTCTCTTTGGTGTCATTTGGCCCACTAGAGCTTTGAATTGGCCTCGTTTTTGGGGGTATGCCCTAAAATGGGATGGAAAAACAGATGGACATGGCAACATCCCATGGCCCCATGAATTTTCAACGGTGGGCATTAACTCCTCACCATTAATTTCCTGTTCATTTGTCCCACCTAAGCTTTGGATTGGCGTCATTTTGGGGCCTATGCCTGAAAATGAGATGCAAAGCAGATGAACATGGTGGATTTCTCAGTAATATCTGTGGCCCCAAGAAAGTTTTAATGGTGAGCGTTAAATCCCCACTATTACCTGTTCATTTGACCCACTTGAGCTTTGGGTTGGCCTTCCTAATATGAGATAGTAAAACAAACGAATGGGGTGGATTTCTTACAAACATCAAGGTGTGCTCTATTTTTTATGGGGATCTCTAAGTTATTACGGCTCTGTACAAGCCAGTGACCTAGAAATATTGGGGTTGATTGACATTCAATCCTAATCTTGATATATGACAAGAACCCCGGATTAAGGGGCATGGATCGAGCACGTTTCCTTCACACATGGAATGAAAAAGAATAAAAGAAAATTGACAATTTTCGACAATTTTAGGTGCGACTGAATTTAGAACTTTACAAACTGTTAAGTTTTGGCCATCTTCGATGCCATCAGAGACTCCTTTCGGTGCCGCAAAAGGTCCTTTCAGTTGGATTTGGTGTGACCTAAGGCGACCTTTGGTCCCACCTTAGGTGCCACTGACAGAATTACACTATGTGCGATTTTTCAATTTTTTTTTTTTTGTTAGGATTCTTTTTCTTATGCAATTAGAATTTTTTAGAATTTGTTTAAGTTATAAATAATTGTTAAACTTGTTTATTGTGATTTATCATACATTATTTTTAATTGAACTTGAGTTTTTACTCTATTCTCGAGGATTCGAGAGTTTTCTCTCATGGATTAAAGGAAGTACAGTTGAGAAGTCCTTAAAGTTCCGTGAATTTGGAATAGTTATCCTTGTGAGAAAGATGGTGATCTGCCTCACCTTGTGCCTCCCTACGTCAAATCTCGACCGTACATGCGGCCCACCTTGATGTTGTGAGAGACCTGACCGTCCATCAGTTTTTCCATCTCATTTTAGGGCATGGGAGGGAAATCCAAATCTCAAAGTGGGCCCCTGATGCCCCATGATGTTTTATTAGTGGGTGTTCAATCCCCATTATTTCTTGTCGTTTGGCCCACCAAAGCTTTGTATCAGCCTCATTTCTTGGTCCATGCCCTCAAATGAATAGAAAAACAGATGGATAGGGTATCTGTGGCTCCACGGATGTTTGAACGGTGGGCGTTCAATCCCCATTCTTCATGCGGTGTGGTCCACATAAGCTTCTTAGCTAACTCATTTATGGGCTAGCTAATGCCTGAAATGGGCTGGCCAACGGTGTGGATGTCACAATTACAAAGAAGCAAGCCGCACTATGGACGACAGGATGAAAATGGGCGTTCAGCGGCAAATCTTGGCGCGGGTGTTAGCGGTGTAAAACAGAATGACTATCCATATGCATTAAAGAGGCAAAGAGTACCATTTGACCATCCTAATTGCATCAGTTACTAAGACAGTTCAATCAATTGATCTAAACTAAGTCTAAAAACACATTGGTTAGGTTACCACACAAAAATTGCAGTGAATGGATGACCAATCCATTGTTGATTTGGCTTGATTTTTTGTAGCCATCCATGGATGGGATGGCTATGATCGCCTCACAAAAGTGATTCTTTAAAATCTTAAACAATCCATGATGGTTTATAAATAAAAAGTTATTTTCTCTAGCCCATCCATGAAGTGACGTATTTTTACAAGAACCACATTGATTGGACAATCCTAACCATCCATAAACTAGCGTTGAATCCCAACTTTTTCATGTGGTGTGGTCCATTAAATTTGAGGTTCTTTTCTACTTATTTTTTGGCTAATGCCCTAAAATGAGTCAGCCAAATGGATGGACGGTGTGGATCTTACATTTATAGACGATGGGTCCCACTGATGGACATGTGGGAACCAAAAGATTCCATTCCTATGCTCTTGCCCCCAGCCGATTAAAGGGTAAAATGGCAAAATGGGTGCTAAATGAGGGTAGAAATTTCATAATAGTGGTCCCTGGGTCTTCACTTTTTCCAAACGGACAGTCAAAGTCAAAGTCAACGCTGCCTACTTTGGGAATGCATTTGTAAAGAATCTGAATCTTCCCTTAGCTGCCTGTTTGTAGCTTTTTATTAGTCCTAATTATCAGATAGGTTTGCAACCTAATCACATCATCAGTGCAAGCTGATTACAATGTCATGTAGTATAATGCGGACCAATGAAATCCGGACTTGTATGTGAAGGGTGAGTAAAGAACTCACGCGGTATGGTGCATACAAATAGTAGACCTTGTTTGAATACTACAAAATAAGTTATATTTTAACTAAACTCAAGTTCTTACCTTACTTTTGACACTTAAGGCTAGTTTGGTAAAATTCATTGAAAAGTAAATCATTTCTAAAAATTTAATTAGCTTAATAAGTTATTGGTTTTTAATTTATAGCTTTTTAACTAATTACTTTTCTACTCATCTCTCTCTCATTGTACATATAAAAGCAGCTCTCTCTAATGGTTCATGTCAAGAATGCTAGCTCTCTCTCATATGGTCCATATCAAAGGATGCCCCACATGATGGACTATCCAATCAAAGGTGGGACTCACACAATGGATGGTCCACATCCAAGATGGGCCCCACATGATGGATGACCTCATATTAATGTGGACCCACATAATGGATGGTTCACATCAAAGATCAACCCATGATGGACATTCCATATCAAAAGTGCCACGTGATAGGTAGTGGATATTGAAGCTAGCCCTACCTGTTGATGGCCCATATCGAGGTGGACCCACATGACATGGATGATCCACATCAAAGGCCTGCCCCTAATGATGTATGGCCCCCGAATCCGGGTCCTCTGTTGAAAACGAGCAGAGAACCTCTGCTGCTGCTGCTTTGATTGGTCCAGATCATCCTTACTATGTCAGAGCAGCTCAACTCTGACACAGTCAGGTTGAGCTGGACCAATCAAAGTAGTGACAAGTAGGATTTCTCTGTTCATTTTCAACAGAGGATCCGGACTCATGGCCCACATCCAAGAGGGAGCCTCGCATGACGGGCAACCCACATTGAAGGTGGGGCCCACATGATGGACAGTCCACATCAAAAGTGGACTCGACCACATGATGGATGGTACACATTAAAGGTTGACCCAAAGAGAGTGGCCCATATCCTAGGCGGGCCCCCCATGATGGACGGCCCGCATGGAAGGTGGGTCCACATGATGGCTGGTCCACATTAAAGGTGGGCATCACATGATGGGTGGTGGATATTAAAGATGGCCCCATATGATGGAATATAACATTGATGGTGGGCCCTACATGGTAGATGACCAACATCAAAGGTGGGCCCTACTTAATGAATGGTGCACATTAAAGGTTGGACCTTAATGCTAAATGCCCACATCCAAAGGTAGGCCCCACATGATGGACGGACCACATTAGTGAGGGCCACACAATGAACGATCTACATCAAAGGTTGGCCCCACATGATGGACAGTGGAGGTGAGGGGGTCCAATTAGGCTTGATGGATGATTACTTATGATGTCAAAAACCAAACATGCTTTTCTACTTTTTGAATGATAAGTATGTTCGTGTAATAAACATAATGATCTGCTGATTAAGTAAAAATTACGATAATTTACTTATATGATAAGTAGCTTATCTTAAGTAACTTACAATCCAAATGAGCCCTAGGTGATTTTTAGAAAAAAAAATTCCTTTTTCTTTTTTAATAATTTGGGTTTGTTATTTTTAGGGCTTTTTTTTTTTTTTTTTTTTTTTTTTTTATTTTATTGTTTTTCTTCTTGGTATGCCGCCTACTGCCAATGAAAGAGGGTAGTGGATTTCCTCAGGTCGGAAGCTAGCTAGGTGAGGCCCACCATGGTGTTCGTGAAAAATCCATACCATCCATCGGTTTCACCGGATCATTTGAAGGCAAGACGTAACAAATGAGACAATGAAAAGCCCACGTGAGACACATGACAGAAAACAGTGGAGATTGTACACCCCACCCTTGAAACATTCATGGGGCCACAAAAGCTTTGGGTTATGCTAATATATATATTTTTTCTTTTGGTTCAACCCGGTGGGACTGACCTTGTGAGCAGTTGTGCGGCTTTATGAATGGTTTGGATGGTATATAAATATCACGGTGGAATCCAGAATAGTTTGAATCGGAGGTAGGAATGTTTGAACTATATAGGTAGCCTTGAATAGTAGGCTCACCCAATACGGTGCAGCCATTACGGCTTATGGTAGGGCCCACCTTAATGAACGTATTGTATATTCACTTCATCCATTTGTTTTCCATATCATTTAGGGCATGGTTCTAATATTGACCATTAAAAACTTTTCATGGGCCACAAAAATTTTGGATCAAGCTGATATTTGTTTTTTCCCTTCATCCACCTCTGTGTAACCTTATAAATAGGTAGGATTGCAAATAAACATTGCTTTCGGGAGTTTAATGTCGGGTATTCAATCACCACTATTTCTCATATGTGGCTCCCTTGAGATTTGGATTTACTTATTTTTTGGTTTCATGCTCTAAAATGAGATGGAAAATGGATGGACGGTGTGGATATACAATATATAGAGGTGGGCCCCACTACCAGAGCCAAATTGTGAGTACGGGGTTGCACCTAATCGGCTTCCTGGAGGGAGATGGGCTATTAATGTCTTGGGGTTAGAAGCTAGGTGGGGCCGGACGCGGATTGGCTAGTGACCCCAACACCAGCCCCGTGGCTGATGTCAAAGCTGTGTGGGTCCCACAATGATGTATGTGTTTTATCCACGCTGTCCATCCATTTTTCCACCTCATTTTAGAGCATGGGCCCAAAAATGAGGCAGATCCAAATCTCAGGTGGATCACACCATAGGAAAACATTGTTGATTGAACGTCCACCCTAAAAAACTGTCCAAAGATTTAAAAAAAAAATCACTCACCACATCCCGTAAAAAGCCTACAAAATTATGCGGGGCCCACTTTTGTGATACTTGTCACAAATCCGAGCTGCCCACCATTTTCACCATCTCATTTTAAGGCATGGCCCAAAAATTCAGGTGGATCCCACCATAGGAAAAAGTCAGGCACAATTTGCGTACGTTCAAACTATTAATGGTCTTTTGATAAAAAAAGTTTTTAGGCCATCCAAACCATTGACATGACATTCCCAACCATTAAAAAGGACATTCCTAGTGGGTCAAATGCAACCGCCCATTTTTGCCCTTGATCATAAATTTCGATGGCTCCATGACAGCTAGAAAGACCTGGGTTCAATATGCATTGTTGCCTACCGTGTGGCCCACTTTAACTTTAGATCTGGACCATTTTTTGCCTAAGCCCTAAAATCATACAAGGAAAATTTAGGACTGCACGTACGGATTTTAGCAAAGAACAAGGTGAGGCCCACTATCACGAAGATCATCTCACAAGAAAATCTGACACAAGTAAAAGATGCGAAGTCTTCATGCAATCCCTAATTTTGGTGGCCCCACTTTCATGGTGCTTCTCGCAAATCCGAACCATCCATTATTTTGGCTATCTCATTTTAGATCTTGGGCCCAAAATTCAGCTGATACAATGCAAAAGTGGAACCAAGTGGGTTTGTGGCTTGCTGCTGTTGAAACTATCAATGGTTTAGCTTTGAGATTTTTAGGCCATTCAAATTGTTGATCCTTCACTAGTGGGTTGGACGTAACCCATCAGTTTTTGTCCCTGATCTCTAAAATTTTTGTGGTCCCATGATGGTTTGAAGGGGTTGGGTTTAATATGCATTGATAGCTATTGTGTGGCCCACTTAAGCTTCAGATCTTGATAGTTTTTAGGCCAAACTGGTAAAATCATTTGAAGAAATGGTGGATGGCTTAGATTTTGCAGAAAGAACATTATTAAGAAGACGTACGGTCTACCACGGACCGACGCGGATTGGCTAGTGACCCCAACACTAGCCCCGGGGCTGATGTCAAAGCTGTGTGGGCCCCACCATGATGTATGTGTTTTATCCACGCTGTTCATCCACTTTTACACCTCATTTTAGGGCATGGGACAAAAAATGAGGCAGATCTAAATCTCAGGTGGACCACACCACAGGAAACAGTGGGAATTGAATTCTCACCGTTGAAAACTTCTTGGGGGGCACAGAAGTTTTGGATCAAGCTGATATTTGTGTTTTCGCTTCATCCAGGTCTGTGTGACCTTATCAACAAGTTGGATGACAAATAAACATCACGGTGGGCCCTGGGAAGTTTTTAAGGGTGCACGTTCAATCAACACTGTTTTCCTGTGGTGTGGTCCACCTGAAATTTGGATCTGCCTCGTTTTTGGGCCCATGTCCTAAAATGAGGTGGAAAAATGGATGGACAGCGTGGATAAAACACATACATCATGGTGGGGCCCACACAGTTTTGACACCAGCCCCTGGGCTGGTGTTGGGGTCACTAGCCAATCCGCGTCCACCATGGACATGAGCACACGTGATGTCTTCTTGCAACCATTACTCTTGGGTCCACTTTCGTGCTGCTTATTGAAAATATGAATTGTCCATCATTTTCTCCATCTCATTTTAGGTCATGGCCCAAAATCCAAGCTGATCCATTGCAAAGGTGGGAACTAGCGGGTCTGCGGTTTACCATTGTTACAACTATCAATGTTCAGTTTTGGTATTTATGGCGAGCCCACTTTCATGATCCTTATTGCAAATCCGAATTGTTCACCATTTTCACCATCTCATCTTAGGGCGTGGACCCAAAGTGGTGGTTGATCCAATACAAAGGTGGCTCCTAATGGGTCTATAGCTTACCATTGTTGAAATTATCACTGGTTCAGTTTTGATATATGTAGGCAATTCAAGTAATTGAAATGACATTTCCAACGGATCAAAATGTCCCTCCTGGTGTACTAAACGTAACCACCAGCTTTCGCCATGATCTAAAAATTTTGTGGTCCATGACATTTTAAAGGGCTTAGGTTCAATTTGCACTGTTACCTTCAGTATGGCCCACTTGAGCTTTAGATTAATTTAAATCATTTTTTCGTCCCAAGCCTTAAAATCATATGAGGAAATGGTTGACCGCTTGGATTTTTCACAAAGAACATTGCAGGCCTCACCATCAATGCCCCATGCAACATTTTGAAATGGGTCTTGGACATAAAATAGGATAAAACTGTGGACCTTGGTTATTCACCTCTGAAGAGGGTAAATTTGTCATTTTTCTAACTTATTTTTGTAGTCAGAAGCTGTCTAGGATGTACACACCTGGGCGTTTCAACTGCTGGTCTCATGTTCGAAATCCACTAACCCCACCAGTTGGTGGGAGCACCGTCTGACTGACCGGGTGGGTGCGTTGCCCATCTAACAGGGTGTCTGCGTTGCATGACTAACCCAAAAAAAAAAAAAAAAAAAAAGCTGTCTAGGATGTACAAGGTAGGCGTTTTTGGAAAAAATATTTTAAGAGTAACAGTTTTTTGGTCCATAGACCAAACCATAGGCAGCTCATGGGAAAAAAAAATATCCCTTGACGCAATCCCATTTAATTTTGTTCTATATGGGTCATTTTAAAAATATACTTTTATTGCGGAATTTTGGTTTTTTCATAAATTTTGAGAATGAGAAAAAAATGTTTTTGCAATTCTTGTCTATTTCACTGGAGTAGTGTTGAATTCATTAAATAAACATTCCTAATAATTTTCATTTGTATTTTTTTCATTATATTCTATTTATATATTTACTTGTGGGTTTTGTGCTGCAGCACTGGATAAAGGACGAGAAATACAAAAACAGCACCATGGCGACGGATGCACCTGGCTTACCTAGCTTTTCTCTCATCAATAAAGCTACCGGTCTGGCATTAAAGCACTCCATCGGTGGTGCCCTCCCCGTAAGTTTATACTCTTTATTTTCGTTTTATTCCTTTCTACAGAGAAAAAGGAAAGAAAAATTAATTTAATTTTCATTTTTCTTATAGTGACGGAAATTCAGTGCAATGTAGTTTCCCTAAATTACTGCTTAATCTAGATGCAAGAGAGCACAAATGAGTATGTTATTTGGTAGTGTTTCTTTTATAAGATCTGCAATTCGTTATCATTTTACATTTTTTTTTAAACCAAAAGATTTATTAATATCAGCTGAAAGGAACTTTGCATGGAGAAAATATACGAGCAGCCTCCATCACAAAATAACAGGATCGAGGCCTCATCCACCTACACCTTACCTAAAAATAAAATTTCCATTCCAATCTCTGCACACACCTCCTCCCGTGTTCCCTGGTTGCCTCGAAACAAACCATCCTTGTTAACTTTCAACCACCCTTCCTTCAGCCTCGTCCACCTTACCACTGTACAAATAAGATTGCTCGACTCTTGAGATTAATATGGAGGTGTTGAAGAGTCATCCTTCTAGCTTGAAAAACTTCTGCTAGAGCTTGAAAATACTAACTGATGTACCGCATCCAACCGAGGACCCTGGAAACCACACTGCCATCATCCACTCCCTTCCCCTCAAACCTGCTACCGTTCGGCTCACGCCAAATTTCCCATATGATTAAGTATGGCACCAGACCTCTCAAATTAGAGAAACAGTCCATGGCCAATGCATCTTGCCACCATTGCATGACCCGAGATTCCAACGGTTGACCTCAGAAGAAGAACACGTCAAATGCAAAGCTGAAGTAGGACCACACCTGGTTAGAGAGTGCATTGGATGAGAATAGGTGATCAATAGACTCAGTAGCAGCGGAGTTATCCAGCAGGCAACAATTGCATCTCAAGGCTAGAGATATACCTTTCAATTGGACCCTATCGTCCACTGGGATGCCCTTCAAGAGCCCCTTCTAGACAAATATCGAAATCTTTGGTGGCAGCATTGCATGACACACCCAACGAGCCCAATTCTTCCTGCCCCTAGCAGCTCTACTCAAATTCCAAGCCGATTTAACTGAGAATTCACCCAACGACTCGAGAGGCCAGATTCGACAATCCGCTCGGTCACTAGCAATCATACCTTCCACCTCAATGTTCGCATGCACCGCCGGGGAAAAAAGAAAGGTCGCCGACGAGTCCTGAATGATGCCCTCGTGGCTCAGGAGATCTTTGACTTAAAGGCTCCTTAGGTGGGAGGGCACTTGCTTCCCACAAACTTCTTCAAGAGGACTAAGCCTCGTCCAGTTGTCCGACCACGATCTACACTCCCCTATCCCCACCAACTAGCGGACTTTATGATTAATTAAGGGGAGAAGCTTTAGCACACTATTCCAAAGAGGGGAGGCCACCCTGGCCCTCGAATTGAGAGCCTCTGAACCACAATTCCACCCATACTTGGATTTCATAAAATCTCCCCATATTGACGCCCATAGTTGCTGCTCACCTTCCATGCCAGCTTCATCCTTAGGTTGTTCATCACGTCAGCTAAACACTTAATCCCGATACCCCCTTCCTCTTTAGACACCACAATGGATTTCCAGCTGATCCAATGCTACTTCTTTCTACTCTCATCCCAGCGCCAAAAGAAATCTGCAAAAATCTTTTCCAGGTCTAATAACACCTTGAATGGAACCATCGTGGCAGCCATAGAGTGAATAGGAATACTACTTAGGACATGATTGATGAGCACTGATCTCTTTGCTGGGTTTAGGCACTTGCTCATCCAGCCCGCTGTCTTAGCTGCTAACTCATCCAGTAAAGGTCGGAAGTTAAGTCTCTTACTCCTCCCTTGAACAATGGGGACTCCCAGGTACTTTAATACTCCCAGCTGAACGAGGAAATCCCATCAATCTCTAGACAGATCTGATTCTGGATGAAGGCAGCTTGCTTGAGCACATGAAACAACTTTTGTCTGCATTAATTATTTGGCCATATATGCATTGGTACCTCTCCAAGAATTGCTTGGTGTTGAAAAGCGACCTCTTGCTTCCATAGGTGAAAATGATGGTGTCATATGTAAACAATAGGTGCACGACCACCTGGCTTCCGCGACTTGCCTGGTAAGGTTGACACAGACCTGACTGAGTTAATGTCTTCAGTCCTCTACTCAAAATATCAGTCATTAAGATGAACAGCGATGGGGAAAGCGGGGCATCCCTGCCGTAGACCCCTAAAGGATTTAATGTACCCAGTTGGTGTTGGCTTTACAAAGCCTTGGGAGAAATTCTAAAACAAGTAGGAAGAAAAAAAACAAAATACTCTATTGCTCTATTGCTGAATTTTTGATTGAGTACATTAATTGACTACACATTTCACCTATTTATAGACTCTTAGATAAACATAACTCATAGGCTGTTACAAGACTCTTCATTCTCCTAAAGGTCACATGTTACAATTCTTTCAATGAGACCCTTGAGAATATCAAAGGTTGCTGAAAAAACTGCTGGGCCATTGCTTGCTGTAATTTGCTGAAACTGATGGGAAATTGATGATGCAACTGTTGAGAAACCAAAGGTTTCTGTAACAGCTGCCTTTTGGTTTGCTACTTCCAACAGTTGGCTCCCCATTCAGCAGCACCAAGAACCAATTAGAGCTCTAACATCCACTCTGCACTAAAGCTAAATTTCAGCAAGAAAGCCTTCAAGAGAGACCACACCACTCCATCATACGCTCTCTCCATATCTAATTTGAAGATGAAGTTCCCTCCCCTCACTTTCCTGTCAATATCTTTGAACAACTCCTAGGTTAGCGCGATACTTTCTATCATCGACCGCCCCTCGATGAATGCTTTCTATTCCCATGAAATAATCTTAGGGAGCAAAGAGTTAAGACGAGTGGAAATCTGACAATCTCTCTTGGGATTTAGACTTTGGGATAAGGTAGATAAGCATTGAAGTGAATGCTCTAGGAAGAGATCTCCCTTTGAACAAAAATTTTACGGCACTCATGAGGTCTTCGCAAATGATGTCCCAGCAGCCACTAAAGAAAGCTCTCGGAAGCCCATCTGGACCAGGCGCCTCGTCCTTAGGCATGACATCCACCACCTGCTTGACCTTTGAAATTGTCAGCTCAACCATAAGCGCTAGATTGTCTTCTTGGGAGATACATTCAAGAATCAGGTCTATGAGGTCCTCAAGGGGGTCCACCTCTTGGGTTGTCAACAGATTTACAAAGAAAACCACCACTTCTTCCTTGATCCTAATTGTGTCCGAAGTAAATTCCCCACCATGAAGCTTGATTTTCTAAATTACCACACTTCTCGATCTATCATTGACTGCCAGGTGGAAGTGCTTGGTGTTCTTGTCTCCTTCTTCTAGCCATTTGTTTCGCAACTTTTGCTTTCAGAAGATTTCTTCACACAGCTCGAGCCACTGGAGATTGTCTTTAGCTTCCTTAAGGCTTGACTGGTGATCTTGCGTGGGAAATTGCTGGCTAAGGAGTTCTCTCCTCGACGCTTCTTCTTCTGCCAACTTGAGATTTACGAAGATATTTCCAAATACTTCTTTGTTCCATTTCTTAAGAACCCTCTTAACATTTTTCATCTTCACTAGCAGATTAAACATCAACTGGGAAAGTCCCTTGGCAGCCTAAGCTTCTCTCACCTGCTGAAGGAAATCAGCATGCTGAAACCACATTTGCTAGAACCGGAACAACCTTACGAAGGATGCCGGAGGAGGAGGGAAAGAGAGGAGAAGGAACGCATGGTCTGAACCCACCTGAGGGAGGTGATCTACCTTAAAAGTCGGAAAATGATCGAGTCAATCCCCATTGCAGAGCACTCTATCCAGTGCCCTTTATCATGCCCCAAATTCGATTTTTGGCACACAATCGCCGTAATCCGAACTTAGAGTTGACAACCCCCATAGTACTTCGGTTTCGGCACCTAGCATTACACCAAGTCTCGAAAACGGAATCCTACAAGGAGAATTTTATTTAGAATGATTTTTTTTAACCATAATAGCATAACCACAAGTTTACCAAATAAAAAAGCATTACATCACATATCCATTAATCAATCGTTTAATGTGCAAGGTCGATAAGGTAAATACAAATTTTCTCGAAACATAAACAAGGAGCTGCTCCAGCATCGCCAATTGCTGCCTTTCTCAGTAACCTGCATGTTAAACAATGTGCTAAGCTTTTTATGAAGACGGTGACCACTTCCTCTCTTCTTCTTCTTCTTCTTCTTCTTCTTCTTTGCTTATGCATTGTAGATGCTCAAATGTGCCATTACCTCAGGCCCTACACCCCCAGGATTGCATAGACATGCTCCTGCCTCAAACCTCATGCCCCTCCCTCCCCTCAAATCGCACAATGTGTGCTCCACTTAGCCTTTGCACCCATGTCTTCATCTAGTGGATTACACACGCACTCCTCCAACTAGTGGACCATGTACCTGCACCTCCATCTAGTGGACTGCACATTCGCCCCATAGTGGATTGGGCACTCGCCCTTTATGTTTTACAAAGAGGTGAGAGAGAAGATATGAGACATGTAACTTGGGGTTGTCTACTCTCATTTTACTAGGACTATGCTGTCGTCATGCCATCTTTGTCATTGGATTGTGCAGGTAAACTAACTTGTCTTCCCGCATGTGGCTAATTTGAGTGAGCCACTAGGCTTTATCTTTGGGCTCTCAGCTAACTCGATCTAATAATCGCGTCACTCAGTCCATAATAATAATAAAATATAACATGACATGCTCTCTGCTTGCGCCTCACGTTCCATAATAGCAATAGTGGCTATAATGGCCACCACTGTTACTGTTAGATTACAGTTGTAACAACATTGTAATGGCTATTATGACCTTTTTTTCTTTTTAAAAAATGTGTTTTGTACTCATTATGGAGCCATTACATGCCCTTTTTTTTTTTTTCTCTGTAACATCTGTTTAGGTCCTGCAATGCGTAAAGATTACCACCTGTTTTAGCATTCCATGGAAATAGACTATGCACGATTTGCCATTTGAACCATGTCAGTCAGGTTATTCATTAAATTTTTTCCAAGTTATGCGACATTTGAAGATCTCATCAGTTAGCAAGAAAATAGTAGCATTAGAGTTTATTAGTCGTGATGGAAAGAGTTTTCCTGTTTACTTTGCCATCCTTTTAATCTTTCAAATTATAGCTTGATCTATGTTTAGGTCCAAAAAGCTGCAATCCAGTACCGTTCAAAAAAGAAAGAAAGAAAGAAAGAAAGAAAAAGTAAACCTCGTCAACCTCAAAAGTTTTGATTTATTTTTTTTGCCCTTTTTTCCCTACTTGCAAAAGAACCTTTTGAGCTAATACTTATATTTTGAAGATAGAAACTTCAGCAAAAAAAAAAAAAAAAGGTTTGCTTTCCCATCTTATATAGTTATCGAATAATGTGAATAGGTGAGATTGAATCTTGTCAAAGAAATGTTTTCCAAACTGTTCATGGTGGGTGAATCAAGAAATGATAGGATGTGGGCTTCTAGTGCAGTGTTGGAAGTTGAAGATCTTTTTTCATAGTTTCTGAGATTAGATCATTAGCATAATCTCTTGATGTATCCTTTTAATTAGCATGTGATGAGAGAGGTTGACAGTTCCTCTACCTCAATGGATCTTGTATCTTTTGCTTTCTTAGTAATTCGGCACTTATACATGCATGAATACATACATATAATATTATTACCTCTTGAAATTATATCGTAATTTAGATTCCAAACATAAGAAAACTGTGTTTAAGAAATTTCATAGATAACACCTTCCTTATCTTTTAACTTTCTTTTTTTACTTTTTCCATTTATTTTTTGTAGTTTAATAGAGGGTGAGAGTATCTGTTTCTTTCTTGATATTTCATTCATTAGAGCTTGAATTGATGTGCATCTTAAGCTTTTTCCCTCTTCTTGCCTACTAATGAAAAACCATTGCAGGCTCAGCTCAGCCCACACAACCCATATCTTCTTGACCAATCCATCCTGTGGACACAACACGAGGAGATGGGTGACGGTTTCATTTTTACAAGGATGGTAAATAATAATACCCTGAACTTGGATGCTTTCCGTGGGGAAACGCGTGGACCAATACATGACGGCACCGTTGTTGGGCTATGGAATCCGCAAGCAGGAGATAACCAAAAGTGGAAGATCGTTCCTTACTGTAAGTTTCCTAGTTACCATAGCTCTTTATAGATATCTCAAATAAAGATTAAGAAAAGAAATTAAATAAACCCATTGCTTCTCTCTCTTAGTTCAAGAACTAAGACCATGTATTTCCAATATTTAGTGTTTCTTTCATTCATCTAATGCATGATAATTGAGATTAATAATAAAAAAGCAAAAGACATTAAGGGTTCACTTAGATGCATCAAAAGATATTAAGCGTTCACTTAGATGCATCAAATATCATGAAAGTTCATGATTAAATAGTCTAATTTAGTGCAAAATTTTCGGGGTTTTATCTTTGGTTGCTGACGTTTTCAGTGTTGTGGTAGCTTTTGCTCACAATCTAAGAGAATTAGTGAAGTTTCTAGAGGGCTAAACATTTCATTTTCTCGGAAGGATATGGACCCAACTATCTCTGCAAGTCCTCTAGTTGTAGTAGAGCTTGAGTGGCCTTCATTGTATTTTGAGAATTCTCTCCCTCTCCTTTTTTAATAAATTTGTACTTGTCATTTATTTTTATTTTTGGTGCAGCCAAACACCATCCTAAAAGAGACCAAGTCTCTATCAAAGAACCATGAGTCTGTGTTCTTTACTTTTATCCAGGCCCGTTTCAGATGTAACAAAATAAATAAATAAATAAAAGTTGGAATTTCAATGATGGGGCAGCTTGATGGATCCATGTCATTCATTTGGTGGGCCTTTCGTTGTTGGCAATGTGTTAGAAAAATCCAGTACTGTCAGATGATTTTAGACACCTGGTAGAAGATCAGTGAGCATCAAGGAAACAGATAAAACTCGAGTACAATTCTTTTGGTTATAGGAAAAATGAGATAAACCATTTACAATAATCTTTTTTTTTCTTCTATAGATGATGTATCTAATATACTCTTTTCATTTCCTCTCGTGAATGCAGGATATCTATAGCAGTATGGTGGCGAGTGGTCTTATTAAATAAGCTTTTATGGCTGTTTAAAGGGACTGCCCTTTGCAGCAGTGTCTTGGTGAGTGGTCTTATTAAATAAGTTTTTATAGCTGTTTAAAGGGACTACCCTTTGCAGCAGTGTGTTGGTGAGTGGTCTTATTAAATAAGCTTTTATAGCTGTTTAAAGGGACTATCCTTTGCAGCAATGTGTTGGCAGGTGGTCTTCACTTTGTTGGTGTTTTCTTCTGCTTGTTTGAATCATTAAGTGAAAGGCTATTGAGTTTTATTGGACTGTTTGTAGTGTTATCTTTTCTTTTAACTTGTGCTTTGTGCTGAATAATATGGATTTGAGATAATGATATGAAAATTAGACCATTTGGCTTGATCATCTTTTGTTTTTTTTTTTGTTTTTAATTAACTTGTATCATTATGAAATATTTGTTTGAAGATAGTGGCATTACCTTCACCCTTTCCTGTTAAGGGAATCAATGCTTTTTATCTAAGGACCAAGGCCGATAGTGGGCTAAGTCTAGCCTTGTTGGCATCACATTAAGACCTTAGTGGTGCTCGCGTGCTTTTAAATTCATGCCTAAATCCTGCCCTTGGCAGCCATATGCTGTCTTCAACTGGGCTTGATAGTAAAAGTTGTGAAGCCTACTAGCTGAACCCAAGCTGAACATAGGATTGGGCTCGGTTCAAGGTCTATCTTCTGGATAGTCTTTCGAGAAATTTTCCACAAACTATGGTATATCCTCTGGTGATGAGGTAACAATCTTACAAGTTGATAGGTGAGGCCCTCAAGAATGGACCGTAAGACTTCTATTAGGTCGGCCCCATGTGATCAATGGTTCAGATAATTTGATAGTTGGATATTTGGAATGAACGTATGGGTTGGGGGGCCAGTAGTTTTGATTGGTTTAGATATATAAAGGATTGGTGCGCTTAGACTCTACTGTGTATCTAGAGTGTTTCAAAAAGACAAGAATTTTATTCGGTGTGGAGACTTCTAAAGGAGGAATATTGTGATGGGTTGAACTACTACAAGCATAAAAGAGGAATGGTTGTGATGGGTTGAATTACGCGAAGTATCTTATCTATAAATACCAGTCTTGCACTCTTCATGATGCAGGACAGCCCTAAATATAATGCATGCTCATGATCACAATTATCCAGCGGAAGTAAAAGCAATAATAACAATGAAATCTAGCATTAATTATCATAAACTAAGAAAACCAGAAAGAAAACATGCAATGGAACGGGCCATCATCACAACCATGGAGTATGGGATTCAATTAGCGCCTAGGTTAGATCCGGCGAGGGATGAAACCTCCCGATCTTACATGGCGTTACCCAATCGATCAATGATGATCACTAGTCCGAAGAACCAGGAGGTTTCTCGGATTAGGGATTTAAGAATTTGGGGGTTTAGGGTTTGGATCGATTCTCAAGGTTTAGATCGTGGGGAATAGCAAAGCAGAAGTTTAGAAGGATAACAATAGGAGATAAAATACCTGGAAGAATTTGGAGGGGCACCAGAAGAAATCAAAAGAAGAAGATCAAGGAGAGAGAAGAAGCACCATGAGAGAGAGAGAGAGAGAGAGAAGAGAGAAGCCACCAAAGAGGTTTGTCTTTTCATTAATAATCAACTAATCACGTTATTAGGGCTTAGCCCACTTAAATAAGCAAGAAGAAAACATAAAAGTACCAAAAATACCCCTAAAACATTGGTAAAAAACAACTAAAAAAAACAGTTCGTACGTAGGTCGGGCGCCCCGTGACCAATTTGGTTGGGCGCCCGGCTAAGACAGAAACTGTCCAGCAAGGAAAACTGAAAATTTGCTGAATTTCGGACGCCCGGTGCCAAATTTGGCTGGGCGCCCGACCACCTTCAGAAAAGCATTTTCTATTCTTTCAGTCGGGTCTTCTTCCATCCTACACACGTGTCTTCTATGTACCAAATCACGTGCGTAGGGTCTTCAATGCTCCTCAATCATCGCCTAACCACAAGGATGGTACTTGTGGGTGGCGTTTTCTTCGTTGGTACACTTGAAATGGTCTTGTGTCCTCATCAACTCCCCTCGGGTGAGAAAAACTCGACTCCGATGAGTTAAAACTCTTGTGGCGCTTTAGTAAGTCTGGATCAACATGCTACACTTCCGCTTCAGTAAACCACGTGGATTTAAAAGGTGGTTTGTTCCTCCATTTGACAAGATACCTCTGGAAACCTCCATCTCGCATAGAAACTATCTCATCATCCAAGATCTCTTCAATTTCTTCTTTATGGACAATAGGTGGAGGGAGGGGTGGAAGGGGTTGTGAAGCAAAATCAGAATAGGGCCATGAATGAAATGATGGATCAATGGTCGGGTCAGGGGAACAGACTAGATCTTCTACATTAAAAGTCGGGTTAATGCCCATTTCAGATGGAAGGTCAATCTGATACGCATTGGACCCAATTTTCTGCACTATCTTGAATGGTCCAGCACTACGTGCTTGTAATTTCTTAGCGGAACCCTGTGAGAACCGCTCTGGCCTTACCCTCACCATTACATGGTCTCCTTCTTGAAAATCTTGCAGTCTACGATGAGAATCAGCTGAAATTTTATAATTATCATTACTCTTACTTATCCGTTGTCTAATATGCTTATGCAATTCATGGATATGTCGTACAAATGCATCGGTTGATTCAGAAGACCTTTGGGTGACAGACATGGGTAAGAGATCTATTGGCATTCTAGGTTTATACCCACTAACAACTTCAAATGGACTCATCCCTGTAGATCGATTTAATGACCTATTATAAGCAAATTCAGCAGTTGGTAAAATTAGGTCCCAAGTCTTAACATGTTCACCCACTAAACAACGTAGAAGATTTCCAAGACTACGGTTTACCACTTCAGTTTGACCGTCTGTTTGTGGGTGGTAAGCAGTAGAGAATTGCAAACGAGTTTCCATAATGTGCCACAGTGTCTTCCAAAAATAGCTAGTAAATCGAACATCACGATCAGACACTATGGTTTTAGGTAACCCATGGAGACGCACAACACCATAAAAAAAGATACGAGCGACATGAGACGCATCCGACGTTTTCGAACATGGGAGAAAATGAGCCATTTTAGAAAAACGGTCCACCACGACAAAAATGGAATCGTGCTTCTTGATTGTCTTGGGAAGCCCAAGCACGAAGTCCATACTAATGTCCTTCCACGGAGCATGTGGCACTGGCAATGGCGTATACAGCCCGGTATTTTTCTTTTTCTGCTTTGCCAGTTGACAAGTACGACACTGCCCTAAAACTTTGGCTACGTCTTGCTTGAGACTTGGCCAATAGAAACGATCTTCCACAAGGGCAATGGTCTTGTCACGACCAAAATGGCCAGCTATCCCTCCTGAATGAAGCTCCCAGATGAGGAATTCACGAAGGGACATGCGGGGAATACAAAGTCTGTCTCCTTTGAAAATGAAGCCATTTTTAAGAACATATTCGCCCATAATACGCTGGTCACTAGAGAGCGACGCGTAAGTACCCCCAAAATCAGGACATGTGGGGTACTCATTTTTTAGTTGCTCAAACCCGACTACCTCTACACTCAAGGAGTTGAGCAACGTCACTCTTCTACTAAGGGCATCCGTTGGTTTGTTTTCAACCCCGGCTTTGTGTTTCAAAACAAACGAATATTCCTGAAGAAACGCTACCCACATGGCATGCCTTGGGTTGAGTTTCTTCTGAGAATGCAAATATCTCAAAGCCTCATGGTCAGAAAACAAAACGAATTCTTGCGGTAGGAGATAGTGTCGCCAATGTCTCAGGGATTGCACTACCGCATAAAATTCTTTCTCGTAAGTGGAGTATTTTTATTTTGCCTCATTCAGCTTCTCACTGAAATAGGCCACTGAGTGTCCTTCTTGACTCAACACTCCACCTATACCGACACTAGACGCATCACACGCTATTTCAAAGACTTTAGAAAAGTCAAGTAAACGCATGACAGGAGCTTCTACCATTTTCCCCTTAATCTCCTTAAAAGCCTTGACTGCGGCTTTGGACCACACGAACTCTCCCTTTTTCATGCATTCTGTAATGGGAGCCATGATCGTGCTAAAACTCCTAATGAACCGACGATAGAAAGTTGCTAAGCCGTGAAAGCTTCGCACTTCATGAATGTTCCTCGGTTCTGGCCATTCAACTATGGCCTTGACCTTTTCAGGGTCTGCACGCATCCCTTCAGATGACACTATAAATCCTAAGAACACAACTTGGCTAGACATGAATGCACATTTCTTAAGATTAACGTACAACTTCTCCTTCCTAAGCACGCTACAGACCGCCTTTAAATGTTCAAGGTGTGATTCCTTAGTGGTACTATAAATAAGAATGTCATCAAAGTACACCACTAGGAACTTTTCCATGAACGACCTCAAAGCTTGTGTCATCACCCGCATGAACATACTGGGTGCATTAGTCAAGTCGAAGGGCATGACCAACCATTCATACAACCCATCTTTTGTTTTAAACGCAGTTTTCCACTCATCCCCTGGGCGTATACGGATTTGGTGATATCCACTCTTGAGGTCTATCTTAGAGAATATAGTGGACCTCGCCATCATGTCAAGCATATCATCAAGTCTAGGTATGGGAAACCTATACTTGACAGTGATTTTGTTTATGGCACGGCTGTCCATACACATGCGCCACGTGCCATCTTTCTTTGGCGTCAACAATGCAGGCACGGCACATGGGCTCATACTCTCTTGGATGAAACCCTTTTGCAGAAGCTCATCAACTTGTCTCTTCAATTTTGCATGTTCTGCAGGGTTCATCCTGTAGTGAGGAAGGTTCGGTAGAGTTCCTTCAGGACCGAAGTCACCTCACGGGGTAACTCTAATGGAACATCGGGTGTAATCTCTCTAGCCAGAAGGGCATACACCATAGAATCCTCCTTAGTCTCCTTTTCAAACTCTCTTGCATTGATTATATGTAGAGACTTAGGCTTGGATTTCCCCCCTCCTTTAGGCTCACTTGCCTTCTCATCCTTTTTCTTTCCTAGTGTGCTCTCAGGTGGCATAGGGTTAAGTTTGATCTTTTTACCATTATGCATGAAGGTACACGCATTGGAACGACCAAACACTACAAGAAAACGGTGTTTTATCGACGAAAGTATTACCGACGAAATTGTTTTCGTCGGTAAAAAGCCATTTCCCCGACGAAATGAAGTATTTGTTGGTAAAATACATACCAGCACACCCTTTTATCGACGAAATCATGATTTCGTCGGCAAAAAGTTTATTACCGACGAAATTACCCGTCGCTAAAGAAAAAAGTAAGAAATTTGGCTTTTACCGACGAACATTTTCGTCGGTATAAGTCTTTTTTTGGCGACGATTATTGTCTGTCGGTAATAATGTGTGGTATCTGCGTAAGTTAAGGAAGATGACTTTTACCGACGAAATTTTTCATCGGCAAAAGTCATTTTTACCGACGAAAATGTTCGTCGGTAATAATATTGATGTTTCCCGCCAAAGTGAAAAAGAGGACTTTTACCGACGAAAACTATGCTTTTACCGACGAAAATTTTCGTCGGTAAAAGTCTTTTATTTCACTTACCCGATCAGCCTCCCTCATTTCTCTCCTCTCTCTCACTCTCGCTCTGTTCTCTCTCCTCTCTCTCTCGCGCGCGCGCTTTCGGCCGGCCCACCCATCTCGGCTCTCCCTCATCTCCGACCGCCAGCCGTCAACGTCACCGGCGGCCCACCGCCTCAGCTGACCACCCCCCCCCCCAGCCGACCAGTGTCGCCGGTCGCCACTCGCCTCCACCGACCTCCGTACGCCGCCGCCTCCTCCGGTAAGCCTCTCCCCCTTTCTTCTTGCTCCATTTCCCCTCTCTCCCTCTCTCCCTCTCTCCTCGTTGTTGATTGTGGGGCCCACTCCCAAAATCCAATGCATGTGGGTCCCACCATCGCTGTCCAATGCATGTTGGTGGGTCCCACCGTCGCTTTCTATTTGCATGTGGGTCCCACCGTCGCTTTCCATAGTGCATTGCATGTGGGGTCCACCTTAGCTGTCTACAATTTGGTGGGGCCCACTGATTTATTAAATCCCTAATTAGGGATTTCAAAATTAAAATTCCCTAATTAGGGATTTCAATATTAAAATCCCTAATTAGGGATTTAAAAATTTAAAATTCAAAATTTTGTTTTACAAATTAAAAAAAATGAAATACGTAATTGTGGGGCCCACCGTTGCTGTCCACTGGCTGTGGGGCCCATGTCGCTGTCCACTGGCTGTGGGGCCCACGTCGCTGTCCAGTGCCTGTGGGGCCCACCGTCGCTGTCCACTGGCTGTGGGGCCCCCGAAGATGGGAACCGCTGGTGCCAAAAAATGAAGCATATCAAAATCTAAAGTGGACCACAGCACAAGTGTGAACTGAATGTCTATCATTGAAAAATTCTTAGAGGACACAGAAGTTTTGGATCAAGCTGATATTTGTGTTTTCCCTTCATCCATATCCATGTGATCTTATGAACAGGTTGGATGACAAATAATGATCACTGTAGGTCCTGGGAATGGTGGAAATCATTATTCCCACGATTTCCCATGGCATGGTCCACTTGAGATTTGGATATGCTTAAATTTTGGGCTCAACCACTAAAATGAGCTGAAAAAACATAAGGACGGAATAGATAAATCACATACATTCTAGGTGGGCCCAACTGAATTTACTCTACATGATAAGAGCGTGCAGAGTTACTCTGCACGCAATCCGATTCCCATGGTGGGCCCCATACATACTTATTTGTTGAGAAAGTAGCAGTCATTAGGTATTTGATTAGACTTGATTCATGGTGTTGATGATTCTGTCATTTTATGTGCTTGTGTATCTGGAATTGATGGAGCAAACCCGGGATGTGCGTTGGAGCTACCCGTGGTTGATTTATGTGGATGTATGTTGTGGATGTATTTGGCTTATTATTAATAGTTATTTTTTGTCCACAAATGGTAGTATAATAGAATCAGTTAGCCCATTTGGAGATTTCTATATTGCCGGGCATAGATAAAGTGTGTTTTGGAGGTATAGAAATCTGCCAAATTGTCCTGTTGGACAGTCCAAGGTTGGATAGATTGGAATGTTATCGTTGTTTGTCATTTACATGCTCTGTCATTAGTTTCGTGCGGTAACTCTCCTATTCTCTCTGGATATGTTTCTTATGTTTAATTCCATTGTCAATTTAATCCACACAATGTGTGGATAGTTGACGTGGAAATTAAATGTAAGATAAATATATCTGGAGAGATAGGGGGAGATGTTGTCAAAATTTAGGCTTGGGCATTTAAATGGAAATAATGATAGCATTTCAATCTATCCATCCTTGGATGGGCGACTGATTTTATTATATTATCATTTAGTGGCAAATTAGATGACGAACATGATACTTGTGATTAAGAGTAGTTGATTGATGTTGATGTTGAGCGGGGGTCCCTGGAAGGTGGGAACCGCTGTTATGACCATGATGATGAAGCTGTCAATTTCCTATGGACAGCAATATGGGTGGCCTGGCCATTTGGACAGGCCCGTATTTATGTATTAGCTCGAAATTAATGGAGCAGACCCGAATGTGCGTCGGAGCTATCCGGGTGTTGAGCGGGGGTCCCTGGAAGGTGGGAACCGCTGTTATGACCATGATGATGAAGCTGTCCATTTCCTATGGACAACAATATGGGTGGCCTGGCCATTTGGATAGGCCCGTGTTTATGTATTAGCTCGAAATTAATGGAGCAGACCCGGATGTGCGTCGGAGCTATCCGGGTGTTGAGCGGGGGTCCCTGGAAGGTGGGAACCGCTGTTATGACCATGATGATGAAGCTGTCCATTTCCTATGGACAGCAATATGGGTGGCCTGGCCATTTGGACAGGTCCGTGTTTATGTATTAGCTCGAAATTAATGGAGCAGACCCGGATGTGCGTCGGAGCTATCCGGGTGTTGAGCGGGGGTCCCTGGAAGGTGGGAACCGCTGTTATGACCATGATGATGAAGCTGTCCATTTCCTATGGACAGCAATATGGGTGGCCTGGCCATTTGGACAGGCCCGTGTTTATGTATTAGCTCGAAATTAATGGAGCAGATCCGGATGTGCGTCGGAGCTATTCGGTTGTTGAGCGGGGGTCCCTGGAAGGTGGGAACCGCTGTTATGACCATGATGAAGCTGTCCATTTCCTATAACTAAAACCCGAAACCATAAACCTAAAACTAAAACCTATAAGCTATACCTAAACCAAAACCTAAACACAATTCATCTAACTCTAAACCGGGGCCATATAAGCTACGAAAATGCGTCCCTAAACCCGATCCCGAACCCGCAAATCCAAACCTATGCCCTAAACCTAATCTCATGTCACCTAACCTAAACCTACACCTATTCCTAAATCCATTCACCTAACCTAAACCTAGACCCAAACACGAGAACCAAACCCGAAACCCGATCCCGAACCCGCAAATCCAAACCTATGCCCTAAACCTAATCCTAAACTCATGTCATCTAACCTAAACCTACACCTATTCCTAAATCCATTCACCTAACCTGAACCTTGACCCAAACACGAAAATGCGACCCTAAACCCTATCCCGTACCCAAAAATCTCAACCTATGCCTAAACCTAATCCTAAACTTAAATCTCCTAAACTAAACCTACACCTATTCCTAAATCCATTCACCTAACCTAAACTTAGACCCAAACATGAAAACCTAACCCGAAATCCAATCCCGTACCCGACTATCTCAACCTATGCCTAAACCCAATCCTAAACTCAAATTACCTAAACTAAACCTACACCTATTCCTAAATCCATTCGCCTAACCTAAACTTTAACCCAAACACAAAAACCTAACCCGAAACCCGATCCCGAACCCGAAAATCTCAACCTATACCTAAGCCTAATCCTAAATTCAAATCACTTAAACTAAACCTACACCTATTCCTGAATCCATTCACCTAACATAAACCTAGACCCAAATATGAAAACCTAACCCGAAATCCAATCCCGAAACCGAAAATCTCAACCTATGCCTAAACCTAATCCTAAACTCAAATCTCCTAAACTAAACCTACACCTATTCCTAAATCCATTCACCTAACCTAAACTTAGACCCAAACATGAAAACCTAACCCGAAATCCAATCCCGTACCCGACTATCTCAACTTATGCCTAAACCTAATCCTAAACTCAAATTACCTAAACTAAACCTACACCTATTCCTAAATCCATTCGCCTAACCTAAACTTTAACCCAAACACGAAAATCTAACCCGAAACCCGATCCCAAACCCGAAAATCTCAACCTATACCTAAGCCTAATCCTATATTCAAATCACTTAAACTAAACCTACACCTATTCCTGAATCCATTCACCTAACATAAACCTAGACCCAAATATGAAAACATAACCCGAAATCCAATCCCGAACCTGAAAATCTCAACCTATGCCTAAACCTAATCCTAAACTCAAATCTCCTAAACTAAACCTACACCTATTCCTAAATCCATTCACCTAGCCTAAACTTAGACCCAAACACGAAAATGCGACCCTAAACCCGATCCCGTACCCAAAAATCTCAACCTATGCCTAAACCTAATCCTAAACTCAAATCTCCTAAACTAAACCTACACCTATTCCTAAATCCATTCACCTAACCTAAACTTTAACCCAAACATGAAAACCTAACCCGAAATCTAATCCCGTACCCGACTATCTCAACCTATGCCTAAACCTAATCCTAAACTCAAATTACGTAAACTAAACCTACACCTATTCCTAAATCCATTCGCCTAACCTAAACTTTAACCCAAACACGAAAACCTAACCCGAAACCCGATCTCGAACCCAAAAATCTCAACCTATACCTAAGCCTAATTCTAAATTCAAATCACTTAAACTAAACCTACACCTATTCCTAAATCCATTCACCTAACCTAAACTTTAACCCAAACATGAAAACCTAACCCGAAATCCAATCCCGTACCCGACTATCTCAACCTATGCCTAAACCTAATCCTAAACTCAAATTACCTAAACTAAACCTACACCTATTCCTAAATCCATTCGCCTAACCTAAACTTTAACCCAAACACGAAAACCTAACCCGAAACCCGATCCCGAACCCGAAAATCTCAACCTATACCTAAGCCTAATCCTAAATTCAAATCACTTAAACTAAACCTACACCTATTCCTAAATCCATTCACCTAACCTAAACTTTAACCCAAACACGAAAACCTAACCCGAAACCCGATCCCGAACCCGAAAATCTCAACCTATACCTAAGCCTAATCCTATATTCAAATCACTTAAACTAAACCTACACCTATTCCTGAATCCATTCACCTAACATAAACCTAGACCCAAATATGAAAACCTAACCCGAAATCCAATCCCGAACCCGAAAATCTCAACCTATGCCTAAACCTAATCCTAAACTCAAATCTCCTAAACTAAACCTACACCTATTCCTAAATCCATTCACCTAGCCTAAACTTAGACCCAAACACGAAAATGCGACCCTAAACCCGATCCTGTACCCAAAAATCTCAACCTATGCCTAAACCTAATCCTAAACTCAAATCTCCTAAACTAAACCTACACCTATTCCTAAATCCATTCACCTAACCTAAACTTTAACCCAAACATGAAAACCTAACCCGAAATCCAATCCCGTACCCGACTATCTCAACCTATGACTAAACCTAATCCTAAACTCATGTCACCTAAACTAAACCTGACTCTAATCTTTGCATTGTAAATATGGATAAGAGTTGGATGCAAGCTAAGAATCGGTTTGGCCCAGAGTATAAAGAAGGTGTTAAGGAGTTCATGAAATTTGCGAGAGATCGGGAAGATTCAAGTAATAGAATTAGGTGTCCATGCCGAAAATGCAAGAACATGATTCACAAGACATTGGACAAATTGGAAGATGATTTGTTCATAGTTGGGATTGACCAGGGTTACACTTGGTGGATTCATCATGGTGAAGACTTCCACCAAAGAGTTGAGGCCACTGAAGTCCTTGCTGACCCAATTGTGCGTAATGACGAGGATGAAGATATTGACGATATGCAAGATATCATTGGGGATGTGTTAAGGGGAACAATTGCGGATAATGATTTTGCAGCGACAAGTACTAGCCAGGATATTCCTCCTATGGGTGATGCCGAATCAGAAAAGTTTAGTAGGTTGTTGAGGGATGCGCAACATCCACTCTATCCGGGGTGTCGGAACTTCTCCAAGTTGAATTTCCTTACAAGGTTACTTCATTTAAAGACAATAAATCGTTGGAGTAACAAATCGTTCGACATGTTACTTGGCTTGTTGAAAGAAGTATTACCTGAAGGTGAGACATTGCCTAAGTCTCATTACGAGGCAAAATCGTTAATGCGAGACTTGGGCCTTGGTTACATCCTCATACATGCATGTATAAATGATTGTGTATTGTATTGGAAAGAACATGAAAATGTTGAGGAGTGTCCACAATGTGGAGAGTCTAGGTGGAAAAATGACGAAGCTAAGCGTAAGAAAATTCCACAAAAGGTGTTAAGGTACTTTCCATTGAAACCCAGATTACAAAGATTGTTTACGTCGAGCAAGACGGCTGAAGATATGAGGTGGCATAAGGAGAAACGCCTTCATGATGATAATACATTGAGGCATCCCGCTGACTCTGAAGCTTGGCAACATTTTGATAAGCAATATGACTGGTTTGCAGAGGATTCTCGCAATGTTCGGCTAGGTCTTGCAAGTGATGGTTTTAATCCATTTGGTAATATGAGTAGCTCGTACAGTATGTGGCCAGTGATACTTATGCCCTACAATTTACCTCCTTGGTTGTGTATGAAGGAATCATTTTTTATGATGTCATTGCTTATTCCTGGACCCAAGTCACCGGGGAATGACATTGATGTGTATCTCCGACCGTTAGTAGATGAGTTAAACGAGTTGTGGAGTCAAGGTGTCCAGACGTATGACACTTTTGCAGAACAGACGTTTCGATTGCACGCAGCGGTTTTGTGGACAATAAATGACTTCCCTGCATATGGAAATTTGTCTGGGTGGAGCACGAAGGGAAAGTTGGCTTGTCCTACATGTAGTACTGAGACTTGTTCATTGTCATTGAAGCATGGTAAGAAAACGTGTTATATGGGCCATCGTCGCTTCCTTCCGAGGGATCATAATTGGCGCAGGAAGACGGTAATCTTTGATGGCAAACAAGATCATAGGCCACCACCGAAAGAACTATCTGCAGAAGATGTGTTACAACAGCTGAGTAACATTGAAGAAGTTAGATTTGGTAAGGCACCGCACTTGAAGAAGAGAAAACATACAGTATTGGAGTACAACTGGAGGAAGAAGAGCATTTTTTTGAGTTGCCTTATTGGAGTCATCTGAAATTACGACACAACTTGGATGTCATGCATATTGAGAAGAATATATGTGACAATGTCTTTGGAACATTGATGAACATAGAGAAGAAAACAAAAGACAGTTTTAAGGCTCGATTGGATCTACAAGCAATGGGTTTAAGGAAAGAGTTGCACTTGCAACCACATGGAAATTCATATACTATACCAGCAGCCTGCTACACATTGACAAAACTAGAGAAAAAACGTGTATGTGAATGGTTGAACAAGTTGAAATTTCCAGACGGGTATGCATCGAATATCTCTCGGCGCGTCAACATTACGGACTGTAAGGTAACAGGAATGAAAAGTCATGACTGTCACGTCCTTCTTCAACGCCTACTACCGGTTGCGATTCGTGGATTCCTTAACAAGGATGTCAGTGCTACGCTGATTGAGTTAGGGATATTCTTTAAGGATTTGTGTTCGAAATCTTTAAATGTAGAGGTTATTAAACGACTGGAGAAGGATATTGTCGTAATCCTTTGCAAACTTGAAAGAATTTTTCCACCTGCGTTTTTCGATGTCATGGTACACCTAGCGATTCACTTACCGCACGAAGCGAAGCTTGCAGGCCCAGTACAATATCGTTGGATGTATCCGATCGAAAGGTGATAGAACAATGATCATAAATTTTTATTCATTCCATAAACTACGTATATCCATGTTTTCATGTCCTAAATATATTGATTTTGTGTACAGATACCTTCACACATTAAAACAATATGTGAGGAATAAGGCACGTCCAGCGGGATCCATTGCTGAGGCGTACATTGATAATGAGTGCCTAACATTTTGCTCCATGTATCTTCGTGGCATAGAGACTAGATTCAACCGAGAAGATCGTAATGCCGATGCAGGGCAGGAGCATGAACAAGGACTCATATCTGTATTCGCACATAACGTCCGTCCTTTAGGATCGCCGATGTTTCAGGATATGGACCCTCGGGATCAAGCGAAGGCGCGGTGGTATGTGTTGCATAACTGTGAAGAAATAGAGTCGTACTTGGAGTAAGTCTTCGCACATAATTATTGTATATCTACAGACAGTTTTAATCTCAAAATTTCTTGCTTACAACGTACCAATTGTGTATAGCGAACACATCGAGGAGATGAAGTCCCAATACCCTACAAATTATGATCGAATGCATCAGGATTTGTTTTCAGAATGGTTTGCAAAACGTGTAAGCTTAATTTACCTTCTATCTCACCACACTTACAATATTGTTGTATTGCACAATATTTACACGTAATTTTAAATGCCTAAACGTACATTTATATTCTGTACGTGATGATAGATGAAGATGTTGCGCGCTAGCAACTCTGCGGATGCATCTGATGCGCTCTACTCACTGGCGTGTGGCCTTGATAGACGTGTATCTAGATATACAGGTTGTTTTGTAAACGGGATTCGGTTCCACACTGAGGAGCGTGAGAAATATAGGACCACACAAAATAGTGGTGTGGTTGTGAAGGGAACACATGAGGAGGTCGAAATTGATTTTTATGGCGTTTTGACGGATATTATTGAGCTGAGTTATTGTATGAGAAAATGGGTGTACTTATTTAAATGCGATTGGTGGGACATTGGAAATAAAAAGTTGGGAATACAGACTGATAATTACTTCACGAGCGTAAATTTATCTCGGAAGTGGTTTAAAGATGACCCATTTATCATAGCCGGCCAAGCCGAACAAGTATTCTACCTCGCTGACACCAAGTTAGGCGGCTCTTGGCACGTGGTGCAGAAAATAAAGCCCAGGAACATATTTGACGTTCCCGAAGTAGACGTTGAAGATAACGATGAAGAGAGTAATAGAACGTCGTCAGTTGAACAAGCATACCAAGAAGACATGCCATCTTGGGATAGAGGGAATGATCCAAATGTTGATATTGATGTGGTGCAATTGAATAGAGATGATGTGCCACCTGATCATGTTGATGCCTCAATCATAAATGACATTGTTAGAGATGATAGCGCTTTCATCGATGACAACGTTGCAGACGATGAAGAGGAAATTCTGATCAGCGATAGTGATGGTGAAGAAGAAAGAGTCCTAAGCGATAATGATTCAGACGACGATTATTAAATGTATACAAGATTTACATATAATTTTTCAATTCGATTAATTTGATTATTACATGTATATATGTTTTACAAGTCATGATTTTTTTCCTGAATTGACTTGTTGATAATCTACATTTACAGTTAAGTCACTTTCTGATCATGTCCTCTACAAATTGGAGCGTAGCGGAAGCACGCAGCATACTTCATCAGCTGTTGCGGATGGACTTTTCGGCCCTATATTCTTCTGGTATGGCCAGAGAGATACCCGGTCTGGTCGAGATATGTAGGAAGGAAGATGATGACTCAGATGAAAGATTATACAATCTCAAAGAAATTCCGGACCTGATTGAGGAATATAATCGCAGAAAACTTCGTATGGAAGATGCGACATTATCACTTGCACATCTGAATGGAGTCCCGAGAGATCAGATTTCTCCTATTGTGACTGGCATGTTGGCTGTAATAATGTCGAGTGCTTCATACAGCATCGAATATACATCTGCAGCGTATAATAACTTACGCAGGGAGTATTTCGGATAGTTGATCCGAAGTTGATTTGTATTACAATGAGATATATGTATTTAATATAGAATGACAATGTGTAATGGATTTTTTAACTTTTATATTCTGTTTACGGTTTTATTATATTCTGTTTACGGTTTTATTATATCCTGCTTGCATTATAGTGTAATGGTCTAATCATATTTTTATCATTTCTCTGAGCATAAGCACAAATTCACTCTGCAATGATGTTCATAAACTTGCATTGACATTGTTTAAATTTATAAGTTTGTATTTCAGATATATTCAGTCATGGCACCAGGTGGGAGATCAGGTCGTTCGCGCACTGGATCTACCCCTTCCACCCGTGATGTGACACAGACAGCATCGACGTCGCACGGTGCATCACAGTCATCTGATCCTTCGGTTCAGCATACACCGGGCACTGCATGTAAGTCTAGACATTTATTTAGTGATTTCTGTTTATATTGTTACTTACATATATCTTTTCGCAGCAGCATCTTCTACCAGCCGACGAGGACGTGGACCCACGCGTGGGTTAGTTTTAGAGCGACTTACGCGTGAGGGTAGGGTGGCAGTAGAGTTCCCACAGGACTGCCTTAGACCTGTTGGGGACAGTGCCAGATTGTTTACGTCTGAGGTCGGTGTCCTATGCCGATCTCTGATCCCCGCCACCACCCCCCGTTGGACTGACGTGACAGATGATGTGTGACAGCTCATCCGTCAGCGCCTTCAGGTAAAGTTTAGTAAATTGAAATTTTCTTTTGTGAAAGTTCATTTACGGTTAAGTCCTATTGTTAATAAGTTTATTCCCTTAATTTATTATTTACGAAACTGCAGGATAAATTTGAATTCGATTTGAATGTTCCCTACATTTCTCATGCCGTCGACGACATGATTAGGGAGCGGTTCAAGGAGTACCGCGGAGAGTTGCACCAACGGTACAAGCGGTGCAGGACACACGATGAGGCGGTACTGTCCGCACCGCCACACATTAGTACAGACGACTGGCGGATACTCTGCGAGAGATTTTCGTCGGAGGCTTTTCAGGTAATATTTACATGTACGATATCTTACGGTAACAATTAAATTCGCAATTAATTTCATAATTAATAGAAATGTATTTTGTATAATGTGTTCAGAAGAGGAGCAGAATAAATTATGCGAACAGGGAAAAGTTACAAGTGAACCACGTAGCTGGTTCAAAGTCATTTGTATGACATCGTTACGACATGGTAAGAAATTATTGATGATTATTAAGTTAATATATTATTTTGATTGGCATTTATTATAAGTCTTTTTTCCTTTCGATTGCGCAGCGGGATTCTGTCACCGGCCAGGAGCCTGGACCAGTAGACCTCTACAGAGGGACTCACTGTCGGCAGGCGACGGGATCTTGGGTTCATCCTAGAGCCAGTGAGCATTGGGTAAAAATCTTTACTTTGTTAAATTTAATTGCGCATTGATTGATAATAATGTCATTCATGTCATTTTTTATGAAATTTCATATCTTTTCATTACAGGCGGCGATGGACACCATATGCAGTCAGCCCACTCCCGATGGTAGTCAGCGGAGTGAGCCAGAAATCCTGAGCGAGGTGCTTGGCACCCGTTCTGGATATGTGCGTGGGCTTGGCCATGGTGCTAAGCTCATGGCACAAACTAGAGCTGGCTCCAGCCGATCCGTAGCTGGTGAGAGCGCTCAACGCCGAGCTGACATCGCAGAGAGAGAGGTTCAGCAGCTACGGGTCGTCGTCGATGGGATTCGGGAGCAGCTAGAGAGGCAGAGGGAGGAGGAGGAGAGGCGACGGGAGGAGCAGGAGAGGAGGATCGAGGAGTTGCGGCAGGAGCATGAGCCACGGATGCAGGAGATGTTTCAGGCTCTCGCTGCACGCCTTGGCGCCGATGCCCCGCCACCTCCCCCACCTCCGCCTTCATCTTCCTGATTATTTTTTTTTAATATACGACTTTTAACTTGTATATATTTGTGTGTGGATGAATATTGTTTGTTTGTGGATGTGGAATGGATTATTTGTGTATGGATGATGTACTTTTTGTTTGTTTGTATGTTTGTGGATGTGAGTAGGATTCAAAATGTATAGGTTTTTTTACAGGTGTATATCAGGAATTTTCCTGAACTTTTGAAAACAAATGGAACCGAGACAGGAAAAACTTTTACCGACGAAATATTTCGTCGGTAAAAGAAAGGAAAAACTTTTTACCGACGAAATATTTCGTCGGTAAAAAGTTCTTAGATGCTTTTACCGACGAATTATTCCTTCGGTAAAAGTTTTATCATGTTTTTACCTACGCATTATTTCGTCGGTAAAAAGTTTTTCCTTTCTTTTACCGACGAAATATTTCGTCGGTAAAAGTTTTAACATGTTTTTACCTACGCATTATTTCGTCGGTAAAAGTTTTTTCACCGACGTATCATTTTCAATCCCGACAAAATTCATATGTTTGGCCGACGAATAATTTCGTCGGTAATGGTGCAATTATTACCTAAGAAAAATTATTTCGTCGGTAAAAACCTTTACCGACGGCCTTTCTGCGACGATGTTAGCCGCGAAAAATTTCGTCGGGAAAAACATTTCCCGACGAAATTTTACTGATTACCGATGAAATCATTCGTCGGTAAAAATGGAATTTTTTGTAGTGAAAGATCGTGACATCATTATTGAATAGCCACGGTCTACCTAGGATAACATGTCCCACATCCATAGGTAAGACATCACACCACAGGGACTCCTTGTATGATCCAAACTCGATGGGGACTAGACATTGATGGGTGACAGGTAGGGATGTCTTGTCAACCCAAGAGACTTTATATGGGTCTGGATGAGGTGTGGGTTTCAGTTTCAATCGCTCTAAGGTGTTAGTGGAAATTACATTCTGACAACTTCCACTGTCCACTATCACCTTACAATTCTTTTCACCACATTTGGCAATAGTGTAGAAGATAGTACTTCGACGCCAGTCAGCACTACTCCTAGACTGAGCTAGCACACGCCTGACCATTGCAAGCGTTGCTTCCCCATCTAACTCTTCATCATCAGTAAGTCCTCCTTCAAGGTAATACTCTTCAACTTCATAATCACCTTGGTCATCTCCACTCTCGTGGGACTCGCCTATAACTAAGGCTTTCCCACGGCTCTTTGTAGGATACTGATTAGATATGTGGCCCAGATTGCGACACTCATAGCATCTCACTTGGCTACCTCCACTAGGACCTGCACCAAGAACCCCTTTGCCCTTGTTCTCCCTAGGCCTAGGCGGAATGGTCGCCTGTGCCCTAGGTTGACTGCCAACATTAGGTCTAGTCCCCTGGGAACTAGATCTAGCACTGGAGTCTCGGGACTCAAAACGACGGACGACAGGAGTCTTTAGATACTGCTCTAACTCCTGCACGACTTGATATGCTTCATCCAAGTCCGTTAAGGGCCGAGTCATAAGCTCGCGCTGAAGATCCGCACGAAGGCCCGTCTTGAAACGCGAGAGCGTTACTAGCGGGTCTTCTTAGATATCATATCGCATTACATATTCTTCAAATTTAGCGATGTAGTCAGCGGCAGACATTGATCCTTGGCGTAGAGATTGCCATTGGTCAAGAAGCTTCTGACGGTATGAGAGAGGAATGTACTTCTCCTTCAACTTCTCTTTCATCTCATACCAATGCGTGATAGGGGCTCTACCAATTCTTTTTATCCTACGATCAGTGTTGGTCCAAAAGAGCTTGGCTTGACCAACAAGCTTCATTTTAGCAAACCGCATTTGACGGTTTTCTGACATGCCATACCACTCAAAGTAGTGGTCCATGTCAGCAACCCAATCAAGGAATGCCTTGGGGTCCAAGCGCCCATCAAAACTTGGAGCCTCGACTCTAACGCTCTTCAATGCACACTCATCTGGATTATAGCGGTCTTGATGATCATATGGGGCTCGTGCTTCTCGCACAACACCACGACCGTTACCACGATCTCCATCCTCACTACCTCCAAGTATGACAGTGCGTTCCTCTACAATTCCTCCCACTTGGGAGTGCGCATCATCCCCAACAGCGGGGTTTTCCCTTTGGGACGCCTCTAGTTGCTCGACCTTGGTCCTGGTAGTGGTGATCTGGTTTTCAAGGCGGGCAAAATCACGCTTGTGACTTGCCTCTAGAGCGGTTATCTTTTGTATCAATTGAGCAAGTTGCTCAAATAATTGCTCATTACTCATGGTAGGCTGAAGTCTGAAACCTCTACCTCTTCTCGTGGGCATACAAATAAGACTAGAACCAAAACTCTACCCAACTAGACACTAGGTGCTTTGACTCACAAGATGAATGCAATGAATGCAAAACTAATATGGACTGACACAATTAAACTAAAACAGAAAACGACTCAAATCTGAAAATTTTCCAAATTAGGAAACTTTCTAAAATTGGAAAGTTTCTAAAATCGAAAACTTTCTAAATCTAGAACTTTCCTAAAACAAACCTAAAAATCAAAACCCTAATTTGATAACTCGATCTAGACACAAACCATGCAAGCCTATTCTCTGATACCAAATTTGATGCAGGACAGCCCTAAATATAATGCATGCTCATGATCACAATTATCCAACGGAAGTAAAAGCAATAATAATAATGAAATCTAGCATTAATTATCATAAACTAAGAAAACCAGAAAGAAAACATGCAATGGGACGGGCCATCATCACAACCATGGAGTATGAGATTCAATTAGCGCCTAGGTTGGATCCGGTGAGGGATGGACCTCCCGATCTTGCATGGTGTTACCCAATCGATCAATGATGATCACTAGTCCGAAGAACCAGGAGGTTTCTCGGATTAGGGATTTGAGAATTTGGGGGTTTAGGGTTTGGATCGATTCTCAAGGTTTAGTTCGTGGGGAATAGCAAAGCAGAAGTTTAGAAGGATAACAATAGGAGATAAAATACCTGAAAGAATTTGGAGGGGCACCAGAAGAAATCAGAAGAAGAAGATCAAGGAGAGAGAAGAAGCACCATGAGAGAGAGAGAGAAGAGAGAAGCCACCAAAGAGGTTTGTCTTTTCATTAATAATCAACTAATCACGTTATTAGGGCTTATCCCACTTAAATAAGCAAGAAGAAAACATAAAAGTACCAAAATACCCCTTAAACATTGGTAAAAAACAACTAAAAAAAAACAGTTCGTAAGTAGGTCGGGCGCCTCGTGACCAATTTGGTCGGGCGCCCGGCTAAGACAGAAATTGTCCAGCAAGGAAAACTAAAAATTTGCTAAATTTCGGGCGCCCGGTGCCAAATTTGGCCGGGCGCCCGACCACTTTCAGAAAAGCATTTTTTATTCTTTCAGTCGGGTCTTCTTCCATCCTACACACGTGTCTTCTATGTGCCAAATCACGTGCGTAGGGTCTTCAATGCTCCTCAATTATCGCCTAACCACAAGGATGGTACTTGTGGGTGGCGCTTTTCTTCGTTGGTACACTTGAAATGGTCTTGTGTCCTCATCACTTCACCTACTCGTGAAGGGTGTAAGGTGCAAACAATTAAGTGCATCAATTCTCATTCAACCAATCTGCCACCATTCAAGTACCCATTTACATTTAGGACCTTTTGTGATTTCCTAATTGATGCATAGATGATTCTATATTCTGCAAGTTAGTCATAAAATTAGTATCAAAACCACCTATGCATTTAGTCATGATGGATTTTATGGTATTGTTTATTGTGGGGTGATCCAAATTCAGATTTTAAGCTCAAGAGAGAACAATCGAATCCTTCATCTTATTCTTGAGCATGAGACGCTTAATCCACCAAATCTTGGTCAGTCATTTCCTATTGCCCAAATCTTGTTTCATAGCGGCACTGCGCATGTCAACACCTTAGTGTTTGCGTTGAGCCCTTGGGTGGAGGCCATCAACAGAATCCACCAGATGGGGATTCGTGTTTGGTCTCCTTTATGGCCTTTACACTTGCGGATTCAAGAAATTGTTTGAGATTTAATAGCCCGTTATGATGCATGCCTAATCATCAATGGTAGTGATGTAATTGCCCAGCAACAAATAAAAAAAACTAGAGTTGTTGCCAATAGCAACATCTCTTTCTCTCTCTCTGGTTCGGGCTTGTGCCTAGCATAACCATGTTGGGCTAGAATTTTTGGACAATGCAGGTTGGGATTGGATAGAGCTTGGCCCAGCCCAGCCCATTTACACAACTAACAGGACTGCAAGAAAGTATATAAAGAAATAAATAAAGGGGATTTTACTGCAACAAAAAAAAAAAAAAAACTCCCAAGTTTTCAATATTACAGTGAATAATGTCTCTTCGAACCTGTTTGGATTCATTGAAATATATATTGAGAACTCCTCTCAACAAAATATATAAATAAATAGATAAAGGGATCTTTACTGAAGAAAAAAACCCTCCCGAGTTTTCATTTTAGCAAATAATGTCTTTGCTAAGAACTTCTTTGGATTCTTTGAAATATAAATTGATCAGGAAATATCATTTCCATAAAAATGACATTTTGGTTATTTGTTTTTGTAAATTTCTTGGAAACACTTTCATTTTCTTGAGAGGGACGCTAGTCGTGGACGGAGTGGATGCGCCACATACATCGTGGCAAGCCACAGAGCTTTATTGTTTTACTTGTTGTTGAGAATTCAAGTCCCCCTAATTCAAGTCCAGTCTCTCTACAAGTGACGAGGCAGCATAGCTATGCAAGATATGGGTCATTCATGAGGTGGGAGCACGACCTAAAAAAAAAAAAAAAAAGAAACGAAAAGAAAAGTCAAGGCTGAAGTTGAAAGGCGCATGAGAAAAAATGCATTTGTTATATTCAGCGTAAGTGTGGCCCATATGACCTTTTTGAATTCTTGGACGAGTTGGGATCATTTGTTTGCTGCCAACAGAAAATCCCTGACTGTTTGCAGCTTCAATGTGATGGGGTTTCACTGAGGTTGTGATGTGGTTACAAACTTATGTGATGACACCAACGAATCAAAAAGCTGCAAGCAGGATATCCTACTTACAGCAAACAGAGGATTTGGATTCTTCTTGGACATGTCATGATCAACCAGGCCGCCACCTCTACACGCAGATATTTAAACTGTGTATGATTTCCGAATGGATTTGGATCACTGACCATGTGTCTTCTATTATTTCTTTGACAATCACTGAGTGGACGGTTAAGATCATCGGAGATCACCGTGAATTTAATAGCCTTTATCTGTCCAAAATAGAATAAAGGAAGGGGAGGCAATGACTGGGCAATCCCTAGGCTGTGAGGAAAGCCCGTGGCATATTTACTACTTTCGGGATTTGAACACAAGACCTTCTAACTGCGTATCAATGCATATCAAGGGATTCTAACAGATGCACTAATCAAGCGGACCATTTCTACGTGGCAAAAGCGTACAGTAATAAATAAAAGAATCAACGGTCCATATTCATCGTGAAGTTTAGGCCCAACTCTGAATGGATCAGCTTCTATTATGGTCAGTGTATAAACATGATGACCCCACCTAATGGAGGGCTCAGATCTCGCACAAGTGTCCGCGCATTCACCTTCATGATCTAACCTCGCGCATCCCGCTTTGGCATTTCTCATGATTTTTGAAAGTGCTGCAACGGGATGCGGACCGGAATCGTTTACAACACATATTTCATGGAGCGTTGTACACCACCAAATCTCTGTGGGGCCGACCAGCTTGTATATGTGACATCCACTCCGTCCATCATCTGGTCATCAACCACACGCTTAGAAAATATTGGCCCGATAAAAACTCATATGGGCCACACCACTGGGTACAATGTAAAATTGCGCCTTAAACCATTAAGTTTAATTACTCGATGTGGCCCACCTAAGTTTTGAATCTGACATTTTTATATTTTCCCTTCATCCTGGTGATTCAGACGTGATGAACAAGTTTGATGAAATATCTACAACATGGTGGGCCGACAGCAGATCAATGGTCGGAGTCCCATACCCGTTTTTTCTCCCTGTGGTGTGGCCCACATGAGCTCTGGATCCTGACAAATTTTTTACCACGTGAATTAACTCTGAGGGACGCACCTTATGGACGGAGTGGATGGCCCACATACATCGTGGTGGGCCCAAAGAGCTTTATTGTTGTACTTGTTGAGGATTCAGTCCTAATTCCAGTCCATTCTCGCGGCATGTGACATGGCAGCATAGCGGATTAGGTGCTATGATATGGGAGCGGATTAGGTGCTACCCGGGCGGGGTGATTAGGTACTTACCCGAGCCTTGGGCGAGGGGGAGGGGGAGGGGGAGGGGTGACATGACTGTGTCAGGATTGCTGATGTGGCAAGTCACCCCTGACAATGTGCCCTACACCAATACAAATGTGCCACGTACATGCCACGTTGGGCCTGTCCTGAGCTCGGGATAGGCTCCAGTAGTACCTAATCTGTTCTTGAGCTTAGGACAAGATAGCACGTGGCGTGTGGGCATTTGGGGAGAGGAGGTGTGATAGGGCGAGGATTTCCCGTGAAAGCTTTGCGCAGGAAGCTCCTGGGCTAGTAACCAAGGTGGGGCTAACAGTAATTTTTTTGATAAATCCACCCCGTCCATCCATTTTGGCAACTCATTTTAGGACATGAGAATAATAATGAACTGAATCCAAGACTCAATTGGGCCGAACATGTGAGGATTGAAATTCCACAGTTGAAATATTTGTGGAGCCATAGGAGTTTGGAATTTGTGGAGCCATAGGAGTTTGGAATCAAGATAATATTTGTGTTTCCAGTTCATCCCTGTAGTAGTGACGTTATGAACAGTATGAATGTCATATTAACATCACTGTGGACCCTAGGGAAGTTTCAATGGTAGTAATTTACCTACCCACCTTTTCCTTTAGTGAGGCCCACTTAAGTCTTGGATCCAGTTCATTTTTGTTCTCATGTCTTAAAATGAGCTCCCAAAACGGATGTATGGGGGTGGATTTATCAAAAAACATCACTTTGGCACCACCTTGGTTCCAGGTAGAGGTGGGCAACGATCCGGGCCGAGCCGAGTTAGCCCTAGTTTGGTTTGGTTTGTTTCTGAACCACCACAGTTTGTGGATCGGTTTGGTTTGGGTTTCGGGCCGACCCATGCGGCCCGAGTTTGGTTTGCTCTAGAAAAATTTGGTTCGAGTCGGGATCGGCTTGGTTGAAAATTTCGAACCGGGCCAGGCCGAGTTCAAATAGACGGTGGCTCTTTTTTTTCCTTATTCACTTAAATAGAAAAGAATTTAAGAAGTTAGAAAAAAAAAAGTACAAACATATCTTACTATATGATGTTTAACTTCCTCCAAAAGAGTGCACCTTCAAAATAGACATGTAAGAGTATTTTCAAAACAAAAGTACCCAAGCATAATTTTCCATGTGCAAGGAAACAGTGTGCATTCATGTATATGTATGATGCATTATCCATGTCATGATCATGTATATGTATTATGTATTATGTATTATCCATGTCATCATGTATTATGTATTATGTATTATCCCTGTCATCATGTATATGTATTATGTATTATCCATGTCATCCATCTGTTTTACATATCATTTTAGGACATGATCCCAAAATGGAATCATATCCAAAGCTCAAGTGGATCACACCACGGGAAACCGTGTGCTTATAATCTATGAGCTGAATCAAACTGAGCTGAATCAAATCAAGCTTCGAGCCGAGCCGAGCCGCAACTACCCTAGTTTGAGTTTGGTTTGTTTTTTTCAAACGAGCTCGACTCGGAGGCTTGGTTTGGTTTGAACTTCCATTCGAACCAATCCAAGCCGAGCTTTTTCAAACCAATTCGAGCCGAGCTTTCGAGCTAGCTTGGTTTGTGCCCACCTCTAGTTCCAGGAACTTCCTGAGCAAGGCTTTTGCAAGAAATCCACGCCCGGCGTGACATGACTGTGTCAGGCTTGCTGATGGGTAGGTCGTGCCCTTCACCAATACAAAAGTGACGTACGTGTCACGTCATGCCTGTCCTGAGCTCGGGTAGCACCTAATCCGCTCCCGCAAGATATGGGCCATTCATGAAGTGGAGCACGGGCGTGTATTTCTTGCGAAAGCCTTGTGCAGGGAGTTCCTACGCTGGTAACCAAGGTGGGGCTCAAAGTGATGTTTTTTGATAAATCCACCCCGTCCATCCGTTTTGGGAGCTCATTTTAGGATCTGAGAACAAAAATGAATGGGATCCAAGACTTAAGAATGGAGAGAAAACACAAATATCAGGTTGACCAGAGCTTTTTATGCCTCAAGAAGTTTTCAACGGTACACATACAATTATCACTCTTTCCTGTGTTGGGGTCCACTTGACCTTCTGATCTGTCTTGTGTCTGAGTTGATGCACTAAAATGATTTCAAAACATGAATGGACAATGTAGATCTAACACATACTGTTGAGAAATTTCTGATCTTTAAAAAATAAATAAATTGGAAAAACCGAGAATAAGGACAGGCTGAAGCACGTGAAAAACACGCTGTCCTTAAAGCGTAATTCGCCCCTACTCAAATTATTTTGAGTCTGCTGATAGGTTGCAGGCGGATTGCTTCCAGGATACGACGTGCCTTATGTGGTTCTGCGTTCAGCAAAACGAAGGAACCACTATGGAACTCAGTAACACACTCTGAATCATAAAGAAAAAGAAAGAGAGAATAAGAATGGTGGTCTTCTTCTTGTAGCAGTAGACCACTACGCTGGTCTAAGTGGCTTGGTTTGAATCAACCAAACTGAGAAGCTAATAGTCTCATATGGGTGCTGGTTCAGTAGTGATGGTTATGATTGCTGTTGTTGTGTTAAAATGAAACAGACCTGTCCGGTTTATATAGGCAAGGGTGGCTGGCAGTTTTGGTCCAGAGCCATAATGGCACTAGCCATTTTCTGGCTGTTGTGAGAAACTAGCCGTTTATGGCAGTTTCTGACTGTTGTGCATGTGGGAGTTATGCACCTGCATGCTGGCTGTTTAGACTCAATGGCTAGCTGTTTCTGACTGTTGGGCTAGCCACATGCAGCTGTTACTGCATGGTATGGACCGTTACTACATGAGCAGTTACACAGGTCCCTCCAATTAGCCCTGCAGCTCTCTATAAAAAGCAGAGAGCTCTCTCTGTTAGACCTCCCACCCACAACACCTCCTCTGTTCCGAACCCAGCCACCTGACCTACTACCTAGCCTCTGTCGCACTCATCTGCGACACGATGCGCACGTGCGAAGTGCCAAGTGCGCCACTAGCGCCTCTACAACCACACTGCCTCACGTGCCCACGCCCTCGCACCTAGCCCGAGCCTAAGCCCGTGCCCGAGCCCGAGCTTCGCACTGGAATACGCAAGCCACCATTCTCCCTCTATTCCACCATAAATAAGGTGCACAACACCCTACTTATAAAGAGGTAAAAATCTTTTCTCCCATCCGATATGGGACAAAAACCAAACGCCTTTTTTCTTCTAAAAATATTTTCAAAAACAACCTTTTTTTCAACAATCCCCCGCTTGTTTTTTAAAATAGAAAAAATGGATGTCTGCCAGAGTATAAAAGATTATATGTATAAAGAAAGATATCTTTCGATTTGAATCCTTCCTTAGTGTAAATATTTCAAAGACCTATCGAAATTACTGGTAGCCGCAGCTTTGAACCAGTTATTTTTAGATAACAGGACCGAAAATATCACACACATACTTTCTAAATGTTATTTGAGTTCCCACAATTCTTGCTCAATACATTTAATGGCCTTGTGCTTATCCCATTTCATGAAAGATCCCGAGAAAACTCTCATTCTCATGAGAGGCGGCACCACCTCTACGTTCATATAGGTGAAGTCCTTCGAGTGTCTCCGTTACTTTCAGACACTTGTCCTTAAGACTGGACTACATTAAGAGTTTCTGAGACTCAACCCTCTTTCTATAACGGCTAGCATTATAATCCTGGATGAGGTATATATTTATAATTTAGTGCTGAAACTTTTCACGTATCAGTAATTTGTTTTTACCCATTGAACCCTTATATAGAGATTTTCTAACTTTAGGTTGGGTTCCATCACTGGTGAAATCTTTTGAAAAGAGTTTCAACCCTATCCCTCTGGATGTTGTCCTTACTACCTCTCTCGTTAGAGGTTTAGTAAAATGATCAGCTAAGTTATTACTTGACTTTACATAAGATATTGCAATGATTTCATATTGAATCAGTTGTCTTACATAGTCATGTCTCAGACTTATATGTTTGGATTTCCCATTATACATGCCGCTGTAGGCTCTAGCTAATTTGGCTTCACTATTGCAATGTAGCGAAACAGCCGGTATCGGCTTCGCATAGAATGGAATTTCTAAAAGAAGATCCCTAAGCCACTCAGCCTCTTTACCTGTTGCAGCAAGGGCTATGAACTCATACTCCATAGTTGAATGAGTTATGCAGGTTTGTTTCTTGGATCCCCAAGATACAGCTCCTAAGGTGAAAACCCATCCAGTAGTGGATTTATTGTCACCTGCACTCGATATCCAACTTGCATCGGTATATCCTTCAAGTACAGCTGGAAATTCTGAGTAAAATAACCCTAAGTCTTTGGTTGCTTTTAAATAACCAAGTACTCTTCCTATTGCCTTCCAGTGTTCTACACTGGGATTACTGGTAAACCTACTTAGTTTATTAACAGCATATGCGATGTCTGGTCTAGTGCATTGCATTGCATATATTAGACTTCCTATAACACTCGCATACTCTAATTGTGCAACTGTTCTTCCAGTATTTTCATTTAACTTGATACTTGGATCGAATGGGGTTTTCGCTTCTTTAATATTCAGATGTTTAAACTTGTTTATTATTTTTTAATATAATGAGATTGGCATAGCGCATAACCCCCATTATGAGTTTTTACTTCAATACCTAAAATGGTATCAACTTGTCCAAGATCCTTCATTTTAAATACGGAAGACAGAAACTTTTTTGTTTCAGTTACACCTTCCATCTTGTTACTTATTATTAATAGGTCATCAACGTATAAACAAATAACAATTATATGGTTACTACTTGTTTTGGAATATATGCATTTGTCTGCTACATTATGCATGAAACCATAAGAAAGTATTTTAGAATCAAACTTCTCATACCACTGTTTAGGTGCTTGTTTTAGTCCATACAATGATTTAATTAATTTACAGACTTTCTTCTCATTTCCTGGCAGAACGAACCCTTTAGGTTGTTCCATGTATACCTCCTCGTCGAGGTCTTCATTCAGGAAAGCAGTCTTTACATCCATCTGATGTATATACAGCTGATGTATGGATGCTAAAGCAAACATAATTCTAATAGATGTTATTCTTGCCACAGGTGAGTATGTGTCAAAATAATCTATTTATTCTTTTTGTCTAAACCCTTTAGCTACTAGTCTAGCTTTAAAAGTTTGAATAGTTCCATCAGTATGATATTTCTTTCTAAATACCCACTTATACCCTATGGGTTTAGAAGCTGGAGGTAGATCCACCAGTTCCCAGGTTTGGTTTGACATAATCGAATCCATCTCATCATTGATAGCTTCTTTCCAAAAAGCTGAATCTCTAGAAGTTACAACTTCTCTATAGGTTGTTGGATCATCTTCTATAGTCATGACTATAGGTATCTTTCTAATAACATTCTCTCTATCTCCTTCTACGAGATGAAAAGAGATACGTTGAGAGTCTATCTGTTCAGGATCAAGACTCTTTTCTACTTTTACCCTTTGACTCCTACGTGGTTCTATTGGAGGTTCAACTTCATGTTGAGCTTCTACCATAGGTTTCTCTGTTGGAGTTTGGATTTCATTATCCTTTGACTCTAAGGATAGTGAGTTTTCAAAGAACTCAACATCTCTAGACTCTATGATTGTATTAGACTCTAAGTCTAGGAGTCTATATGCTTTGCTATTTTGTGCATACCCTATAAAGGCGCACTTGATAGCTCTGGATCCTAATTTAGTTCTTTTGGGATCAGGCATTCTAGAATATGTGAGGCACCCCCACACTTTAAGATATCCTAGATTAGGTTTTCTACCTTTCCATATCTCATATGGTAAAGTGTTAAACTTCTTAGAAGGAACCCTATTTAGGATGTGGCATGCTACGAGAAGTGCTTTTTCCCAAAGTCCTAGTGGCAACTTTGCTTGTATTAGTATTGATATGACCATTTCTACTAAGGTTCTATTTTTTCGTTCAGCTATACCGTTTTGTTGCGGTGTGTACGGCGCAGTGCATTGGTGTATTATGCTATATTCTTCACAGAAGTTAGAGAATTTATTTGAAAAATACTCTCCTCCTCTGTCGCTACGAAGAACTTTTATTTTCTTGTTTAGTTGATTTTCCACTTCTGCTTTATATATCTTGAACATGCTGAGTGCTTCATCTTTGTTCTTTAGAAGATATACATGTACATATCTGGAGCAATCATCGATGAAGGTTATAAAGTATCTTCTTCCTCCACGTGTAAGAATGTCATTTAACTCACAGATATCAGTATGTATTAGGTCCAATATTTGAGATGATCTCTCAACACTAGGAAAAGGTTTCTTTGTAAATTTTAACCTTATACACACTTGACATTTGTCATTTTGACTATCTGTGTATGAGATTAAGCCATTCTTAGACATAAATTTTAAGGTATTATAACCTATGTGTGCTAATCTACCATGCCACAATGCTACAGATTCAATCATATACGCAGAAGGGCTACTTTCATTCAAGAAAAATTTTATCATCCCATTACAAGCATATCCCTTACCAACGAAATTTTCGTTCTTGAATAGAATCAGTTTTCCCGACTCAAACACTACCCATATTACAGGTTTTCTTAGAAGATCCCCAGAAACTAAGTTTCGTCTCATGTCAGGGACATGCAGTATATTAGTTAGGATCACTTTCTTTCCAAAGGTAAAGACTAGTTCCACGGTTCCTTTACCTACGACCTTCGATCGGACTTCATTACCCATTTGGACCTCTTAACCATCGGTCACGTCCTCATAAGTTTTAAAGGCTTATCTGTCATAGCTTACATGGACTGTGGTTGCTGTATCATACCACCAACCAGGAACTTTGCCTTGGATCATGTTTACCTCAGTGATCATGGCAACTATGTCTTCTTCAACTGCACTTGCCTCATTCTTCGATTTTCGAAGACGGCATACTCGAGCGTAATGCCCGGTTTTCCTACAGACATGGCAAGGGCCTTTGAACTTTCCGTTCTTCTTCTGTGATTTCTTGAATTTCCCTTTATTGGGTTTCAGGGAACCGTTTTTCTCGGGATTCTTGTTTTGGGTACTTTCTACTGCTTGCACCTTGGATGAGGAATTCCCATTTTCATTTTTCTTTTCACGGTTTCGGATTCTTCCTCTATTCGGATATGTTTTTGGATTTGTTCCAGTGAATAATCCTCAGTTTTATGTAGCAGTTTCTTCCTGTATTCTGTCTAACTCGGGGGCAATTTTGCGATAATAGCCCCGACTTGAAAAGCTTTAGGGATATCAATTTTTAGGGCACTAATTTTGCCAACAATTAGCTGTAGTTCTTCGATTTGAGGTAACAACGATTTGTTATTTACCATGGTGTAGTCGAAATAGTTAGCTATTAGATATTTGTTCATACCTTCTTCTTCGGTCTTGAATTTGAACTCGAGAGCGGTCCAAATTTCTTTGGCAGATTCAGTTCTTGTGTATTGATCATACAGACGATCAGATAGCGTGTTCAGAATGTGTCCTCGACACAACAGATTATCTTCTTCTCTCTTGATGCGTGCGTTGATCTGCTCAGTCGTGTCTATATTAGTAGCTGGAGGAAGCGGCTTCAAGTTCGGGTATAAGATATAGAATATCTTTAACACCGTAAGCAGGAACTTTATCTTATCCTGCCATCTGATGAAATTGGTTCCATCGAACCGGTCCAGACGAATCAGATCCTGGTTCATCAGTTTGATTGATGATACCCCTTTGGTTTCCATATCAGAAATATTACGGTTTAAGATTGTTGAGAAATTTCTGATCTTTAAAAAATAAGTAAATTGGAAAAACCAAGAATAAGGAAAGGCTGAAGCACGTGAAAAACGCGCTGTCCTTAAAGCGTAATTCGCCCCTACTCAAATTATTTTGAGTCTGCTGATAGGTTATAGGCAGATTGCTTCCAGGATACGACGTGCCTTATGTGGTTCTGCGTTCAGCAAAACGAAGGAACCACTATGGAACTCAGTAACACACTCTGGATCATAAAGAAAAAGAAAGAGAGAATAAGAATGGAGGTCTTCTTCTTGTAGCAGTAGACCACTACGCTAGTCTAAGTGGCTTGGTTTGAATCAACTAAACTGAGAGGCTAATAGTCTCAGATGGGTGTTGGTTCAGTAGTGATGGTTGTGATTGCTGTTGTTGTGTTAGAATGAACCAGACCTGTCCAGTTTATATAGGCAAGGGTGGCTGACAGTTTTGGTCCAGAGCCATAATGGCACTAGCCGTTTTCTGGTTGTTGTGAGAAACTAACCGTTTATGACAGTTTCTGACTATTGTGTATGTGGGAGTTATGCACCTGCATGCTAGCTGTTTAGACTCAATGGCTAGCCGTTTCTGACTATTGGGCGAGCCACATGCAGCTGTTACTGCATGGTATGGACCGTTACTGCATGAGCAGTTACACAGGTCCCTCCAATTAGCCCTGCAGCTCTCTATAAAAAGCAGAGAGCTCTCTCTGTCAGACCTCCCACCCACAGCACCTCCTTTGTTCCGAACCCAGCCACCTGACCTACTACCTAGCCTCTGTCGCACCAGTCTCGCTCTGGTCGAAGTGCCAAGTGCGCCACTAGCGCCTCTACAGCCACACTGCCTCACGTGCCCACGCCCTCACACCTAGCCCGAGCCCGAGCCCGTGCCCGAGCCCGAGCCCGAGCCCGTGTGCGTGCGCGTGTTCCAGTGCGACTGGAACATGCGACTGGAACACGTAAGCCACCATTCTCCCTCTCTTCCACCATAAATAAGTAAGGTGCACAACACCCTACTTATAAAGAGGTAAAAATCTTTTCTCCCATCCGATATGGGACAAAAACCAAACGCCTTTTTTCTTCTAAAAATGTTTTAAAAAACAACCTTGTTTTCAACACATACATCATCGCGGGTCTACAAAAGATCCATGACTCGAAAAAGGTCGGTGATTTATTCCTTCCGGTAATGAGGCTCGTGTCTTGCAGATCATGTTACTGCACGGCTCAGAGAAAAAGGAAAATTCATGGGCCACAAAAGTTTTTGATCAGGCTAATAGTTTCTAATTTTCAGTTCATCTCGGTAGGAATATGAACTTATAAACGGTATGAAAGTCTTATAAAGACCCTATGTAGTGGCCAGGGATGTTCCAATGGTAGGCATTTCCTACTTTTTTCTGTTGCAGCCCACTTGAGTTTTGGATTTAGTTCAATTTTAGGCCCGTGCCTTAACTTGATGAACGGGTGGAATTCTCACAAACAGAACAGTGCAGCCCACTTAGCTTCCCATGGAAGGCTTTTGCATGCTATTTGTGTCCATACGGTTATTGCATACATGGCCCCAATTGCCTTGCAGGGAATAAAGCACTTACCATTTTCAAGGTGATGTTATGTAGGCCCGCTATGATGTATGTATTAGATCCACACATTGTACATTCATGTTTTAAGATATTTTAACATGTTGCCCAAAATTTAAACAGATCTGGAAGTCATGTGTACTGCAACATAGAAACACCAATAATTGTGCGGGTAATGTTAAAAAAATTTGAGGCCACAGAAGTCTTGGAGCAACCTAATATTTGTACTTTCCCTTGTGAGCAAATGAATAAGTTGGATCGAAAATAACCGTCTAGGGAAACCTAGGACAGTTTCAACGGCAGGCGTTCAATCCCCACTGCTTTCTGTAGTGTGGCCCACTTTAGCTCTAAATGTGCCTCGTTTTCGAGCTCATTTCCTAGACCGATAAGGAAAAATGGGTGGACAGTGTGGATCTGACACATATATCATGATGGGGCCCACAAAATATCCAAGCCTCTAAAGATTTCCTTGCTGTGTAATCCGAATCGGGATGGAGAAATTTTGGTGCACTCACGTATGTATTTATCTTATTTTTCTTAGCTGACGTCAACTTATGTAAGCGTATGTGACGTATACCAATAATAACGCATGGAAGTGGAATCGTCTGTGACTTCAACCACGATCCTCACTCTTTTCATAAATTGGGGATTAGACGCCAGCCGTTCAAATATTCCTGGGCCACAGTATCCTTCCGACAAATTCTCCTAATCCATTTGTTTTTTCAGATCATTTTCTGGCAGGGGCCCAAAAATGAGGCAGATACCAAGATCCCCTGGGCCAAATACAGGAAACAATCTGGATTGAACACCCACTGTTGAAGCATTATGGGGCCATCATAGGCTCATTGAGCTGTGAATCTGTCTCAATTTTTAGCCCACTAGATAAAATGAGCTGGAAAAATAGATTGACGGGTTGGATTCCTCACAAACATTAAGGTGGGCCATGTACAGTTGAAGGGCAGTTTCCTCAATGAAAAATACAAAAACTCATTCGTAACTAACAGCGTACAGTTAAATGTACATTAATGGTGAAAATTATAATCAGGTTTTGGAAAATAATTTACAATCGAGAGGTTTTCTGTCCATAACCTAAAATAAAAAAGCAAACGACTCTACGAAGAAATCCCAATTTTAAAATGCCAAAATAAACCCCCACCGACCGACATTATCATCATCAAAACCCCATCTATCCAAACAAAACAAAAAAACAAAAGAAAAAAAAAAAAAAAAAAAAATCCACCTACCCGACGTTATCATCAAAACACCACCTACGCTAAAATAGAAAGAAAGAACGAAAAAGAGGGAGAGAAAAAAAAAAGCCCCACCTACCCACCATAAGGATATCAACATTACGAACCCTCGCTAGAACCGTAGGTGGCTTAATCTGACCGTAGGGCACACCTTGATGTTTGTGCTTTATATTTGTCTATCCTATTTGAAAACTCATTTTTTTTTATCATGATTTAAAAAATGAGGCAGATCCAAATATTAGGTGGACCGTAATACAGAAAACAGTGGTAATCAACCATTAAAAACTTATAGTGGGTTACAAAAGTTTTGGATCAAGCTGATATTTATGCGACTTCTTCATCTAGGTCTTGGTGACCTTATCAACAAATAAACATTATAATAACCCCCATAAAGTTTTAATTGTGGGGATTCAATCATGACTGTTTCCTATGGTATGGTCCACCTAAGAATTAGATCTGCTTCATTTTTTAGATCATGCCGTAAAATGAGCTGTCAAAATGAATGGTCAGTGTGCATGCAAGCCACATATATCATAGTGGGCCCACAGGGATCCACAACCTCTTAACCCCGCCAGCACCCCACTTACCTAATAATGTAGCAGACACTCTTAGCTAATAACATGTGCCGTTCATTCAAGTACCATTCAAGTGCAAGTAATGAGAGGGCACTCTTCCTCGAGAGCGGATTAGGTGAGACCCCAGCCTCACCAAGACAGTGCGGCCCTTGTTGTGGGGTTAATGTGGGCCCACCTTGATGTATATATTAAATATCCACACCATCTATCCATTTTTTTCAGATTATTTCATGACAATAACTGAAAAATGAAATAGATCCAATTATCAGGTGGACCATACCATAGGAAACAGTGTTAATTGACCATTAATGGGCCACAAAAGTTTTGGATCAAGCTGATGTTTGTTTTTTCCCTTCATCCAGGCTTATATGACCTTATTAACAGATTAGATGGTAAATAAACACTACTGAAACATTAAAGTTTGCCTTGAGAAGCTTTTAATGGTAGGGCAGTCAATCACCACTGTTTCTTATGGTATGGTCCACCTGATAATTGGATATGCTTCAATTTTGGGAAAATGCCCTAAAATCATCTGGTAAAACAGATCAACGGCATGGATACATAATACATACATCAAGGTGGGCCCCACAGTAACCCCATGGTAAGGGCCGCACCCTCTTGGGTGAGGCCAGGGTCTTATATGATCCGTTCTCCTCCTCTGGCAGACAAAAGAAACCATCGTCTCTCATTCTCTTCAACTTGAGAAATGAATAGTGTGGTGTGTCACACACCACTGACCACGGTGGTGTTGACCTCACCAAGTTCTATGGCCCCAACATGAGGTATGTGTTACATCAAAGCCATCCGGTCTATTTTGTGAGATGTTGTAAGGCTTGAGCTCAAAATGAGATAGATCTAAAGCTAAAGTAGACCACACTGCAAAAAGCAATGGTAAATGAATGAATACTATTGAAACCTAAATGGGGTCATAAAAGTTTTGGATTAATCTTATATTTGTTTTTTCCTTTCATCCAGGTCTGTGTGACCTTATGAATGAATTAGATGACAAATAAACATCATGGTGGGCCTTATGAATGTTTTAATGATGGGATCATTGTCTCGACTGCTTTTTGTGGTGTGGTCTACTCGAGCTTTGGATATGACTCATTTTTTGGCTTATGCCTGAAAATGATCTCGCCAAATGAACGCAGTCGGTAGAGGGACACAACCCAATCACCAAATGAATGGACATAACTCGCTCTCTTGCGTACGCTATGCACACACCATACAATCTGCTTCCATCATCTGCCCTCTCCCCTTTGGAAGCGGATTTGGTTGTGTCCCACACACCACCAACATTGATGGTGTATTGAAGTCACCAAGTTTTGTGGGCCCCACCATGATGTATATGTTATATTTATATTGTTCATCCATTTTGAGAGATCATTTTAATGCATTGAGTAAGAAATGAGGTAGATCCAAAGCTCAAGTTGACCAAACCACAAAAGTTTTGGATGAAGTTGATATTTGATTTTCCCCTTCATCCCGATCTTGGTAACATTATTAATAGGGTGGACAACAAATAAACATCATGGTGGGCCCTAGGAAGTTTTCAACTGTGGGTGCTATTGTCCCCACTGCTTTTTGTAGGGTAGTCCACTTGAGCTTTGGATCTGCCTCATCTTTTGGGCCTTGCCTTAAAATGATCTCGCAAAATGGATGGACAACGTGGATATAATTATACATACATCATGGTTGGGGTCATAAAACTTGGTGACACCAATACACCATGGAGGTTGGTGGCACGCAATCCACTTCCCCCATTTATAACTAGGAGGCAGATTTCCTGCCTATGGCCTTTCCCACGAATATCTTGTGCTTGGAGGCTAGGTCTAGCCACCTTGATGTTTGTGAGAAATCCACCCGGCCCATCTATTTTGCAAGATCATTTTAGGACAAGCCACCAAAAGTGAGGCAAATCTAAAACTCAAGTGGGCCTCATGAGAGAAAAAAATTGGGGAAAGAAATGCCTACGTTGAAATCTTCCTAGCTCTACATTGATGTTTATATGCCATCCCAAACCTTTGTAAGGTCATTCCACTGGAATGAACTGAAGACACAAAAAAGCCTTGCCTGATATAAAACTTTTGTGGCTATATGAATGTTTTCAATGGTGGTCACTCAATCCCCACTGTTTCCTCTTATGTAGTCCACTTGAGTTTTGGATCCATCTTGTATTTTGTCACATGTCCTAAAATGATCTCTCAAATGGATGGACAGTGTAGATTTCTCACAAACATCAAGGTGGCCGGTCCAACCTAGCATCCTAGCACCATCTACCTCTACAAGGTCAGGGATGCCCATCAAAAGTAGGGCACAACTTGATATTAGTGAGAAATCCACCCCATATATCTATTTTTACATCTCTTTTTAGGGGGTAGGCCTAAGAATGAGGTCGATGCATAGCTAAATTTGGCCAAACGAACCAGAAATAGTGGAATCCGAATGGCACTGATGTTATTGAAACATTCGCACAAGATGTTATTGAGAAATCCATCTTATTCATCTATTTTGCATCTCAAGTTAGGGTATGGGTCCAAAAATATGCTGATCAAAAGCTACAGTGTCCTAGTACGGCTTTTGACAAGTACCACAGTGGCCCCACCCAGGGTGGGTCAGTCGGATTACGAAGCAGATTGCATATGACTGCAGACATAGATATGGGAGCGGGTTAGCTGTTAACTCGGTAACAACTTGGTGTTACCCTTAACTTGTGGGGCCCACCTTAATGAATTTGTTTCATATCTACTCCGCCCATCCGTTTTCTCAACTCATTAAGTATGTTATCCCCAAACTTAAGCAAATCCAATTCTTGGGTGGACTATACCACCATAAAAAGTGGTGAGTAACCACCAGTGGGGTTAGTGTGTTGATGGAGAGAGAGAGAGAGAGTGCAGTTTTTTTTTATCTCCGACTGGTCGACACCCCCTGGTTGATCGGTCTGAAATTCGGCTAGAAGGACCCCTGCATGCTGGACAGTTTTCTGTCCGTTCAGACTGGTCGTCGACCAGTTTGGGGTCCTGGCCGACCGGTCGATAGACATGTTGATAATTCGATTTTTTCTCCACAAACTCTCTGAACTGTTTTTGGGTGCCTCCGACCAGTCAATGGCCAACCGGTCGACGATGCGTGCGGACTGTTATACGTAGTTTCTTAATTGTGCTCTATCTCTTGCATGGGGTTATAAGAGAGCTTCCAATTCAAGATTAGGGATTCTAATAAGGTGTTCTATACATCTAAGGTGAGAGAGAGGGAGAGAGAGAGAGAGAGAGAGAGAGAGCTTGTTGGAAGAGGAGGCTTTTGCTTGTGAAGGTGATTCACGGTGCAATCGACGTCTCGGCTCTTCTATATCCTCGTGCTTAGTGAGATCTATCTGTTTCTCATTCTTTTATTGTTTATTTGCTCTTGTGTGAGTGAAGAAGGTTAGATCCAAGCGAGTTGTGCTTGAGATTGAAGGTGTAAACAATTTGCAGCATAGTGAATTGTTTGTTTGGACGAGGTCCAGTGATTTTTACCTCTTCGAGGGTTTTCCACGTAAAAATCTCATGCCGTGTGGTTGATGATTTGGCTTTGTTTATTACATAATCATATCACATAATTCATGAAGTTTGGGGGCGAGATCCTAAGGTTTTGTGCAATGCACCCAACATGTGTCTCCTTAGCATTTCGAACATAAGATGTGCGGTTGAAATGCCTAGGCATCTTCTAGCTAGGTGCTTAGCCACAAAAGTTTTGTATTAAGCTAATATTTGCCTTTTCCCTTCATCTAGTTTTGGTCGACATTATCAAATCTTCTTAAAATGTGCCTTGAAATTTTTTTAATGGCAAGCATTTAATTATCATTGTTTCTTGTGGTGTGGTCCACCTGAGATTTAGATGTGCTTAATGTTTGGAACTGCGTCCTAAAATGTGCTAGAAAATGAAATGGACGGGGTGGATATACTACATTTCATTAAGGTGGGCCATACGGTAAGGATAACAACCACTAAGCTATTGCCCCACTAAGTTATTCCCCAGGTAACAACTAATTTGGACCCGCACTGGTAGATTCCTATGCTGGGCCTGTGTGAGGCCCACAGATGTGTCCTGTAACAAATCCTCTCCATCCATCCAGTTTGTAAAACCACAATATAGGATAGGACATGATTATAAAAATAAGGTAGATTTAAAACTCATGTGGACCATACCACACGAAATAGTGCAGATTAAATGCCTGGGTGGTAGAAGTTCTGGCACAGCTGCAGGGGGATGAGATCAATCACCGTCTCTCTCGTAAGATAACCAATTTGAATCCACGGATCTATCAAGCTGAACGGCTCGATCTTCCTTGATTTCTCAAGGGACAACTCAAACAACACGAGCCAAAACAGAGAAAACTCTGAGAAATTGTATTCAAATTCTTGAATAATCTCTAAAACGAAATAAAACTATCACCTCAAACCCTAAGCTTTGTAACCTAGGTGTCTTAATTGCAAAAGGTAATACTAATGCAAAAACGAAACAAAATGATTCAAAATAGAAAGTTTGCGGGAATTTCTGCCCGTCTGCCGACTGGTCGGCCGTGGGCCATGACCGGTCGGATGGACCACAAAATAATCCAGAGAGTTCAGGCTGTTCAACCAATAAATTCGACCGGTCTGACAACCGGTTGGGTGTGCACTAAAATAGTCCAAAGACTTGGGACTATGGGCGATGGTAATTTGACTGGTGCTCAGATCAGTCGGACGGGTCTTGGCCACGGGTGGCCGGTCGGACGACCGGTTGTCAGGAGCTGTTTTTGCTTTATCTTTTGTTGCTTTAACTCCTTCTTTGCGGTCTTCTGCTGGTCCTTCCGTTGGTCCATCTTCATCATGTAGAGGTCAGCCACTCCCTCTACATCAGTCTCCCCTCCTTGAAAGGAACTCGACCCTGAGTTCGTGTTATCTTCTGGCTCATGGCACTCATATAAATTGGTGACGTTGAATGTACGGGAGATCTCGAACTCCTCTGGAAGATCAACAACATAGGCATTGTCGTTGATCTTTCGGAGGATGGGCACCAGTCCAACCTTCTTATATTTGAGCTTGTTGTATGTACTAGAAGGAAAGTGTTCCTTACGCAAATGGACCATAACTTAATCATCGACCTCGAAGACCTTTTCACGGTGATGCTTATCAGCGTCCTGCTTATACTTCTGATTCGACTTCGTTAGCTTATCCCGGACTTCAGCATGTACTTCTTTGATTCTTTCTGTCATGTTCTCCACTGCTATGCTTCTCCCTTATACGGCGGGCAAGGGAACTAAGTCAAGCGTATGGCGAGGGGTCCACCCATACACGACCTGGAATGGAGACTTTCCTGTTGATCTGTTCGCCATATTTTTGAAGGCGAACTTAGCTTGGGGAAGGGCCCATTGTTTCAGTTTATTCCCTGAGATGCTTCGGATGATATTACTCAACGTCCTGTTTACCACCTCAGTCTAGCCGTCTGTTTGTGGATGATACGCACTATTAAACTGAAGTTGGGTATCGAATCTGCTCCACAAAGTTCATCAAAAGTGACTAACGAACTTCGTATCCTAATCTGACGTAATGGTCTTGGGAATTCCATGCAACCTCACAACCTCCCTAAACAAAATTAGCCACATTCATTGCATCAAAAGTCTTCTTACATTGGATAAAATGTGTCATCTTTAAAAATCGATCTACCACCATGAACACTGAATCCGAACCGCGTTGTGTTTCTGGGAGACCTAGGATGAAATCCATTGAAATATCTTCCCAAGGACCTTTCCGGCACGGGCAATGGAGTGTAGAGGCTTATATTTTGAGAGTGCCCCTTGGAAGTCTGACAAGTGTGGCATCGTGCAACCATCCTTCCCGTACATCTCGGCCTAAGTGAGGCTAATAATAACACTCCTCCACTAATTTCTTCATCTTGTCACGGCCCAAGTGACCTCCAAGCCCACCACCATGGAGCTCGAGCATAATTTTCTCGCGCAAAGAACACTGTGGGATGCATAATCGGTTCCCGTAGAATAAGAATTCGTCGTGAATATGAAAGTCGCCAGGATGATTTCCCTTACTACATGCCCAGTCTTCCTTGAAGTCCTCATCATCAGCATATAACTCTTTGAGGCAATCAAACCTAATCACCTCACTTGATAGTGTGAAAAGGAGAGCGGTCGGCCACTCAGGGCATCCACTACCTTATTCTGTTAACCAAACTTGTGTTTAAACATAAAAGTGAATTCATGCAAAAATGTGATCCATCTAGCATGCACACGACTGATGTTAGTCTAACTATTTATAAATTTTAAAGCTTGGTGGTCGGTGTTTAGAACAAACTCCTTCTGGATGAGGTAGTGTCACCAATGTCGGAGATCTTGTACCATAGCGTATAACTCTATCTCATATGTGGACATTCTGTCTAGCATCGCTGAGTTTCTCATTGTAGAAGGCAACGAGTTTACCTTCCTGGGATAATACGGCCCCAATCCCCATATAAGATGCATCATAATCCACCTTAAAGACCTTGTTGAAATTAGGCAACACGATGACCAGGGTGGATGGCAACTTGTGCTTGATTTCAGTAAAACTACAGTCGTCATCCTCAGTCCACTGGAATGATCCTTTCTTCCTGCAATTCGTGATGGGCGTGACTATCATGCTGAAATTCCTGACAAAGCGGCGATAGAAGGTGGCCAACCCATGAAAACTACGCACTTCATAAATATTAGTTGGGGTAGGCCACTCACGTATAGTCTTCACCTTGTCCTCATCCACTCGATGCCTGTGGATGATATGATAAACCCTAGAAACAATAGTTGATCCGTTAGAAAATCAAACTTCTTCAGGTTTAGGTAGAGCTTATTATCTTGGAGCACCTGAAGCATTTCTCTAAGGTGTGCCATATGAGCTATTTTGTCTTGACTGTAAATCAGAATATCATCAAAGTAAACCACAACAAAACAGCCAATAAAAGACTTCAACACTTGATTCATGAGCCGCATGAAGGTACTTGGTGCGTTTGATAAGCCAAATGGCATAACAAGCTACTCATATAGACCCTCATTGGTCTTAAAAGTTGTTTTCCATTTGTCACCCGAGCGGATGGGAATCTGATGGTACCCGCTCCTTAAGTCGAACTTGGAAAATACCTTGGACCCTTCTAACATGTCCAACATGTCATCCAGTTGGGGAATCGAAAACTGATATTTGATGGAGATCTTATTTATCACTCGACTGTTTACGCACATCCGCCAACTTCCATCTTTCTTAGGAGTCAAAAGAGCTGGCATAGCATAAGGGCTCATACTCCCCTCAACAATCCTTCGTTCAGCAATTCCTCTACTTAGCCTTGGAGGATTTTACTTTCCTTGGGGCTCAGTTGATAATGTGGTCGGTTGGGTAGACTCATCCCTAGAATGAGGTCAATATAATGTTAGATGTCCCTCATTGGGGGCAACCCTTGGGGAAGATCTTCGGGCCAGGTGTCATGGAACTCATCAAATAATGGGCGAAGCCTTGGGGGTATGACATGCTCCCCAGAGTTCTCACCCTTCATCACCATGGCATATATCTCGCCTCCTTAGCTTCTTTCCTTGAATTCCCTTATGTCACGGAGAGAGCTCCACTCCACTTCGGAAGTCTTGGGGCCGCTTTCTGGTGCCATAGGAGAGAGAATTCGCTTCCTCCCGTTCTTCACGAACATGTAGATGTTTTCACGACTACGGTGTGTCGCATCTCTGTCTGATTGCCATGACCGCCCGAGTAACAATTGATAGGCCTCGATGTCAATCACATCACACAACACCTCATCCTTATATATAGCCCCTACCAACTGAAAAAGGAAACCAAACACTGTTTAGTTACCTTAGTGTCACTGACCTTCTTAATCCACCCAATAGAGTATGACGCTAGATGCTTTGTAGTTAGTAGCCTGAGCTTGTCCACCATCATCTTGGACACTGCGTTCTCACCACTTCCGCTATCGATGATAACATTGTAGACCTTCCCATTCACAGTGCATCGGGTGTAGAAGATATTATGACGCTGAGGTTGGGTCTCGACCCTAGGTGTGTAACACCAACGCCGAACAACCAAGGACTCTCCATGATCCTATTCGATCCACTCAGTGTCATCATCTCCTTCTTCACCAGGTTGCTTATAAGTTCCATCTTCGGGCTCACCCTCCACGGGCTCTTCTACTACTTCACCTTTGTTCGTAATCAAATTGGCGGCCGGGCTCTAAGGGCACACATTTGACAGATGACTGGGCTATCCACAACGCCAACAATGATTCGACCGTAGCCGACCATATGGATTAAGGGCCCAAATTGGCCGGATGGCGGACGGGGCGATTAGTTAGGGCCTGGAGATACCACCTCCCATATCATAGTTTGTGGTCGTTGGGTTGGGCATGCCCACCAATGGGCTCCTTACCCTTGCCCAATGGAACATCGATGGTAGGAGTCGGTACCGATTTACGAGAAGGTGTAAAAGGACACGTGAGTACTCGCACGAGAATCGTCTCCGCGTGAGTGGCATAATGTATCGCATCCCCAACGCTCCAAATTGGCAACATCTGGACACGGTCCTGGATATTTGTTCTCAGCCCCTCGATAAATCTTACGATTTTCTAGGCATCCATTTTCGATAGATTATTACGAGTGGCTAATCGGTTGAACTCGGCCGCGTATTCATCAATGGTCCGACTGCCTTGATGGCAATTCTAGAATTGTTGGAACAAAACCTTCTCGTAGTCGCGAGGTAGGAATTGTTTACGAAGAAGTCTCCTCATCTGTGGCCACGATCAAATGAGAAGTTTGCTATGATGGACCCGGGAAGCCTGTAATTGCTCTCACCAGGCAGAGGCGCCCTACGTCAACTTATATGCTTCAAGTTTAACCTTCTTCTCCTCAGTGACCTCCATATAGTCGAAGAAATTCTCAACTTCGGCAAGCCAATCTAAGAATTCTTCGATACGCAAAAGCCTGTTAAAAGCTAGAAGTTCACCCGTACCTCTATAGCCATATTCTGCGTGATCACCACGATTGTTTTCGCCTGCGGCGTGTTGTATGAAGGCTCTTCTACTTCTCCCTTGCTATCATCCAACTCTTTTGCATAGACCCGGCGGTTACTCGCAAAGAGGGCCTATTAGAGGATCGGGTTGTTTCGGACATCAACTACTGGCGGCCGTGCTTCATCTTGAGTCTGTTGTGGAGCCAAAGACGCTGCATGGAGTTTGAAAGACGCTTGCAGCCCTTGCATAGATGTCTGAAACGAATGCTGGAGAGAATTCATCTTCTCTGTTAGATAGAGGATCCTCCGATCATCGTCAGCGGGATTGTTGCCTTGTCCGTCACTAGAAGCCATCACCCGAGGTTGTTCCTCACTCTGATACCAACTAGAAGCGATACGCGAGACAAGATCGATCATCATCTCTCTCGTAAGATAACCAATCCGAATACATGGATCTATTGAGTAGAACGGCTCGATCTTCCTTGATTTCTCAAGGGGTAACTCGAAGAACACAAGCCACAATAGAGAAAACTCTAACAAATTGTATTAAAATTCTTGAATAATCTCTAAAATGAAATAAAACAACTATTTATATGACCTCAAACCCTAAGCTTCGTAACCTAGGTGTCCTAATTGCAAAAGGAAACAAAACCAATGCAAAAAACGAAACAAAATAATTTAAAGTAAAAAGTTCACGTGACTTTCTGCGCGTCTGCCGATCGGTCGGCCGTGGACCACGACCGGTCGGATGGACCACAAAACAATCTAGAGAATTCAGGTTGTTCAGCCAATAAATTTGACCCGTCTGACGACTGGTCGGGATCAGTCGGTTCACTAACCACGACCGGTCAGGTGTGCACTAAAACAGTCTAGAGAGTTGGGACTGTGGGCATTGGTAATTCGACCGGTGCTCAGATCAGTCGGAACAGGTCTTGGCCACGGGCGACTGGTCAAACGGCCAGTCATTGGGAGCTGTTTCTACTCTATCTTCTGCTACTTCGACTCCTTTGCGGTCTTCCGCTGGTCCATCTTAATCATCAGCCACTCCCTCTACATCAAGTTTTGTATGACGATGATATTTGTGCCTATAGTTTATCTGAGTGGTAATAATCTATAAAGGGTTTGGATGGCATATCAAAATCATGGTCAGCTCCAAAAAGGTTTCAACGTGGACATTTTCATTTCCACTGTTTCATTGGTGCGGCCCACCTAAGTTTTAGATCTACTTATTTTTAGACCCATCCTATTGAAATATATGGCCGTAGTGGATTTTTCATGTACATATCCGTGGACCCCACACAGCCTCGGCTATAGGTATATCTCTATGCCCAGGGTCACAGGCAATCTGCTTCCGATTGGGTCATTCAAGAATCACAATCGTCACCACGTCGCCAACACCGATTGCGTCCTACCCCCTTTCGTCTCTAGATCGAAACGGGCAAGGGTGCTGAGGGGGCATGGTGATGTATGGGTTCTATCCACACCGTCCATGGACTTTACCATATAGTGTATAAATCAAAAAATGAGATAGATCCAATACTCAAGTGGACCACACTACAGGAAGTAGCAGTGATAATGACACCTACCATTGAAACTTTCCTAGGGCCCACCACGATGATTAAGTGCCATCCAACCTCGTCATAAGGTCATGTAGACCTTGATGAAGGGAAACCACAAATGTCAACTATCAACAATAGGAGTTTACTTCTCATTGTGTAGTCCACTTGAGCGTTGGATATATCTCATTTTTGGGCTTATACAGTAAAATCATATTGAAAAGTCGATGAACGGTTTGGGTAAAACCCTTACATCGGTAACCCCTCAGAGACCATGCACGTTCTGACACGGAAAAGATAGGTAGGCCCCATTCGCGTTCACGTCACCAACGCAGAGAGGAAGGAGAGCAGATTAGCTGTTACCCGGGGAAGAGCTTAGTGGGTATTATCCTAACCGTGTGTGGCCCATCGTGATGTATGTTTTATATATCCACTCCGTTCATCTGTTTTACCATCTTATTTTAGGACGCGACCCCAAAACCTAAGTAGATTCAAATCTCAGGTGGACCATACCACTAGAAACAAGATGAGTGACCCTTAAAAACATTTTGTGAGCCAAGAAGGTTTTGGATCAAGCTGATCTTTATATTGCTACTTCATCCAGGTCTTCTTGACATTATCAACAGCTTAGATTTCAAATAAACATTACCAAAACCTTACTATGGGCTCTTTGGAATTTTTAATGGTGGTGCTCTAATCACTACTGCTTCCAGTGGTATGATCTACTTGAGATTTGATCTGCATAATGTTTGTAACACCTTCCTCAAATGGGCTGGAGAAACGGATGGACGGCATGGATATACAAAATATAAGGGTAAGGGTGACACCCACTAAGCTGTTCCCGGGCTAACACCTAGGTCGCTCCCGAGAGGGAGGGTGAGTGGATTACGTTTGGCTCCAATTTCAGGAGATGCTGCACTTACTGTAGGATACATCTTGATGTACACATTGTATATCTAAACTGTTCATCTATTTTTCCTTAACTGTTCATCTATTTTTCCTTATCATTTTGGGGCATAAACGAAAAATGAAGCCAATCCAAATCTCAGTTAAAGCAAAACACAAGAAACTAGTTGGTGAGGCTAGGGTCGCATCTATTGGTCTTCCCAGCCTTGAGTGAGAAGCTAGTTGGGGCCCACCATGGTTTTTGTGAAAAATCTACGCCATCCATCCATTTTTTCATATCATTTTAGGGCATGAGCCAAAAAATGAGGTAGATCCAATACTCAAGTGGACCACACCAAGCAGATTCATTTTAGGGTTTGAAAATTGTCCATCATTAAAACCTTCTTAGAGCCCACTTCCGACTCAGTTCTGCCTAATTTTTTAGATCATGGCCTGAAATGAGATGGCAAAACAGATGAATGGCGTTGATCACACACATACATAAGATCCATGCATACATAAGTTAAGTGCAATTAACTTTTGGATAAAAATCGTTAACACGAAAGTTGTAAGAACAAAAAATTGGCTTTTTGGCTACAAACCTTAATTAAGGGATTATTTTAAATATTTTGAAAGTGAGCGTGTTTCTATAAAGTTCTCAAAATCTAGGCGGTCTTAGGTAAATAAGTTTCTTCGTCCTTACAAAAGAAAAAAAAAAGGTGTAGTTAAAGGAAAGGAATGATGGTGAATTGAGCCCACCCATGATGTATTCACAATCCACTGCCTTGAGCCACTGGGCTACACCCTCCCTTCTTATATATATACCTACAAGCTGCATCTAAAATAATCACGGAGAAATTCACTTTCAGGTGAAAGTCATTTGAAAACTAATAGGCATAGAAATGACTCTTACATGAGATCATTTTGTATAGTAAAATCTCTTCTTTTATTCCCTCAGTTCATTTTGAAATATATTTTTAATATAGTATTTTTGGTTTCAGTACAATCTATTCTCGTTCATCCACCGTCACAGGCAGAAGATGTCGATAAGCCTTAGAGTTTTCTGCAAGGCAAACAGAGATTACTCACTCGCTGTAAGAGATGGGATGGTTGTTCTTGCGACGTCCAATAAGAATGACAAGCTCCAGGCATGGATTCCCATTTCGTTTTTTGGCTTTTTATTTTTATTTCTTCAATTAATCTGAGTTTTGGGTTGTGAAATTATTTTATTTTTATTTTTATCTTCTTGTTTTTTATTTTCTCGCATATGAAAATTTGAAAATCTGGGATTTTTTTTTTATCCTGGGTTTCTCTCAATGGAATTTTCTAAAACGCGCCTACTGTTTGTAGTATAGACAATCAACTGCCTACTTTCCGCAAGTTTATTCTACTCGCTGTTAGCACCCTTATTTGTATTTGGTTTTATAGTTTTAAAATACCAACCTTATCCTCATTCACAACACACCGTACGGACTCTCCGAGTGAAGGAGAAAATTTTTGCTACACCCACCGGTTAGCTACGCTAGCTACACCGGGTGTAGCAATGATCCACCATGATGTATTTGTTGTATCAATGCCATCCATCCATTTGGCGAGATTATTTTATGGCATGACACCAAAAATTTTGTATAGGTGATTTGATTTTATTTGATTTTGATTTTTTAGTTGGGTACAGCCCCCTAAAATAAATTGAAATAATGGAACAAAATGATGACAATAAGCATATGCATAATGAATGTCAAATAGCATCATATGTAATCATCATGGTGTATTTGCAAATATTTTTCCATCCACGTAGCACCATATGCAATCACCATCCTGTATTGGCAACAGGTTAAAGGATATTTGGACCAAGTGCTGGCCTCACTCAACATGGTGCTACCCTGTTCGTGGGGCCTGCCTTGATGTATGTATTGTATACCCAGGCTGTCCATCCAATTTTTCAGATTATTTTACAGTGCCAGCCCAAAAATGAAGCAAATCCAAATTTCACATGGACCAGTGATCATTTATCCTGAAACAGTGGTTATTGAACACCCACTACTAAAAACCTTTTTGTGGGCTACAAAAGTTTTGGATCAAGCTCATATTTGTTTCCCCCTTCATCCGGGTCTTTGTGTCCTTATCAACAGATTTGATGGCAAATAAACAAATATTGGGCATTACAGTGTGCCCTAGGAAATTTTTAATGGTGGGTGTTCAATCAGAATTGTAATCCACCTGAGATTTGGATGTGCTTAATTTTTTGTTTCATGCCCTAAAAGGAGCCGGAAAAACAGATGGAGGTCCCGGATATGCAATACATGCATCAAGGTGGGCCCTATAGTCAGGACACACAGCATTTGGTGAGGCCGGGCTCACCTCGTTTGGAAATCCTTTAACCTGCCGAAAAGACACCGATCCAAGAAGGATTGCATACAGTGGTCCATGGGCCCCACCACGATTTATATGTTTTATCCATGCCATCCATCCATTTTTTCATATTATCTTAGGGCATGAGCCTGAGGCAGATTCAAACTTAGTTGGATCACACCATAAGAAACAATGGTGTTTAATGCCTGCAATTAAATCTTGGGACCCACCGAAGTTTTGTATGAAGCTGATATCTGTTTTTTCCCTTCATCCCGGTTGTGTGACTTAGTCAAAGGTTGGATGAAAAAGAAACATTGTGGTCAGCATTAAGGTGGCTCTCGGAAGTTTTCAATTGTTGGCATTCAATCACAACTGTTTACTACAGCGGGGTCCACCTGAGATTGATCTTCCTCATTTTTGGGCTCTTGCCCTGAAATGACATGAAGAAATGGATGAATGGTGTGGATAAAAAGTATACATCACGGTGGGACCTACAGATCAGCGACCAGTAATTAGTCCCAACAATGCAATCCCCATTTGGAGAAAACAGTTGATTTTATGGTTGTGTAAAATTCCCTAAAAATTAGGAGACTTCACTCCACCTGAGGCATTAGGCGACCGCCTAAGCTGCCTAGCGGTTGTGCCGGGCCTGTGCGTCACCCATATTAGGCCTAGGGAACAAGTTTCCAATCTATCTGCGATTCAAGTGTACCACACCATTAACAAGAGTGCAAGGCAATGTTCGCCCTAAAAAACGGTTTCCAATTGTTTGGCCCATTTGAATCGCAGTTAGACTTGATATTTTGATCTAAGGAATAAATTTTATCGGGCCACCTCATGCTTAGATTAGATGTTGTATTATCATCATAATGTGCTACAAAAAAAAATCAAGGGTAAGCATTCACTTGCCATTATTTTTGTGTTATGGGATGCACTTGAGATTTGGATCTTCCTCATTTTTCAGCTTATTCTCTGAAATAATGATCCACAAATGACAGAGGGCATGGATCGTTCTGGGGCCCACAATAGCCCTCTGTCCCAGTGAATTCCACTTCGTAAATGGCATGATATAATATTTGAATTCTTTTATAAGGATGAAATGGTCTTTTTTATAAGATAAAGGATGATGTCGTTACTAAGCTAGTAGTCAAAGTCAACCAAGTACCATATTTCACCTTTGGTAATGGCTCAAAACATATGCAGTTCGTCTCGTTTTCAATTAGAGAAAAGAAAGCAGCTTCTAGAATTCATACCAAGTGAAGTAGGGGTGTCAATGGGCCAGTCAGGCTTGGACTGAAGTATCACACACTCTCTCTCTCTCTCTCTCTCAGCAATGGCTCTAGTACACCCACCCACTTGCCCTGTTAGTACACCCCATGTTGGGAATCGATACCAGGACCTCAGCATTGAAACAGGTTATCTTCGCTCAGTCTACCACTGTCCCAAAGGTGTGGATGTGAAACGAGGCTATCCTTTACAAGCCTTGCAGATTGCATACTGAGTAAACTCCATAGGGCCCAATATGATGTATTTGTCTTATCCACACTCCATAAGTCCTAAACTCATTTAAGGAAATGGTGGACGGCACGAATTTCACAAAGAACACTATCAAGAAGACTGTCTACCATGGACACGAGCACACATGATATCTTTGTGTAACCATAATTTTTTGGCCCACTTTCGTGTTGCTTATTGCAAATACAAACTATCCACCATTTTCACCATCTCATTTTAGGGCATGGGCGCAAAATTCAGTCTGATCTAATGCAAAGGAGGATCCCAGTGGATGGCTTACCAGAGCTGAAACTATCAATGGTTTAGTTTTGATATTTATGACGGGCTTACTTTTGTGATGCTTATTACAAATCCAAACCATTCACCATTTTTACCATCTCATCTTCGGGTGTGGGCCCAAAATCCAGTCTGATACAATCCAAAGGAGGGTACCAATGGGTCTGTGGCTTACCATTGTTGAAATTATCAATGGTCTAGTTTTGATATTTTTAGGCAATTCAAACCGTTAAAATGACATTTCCAACCACTTAGAATGTCATTCCGGGTGGGTGGGTTGAACGTAACCACCAGCTTTTGCCCATGATCTAAATTTTTTATGGTCCCATGGCAGTTTGAAGGGCTTGAGTTCAATATGCATTGTTGCCTTCCCTGTGGCCCACTTGGAATTCCCAATCTGAATCATTATTTTGGCCCAAGCCTTGAAATTATATTAGGAAATAGTGGATAGATTTTTTTTTTTTTGCGAAGAACAAAGTACGCCCCTCCATCAATACCCCATGCAACATGTTCGGTCTTATACATACAATAGGATAAAATTGTGGTTCTTCACTTTGAAGACTGTAAATTTGTCATTTTCCCAACTTTCATACTAAAAGCTGTCCAGGATGTAGAAGGTCCATGTATGGAAATGGTAGGCGGTTTTGTAGAAATATTTTGAAGTAACAGTTTTTTGGTCATAAACCAAACCATAGGCGGCTTATGGAAAAAAAAATCCCTAAATGTAATCTCCTTTTACTTCTACATTGATCATCTTAAAAAATTATTTTTATTGCAATGTTGTGGTTTCTTCCATAAATTTTGAGAATGAGAAAAAATGAAAAAAAAATATATTTTTTTTATTTTCTTATTTTTTTTATCTTTCTAGTGTATTTTACTAAAAGTAGTGTTGAATTTATTCAGGAAGAGGGTCTCTAATTAGGGGAAATTACAATCGATCACATGCTAATAAAATCTAATTACAATCAAATACAACCTAATGGGATCTAAAAATAAAAGGAAGAATACACAAGAAATAAGACTTTCCTAATATTTTTCATCTATATTTTTTACATAATATTTTATTTATTTATTTCTTTGTTGGGTTTGTGTTGCAGCACTGGGTGCAGGACAATACATACACCAGCAAGATGCCGGATACCTTTTCTCTCATCAATAAAGCTACTGGTCTGGCCTTAAAGCACTCCATGGGTGATACCCTCCCCGTAAGTTTATACTCTTTATTTTGGTTTCAGTCTTTTCTACAGAAAAGAGGAAAAAAATTCAATATAGTATTTCAATTTTTAAAGTGTTGAAATTTCAGTATAATATAGTTTCCTCAAATTACTGCTTAACCAAGATGCTAGAGAGCACAAATGGGTTTGTTATTTGGTAGTGTTTCTTTTATAAGCTCTGCAATTTATGCTCATTTTACCTTCTATTTTGCATTCTATTTATAATTTTAATGCATTAGAAGATCATGAAAGTATGTCTTCATTCATTTTTGTATTTTCTCTAATAAATAGTAGCTTGATCTACATTTTGGGGGTATGAGGAGCGCATTGGCTACATGCACAGAAAACCATCCCAATCCTACTCCTTCCTCGTTTGTCATTATAGAATTCAACCAAGACGAGGGTTGTTCATCAGGTGGGGGGTACCGTCTATGTCCGGTAGCCTCAAAATGGGGCTAGTCTGGTCATCAGGTGGGCACCATGTGCGTGTTAGATGTGATCTTCTGGTCTTTTTTTTTGTTTTGTTTTGTTTTCTTAATGATTAGATCAGCCCTATACATGGTAGGATCCACCAAATGAATGAACCTCATACTCGTTCTAAATTGCATGTCTAAGAGATGAGGATTAATATCAGATGTCCACTGCATTTCTCTTTGAGTATATGGAAGAAGTGAAAGCTAAAATTTTGGTAGGAAAATACCAAAATATTAGATTTGTCAAGCCCAGAAAGCGGCCCTGGCCACCAACATGTAACTTGTAAGCCCATGTGATAATACGACACATTGCAAGAGAATGCTTTCCATCAAGTCGACTCATTGTTTAATCTTGTGGCCTAGAAACCAGGCATCCATGGTGTTTAAAACAAATTAATGGCTTGAAAAATCTACATGAGTTCACCATTCCAAACCATCTCAAGGTTCTATCCATTTACATGAGCTCACAAATCCGAACCATCTTAAGATTCTAACCGTTCACATTTACTCACAAATCCGAACCACCTCAAGGTGCTAACTATCCACATGAGTTTACAATTTTCAACCATTTCATGCTGCATATGCATGATTCGAGGGAGGAAGTTTTTTCGAGTTAGCAAGTTATCAAATGGTAGGTTTACACATGATTTACTACTTTAATAAAGGGCCAGTATACACAGGATTCCACATTCAATAAGGGGTCTAATTACACACCATTGTTTAGTTTATTGCACTCATACACTTGAGCAAGAGTCTAACTTGTAGACATGCACACATAATGTGCACCTCATGGATCTAACTTGCCACACTAATACACTTAAACATTAGTCTATCTCATCACATTCGAGTAGTGAACTGTTTTAGTCACCACCATACAAAGTTTTTTTTTTTTTTCAAAGAAACTAAACTTTATTGAAAACCAGAAAGCCCAACATACACTTCAAGGCAGGCCCAAGCACCAAAAAATGCAAGGGCCCACCTATCATATACTCCAACCCTCTACAACCACCATACAAGGTTGAGTGTGCTAGTTTGTGCACTATTAACTAGTAGTCAAGTGGACCAACATAAGCACCATATACCCATGCTCAAGTGAATCAAGTCAAAGCACCATTCACACATGTTCAAGTAAACTAAGTATCATTCACCCATGCTCAAGTGAACTAATTCAAGCATCATAAACACTTGTTCAATTGAATTAAGTATCATTCACACATGTTCAAGTGAACTAATTCAAGCATCATTCACACATGTTCAACTGAACTGAGTATCCATAGCCTAGTGGTACAATGAGTGAAAACAACCTCGTTTCAACATTGAGGTCTTGGCATCAATTCTTAAGCAGGGGTGGCTAACATTGCTGGTTGAATAACAGTGGGGGTGGATGTACTAATAGTGGGGTGTGCGTACTAACCCAAAAAAGAAAAGAAAAAGAAAAAGAAAAGTATCATTCACATATGTTCAAGTGAACTAAGCGCATCATAGATCATGTTCAACTGAATAGCTAAGCCAAGCATCATTCATAAATGTTCAAGTGAACTAAGTCAAGAATCATTTACACATGCTCAAGTGAACTAATTTAAGCATCATAACACATGTTCAAGTGAACTAAGTAGAGTATTATTTACATATGTTAAAGTGAACTATTTTAAGCATCATAACACATGTTGCAGTGAACTAAGTCAAACATCATTCACATATGTTCAAATGAACTAATTTAAGTATCATAAACACATATCCTAGTGGCTAATCTTAGCATCATTACTATACATCCAAGTGGATTGTTTTTGCTACGAGGCGATCTTAGGTGAGAGATAATGTGTGATGAGATAAGAGAGAGATGAGGGATGGAGAGAGCATGGGAGAGGGATGGAGTTGGGAGGAGGTAGCATGGAACAGGAGAGGGGGGGCTATGGGGGTAGGTAGGGGTGTGAGAGGCCTTGGCCTTGGCCTTGCTTGGTCAGGCAGTTATGCGTAAAGGAGGGTAACATAGAGGAATATGTGGCATGTGGGTTTCATGGTCAAAGTCAAGCGTTAAGGGTCAAGGGTCAAGTGTCAACGACTAATGGTCAATAGTCAACGACAGTGTGTGCAAGTTTAGAGTGTGAGTAGTATTGTGCAATGTGTGTGTGTGTGTGTGTGTGTGTGTGTGTGTGTGTGTGTGTGAGAGAGAGAGAGAGAGAGAGAGAGAGAGAGTATTTTTGTGTGTATGGCACATGGGTGAGAGGAGGTGTGTGGTGGGTGGACGCACGTGTGTAGGCATGTGTGGGTAAATGCACATATGTGAGGTATACATGTATAATAAAATTTAAGGTTATTACGTAGAGTTTTTACTAGAATTTCAAAGGGTTAATGTGTTGAAAAATACTAGTGAGATAAATAGACAGAATTCCCTGTAGGACATAACTTTTTCTTTTTTTTTTTTTTTTTCGGGGGGGGGGGGGGGGGGGGGGGGGGGGTTGAAGAGGCAGTGGCCTCTCCTTATAAATACCTCTCTCTCTCTCTCTCTCTCTCTCTCTCTCTCTCTCAACTTCTTATACACTGTGGATGTTCAAATGCGCCTTTACCTCGGGCCTGCACACCCAAGATTGTGCAAAAATGCTTTTGCCTCAAATCTCATGCCCCTCCCTCCCCTTAGGCCATGCAACACCGACACGTGCTCCACTTCAACCCTTGCACCCACATCTCCATCTAGTGGAATGCACATGCGCTCCTCCTACTAGTGGACTATGGACCCACGCCTCCATCTAGTGGATTGCACACTCACCCACTAGTGGACTGAGCACTCGCCCTTTCAGTTTTACTAAGATGTGAGAGAAAGAAGAGATGAGACGTGTAGCTTGGGGCCATCCACACGCATTTGACCAAGACCGTGTTGTTGGTATATCACCTTCATCATTGGATCGGAGAGGTAAACTGGCTTGTCTTCCTGCATGTGGTCGATTTCAGTGGGCCATTTGGGCTCCATCTTTTGGCTCTCCAACTCGATTTCGTAATCATATGTCATTTTTTCCATAATAATAATAATAATAAAATATAACATGGCATGTTATCTACCTGCGCCCCACATTCTATAACAACAATGGTGGTTGTAACAGCCATCGCCATTACCATTAGATTATGGGTTGTAACAACATTGTAATGGCCATTACGACCTTTTTTTTCTTTTTGAAAAAATCTATTTTGAACCCATCGCAAGGTCGTTAGAAGTCATTTTTTCCTATAATATCTATTTGGGCCTTATAATGTGAAACAATTACCACCTGTTTTAGCATACCATGAAAATAAACCATGCACAATTTGCCATTTGACCCATGTCAGATCAGGTAACTCATTGGAGTTTTTTTAGGTTATGGGGCATTTGACTATCTCATCAGTCAGTAAAAGACTAGTTGCATGGAGTTTATTGGTGATGGAAAGAGTTTTCCTGTCTACTTTGTCATCCTTTTAATCTTCCAAATTACAACTTGATCTATATTTAGATTGAAAAAGATGCAATCGAGTATCATTCAAAAAGGAATTAATAAAGCAAACCACACCAGCCTCAAAAGCTTTGATCTATTGCTTTTGCCCTTTTTCCCTACTTGTAAAAGAATCTTTTGAGCTAATACTTCTATTTGGAAGACAAAAACTTCAGCGCAAAAGAATGGTTGGCTTTCCCATCTTATATAATTATCGAATAATGTAAATAGGTGGGATTGAAACTATTCAAGGAAATGCTTTATGAACCATTCATGGTGGATAGTGCAGTGTTGGAAGTTGGATATTCTTTCATAGTTTCTAAGATTAGATCATTAGCATCATGTCTTGATGTATCCTTTTAAGCATGTGATGAGAGAGGCTGGAAGTTCCTCTACGTCACTGAATCCCATATCTTTTGCTTTCTTAGTTATTTGGCACTTATATATGCATGAATAAATACATATAATCTTATTATTTTTTGAAATTATATCTAGATTTAGATTCCAAACATCAGAAAACTATTTTCAAGAAATTTCATGGATAAATCATCCTTATCTTTTAAGTTTCTTTTTTTCTTTTCTCATTTTGTTTTATAGTTCAATAGAGGGCGAGAGTATCTGTTTCTTTCTTGATATTTCAATTATTATAGCTTTAATCGATGCATATGTTAAGCTTTTTTCTCCTTTCTTACATGTTATTGAAAAACCAATGTAGGCTCAACTCAGCCCACACAACCCATATGTTCTTGACCAATCAATCCTATGGTCGATGGGCGAGGTCACAGGTGACAGTTTCAAAGTTATAAGAATGTTAAAAAACGATCTCCTGAACTTGGATGCTTTCCTTGGAGAAAAGAAAGTACCAGTACATGACGGCACCATTGTTGGGCTTTGGAAGTCGAACCAAGACGATAACCAGAAGTGGAGTTTTGAACGTTGGTGTAAGTTTCCAAATTACCATAACTCTTTATAGATCTCCTCAAATAAAGATTAAGAAAAGAAATTAAATGAAATCATTACTACTCTCTCTTAGTTCAAGAACTAAGACCTTGTATTTTCTAATATTTAGTGTTTCTCTCATTCATCTAATGCATGATAACTGAGATTACTCATAAAATAGCAAGAAATTAAGGTTCACTTAAATGCATCAAATATAATAAAATTTCATGATTAATTAACCTAATTTGGTGCAAAAATTTTAGAGGATTTTATCATGGATTGCCGATGTTTTCAATGCGATGGTAACTTTTGCTCATAATTCAAGAGAGATCAGTGTTATTTCTCGAGGGCTAAACACTTTGTTTGCTCGGAGGGATATGTGCCCAACCATCTCTGTATGCCCATTAGCTATAGCAGGGCTTGAGCGACCTTCATTGTATTTTGTGAATTCTCTCCCTCTCCTTTTTTAATGAATTTGTACTCGTGTTTCACTTTTTTGGTGCAAACACAACCCTAAAATAAACGAAATTTCTATCAAAAAATATAAAATATGTGTTGTTTTCTTTCTTCTATATCCAAGTTCATTTTAATTTTTAATTTTAAAACAAAAAGTTGGAATTTCAATGATGGGGCACCGTGACAGATCCACGTCATTCATTTGGTGGGTAGAGGCTGGGTGAGCATATCTCAAGGAAACATATGAAACATATCTAGAGTTCTTTTGGTTACAGGAAAATGAGATAGACTATTTTCTATAATCTTCGTTTTTCCTCCATGGATGACGTATCTAAGATACTCTTTTTCATTTCCTCTGTTGAATGCAGGATATCAGTAGCAGTGTATTGGCGAGTGATGTTATTAAATAAGCTTTTATAGTTGTTTAAAGGGACTATCCTTTGCAGCAGTGTGTTGGTGAGTGGTCTTATTAAATAAGCTTTTTATAGCTGTTTAAAGGGCTGGACTATCCTTTGTAGCAGTGTGTTGGCGAGAGTCTTATTAAATAAGCTTTTATAGCTATTTAAAGGGACTATCCTTTGCAGCAGTGTGTTGGCAGGTGGTGTTCACTATGTTGGTGTTTTCATTTGCTTGTTTGGATTATTGAGTGAAAGGATACTAAGTTTTGTTAGTCTGTTTGTACTACTATCTCTTATATCAACTTATGTTTTTCTCTTAAATATATGGGTTTGAGGTAATGATATGAAAATTGGACTATTTAAGATGATCATCCTTTTTTCAATCAACTTGTATCGTGTGAAATATTTGTTTGAAGATGATGGCATTACCCTTTCCTTTCCTATCATGGGAATCAATGACTTTTATCTAGGGGTCGAGGCCGATAGTGGTCTAAGTTCAGCCTTGTTATCTTTTGGTGTCACATTAAGACCCGAGTGGTGCTGACATGCTTTTAAATTTTTGCCTAAATCCTGCCCTTGGCAGCCATATGTTGTCTTTGACCAAGCTTGATAGAAAAAATTATGAAGCCTAGTTGAATCCAGACTAAACATCGGACTAGGCTCGATTCAGTGGGTCAGATGTGCAGTTTGAGCCCATCGAGGTTTGTCTGTTGGATAATCTTTTGAGAAATTTTTCACAAACTATGGTATATCCTCTAGTGATGCGCTAGTAATCTTACAAGTTGACAAGTGAGGCCCTCTAAAGAATAAACTATAAGATTTCTATTAAGTGGGGCCCATTGTGATCAATGGTTAAGAAAAGTTGACCATTGCATATTTGGATTGTGCATACTGGTGAGCCCCACAGTAGTTGTGATCGGTTTAGATACATAAGGATTAGTGTGCTTGGACTCTACTGTGTATCTAGAGCTTCAAAAAGACACATTGTATGCGGTGTGGAGACTTATAAAGGAGGAATAGTTGTGATATGTTGAACTACTCTTAAGCCTAAAAGAGGAATAGTTGTAATGGGTTGAATTATGCAAAGTGTCTGACGCAGGGAGGACGTGGTAGGTCGATCACCGTCTCCCTAACCGATAGTTTCTCGAATCCATGAGAAGAAATAAAAGATAAAAAGAGAAAATAAATTCTGAATAATTGATTTATTGATAATTGAATGAATAAAAACGAAATTACAATGCATATAAATAGGAAACTAAACCCTAGGTAAAGTATCAGAATCCAACTCCAACTTAAACTCCTAGAAAACGCAACTTACTATAAATAGTAAACTTACTATTTATAGAAGTCGTTCAATCCTACTAGAACTCTTGGTTTTCGGCCAAAAATAGAAAGTTATCAAACGGCCTCTACCATATTGTTCTACTAAATTTTCTAAGCCCTTTTCTTGTTGGGCACTAACTCTAAAACCCTACAGATGCAAAGTTATGATCGAATTAAAACTTACTATAAATAGTAAAACTGAAAATAAACTAGCCTAATGACCGTCGATACGGTCGAATCTCGCGATTCCGGCTTGGGCAACCTGGCATAGCCAGGTTGGTTGGCTAAAGTAGCTCGAGCTACCCCAAATTGATATATTATACGTCCCGTAACTCATTCCGGATTGTGAGATACGACCGACTTACGGTCCGGATCACTTTCGACCTCGACCGGTCTTCTTTTGCTCTCTTTGATGAGACCCTTACGAATCAATTCCTCCACTTGTCCCTGTAGAATTTCACACTCTTTCGGACTCATCCGATAGTATGGTCGGTTGGGCAAACTAGACCCTGGGACAAGGTCGATGTGATGTTGTATGTCTCGCATGGGAGGCAACTCATCAGGTAACTCTCCAGGCCAAGTACTTTGAAATTCTTCTAGCAGCGGTTTAAGGCGTTGAGGAATATTAGAGGATCCTGGCTCCTCGCCTTTTACCATAACGGCATATATTTCGCCCGTTTCCTTTGACTCCTTAACAAACTCGCGAATGGTAAGAAGAGAGTTCCCCTCCACTTTAGAAGCTTCAGGGTGTTTCTCTGGTGTCATAGGAGCCAAAGTAATTTTTCGACCATCCTTGGTGAACAAGTATATATTTTTCCGTCCACCGTGTGTCACATCTCGATCCGATTGCCATGGCCGCCCGAGTAATATGTGGCAGGCTTCCATGTCAACCACATCGCAGAGGACCTCGTCCTTATAACTTTTACCAATGGAAAACGAGATAATGCATTGATGAGTTACCTTTGTCTTGTTCACCTTCTTGATCCAACCGATCGAGTAAGGGGTAGGGTGCTTCGTCATAAGTAGATGTAACTTATCCACCATAATCTTCGAGACGATATTTTCACTACTCCCACTATCTATGATCACATCACAGATTTTGCCCTGCACGGTGCACTTTGTGCAAAAAATATTATGTCGTTGTGGGTGCACTTCCTTCCTGGGAGCGTAAAGTAGTCGTCTTACTACTAGCGATTCCCCATGATCTTCAGTCAGCCAATCGACATCTTCTGTGTCCCCCTCTTCGGCCTGTTCCAATTCGGGGTTGTCTTCTGTTGATTCACCTTCCACGCCGCCTTCATTCGTAGTTAAGTGTGCTGCAGGGCGTTGAGGGCAAGCGTTTGACCAGTGACCTGGTTGGCCACAACAGAGACAATGGTCTGGTCTTGGCCGACCATAAGGGTTGGGGATCCTGCTAGGACCCGCTGTAGTGGAAGCTGCACGTTGAGGTCTTGAGGAACCGCTTCCCCAGTCCCGGTTCGTGACCGTAGGAGGTTGAGGACGCCCTCCTATAGGCTCCTTGCCTTTGGCCAACATTGTATCTTGAGTGGGTCCGGTGTTGGGATTTCGTGTTGCTGGATAGGGTCGAGCAGGGGGGCGTGACAACTGTGTTTCTGCTCGAGTGGCCAATTGGTTGGCCTCACTCAACGTCCAGACTGGATGCATCTGGACTCGATCATGGATTGTAAATCGCAACCCACCAATGAATCGTGATACTTGTTGTGCCTCTGATTCCGATAAATTATTCCGTGTAGCCAATCGTTGGAATTCTTCAAGATATTCGGATACGGTTCGATTTCCCTGACGACAATTTTGATATTGTTGGAACAAAATCTGTTCATAGTCGCTAGGAAGGAATCGAGCTCTCAGAAGCTGTCTCATCCGAGGCCATGTTCGGATGAGTGTCTTATTCTGACGGGTGCGGGAAACCTGTAGGTTTTCCCACCATGCTGAAGCACCGGATTTAAATTTATATGCAATTAGCTTTACCTTCTTGTCGTCCGGCACTTCCATATAGTCGAAGTATCGTTCGACCTCTGCCAGCCAGTCGAGGAACTCCTCTATTCGAAGTAGGCCATTAAAGCTGGGAAGATCAGCTTTGCCCGATAATCTCGTTCTGCTCGTTCCACCCCCTCATTCCCTAGCGCAGGTCGTCGTACGAATATGTCTTTGACCTCGTCATCGCTTAGTTCTGAATCGTCTGGTGTAACCATACGATTATCCACCTGGGGTGTTCTACGGACAACAGGATTATCCCGTATAACAACTGTTGGTGGTTGTTGGTCGCCTTGGGCTCGAAGAGGAGCTAGCGATGCTGCAATCTGGTCGAGGGTCGCCTGTATACCTTGCAAGATCAACCGGTTCTCCCGTCGTGCTGCTTCGAATGCTGCCTCGAAGGCTGTCGCCGTTAGATAGTCCCTTGGAGCACCGTCCTTAGGATGAGGATCCAACCCTTCATTAGAGGTCATCGTCCTGAGGAAGAAACCTCTCTCTGATACCAATGACGCAGGGAGGACGTGGTAGGTCGATCACCGTCTCCCTAACATATAGTTTCTCGAATCCACGAGAAGAAATAAAAAATAAAAAGAGGAAATAAATTCCGAATAATTGATTTATTGATAATTGAATGGATAAAAACGAAATTACAATGCATATAAATAGGAAACTAAACCCTAGGTAAAGTATCAGAATCCAACTCCAACTTAAACTCCTAGAAAACGCAACTTACTATAAATAGTAAACTTACTATTTATAGAAGTCGTTCAATCATACTAGAACTCTTGGTTTTCGGCCAAAAATAGAAAGTTATCAAACGGCCTCTACCACGTTGTTCTACTAAATTTTCTAAGCCCTTTTCATGTTGGGCACTAACTCTAAAACCCTACAGATGCAAAGTTATGATCGAATTAAAACTTACTATAAATAGTAAAAATGAAAATAAACTAGCGTAATGACCGTCGATACGGTCGATTCTCGCGATTCCGGGTTGGGCAACCCGGCATAGCAGGGTTGGTTGGCTAAAGTAGCTCGAGCTACCCCAAATTGATATATTATACGTCCCGTAACTCATTCCGGATTGTGAGATACGACCGATTTACGGTCCTGACGGTCCGGATCACTTTTCACCCCGACCGGTCTTCTTTTGCTCCATCTGGGCCATGAAATAGTCAGCGACCCGTTCTACATCAGTGTCTTATCTATAAATACCAGTCTTGCTCACTTCACCTACACGTGAAGGGTGTAAAGTGCAGACAATTATGTTAATCAATTCTCATTCAAACAATCTCCCACCATTCAAGTACTCATTTAAATTTAGAACCTTTTGTGATTTCCTAATTGATGCATGTGCGATTCTATATTTGTAAGTCAGTCATACAACTGGTATCAAAACTACCTATGCATTTAGTTATGACAGATTTTATGGTATTTTTTATTGTGTGGGTGAACCAATTTTTTATTTCAAGTTAAAGAGAGAATGATTGAATCCTTTATCTTAATCCACCAAATCTTGGTCAGTCATTTCCTATCGCAAAGATCTTGTATCATAGCGGCACCATGGATGTCAACACCTTGGGTTTGCGTTGAGCCCTCGGGTGGAGGCCATCAACATCAACTAGATAGGGATTCGTGTCTAACTCCTCTATGGCCTCTCTACGCCTACGAATTCAAGTTGTTCGAGATTTAACAGCAGGCTGTGATGCATGTATAATCATCAATGACAGTGATGTAATTGCCCAAATACAAATTAAAAAAACTACAGTTATTGCCAATAGCAGCATCTCTCTCTCTCTCTCTCTCTCTCTCTCTCTCTCTCTAGTTCGAGCTCGTGCCCAACATAATTATGTTAGGCTAGACTTTTTTAGACAATGCAGGTTGGGATTGGACAGAGCTCAATCGAGCTTGGCTAGCTAATTAACACCCCTAATAGTATTCGCAAGAAAATATATAGATAAACAAATAAAGGGGTTTTTTACTGCAAAATAAATCGATCCTAAGTTTTCATTATATTGATTAATGTCTATGATAAGGACCTTTTTGGATTCATCGAAATATAAATTGATAACTCCTCTCAAGAAAATATATAAATAAATTGATAAAGGAGGTTTTACTAAAGAAAATTAAAAGAAACCTCCCAAGTTTTAAGTTTACTAAATAATGTTTTCGCTAAGGGCTTGTTTGGATTATTCTTTGAAATGTAAATTGAGGAAATATCATTTTCATTATTTATTTTTATAAATTAAATAAAAAAAACCTCTTAAAAAATGCTCAGTTTTCGTTTCCTTACTTAAATTTAAGAAATGTCATTTTCAAGAAATTAAAGAAAATTAAAAGAAATGACCCCTCTATTTTATAAAGTACGTACCCAACATGGTAGTCACATATGTGACCGTCTATCTTCTAAGTTATCCCACATGTGTAACCCTCCATCTTAAAGTGCCCCACATGTGCCAGTGCACCACATTTGCAGCATGTACCACCCTTCATTTTGAAGCACCACATATCTACAACATTTGCAACGTGTGCCATTACCCATCTTTAATTGACCCATGTTGTGCCAGTGGAGTACATTTGCAATACACAACATGTTCTATTGACCACTTTTAAGTGTGCCTATACCATGATCCATCTTAAAGCACCGTACATGTGCCAAATATATGTGCCATGTTTAACATGTACAATCACTCAATGTGTTGTAGATCATGATGACCATGAGTCCTATATGGACAGATTGCTTTGCCATAATTAATACGAGGGACTATTTTAAAATAAACATAGACATGATAAGTTAAAAGAGACGGATTCCATTAGATGTTCTCAGAAACTTGAGATTGAGCATAACAATAATTGACTAAGAGAGTTGTGATTCATGAATTTCAGTACTAGTGTTCCATAACTACCTAACAGGTTGTAAGATAAACTTGTGGTTATTGTGATCATTATAATGATGGATATAGTCATCCTGTGTGAGGGGACTAATGCCAAGTTAGAATGGAAGGTCTCCACCATTGAGTGTGATAACAAATTTTGTGGATTTTCCCTACTCCATATAAGAGTATGAGTGTTCCACGGATATAGGCTCCTACTGTTGTACCTATTAGACACTTGCATTGGTAGATTGAGGTCAAGTCTAGATCGAGAGGCCCGACCCATCATGCATGAACTATGATTGGATAGATGATATACTAGATCTAATTAATCCTTATACATTAAAAAAAAAGTATAAGGGTTCAAAGTCTTGATTATATGTGTAGTACACGCTTTACGAGGTCATCATGTGACCAATAAAAGTGAGTGTAGATGGGCCATCTATTAAGGTTTGTTAATACTCAGTGGGTCAACAAAGAATACATCGCTTACACAAACTTACGTACTTATAACTTGACCTAGGAGATTGGGTATTTATTAAGTGGTTTTTTCATTGGTCCTAAAATTTAAAAGGTTTTATAAGTGTTTTCAACTATTAACTTTTTCTTTTGACCATTAAGGGTGTGTTTAGATTAGTGATTACAGCAGTAATGTGATGTAATGTGTGGTAAAAAATAATAGTTAACATTACTACTGTAGTCAGAAGTAAAACACTGTAATGACCGTCTGCAATACTGGTCTTGTATCTCCACTTTCGAAATTTGAAGTAATTTTGCTGGTTAGAGACACTTGGATGTAATTTCATCAATATGTCGTATATCCACACCATTCATCCATTTTGCAATATCATTTTAGAGTGGCCCTAAAAATGAGCTTGATCCAACCCTTCTAAGGACCCCAAGTTTTCAATGGTAGGGGTTCAATCCCCATGCTAGCTATGGTGTAGTCCATGTCTTGTATAGATCTACCTCATTTTTTGTCCCATTCCATTAAATGATCACGCAAGAGGGATGGACGGTGTGGGTATAGCACATACATCATGGTGGGGCCCAAGAAACTATGCCATGTTAACACACCTCTATCAATCTGTCTCATGTAGTGATTCCAATGGATTATCGTGATTTAACAACAGGCAATATACAATCGAAGGTAAAGAGTAATGATATGAGTTTTACACCACATTACTATAGTAGTCCATGACCCAAACAAGCCCTAAAATATTTTTTTTCCCACACTTGATGATAATTTAATGGTCTGACCACTTGATTTGCATGTGCACTGGGTGATTGGTGGATGGACATGATAATGGAACGATTTGATCAAATATAAATATATGGCATGAGGCAGGATCACACATAATTTCAATGTAATACATATGGAACACTATAAAGGTGATATATATAGTTTCATAAGTGGTGTCTTCTTATAAATAGATCATATCCTCTAGGGAGAGAGCCCTAGAGAGAAATAGAGAGATCCCTCTCCCCCTTGAGCATCAGTATAGAGAAAAGTGGAGAAGTGAGTGAAAGAGTGGAAGAGGACATAATCTCTCCCTCCCTCCTCCATCACACATGTGACATGTGCGGGTCCACCTACATGGATATTGGGCGTCTCCCTTGGCCGTAGTGTAAGGGTTAATATGTTTTGTTATCACATCTCCTCCATCTTAGATAGTTTTCAGAGAATTTTCTAGGTTGGCAAATCGGCACTAACAAAAATCGATAAGTTCAATCGGCAATCTTTGATTAGGTAAACCCTAGCAATAGGATTTTGGTCTTTATTCTTTAGAAATTTGGATATATCTAAAGGCAGATCCATGGGGTTTAATCTTATAATCTGGGTTTTAGAAAATTTTAATTTATGTTGAATTTCCAAGAATTTTAACATGTGCCACATTTGTCGCCAACCATCTTTACACACTCCACATGCGTCACACATGTCAACATGCCACATGTGCCACCATCCATCTTTAAGCATCTCACACGGCTCAATGTCCCACAAATGCTAATGTGTCACAATCGATGCATCTTCAACCACGCATGTATCACCCTTCTTCGAGCATAATTTTCATAAAAATTTCTTCTTCTTTTTTTGTTCTAAATAACATATTCAAAAATGAAGGAAATTTTTTAAGAAAATCTTGTTGAAAAACAATAAATGGAATAGGATTTTCATTTATCACTGTTTTCTAGAAATAGCATTTCTCAAAAAAAAAAAAAATTATTTTTCTCAATTTTCATATATCCAAACAGGCCCTAATTGAAATTTCTCATAGCTTTTTGAAGAGAGAAATTATCGTAATACCCTTAACTATTTTTTTTCTTTAAAACATGGTAAAGTTGAGAATTATGGGGCCCACGTGATATGTGTGCCATCAAGCCCATCCAAAATATGCACCGCACCATAGATTGTCTGAAGAACCAAAAAATTTGGTCGATCAAATCATCAGTCCCCCATGACTTTGGATGTTTGTGTCTAGACCATTTTTTTTCCTAGCCATCTTTTAAATTCTTAAGATTATCGAGTCAAAGAGGTTTTAAGAGAATGGGCAATCAAAGGTGGACCGCACATCATGGATTGTCCAAATCAATGGTTGAACCTTCTCTATTGATAATATATGTAGATCGCCATTTTTCCATCAATTGAGCAAATGGTTACAATCAATTAAAGTGATGCCTGGGATGAATCTACCATAAGAGGGGCCGAGTTGTTGGATGTTCCCGATCAGTTATTAGAAATTCTCCATTATAATCGGCATCGACCATCCATTTTCTTAACATTGATCTTATGGTTTCGAGTCATTGGATTGGAGTGTTTTTTTAAGGCTTGCAAATCAAAGGTCCGATGCATAACTCAGTCTAGATCAATGATCAGACCTTACTTCATTATAATCAACATATGGACTGTCATTTTCCCACCATTGCAATCAATGCCACTATTATAATCAATTTGGCCATCCATTTCCCTAGCCTTTGAATTGTATGATTAGGATCATGTGATGAAAGTAACCAACACACACACACACACACACATATATATATATAAGAAGTAATTCCTTGGTAATATCCTCCACCTAAGAAAATGCAACTTGTGGGCATTTGTAGTCCATACTAGTAAAATGCATGTGCTCTTGCACGTCTCTATCCCTCAACTAAGCTGCACACCTACATTGAATATGGACCGTTGATCACTTTCTCTAATCATCCACTCATCTGATTTTAACTATATAGGCTTCCTGGACCTCTTGCATCCTAAAATCATGCAAGAGTAGAGTATTGGACTCAATTCTTTCTTTTCAGCCACTCTCCCCCAATACCTGTTACACTCGTGCAGGCTATTTGGACCATTCAAATCGTGGGTCTCAATACGTATGGTACTTGGTTTGAGTTGGTCTCAACCAACTTGTTGGACGGGTGGGTTGCTCAACCCTAGTTAGATGACAGACAATGCCCTGGTAAACCAATAGCTTGCCAAGTGAGTCACACGACCTAAAAATATGAGACAAGATCCTATGCAACGTTTTGTAGCATGAGCTTATTCTGCAACTCTTGCGCATGGGTGGGGCCCACATTGATGTTTTCAAGGCATCCAATTCATCCAAAAAGGACACCCCACGATGAAATTGAAATGCCTCAAATATCAGGCCAACCGAACTATCACATGGGCCACCCCCAGCTCTTGGGTGGTTGTCCAGTGTTTTCTAATATTGTGTGGCCCACCATGTTGCTTTTATGTCATCTAATCAACTCATCAAGTGAGCCAACATGATGAAGAAATTTTCTTCTCAAAAATCTGGCCAATACAATTATATATCAAAGGGGAACACGATAGAAACATCAGAAAACCACTGAGAGACATCTAAATTAGGATTGTTTAAAGCTCCACTTTAAACGTACCATGAACCAAAAATTAGGATTGTTTAATTAGCTCTCTGGTTGTTGGACATTTATTGAACATTTAGAAAAATGAAAATTTTGAAGGACCCTGTTTCAATAAAAATGTACACAAATTAGAGGTTGGGATTTTTCATCCAATCATGGGGCACTACATGAATTTAGAGGCTTTTGGTTGTTGTCCATTATTTTGTATTAGGTGGCCATTGTGTTATTTTTATGCAATGCAACTAACTCACAAAAAAAATAACAATATACGACTACTCAACAACCTCCAAATTCCCTTAGTTGGATTGGTCTGGTTCTTCTTCAACATCCCACTTTCACGATTGGTGTGAGATCCAACCATCATAGTCCGCCACCTGATAGGGGCTTTTGGTTGTTATCCATTATACTATTGAGTTATTTTTATGTGACCCAACTAACTCATAAAAAAATAACAATGCACAATCACCTAAAAACCTCCGGATACACTTGGTTGGATTGATCTAATTTTTCGACATCCATCCCACTTTCGTAGTTGGGTGAAATCCTTGTAGATAGGTTACATGCCACACAGATGGTGTAGTGCGCCCCACCTTCTACATCTGTAGTATAGGGGATCTTGCCTTCATTGTGATTTCTGCATAATGTGAGCCATAACAACCCTCTTACCTTAGCACGTCATCTAAATAAGAAACTTCTACAAGCCCTTCAAGTTGGGCACAAGTGGCCTGCAAACCGGATCCAACAATGTGGATGGGACCCTGACCATTGGGCCCACCTCAATGTATGCATTGTATATCTATGCTGTCTATCCATTTTGCCAGATCATATTATGACATCAGCCCAAAAACGAAGCAAATCCAAATCTCATGTGGACCGCACAAAAAGAAACATTGGTGAATGGCCATTAAAAACTTTTATGTGGGCAATAAAAGTTTTTGGATCAAGCTGATATCCGTATTTTCCCTTCATCCAGGTTTGTATGACATTACCAACAAGTTGGATGGAAAATAAACATTAGTCCAACGTGGCAATCCCAATATTTTGATTTTTGGTAGATGGTTAAATTGAAGAATTATAAGACATAATGAGGTCCAAGGATTTGTCACCGGGATCGTCTAGGACTGGGGATTTGCCTTCTGACGCTGCCAGAAGGGAGGTGTTGCTACCCGGTGGTGCTCTATAAGCCCCACCATGATTTATGTGTTTTATAAAGCCGTCCATCTATTTTATACTGATCATTTAAGGGAATGATCTCAAAAACCAAATAGATTCCAAATCTCAAATCTCAAGTGGACCACACTACAAGAAAACAGTGGTTATTGAATGCCCACCACTCAAAAATTCCCAAGGCCCACTGTATGTTTATTTTTCAATCCAACACTTTCTTTTTTCTTTTTTTTTTTAACCCACTGCTGTTAGTCACATCGAAGACCAAAACCTAGGTTGAAACTCCACAGAGTCTACCAACGAGACAAGTCGTTGAACCCCTAGTCACATCACAACTGATGAAGCGCAAATATCAGACTGATACAAAACTTTCGTAGCCCTCAAGAGTTTTAATGGTGGGTGTTCAATCATCACTATTTTTCTCTTATGTATTGTGTACCAACCAGTTTCTACAATGCACATTCATAGTGGGGGCCCACATGATGAGAGGACTGGATCACTGCTTGACAAGGGTCGTACCAATTCTTAAGAAAAGGGGGGGAAGCTGGAAATTGCCTAGAAGCAGACCTCGATTATCTGGAAACTTCATGGGCAACCGGCATTGGCAAAGCAACCACATCTCCACCGCCCAAAGGGCATTGTGACGATCAGCATTATGTTCTACTTGAGCTTTGGATTTGCCTCATTTTTTAGCTCATGCCCTTTAATGAACTCGCAAGATGGATGGACAGTGTGGAGATGACACATACATCATTGTGGGGCCCACATAACTTGGTCGATTGTGCGAGTAGAGATTGAAAAAGGTGAATGGAGGCACACGTACCAACAAGGACCACATGTGTGAGATCCAAACCAATAATTACTTGTAATTGATCCTGATTATACAATTATTAAGAAAAAGCATCAACAGTGTGGACCCAACTGATGACTGGATCAGCTTGTATTATGGGCATGATATGGACGCAACAGACCCTGACCTGGCCCAACCCTAAGATGGATAAAATCTCTGCCGTTGATCAAGTGTGCCATGTATGCATCAAGAAAAAAAACATTTTTGAGCAATGAAACCAATGGTGTACGTTCAATATGGATGGATTGGTTAACCAAACACGTTGGATGGCAAATAGACATCCCCGTGGGCCCTAGCAAGTTTTCAACTGTAGGAATTCAATTCCCACTTCTTCCTGTGGTGTGGTCCACTTTAGTCTTCAATATGCCTCACTTTTGGGTTCTCACCCTAAAAATAAGCTTTCAAAATGGATGGATGGCGTAGATAAAACATATACATCACGGTGGGCTCCACAGATCCTCAAACAGGATTGTCCGTCTCTAGCTAGGTCCTGGTGGGTCTAGTACCGAATCGGCGCCCTGCCTGCCAAGTCCGACCAAGCTTTGGACCTGTGGGCTTGGCCTGTGTCTGGACGCTGGGCTTGGGCTCATGTCATTTTAGCCTCACTTGGCTTGGCCCAGCTCAACCGGATTTGACACGTACCTATTATATCTCGTCGATATGCCGTTCCAATCCTGGTTGGACAAGCCATGGATCTTGAATATAAACCAATGATTTAGATCCTTTGAATGTCTAATTTTTTGTGCATGTTTGGCCCACCTCATTATCGGATAGATCAGGGACCAGTGGCAAATAGGGATTTATCAATTTTCGAGCTGAGAAGGACAAATCGGGCTAACTAATTTTTTATGCATGGGCTCAGGCCTTGGCCCTTAAATCAGGCTGAGCGCAGCCTATACTAGACCAACCTAGCCCATCGCCAGCCCTAGCTACAAGTGGTTATACCGAGACCATTGAACCATGGAACGACATTCATTTGGATGTTAAAATCGAGAAATATCTCATGGTCGACAAACCTAATTTGAGATAGCAGTATATACACTCAAGCTTCACCTGAAGCGTTGTATACTTTGAAGCATTTGGCACCGTGTAATAGATTGTAATTTGGATTTTTCTTTAAAGTTTAAGGCTATATTCTTTAACAGTTTGAAATTTATGCCAAAACTCCCTAAATTGCTGAAAGTCTTATTTTAGTCCTGAAATTTTGGTTTTCACATGAATAGAATATATTTTGATTAAAAGATAGTCAAATAGTAAATTTTATGTTTACTAATAAATTTTAAAAGTAATGATGTTAAATTTTTAAGTTTAAATAAAATTCTAGAATAGATTATTTATTAATTAGTTTTTTTCAATGGATATCTTAAGATTTCGACTTTTAATCAATTTTTTATTTAACTTATTAAGTTGATTCTAATCACTCTAGAATTAGATCTAATCTAACAATTTTATTACTTTAAAATTAAAATTAAATTTAATATTCAGCAAAAATTTCAAAAATAAATTCAACATATTATCGAGTAAATCGATCATTATCAAGTAATTCGATAATTTAAAATTTTATCTGTTGAAGTGATTTAATTACCAGCTGAGTTTAGTGATTTATACATGTTTCTTTTAACAATCCAGAATCAATTCTAGGTTACCCAATTATTAGAAAATTAATAATCCACATTTTAGAATTTAAAATATACTTAGTAATAAGTTACTCATCAAGTTTTCAATTAATTTCACAAGTAAATCTAAATTTTATACAACCACTTGGGATTCACCAACTAAATTTTAGATTAATTAATCAATATGGATCAATTATCCTAAATTTCTAGAATCTAAGTTTATATTTATTATTATTAATTATTCTAAATTTATATCTAGAATCCAATCGAAAATTAATTTCAGGTGTATCTTATTAAGTTTATATAATTTATTTATTCATTTAGAATTTATTTAAAATTAAATCTATCTAAATTTAAATATAGGAAGATCTATAATTTATTGAATACTGTTACTAATGTTAAATGACCAAATTTGGTTATTATCATTATTAAATGGCCATAAGTTAAATCTACCTAAATTTTGAATTAACTAAGATAATTTAGATTGAATAATTACTCTGATATATTAAAAACACAAAAGCAGATATAAAACATTAGATTTAAACATTAATGTCTATAGATTTTCTTCAAACATAAATATAAATTAATAATTTTAAAATCTAATCAAACCTAATACTCCTAAGTGAATCTAATCCAGAGCTTTCAAAAACATAAATTAAAATCTAAAAAGTTTTACACTCGGTTATAAACAAAATCTTATTATTTCAAATTTGTAGTCAAGTTAATATACCAAAATAATAATTTAAATTTTTTTTTATAATAACTTAAGTCAAATATTTTTATAATTATATAAAAAAATCATTTATTAAATTAGATTTAAGCTAGGTCTAATTTAAATCGTATTATTATTAATTATACAAAAATTCGGATTTATATTCAATTTAAATTTAGAATTTATGAACTTACATTCAATCATATGGTGAGTCACGGATTCCAACGTTACTATCGACGAAACCCCACCTTACCCTTAAAAATATAAAATCCAACGGACAGCATTACTCTCCACAAAACCCCTCCAACCCAAAATAAAAATGATGACACTGAAACCCATGTCCTTTCGTTCCCTTATCTTCTGCAACCTCCTCTTGGTAAAGGGAGCGAATTAGGTCTTACGCCCGGGACAGCTTAGTGGGTGTTACCTCTGCAGTGTGGCTCACATGAATAGTATTTTGTATATCCACGCCGTCCATCCATCGTTCCAGTCCATTTTAGGATGGTGTTCCAAAAATTATGTAAATTGAAATCTCAAGTGTTACCCTTGGAAACAGTGCTTATTGAGTGCCACCATTAAAAATTCCAAAGAGCCCATCATAAGGTTTTGTTAATGTTTATTTGCAATCCAAGCTCTTCATAATGTCAAGAAGGTCTTGATGAAGGGAAAAGTTAACGATCAGCTTGATCTAAAACTTTTGTGGCCTGCAAAATGCTTTTAATGATTATTCATCACTCTTTCTATTGGTATGGTCCACCTTAGACTTGGATCTTATTTTAAAGTTGTTTGTGTCCTAAAATTAGGCATAACAACAAATGGACGGCATGGATATACAAAATTTACATCAAGATGGGCCCCACACGGTAGGCGTAACACCCACTAAGGTGTCACCGGGGTAGCATCTAATTGGCTCCCCTTGGTAAGAGGATTGTGTTGGGTTACACACAACTGACATCATCCACACCGAGCATTCATTTTGAGAGATGGGCCCAAAAATAAACAGATCAAAAGCTACAGTCGGCTAAAGGACACCAACCAATGGGTATTGAACATCCAAGGTTGAAATATCTTGAAACCAGAGTGGGGCTTCTCACTATAAACTTTCTGTTATAATAATATGAGAAAAGGTAGATTTCCGAACCTCTGCTTGCGCCACCTGTGATTAGTCCGCTCTGATGGACTGTGTCAGAGCTGGTCGGCTCTGACATGGTCCGTACAAGCTGGACCAATCACAGAGGAAGAAAACAGGATTCTTTGCTCAGGTAAAGCAGAGGATCCGCATTCTTCTGAAAAACGTCTGGGTGGGATTATCGGGAGCTGCACTGCTTCTCACAAATATCACGGTGGCCCGACCTTCGGTATGCTAGTCTGCTCATTCAAAAATCACGTCGCCAGCTAGGGCCGCTCCTACTGTGCTCCCACAAAGGCAGACGCTAGATGGACCACCATGGTGTTTGCTAAAAATTCATGCCGTCCATCCGTTTTTTCAAATCATTTTAAGGAGTGAACCTAAAAACGAGGCAGGTCAATACTCAAGTGGGCCATAGGAAAGAAAACAATGGAGATTGTATATATGACCACCATTGAAACAGTTGTGGGGCACAAAAGTTGGGGATCAGGCTAATATTTTGTTATGTTGGTTCACCGAGTGGGAATGATTTATGAATGGTTGGGCTGCTTTCTGTGTGGTTTGGATTGCATATAAATATCATGGTGGTGTCCAAGAGGGTTTGAACGACGATAAGCCCTTTTTTACCATTTCTAGTTGTGTGGCTTGTTGGGTGCGTTTCACAAAACCTTTGGATCTCGCCCCCCAAACTACTAGAATTATGGGTTATGATAAAACACTAAACTAAATCAAATCAACAACCACACGACGTAAGAGATTTTTACGTGGAAAACCCTCAAAGAAGTAAAAACCATAGGACCTCGCCCAGATCAACAATTCACTATAAAGTAGAACCGTTACAACCTCGATCACAAGCACACACAGCTTGGATCAAACCTTCTCCACCCACGCAAGGATAGATAACAATAAAAGGACTAAAAACTGAGAGATCTCACCAGATCACGAGGACGTTGAAGGGCCAAGACGTCGTTGCACCGTGAATCACCTTTGCGAGCAAAGCCTCATCTACCAACAAGCTTCCTCTCCCTCCTTCTCTTCCTCTCTTTCTCTTTTTCTCTCTTTCTCTCACTTTGGACGTGTAATGCACTTAATGGGATACCTAAATCCAAAATTATAGCCCTTTTTATAGTGATTAACAAGAGTCCTAACCCAAATTGAAAACTACAGTGGCAGTCCGCGCACAGCTCCGGCCGATCGAATGAACCAGAAAATGTCCAAAGAGTTGTTGTGTTAAAAACACACTAGCCCAACCTATCTGCCAACCGGTTGGCTGGCCGGTCGGCCGACCAGTCGGCCTTCACAAAATCAGTCCAGAGATTTTTATGATTCTGTACACTTTGTCCAGCCAGCCGGCAAGGGGGCACCGGTCGGTCGAACAGCAAATCTGTCCCTCTCTCCTCTGCATATGTGAGGAGGAAAACTCCAACAAATTTCTCCCTTTCCGACTCAGGAGGAGTTCACCATCTTCAAGCCAGTCTGACTTCTACAAGCCTTAAATTTGCCCTTGAGCAAATCCTTGGTCATCATGTCTGACCCGTTATCGTCCGTGTAGACCTTCTCAAGTTGTAACACCTTCTGTTCCAAAGTATCCCTGATCCAGTGATACCGAATCTCTATGTGCTTCGACTTGGAATGCTGACTTCGATTCTTGCTCAAGTGTATCACACTCTGGCTATCATAATAGACCACGTGCTTCTCCTGATTCAGGCTAAGTTCCTATAGGAACCTCTTCATCCAAAGCATCTCATTGCATGCTTCTGTTACTGCAATATACTTGGCCTCTATCATGGACAAATTTACGACCTTCTGTAGCTTGCTCTGTCAAGAGACCGCTCCCCCGGCAAATGTGAACATGAACCCCAATGTGGACTTCCTGGAGTCTATATCACCTGTCATATCTGCATTTGTATAACTCTCTAACACAGGTTTCCCGTCACCATAACATAGGCTCAACCTGAATGAGCCTCTCAGATACCGTAGTATCCACTTCAATACTGCCCAATGGTCTTTGTCAGGATTGATAAGATACCGGTTGACAACACCAACCGCATATGCTATGTCTGGGTGCATACACACCATAGCATACATCAAACTTCTTACTACCGAGGCGTAGGATATCTTCTGTATCTCTTCCACCTCTGCCTTCGTCTTGGGACACTGTTTGTCGCTCAATTTGAAGTGACCATCTAATGGAGTACTGACCGATTTCGCTGCATTCATATTGAACAGCTCTAGGACTTTCTCAATATATCTCTCCTGTGACAACCAAAGCCTTCTACTGCTTCTGTCACGGATTGTCTCCATTCCTAAGATCTGTCTAGCCAGGCCCAAGTCTTTCATAGCAAACGACTTGCCCAACTCCTGTTTCAGCCTGTCAATCTTCTTGACGTCTTTTCCATGATGAGCATGTCATCAACATATAATAGCAGAACTAAGAAATCACCATCTGAGAACCTGCAAGTGAACACATAGTGATCTGACTCCATTCTATCATACCCATATGTCAATATGAACGAGTCAAACTTCTTGTACTATTTCCTAGGAGCTTGTTTCAACCAATACAAACTCTTCCTAAGCCTACACACTATATGCTCTTTGCCATTGACTTCAAACCCCTCTGGTTGGAGCATATAGATCTCTTCTTCCAGGTCACCATGGAGGAAAGCAGTTTTAACATCTAACTGCTCTATCTCTAGATCCATGCTAGCCACCAACCCAAGCAACATCCGTATGGACGTCATCTTCACCACTGGTGAGAATATCTCATCGGAGTCTATACCTTTCCTTTGACCGAAACCTTTCACCACAAGTCTAACCTTGAACCTTGTCTGTGAGTTCTTCTGCTCAATCTTCTTTCTGAACACCCACTTGTTGCTCAAAGCTTTCTTGCCCTTAGGCAATTTCACCATGTCATAGGTGTGGTTCTTATGCAAAGATTTTATCTCCTCTTGCGTAGCTTTTAACCACTCCCCCTTATGTTCGTCGGCTAACGCCTCAGAATATTTTTCTGGCTCTCCCCAATCAGTAAGCAAAATGTACTCATGTGGTGAGTATTTCTTGGACGCGTGCCTGTCCCTAGATGTCCTCCTCACCTATGGCTCAACAGGTGGATCAAGTTGGGGCTGCTCCCTCGATCCATCTTCTATAGGAACTCCCTTGTCCTCTGCACCTTGTTGTACTACCTCGTCATCGGGCACCACGGGAGGAGTAATAGGATCCAAATCTTTCAGCTCATCTGAACTGGGTTGGGTATTCTCTGGCTTTCCAATGTCTTCTATACACTGATCTTCAAAGAAAACCACATCTCTGCTCCTGACGAGCTTCTTTTCGGTTGGATCCCACAATCTGAAGTCAAATTTTTCATCACCGTACCCCCAAGAACACACACTGCCTGATCTTAGTATCGAGCTTGGACCTCTCGTACTTTGGTACGTGAATGGATGCCCTGCATCCAAACACCCTGAGATGATTGTACGAAGGATCACGTCTAGTCCACACCTTCTCAGGTACTTCTCCATTCAACAGGGCTGATGGAGAGCTATTTATCAAATACACTACCGTGTGCATTGCTTCTCCCCAGAACATCTTGGGCAACTTCGCATGGGATAACATGCATCTGATTCTCTCTACAATGGTGCGATTCATACGCTCAAATACACCATTCTGCTGGGGGGTCTTGGGTACCGTTTGTTCATACCGTATACCTAAGGACTTACAATACTCATGGAAGTCACCAATGTATTCACCTCCATTGTCAGTGCAAATGCACTTCAATGATCTACATATCTCCCTCTCGACCATGGCATGAAATATTTTAAATACACCAAAGACCTCGTCCTTGGATTTCAAAGCATAAACCCAAATCCTCCTAGATGCATCATCTATAAATGTGACAAAATACAATGCCCCACTCAAGGATTTTGTCCTCATAGGACCACAAACATCAGAATAAACCAAATCTAATGGATGCACTTTCTTAACATAAGAAGTAATTTTACAAATGAAACTCTATGATGTTTCCCTGATAAACAATTAATACAGGTTTTTTTAAGAGGTGTACCTGCCAACTCTGGAAGGAGGTGCTTCTTCGCTAGTAGCTGAAGTCCTTTCTCACTCATGTGGCTGAGTCGTCTGTGCCACATGTCTGTCACTGAATCTTCTGTTACGTTCAACTCACCCTTGCATATACTGACATATGTCTTGTATAGGGTGCAACACATCTTCCCTCTTGCTGCGATCATCGAACCCATGATGAGCTTCCAGTGCCCACCAATAAACTGACTATCAAAGTTGGCTACATCTAACCTTTCCATCGACATCAAGTTGAGGTGAAGGTCTGGAATATGTTTCGCATCTTTTAGAACCAATGTACAGCCTACATCCGTCCTCACACAAATATCACCAACTCCCACAATCTGGGATACTCCAGAATTCCTCATCTTCACCGTACCATAGTTGCCTTGCTTGTAGCTTGTGAAGAAATCCCTTCGTGGAGTTGCATAAAGCGAGGCTCCTAAATCGATCACCCAATCGATGTCCTGATTTATAGTCGTGAGAAAAATATAATGATCTGCTGAGAGAATGACCATAATGTCGCCATCTGAAGCGACCGCAGTAGAATCTGATTCATCACATTTTTCCTTCCCTTTTTATTTCTGATCATTTTTCTTGTAACATTCACTTTTGTAATGGCCATTCTTGCCACAAGTCCAACATTCACCGTCCCTCTTAACATTGGACTTTCCTCTGAATTTATCTTGAGCTTTCCCGCCCTTCCTATTCTTTCATCTCCCCCGATCCTATGCCACAAGGGCCTCTTACTGAGTAGATCCTTTAGACTTCCTCATTGTCTCCTCATTAAAGAGACAACCTGTTACCTACTTCATGGACATCTTTCTATCTGGCGCGAAGTTACTTGGAGACACCACCAATGTCTCCCAACTATCAGGCAATGCGCTAAGCAATAGCAAAGTCTGTAATTCATCGCCCATGACCATCTTCATAGCGGAGAGCTGGTTCACAATATTGCTGACTTCATTCATGTGCTCAGCCACAGAACCATTATCCTTGAACTTGAGATTTACAAGTCTTCTAATCTGGAATATTTTGTTGTTGGCCGTCTTCCTCTCATACAACCCTTGTAATTTCTACCGTAGGCTAGCGGCTGAGGTTCCCGTAGACACATGGTGGAATACAGAATCGTCTAACAATTGTCTAATAAACCCCACCGCCTTCCGATCCAATTTCTTCTAATCATCATCTGGCATATCTTTTATTTTCGCTGATATGCCTAAGATTGAAGCATATAAGTCCTTGCAATAAAACAAGTCCTCCATCTTAGCCTTCCATATGGTCTAGTTGGATCCATTGAGACTAATCATTATTGATGAACCGCCTTCCATAATTCAGAACCGATCCCACTTCCTGTTCAATTAACCTGAACTCTCTGATACCACTTTTGTTGAGTGCATTTCACAAAACCTTTGGATCTCGCCCCCCAAACTAGTAGAATTATGGGTTATGATAAAGCACTAAACTAAATCAAATCAACAATCACACGACGCAAGAGATTTTTACGCGGAAAACCCTCAAAGAGGTAAAAACTACAGGACTTCATCCAGATCAACAATTCACTATGAAGTAGAACCGTTACAACCTCGATTACAAGCATACACCGCTTGGATCAAACCTTCTTCACCCACGCAGGGATGGATAACAATAAAAGAACTAGAAACTGAGAGATCTCACCCGAGCACGAGGACGTAGAAGAGCCGAGACATCATTGCACCGTGAATCACCTTCGCGAGCAAAGTCTCCTCTACCAACAAGCTTCATCTCCCTCTTTCTCTTCCTCTCTTTCTCTTTTCTCTCTCTCTCTCTCTCTCTCTCTCTCTCTCTCTCTCTCTCTCTCTCTCACATTGGACGTGTAATGCACTTAATGGGAAACCTAAATCCAGGATTAGAGCCCTTCTTATAGTGATTAGCAAGAGTCCTAACCCAAATTGAAAAATGCAGTAGCAGTCCGCCCACACCTCCGACCAGCCGGCCAAAAGCCTCCGGCCGGTCGGATGAACCAGAAAACGTTCAGAGAATTGCTATGTTAAAAACACACTAGCCCGACCTATCTGCTGACCGGTACCGACCGGCCTTCACAAAATCAGTCCAGAGATTTTTATAATTCTAGACACTTTGTCCAGCCAGCCAGTCGGACATCAAATCTGTCCCTCTTCTCTACACATGTGAGGAGGAAAACTCCAACTTGGCTCACTTGAGTTTAAGATTGGCCTGACTATTGGTCTCATACTCTCATGTCTTAACATGGGTTGCCAAAAGAGATGAAAGTGGTGGATTTCTTACAAACATATCGTGGTGGACACCACCTGTGGTCACGAGTTATCTCAGTCACCTTCAGTATCAAGCACGTCGGCCAACCCTGAGAGAGTGGATTAATTGCCGCCAAGCCTCACCCAATACAGTGCTGCCATGACCGTGGGGCCCACCTTAATATATGTATTGTATATCCATACCGTCCATCTAATTTTCTAGATCATTTTAGAGCATGTACCCAAAAATGAAGCTAATTCAAATATCAGATAGACTAAAACACAGGAAATAGTGTTGATTGACCATTAAAAGCCGTCTTGTGTGACACAAAAATTCTGTATTAAGATGGGTTTTTTTTTTTCATTCATTCAGGTCTGTGTGACCTTATCAAAACGTTGGATAGGGTGGATATAGCATTAAGGAGGACCCCACTGTCAGGGACGCACTGTGTTGTTGTGTGAGGCCAGCTTCGCATCTACTAGCTCCCTTCCTTCGGTTTGAAGGTAGGCGGAGCCACCATGGTGTTTGTGAAAATTCTATGTTGTCCATCAATTTTTTTTCATATCATTTAGGTCATGAACCAGAAAAAGAGGGAGATCCAATGTCCAAGTGGACCACACTATTTGGACTTGTACTAACGGTTGTCACAAAATTCCATCCATTATCTTCCAAAAAGACAATTTTACCCTTTTTCTAACCTTACGTCCCTACGCAACAGCTGCGAAATCCACTCCATTGCTTAACTATGTCATGGATAATGATTTCAAGGCATGACACAAAAAATGAGAAAGATTGAAATCTCACGTGGACCCCACAAGAGGTAACTGTGGCAATTAAAACCTACCATTAAACATACTAGGGTTCATTTCCTGTGGTGTGGTCCACTAAAGATTTGGATATGCCTCATATTTGGTCCCATACCCTAAAATGACCTCTAAAAATGGATGGATGGTGTGGATGTAACACATTTGTCATGGTGGGGCCCAAAACTTTTGAAGCTCCAACGGGGGAGGTGGTGTTGGGACCCGGATTTCATGCAAAAGACTTTGGCAGCAAGTTCGTATACCTAGGAACCTAGTAGGGGCCCACTGTGATGTTTGTGCTAAATCCACGCCGTCCATCTGTTTTTTGAACTCATTTTAAGATATTCGACAAAAAATTATTTGGATCCAAGACTCAAGTGGGCCACACAAGAGGAAACAACGGGGATTGAGCAGCCACCATTGAAACATTTCGTGTGTCCAGAAAAGTTTTGTATCAGCTAATTTTTTTTTTTTTTTTTTTTGCTTTTTCAGTTCATCCCAGTAGGAATGACCTTATAAACAGTTTGGATGTTGTGTAAACATGAAGGTGGAGCTCAGGAAGGTTTCATGGTGGGAATATCTTTCCCCAGTTTTTCCTCTCTTGTGGCCCACTTGACCCTTGGATTCGACTTAAATTTTGTCTAATGTCTAAAATGATCTCGAAAAATGGATGGACGGGATGGATTTATAGTAAACATCATGATGGGCTCCACCTAGGCTCCCAGCCTGTGAAAGGCTTTCCCACGAAATACATGTTGGGACGCGAATTAGCTACTAACAGCGTAGTAGCGAGATTCCCACGGGAGTGATGTCACCAAGTTCCGTGGGTACACCACGATGTATGTGTTGTATCCACACTATCCATCCATTTAGAGAGATCATTTTAGGGCATTAGTCAAAGAATGAGGCAGATCTAAAGCTCAAGTGGACCCCACCACATAAAACAGTGGGGATTAAATGCCTACCATTAAAAATTTCATGGTGGCCACAAGAGTTTTTAACCAAGCTGATATTTATTTTTTTCCCTTCGTACAAGTCTTTGTTAACTTATGAACAAGTTGGATCTAAAATAAACATTATGGTGGGCCCTAGGAAGGTTTCAATGGTGGCCATTACTATCCCCATTGTTTTCTGTGGTGGGATCCACTTGTGCTTTGGATCTACCACATTCTTTGGATCATGCCCTAGAATGATCTCTCCAAATGGATGGGTGGTGTGGATACAATACATACATCATGGTGGGGCCCATAGAACATGGTGACATCACTTTAGTAGCGAATCTGCTATTGTACCCGTTAGTAGCTAATCCGCGTGTCCTGCTATTGAAGGATTACTACCACACGTCATGGTGTAATCAGGGACTCATCGTGGAACCCACCTTGATGTATAGTTTGTATCCATATCGTCCACCTCTATCTCCAACTCATTTTAGGGCATGCACCCAAAGATGAATTAGATCTGAGGGCCGAGTGGGCCACACCACCTCAAAACAATGACATGAAAAGCAGTGTGGACCGTGTAGAATTGAGTGTGGACAGCGGTCCACTCATGGACCTCACTGTGATGTTTTTGTTAGATCCACACTGACCATTTGGTTCCTCATAATGTTGTAGAGTATGGGTCAAAAAATTAGACAAATCTGAATCTCTGGTGGCCCACACCACTTGAAACAGTAGTGATAGTGACACCTGCAGTCGAACTAGTCCGAGTTTGGACTGTTGTTCACTTTTGGGACCCACCTGGATATGTTTTAGGAAATCCAAGTGATCCGTCATCTTCCCCAACCAGTTTTCTGGCTTAAGACGAAAAATGAACCGTATCTAACTTTTCAATAGGCCACACCAATCGAAATAGTGTGGGATCGGTAGGTGTCCATTGTTTCGATGGTCATGGGCCCTACTATGATTCCTTTGGGAAATCCACTCCACTCAATCTCTTGGTCAGTGGGTTATAGGTCTTTTGACAAAAAATTAGCCCAATCATATTTTCAGGTGAGTCATACCGAAAGAAATAATGGAGAGTGCGATTGGGGCTTTTACGGTTGGACCACTTTATGGACCTCACCTTGATGTATTTGTGAAATCTAGTTGATCCATCTTTCTAAACACTTCATTAGGGAGCATGTGACCAAGAATTAGGCAGATCCACAACTCAAGTGGGCCGTACCATAAAAAGTGTGAAAATGACCACTTTTTAAGCAATTATGGGCCACACATCGATGTCCAAGATCATCCACCCCACAAAAATTGATCCATCATGATATTTTAGGCCTTGATATAAAAGATCAGCCCCATCAAATCATTTGATGGATGGTATCATAAAAAATAGTGTGTAAAAGGGGCCAAAACGACCACGATTGGAACATTCTTGGGCCTCATCCTGTTGGGCCCACCTTATAGTTGATATTGGGCTTGGTTGTTGACCAACCAGGTGTACTTGTGAGGGAGTTAAAGTGTTAGGCCAGTTAAGGACCACCTTGAAATGATATATTAAGCGAATATAAATAATGATTGTAGATCTGGAATTCACTAATAACTTAAGCTTGTGACAGAACCAAGGGGAATCTTCGTCACCATTAACAGGTAAATAATCCCACCATAATTCCTATTCATTACAATTAAAATATTTTTTTGTTGATATAATGAGTTGAGGTGAATTCTGAATGATATGAATCTATGTTGAGTTGTAAATGATAATCTGTTGAGCACGCATGTGGTTGGAAAATGAGAAAAGAGGACCACCGGTAGAGAAGATGGGATCGGGCGCAAGGTTCAAGGTAAAAAAGAGAAGTTCTCGGTAGAAAAGAGAACCACCGGTAGAGAAAATGATAATCTGAGATGAGAAGATAGGATCGGGCGCAAGGTTCGAGGTAGAAAAGTTCTTCGAGAAAAATAACTTCAAACTCTAGAAGGTAAAGCTTGAATCCTTCCTAGTTCAGCAAGGGCTTGATGAAGCTCTTGAAAAGCGACCTGAGGCTATGAAAGATGATGAGTGGACGAGGCTCGACAAGAAGGCTAGAACCTTAATCCTGTTAAACCTTACGGATGATGTTCTCTATCATGTCATGAAAGAGAAGACTGCAACTGAAATAATGGCGAAGCTAGAGAAGGTTTATGCCAAGAAATCTCTAGAGAATCGCATGTATGTGTTGATACAGTTGTTCACCTTGAGCATGGCTGAGGGAACTGAGGTAGAGGACCACCTGAGTACGTTCAATAGGTTGGTTTGCAAGTTGGTAGAGATCGATGAACCAATGAAGGATGAGTATCAAGCATGCATCCTGTTGAATTCTCTTCCAAATTCATATGAGTCGTTCAGGGACTCTATGTGCGAAGGGAGGAAAACCATAAGTGTCGAGACCATTATCTTAGCACTCCAGTCAAAGGTGATAAGAAAGAAAAGCAATGACGTGGCTTCCTGTTATTCCTCAAAGGCACTGGTTATGAGGGGAAGAAGTTCTGAGCATGGAGGATATTCAAAATCGGGATATAGGGCCAAGGGTAAAAGAAAGGCTAAAGTGAAGTGCTGAAATTGTGGTCAAGAGGTGTAACGCCCCAGATTTTCGAGATTTATTTGAAATTTTTTGAAAATTCATTTTTAATTTTTTTTTTTTTTATTAATTATCGTACATTTACCATTGATTTGCGAATAGCGAGACATCCGTAGGAGATCCGATAGAGGACCCTTTACAAAAGTTGCTTAGAATGATCCCATAAACATCGTAGAAAGATTAGATTTAAAGAATCACGCACTTTTCAGATAATTACGAAAATGACATTAATTAAACTTAAGTTAAGATACCATTTTCAAGTATTATAGTTTCTGACGACCACTTTCACGCAAAACCCTGGATTTAAACTTTTGGGCACATATTAACCATACACGTCAAATTTCAACCCTTAAATCATAGTAGAAGTGATCCAATTGTCAAATCAGCCCATTAACCCTTAATTTTCATGTCCATCGAGTGAAGAAAGTAGATGGTTAGTCGTAGTCGAATATTTTTCTTCATATGAGCGGCTTAAATCATCTTTATCATGGACCAATAGTGTGATTTGAGTGCCCCACCTTAATAAGCCTCTTTCTTATGAGCGAAGTTATCCCGTTGTAGAAATTAACGAGTTACCAACTCTTTTAAATCTGAACCTTTCAATTCACCCACTTTTCACCATCAATCACTTTTCAAATTTGGACCACCCATTATACTCATATGACTACGAGTTTACACAAAATTTGGACCTTAATCTATAATCCTACACCGTTGAACTACAAAACCAGAGCCTTCCTTTTCCGCCAAAAGTTTGGAATTTCAGATCTAGGCATTTCTCACCATCAATCAACCACTAAACTTTGTACAATTGTTTTCCTATCATGACTACATATTTTGTCAAAATTTGAGCCCTGATCATCAAGCGTACACCGTTAATTTTGATCTAGCCCATTTTAGCACCCGTCAGGCCATTTTCAAGGATTGGCCAATCTAGAATGTGGATCATCAAGAAATTTACGTATTCTGACTCTACTCTTCAAGCTTGATAAGATGAATGGATTGGAATTGATCAAAGATTACCTGAATATTGAGATTTGAGAAACCCACCTCGAGAGGTTGTTACACAAGACCTCACATGCACGCCCTTCTTTTCTCTCCCATGTATGCACATCCCTCTCCATATTCCTACTACGCACCTCCAAGCCCTTCTCCTAACCCTAGCCTCCATGCAGTAGAGAAAGAGAGAAGAGAGAGAGAGAGAGAGAGAAGAGGAGAGTTCTTTCTCATATTTTTCCAGCGGCTAGGATCTTCTACAACCCTCTTCTAAGTCCATCCTAAGGTGATGATTTTCCTTCAAGCCTTTCATTAATAATATCGTGATTATCATAAAGTTTCTTTTGTGGCATGTGAAGTTATTTTATTTTGAATTGCTTATCTATATAACATGAAGTTTAATATGGGATTTGTAATGAATATCATTATATAATGATGTGATTTCTTGTTTAGATTTTTTACTAAGAAGCATGTGTATTTGTGTTATTTATCTTTGTGAAATCTAGGCCCTTATTTTCTTAGTCTATGTGTTACAAGTAACATTAGTTTTCATATTGTGATATGAAATATGTGTATAAGATCATCATATAGACATCACATTATTGTATACTCTTTGTCCCTAAGTTGGTAAAATTATTCGATGTAGAGAGATGGAACCCGTGAGAGGTATCCATGATGGAAGAATATATCTTGACTTAACTGAGAGAATGAAGTGATTGTTTATTAATGGATCCTTACATGATGCTTGATTTGACCCATTTACATTACATGAGTATTTTAATATATTTTGCCATGATGTACAACATTGGCTTCTTGGGACATGATGAAGTCATAAAATGGGACAATGAGTGGACACTAATGGTATACAAATTCTCATGAGCCGGGGTTGGTGCCATGGTCACTAAGCCCGAGCTGTCGGCCTATGCTGGGTCCCTTGCGACTCCCCATAGTGTCCAGTGAGCCGCGAAGAATGGTCGTATGTGAAATTACTTAAATAATGGTGAAACTAAAGTCATGCATTCACTTCGCTCCATGTGGGTGTACAGAATTGAGAATAGGTTAGAGCGTCCTACTTCTCCCATACACTGTCACTTGTGGATTTGGGCTATGAGCGTCCCATTTCTCACGTGGTCGGGCAAAATTATGGGCTTGTGCGTCCCAGGAACCTCTAGTGACTAGTGGCTAGCGTGAAGTCGTAACAAGGAGTCTCCCACTTCATGTATTATGATTTCTAGCCAGGGTGCCTTAATCAGAGTATGCATTCCATGTATCGCATTAACAAAGATTTTTACTTGATTGTTTTGTTTGAATAAGGATATCATTGTGTTGTGTTACTCTGAGTTTTGTACATTATTATTCTTGATTGTCTTGGAGGGAATATTCCTCACTATGATAGCGTTTAACGCTATCCCAATCGCAATTTAGATATGCAGGTGAAGATCCAGATATCGAACTCGACTTTCAAGGTGAAGAATTCGATGGTTCGTACGATCACATGGCGAATAATGACGTTGAAGGAATTTAATTAATATTTTCATTTATTAGACATTTCTTTTGATTAGTGGTTATATTTATGGAAATTGTAATAAGTCTTCTAGAGAAGACATGGTTTGATATTTTGATTGATTAGTATGAATATTAGTTGGTTCCCTTATTTAAACATTGATATTGAAGTAGTAAGTTTGATAGAATAAGATGAACATTTTTTCCACCATTATTCTTGAATGCTATATTTCATTATTTAACAAATCAATTAGTCCATGATTTACTTAGGAATTCGGTCGCCGTGTTATACACGAGAGTAAAAAATCTCGGGTCGTTACAGTTGGTATCAGAACACAATCGAGACCTCTGGGTGAGAAGCCCGACCTTTATCATAATAAACACACTCTAGGACCTAGGTCCCCATGAACTAGAAAAAAAAACTAGGTTCAATCCCTATTGGTTGCTTGTGATATTACGAACCTAGAAATCAAAACTTAGGTCCCTTGAAATCATTAAGATAATCGATAAACGTAGAAATCTGTAAACTCTAGGATTTTTGGAAAGTGGATTCTCACTTTTCCGTTAGGTCAGATTTTCAAATCTAGCAATAGTATTCCCATTAGAAAATGCACTTTCAGACTTACAAAATTTTTGTAAATTTTTACAAAGACTCCTAACTTATCTCCTAGAACTTTCATAAAATTTCATATCAATCGGACATGTAGATAAATCAGGAAAATTCTGACAGTAGTGAAAATCTTGCATAAAATTCTGCTGACCTGCTACGCTTTTTGGACTTAATTAGGGCAGAAACATGTGTTACCATAGGAATATTGATTTGAGAAAAATTATGTATGTTCCACACCTAACCTACAGCTTACCTTCCAAATTTTAGGAGAAACCAATGCCCGGTTTGAGAGAAAGAATTCTAGGAGTGCTAATAGGTCTTGCGTTCCAGATTCGGTGCTACCCTAGTCCTTAGCCTCGAAACCCCTTTGATTAGACCTAGTTTGTAAGCATACACTCTTAGAAGTGTTTCCTAACATTTTCTTATACGTCCTTACGAATTTTGGGCCCAACTTAGTTACCTTAGGTAGGTTATCATGACCATAGAATGCTACTTACCAACCTCCACATAGACCATTGACCATGGCTAGCGACAAAAGTAAATATGACCCCGTAAGGTTGTGATGTTTTGTATTGATGAATTTCTTTTGGATTTTATTTGTTGATGTTTGCTTTATGGGAGAGTGTATAAAGGTCCTCACGATGTTAGGCTAAATCAGCCACATGGGAGAGTGGAACCGTATTTTATGCGATGTGTAAGCGATTGGATCTAAGTTCAAATCTCGAGGGGCGTCACTCGGAATTTCAAATGAATACTAAAGAACTCAATGCTCAAATGCGAGTAGAAGATCTAAGTATCGGATCCAAATTTACTTGAACCATTCGCCCGTGATGTCGACACTATATAAATCGAATCTTTGTTCTAACTGGACGACTTTTGTGTATTCTCTTGGAATGTGTGTGATTGTTTTTCTTTGGATGACTAAAATAAGATAGATGTATAGACGACCTTAGGACGTAGAAGCATAGCCACTTAGACCTTATAAAGAGTTAGAATATGGTATCCCTAACCGCATCTTTCAGTCGTATCTTCAACTATTAAAGAACCGTCGATGATATCTCATTCACTTTGTTATCTGCTTGTTTATCCACTCATTCAAGTGACCATCCGATCATGCCAACCTAATCAAACTCAGATCTATTCTCTAAACTCTTGATCAGTCATTTCGTTAACGATCAGACATCCTTGATAATTATCTAACCCTAATCATCTTAGATCCTTGACTATAAGAGCACCCACCCAAACCTGAGAAATATTAGGGCGCTAGATGATTGAATGATTTGAGAGACCAATCAATATATTCAGAACCATCTAGGAATCAGAGTGCGCAGTGGAAGCATGATAGGACAGAAATTTGGGGGAGCTTGTAAAAATCGATGTCAAGTACGGATTTATTTTTAAGGAGGGTGGATTGTGATCGCATCTGACCCGAAATAGTTCAGAAAGTTAGACGAGAAGTCATGAAGTAAGATTGCCCTCAATCGTTTATCGATGATGCTTAGGAAACTTCAGGTATGAAGTTTGTTTTTAAGGGAGGTGATTTGAAACACCCCAGATTTTCGAGATTTATTTGAAATTTTTTGAAAATTCATTTTTAAATTTTTTTTATTAATTATCGTACATTTACCGTTGATTTGCGAATAGCGGGACATTCGTAGGAGATCCGATAGAGGACCCTTTACAAAATTTGCTTAGAATGATCCCATAAACATCGTAAAAAGATCAGATTTCAAAAATCACACACTTTTCAGATAATTGCGAAAATGACATTAGTTAAACCTAAATTAAGATGCAATTTTTAAGTATAATAGTTTCTGACGACCACTTTCACGCAAAATCCTGGATTTAAGCTTTTGGGCACATATTAACCATACAAGTCAAATTTCAACCCTTAAATCATAGCAGAAGTGGTCCAATTGTCAAATCAGCCCCTTGACCCTTAATTTGTATGTCCATCAAGTGAGGAAAGTAGATGGTTAGTCGCAGTCAAATATTTCTCTTCATATGAGTGACTTGGATCATCTTTAGCATGGACCAATAGTGTGATTGAGTGCCCCACCTTGATAAGCCTCTTTCTTATGCTTGAAGTTATCCCGTTCTAGAAATTAACGAGCTACCAACTCTTTTAAATCTGAACCTTTCAATTTATACACTTCTCACCATCAATCGCTTCTCAAATTTGGACCACCCATTGTACTCATATGACTACAAGTTTACACAAAATTTGGACCCCGATCTATAATCCTATACCGTTGAACCACAAAGCCAACCCTTTCATTTTCCATCAAAAGTTGGAATTACAGATCTAGGCATTTCTCACCATCAATCAACCACTAAACTTTGTACAGTTGTTTGCCTATCATGACTACACATTTTCGCAAAATTTAGGCCCTGATCATCAAGCGTAGACCGTTAATTGAGATCTAGACCATTTTAGCACCCGTCATGCCATTTTCAAGGATCGGCCAATCTAGAATGTGGATCATCAAGAAATTTACGTATTCTGACTCTACTCTTTGAGCTTGATAAGATGAACGGATTGGAATTGATCAAAGATTACTTGAATATTGAGATTTGAGAAACCCACATCAAAAGGTTGTTACACAAGGCCTCACGCGCACGCCCTTCTTTTCTCTCCCCATGTATGCGCATCCCTCTCCATATTCCTACGACGCACTTCCAAGCCCTTCTCCTGACCCTAGCCTCCATGCCCTAGAGAAAGAGAGAAGAGAGAGAAAGAGAGAGAGAGAGAGAAGAGGAGAGTTTTTTCTCATATTTTTCCAACGGCTAGGATCTTCTACAACTCTCTTCTAAGTCCATCCTAAGGTGAGGATTTTCCTTCAAGCCTTTCATTAATAATATCACGATTATCATAAGTTTCTTTTGTGGCATGTGAAGTTTTTTTATTTTGAATTGCTTATCCATATAACATGAAGTTTAATGTGGGATTTGTAATGAATAACATTATATGATGATATGATTTCTTGTTTAGATTTTTTACCAAGAAGCATGTGTATTTGTGTTATTTATCTTTGTGAAATCTATGCCCTTATTTTCTTAGTCTATGTGTTACAAGTAACATTGGTTTTCATATTGTGATATGAAATATGTGTATAAGATCATCATATAGACATCCCATTATTGTATACTCTTTGTCCCTAAGTTGGTAAAATTATTCGATATAGAGAGATGAAACCCGTGAGAGGTTCCATGATGGAAGAATATATCTTGACTTAATTGAAAAAATGAAGTGATTGTTTGTTAATGGATCCTTACATGTACATGATGCTTGATTGGACCTATTTACATTAAATGAGTATTTTAATGAATTTCGCTATGATGTACAACATTGGCTTCTTGGGACATGATGAAATCATAAAACGGGACAATGAGTGGACACTAATGGTATACAAATTCTCATGAGCCGGGGTTGGTGTCATGGTCACTAAGCCCGAGCTATCGACCTATGCTGGGTCACTTGCGACTCCCCATAGTGTCCAGTGAGCTGCTAAGAATGGTCGTATGTGAAATTATTTAAATAATGGTGAAACTAAAGTCATGCATTCACTTGGCTCCATGTGGGTATACAGAATTGAGAATAGGCTAGAGCGTCCTACTTCTCCCGTACACTGTCATGTGTAGATTTGGGCTATGAGCGTCCCGTTTCTCACGTGGTCAGGCAAAACTATGGGCTTGTGCGTCCCAGGAACCTCTAGTGACTAGTAGCTAGTGTAAAGTAGTAACAGGGAGTCTCCCACTTCATGTATTATGATTTCTAGCCAGGGTGCCTTAATCAGAGTATGCATTCCATGTATCGCATTAACAAAGATTTTTACTTGATTGTTTTGTTTGAATAAGGATATCATTGTGTTGTGTTACTCTGAGTTTTGTACATTATTATTCTTGATTGTCTTGGAGGGAATATTCCTCACTATGATAGCGTTTAACGCTATCCCAATCGCAATTTAGATATGCAGGTGAAGATCCAGATATCGAACTCGACTTTCAAGGTGAAGAATTCGATGGTTCGTACGATCACATGACGGATGAAGGCGTTGAAGGAATTTAGTTGATATTTTCATTTATTAGACATTTCTTTTAATTAGTGGTTACATTTATGGAAATTGTAATAAGTCTTCTAGAGAAGATATGGTTTGATATTTTAATTGATTAGTATGAATATTGGTTGGTTCCCTTATTTAAACATTGATGATGAAGTAGTAAGTTTGATAGAATAATATGAACGTTTTTTTCCACCATTGTTCTTGAATGCTATATTTCATTATTTAACAAATCAATTAGTCCATGATTTACTTGGAAATTCGACCGTCGTGTTATATACGAGAGTCGAAAATCTCAGGTCATTACAGGAGGGCCACATGAGAGGGGGTTGTCAGAATCTCAAGATGAAGCAAGAGAGGTATGGAAATTCTTCTAGAGAGGTAGCCAATACCGTTGAGGAAGGTGACGATATATGTGAAGTTCTGACTGTATCTAGCAAGGGATCTCACGGTAGTGAGTTGATCCTATATTCAGGGCTTCATGTTACGTATGTGCTGACCGAAGTTCATTCACGACATACAGGGAGTATGGTGGTGAATCGGTATTTGTGGGCGATGACTACGTTCATAAAGTTGTGGGTATTGGTACTGTGCGCATCAGGATGTTCGATGGAGTCGAACAAGTCCTGGAAGATGTGAAGCACGCTCCCATGATGAAGATGAATGTGATTTCTCTTGGTGCACTCGAGGCGAAAGGGTGTGTGTTTATCGGTCGCAATCATTATTGCGAAGTGATGAAGGGGGCACTCGTGTGTATGAAGGCACGGAGGTGTGGTCATCTTTACATGTTGATCGGGAGCACAATTCATGGTGGAGTTGTGGGAAAGGCAGCGAGATCCACGATTGCTCGTATGTGGCAAGTGCCCAAGGGCCACATGAGAAGAGTGATAAAGGGCGTGAATTTGCAAGGTTAGGGTCGATGGTGGCACGAGAAGCGGTGGAGCTATGATTGAAGATGAGATGACGTTGTAAGGATGGTAGTTAATTCATCATTTAAAGCCTCAGTGGAGTTTGTTGGAAGAAGAGGCTTCAAACTGCCCTGGACTGTGCACCGACCGGTCTTGACCGATCGGATAGAGGGGGCCGATCAGTCTTGACCAGTCGGCTAGTGTAGAGGCTTGTGGTATTTTTCTCCCTGGACTATTTTGGACCGATCCAACCGATTAGCCATGGGGTCCAACCGGTTAAGACTAGTCGGCTAGTCATGCGTGAATTGCGCAGCAAGTTATCTCTTGCGCTATTGCGCTGATTTGCACAAGACGTTTCTAATTCGGGGTTGCTTGCTATAAATATGGCATAAATCCGAGATTAAGTGGTATCATAAGGTGTCTAAGGTTTCCTAATCGTGTTAGGAAGAGGGGAGAGGTGTGTGTGAGAGAGAACTTGGGGTTTTCTCTGTTTATTCCTTGCTTGTGGGCTGTCAATCTGTAATCTTCTGCTATTCATAGTGGATTGCTTTGTGCCGTGGTTTTTTACCCGTAGAGAAGGGTTTTTCCACGTAAAATCGGATTCTCTTGTGGTGAATGCTTTTGTGTGATTGATTGCATCTTGTTTACTTGTTTGATCTCGCATTGCTCCACGCGTTTCAGCTTCCGCTGCTGATTTTTCCAACAGTGTGGTTTACCTCTCACATGGTGAGATGGGCTATTGATATAGTTTACCTCTCGAATAATGAGATGGGCAATTTAATGTGATTTATCTCTAATATAGAGATATAAGACAGAGTGGTGAAATTTGGACATGAGCATTACCTACATCATAATTCATGCATCGTGTTGACTTCCGGGAGGATCTCTCCTGAAGACTGGTAGGTACTTAAGTACCCGGTGTCTTAGGGACTCATCCTGGATGCCTACGCAATAGTGGAAGCCTACCCACTTAGTTGGGTATAGATGCTGACCCTATGGTTGATGTGGGTTGATGGAATCCAACTCAAGCAAGTGGAAGGACTTCCCACTTGATCTATGCATCATGCATATATAACATGTTTGCATACATTTTACATTAATAAGTATGGTTGGATGTTCCTATTTTAATTATCATACATATGAACTATGAAGGGTTTCACTCACTGGGCATCCCAGCTGACGGGTGTGAATTAAATATATACAGATGATATAAATAAGGTACATGAGCAAGAACCTGAACTAGTAGAAGAACCACTAAATGTGTGGCATTACTTAACGGAGGAAGAAATAGCCGCTATTAATCAAGATGTTTAACCAATTGTTTTATTTTATTTATGTTTTATGACATTATCAATAAGTCCCAAATGAGTAGACTATTGTGTATAGATTTTATTGATTATTTAATGATGGTTTATGAACTTAGTACACATATAATCTTGTGCCTCTATAATAGTTTGACTCTTAAGTTAGTGCATTTGTGCATCAGTCATACCCTATAACTTGGGCCTGAGGGTGCATACTCTGTGTCCAGATTTTGGGGCGTGACACATTATATACACTACATTATTGACCGCATGCGTCAAAAAATAAGGTAGATTCAAATCTAGAGTCAGCCCAACGTCAGGAAATAGTTGGAATTGAAACCCACTGTTGACACATCTCGGTCCATCATGGGCCCGCTTTGAGGATTAGATCTCCATCATTTTTTGGCGTATGCCATAAAATGTATTGGAAAATGTAGATAGACATCATGGATTTCCTAGAATAATCAAGGTGGGTCTCACGTAGGTCGAGGTTAGGTTGTCACAGGAATCAACCGTAGTCAAGACCATGATGTTTTCATAGAACGTAGATTGCGTCCGACCCCAGTCGGACCTTTAAGCGTCCGACGAGTGTATGTTAAAATCGAATTCATGGAAGATGTAGGGTCTACACTTTCATTAAATGAGGAGATTTCACGGCCAAAATTCGGGTGCCGTTAGGCTGCATTATACTCGAACCTAACAAAAATGAAAATAGAAAACTCATTCGTTCGTGGGAGTGGCTTGCCTGTGACACCTGGCCGGGGCTACGTGAGATCTACAGGGAAGTCCGTGACAAATCCACTACGTCCATGTGTTTTTAAAGACAAAAATAGGACAGGATTCTAAAAATCAGGCAGATTTAAAACTCAGGGTGGGCCACACCAACAAAACAGTGGGAACACCAACGTCCACCGTTGAAACCTTCCTAGAGTTGACCATGATGTTTACGTGCCATCCAAACCGTTCAAAGAATTATTAACACTCAGATAAACGGTAAGAAAAAAGTATCATGCATCCTGATGCAAAACTTTTACATCGCTAAGTGTTTAATACCCACCATTTAGGGTGGTATGGCCCAATCGAGTTTTGGATTTGCATTATTTTTAAAATCCTGTCCTACCATGGTCTTCCAAATCAGATGGACGTAGTGGAGTTGTCACCGACATACCTGTGGATGGTCCAGATGGGTTATGGGGATGCCAACTATTTTTGTCTTTAAAAACATATGGACGTAGTGAATTTGTCACGGACTTCCTTGTAGATAGGGCTGTACATCGAGCCGAGTCGAGTCGAGGTGGGCCAAGCTTGGCTTGACTCGTCTGTGCTCTCCTCGAGTTCGAGCTCGAGCTCGAGCTCACCCTCAAGCTTACCATTAGAGCTTGCCTTGTTTGCTAGAACTTTCGAGGCGAGCTCGAGTCGAGCTAGCGGATCGAGTCGAGGCGAGCTTACCTTGAGTCAAGTCAAGCTTGCTCCCACCTCAATTTATTATATTTTTTACTACAAAATACAAATTAAAAGTAAACAACATTAAGTTCAAGAAGTCACACATATATTATGGGAGAATAATATTAAATGGCCTAGCTCTGATCAATTTTTTCTTTGGCCAGGCCACACACGCATTGAATGCAGACCACTAGTAACATTTTCTGAATCATAGATTAACACAGTACATGCATAGCTCACCACATGAATGGACTGCCCTGATTATTGTGTGGACCATCTTCATGATGAAGCCTAGCTGATTCATGGATCAGATGCACCACCTCCCTTGTAAAATTACAATCAATAGCTACATATGGTGTTTGGTCTTACCATAGCCCCTGTTTTGTAGATGTGTATGGTGTGTGATCTCACCGTAGCACCTGTTTTGTGCAGCATGTAAAACACATAACCACTGTGTGCTCACCATGTTTTGTACTTGCTCAACAAGGAATGTTCTTACCTAAACAAAATAATAGGATTAAGTAACCCCCCAACGTGTGAGGGTTTTATATGTCCTAAGCTTGGACCCCAATGTGTGCGTGGGGGAGGGGGGAGAGAAACAAGAAATAAGAAGATTATGTTTTTTTTTTTTTAAAAATACCTATATGAAACAAGTCGAGTCGAGGTCGAGCTGAGTCGAGCTTGAATCGAGCCGAGTCAAGCTTGAATCGAGCCGAGTTTCGAGTCGAGTCGAGTCGAGTGACCCAGTGGTCGAGCTTGGCTTGATTTTTGACTCGAGCTCCTAAATTAAGCTTGGCTTGACTTGTTCTACTGAATCAAGGCGAGTCGAGTCGAGTTTTTTCGAGTCGAGTCAATCGAGTTTCTCGAGCTGACTCGGCTCATGACCAGCCCTACTTGTAGATCCCGCACAACCCCGGCCAGGTGTCATAGGCAAGCCGCTCCCACGAATGAATGAATTTTCTATTTTCGTTTTTGTTAGGGTCGAGTATAATGCGGCCTAACGGCACCCAAATTTTGGCCGTGAATTCCCCTCATTTAGTGAAAGTGTGGGCCTCACATCTTCTGCTAATTTGATTTTAACACGCAATGGTCGGACACTTAAATGTCCGACGGGAGTTGGACACAATCCTCGTTCGTTTTTCATAAATCTACTTGGTGGGGACTAGACACCGGCCGTTCAACTTTTCATTGGGCCACGGGATACTTGTGAGAAATCCGCCCCATTCATCTATTTTTTCAGCTCATTTTATTGCATGGGCCCAAAATGAGGGCAATATTAAGATCCACTGGGCCAAATAAAGAAAACAATCGGGATTGACGCCCAACATTGAAGCATTATGGGGCCATCATGGGCCCGTTTATTTTTGAATATGCCTCAGTTTTGGGCCACTCCCTACAATGAATTGGAAAAACAGATGAATGGTTTAGATTCGTCACAAACACTAAGGTGGGCCATGTACGGTCGGAGGGCAGTTTTGTGAATAAAAAATGCAAAATCACATTGGTCCAGTAACTAACAGTGGGTAGTGAAATGTCCAACAGTAAAAATTATAGGCGGGTTTTGGAAAATAATTTAAAAGTGGAGGTTACCGACATTACCCTCGTTAAAACCCCACCGATCCAAAATAATAATAATAAAAATAAAACACATTACCACATGTTGAAACGTCATCTACGTAAATAAATAAATAAATAGACCTCATCTCCGTTCAGACCCCGAATCGGATTGGGTGCGGACGCTCTCATCGTGTGGAGTAAACTCTGTTGGGCCCACCTAGAATGTATGTGATTTACCGATTCCGTCCATATGTTTTTCCAGCTCATTTTAGGGGTTGAGCCCAAAATTTAAGCATATCCAAATCTCAAGTGGACCATGCCACAGAAAACAGTGGGAATAATGATTTTCACCGTAGAAACCTTCCCCGGTCCCACAATGATGTTTATTTCTCATCCAACCTGTTCATAAGATCACATGGACATGGATGAAAGGAAAACAAAAAGATCAGCTTGATCCAAAACTTCTGTATACCCCAAGAATTTTTCAATGGTAGACATTTAGTTCACACTTTTCCTGTAGTGTGGTCCATTTTAGATTTTGATAAGCTTCATTTTTTGGAACCATACCTAAAATTATGTGTTAAGATGGATGGACGGAGTGGATAAAATATGTAAATTACGGTGGGCCCCACAGAGTTTACTCCCCAAGCTGAGCGTGCGGACTTACTCACTTCGCAATCCGCTTCCTAAAACCCCACCGATCCAAAATAATAATAATAAAAATACAACACATACCATGTGTTGAAAGAGCGCGGTTTCAGTGGATCCCTTACCGTGCCGTCCACTGTGTGATGTATGTGTATTACATCCACGCCGTCCATTCATTTCGAAAACTCATTTTAGAGAATGATTCAAAAAATGAAGTAGATCCGGCTCTCATGTGGGCCAGAATACAGTAAACAATGGTGCTCAACCATTAAAAGCTTCCCGTGGGTCACAAAAGTTTTGAGTCAAGCTGATATTTGTTTGGTATCTTCATCCAGGTCTTTGTGAACTCTTTAACAGGTTGGATGGAAAATAAACATTCCATTGCCCCCATAAAGTTTTAATGGTGTGGATTCAATCACTACTATTTCATGTGGTATGATCCACCTAAGATTTGGATCCACTTCATTTTTGGGGTAATGCCCTAAAATAATCTTTCAAAATGCATGAACGGTGTAGATGTAAGGTACATACATCAGAGTGGCCCCACAGTTGGGGATCCACCGACGTCAGTGGATCTCGGGATCCACCCAAACCGCTCCCCTGTTGAAACCTCATCTACATAAATAAATAAACCACCCAGCGCTGACATTACCCTCGCTAAAACCCCACCGATCCAAAATAATAATAAATAAATAAAACACGTTACCACGTGTTGAAACCTTATCTACATAATTAGAAAAAAAAAAACCGAAATCTCCATCCGTTTTTTCAGGTCTGTTTAGAACATTTTCCAAAAATTAAAGCGGATCCAATATTAGGTGTTGGCTGTAAGTTTTCTATATAGTGGGCCAATTGATCAATGGTCAAAATTTGAATACAGATGTAGATTTATGTGTGGACTGATCAGTGGACCCCACTGCAGTCGTGATCCATAGAATTAAGAGGGGTTGTGCGTCTACACTGCCTGTGGCAGTATTGTAGTTAAACATTGATTTTTGTTAGCCAAATTTGTGTGGAACAAGGGTGGCAGTGTCTTGGTGGGTTTCAAACACTACCACACCCACTACAAACCCTGTTTAAAGGGTGTTGGGTCCCCAATCCGGGATTACACTGAAAACGAGCCCCATCTAAGGTTTTCTCTATAGCAATCCCAGGAGAGGAAGATTCAGATCTCAAATTCGAGATGGCCCATTAGACAGGTATGTCTTTATTCCAGTTATCTGATCTACATATCTGATGCTAAGTAAGGTCCTATGTATTCCGCAATAAAGAGATTCTTACATTCGACACAATGGAAAACAGTGGTGATTGAACATTAAAGGGCCACAAAAGTTTTGGATCAAGCTGATATTTGTTTTGAGGTTTATGTGTCCTTATCAACTAATTGGATGGCAAATAAACCCTACCTAAAGAATAAGATGCTCCCTAAGAAGTTTTTAATGGTAGGAAGTTTGATCACCACTGTTCCCTTTGCCCGGTTCCACCTGATATTTGGATCTGCTTCTTTTTTTTTTTTTTTTGAAAAATGTCATAAAATAATATATAAAAACGGATGAACGGCATGGATACAGATTACATATATGAAGATGGCCCCACGGTGAGGGCTGCAATGTCTTGCATGAGTCACCCGTCTTTGATGCAGGGAGGACGTGGTAGGTCGATCACCGTCTCCCTAACCGATGGTTTCTCGAATCCACGAGAAGAAATAAAAGATAAAAGAGGAAATAAATTCCGAATAATTGCTTTATTGATAATTGAATGAATAAAAAATGTGAAATTACAATGCATATAAATAGGAAACTAACCCTAGGTAAAGTATCAGAATCCAACTCCAACTTAAACTCCTAGAAAACGCAACTTACTACAAATAGTAAACTTACTATTTATAGAAGTCGTTCAATCCTACTAGAACTCTTGGTTTTTGGCCAAAAATAGAAAGTTATTAAACGGCCTCAACCACGTTGTTTTACTAAATATTCTAAGCCCTTTTCATGTTGGGTACTAACTCTAAAGCCCTACAGATGCAAAGTTATGATCGAATTAAAAGTTACTATAAATAGTAAAACTGAAAATAAACTAGCCTAATGACCGTCGATACGGTCGAATCTCGCGATTCCGGCCTAGGCAACCCGGCGTAGCGGGGTTGGTTGGCTAAAGTAGCTCGAGCTACCCCAAATTGGCTAAAGTAACTCATTCCAAATTGTGAGATATGACCGATTTACGGTCCTGATGGTCCGGATCACTTTCGACCCCGACCGGTCTTCTTTTGCTCCATTTGGGCCATGAAATAATTAGCGACCCATTCTACATCAGTCTCCTCCACTTCGAAACAACTCGACCCCGAGTTCTCGTCCAGCTTTGGTTCATGATATTCGTACAGATCTGCCACATTGAAAGTCCTTGAAATCTCCATGTCATCCGGAAGATCAACAACGTAGGCATTGTCATTGATCTTGCGAATGATCGATACCAGTCCAATCTTCTTATGTTTCAACTTGTTGTAGGTCCCGGTAGGAAATCACTCTTTACGTAGGTGGACCATCACCTGATCACCTATTTCGAACACTTTGGCGCATCGATGCTTGTCGGCCGCTTCTTTGTACTTCTCGTTCGAAGTCTGTAATTTGTTGCGCACGTCTGCATGTATGTCCATGATTCGGTCTTCCATATGTTCAGCTGTAATGCTCATGCCTGGAAGCTTGGGCAGGGGAACCAAATCGAGTGTGTGACGAGGCACACACCCATAAACAATCTGGAACGGAGACTTTCCTGTCGATCGGTTTACCATGTTGTTGAACGCAAACTCTACTTGAGCCAGGGCTATGTCCCACTGCTTCGGTTTGTCACTTGAAAGGAAACGGATGAGATTCCTCAATGTGCGGTTGACAACCTCGGTCTGCCCATCTGTTTATAGATTATAAGCACTGTTGAAGTGAAGTCGTGTACCGAACCGATTCCACAAGGCTCGCCAAAAGTGGCTAACGAACTTTGTGTCCCGGTCTGAAATAATCGTCTTAGGAATCCCATGTAGTCGAACAATCTCTCTGAAGAAAAGGTTCGCAACGTGTACCGCATCAAAGGTCTTCTTGCACGGAATGAAGTGTGTCATCTTGGAGAATCGGTCTACCACCACGAACACTGAGTCCATGCCGCGTTGTGTTCGTGGGAGCCCTAATACAAAATCCATAGATAAATCCTCCCAATGAGCATCTGGCACGGGTAATGGCTTGTAAAGACCTGTATTTTGATATTGCCCCTTATCAGTTTGACAAATATGACATCGTTGTACCGCCCTGCTAACATCACGAGCAAGTTGCGGCCAGTAATACCACTCTTCCACCATCGCTCGAGTTTTATCTCGTCCTAGATGACTACCGAGGCTACCACCATGCAGCTCGATAATAATTTTATCCCGTAACGAACTCTGAGGAATGCAAAGTCAATTTCCTTTGAAGAGGAAACCATCTTGAATTAGAATGTCACTCGGGTGACCCTCTTGGCACTTTTTCCATGCATCTGCAAAATCCTCGTCGTCGACATAAAGTTCCTTGAGACAATCGAATCCGACCACCTCATTGCTCATGGTGATAAGAAGGGATGCACGTCGGCTAAGTGCATCGGCTACCTTGCTCTGCTGCCCTGACTTGTGTTTCAGAACGAACGTGAATTCCTATAAAAACGAAATCCATCTAGCATGCATACGATTCACGTTAGTCTGAGTATTGACAAATTTTAAGGCCTGATGATCAGTGTACATTATAAATTCCCTTTGAATAAGATAATGGCACCAATGGCGCAGTACCTGAACCATTGCATATAATTCAAGCTCATACGTCGAGCACTTCTGTCGTGCGTCGCTGAGTTTCTCACTGTAAAAGGCAACTGGCCTGCCCTCTTGAGAAAGGACTCCCCCAATGCCGACAATAGATGCGTCACATTCTACCTCAAACAACTTGTCGAAATTAGGGAGTACCAGGACCGGGGTAGTGGACAACTGATGTTTAATTTCTGCAAAACTCTTCTCTGCCCTTTCGGTCCATTGAAACGGACCCTTCTTCATACAGTCGGTAATCGGCGCGACGATACTGCTGAAATTCCGCACAAACCAACGATAGAAGGTTGCCAACCCATGAAAACTTCGTACCTCATGAATGTTCGTCGGAGTCGGCCAATCCCGAATAGCTCGAACTTTCTCTTCGTCCACTCGGATACCGGTGGGCGACACAATAAACCCTAGAAACAATAATCGATCAGTTAAGAAGCTACAGTTTTTCATATTTAAGTATAGCTTGTTGTCGGCCAACACTTGTAGCACTTTTCTGATGTGGGTCATGTGCTCCGTTTCATACTGATTGTATATTAGGATGTCGTCAAAGTAAACGGCAACAAAATGGCCAATGATCGGCTTCAACACTTGGTTCATTAAACGCATGAAGGTGCTTGGTGTGTTGATCAAACCGAAGGGCATAACCAGCCACTCATATAGCCCTTCCTTGGTCTTGAAGGTCGTTTTCCACTCGTCACCTGGCCTAATACGGATTTGATGGTAACCACTCCGTAAGTCCAGTTTTGAGAACACCTTGGAGCCCTTGAGCATGTCAAGCATGTCATCTAACTGCGGTATTGGAAATCGATATTTAACTGTTATTTTATTGATCGCGCGGCTATCGATACACATGCGCCAAGTTCTGTCTTTCTTTGGGGTAAGGAGTGCTGGAACGGCACACGGGCTCATGCTCTCTTTGATGAGACCCTTACGGATCAGTTCCTCCACTTGTCCCTGTAGAATTTCACATTCTTTCGGACTCATCCGATAGTGCGGTCGGTTGGGCAAACTGGACCCTGGGACAAGGTCGATGTGATGTTGTATGTCTCACATGGGTGGCAACTCATCAGGTAAATCTCCAGGCCAAGTACTTCGAAATTCGTTTAGCAACGGTTTAAGGCATTGAGGAATATTAGAGGATCTCGACTCCTCGCCTTTTACCATAACAGCATAGATTTCACCTGTTTCCTTTGATTCCTTAACAAACTCGCGAATGGTAAGGAGAGAGTTTCCCTCCACTTTAGAAGCTTCGGAGTGTTTCTCTGGTGTCATAGGAGCCAAAATAAATTTTCGACCATCCTTGGTGAACATGTATATATTTTTCCGTCCACCGTGTGTCACATCTCGATTCGATTGCCATGGCCGCCCGAGTAACATGTGACAGGCTTCCATGTGAACCACATCACAGAGGACCTCATCCTTATAACTTTTACCAATGGAAAATGAGATAATGCATTGATGAGTTACCTTTGTCTCGTTCACCTTCTTGATCCAACCGATCGAGTAAGGGGTAGGGTGCTTTGTCATAGGCAGTGTAACTTATCCACCATAATCTTCGAGACGATATTTTCGCTACTCCCACTATCTATGATCACATCACAGATTTTGCCCTGCACGGTGCATTTTGTGCGGAAGATATTATGTCGTTGCGGGTGCACTTCCTTCCTAGGAGCGTAAAGTAGTTGTCTCACTACTAGCGACTCCCCATGATCTTCAGTTAGCCAATCTACATATTCTGTGTCCCCCTCTTCAACCTGTTCCAATTCAGGGTTGCCTTCTGTTACTTCATCCTCCGCGCCACCTTCGTTCGTAGTTAAGTGGGTTGCAGGGCGTTGAGGACAAGCGTTCGACCAGTGACCTGGTTGGCCACAACGGAGACAATGGTCTGGCCTTGGTCGACCATATGGGTTGGGGATCCTGCTAGGACCCGCTGTAGTGGGAGCTGCACGTTGAGGTCTTGAGGGACCGCTTCCCCAGTCCCGGTTTGTGACCGTAGGAGGTTGAGGACGCCCTCCTATAGGCTCCTTGCCTTTGGCCAACATTGTATCTTGAGTGGGTCCGGTGATGGGATTCCGTGTTTCCGGATAGGGTCGAGCAGGGGGCCGCGACAACTGTGTTTCTACTTGGGTGGCCAATTGGTTGGCCTCACTCAACGTTCAGACTGGATGCATTTGGACCCGATCATGGATTGCAAATCGCAACCCACCAATGAATCGTGATACTTGCTGTGCCTCTGATTTCGATAAATTATTTCGTGTAGCCAATCGCTGGAATTCTTCAAGATATTCGGCTATGGTTCGATTTCCCTGATGACAATTTTGATATTGTTGGAACAAAATTTGTTCATAGTCGCTAGGGAGGAATCGAGCTCTAAGAAGCTATCTCATCCGAGGCCAGGTTCGGATGGGTGTTTTATTCTGACGGGTGCGAAAAATCTGTAGGTTTTCCCACCATGCTGAAGCACCGGATTTAAATTTATATGCAATTAGTTTTACCTTCTTGTCGTCTGGCACTTCCATATAGTCGAAGTATCGTTCGACCTCTGCCAGCCAGTCGAGGAACTCCTCTATTCGAAGTAGGCCATTAAAGCTGGAAAGATCAGCTTTGCCCCGATAATCTCGTTCTGCTCATTCCACACGCTCATTCCTTAGCGTAGGTCGTTGTACCAAAATGTCTTTGACCTCGTCATCGCTTGTTTCTGAATCGTTCGATGTAGCCTTATGATTATCCACCTGGGGTGCTCTATAGACAACGGGATTGTCCCGTATAGCAACTGTTGGTGGTTGTTGGTCGCCTTGGGCTCGAAGAGGAGCTAGCGATGCTGCAATCTAGTCGAGGGTCGCCTGTATACCTTGCAGGATCAACCGGTTCTCCCGTTGTGCTGCTTCGAATGCTGCCTCGAAAGCTATCGCCGTTAAATAGTCCCTTGGAGCATCGTCCTTAGGATGAGGAACCCTTCATTAGAGGTCATCGTCTTGAGGAAGAAACCTCTCTCTGATACTAATGACGAAGGGAGAACGTGGTAGGTCGATCACCGTCTCCCTAACCGATAGTTTCTCGAATCCACAAGAAGAAATAAAAGATAAAAGAGGAATGAATTCCGAATAATTGCTTTATTAATGATTAAATGAATAAAAAATGAAATTACAACGCATATAAATAGGAAACTAACCCTAGGTAAAGTATCAGAATCCAACTCCAACTTAAACTTCTAGAAAACGCAACTTACTATAAATAGTAAACTTACTATTTATAGAAGTCGTTCAATCTTACTAGAACTCTTAGTTTTTGGCCAAAAATAGAAAGTTATCAAACGGCCTCAACCACGTTGTTCTACTAAATATTCTAAGCCCTTTTCATGTTGGGCACTAACTCTAAAGACCTACAGATGCAAAGTTATGATCAAATTAAAACTTATTATAAATAGTAAAACTGAAAATAAACTAGCCTAATGACCTTCGATACGGTTGAATCTCGCGATTCCGGCTTAGGCAATCCGGTATAGCGGGGTTGGTTGGCTAAAGTAGCTCGAGCTACCCCAAATTGATATATTATACGTCCCGTAACTCATTTCGGATTGTGAGATACGGCCGATTTACGGTCCTGACAGTCCGGATCACTTTCGACCCCGACCGGTCTTCTTTTGCTCCATCTGAGCCATGAAATAATCAACGACCCGTTCTACATCAGTCTTACCTAATCGGCTATGGACATTACCTCCTCGAAGCCCCGCCTCCCCCAAAAAAACCCCACCGGGGCCAATCTTAAAGGCGGAAAGGGAGGGTGGCTCGAATCTCACCTACACGCGCGGTGACAGCTTGTCCAGCACGTCACCGAAATTAAAAAGGCCGAGATTGGATTAGGTGTGGTTCTAATTAATCCCACCTGACATGTCATGATGTATATATTGTACGATTGGATTAGGTGTGGTTCTAATTAATCCCACCTGACATGGTGCTTCCTTCACTATAGGGACCATCTTGATGTATATATTGTACGATTGGATTAGGTGTGGTTCTAATTAATCCCACCTGACATGGTGCTTCCTTCACTATAGGGACCATCTTGATGTATATATTGTACATCCAAACCGTCTATCCGTTTTTCTAGATCATTTTAGGGCATTTATCCAAAAATGAAGCCAATCCAAATCTCGGGTAGACCAAACACAAAGTAAAACAGTGGTGATTGACCAACTTCTTATGGGCAACAAAATTTTGGATCAAGCTGATTTTTTCCTATCATCCAAGTCTGACTGACCTTATCAAAATGTTGGAAGGCATGGATAAACAATACGTTCACTCATCAAAATGTCGGAAGGCATGGATAAACAATACATGCATTAAGGTGGCACCGCTGGGCTCCTCATCTTTGGGTCAGAAGCTAGGTGGGGCTACGATGGTGTTTGTGAAAAATCTACACCCATCCATGTTTTTCAGATCATTTTAGGACATACACTTCAACAAAAAAAAAAAAAAAAAAAAAAAAAAAATCTCAAGTGAACCACACCAAACAGACTCATTTTAGAATCCAAAGATTATCCATCATTGAAACCTTCCGAAGACCCACCTACTTTTTTTTTATTATTTTTTTTTATTTTTAGAGGAAAATCTTATTCACATAGCAAAAGATACTTACATTCAGGCAGTCTATGGACAGTAAAAAGGCCCGGGATCACCTATCATATTAGCCACCTATATCAAAAAACAAAAAAACAGACAAAGGGGGGAATGACACTCCTCCTAAAACCAGTCGAAAACACGACTACCGGCCCCCTGCCTAAAAGCTCAGACGCATACCCGAGCTCACCTATAAACGGCACCCTCATTAAAGCAAGATGTCCTAGATAAGTTTTCAAGACCTATCTTGTCAAGAAATATGAGGCCCCGAATTTCCTGAGGCAGATCAGATAAGCGGTTGAACGTCCTCTTAGCTTGGGTGTCACTCCCCAATCTTGCCAGCCCATCCGCCACCGAATTCCCTTCCCTCACCACATGAGATAGGTTAAACTGACCCATTCTTCTCAATATGCTAATCCACTCCTTCCCGTACCACCTGTGCTTTAGGTCTGCCTCATTAATTTTAGGATCATGGCCTAAACTGAGATGACAAAACCAATAAACCGCATCGATGACACACATACATAAGGTAGGCCCAATTCACTGTTATAAACGTCCACCACCTTCCCTTCAGACTCGGATTTCCTCCTAACACTTTCACTCACTAGTAGGTACTGGAAGGTGGTCTGTGGACCCCACCATTATATATGTATTTTATCATCACCGTCCATCCATTTTTCCAATTCATTTAATGTCATGAACCCAAAAATGAGACCGATCCAAGTCTCATGGAGATCACACCACACGAAACAGTGGTGATTGAACGCTCACCATTAAAATATTCTTTGGGGCCACAAAAGTTTTGGATGAAGCTGGCATTTGTGTTTTCCCTTCATCCACGTCTGTACGAACTACTCAACCAGTTGGATGGCAAGTAAACAATACAGTGGGCCCAAAGAAGTTTTAGTGGTGGGCATTCAATAATCACTGTTTTCTTGTGGTGTGGTCCACTTGAGATTTGGATCTGTTACATTTTTTGTTTAACGCCCCCAAAATGGATGGAGTAGATAAAACACATATCTCATGGTGGGGTCCACACGGCACCTTCCAGTAGCTTAGGTGGCTGCTGGCACCGTCCAATAGCCACGTCCCTTCGGTTTAGGTAGAATCATGACAGTGAAAGGTGTAAGAGACAAAAATTAGACTTTTGGCCGCAAACATTAATAATTAGAAGTGTTACTTTAAATATTTTGAAACTAGGCGTGTTTCTGTAAATTTCTCTAAAGCAAGGGTTTTAGGAAAATTACCATTCTTATATATATTCCCGCAACCTGCACCAAACAAACATCACGGAGAAGTTCAATTTCAGGTGAAAGTCACTTGAAAACTTATAGGCATAGAAATGAGTGCTTACTTCATTTTGTAAAGTCTCTTCTTTGGTTCCATCCGATCATTTAGAATTTATTTTTAATATGGTATTTTTGGTTTCAGGACAATCTGTTCTCGTTCATCCACAATCACAGGCAGAAGATGGCCACTACTTATAGAGTTTTCTGCAACGCTAACGAAAATTACTCACTTGCTGTCAGAGATGGGATGGTTGTTCTTGCCACGGCCGATCCTGGTGAAGCTTTCCAGGCACGGATTACCATTTGGCTTGTTGGTTTTTTTTTTTTTTTTTTTTTTTTCTTAAATTAATCTGGCTTTTGGGTGATGAGGATTTTCGATTTTTATTTTTTATCTTTTTGTTTTTTTGTTTTTTCTTCTTCTTGCATCTTTTTGCAATGGATAATTATTAACCACCTACTTTCCACAACTTAGCTAAGCTCACTGTATTTCGTTATATACTTTTAAAATACAACATTACTATCATTGCCTACCATGTGGCCCACTTTAACTTATGGCTTCGTGCAACCATAGTTTTTTGGCCCACTTTCGCGATGCTGATTGCAAATATGAATAGCCCACCATTTTTTCCATCTCATTTTAGGGCATGGGTCCAAAATCCATTCTGATCCAATGCAAAGTGGGTCACAGCGTGTTTGGGGCTTACCATAGTTGAAAAAATATTTTAATATTTCTCATGTATTTTACTGAGGGCAGTGTTGAATTTATTCAGGAAGAGAGGGTCCCCAATTAGGGGAGATTATAATCAATTACAAGCTAATCAAATCTAATTACAATCAAAGACAAGCTAACATGGTCTAAAAATAAAATGAAGAATATATAAGAAATAAAATTTTCCTAATATTTTTCATTGTATATTTTCATAATATTTTATTTATTTATTTCCTTGTTGGGTTTGTGTTGCAGCATTGGATAAAGGACGACAAATACACCACTAAGGTGAAGGATGCAACAGGCTTAGTTACCTTTTCTCTTATCAATAAAGCTACTCATCAGGCCTTAAAGCACTCGATTGGTGATACCTTCCCTGTAAGTTTATGCTTTTTATTTCAATTTCGGTCCTTTCTACTAAAAAAGAAAGGAAAATAATCCAATATAGTTTTTCATTTGTTGAAGCGATGGAATTTCAGTGCAATGCAGTTTCCTCAAATTACTGCTTAACCTAAATACTAGAGAGCACAAATGGGTCTATTATTTTGTATTGTCTCTTATTGGATCTGTAATTCATGCTCTTTTTACATTCTATTTCGCATTATAAGAGTATGAAAGTATGACTCTTCTTTCAATTTTGTATTTTCTCTAATAAATAGAAGCTTGATCTACATTTTGGAGTATGGGGAGGGCTTTGGCGATCATGAAGAGAAGCCAACCCAATCCTACTCTTCCCTCATTTTCCATTATAGAATTCGTGCTGGATGAGGGTTGTTCATCAGGTGGGGGGCACAGTCTATGTCCGGTAGCCTCAAAATCAGGCCAATCCGATCATATTTAGGTGGGCGCCATGTGCATGTTAGATGTGAATCCTTGGTCTCTATTTTATTTATTTATTATTATTATTTTTTAAGTTTTCTTAATAACTAGATCAGCCCTATTTCAGGCCATGATAGATACATGGTGGGATCCACAAGATGAACGAATCTTGTACTTGTTCTACATTGCATGTCTAGGATATGAGGATTCAGATGGCCACAGCATTTATCTTTGAGTATAGGGAAGAAGTGAAGGTTAAAATTTTAGTAGGCAAACATGAGATTTAGCAAGCCCAGAAAACGGGCCCTAGCAACCAACATATAACTTGTAGGCCCATGGGATATGACACATATTTGCAAGAGAAAGCTTTCCATCAACCCATTATTTAGATCTCATGGCCTAAAAATCAAGCATCCATAGTGTACAAGACAAATGGATGGGTTAGAAAATCTACATGAATTCACCATTTCAAACCATCTCAAGGTTCTAACTATTCACATGAGCTCACAAATTTGAACCATCTCAAGGTTCTAACCATTCACATAATCTTATAAATCTGAACCACCCCAAGGTGCTAGCTATCTACATGAGTTCACAATTTTCAACCATTTTATGGTGCACATGCATGATTCTTGAGGAGGTTCTTTCGAGTTATTAGTAAGTTATCAAATGGTAGGTTTGCACATGATTTACAGTTTAATTTATTAAATGGGCAATATACATAAGATTCCACATTCAATAAGGGATGTAATCGGCACATATCATTGTTAGTTTTTTGCACTAGTACACTTGAGTAAGAGTCTAACTTGTACACACACCTAATGTGCACTAGTACACTTGAGCAAGAGTCTAACTTGTACACACATATAATGTGCACGTCATGGATCTAACTTGCCATACGAATACACTTAAACATTGGTTAGTACACACATCACATTCAAATACTGAGCTATTTTAGTTACCACCATACAAGGTTGAGTGGGCTGATTTGTGCACTACGTACTAACCAATGGTCAAGTGGACCAACATAGGCACCGTATACTCATACTCAAGTGAATCAAGTCAAGAATTATTCACACATTTTCAAGTGAACAAAATCAAGTATCACTCCCCCATGCTCAAGTGAAATAATTCAAGCACCATAAACACTTGTTCAAGTGAACTAAGTATCATTCATTCATGATCAAGTGAACTAATTCAAGTATCATAAATACTTATTCAAGTGAAATGAGTCAAGCATCATTCATACATGTTTAAGTAAACTAACGTCAACTAAGTCAAGCATCATTTACACGTGTTCAAGTGAACTATGTCCAGCATTATTCACACATGTTTAAGAGAACTAAGTCAAGTGCTCACACATGTTCAAGTGAACTAAGTCAATTATGATTTCAAGTGTTATTCACACATGTGCAAGTGATCAACTAAGTCAAGCGTCATTCACACATGTTCAAGTGAACTAAGTCAAGCATCATTCACACATGTTCAAGTGAACAAAGTATCATTCACTCATGTTCAAGAGAACTAATTTAAGCATCATAAATACATGTTCAAGTGAACTAAGTCAACCATCATTCACATATGTTCAAGTGAACTAATTTAAGCATCATAAACACATGTTCAAGTGAACTAATGTATGCATCATAAAAACATATTCAAGTGAACAAAGTCAATCATCATTCACACATGTCCAAGTGAGCTAACTTAAGCATTATAAACACATGTCCTAGTAGGCTGATCTTAGCATTATTATCACACATTTAAGTGGATTTTTTTGTTGTCTATTAGGCCATCCTAATTGGTGGAGAAAAAAAAAAAAAAGGGAAGAGTGAGTGAGATGTACTCACTTGTTTCTTCTTGTGTAGTGTCCCTTTAATAAATAGTTTGGGTAGCTTGAAGTTTGGCTCCTCTCTCTCTCTTTCTTCCTCCTTTGTCTTTTTTTCTTTCTTTCACTTTTTTAAGCTTGGTTGTATAAAAGGTTAGCAATGTGGGATTGAGCCTTATTTATATGGAGAGAGATGGATGGGAGGTAAGGTGATGAGGTGAGAGAGAGAGAGAGAGAAGGTAGCATGGAAGAGAGGGGGGCTTTGGGGTAGCAGGAGTGGTTAGGGGTGAAGTGGAGGTATATGTGGCATGTGTGGGTCCAATTTAAATGCCAAGGGTCAATGGTCAATGGAAGTGTGTGTCGGTTAAGAATGTGAGTAGTATTGTGTAATAAGTATATATGCATATATGGAACATAGGTGAGAGTAGGTGTGTGGGTGGATGGATGCACAATATATGTGTGTGGGAAGGCACAGGTGAATGCACATATGTGAAGGTATGCATGTATAATGAAATTCAAGCTATTTTTATACACTCAACACACAATCCCCCCCCCCCCCCCCCCCCCCCCCCACACACACACACACACACACACACACACATCATGAATGGGTACTTGAACTTATGACCTCTATGTTGAAACTCTTGTGGGTATACCACTAAGCCATGAGTGGAAACCTAAAATTCAAGGTTATTACATGGAGTTTTTAATAGAATTTTGAAAGGTTAATATGTTGGAAAATACTAGTGAGATATATAGATAAGGTATTCCATGCAGGACACATACTTTTTTTTTTTTTTTTTGCATGAGAGGGGGGGGGGGGGGGGGGGGGGGGGGGAGTGGAGTGGGTATTCCATGCCAAATGTGCATTTGTCTCAGGCCCTGCTCTAAGACTCATTTATAGTGTCGTTACAAGCCATTTTTTTTCTGTAACGTTCATTTAGGCCCTGTAATACATATTTATTACCACCTGTTTTTGCATTCCCTGAAAATAGATCAAGCACGATTTGCCATTTGACCTATGTTAGATTAAACAACTCATTGGAGGTTTTTCGAATTATGGGCATTTGAAGATCTCATTAATCAGCAAGAAACCAGTAACATTAGAGTTTATTAGTGATGGGAAGAATTTTCCTATCTACTTCACCATCCTTTTAATCTTCATAATTACAACTTGATACAATCTAGGTTGAAAAAGTTGTAATCTAGTACTGTTAAAAAAAGAAAGAAAGAAAAATAAGTAAACCATGCCAACCGAGCTGATACTTCTATTTGGAAAATAGAAACTTCAGGCAAAAAAATGATTTGCTTTCCCATCTTATATAGTTATCGAATAATGTTAATACGTGGGATTGAAACTTGTCAAGGAAACATTTTTTGAACCGCTCATGGTGGGTGAATCAAGAAATGACAAAATGTCGGCTTTCAGTGCAGTGTTGGAAGGTAGAGATTCTTTCGTAGTTTCTAAGATTAGATCATTAGCATTGATGTATCCTTTATAGCATGTGATGAGAGAGGTTAGCAGTTCCTCTACCTCAATGAATCTAGTTATCTTTTGCTTTCTTAGTAATTTAGCGCTTATACATGCATATAATCTTATTATTTCTTGAAATTATATCTTAATTTAGATTATATCAAGAAATTTCATGGATAATACCATTCTTATCTTTTAAGTTATTTTTTTTTCTTTTCCCCTTTTCTTTTATGGTTCAATAGAGGGTGAGAGTATTTGTTTCTTACTTAATATTTCAATATTAGAGCTTTAATCGATGCACATCTTAAGTTTTTTTTTTTCCCCTTCTTGCCTGTGATTGAAAAACCATTGTAGGCTCAGGTCATCCCACACGACCCATATATTCTTGACCAATCAATCCTGTGGATGGAGAACGAGGATGCAAGTGACGATTTTAAGGTTATAAGGATGGCAAACAACACTGAACTGAACTTGGATGCTTTCCTTGGACCAATACATGACGGCACCATTGTTGGACTTTGGAAGCCAAATGGAGGAGATAACCAGAAGTGGAAGATCGTTCCTTACTGTAAGTTTCTGAATTTTCATAGCCCTTTATAGATCTCATCAAATAAAGATCAATAAAAGAAATTAAATGAACCCATCACTACTCTCTCTTAGTTCAAGAACTAGGACCACTTATTTTCCAATATTTAGTGTTTCTTTCATTCATGATCTAAATCATGATAACTGAAATTAATAATAAAAAAGCAAGAGATTAAGGTTCACTTAGATGCATCAAATATCATGATTGATCACTTTAATTTGGCACAAAAAATTTAGAGGGTTTTATTGTGGATTGCCAATATTTTCAACCTTGGGGTAACTCTCACAATTAAAGAGAGATTAGTGCCATTTCTAGAGGGCTAAAATTTCATTTGCTCAGAAGGATATGGGCGCAAGCTATAGGTCCTCTAGCTGTAGCAAGGCTTGAGTGCCTTTATTGTATTTTGAAAATCCCCCCCCCCCCCCCCCCCCCTTTTAGTGAATTTGTATTTGTCCTTCATTTTTCTTTTGGTGCAACCGAACATCACCCTAAAAGAATCCAAGTTTCTATCAAAGAACCTTAAGACTGCATTCTTTGCTTTCTTCCATATCCAAGTTTATTTTATTTTTTAGAAGTAACAAAATAAATAAAACCTGATAGAAGCTAAGGGAACATACCTCAAGGAAACATATAAAACCTAAGTAGATCAGTTCTTTTGTTTAAGAAAATGAGATAGACCAATTTTTATAATCTTCTTTTTTCTTCCATGGATGATGTATCTAAGATACTCTTTTCTCATTTCCTCTTCTGAATGCAGGATAGTTGTGGCAGTGTGTAGGAGAGTGGTCTTATTAAATAAAGCTTTCTTAGCTATTTAAAGAGACTACCCTTTACAGCAGTGTGTTGGCAGGTGGTCTTCTCTATGTTGGTGTTCTCTTTTGCTTGTTTGGGTCATTGAGTGTCAGCAAGTGGTCTTATTAAATAAGCTTTTATAGCTATTTAAAGAGACTATCCTTTGCAGTAGTGCATTGGCAGCTAGTCTTTACCATGTTGGTGTTTTCTTTTACTTTGTTTGGATCATTGTGTGAAAGGCCATTGAGTTAAATGGGTTTGAGATAATGATATGAAAATTGGACTGTTTGGGCTAATCTTCCTTTCTTGTTTTTTTTAATCAACTTAAGTCGTTATGAAATATTTGTTTGAAGACGGTGGCATTTTCCTCTCCCTTTCCTGTTAAGGGAATCGATGCCTTTTATCTAGGGGTTGAGGACGATAGTGTGGTGCTTGCAGGCTTTTAAATTCATGCTTCAATCTTGCCCTTGGCAGCCATATGTTGTCTTTGGACGAGCTTGATTGTAAAAGTTGTGAAGCCTACATACTAGCTGAATCTAGCTAGACTGAATATAGGATTGGGCTCAGTTCAGTGGGTTTTATGCGCAGTCTAAGCCCATCCAGGTTTATCTGTTGGAAAATCATTTTTGAAATTTTCCACAAACTATGGTATACCCTCTGGTGATGAGGTAACAATCTTACAAGTTGACAAGTGAGGCCCTCTTAAGAAAGGACTATAAGACTTTTATTAGGTGGGCCCCACGTGACCAATGGTTTGGATAATTTGACCGTTGGATATTTAGATCGAGCATATTGGTGGACCCACAATAGTTGTGATCGATTTAGATACATAAATGATTTGTGTGCTTGGACTTTGTTGTGTATTTAGCGTGCTTAAAAAGGCACAAATTCTATAAATAACAGTCTTGTTCTCTTCACATACACATGAAGGGTGTAAAGTGCAAACAATTAAGTTCTTCAATTCTCATTCAAACAATCTACCACTATTCAAGTATCCATTTAGTGTGCCCATCTGAAGGACGGCCCAGATGGGATCTTCCAAACAAAGGGTGTGAGCGAAGTTTGATCAGTTAAGTGTGCCCATCTGAAGGACGGCCCAGATGGTAACCAGACAGAACCATCCTCATCTTCGTCAAGCAGTTTTTGTTCGATTGGTTCCCTTCATATGTCAGAGCCGGTGGTGAACTGTATTGCTCGAGTGATCAGATTCTCCTCATATTCAATACTTTCTTGCTTAAAACCGTCGATCGGATGATCAGACTCAGCTCGGATTCGGTGAATCCACTATTTATGTACAACCGTTGAGGCACTAGGGTTATTCGTCTCCCAACTAGGTGCTCTGCCGAAGGTATACAATGAACAGACATGAGATTATAATCTGACTGTACGTGAGGCTCACCTTGATGTTTGTGAGAAATCCAACCCCTCCATATGTTTTGCATCTAATTTTAGCATATGGGCTAAAAAATGAGGCCCATCCAAATCTAGAGTCAGCCCAACTACAAGAAACAGTTGTGATTGAAAGCCACCATCAACGCGTCTCTGGCCATCGTGGGCCCTCTTTGATTTTTTTGGCGTATGCCCTAAAATGTGCTGGAAAAACAGATGGATGGGGTGGATTTCTTGTAAACATGGCCACTTGTACGGTTGGTGTTAGGTTGCCACAGGAATCAACCCAAAGTAAATGTGCGGCCCAGAGGGCATGGGTTGCTCGTCAATGGGCCGGGCACCGGCCTGAAAAATCAGAACTTTCTATAAGCTCGGCCTGACGGACCGGCCCGAAAAAGTTCAAAATCCGGGCAGAGACCTAACCAGGCCCGGCCCGGCCCGTTGGCAACCCTCGCATGTTTGGTGAAGGCACCTATGATTGGGCGCGGATTAGGTACTTCCCCGCCTGTCCCCAGCTCGGGACAGGCTAGGGCTCTGAGGGCCACCGTGATGTATGGATTTTATCCACGCCGTCCATTCATTTTTCTATGTCATTTTATATTATGGACCTAAAAATGGGGCAGATCCAAGGTCATTTTATATTTTATCCACATCGTCCATTCATTTTTCCACGTTATTTTAGGTCATGGTCCCAAAAAATGCAGAAGATCGAAGGTTCAAAGGGGCCACACTGCAGTAAGCAGCGGTGCTAATGATGCTTACCGTTGAAACCTTCCTAGGGCCCACTGTGATGTTTTTTTGCTATCCAACATGTTCATAAGATTATAGAGACATGGATGAAGGGAAATCACAAATGTTAGCTTGATCCAAAACTTCCCGTGGCATCCAAGAAGTTTTCAACGGCCAGAGTTTAATACCCATTTCATGGTCCACTTGACCTTGGATCTGCCCCATTTTTGGGTCCATAATATAAAATGACATAGAAAAATGAATGGACGGCGTGTATAAAATCCATACATCACGGTGGCCCTCAGAGCCCTAGCCTGTCCCGAGCTGGGGACAGGCGAGGGAAGTACCTCATCCGCGCCCCCCTATGATTCCGGTGCCATGCGCTATTATTGGTCCACGTCACATACGCTCACATAGCTTACGTGATGAAAAATTTTTGAAGTAAAAAGAGATACGTAAATCTTTTGAGGCTGGGATATTCTATGGGCCCCTCCACAGTATATGTATCAGAATCCATACCGTCTACACATTTTTCCAGATCAGTTTAAGACATAAGCCTGAAAATGAGATGAATCCAAAGATAAAGTGCACCACACTACATAGGGCAGTGGGGATTGAACGCCTATAGTTCAAACCATCCTAAGCCCGCGATAGTTATTTGCCATCCAACCTATTCATCTGGTCACCCAAACCTAAATGGAGAGAAAACACAAATATCAGCTTGATTGGAGCCTTTTGTTGCCTCAAGAAGTCTTCTGTTGCCTCAAGAAGTTTTCAACGGTGCGCATACAATTATCAATGTTTCCTGTGTTGGGGTCCACTTGACCGTCTGATCTGTCTTATTTTTGGGCCCACACAATGAAATGATCTCAAAACATGAATGAACAGTGTGGATCTAACACATACATCATCTCGGGTCTATCCATTACTCAAAAAAGGTAGGTGATTTATAACGTCTGGCAGTCAGGCTCATGTCTTGCAGATCATGTTACTACACGGCTCAAAAATAAGGAAAATACATTACTCTAGTGGACCGCACAACAAGATCAGTGAGGATTGAACGTCCACTATTGAAACATACTCAGGGCCACAAAAGTTTTGGAACGGGCTAATAGTTTCTAATTTTCAGTTCATCTCAGTAGGAATGAACTTATGAATGGTACGAAAGTCTTATAAAATCCCTGATGAGGCCAGGGAGGTTCCAATGTTAGGCTTTTCCTACTTTTTCTATCATGTGGCCCACTTGAGTTTTTGATTTAGTTCAATTTTGGGCTAGTGCCCTAACATGACGTACGGGTGGATTTTAGTTCAATTTTGGGCTAGTGCCCTAACATGACGTATGGGTGGAATTCTCGCAAACATCAAAGTGCACCCCACTTAACTTCCCGTGAAAGGCTTTTGCATGCCATTTGTGTCTATACGGTTATTGCAGACATACGATTTCACTTTTTTCACTTGAAAATATTTTTTCTACTACTGAATAGTGAATGCCGATTTGTTCACAAATTACACATCACAAATGACAAATCATAAGGTTTAAAGTCTTTAACTAACTAAATAACAAATCATAACATAGATGGTTAATGTTCATACTTTTTGCTTACCTAAAGAGGGAAGAGTGAAGACTGAAGCAAACCCTTAATTGTTCAAAGCTCAGTGGGTCCCACCATGATGTATTTGTTTTATTCACTCCATTCATCCATTTGTACAACTCATTTTGAGGCATTAAACAAAAAATGAGGCATATACAAAGCTCAAGTACTGGACCGCACTACAAGAAACAGTGAGGAGAATGATGTCCACCATTGAAACCTTCCTAGGCCCACAGTCATGTTTATTTGTCATCCAACCTTCTCTCTCTCTCTCTCTCTCTCTCTCTCTCTCTCTCTCTCTCTCTCTCTATATATATATATATATATATATATATATATATATATATATATATCTGTGTGTGTGTGTGGGAAAAGGTATTATGCGATCGACCTCGTGGAAAGTTTCCATGAGGTCGAGCTGTGTGGGCCCCACTGTAATGTGTGATGAGCATCCACTCCATCAATCAGATGCACCATTCCATAGTGGGCCATGGGACTAAAACTCAGGTCAATCCATGACTTCGGTGAGCCAAACCATAGACAACAATTAAGAGTGAATATCCACCCATTGAAACCTTTGTGACTGTTTATAGGATGAAATGAGATGTGGTTAAGAAATCCAGCCCATCCATTGTGTGTGTGTCCCACTTAAATAAGAGGTCACACCAAGTTTCAACCGTATCCAAAGCTCAGGTGGGCCCCAACAAGTGCTTTTAGATGCTGTAGGCATGATTTTACATTGTTTCAGTTGGTATGGCCCACCTGAGTTCCAGATACAGCTGCTTTTTGGGATATACCATAACCAATAAGGGACCCACTAAATGCATGGTGTGGATATCTGATATACATCACAGTGGGGCCCACACAGCTCGACCTCATGGAACGTTCCCATGAGGTCGACGACATAGTACCCCCCCCCCCCCCCCCCCCCCCAACACACACACACACACACACACACACACACACCGAGTTGGTCAATATTCGAGTCGAGTTCAAGTTCGAGTCGAGTCGAACAGGGCTGTGATTGAAACCGACTTGAATCTTTTTTCGAACAAGCCCTATGTGTTCGAACAAAGTTTTATCCAGTCGATCGGAGTCAATCCGAACGAGTCGAGTCGAGTCGAGTTGTGTCCAGCTCTAAATGTTCTTATGAAGAGCCTAACATTCATTCTGATTAAGCATTCATAATTAAGCAATTAAACATACAATCATAAGTAGAAATGTGCTCAAATACATCACAAACACAACAATATATAATGGTTCGACTACTTGTTTACTCCACTCCTAGTTGCCGTTCCCAACCTATGCGAACACTGAATTTCATTATGAAGGTTTTAAATCAGGTTCACCTCACAACCTAGGAGTTTTAAATAGGATCCTCCTTACCATACAATCATACTCATCGGGTCCTACTCAAGAACCTACACGTATACATCCATGTTGGTAGACCATGTATACACCCGTGTCGGTGGCTATCCTTGGAGACTTGACAATGTAGGTTTTATACTAGAGTCAAGGTCCTACAACTAAACCCAAATTTAAGCTCAACACATAAGCTAAGGTCCTACAATTGAACTTAATTTAGGCCCTCCAACCAAGCCAATGTCTTACAACCGAACCTAACGTTTACTCCCATCGGAGGCTCCTCACGGAGACTTGACTCAACCTTACAACTGGACCTAGGTCATACAACCGAACCTATTGAGTTTGGCAATTCGAACTCTACACTCAATTCCCAACAGGAAGAGAGTAGATGGACTCAATACAAATTGACAACTTTACTTGTCAGATTTGAGCCTCGTTGATGCACCATTTGGTTTGCTTGATCTCTGCTCTTCCGTGCTTCAACCCTTGTGCTCTCCCAATTTTTTTGTAGTTGCGTTGCCAAAGTCTTAGCTCCAACAATCAATCTCCTTGCATTTTATGTTCTCGAGATGTCCAAGGTGATGGGAGGTAGGTTTAGAATCTCTATAACTAATAGAAAATAGTTTTCTAGAGAATTTTACCTATAAGGATCTCTCTATAGAGTTTAGACATAGATTTAACTATCAAGATCAAGTTCTAAACTCTAGAGATCAAGAGGGATAAATTCATCTTCTAAATAAAATTTGAATGCTCCATTCTCGTGATGAATCATAATGAAGATGACTTATATGGGCTAGGATTAGAGCCTTAGGGATTTGTCAATGATGGTGGCTTTTAACTCTCTAAAATCCCTCTCTATTGCCTAAAGACTACGTCTCCCCATTTTATAAATGAAGCTCTAATGACTATACAATGGGCATAAAATGATCGCTTCGATGGATCGAAGAGCCTTGTTCGATTGATTGAAGAACTGTCTAGAGAGTTCATAAATGTTGCTGGACATATGTTCGACGGATCAAATTGGTCTTTGATAGACCATCGAAATGAACTTCAATAGATTGAAGTCTAATCGAAAACTGTCGTCTGTGCTGGTTTGTTTACAGCAGCTTGCACCTCTTTTATTAGCCCAACTTATCATGTTTTTCTAAGTATTCTAAGGCTCATGAAGATGACTAAGGGTTTTTCTATGTGGTCTAGCTAAGTCATCTAAAGGCTATGATTGTTTTGGCTATAAAGAATAGGGTCACCAAGGCATCTCTTTTACCTATTCTTCTTCCTTAATGCTGCTTTTCCACTTGAATCTTCGGTTTTTAGAATGACAAGGTTCAACTGACGTTACAACACATAGATGCAAGTGATTGACAAATAAGATACACTAATATGCCACAAAAAAGTGCACTAACAATGTTTAGTGATTCGCCATGATTTATAATACATGATTTATCTAAAATATTAATCAGATTGATGTGCCCACCTGATGATCGAATCATCCTGATATTTGGGGTCCTTGCATATTTTGATCTTAGAAATCAGATGATCAATGTGGATCTTACCACACACATCGTGATGGCCCATCCTAATACTCTGCCTCAAGTAGAAAAGACACTTGCATAGAAAATTTGGGTCTTGCTATTCGACGTTTCAGATACAACAATGGAATGAACATACGACTAATCCAAACCATTTTTTTTTATATTAGTCAAATGTACATAACCTAAATTATCAAAATCAAATATCCAAATCTACTCAATCCTTGAGGTATAGATCGAATCACCCACGTCCATAGGGCAAGGAACAATTCTCTACACAAGAAGCCAAAAGCCATGCGCGTAGATTTGATTCTTTCTACACCAATTTTGTAGGTGAGCATGATGGACACATGGCTAATCTAAGCCATGCATCCATTGAGCAGATCTACTTGCGTATACTTGGATTGTAAGAAAGTAAAATAATAAGAAGTCATACTACCTCGATCAATCATCGCTTAGGGTACCTTGGAAGCTTCCCTTCTCTCGCTCTTTTTTATATTTTTTTTCTCTATGACTTTTAGTTCTTAGGATGTTTTGTTTCTTTGAGTTAAGAGTAGGACTCTCTCTCTCTCTCTCTCACACACACACACACACGCACACACACACGATTCCTTCCTTAAGAAGGAAGATTCATTAGAGGAGAAAATACGAGGGAATGTAGAGATTTGAGGGATGAGAGAAATTCGGCAGCTCTATCTCTCAAATTTAAAATAAAAATATATATAGTATTTTTGTTTTTAAACTTAGGGTCGTTACAACAATGGGCCCTAGGAAGGCTTCAATAGTGGGCATCGCTCTCCTAACTGCTTCCTGTGATATTGTCCACTTGAGCTTTTCCATACCTCCTTTTTTAGCTCATACGTACCCTAAAATGAGCTCACAACATGAATGTACATCGTTGATGAAACAAGTACATCATGGTGGATGTGGATTGGCTAGCTAGTGAGCCCGCCACTAACCAATGGCTAGTGGCTGGTGATCTTTGGGCCCCACTGTGATGTATGTATTTCATCCATGCCATCCATCCATTTTTCTAGATCATTTTATGGTATTAGCCGAAAAATTAGTTAAATCCAAATCTCAAGTGGACCACATCAGAGAAAATAATGTTGATGGAACGCCCACTGTCAAAAACTTCTTGGGGCTCAAAAGTTTGGTTCAATTACCTGATATTTTTTTGTCCATTAATCCAGATTATATGACCTAATCAACAGGTTGGATGTCAAATACACGTTATAGTGGGCCTTAGGAGGTTTTTAATGGTCAACATTTAATCACTACTGTTTTCCTGTGGTGTGGTCCACCTGAGGTTTAGATGTACCTCATTTTATTTTAAATCAAGCCCTAAAATGATATTGGGAAAATAGATGGATGGGCCACCTTGATGTGAGATATTCACCGTGCCCATTTGTTTGGCCATTTTATTTTAGGGCATGGGCCCAAAAATGAGACGGATCCAAACTCGGTGGGTCAAACTATAGGAATCAGTGACGAGTGAGGATTGAATGCCACTGTTAACAAACATCTCGAGGGTATCATGGGGTTCACTTTCTGCATCAGAACTGCCTCATTTTTGGGGCCATGTCCTAAAATGAGCTGGAAAAAATAGATGGACCGGGTGGATTTCTCACAGACATCAATGTGGACCCACTATTTATGTAAGGAGAAATCCAAACTGTCCATATGTTTGGTTTGCGAGAAATCCTACTGTTCATATATATGTTTTGCCATCTAATTTTAGGGCATAGGTAAAAAATGAGGCTGGTACAAATCTAAACTAAGCCCAACAACAGGAAACATTGGGATTGAAAGCCACCGTCAACACATCTCTGGTCATCATGGGGCCCACTTTGAGCATTAGATCTCCATCATTTTTTGGTGTATGCCGTGAAATGTACAGGAAAAGCAGATGTACAGCATGGATTTCTCTGGGCGGCATGAACGGTCAGGGTTAGATTGTCACGGGAATCGAACCCAGTCAATGTGCAAGCCAGAGGGCGAGGGTTGCTGACGGTAGCAGTGCAGCATGATGTTTTTCATAAACCACTCGATGGGGATTGGAGGCCCGCTGTTGGAATATTCATGGGGCCACAGGATACTTGTGACAAATCTGCCCCATCCATCTGTTTTTCCAGCTCACTTTATGGCATGGGAAGAAAATCAAGATGTCCATCGGGATTGAGCGGCCACCATTAAAACCATTCCTCTTTTTGCGTCCGGGTCTGTGTGGCATTATCAATAAGTCGGATGGAAAATAAACATTATGTGGGCCGGCGCTCTAGGAAGTTTTTTTATGGTGGGTGTTCAATGACCACTGTTTCATGTGGTGTGGTCCACCTGAGACTTTTATTTGCTTCAATTTTGGGCTCATAAGCTAAAATGAGTTGGCGAAAAGGATGGACGGTATAGATATACAATGAATACATCAAGGTGGGCTTCATGATCAAGGATCCACCCGCATCATTGGATCCAGTCACAGTTAAGTCACGCCCCTTTAAGCTTGCCCTACATGTGTTACATTTGGCTCAAAATCTTGTGTATTAGGGTTGACCTTCCATTATTAGAAGCGATCAATCCAAGGAAACCTCATGTCGATAAACTACGGTTTTGATTGAATCCAAAAGGATGTGGCAAACTTCATAAAAGATGCATAGAGAATTTTAAAAGAAAAAACTTCCTAAAACATGAATAAAATTGACAAAGACTCGAATGATTCTGACTTGATTAAATTGACCAATTGCTTCTAGGAAAACCTCCCAGATTGTCTTTGCACCCCTGCCTCATTTATAAATGAGCAGCAATTTCGAGGTTGTCTGTGCACCCATACCTCCTTCAGTTATTTTAGGGGCTTAGCGATGATTCAGGCCACTTCCCTCTCGACACTGAAGTTAATCCATCACCATCTCACTGGCTGACCTAGATCCCTATTATGTTGGGGTCATATCTAGTATTCAAAGTTCACCTTTAGATAATTGACTAAAACCTGTGAAACCATTTCATAGGTTAATTGATGATATCTTCTTTTATAAAGTAAATTGTCTTTGAATCTTAAATAGTAATCCACATCCTCATTTTCTTTCTCTGTTCTTCCATACGGTCGGTCAATTTGTATGACTATGGAGGAACCTTGTTTTACTGATTTCTTATATTTTAATAGATTTATTTTGAATTGTTTTATAATTTGGATCAAATGTAATTACATCACATAGAAATTTCTAACATAGGAAGAAGCTCTCTAACAATTGGATAAAGACGCTAGAGTTAGAAACGGACTTTCAAACCCTAAAATGAATGAATTTTGAACAACTTGAGGCCATGATTGAATCCACGAGGATGCCGACTTACATAATAGATGCATGGAGAATCCACCAACAAAAATCTCCTAAATCAAGAATAAAATGATAGTAATGGAATTGTTCTCCACAGCCCACTTGGCATAGCAGATACTCCCAAAGCTTAGTTGAAGCAATAAAGACAAAAATCTTCTATCTAAACTTGCAAGACGAATGAATTATTAAAATTCAAACTCAAACTAGGCCTTCTTCTTCTTCTTCTTTTTCTTCTTCTTCTGCTTCTGAGAAATCCTGGCGTTTCAACTATTATGCATTAGGGTGCCCTATCCAATTAGAATCCTTCCCAAATAATATTATGCATATTTAGTGTGCAAAAATTGAACTGATGAGTGAATCGTCAACTCAAAAGCCCATCAGTCCTAGATATTCACCTTTTAACTTTCTTTTTGGGCAACCCACCAATCAAACGGATGGGATATTCCTAACAAAGGGTGTGAGTGAAATTTGATCAGTTAAGTAGTGTGCCCATCGCAAGGATGGCCCAGATGGGAACCAGAGTACAGAAGCATTTCATCTTCGTCAAGCAATTTTTGTCAATGGCAGCTCACTTCGTACGTTAGAGCCCATGAGATTGTGGAAGAAACGGAGTTTTCAGATTTTCCGGGGGTGGTGCACTGCATTGCTCGAGTGACCAGATTCTACTCAGATTCGATACTTTCTTGCTTTAAACCGTCGATCGGATGATCAGACTCACCTCAGATTCGGTGGACCCACCATTTATGTACAACCGTTGAGGCACTAGCATTATTAGGAGAAAATTTTCGCTACGCCCACGCGTTAGCTACGCCGGGTGTAGCATTAACCCCACCATGATGTATGTATTGTATCCACACCATCCATCCATTCAACGACATCAGTTTAGGACATGATGCTAAAAATGAGGCAGATTCGAAGCTCAAGTGGCCCCCAAGAAGTTTTTAATGGTTAGCGTTCAATCCCAACTATTTTCTCTGCTGTGTCCACTTGAGCTTTGGATCTGCCTATTTTTTGTGTCATACAATTATTTTTTGTGTCATACAATAAAATGATCTCGCTAAATGGATGGAGCGTGGATGCGACACATACATCATGGTGGGGTCATTGCTACACCCAACGTAGCTAGCGTAGCTAACACGTGGGTGTGGCAAAAAAATTTCTACGTGCTCTGCCGAAGGCATACAATGAATAGACGTGAGACTATAGTTTGATTGTGCGTGGGGCTCACCTATATGTTTATGAGAAATCCAACCCCTGCATATGTTTTTCCATCTAATTTTAGCATATGGGTCTAAAAATGAGGGCGATCCAAAAATAGAGTTAGCCCAACAATAGGAAACAATTGATATCGAAAGACACCGTTGACACATCTCTGGCCATCATGGGCCCGCTTTGATGATTAGATCTTTATCATTTTTTGGCATATGCCCTAAAATGTTGTGGAAAAACAGATGGATGGGGTGGATTTCTTGTTAATGTAGGACAAGAACCTCTTGATGAAGGGCATGGATCAAGCATCTTTATGTCGCACATGGATCACACAAGATCAAGGAAAGTTCAACAAAAATCATATATTTTGGTGTGGATGAACCAAAAGATGACGGACCATAAATTAGCCATAACTTTTGATTCAGGAGGAGTTATGGGACGCACAACATATGGATTCCTACGGAAATTTTGTTTTAGGGTCCGTCCGTTTAGCTAGAAAACATGTTATTACAATAGAAAAATGAAATTTTAAGGAAAACTGTTATTTTTAGTAATTTCAAATTTTAGTTTATTTCCTTCTTTTTCAGAATTTTTATTTATTTAGTAGTTTCTATTTTTGTTAAGCAATGAGTTTTAGAAAAAGTCTATTTAATAGTAGTCTTTAATTAGAATTTTACTATTTTTAGTAACTTTCTATTTCGAGAAACTTACTATTTTTAGTAAGTACAAATTAGGGTTTGTTTATGGATGTATAAGGTTGTTAAATTCATTTTTAAGTTATTTCTCATTATTATTCAATAAATTATTTTCTATTTTCTAGGAATTATTTCCTTTTATCTTCTCGTGGATTCGAGAACGCCTTGTGAATTCAAGGTATCTATCTGGTGAGGAAGACGATGATCAACCTCTCACGTCCTCCCTGCATCACTGGTATCAAAGCGAGGCATTTTTTTAACCTCAAAACGATGACGTTTAACGAAAGGTCGAATCTTCCTCTTAAGGACGGTGTTATAAGGGATCATATCATGGCAGCAATGGATGAAGTGCGACGGGAGAATCGGTTACTCTTGCAAGATATACAAGTAACCCTCAACCAAATCGCAACAGCATTAAATTTGCCACAAGCTCAAGCAACGATCAACCACCTGTGGTTGCTGTACAAAACAAACCCATATTCCTTAGAGTACCCCCAGTGGCTAATCGCAGGACTACCCCAGACGATTTAGAACCCAGCGATGAAGAGGTTGAAGACATCATTGTACGATAGCCTGTGTATGGGAACGAACGTGGTGATCATGCTGAAAGAGATTTTTGAAGTAATATAACTTCGGATGAGGTCTCTAAAGTACAACCCACCACCACCTCAGAGGATGTTCAGAATTATAATGAGGTGGAGGAAATCAATACCTCAGTCTTAAAGGATAGGGAATTGAAGAGTTTGAAATTAATTTGGATATTATGAAGTCATTTTTGCCAGAATCCATGAGCATCCTCGACGCTACCACACCAACAAAGTAGGAGCTCGAGGTGATTATGGTCGCCGAACTTTCTGATGAATTATTCCTTATACAGAAAATTGTCCTTTCTCATCAGATAGAGTCAACCTTCGATGTGCTAGAGAAGGTTGCGATTATTCATGTTGGCATAGAGAAGAAGTCGAAAAAATTTATTGCAACTTTCCACGACAAGGCTAGCAAACATTGACTTTCGAAGTTGAAAACAGATCATGACCCTAACTTAAAGCGAAACTCAATGACGTGTTTTGTTCAAGTGAGAGAGTCTGATGTAGAACAAGAACCCCTTGATAAAGGGTGTGGATCGAGCATCTTTCTATTGCACGTGAACCGCAAATTAAAGATCAAAGAAAGTTCGACAAAAATCGTCAATTTTTGCATGGATGGACCAAAAGAAGGCAGACCATAAATCAACCATAACTTTTGATCCAAGAGGAGTTACAGGACGCACATCATATAGATTCCTACTGAAATTTCATTTCGGGGTCCGTTTGTTTTGCCAGAAAATGCGTGGTTACAGCAAGAAAATTGAATTTTAGGAAAAACTGTTTTTTTAGTAATTCTGAATTTTAGTTTGCTTCCTTCTTTTTTAGAATTTTTATTTATTTAGGAGTTTCTATTTTTGTTAAGTAATGAGTTTTAGAAAGAATCTATTTAGTAGTAGTCTTTAATTAAAATTTTACTATTTTTAGTGACTTTCTATTTAAGAAAACTTACTATTTTTAATAAGTACACATTAGGGTTTGTTTATGGATATATAAGATTGTTAAAATTTTTTTAAGTAATATCTCATTATTATTCAATAAAATATTTCATATTTTTTAGGAATTATTTCCTCTATCTTCTCGTGGATTCTAGAACGCCTTGTGAATTTAAAGTATCTATCAGGTGAGAAAGACAGTGATTGACCTCCCACGTCTGCCCTGCATCACATATAAACATGGCCCCATCTACGGTCTAGGTTAGACTGCCACAGGAATCAACCCAAAGTAAATGTGCGACTCAGAGGGCAAGGGTTGCTTGGCCCAATGGCTTTCTCATAATTAGTAGAGGTGTCAATGGACTGGGCACAAGCCTAAAAAAAACAGAATTTTGAGTAAGATTGGCCTGAAAAATTCAAAATTCGGGCCGAGACCTATCCAATGCCAGGCCCGTTGGCAACCGTAGTATGTGTGGTGAAGGCCCAGATCCACCAAGGTGGGTGGGACCCCTGATTGTGGGGCTCACAGTGATGCATGTACCTTAAATCCACACTGTCCAACCATTTTGAAAGATCATTTTAGGGCATGATCCAAAAAATGAAGCTGACTTAAATCTTTGGTGGACCACACACCATAGGAAAAAGTCTTGATTGAATCCCCCACAATTAAAAACTTCATAGATTTCATTAGAATGTTTATTTGCCATCCAACCTGTTGATAAGGTCACAAACACCTAGATGAAGAGACAACACAAATATCATCTTGATCCAAAGCTTTTGTGGCCCACAAGAAGTTTTTAATGGTCAATCACCGCTGCTTCCTGTACTATGGTCCATCTAGGATTTAGAACTGCTTTATTTTTTTGGATCATGCCCTAAAATGAGCTTTCAATATGGATGGACGGTGTGGATGTAGGCATACAGTGAGCCCCACAGTCAGGGGTCCCACCCACCTCAGTGGATCCGGGGTCTCACCTAATCGGCTCCCACCGAAAAATTCCGGTGCCATGCGCTATTATTGGTCCATGTCACATACGCTTGCATAGCTTACGTGATAGAGAGAGAGAGAGAGAGAGAGAGAGAGAGACACGTACACACGGAATCAGATTACACAGTAAGGAAATCTTTGAGGCTTGATATTCCGTGGGCCTCCATGATGTATGTGTCAGATCCATACCATCCACACATTTTTCCATATCAATTTAAAACATGAGCATGAAAAGAGATGAATCCAGAGCTAAAGTGCACCACACTGCATAAAGCAGTGGGGATTGAACGCCTATACTTGAAACCATCCCAAGCCCTATTTGCCCCTGAATGGAGAGAAAACACAAATATCAGGTTGATCGGAGCTTTCTGTTGCCTCAAGAAGTTTTCAACAGTACAAATACAATGATCACTCTTTCCTGTGTTGGGGTCCACTTAACCTTCTGATCTGTCTTGTGTCTGAGCTGACGCAATGAAATGATCTCAAAACATGAATGGACAGTGTGGATCTAACACATACATCATTGCAGGTCTACAAAAGATCCATGACTCGATAAAGGTAGGTGATTTATTCCGTCCGGCAATGAGGCTCGTGTCTTGCAGATCATGTTACTGCACGGCTCAGAAAAAAAGGAAAATTCATAACTCAAGTGGACCGCACAATAAGATCAATGAGGATTGAGCATCCACTATTGAAACATACTCATGCCCACAAAAGTTATGGATCAAGCTAATAGTTTCTAATTTTCAGTTCATCTCAGTGGGAATGAACTTATATTTGGTATGGAAGCCTTATAAACTCCCCAGTGCGGACAGGGAGGTTCCATTGGTAGGCATTTCTTACTTCTTCTTCTTCTTCTTCTTCTTCTCTCTCTTTTTTTTTTTTTTTTTTTTTTTTTTTCATGCAGCCCACTTAAGTTTTGGATTTAATTCAATGTTGGGGCCATGCCCTGACATGATGAACGGGTGAAATTCTCACAAACATCACAGTGCACCCCACTTAACTTCCCATGAAAGGCTTTTGCATGCCATTTGTGTCCATTCGGTTATGGCAGACATGGCCCCAATTGCATTGCAGGGAATAAAGCACTTACCATTTTCGAGGTGATCTTATGTAGGCCCGCCATGATGCATGTATTAGATCCACACACTGTACACTCATGTTTTTAAGATATTTTATTATGTAGCCCAAAAATTAAACAGATCTGAAAGTCATGTGTTCTGCAGCATAGAAACACAGAAAACAATGATATTTGTGCGGGTAATGTTAAAAAAAATTTGAGGACACAGAAGTCCTGGATCAACGTAATATTTGTACTTTCCCTTGTGAGCAAATGAATAAGTTGGATCGAAAATAACCGTGGAGGGGAACCTAGGACAGTTTCAACGGTAGGCGTTCAATCCCCACGGCTTTCTATCGTGTGGCCCACTTTATCTCTAGATGTGCCTCGTTTTGGAGCTCGTTTCCTAGACTGATTTGGAAAAATGGGTGGACTGTGTGGATCTGACACATATATAGCATGTATTTCTCTTATTTTTCTCTTATTTTTCTTAGCTGACGTCCTCTGATGTAAGTGTATGTGACGTATACCAATAATGACGCATGGAAGTGGAATCTCCTGTGACTTCAACCACGATCCTCACTCTTTTCATAAATTGGGGATTAGACGCCAGCCGTTCAAATATTCCTGGGCCATAGTATACTTGCGAACAAATCCTCCCAATCCACTGGTTTTTTTTCAGATCATTTTATAGCAGGGGCCCAAAAATGAGGCCGATACCAAGATCCCCTGGGCCAAATACAGGAAACAATTTGGATTGAACACCCACTGTTGCAGCATTATGGGGCCATCATAGGCCCATTGAACTTTGAATCTGCCTCAATTTTTAGCCCATTCCATAAAATGAGCTGGAAAAATAGATTGACGGGTTGGATTCCTCACAAACATTAAGGTGGGCCATGTACAGTTGAATGGCAGTTTCGTCCATGAAAAATACAAAAACTCGTTCGTAACTAACAGCGTACAGTTTAACGTACAATGGTGAAAATTATAAGCAGGTTTTGAAAAGTAATTTACAATCGGGAGGTTTTCTGTCCATAACCTAAAATAAAAAAGCAAACGACTCTATGAAGAAATCCCAATTTTAAAATGCCTAAATAAACCCCCACCGACCGACATTATCTTCATCAAAACCCCATCTATCCAAACAAAACCAAAAAAAAAAAAACCCACCTACCTGACGTTATCATCAAAACATCACTACGCTAAAATAGGAAAAAAAAAAAAAAGAAGCCCCCACCTACCCACCATAAGGATGTCAACATTACCCTCGGCAGAACCGTAGGCGGCTTAATTCGGTGGATCCTCGGAAGCCAGTGGGATCCCTGACCGTAAGGCACACCTTGGTGAGGCCAGGGTCTTATATGATCCGTTCTCCTCCTCTGGCAGACAAAAGAAACCATCGCCTCTCTTCTCTTCAACTTGAGAAATGAATTGTGTAGTGTGTCACACACACACTACATGAGGTATGTGTTACAGCAAAGCCATCCGGTCTATTTTATGAGATGTTGTAAGGCTTGAGCTCAAAAATGAGATAGATCTAAAGCTAAAGTAGACCACACTGCAAAAAGAAGTAGTAAATGAATGAATATTATTGAAACTTAAATGGGGTCATAAAAGTTTTGGATTAATCTTATATTTGTTTTTTCCCTTCATTCAGGTCTGTGTGACCTTATGAACGAATTGGATGACAAATAAACATCATGGTGGGCCTTATGAATGTTTTAACGATGGGATCATTGTCTCCATTGCTTTTTGTGGTGTGGTCCACTTGAGCTTTGGATATGACTCATTTTTGGGCTTATGCCCGAAAATGATCTCGCCAAATGAATGCAGTCGGGAGATGGACACAACCCAATCGCCAAATGAATGGACACAACTCGCTCTCTTGCGTACGCTATGCACACACCACAAAATCCACTTCCATCATCTGCCCTCTCCCCTTTGGAAGCGGATTGGGTTGTGTCCCACACACCACCAACATTGATGGTGTGTTGATATCACCAAGTTTTGTGGGCCCCACTATGATGTATGTGTTATATTTATATTGTTCATCCATTTTGAGAGATCATTTTAATGCATTGACTAAGAAATGAGGTAGATCCAAAGCTCAAGTAGACTACACCACAAAAGTTTTGGATGAAGCTGATATTTGATTTTCCCCTTCATCCTGATCTTCGTTACATTATTAACAGGGTGGACAACAAATAAACATCATGGTGGGCCCTAGGAAGTTTTCAACCGTGGGTGTTATTGTCCCCACTGTTTTTTGTAGTGTGGTCCACTTGAGCTTTGGATCTGCCTCATCTTTTGGGCCATGCCTTAAAATGATCTTGCAAAATGGATGGACGGTGTGGATATAATTATACGTACATCATGGTTGGGGCCATAAAACTTGGTGACGCCAACACACCACGGAGGTTGGTGGCACGCAATCCAGTTCCCCCATTTATATCTAGGAGGCGGATTTCCTACCTATAGCCTTTCCAACTAAGATCTTGTGCTTTGAGGCTAGGTCCGGCCACCTTGACGTTTATGAGAAATCCACCCTGCCTATCTATTTTAAGAGATATTTTAGGACAAGCGGCCAAAAGTGAGGCAAATCTAAAACTCAAGTGGGCCTCATGAGAGAAAAAAAGTGGGGGAAAGAAATGCCTACATTGAAATCTTCCTAGCTCTACATTGATGCTTATATGCCATCCCAAACGTTTATAAGGTCATTCCACTGGAATGAATCTGAAGACACAAAAAAGCCTTGCCTGATATAAAACTTTTGTGGCCATACGAATGTTTTCAATGGTGGTCACTCAATCCCCACTGTTTCCTCTTATGTAGTCCACTTGAGTTTTGGATCCATCTTATATTTTGTCAAATGTCCTAAAATGATCTCTCAAAATGGATGGACTGTGTAGATTTCTCACAAACATCAAGGTGGCCGGCCCAACCTAGCATCCCAGCGCCATCTACCTCTACAAGGTTAGGGATGCCCATCAAAAGTAGGGCACAACTTGATATTAGTGAGAAATCCACCCCATACATCTATTTTTCCATCACTTTTTAGGGGGCAGGCCCAAGAATGAGGTTGATGCATAGCTAAATTTGGCCAAACGAACCAGAAATAGTGGAATCCAAATGGCACTATTGAAACATTCGCACAAGATGTTATAGAGAAACTCATCTTATTCTTCTGTTTTGCATCTCACATTAGCATATGGGCCCAAAAATATACTGATCAAAAGCTACAATGTCCTAGTACGGCTTCTGACAAGTACCACGGTGGCCCCACCTGGGGTGGGTCAATCGGATTAGGAAGCGGATTGCCTATGACCGCAGGCACATATATGGGAGCGGATTAGCTATTAACTCGGTAACAACTTAGTGGGTGTTACCCTTAACTTGTGGGGCTCACCTTAATGAATTTGTTTCATATCCACTCTGCCCATCCGTTTTCTAAGCTCATTTAAGTATGTTATCCTCAAACTTAAGCAGATCCAATTCTTGGGTGGACCATACCACCATAAAAAGTGGTGAGTAACCACCAGTGGAGTTAGTGTGTTGATGGAGAGAAAGTGCAGTTTTTTGTCTCCAACCGGTCGACACCCCTTGGTCGACCGGTCTGAAATTTGGCTAGAAGGACCCCTGCATGCTGGACAGTTTTCTATCTGTTCAGACCGGTTGTCGACCAGTCTGGGGTCCTGGCCGACCGGTTGACAAACAGGTCGATAATTTGGTTTTTTCTCCACAAACTCTTTGGACTATTTTTGGGTGCCTTCGATCGGTCGACGATGCGCGTGGACTGTTATACATAGTTTCTTAATTGTGCTCTATCTCTTGCATGGTGCTATAAGAGAGCTTCTAATTCAAGGTTAATGATTCTAATAAGGTGTTCTATAGTTCCAAGGTAAGAAAGAGAGAAAAAGAGGAAAAGAGGAAGAGAGAGAGAGAGAGAGAGAGAGAGAGAGAGAGAGAGAGAGAGGAAGCTTGTTGGAAGAGGAGGCTTTTGCTTGTAAAGGTGATTCATGGTGCAATCGACGTCTCGGCTCTTCCACGTCCTCATGCTTAGTGAGATCTCTTCGTTTCTCATTCTTTTATTGTTTATCCGTTCTTGTATGAGTGAAGAAGGTTAGATCCAAGCGGGTTGTGCTTGAGATCGAAGGACAAACAATTTGCAGCATAGTGAATTGTTTGTCTGGACAAGGTCCAGTGGTTTTTACCTCTTTAAGGGTTTTCCACGTAAAAATCTCTTGTGTTGTGTGGTTGATGATTTGGTTTTTTTTTTATTGCATAATCATATCACATAATTCATGGACTTTGGTGGGCGAGATCCTAAGGTTTTGTGCAACGCACCCAACATGTGTCTCCTTAGCATTTCGAACCTAAGATGTGCAGTTAAAATGCCTAGGCATCTTCTAACTGGGTGCTTAGTCACAAAAGTTTTGGATTAAGCTAATATTTGCCTTTTCCATTCATTTAGTTTTGGTTGACATTATCCAATCTTCTTAAAATGTACCTTGAAAAGTTTTTAATGGCAATCATTTAATTATCACTGTTTCTTATGGTGTGGTCCACTTGAGATTTGGATGTGCTTAATGTTTGGGACTACGTCTTAAAATGCACTAGAAAATCAAATGGATAGGGTGGATATACTACATTTCATTAAGGTGGGCCATACGGTAAGGATAACAACCAGTAAGTTATTCCCTAGGTAACGACTAATCTGCACCTACACTGGTAGATTCCTATGCTGGGCTCGTGTGAGGCCCACAGATGTGTCCCGTAACAAATCCTCTCCATCCATCCAGTTTGCAAAACCACAACATAGGACAGGATAGGATTATAAAAATAAGGTCGATTTAAAACTCATGTGAACCATACCACATGAAATAGTGCGGATTGAATGCCTGGGTGGTAGGAGTTTTGGCGCAGCTGCAGGGGGGACGAGATCGATCACCGTCTCTCTCGTAAGATAATCGATCTGAATCCACGAATCTATCGAGCAGAATGACTCGATCTTCCTTGATTTCTCATGGAGCAACTTAAAGAGCACGAGCCAAAATAGAGAAAACTCTGAGAAATTGCATTAAAATTCTTGAATAATCTCTAAAACGAAATAAAACTATCACCTCAAACCGAAGCTTCGTAACCTAGGCGTCTTAATTGCAAAGGAAACAATACCAATGCAAAAACGAAACAAAATGATTTAAAATAGAAAGTTCGGATGGACCACAAAATAATCTAGAGAGTTCAGGCTATTCAACCAATAAATTTGACCGGTCTGACGAATGGTCAGGTGTGCACTAAAACAGTCTAACGACTTGGGACTGTGGGCGTTGGTAATTCGACTGGTGCTCAGATCGGTCGGGACGGGTCTTAGCCACGAGTGACCAGTTGGACGACCGGTTATCGGGAGCTATTTCTGCTTTATCTTCTGTTGCTTCAACTCCTTCTTTATTGTCTTCCACTGGTCCTTCTGTTGGTCCATCTTCATCATGTAGAGGTTAGCCACTCCCTCTACATCAGTCTCCCCTCCTTGAAAGGAACTTAACCCTGAGTTTGTGTTATCTTCTAGCTCATGATACTAGTATAAATCGGCGACTTTGAATGTACGGGAGATCTCGAACTCCTCTAGAATATCAACAACATAGGCATTGTCGTTGATCTTTCGGAGGATGGGCTCCGATCTAACCTTCTTATATTTGAGCTTGTTGTATATACTAGAATGAAAGCGTTCCTTGCGCAAATGGACCATAACTTGATCATTGACCACGAAGACCTTTTCACGGCGATGCTTATCGACGTCCTGCTTATACTTCTAATTTGACTTCGTTAGCTTAATTATCCCAGACTTCAGCATGTACTTCTTTGATTCTTACTTTTATGTTCTCCGCTACTATGCTTCTCCCTTGTACGACGAGTAAGGGAACCAAGTCATGCGTATGACGAGAAGTCCGCCCATACACGACCTGAAATGGAGACTTTCCCGTTGATTTGTTCGCCATATTGTTAAAGGCTAACTCAGCTTGAGGAAGGGCTAAGTCACATTGTTTCGGTTTGTTCCCTGAGATGCTTTGGATGATATTACCTAACGTCTTGTTTACCACCTTAGTCTGGCTATCTGTCTGTGGATGATACGCACTATTGAACTGAAGTTGGGTATCGAATCTGCTCCACAAAGTTCATCAAAAGTGACTAACGAATTTCGTATCCCAATCTAACATAATGGTCTTGGGAATTCCATGCAACCTTACAACCTCCCTGAAAAACAAATTGGCCACATTCGTTGCATCAAAGGTCTTCTTACATTGGATAAAATGTGCCATCTTCAAAAATTGATCTACCACCATGAACACTGAATCTGAACCGCGTTGTGTTCGTGGGAGACCTAGGATGAAATCCATTGAAATATCTTCCCAAGGACCCTCCGGCACGGGCAATGGAGTGTAGAGGCATGTATTTTGAGAGTGCCCCTTGGAAGTCTGACAAGTGTGGCACCACGCAACCATCCTTCCCACATCTCGGCCTAGGTGAGGCTAATAATAAAGCTCCTCCACTAATATCTTCATCTTGTCATGGCCCAGGTGACCTCCAAGCCCACCACCATGGAGCTCGAGCATAATCTTGTCGCGTAAAGAACACTGTGGGATGCATAATCGGTTCCCGTAGAATAGGAATTTGCCGTGAATATGAAAGTTGCCAGGATGGTTTCCCTTGCTTTGTACCCAATCTTCCTTGAAGTCCTCATCATCATCATATACCGTCTCTTTGAGGAAATTAAACCCAATCACCTCACTGGATAGTGTGACAAGGAGAGCGGCTTGGTGACTCAAGGCATCCACCACCTATTTTGTTAGCCAAACTTGTGTTTAAACAAAAAAGTGAATTCCTTCAAAAATGTGATCCATCTAGCATGCACATGATTGATGTTAGTCTGACTATTTATAAATTTTAAAGCTTAGTGGTCGGTGTTAAAAAAAACTTCTTGTGGATGATGTAATGTTGCCAATGTCGGAGATCTTGTACCACAACGTATAACTCTATCTCGCATGTGGACCATTTTTGTCTAACGTCGTTGAGCTTCTCATTGTAGAGGGCAATGAGTTTGCCTTCCTGGGATAATACAGCCCCAATCCCCAATAGGATGCGTCACAATCCACCTCAAAGACTTTGTTGAAATTAGGCAACACGAGGACTGGGGTGGATGACAACTTGTGCTTGATTTCAGCAAAACTACGGTCAGCTTCCTAAGTCCACTAGAATGTTCCTTTCTTCATGTAATTCGTGATGGGCGCGACTAATATGTTGAAATTCCTGACAAAGTGGCAGTAGAAGGTGGCTAATCCATGAAAACTACACACTTCATTAATGTTGGTTGGGGTAGGCCACTAACGTATAGTCTTCACCTTGTCCTCATCCACTTGGATGCTTGTATATGATATGATAAACCCTAGAAACAATAGTCGGTTCGTCAGAAAATCACACTTCTTCAGGTTTAGGTAGAGTTTGTTATCTTGGAGTACCTAAAGCATTTCTCTTAGGTGTGCCATACGAGTTGTTTCGTCTTGACTATAAATCAAAATATCATTTAAGTAAACCACAACAAAACGGCCAATGAAGGACTTCAACACTTGATTCATGAGCCGCATGAAGGTACTTGGTGCATTTGATAACCCAAATGGCATAACAAGCCACTCACTGGGCTATCCACAACGCCAACAAATATGATTCGGCCGTGGCCGAGCATACGAATAAGGGGCCCAAATTGGCCCGGTGGCGGTCAGGGTGGTGCGTTGGGGCCTGGAGAGACCACCTCTCATATCACGATTTGTGGTCGTTGGGTTGGGCACGCCCACCAACGGGCTCCTTATCCTTGCCCGATGGAACATCCATCGTAGGAGTCGGTGGTACCGATGTACGAGGTTTAAAAGGACACGTGAGTACTCGCGTTAGAACCGTCTATGCCGAGTGGCATAATGTATCGCATCCCCAATGCTCCATATCGGCAACATCTAGACACAATCCTGGATATTTGTTCTCAGCCCCTGATAAATCTTATGGTTTTCTAGGCATCCGTTTTCGATAGATTATTACAGGTGGCTAAACGGTTGAACTCGACCGCATATCCACCAACGGTCCAGCTGACTTGACGAAAATTCTGGAATTGTTGGAACAAAACCTACTCATAGCGTGGGGCAGGAATCGTTCATGAAGAAGTCTCCTCATCTGTGGCCATGATCGAATGGGAAGTTTGTTTTGAATGGCCCGGGAAGCCTATAATTGCTCCCACCACGCGGAGGCACCCAACTTTAACTTGTATGCTACAAGTTTATCCTTTTTCTCCTTATGGACCTCCATATAGTCGAAGAAATTCTCAACTTCAGCAAGTCAATCTAAGAATTCTTTGATACGCAAAAGCCTGTTAAAAGCTGGAAGTTCAGCCGTACCTCTATAGCCATATTCTGCATGATCACCATGATTGTTTCTGCCTACGGCGTGCTGTATGAGGGCTCCTTCTACTTCTCCCTTGCTATCATCCGATTCTCCTGCATCGGCCCGGCGGTTACTCGCAAGAAGGGCTTATTAGAAGATTGGGTTGTTTCAGACAGCAACTGCTAGCGGCTGTGCTTCATGTCGTGGAGCCAAAGACGATGCGAGGAGCTTGAAAGACGCTTGTAGCCCTTGCATAGATGTCTCAAACGAATGCTGGCGAGAATTCATCTTCTTTGCTAGATAGAGGATCCCCTGATCATCATCAGCGGGATTGTTGCCTTGTTCGTCACTAGAAGCCATCACTCGATGTTGTTCCTCGCTTTAATACCAACTAGAAGCCATAGGCGAGACGAAATTGATCACCGTCTCTCTCGTAAGATAACCAATCCGAATCTATGAATCTATTGAGCAGAACGGCTCGATCTTCCTTGATTTCTCAAGGAGCAACTCAAAGAACACAAGCCAAAACAGAGAAAACTATGAGAAATTGTATTAAAATTCTTGAATAATCTCTAAAACGAAATAAAACAACTATTTATATCACCTCAAACCCTAAGCTTCGTAACCTAAGTGTCCTAATTGCAAAAGGAAACAAAACCAATGCAAAAACGAAATAAAACAATTTAAAATAAAAAGTTCGCGGGACTTTTTGCGCATCTGCCGACCGGTGGGCCATAGGCCACGACCGGTCGGATGGACCACAAAACAATCCAATAAATTTGACCGGTCTGATGACCGGTCGGGATCAGTCGGTTCACTAACCATGATCGGTCGGGTGTGCACTAAAACATTCTAGAGACTTGGGACTGTGGGCGCTGGTAATTCGACCGGTGCTCAGACCGGTCGAAACGGGTCATGGTCACAAGCGACCGGTCGAACGACCAGTCATCGGGAGCTGTTTCTACTCTATCTTCTGCTGCTTTGACTCCTTTGTGGTCTTCCGCTGGTCCTTTTGCTAGTCCATCTTCATCATTAGTCACTCTCTCTACATTAAGTTCTGTATCAGGATGATATTTGTGCCTATAGTTTATCTAAGTGGTAATAATCTATAAACGGTTTGGATGGCATATCAAAATCATGGTTAGCTCCAGAAAGGTTTCAATGGTGGACATTTTCATTTCCACTGCTTCATTGGTGCGGCCTACCTAAGTTTAGATCTACTTATTTTTAGACCCATCCCATTGAAATATATGGCTGTAGTGAATTTGTCACGTACATATCCGTGGACCCCACACAGCCCCGGCTACAGGTATATCTCTGTGCCGAGGGTCACAGGCAATTTGCTTCCGATTTGGTCATTCAAGAATCACAGTCGTCGCCACGTCACCAACACAGATTGTGTCCTACCCCCTTTCGTCTCCCGATCAAAACAGGTAAGGGTGCTTGAGGGGACATGGTGGTGTATGGGTTCTATCCACACCGTCCATGGACCTTACCATAGAGAGTATAAACTAAAAAATGAGGTAGATCCAAGACTCAAGTGGACCACACTACAGGAAGTAGCAGTGATAATGACACATACCGTTGAAACTTTCCTAGGGCCCACCACGATGATTAAGTGCCATCCAACCTCCTCATAAGGTCACGTAGAGGTTAGGGGATGTAATCTGAGATTAGGATTGCCGCCTATGGGCCAAGGGATTAAGAGGGTTCTAAGGTGAGAGAAAGAGCTAGCGAAGAAGCTTGGATTTCTTTGGGTTGAGGAAAAGGGTTGTGTTTGTTCTTCTCATGTGAGAATTAGCTTCGGGTAGCTTGGGATTTCTCTTGTGGGCTGTGATCTAAGGTTTTCTTCTATAATCTCTTGAAACTTCTGATATCATAGTGGATTAGTGTCGCTTTATGCCTTGGTTTTTTACCCTTGAGGGGTTTTTCCACGTAAAAATCGGTTGGCCTTCTTATGTGTGATGATTTACTTGTTGATTGCCATTGTGGTGTGTTCCTCGCTTGCTTTGATTGCTTCCACTGTGGGGCTCCTAACCTCAACAAGTGGTATCAGAGATAAAAGTTGGGAAGGAGGCAGAGAGAATCTAAGGCGAGACATCAATGGCATCTTCTAGCATGAGATTCATTGTGGAGAAGGATTCTGTGAAAGAAAAACATGTAAAACGATCGGTATCTATGAAAGAAGTAAAGTTAAAAAAGGTGGATTGGTATGCCAATATCTCAATCAGGTTTGTCGACTGCAATCGGGTTTGATCGGGAGCACTATTCATGGTAGAGCTGCGGGATCGACAGCGGGATCCACGCGAGTGAGTGATGAAGGTGCAAGGATGAAGTCCATGAGGCATGAAAAATGGTGGAGCTATGATGACGACGAAGTAGAGATGAAGATGGTGTGTGGCAAGGTGTTGCATGAAGATTTGAGTCGTGGTAGAGTTTGTTGGGCTTAGACACCTCAAACCTTCAAGCATGAAGACCACCGACCGATCGGTCACGATGGAGCAAGACAGCAGGGTAGGTAAAACTTTTCTGGGCCATCCAACCAGTGGGGGTTCCGACCGATCAGTTTCCTTTTTAGTCTGGATTTCTTGCGCGGGTTTGTTGCGTAAGGAGTTTCTAATTTCAGTTTTTCCTATTTAAGGGGATGTAATCCGAGATTAGGATTGCTGCCTATGGGCCAAGGGATTGAGAGGGTTCTAGGGTGAGAGAAAGAGCTAGGGAAGAAGCTTAGAGTTCTCTGGGTTGAGGGAAATGACTGTGTTTGTCTTTCTCATGTGAGAATTAACTTCGGGTAGCTTGGGATTTCTCTTGTGGGCTGTGATCCAAGGTTTTCTTCTGTAATCTCTTGTAACTTCTGATATCATAGTGGATTGGTGTCTCTTTGTTCCGTGGTTTTTTACCCTTGAGGGGTTTTTCCACGTAAAAATCGAATTGCCTTTTTGTGTGTGATGATTTGCTTTTTGATTGCCATTGTGGTGTGTTCCTCGCCTGCTTTGATTGCTTCTGCTGCGGGGCTCCTAACCCCAACACATATTGTATATCTAAACTGTTCATCTATTTTTCCAGATCATTTTTGGGCATAGATGAAAAATGAGGCCAATCCAAATCTCAGTTAAAGCAAAACACAAGAAACTAGTTGGTGAGGCTAGGGTGGCATCGATTGGGCTTCCCATCCTTGAGTGAGAAGCTAGTTGGGGCCCACCATGGTGTTTGTGAAAAATCTACGCTGTCCATCCATTTTTTCATATCATTTTAGGGCATGCGCCAAAAAATAAGGTAAATCCAATACTCAAGTGGACCACACCAAGCAGATTCATTTTAGGGTCCAAAAATTGTCCATCATTAAAACCTTCTTAGAGCCCACTTCTGATTCAGTTCTGCCTAATTTTTTAGATCATGGCCCGAAATGAGATGGCAAAACAGATGAACGGCGTGGATCACACACATACATAAGATCCACGCATACATAAGGTAAGTGCAATTAACTTTTGTGAACGCCCACCACCTTCCGTTGGATAAAAATCGTTAAAACGAAAGTTCTAAGAACCAAAAATTGGCTTTTTAGCTACAAACCTTAACTTTTAAGGGATTATTTTAAATATATTGAAAGTGAGCGTGTTTCTATAAAGTTCTCTAAATCCAGTCGGTTTTAGGTAAATAAGTTTCTTAGTCCTTACAAAAAGAAAAAAAAAAAAAAAGTGTAATCAAAGGAAAGGAATGATGGTGAATTGAGCCCACCCATGATGGATTCACAATCCACTGCCTTGAGCCACTAGGCTACACCCCCCCTTATATATATACCTACAACCTGCATCTAAAAAAATCACAGAGAAATTCACTTTCAGGTTGAAAACTAACAGGCATAGAAATGACTCTTACATGAGATCATTTTGTATAGTAAAATCTCTTCTTTTATTCCCTCAGATCGTTTTGAAATATATTTTTAATCTAGTGTTTTTGGTTTCAGTACAATCTATTCTCGTTCATCCACCGTCACAGGCAGAAGATGTCGATAAGCCTTAGAGTTTTCTGCAAGGCAGACAGAAATTACTCACTCGCTGTCAGAGATGGGATGGTTGTTCTTGCGACGTCCAATAAGAATGACAAGCTCCAGGCATGGATTCCCACTTCGTTTTTTGGCTTTTTAATTTTATTTCTTCAATTAATCTCAATAAGAATGGCAAGCTCCAGGCATGGATTCCCATTTCGTTTTTTGGCTTTTTATTTTTATTTCGTCAATTAATCTGGGTTTTGGATTGTGAAATTATTATTTTTTTTTTTTATCTTTTTGTTTTTTATTTTCTCGCATGTGAAAATTTGAAAATCTGGGGATTTTTTTTTTAATCCCGGGGTTTCTCTCAATGGAATTTTTCTAAAACGCGTCTACTGTTTGTACTATAGACAATCAACCGCCCACTTTCCGCAAGTTTATTCCACTCGCTGTTAGCACCCTTTTTTGTATTTGGTTTTATAGTTTTAAAAAACCAATATTTAGGGCTGTAAATGGGTCAGTGGACCCGATGGGGGTACCTGAACCCAACCCATTTAGACCCGACCCAAACCCGACCCATTTGTTAAATGTTACAGGTCTGGGTCCAAGAATAGACCCATTTGTTAAACGGGTTTGGGTCTGATTTCCTTTATATTAGGCCCGAACCGACCCGACCCAAACCCATTTAGTAAGTGGGCGGGTTTGGTCTATGTTACAAGGGACCTGTCCAGACCCGGTTTTAAGCCTTGTAAAATGCTTGCATACTTGATCCAGACCCGGACCCATTAGACCCGGCCCATTTATAAATGGGTCTGGGTGGATCTCCCTCTACCAGACCCGAACCCATTTATAAATGGGTCTGATGGGCTGACTCAGACCCGACCCGGACCCGCCCATTTAGTAAAAGGGTCTGGGTCTAAAATTTGGACCCAGACCCGTTTAGTAAATGGGCGGGTCTGGTTTTGGCTAAACCCGCCCTGAACCCGACCATTTACAGCCCTACCAATATTACCCTCACTTACAACGCACCTTACGGACCCTTACAGTGAAGGAGAAATTTTGCTACACCCACCATGATGTATTAGTTGTATCCATGCCGTCCATCCATTTGGCGAGATTAGTTTATGGCATGACACCAAAAATCAGGCAGATTCAAAGCTTAAGTGGACCTAGGACTGAAAATAGTGGGAATTAAATGCCAACCATTAAAAACTTATTGAGGGCCACCTGAGCTTCTGATATGCCTCATTTTTAATATCATGCCCTAAAATGATATCTCCAAATGGATGGACGGAGTGGATACAGCACATACATCATGGGGTCATTACTAAACCCGGTGTAACTATCGTAGCTAAATCTTGGGTGCAGCAAATTTTTTCTCCACTACACCCGGTGTAACTAGCGAAGCCCATTCTCTTCATCTTCACTCATTTCTTCACACGGTGCGTGGGGCCACCTTGATGTTTGTGTGAAATCCACCTCATCCATCTATTTTCCAGTACCTTAGGGCGTGGCAAAAAATGTGGCAGATCCAAAGTTCAAAGTGGGCTGACGGTGACCTCAACTGTGGGCGTTCAATTCTCACTCTTTCCTATTGTCTGGCCCACTAGAGTTTTGAATCAGCCTCATTTTAGGGCCTATGCCCGAAAATGAGATGGCAAAACAGATCGACGGGTAGATTTCTCAGTAACATCTTATGACCCACGAATGAATGCATCAATGGTGGGCGCCAACTCCTCGCTATTTCCTGTTCATTTGGCTTGCATAAGCTTTGGATCAGCCTCATTTTGAGGCCTATGCCCTAAAATGAGATGGTAAACCAAATGAAAAGGTGGATTTCTCACAAACACCCAGGCAAGCCTCACTTTTTATTGGCATCCCTGATGCTCCTGGAGTTACTAGGTCTATGTTCAAGCTCGCGGCCCAGAGATAGGGTCTATTGACCTTCAATCATTACAATGATCGTGCATGCAACAACTTGGGGCCATAAGCACATAGATTAAGTTAGGCCAGGATAGGGGCAGCACCATCTTGGGTAAGACTGGGAATGCACCTAATCCGCCCCCCTCCTAAATAGGGAAGCAGATTGCGTCCTGCCCAAGCTGGACAATAATCTGTCTAGTCTGGGATCTGTGGGCGCACAGTGATATATGGGTTTTATCCATGTCATCCATCCATTTTTTTTAAACCAAAAAAAGAGGCAGATGATCCAAGGTTCAAGTGGAACTAAGCACCCGAAGAAGTGGTAATGACATCCACTGCTGAAACCTCCCCAAGGGTCACAGTGATGTTTATTCGACCTGTTAACAGGGTTAGGGAAAACACACATATCAGATTGATCCAAGACTTCTACAGCTCCCAAGAAGTTTTCTATGGTGAGTCGTTCAATCACCTTTGTATGGTCCACTAAATCCTTGTATCTGCCTCACTTTTTGGTTCTTATCTTAAAATAATCTGAAAAATGGATGTAGGGCGTGGATAGAACCTATACATCATAATGGTCTCCACAGAGTTCCGCTAGACGGAGACTCAATCTATGTTGATTATGTGCTCTTTTTAGAAAAGGAAAAAGTTTGATACTCTTGCATGTGATCCAATCATGGGCCATGACTTTAAAATGAGGTGGCTCACCGTGACATGTATTTAAAATACACCAGTACCACCACGGCGTCACCAGGCCATCTCAAGGTAAGTTGAGGCCTTAGGCGAGGATTCAAATGAGGCTTTTTTATTTAAAATATTAATTAAAAAATTAAAAATAATAATTATATATAATAAAAATATTATGAAAAAGGGTATATTAGAAGGTGTTTAGTAATTGGAGAAGGTTTTTTCCAACTATTAAGAACTGTTGAATGAGCACGTGGATATTAAAACAAAAAGGTATTAGAGCCCATATTGGTTAGCTCCGATACCGATATCATATTAGTTGATATATCGGTATCGGTGATAAAATTTTGTACAGGTGATTTTATTTTATTTTATTATTATTTTATTTTGATTTTTTTAGTTGGATACTGGCCCCTAAAATAAGTTGAAATAATAGAACAAAATGATGACAATAAGCATATTCATAATGAAAGTAAAATAGCACCGAATGTAATCATCATCGTGTCTTTGCAAATATTTTTCCATCCACATAGCACCGTATGCAATCACCATCCTGTATTGGCAGCAGGTTAAAGGATATTTGGACTAAGTGCTGGCCTCACTCAACATGGTGTGACCCAGTTCGTGGGGCCCGCCTTGATGTATCTATTGTATACCCAGGCTGTCCATCCATTTTTTCAGATTATTTTACAGTGCGAGCCTAAAAATGAAGTAAATCCAAATCTCACATGGACCAGTGATCATTTTTTCCTGAAACAGTGGTTATTGAACACCCACCACCTTCATCCAGGTCTTTGTGTCCTTATCAACAGATTTGATGGCAAATAAACAAATATTGGGCATTACAGTGTGCCCTAGGAAATTTTTAATGGTGGCCGTTCAATCAGAATTGTGATCGACTTGAGATTTGGATGTGCTTAATTTTTTGTTTCATATCCTCAAAATGAGCCGGAAAAACAGATGGAGGTCCCGGATATCCAATACATGCATCAAGGTGGGCCCTATAATCAGGACACACAGCATTCGGTGAGGCCAGGCTCACCTCGTTTGGAAATCCTTTAAGCTGCCCAAAAGACACCAATCCAACAAGGATTGCATACGGTGCTCTGTGAGCCCCACCATGATTTATATGTTTTATCCATGCCATCCATCCATTTTTCCATATCATCTTAGGGCATGAGCCAAAGAATGAGGCAGATTCAAACTTATTTGGATCACACCATAAGAAACAATTAATGATGTTTAATACCTGCAATTAAATCTTGGGACCCACCAAAGTTTTGTATGAAGCTGATATCTGTTTTTTCCCTTCATCCCGGTTGTGTGACTTAGTCAAAAGTTCGAAGAAAAAGAAACATTGTGGTGAGCATTAAGGTGGCTCTAGGAAGTTTTCAGTTGTTGGCATTCAATCACAACTGTTTACTACAGCGGGGTCCACCTCAGATTGATCTTCTTCGTTTTTGGGCTCTTGCCCTGAAATGACATGAAGAAATGGATGAATGGCGTGGATAAAAAGCATACATCAGGGTGGGACCTACAGACCAGCGACCAGTAATTAGTCCCAACAATGCAATCAGCATTTGGAGAAGACAGTTAATTTTATCGTTGTGTAAAATTCCCTAAAAATTAGGAGACTTCACTCCACCCGAGGCCTTAGGCAACCGCCTAAGCTGCCTAGCGGTTGAGCCAGGCCTCTGCATCACCCATATTAGGCCTAGGGAACAAGTTTCCAATCTATCCGCGATTCAAGTGGACCACGCCATTAACAAGAGTACAAGGCAATGCTCGCCCTCAAAAACGGTTTCCAACTGTTTGGCCCATTTGAATCGCAGTTAGACTTGATATTTTGATCTAAGGAATAAATTTTATCGGGCCACCTCATGCTTAGATTAGATACTGTATTATCATCATAATGTGCTACAAAAAAAAAAAAGAAAAATCAAGGGTAAGCATTCACTTGCCATTATTTTTGTGTTATGGGATGCACTTGAGATTTGGATCTTCCTCATTTTTCAGATTATGCTCTGAAATAATGATCCACAATTGACATAGGGCATGGATCGTTCTGGGGCCCACAATAGCCCTCTGTCCCAGTGAATTCCACTTCATAAATGGCATGATATAATATTTGAATCCTTTTATAAGGATGAAATGGTCTTTTTTATAAGATAACGGATGATGTCGTTACTAAGCTAGTAGTCAAAGTCAACCAAGTACCATATTTCAAATGTTAAGCAGGTTTTGAGAAGAGTTTAAAAGTGAGCTGTTTTTTGGTAATGGCTCAAAACACATGCACTTCGTCTCGTTTTTAATTAGAGAAAAGAAAGCAGCTTCTCGTAGAATTCATACCAAGTGGAGTAAGGGTGTCCACGGGCCGGTCAGGCTTGGACTGAAGTATCACACACACACACTCTCTCTCTCTCTCTCTCTCTCTCTCTCTCACAGCAATGGTTCTAGTACACCCACCCACCCTCCCTCCCTGTTAGTATACCCCACATTGGGAATCGATACAAGGACGTTAGTGTTGAAATGGATTATCTTCACTCAGTCTACCACTGTCCCAAAGGTGTGGATGTGAAACGAGGCTGTCCTTTACAAGCCTTGCAGATTGCAGACTGAGTAAACTCCATAGAGCCCAATGTGATGTATTTGTCTTATCCACACTCCATGAGTCCTAAAATCATTTGAGGAAATGGTGGACGGCTCGAATTTTTCAAAGAGCACTATCAAGAAGACGGTCTACCATGGACACGAGCACACATGATATCTTTGTGTAACCATAATTTTTTGGCCCACTTTTGTGATGCTTATTGCAAATACGAACCGTCCACCATTTTCACCATCTCATTTTAGGGCATGGGCTCAAAATCCAGTCTGATCCAACGCAACGGTGGATCCCAGTGGATGGCTTACCATAGCTGAAATTATCAATGGTTTAGTTTTGATATTTATGGCGGGCTTACTTTTGTGATGCTTATTACAAATCCAAACCATTCACCATTTTCTCCATCTCATCTCATCTTAGGGTGTGGGCCCAAAATCCAGTCTGATATAATGCAAAGGTGGGCCCCAATGGGTCTGTGGCTTACCATTGCTGAAATTATCAATGGTCTAGTTTTGATATTTTTAGGCAATTCAAACCGTTAAAATGACATTTCCAACCATTTAGAATGTCATTCCTGGTGGGTTGAACGTAACCATGCACCAGCTGTTGCCCATGATCTAAATTTTTTATGGTCCCATGGCAGTTTGAAGGGCTTGGGTTCAATATGCACTGTTGCCTTCCATGTGGCCCACTTTGAATTCCCAATCTGAATCATGATTTTGGCCCAAGCCTTGGAATTATATTAGGAAATAGTGGATGGATTTTTTTTTTTTTTTGCCAAGAACAAGTACACCCCACCATCAATACCCCATGCAACATGTTCGGTCTTATGCATAGACTAGGATAAAATTGTGGTTCTTCACTTTGAAGACGGTAAATTTGTCATTTCCCCAACTTTCATACCTAAAAGCTAGGGCTGTAAATGGCCGGGTTTGGGGCGGGTTTAGCCAAAGCTAGACCCGCCCATTTACTAAACGGGTCTGGGTCCAAATTTTAGATCCAAACCCTTTTACTAAATAGGCAGGTCCGGGTCGGGTCTGAGTCAACCCATCAGACCCATATATAAATGGGTCCGGGTCTAGTAGAGGGAGATCCACCCAGACCCATTTATAAATGGGTCGGGTCTAATGGGTTCGGGTCTGAATCAAGTATGGAAGCATTTTACAATGCTTAAAACTGGGTCTGGATGGGTTTGGGCTAGATGGGTCCATTGAAACATAGGCCAAACCCGCCTACTTACTAAATGGGTTCGGTTCGGGTCGGGTCGGGTTAGGCCTAATATAAAGAAAACCAGACCCAAACCCGTTTAGCAACTGGGTTTGTTCTTGGACCCAGACCTGTACCACTTAACAAATGGGTCAGGCTTGGGTCGGGTCTAAATGGGTTGGGTCCGAGTACCCCATCGGGTCCACTGACCCATTTACAGCCCTATTAAAAGCTGTCCAGGATGTAGAAGGTCCATGGATGGAAATGGTAGGCGGTTTTGTAGAAATATTTTGAAGTAACAGTATTTTAGTCATAAACCAAACCATAGGCGGCGTATGGGGAAAAAAAATCCCTGAATGTAACTCCTTTTAGTTCTATATTGATCATCTTAAAAAATTATTTTTATTGCAATGTTGTGGTTTCTTCCATAAATTTTGAGAATGAGAAAAAATGAAAAAAAATAATAATTTATTTTTATTTTTTATTTTATTTTTTATCTTTCTAGGGTATTTTACTAAGAGTAGTGTTGAATTTATTCAGGAAGAGGGTCTCTAATTAGGGGAAATTACAATCAATCACAGGCTAATCAAATCTAATTACAATCAAATACAACCTAATGGGATCTAAAAATAAAAGGAAGGATACACAAGAAATAAGACTTTCCTAATATTTTTCATCTATATTTTTTACATAATATTTTATTTATTTATTTCTTTGTTGGGTTTGTGTTGCAGCACTGGGTGCAGGACAATACATACACCAGCAAGATGCCGGATACCTTTTCTCTCATCAATAAAGCTACTGGTCTGGCCTTAAAGCACTCCATGGGTGATACCCTCCCCGTAAGTTTATACTCTTTATTTTGGTTTCAGTCTTTTCTACAGAAAAGAGGAAAAAAAATTCAATATAGTTTTTCAATTTTTAAAGTGTTGGAATTTCAGTATAATATAGTTTCCTCAAATTACTGCTTAACCAAGATGCTAGAGAGCACAAATGGGTTTGTTATTTGGTAGTGTTTCTTTTATAAGGTCTGCAATTTATGCTCATTTTACCTTCTATTTTGCATTCTATTTATAATTTTAATGCATTAGAAGATCATGAAAGTATGTCTTCATTCATTTTTGTATTTTCTCTAATAAATAGTAGCTTGATCTACATTTTGGGGTATGAGGAGGGCATTGGCTACATGCACAGAAAACCATCCCAATCCTACTCCTTCCTCGTTTGTCATTGTAGAATTCAACCAAGATGAGGGTTGTTCATCAGGTGAGGGGTACCGTCTATGTCCGGTGGCCTCAAAATGGGGCTAGTCTGGTCATCAGGCGGGCACCATGTGCGTGTTAGATGTGAACTTCTGGTCTTTCTCTTTCTTTCTTTTTTTCCCTTTTCTTTTTAAGTTTTCTTAATGATTAGATCAGCCCTATACATGGTAGGATCCACCAAATGAATGAACCTCATACTCATTCTAAATTGCATGTCTAAGAGATTAGGATTAATAACAGATGTCCACTGCATTTCCCTTAGGATTAATAACAGATGTCCACTGCATTTCCCTTTGAGTATATGGAAGAAGCGAAAGCTAAAATTTTGGTAGGCAAATATTAGATATGTCAAGCCCAGAAAGCAGCCCTGGCCACCAACATGTAACTTGTAAGCCCATGTGATAATATGACACATTGCAAGAAAAAGCTTTCCATCAAGTCGACTCATTGTTTAATCTCGTGGCCTGAAAACCAGGCATCCATGGTGTTTAAAACAAATGAATGGCTTGAAAAATCTACATGAGTTCACCATTCCAAACCATCTGAAGGTTCTATACATTTACATGAGCTCACAAATCTGAACCATCTTAAGATTCTAACCATTCACATTAACTCACAAATCCGAACCACCTCAAGGTGCTAACTATCCACATGAGTCCACAATTTTCAACCATTTCATGCTGAACATGCATGATTTGAGGGAGGAAGTTCTTTCAAGTTAGCAAGTTATCAAATGGTAGGTTTACACATGATTTACTCTTTAATAAAGGGCCAGTATACACAAGATTCCACATTCAATAAGGGGTCTAATTAGTCACCATTGTTTAATTAGTTTGTTGCACTCATACACTAGAGCAAGAGTCTAACTTGTAGACATACACACATAATGTGCACCTCATGGATCTAACTTGCCACACTAATACACATAAACATTAGTCTATCTCATCACATTCGAGTAGTGAACTGTTTTAGTCACCACCATAGAAGGTTTTTTTTTTTTTTTTTTTTTTTTTTTTTTTTTTTTTTTAAGAAACTACACTTTATTGAAAACCAGAAAGCCCAACACACACTTCAGACAGGCCCAAGGACAAAAAAAATGCAAGGGCCCACCTATCATATACTCCAACCCTCTACAACCACCATACAAGGTTTGAGTGTGCTAGTTTGTGCACTACTAACCAGTAGTCGAGTGGACCAACATAAGCGCCATATACCCATGCTCAAGTGAATCAAGTCAAAGCATCATTCACACATGTTCAAGTAAACTAAGTATCATTCACCCATGCTCAATTGAACTAATTCAAGCATCATAAACACTTATTCAATTGAATTTAGTCAAGTATCATTCACACATGGTCAAGTGAACTAATTCAAGCATCATAAACACTTACTCAAGAACTATGTCAAGCATCATTCACACATGTTCAACTGAACTAAGTCAAGCATCATTCACACATGTTCAACTGAACTATCATTCACACATGTTCAACTGAACTAAGTATCCATAGCCTAGTGGTACAATGAATGAAAATAACCTTGTTTCACATTGAGGTCTTGGCATCGATTCTTAAGCAGGGGTGGCTAACATTGCTGGGTGAATAACAATGGGGGTGGATGTACTAATAGTGGGGTGTGTGTACTAACTCAAAAAAGAAAAGAAAAAGAAAAAGAAAAGTATCATTCACATACGTTCAAGTGAACTAAGCGCATCATAGATCATGTTCAAGTGAACAGCTAAGCCAAGCATCATTCATAAATGTTCAAGTGAATTAAGTCAAGCATATCATTTACATATGTTCAAGTGAACTAATTTAAGCAACGCTACCAGTGGAACGCACCCCAAAGGGTAAAGGGTGTGCTCAATGAAAGGTGAGCTATGGTAGTTGCAGCAGAGACAAATGGTTGGAAGCAAGTCCGCAGAAGAAACTCCAAACCCCCAGAATCAGATTACACAGTCTTTGTGGGAAACATCACTTTTGACACGTCTAAGGAGGATTTGCTCAGGATCTTTGGGAAGATCGGAAAGGTGAATGATGCATTCCTTCCTCAATCCTCAGAGGTGCTTAAACATAGGGGATATGCTTTTGTTAGATTTCTATATGAAGCCGATGCTTATGCGGCCATCTCCACTTTCCACGGTAAAAGGATTGATGGAAGAGTAGTCACAGTGGCCCATGCCATTCCGAGAAGGAAATTCCAAGGCTCATCCAAGGTGTCTCCTTCCTCCTCTACCCAGATCCCCCATCCGAAAACGCTCCCTTTGCTTGCACCTGATGTGACTCAGCTCCAACAGTCTTTCTTGGAAGTCACTAGAGGAACCCCTGTTTACAAAGGGGATAAACATCGTGTCCCTCCCATCTCACCCATTCGTGACGTGCCGAATGCAGATCCATTGGAGGGAATATCCGTCAGAGCTAACCAAGCTGAGGTGGATGTCAAAATCCAGGAATTGGGGCTGGCCCTTGTGGGAATAGCAGAACATAAGAATGTTCCCCTCATCCGTTTGATGAAATGCCTCAGAGACTCGAAGTTTAAGGCAGCTGCGGTGGACATATCAAGAATAGCCATCGACCGATTTTTGCTTGTTTTTAAGACAAGCATGGAGCTCAAATCTTTCCTCTCTGATTCTTCATTGCACAGGCTCATGGGGTTATCTAAATTGAAGGCATGGACCCCCCCATCCATCTTGGAAGGAGAGGGTACATGGATTAGTCTACAGGGGATTCCTTCTCATGCGTGGTTCAATTCAGTTTTTGTTGGATTGGGCCAGACATTCGGGCGAGTGATTGAAGTGGACAGGTGCTCTCTCCTTGGGCTGAACCAATCAACTGCAAGAGTTAAGGTCGCACTTCGTCCGGGAGTAGACCTATCCAAGGTCAGGAGCCTCATCGTATCATCGGTATCCTACCCTGTTTGGGCAGTCGTGGAAGCATCTGGTGCTACAACGGCCCTCTCTGTGGAGGCTGAGGGGGGTCCTCCTCAGTCTGGATCGACTCGGCAATGGGTGGAACAAGCCTTTCACTACCCTCTCTGCCCACCCCCTCCCTCAACCCCAACTCCGGATCCTCCATCCTCATCGCACCCACCCCCTATCATACCCCCACTTCCACCCAAACCACCTCCCCCAGCCCCAAATCCAGACAAGGCCCAACCCCTCTCACAAGATCAGGACCCATCATTACCTCATAGCCCACCTACGGAACACCCTTCATCCCATACTCTTCCTCATATCCAAGCTCAAATTCCATCTAATAACCATCCCAAATTCCCTGCCCCTCCTCTAATTCAAGCCCTCTCCACATCTTCGAACCAGCATCCATACCCTGCCCTTCCCCAAAACCAAGTATTAAGCCCACCCCCACCCTCAACCACGATTTCGATCAACTCCCCCATGAACCCAGTAGAGGTCCGAGATGTGAATGTTTTCAGCCATGATGCTCTCAAGACGATGGTGAAAAACTAAGATTCAGTAGCTAATGTGGATGCCCAATTACAGAGTTGTGGTCAGCCCCAGTATACAGGCTCGGAGCAGGCCCCCATCCAGCTGGTCCAAGCAGTTGTCTCAAATCCTGCCTCCCCGGTTCAAAATCTGAGGTATCACCCGGTTCAGAATCTGATGTATCAAAGTCTGGAAGGCATTGGTCGAGAACCAATGTCGTATGATGCGGCTTATGGGGACCTTAGACCCATGGTGGCAAAAGCTTTGTCCGTGGGAAGTAGTCCATTGAAGGTTAACGATATGTTTGAAGAGGAACCTGAAGACCAAGATGCAGAGGCATGGAACGCCGTCTATTTCCCTGGAATTAGCCAGCAGTGCGGCTTGGGTGAAATCAATCTGGCGGTAGACCTCACCCCTTTCTTCTACCCTCCGGAAAAACTGGCTGACGACAAGACTCCCACCTCGTTGGCAGCTGAGGCAGGGGCTCCTTTGCAGCAGCTACCCTGTGTCCACGATGTAGACAGCATGCTTCTGATGCAGGGATCGGGGCCTATTAATGTCAGCGGGGACAGCGAAGTTGTCGGTAGCTCTGTGGAGCCGGAGGGCTGCATTGATCCATTTTCAGACAACCTTGAGGTTCGAAGGGTGTTGGTGGAATCGAGCGAACACCGGCAGTCAGATGTAGTCATTCAGCCCACAGCAAATCGAGAGATTACCACCCACCCAGTTCAGCAGCAGGACTCCAACATCAATGCCAATAGGCTTATGAAAAGGAAATCAAGCAGGTGTGTTCAGGTAGCAGGGACTGCAGATGCTGATAGACGTCCGCTGAGAGATTGGAATGGTAGATTACGGAAGATGAAGAGACGGGCCGTGACAAACACGAAGTGCTTGAATGGATAACATCCTCATCTGGAATGCTCGAGGGGTGGGTAACAAGCCCACCATCAGGTCGCTGAAGCGCTTAATTAGAGAATTTAAGCCGCCGATTATTGCCATTTTGGAACCCATGCTTTCCGATGATAAAAGAATTAGCACAGGCCTTAAGCTAGGATTTCACGCCTCATGCTCCAATGCGATGGAAGGGGGAAAGGTCTGGATTTTTTACAACTCTCAGCTTCAGCTTCACGTAGTGCAAGCCTCCTCTCAGATGCTGACAGTAGCAGTGGGACTGCAACAGATTGCTTCAATGGTAGTGGCCTCGGTGGTGTATGCCAAGTGCTCCAGGGCTGAGAGAAGACTTCTTTGGGAGGATCTGAAGCTGGTGGCTAGTAGTGGATCATTCCCTTGGATTGCTGTAGGGGACTTCAACACGGTCCTATCTTCCAATGATAGGAAAGGGAGCGGTTTATTCGACACGGCTAGTTCGACTGAATTTGCTGAAGCTTTGGAAAACGCTGGGCTGTTTGATGCAGGATTCATGGGTAATCGATTTACATGGTGTAATAACCAGATGGGTATGTCCAGAAAGTAGGCGCGCCTAAACCGTGCGTGTTTCAACACCCTATGGATGAACAAATTTCCAGCTTTCCAAGTCAGACACCTTGCACGTTCTCAATCAGATCATTCTCCCCTCTTGCTCTCCTTCCCGGCTGAAGCTCCTTCCTTTCCTCGCCCTTTCAGATTCCTGCGCACGTGGATGCTGCATGGCTCCTTCATGGACATCGTTAGAACAGCTTGGGTTTCAGACATAGTTGGTGATCCAAGCTTGGTTCTTCTCAGGAAACTAAAGAATGTAAAGGCTTCTCTCAAAATTTGGAACAGGGATGTCTTTGGAAATGTATTCCACAACATCAAGGTGGCGGAAGCAAATCTCCTGCTTGCAGAACAGAGTGTCCAATCTGCAGAGGATCCTTCCTCTGCTCTTCTCAGCTTGAAGGAAGCTACGCTCAGGTTGCAACAGGCTGAATTGCAGGAAGAAACTTTTTGGAAACAAAAATCCAGAAATTCTTGGTTGTGCGAAGGAGATCGGAATACTAAATTCTTTCATAACCAAGCTACGGCCAAATCCAGGAGAATGTCGATCCTTGAGATCAAGCTTGAATCGGGATTGGTTACAATGGATCCTCAGGTGATTAAACAGGCAGCTGTCGATTATTTTTCAGATCTTCTGTCTGCGTCTAACACAGGGCCGATGGAGGAATTGCTGGACGTGATTCCAAACCTGATGTCAGCTGAGGATAATCAAGGTCTTCTGCATGAACCTTCTCTTGACGAAGTTCATGAGGCGGTAAACTCCCTCCCTCTTGATGCGGCTTCCGGTCCAGACGGTTTTTCAGGGGCTTTCTTCAGGGGCTGCTGGGACATTGTCCGTGATGACGTTGTCAAGGCTGTTCAAACATTCTTCCATGGAGGGAATATTCCAAGAGCGTTCACGTCTTCCTTAATCTGTCTAATCCCCAAGAAAGATAATCCATCTAAGTTCAGTGATTTCCGCCCAATTAGCTTATGTAACTGCATATACAAAGTCTTTTCCAAGATTGTAGCAGATAGGCTGAGTTCCTTTCTCCCGAAGCTCATTCCTTGGAGCAAGGGGCGTTCATTAAGGGCAGATCCATTGCGGAGAGTTGTGCTCTTGTCCAGGAAATCTTTCGTGACATTGATAGGAAGGTTAGAGGAGGGAACATCCTGCTGAAACTAGATATGGAAAAGGCTTACGATCGGTTAGAGTGGGGTTTCCTTAAGCAAGTGCTGGCAAGATTTGGGTTCTCGCAGTCTTCGATTCAGCTGATAGAAAAGCTCTGGAACAATTGTTGGTTCTCCATTCTAATCAACGGTGAGGCTTGTGGATTTTTTAAATCTTCAAGAGGTCTTCGTCAAGGAGATCCAATTTCGCCGGGGCTGTTCATTCTAGTAGCGGAAGTGCTTAGCCGTGGATTCAAAAGGCTGGTGGAAAGAGGTTTCTGCTCTCCTTTTCAGACTCGAAGCCACTGTCAGATGGTCTCACACCTCCTCTACGCGGATGACACCATTTTGTTTGCAAATGGGAGCTCGAAATCCCTCCGGGCCATTGCGTTGTTCCTTCAAAAATACCAATCGAGTTCAGGTCAGAAGATTAACAGCAACAAAAGTTTCTTCATCTTATCATCCAACCACCCCACCTCTCGCTGTAGGACAGTGGAATCTATTCTCAGTTTTAAGAAAGGAGAGGCCCCTTTTTCTTATCTTGGGATTCCGATCTATCGAGGCAGGCCTAAGAGAATTTATTTTCAACCGATGCTTGAGAAGATTCGGAGCCGTATTGCTAGTTGGAGTCTCAGAATTTTAAGCCAGGCTGGGCGTCTTGCGCTGATTAAACATGTGCTCAGTGGGATGCCGATTCACCTGCTGTCAGCGACTGACATTCCTTCGAGTGTGGTGCAAGATCTGGAGAAAGCTTTATCCAATTTTTTCTGGGGATGGAATGAGGGTAGAAGGAAATGTCATTGGACCTGTTGGAAGTCTATTTCAACCCCCATTGATGAGGGTGGTCTGGGTATTCAGGGTATCAAGAGTGTTATGCGTGCTCTTCGAATGAAGCTGGCCTGGGCTGTCAAATATACAGCGTCCAAGACGATATGGGGATCTTTCTGCAGCTCTAAATACAGAAGAAGCCTTGATATGAATGGTGTCATGCCGGACGTAGCCTATGTCTCCCCGATGTGGAAGTCTATCTGCAAGATGTTGCCGGCCATAGCTTCGAAGGTACGTTGGCTGGTGGGAAGTGGGAAATGCCATCTTTGGAACGACAATTGGACTGGTCTTGGGCCTCTCAAAGACTGGTGCATTCAGCCCCCTCCCCCCATTCTCGAAGATGCGCAAGTAGAGGCTGTGTTGGGGCATGAAGGGCTGAAGCCAATGAACATTTTTTCTGCTTTACTTCCGAAGATGGTGCTAGATCACATTAAGGAGGAGGGAATCTGTACAAATTCAGATGCGGATACCTGTGTTTGGACAGCTTCAACGTCTGGGGATTTTGAGGTTAAGACGGCTTGGAGTATGGATAGAAGTTCAGGTCCAAAAAAACCATGGGCCAAATGGGTTTGGAATTCCGTCGTGCCCCCAAAAATTTCACTTTTTACTTGGAAACTTCTTCATAAGGCAATTCCGGTTGATGATAGAGTTCAATCTAGAGGAATCTGTTTAGCCTCTAGATGTTCTTGTTGTGGAAGCTCGCCGATGTCGGCTCCCAAACATGAAACCATTGATCACCTTTTCGCTCAAGGGGATTTGGCAGAACAGGTTTGGAGACATTTTGAAAGTCGTCTAGGGACAGCCGCTCATCCTCATCAGCGTCTTCTCGCCGTTAACCGCGCGAACCGATGGTGGGTGCTGACCAGCAATAGGAATTGCTTCTCTACGCTAATAGGATTTACCCCCTGTTTCATTTTTTGGGAACTTTGGCGGGCTAGAAATGCAGCTCGTTTTGATCAGTCTATGTTGAATGCCTCGACCGTTATTCGCAATGTTCACGCATGGTTGGACTGGGCGTTTCATCTTCTTCAGGCGCGGAAGAGTTTGCCAGGCGCTCCCAAGGTAGTATCTGACTCATCTTCAGTGATCAAATGGAAGAGGCCAGCGGTCGGCTGGTGCTCGCTCAATGTGGATGGTTCGGCTCTTCTTAACCCAGGGAAGGCTGGAGGTGGAGGGGTTTGTCGCAACAGGGCGGGCGACGTCATTTTCGCTTTCTCCTCGGCTTATGGTACAAGCTCCAATAACAGAGCTGAGATCAAGGCCTTGGTTGAGGGGCTGTCTTTATGTGTGGATAAGGGCATATCCAAAGTAGAAGTTTTGTCGGATTCGAAGGTCGTGGTAAATCTTCTTTCTTCTCACCATCGAACCCCTTCCTGGAACATGTGGTACTGGCTAGCCAGATTTTCAGCCTTAAAAAGGAAGTTGGAGGTTTTGATTTTTCACACCTTCAGGGAAGCTAACCCTGTTGCAGACGGCCTTGCTCGATGGGGCAGTTCCTCTCAGCAGAATCGGCTATTCTCGTCGGCGGCAGACCTGCCTGCTAGGATTAGGGGTCTTCTTTGTCTGGATAAATCGGGTTTGGGGTACATTAGAAGACCCTAATATGGGGTTTGGTTTTTTCCTTGTATTTTTGTAAGTGTGCGTTTGTAAGTGTGCTGTTATGATAGGTGGAGTCTCGTGTGACCTCCTCCCGAATGTCCATTCTGCGATCTTTTCTATCTATATAAACAGATTTTTTTGAAAAAAAAAAAAAAAAAAAAAAAAAAAGTGAACTAATTTAAGCATCATAACACATGTTCAAGTGAACTAAGTAGAGTATTATTTACACATGTTAAAATGAACTATTTTAAGCATCATAACACATGTTCTAGTGAACTAAGTCAAACATCATTCATATATGTTCAAATGAACTAATTTAAGTATCATAAATACATATCCTAGTGGGCTAATCTTAGCATCATTACCATACATCCAAGTGGATTGTTTTTGTCTCCGAGGCGATCTTAGGTGAGAGATAATGTGTGATGAGATAAGAGAGAGATGAGGGGTGAAGAGAGCATGGGAGAGGGATGGAGTTGGGAGGAGGTAGCATAGAAGAGGAGAGGGGGGCTATGGGGGTAGGTAGGAGTGGTTAGGAGTGTGAGAGGCCTTGGCCTTGCTTGGTCAAGCATTTATGTGTAAAGGAGGGTAATGTAGAGGAATATGTGGCATGTGGGTTTCATGGTCATAGTCAAGGGGTAAGGGTAAAGGGTCAAGTGTCAACGACCAATGCTCAATAGTCAACGAAAGTGTGTGTAAGTTTAGAGTGTGAGTAGTATTGTGCAATGAGTGTGTGTGTGTGTGTGTGTGTGTGTGTGTGTGTGTGTGTGTGAGAGAGAGAGAGAGAGAGAGAGAGAGAGAGAATATTTTTGTGTGTATGGCACATGGGTGAGAGGAAGTGTGTGGTGGGTGGACACACATGTGTGTAGACATGTGCGGGTAAATGCACATATGTGAGGTATACATGTATAATAAAATTTATGGTTATTACATAGAGTTTTTACTAGAATTTTCGAAGGGTTCATGTGTTGAAAAATACTACTGAGATAAATAGGACATACTTTTTTTTTGTTTTTTTTTTTTTTAGGGGGGGGGGGGGGGGGGCCTTTCCTTATAAATATACCTCTCTCTCTCTCTCTCTCTCTCTCTCTCTCTCTCTCTCCTCAAGTACTTATACACTGTGGATGTTCAAATGCACCTTTACCTCTGGCCCTGCACACCTAAGATTGTGCAAACATGCTTTTGCCTCAAATCTCATGCCCCTCCCTCCCCTTGGGCCATGCAACACCGACACGTGCTCCACTTCAACCCTTGCACCCACATCTCCATCTAGTGGAAAGCACATGCTCTCCTCCTACTAGTGGACTATGTACCCACGCCTCCATCTAGTGGATTGCACACTCACCCACTAGTGGACTAAGCAGTCACCCTTTCAGTTTTTCTAATATGTGAGAGAAAGAAGAGATGAGACGTGTAGCTTGGGGCCATCCACACACATTTGACCAGGACCGTGTTGTTGGCATATCACCTTCATCATTGGATCGGAGAGGTAAACTGGCTTGTCTTCCTGCATGCGGTTGATTTAAGTGGGCCATTTGGGCTCCATCTTTTGGCTCTCCAACTCGATTTCGTAATCATATGTCATTTGGTCCATAATAATAATAATAAAATATAACATGACATGTTATTTGCTTGCGCCCCACATTCTATAACAACAATGGTGGTTGTAACGGCCATCGCCATTACCATTAGATTATGGGTTGTAACAACCTTGTAATGGCCATTACGATCTTTTTTTCATTTTGAAAAAAATCTATTTTGAGCCCATCGCGGGGCGTTAGAAGTCATTTTTTCCTATAATATCCGTTTCGGCCTTATAATGTGAAACAATTACCACTTGTTTTAGCATACCATGAAAATAAACCATGCACGATTTGTCATTTGACCCATGTCAGATTAGGTAACTCATTATGGGGCATTTGACTATCTCATCAGTCAGCAAAAGACTAGTAGCATGGAGTTTATCAGTGATGGAAAGAGTTTTCCTGTCTACTTTGTCGTCCTTTTAATCTTCCAAATTACAACTTGATCTATAATTAGATTGAAAAAGATGCAATCCAGTATCACTCAAAAAGGAATTAATAAAGCAAACCACACCAACCTCAAAAGCTTTGAACTATTACTTTTGCCCTTTTTCCCCACTTGTAAAAGAATCTTTTGAGCTAATAATTCTATTTGGAAGACAGAAACTTCAACGCAAAAGAATGGTTGGCTTTCCCATCTTATGTAGTTATCGAATAATGTAAATAGGTGGGATTGAAACTATTCAAGGAAATGCTTTATGAACCATTCATGGTGGATGAATCAAGAAATGATGGGATGTGGGCTTCTAGTGTAGTGTTAGAAGTTGGATATTCTTTCATAGTTTCTAAGACTAGATCATTAGCATCATGTCTTGCTGTATCCTTTTAAGCATGTGATGAGAGGCGCTGGAAGTTCCTCTACATCGATAGATCCCATATCTTTTGCTTTCTTAGTAATGTGGCACTTATATATGCATGAATACATACATATAATCTTATTATTTCTTTAAATTATATCTGGATTTAGATTCCAAACATCAGAAAACTATTTTCAAGAAATTTCATGGATAAACCATCCTTATCTTTTAAGTTTCCTTTTTTCTTTTCTCATTTTGTTTTGTAGTTCAATAGAGGGTGAGAGTATCTGTTTCTTTCTTGATATTTCAATTATTAGAGCTTTAATCAATGCATATGTTAAGCTTTTTTCTCCTTTCTTGCATGTTATTGAAAAACCAATGTAGGCTCAACTCAGCCCAAACAACCCATATGTTCTTGACCAATCAATCCTATGGTCGATCGGTGAGGACACAGGTGACAGTTTCAAAGTTATCAGAATGTTAAAAAACAATCTCCTGAACTTGGATGCTTTCCTTGGAGAAAAGAAAGTACCAGTACATGACGGCACCATTGTTGGGCTTTGGAAGTCGAACGGAGACGATAACCAGAAGTGGAGTTTTGAACGTTGGTGTAAGTTTCCAAATTACCATAACTCTTTATAGATCTCCTCAAATAAAGATTAAGAAAATAAATTAAATAAAATCATTTCTACTCTCTCTTAGTTCAAGAACTAAGACCTTGTATTTTCTAATATTTAGTGTTTCTCTCATTCATCTAATGCATGATAACTAAGATTAGTCATAAAATAGCAAGAAATTAAGGTTCCCTTAAATGCATCAAATATAATGAAATTTCATCATTAATTAATCTAATTTGGTGCAAAAATTTTAGAGGATTTTATCGTGGATTGCTGATGTTTTCAATGCTATGGTAAGTTTTGCTCATAATTCAAGAGAGATCAGTGTTATTTCTAGAGGGCTAAACATTTTGTTTGCTCAGAGGGATATGTGCCCAACCATCTCTGTATGTCCTTTAGCTATAGCAGGGCTTGAGCGACCTTCATTGTATTTTGCGAATTCTCTCCCCCTCCTTTTTTAATGAATTTGTACTTGTGTTTCATTTTTTTCGGTGCAAACACCACCCTAAAATAAACCAAGTTTCTATCAAAAAATATAAAATATGTGTTGTTTACTTTCTTCTATATCCAAGTTCATTTAATTTTTAAATTAAAAAAAAGTTGGAATTTCAACGATGGGGCACCGTGACAGATCCATGTCATTCATTTGGTGGGCCTTAGATCATTGGGCAACATGTTAGAAAAATCCACCGTTAGATGATTTTAAACACCTGGTAGAGGCTGGGTGAGCATATCTTAAGGAAACATATGAAACATAACTAGAGTTCTTTTGATTACAGGAAAATGAGATAGACTATTTTCTATAATCTTCTTTTTTCTTCCATGGATGACATATCTAAGATTCTCGTTTTCATTTCCTCTGTTGAATGCAGGATATCTGTAGTAGTGTGTTGGCGAGTGATGTTATTAAATAAGCTTTTATAGTTGTTTAAAGGGACTATCCTTTGCAGCAGTGTGTTGGTGAGTGGTCTTATTAAATAAGCTTTTATAGCTGTTTAAAGGGACTATCCTTTGCAGTATTGTGTTGGTGAGAGTCTTATTAAATAAACTTTTATAACTATTTAAAGGGACTATCCTTTGCAGCAATGTGTTGGCAGGTGGTGTTCACTATGTTGGTGTTTTCGTTTGCTTGTTTGGATTATTGAGTGAAAGGCTACTAAGTTTTGTTAGACTGTTTGTACTGCTATCTCTTATATCAACCTGTGTTTTTCTCTTAAATATATGGGTTTGAGATAATGATATGAAAATTGGACTATTTAAGATGATCATCCTTTTTTCAATCAACTTGTATCGTGTGAAATATTTGTTTGAAGATGGTGGCAGTACCCTCTCCCTTTCTTATTATGGGAATCAATGCCTTTTATCTAGGGGTCGAGGCCAATAGTGGTCTAAGTTCAACCTTGTTATCTTTTGGTGTCACATTAAGACTCGAGTGGTGCTCATAGGCTTTTAAATTTTTGCCTAAATCTTGCGCTTGGCAGCCATATGTTGTCTTCGACCAAGCTTGATAGTAAAAGTTATGAAGCCTAGTTGAATCCTGACTAAACATCGGACTAGGCTCGATTTAGTGGGTCAGATGTGCAGTTTGAGCCCATTGAGGTTTATCTATTGGATAATCTTTTGAGAAATTTTCCACAAACTATGGTATATCCTCTAGTGATGCGCTAGTAATCTTACAAGTTGACAAGTGAGGCCCTCTGAAGAATAAACTATATATAAGATTTCTATTAGGTGGGGCCAATGTGATCAATGGTTAAGAAAATTTGACCATTGCATATTTGGATTGTGCATACTAGTGAGCCCCACAGTAGTTGTGACTGGTTTAGATACGTAAGGATTAGTGTGCTTGGACTCTACTGTGTCTCTAGAGCTTCAAAAAGACACATTGTATGTGGTGTGGAGACTTATAAAAGAGGAATAGTTGTGATAGGTTGAACTACTCTTAAGCCTAAAAGAGGAATAGTTGTGATGGGTTGAATTATGCGAAGTGTCTTATCGATAAATACTAGTCTTGCTCTCTTCACCTACACGTGAAGGGTGTAAAGTGCAGACAATTATGTTAATCAATTCTCATTCAAACAATCTCCCACCATTCAAGTACTCATTTAAATTTAGGATCTTTTGTGATTTCCTAATTGATGCATGGATGATTCTATATTTGCAAGTCAGTCATACAATTAGTATCAAAACTACCTATGCATTTAGTTATGACAGATTTTATGGTATTTTTTATTGTGCGGGTGAACCACTTCTTTTATTTCAAGCTGAAGAGAGAATGATTGAATCCTTCATCTTAATCCACCAAATCTTGGTCAATCATTTCCTATCGCCGAGATCTTGTATCATAGCAACACCATGGATGTCAACACCTTGTGTTTGCATTGAGCCCTGGGGCAAAGGCCATCAACATCAACTAGATGGGGATTCGTGTTTAACGTCCTCTATGGCCTCTCCACACCAACAAATTCAAGTTGTTCGAGATTTAATAGCAGGTCGTGATCCATGTATAATCATCAATGACAGTGATGTAATTGCCCAAATACAAATTTAAAAATCTACAGTAATTGCCGATAGCAACATCTCTCTCTCTCTCTCTCTCTCTCTCTCTCTCTCTCTGGTTCGAGCTCGTGCCCAACATAATTATGTTAGGCTAGACTTTTTTGGACAATGCAGGTTGGGATTGGACAGAGCTCAATCGGGCTCGGCTAGCTAATTAACACCCCTAATAATATTCGTAAGAAAATATATAGATAAACAAATAAAGGGGTTTTTTACTGCAAAATAAATTGATCCTAAGTTTTCATTATACTGAGTAATGTCTCTGATAAGGACCTTTTTGGATTCATCAAAATATAAATTGAGAACTCCTCTCAAGAAAATATATAAATAAATTGATAAAGGAGGTTTTACTAAAGAAAACTACCCATGCATTCAATTATATATGATGGCTTTTATGGTATTATTTATTGTGCGGGTAAGCTAAATTTTGATTTCAACCTCAATAGAGAATAATCGAATCCTTCATCTTATTCTTGAGCATGAGATGTTTAATCCACTAAATATGGTCAGTCATTTCCTATCGCCCCGATTTTGTATGATAGTGGCCCGCAAATGTCAACACCTTGGTGTTTACCTTGAGCCCTGGAGTGGAGGCCATCTACAGCATCCACCAGATGGGGATTTGTGTTTGATCTCCTCTCTGGCCTCTACGCATATGGATTTAAGATGTTGTTCAAGATTTAATAGCGGGTCGTGATGCATGCCTAATCACCAATGGCAGTGATGTAACTGCCCAACAACAAATAAAAAAAAGAAACTAAAGCTATTGCTGATAGCAACATACCACTCTCTCTCTCTCTCTCTCTCTCTCTCTCTCTCTCTCTCTGTGGTTAGGGCTCGTGCCTAGCAAAACCATGTTGGGCTGGACTTTTTTGGACAATGCAGGTTAGGATTGGACAGAGCTCGGCGTCCAACCTATTGACACCTCTAATAGGGCTCACAGGAAAATATCTAAATAAATAGATAAAGGGTTTTTACTACAAAAAAAAAAAAAAAATTCCTCCTAAGTTTTCATTATATGAATAATGTCTCTACTAAGGACTTGTTTGAATTCATTGAAATATAAATTGAAAACTTCTCTCAAGAAAATATATAAATAAATAAATAAATAAAAGGGTTTAAACTATAGAAAAAGAAATCCTCCAAAGTTTTCAATTTAGCAAATAATGTCTTCGCAAAGGACTTATTTAGATTGTTTGAAATATAAATTAAGGAAATATCATTTTCATAAAAAATGACATTTTCGTTATTTGTTTTTGTAAATTTCTTAAAAACATCATTTTGTTTTCTTCTCATTTCTTAAAAAACGTCTTGTTTTTGTTCCCTTGCTCAGATTTAAGAAATGTCTTTTTCAATAAATAGAGGAAAATTAGAGGAAATGACCCCCTCTTTTTTGTAAAGTACCCTACATGGTAGTTACATGTGAGCCCTATCTTCTAAGTGCCCCACATGTGCTGGTCTACCACATTTCCAGTATGTACCATCCATTTTGAAGTGCTACATATCTACCATATGTGCGACATGTGCCATTACCCATCTTTAAGTGACCCATGTTGTGTCATGTGTAATATATGCCATCCTAAGTTTTAAATACCTTATATGTGCCACATATGTTATTAAGCCACACGTACCATATGGCCACTATCAATCTTTAAGTGACCCATACTGTGCCATGTGCAATATGTGCCATCCTAAGCTTCAAACACGCTACATGCGCTACTTGTGTTATTAAGCCACATGCGCCACATGGCCACCATCCATCTTTAAATATTTCACATGTGTGAATATGCAATATGTGCTATTGACCACCTTTAAGTGTCCCTCTACCAAAATCCATCTTAAAGCACTGTACATGTGCCATGTATATCATATATAACATGTACAATCACTCAATAAATCATGATGACCATGAGTCCTATATGGACATATTTCTTTTCCATAATTAATATGTGGGATAATTAATATGTGGGACAATCTTAAAATACACATAGACATGGGTTAAAAGAGACAAATTCCTTTAACTGTTCTAAAAAACTTGAGATGGACATAACAATTACTGACCAAGAGAGAGTTGTGATTCACAAATCTCGGTCCTAAATTGTTTCATAACCACCTAACAGGTTGTAAGACAAACTTGTGGTTGTTGTCATCATTATAATGATGGATATGGCCATCCTATGTGGGGGGTCTAATGTCAATTAAGTTGGAATGGAAGGTCTCCACCATGAGTGTGACGACAAGTTGGTGTGCCTTCACCCTACTCCATATAAGTATGAGTGTGCCATGGATACAGGCTCCTAGTAGTGTACCTAGCTATTAGACACCTACATTGGTGAATCAAGGTCAAGTTTCTGGATTGAGAGGCCCATCATGCGAACTATGATTGAATGGAGGATATACTAGATATGATTAATCCTTATACTCGAAGACTTGTGAGGGTTCAATTTTTTTTTTTCCACATGCTTCATTGATGTTCCTAACATTTGATTATATGTGCAATGCATGCTTTACAAGGTCATCGTGTGGCCAATAAAAGTTAATGTAGTTGGGCCATCCATCAAGTTCTGTTGTTAATACTTAGTGGGCCAACAAAGAATTCATTATTTATTCAAACTTACTTATAAATTAGGTCTAGGAGATTGGGTATTTATCAAGTGGTTTTTTACTAGTCCCAACATTTAAAAGGTTTTATAAGTGTTTTCAACTATTAATTTTTTATGTTGACCATTAAAATATTTTTTCCTCGCATTGATGATAATCTGATGGTCTAAATATGATGATCCACCACTTGATCCGCATGTACATTGGGTGATTGGTGGAAGGACGTGTGGAATGATTAGATCAAATATAAATACATGGAATGAGGCAGGATCATATAATTTCAATGTAGTAGGACATATATAACACTATAAGGTGATATATAATTCCATAAATGGTGTCTCCCTATAAATAGATCATATCCTCTATGGAGAGTAGCCCTAGAGAGAAGTAGCAAGAACCTTTGGACATCTCCTCTTGAGCATCAGTAGAGAGAAAAATAGAGAAGTGAGTCTAGGGGTGTTAATGGGCTGAGCTCAAGCCTGAAAAATCATAATTTTACATAGGGCCAGCCCAACAGCTCGGCCCAAAACAGTACAAAATCCGGGCCAAGACCTACCCCAAGCCTGGCCCATTGATAGCCCTAAGTGAGTGAGAGAGAGGAAGATGACACAATCTCGTGGGTCCACCTACACGGATGTTGGGCATCTCCCTTGGCCCCAGTGTAAGGGCTAATATGTTTTGTTCTCACCTTTCTTCCATTTAGGATAAGTTTTAGAGAGATTTCTTAGGTTGGAAAATCGGCATTAACAAAATTTTATAAGTTCAATCAACAATCTTTGGTTAAGTAAATCCTAGCAGTAGGATTTTGGTTTGTATTCTTTAGAAATCAGGATATATCTAAAGGGGACCAATGGGGTTTAATCTTATAATATGCGTTTTAAAAATTTTTTATTTCTGTTGAATTTTCAAAAATTCTAACATGTGCCACATGTGTTGCCATCCATCTTTAAGCGCTCCAGATGTGTTAAACATGTCATATTGTTAATTTTTTATGTTTGCTAATACCATGAGTTTGTATGTCATCGAGTCGATTGAGCCTTATTGGTAGCCATGATATCCAAAGACTTGAAGACGTTTGACAATCAAGGCATGAAGACATGGGTAAATTAAAGTGCCTTGGTATTACTAGCCTTAGACTTACTCTAACTGAAAACTCCATCCTTTAGATGATACACTTTGATAAGAAAACACTTATTATCATCTCAAGCCTTTAGATTCTATTTGATCAAGTTCAGCTAGGCTTATAAAGGTTTAAAAGGTCTGTCTGTCCAAGCTAGACCATTGTCGATTCAACCAAAACTGACGAAAAGTGTCTATCAACCAAACTGAAAATTCATGGACTTGTCAATTGAACCAACAGGGCCATTAGTTTGAGTCGATCCGATCAATGGCCCCTATCGGTCGAACCGACAGGGTCAATTTATGTTCAGCAACGATCTATTTCAAAACTACCCCCCATCGGTCGAACCTAAGCCATACGTTCGACCGACAATTAGCCTTTTCTAGCAATTTTTTACTTGTTGCTTCACTTCTCAATATATCGGGTCTCTTATTAGGGCATTTGTAAATTGATAATTCTTTAATAGGGTAAGAGTCTAGTTGTTTTCCTCTCTCAATCTTCTCTTTTAGACTCTAAATCTTTTGAGATCATGTCACATTCATTATGATTTACCACTTTGAATGAACATTCCAAGTTCAAATTAAAGATGTGCTTGATCGCTTGCATCCTCTAGGATTTAGACTATGATTCTTTAGGAAAGTCAATTGTCTAAAAGCCTAGGATGTTTATTTAGATGAATTCCCTATCCGGAAATAACTAACCCTAGTTGTAGAAGATTCACACACCATCCCTACTCCATATACCTTGGCACTTTTCTAGGTACACATGTTGCAAAGTAGATGATTGTGGGAGCTGAAGAGAAGCTAATTCAAGGGTGAATTAATGAGCATCTCAAGACAAGTTCTATCAAAGTGCTCATCCAAACTAATAAGAGTTTATTATAGAGTCCATTGTGAAACTCTCTTCTTATGAAGAATTGGGTTTGGAGTTCGAAACACAAACTCAAGCTAAGACCTTATGTAGGCCATCGGTAGGTGTGTATGCGGACTAATCGAGAGTTTGAGATCCAAACTCATAAGACCTTGTGTAAGCCACCAACAGGTATGTACGTGTGAATCCTTATGTAGGATGTAAAGGTTTGTGGTGAACCTATTGAAAACCATGTGTAGTGAAATCCGAAAAAGTTGAGTTCGAGTTCGTCATTCGAGAGTGGAGTAGGCAATTTGCTGAACCACTATATATCGTTGTATGTCCAATGTGTGATGATTCTCTGCTAGCTATTGCTTTAACTTGATTTTTATTGTATGGATACATGAATAGATGATATGCTAAGTATTTGAATTATTGTCTCAATAGATAAAGCTATCTCAATTTATAGACCTGAATTCATATGTAATTTGTATCCTAAATAATTTATGGTCTTGCACACACCACACCTTATCTATGTGGACTAATTCGATTTGAATAGGAAATATTTTAAGAGGTTCTATTCAACCCCTCTCCCAGGACCTAGCCATAACTCCAAGCTCCTAGCATAGTGGTGTTAGTACAATACCTGCAATTTCATCAACATGCCACATGTGCACCATCCATCTTTAAGCATCTCACATGCATCAATGTCCCACATGTGTAAGTGTGTCACAAACCATTTTTAAGCACATGTATCACCCTTCTTCAAGTATAATTTTCATGAAAAAATCTTTTTTTTTCTTTTTTTCTAGACAACAGATTCGAAAATGAAGGAAAAGTTTTAAGAAAATCTTGTTGAAAAACAATAAATGGAATTAACTATTGGGAACTTGTGGAAGCACGGAGAGGAATTAAACAAGCAAACCACATAACACACAAGCAATCCCATGCAGAGACCATCCAATTTTTACGTGAAAAAACCCTTGCGGGGAAAAAAGACGGTACAAAGTGATATTCACTATGATCTCAAAAGTTACGAGAGATAAACAACCCGAAACAAAGACCCGGAGAGAGAGAAGCTTAATTCAAGGTATTTCTTAATTTCTTCTTCTTCTTCTTCTTCTTCTTCTCCTTTATTTTATTTTTTTTCCATTTTAGTCTTTGCAAAGCCGTTGGAAGATGATCTGCAACTCTCCTTGTGTGAGATCTTTCAAAAACTAAAGTCATTACCTGAAATCCCATTACTTGTGATCTAAAACATGACATTTTCTCATCTTTCAGGTTATAGCTAAAAGTTGTAATCGGATTACAGCTTTCACTCTGATTACAAGCAATATACCTGTAATTTGATTACCAGTAATTAGACTCCCACTTAAAAACTTTACAAGCATCCAAACAACCCCTTAGAAAAATGAGAATTTTGAACGACCCTGTTTTAATAAAAATATACACAAATTAGAGGTTGGGATTTTTCAACCAAACTAATTTTAGGACTGTGATTTAGCAACAACTAGCATCAAAATATTGTCTAATTAACTTACAATTCTTCTGAGTGTGTGTTGTCAAATAACTCCCCCTTAGGGGTTAAAAAATAAAATAAATAAAGTAAAAACTTTGATTTATCAAAGGCTAGTTTTTTTCAAGTCCTTCTAGAATAAGCTTATTTTACAAAGTGTCCAGTGTGAGGTCAAAATTCCTATACATGGCATCAAACTTGTCCATCATAGTCACCCTACCATGAAAGTGGGATTCTGGCGCAGTTATAGGCGGAACGAGATCGATCATCATCTCTCTCGTAAGATAACTGATCTGAATCCACAGACCTATCGAAAATCCTCAACCGATCTTCCTTGATTTCTCAAGGGGGACTCAAAGAACAAGAGCAAACATAGATGAACTCTAGAGAATAGTATTAAAAATAATGAATAATGTCTTACAACGAATCAAAAGCAAGTTTAAATATGTTCTCAAACCCTAATCTACGCAACCAAGGAGTCCTACTTAAACTAGGAAAGAAAATCAAACCAACACGGAAGAAATCAATTCAAAAACGAAAGTTTGCACATAACTCTACTTGCTAGTCGACAGGGCCCTTGACCAGTCATGGATGAGCCCCAACTGTCCAGCATGTTCAGCCACCTCCTGGGGAATATTCAAATGGTCGGATGACCCGTCATTCGGTGTAGACAACTGGTCCGACCGGTCATCGATGGCTTTGGGCAATCCAATGAGTTAGGTTGCCTACTAGGTGAAATTTAGCCGATCTGAGGATCAGTCATGACTAGTGTTGGAGACAGACGATCGGTCATCAAGGCCTGTTTTTCCACCAGTTTTTCAAGTCTTGGTTCCTTCTTCATGGTCTTCCTTTTATCCTTTCTTTGGTTCATCTTCATCATGTAAAACTCAACTAGCAACCAGATACTTTTGATGCAGGAGTAGTCGAAGTCTCAATGGACAATGAGGACTATTTGGACCCTGACTCTTCAGTCTGGCCTTTTGGATAGCAGTTCATTCAATTTAAACATGTATATTTTGAGCCCCAGCTGAGCAATTCTATGATTGTGAAATGATTGTATATATTTACACTTTAACTTCGAATTCAATTATACACTGTTTAGTTTAAACCTTCACTATTGAGATGATGTCATTGCTTTGTGCCATTTAAGCACACTTCCACAAAATATAATCAATCCGGAAGAGTCAGGAGCCGTGGACAACCCTACACTCAATTTTCGAGGCGTGACACTACCTCATCCAAAGAGAGTTTTTTCTATACATTGACCATCAGGCCTTGAAATTTATTACTGTCAGACTAATGTTAGTCGTGTGTATGCCAGGTGGATTTCATTTTTTTAGGAATTCACATTTGTGTTGAAACACAAGTCTAGCCAACAAAACAAAGTAGTTGATGCCTTGAGTAACCGAGTCGCTCTCCTTGTCACTTTGGCTAATGAGTTGATCGGGTTTGAATGCCGTAAGGAGTTATATGCTAAAGATGAAGAGTTCAAAGATGAATGTCTACGTTGTAAAGAAGGTCGTCCATGTGATTTCCACATCCAAGATTATTACCTATTCAACGGGAATCGCTTGTGTATCCCGCATAGTTTGTTGTGAGACAAAATTATCTTAGAGCTTCATGGTGGTGGTCTTGGAGGCCATCTGGGTCGAGACGAGATGAAGACTCTAGTAGAGGAGTGGTACTATTGGCCTCACCTAGGCCGGGACGTTGGAAAGATGATTCAGCGATGTCACATATGCCAAACCTTTAAAGGACAGTCATAAAATACTGAGCTTAATTTACACTCCCTTGCCCATTCCTAAAGGTCCTTGGGAGGATCCGTCTATAGACTTCATCCTAGTTCTCCCATGAACTCAGCGTAGTGCCGATTCTGTGTTCGTGGTGGTAGATCAGTTCTCGAAGATGATACACTTCATACCATGTAAGAAAACATACGACGCAACAAGTGGAGCCAACTTATTCTTTAGGGAGGTGGTGAGGTTGGACGGTATCCCCAAGAAAATTACGTCGGACCGTGATACAAAGTTCGTTAGCCACTTTTGGCGGACTTTGTGGAGTCAATTTGATACTCAGCTTCAGTTTAGTAGTGCCTATCATCCTCAGATAGATAGCCAAACTGAAGTTGTGAATAGAACATTAGGTAACCTCATCCAATGTATTCTAAGCCACTAGGTCAAAAGTGTGAATTTGATAAAAAGCTTGGTTTAATGACGGACTAAGTTCGTCGCGGATGTAAAATGTCCGTCGCTAAACCTATAAAAGCGAATCCGAAGGACGGAACGGTCCTAAGATTTACAAAAAATTCGTCGACGGATATAGTCCGTCATATAATTCTGGACATCCATAGGAAAATATCGGGAAACGACGGACTTGCAACGGACTATATTAGTCGGTATATCCCGCCATTTTGACCCGTCAAAAAAACGATTAGCAACGGATTCTTTTCATTTGCGACGGACTTGTCCGTCGTTAAACCATGCACTTTTTAGCGACGGATCGGATTCGTCGCAAATTTGCAAAAAAGCGCAATTTCAGCAGCAGAGCCCATTTTAGAAAGTTAAAAGCACTTTCAAGAGGGGTTTTCCAAAACCCTTTTTCAGGAACGTCTAGGGCTTCTAAAACCCTCTTTTCGAAAGAGGTAAAGCTTCCTTCTCTCTTTCTTTCTTTTTTGTTCAAGTTGAATTTCATCTGGGTTGATTATCTGCATGGGTTTCCTGATTTTTCATATTTTCTTTTGATGGATTTGTGGGGATTTGGGTTTTTCTTTTCTTTTCCAACATTTAGAGTTAGATTTTTTGGGTTTTTGTTTGATAGGCCTTGTGGATTGATTATCTACATGGGTTTCGTGATTTTTCATATTTTCTTTTGATGGATTGGTAGGGGTTTAGGTTCTTCTTTTCTTTTCCACCATTTGGAGTTAGATTTTTGGGGTTTTTTTTTTCATTGGCCAATCTAGATGGGTTCTTTTGTTTGGTGGATTTCTAATTTTGTATGTTTCTGTTGATGGATTAATGTTGGGGGTTTTTCATGTGGGTGTTCATAGTTTTTTATTTTTAGGATTTTTTTCATCTGGACTAATTTAATTTCTGATTTTTGGAGTTTTCTTTTCATCTAGGCTCATTTATTTTCTGATTTCTTCAAACTGTGTGTGGAGTTGGGTTCTTCTTTGGTGGGTGGGATTCAAGTGTCAGATCTTGCTCCTTTCAGAGATATGGGACTTGTTTAATTGTTTGTTGTGAATGTTAAAGTGTGAATAACATGTGTTTGATGAAATGTCAATGTTTAACAGTTTTCAATTTATAAATGTATGCCATGTATAGAATAGTCTTGCCTTTAATTGTTTGTTGTGAATGTTCAAGTATACACAACATGTGTTTGATGAAATGTTTGTGTGCACAGCATGTGTTTGATGAGATAGCTTGCATTTGCAAGACAAGTTAGTATTGATGACTGATTCATACTTAATATTTATGTTAGAAGGTAATCTTTTGCTTTCCAGCTACTTTCAATTTTGCAATAGGTGTGTTTTGAATCATGATGGTTTGTGATCGGTTACTTCTTGTTTCAACTATTGAGAATGTTTGGTTATTGCTCTTAAAAATTATGTGAAATGTTTTTATCTAATTTTTTATTTTTATTTTTGTAATGATGTAACAGCTTTGGCAAAAGACAGTCCTGCTCAACAGGCCTGCCCCAAAGAGTTCAAAATCCAAGCCAAAGACAGCCCAACCGCAGCCTGTTGATAGCCCTACTTGCCAAAGGACTACATTTTATAAATGATGAGTTGCCCCAAGTTAAAGATTAAATTCCTTTCCTATACCCTAATAATTGAAGCTCCGGATGCATCCAAGCACAAATTGTGAGGGAAAAAATGCCCAAGGATCCCCCCGTTATAGATAATAGAGATGATGATTACTATATATATATATATATATATATATATAGAGAGAGAGAGAGAGAGAGAGAGAGAGAGAGAGAGAGAGAGAGAAGAAGAAGAACATGGAGATCTATACAACTCTGAGATCGCCCAGTACAAAGCAATGTTCTAACCATTGTTTAGATAATTTTGCAATGCATCATGTTGGGATTTACCAATTGTTGCGATTAACTTTATTAGTGATGGTAAAGTATCTTAACTAACATGGGCCTTACATCTGCACTTATGTCTTTACGTTGCACTAGACTACATTGGGAAGCGAGGACTAATTTTGGTGTGAAAAAGATAAAGAGAATCAAGCGAGGGCCCATACTATCCTGCTGCTACCAACTATTATGGATATAACTGTATAGGTAAAGTTTCAGACTTGTATCTGTTCAATCTATAATTATGTCCTTTTTCATAATACAACCATTCTAATACTCAGTTGTGGTTTAACCATACATTTGTTGGTTGTCTTTAGGATTTGAATCACCCGATGAATGGGATGACCACCATAGGTTTTTTTGGGTTAGATGGTCCAGATCTCCATTATCTCAATTCTACTCCAATGATTTTTCCTCTTTTTCTTTTTTTTTTCTTTTTTTCCTGAAACTAAGAATGGCCCGGTGGTAAGGAGTGTACATTCAGTAATCATTGCTATTTTTTTGCTATTACCTGTATATGTGGTGGCCCACCATATTAATGGTTCTGATCACTGATCAGCCTAGATTCTTGTTGCTGGCCCCAATATGTTTGGATAATGCTTAGATGATGATGATGATGGAAGAAAAGGTTAGCTCAGGTTTTTCTTTCATGTCTATACTGTTCATAATGCATATCAAATATTCATACATGTCATACAGAAAATGATGTCTCATTTTTTAACATATTTGTATTATTCTTTCCTTTACTTGATAATTTATATGTCAATAGTTGCACTAGGCCAGTTCAGATTGCCCTTTCATCTACATGATAATTTTAACTGGATATTCTTGCTCAATTTTGAACCATGTGTTTGCAGAATTTATCTCAAACAGGGGGGCTGGAAGAAGAATGATATCCCCAGAAACCGAGTCTTTATCTAACCACATCTTGGTGGTATGTTAGGGTCCCACCACCAATCCATTTCATTTCCTGTTGGTTGATACAATCCTTTAGACATGAAAGCTCCCAAATTATATAAAGTCATGGAAGAGTGAGTTTGGAAAAGAAATCCATGGAAGCCCATTTTCAGAAGTAAAAGATCATTAATTTGGATGTCTGTAAATGGAGCTAACTTTAAATGATTTATTGCTTTGTGATTTTATTTACAATTTCTCCATTTACCGCTTAATAAATGGAAATATTGGTTCTTCACTTACAGGACTTAAACAATTTTTGGGCTATCCAAACAAAGGCAATCATTTACTTGTGAATCATTTACAGTTTACAGCCGAATAGGAGAGGGTAAATCATTTACCACTTAAACTATTTTCAAGCATCCAAATGACCTGTTAATGAAGAAATACAATAATGAACAAGAAAATTGTTCCAAGTGTTGAATAAGAAAATTGTACCTGGCAATTGACTTACCCCCATGTTTTTTGTACATATACTCTTATTTTTACATTTAATATTTCTCAAGAACATGAAATCAAATGCATTGCAGCAGCAAGATTTATCCATCTTTGCATAATATAAGAAAAAAATCAGCTGAAGAATGTCCATGGTTGGATACTTAAATGGAAGACTTTAAAGACAATGACTGACCCAATTATTACCATCATCTATCTTTCTTTTTTTTCTTTCTTTCTTTTTTCTAGGCTCTAATTATAATTGGGTCAATGATTTGAACAGTTTGGATTGACACAAAAAATTTCCATGTGTTTGGTGGAAGAGTTGCCATAAGACATAAAAATGGTGAAATACCCTTAAATTGGGACCGCTATGACAGTTTACTAACATTTTGAAAATGGTATGGTGGTGTGACCCATCTCTATTCAAGTGTGACCCACCTCTATTCAGACCATGAAAGTTGTGGGCACATTTTTCATGGAGCATATTTCAAAAATCACACTCATCAAGTAATCCCAAGCACCGAATTGATGATTCTTAAATGGATAGTTACAAGTATAAAAAATTTATAAAAAAAAAAAATAACCAAGGAAAACTCTTAAGATCAAAATCAGATGGCTAAGATCATCTGGTTTGTCTAATTTTTAGATCACGTTCCATCCACAAATGGGCTAGCAATTGGCCTCGTTAATGGTGCAACTATGCCATATGTCAAAGCTTTTGTTATGTATGCCTATAGCTTAGGTAATTAAGTTTATTAACACTTTGAACTCGCAAAGTTCTTCATTTCCTCCATAACACTCTAGTAATGGTCATTGCTCAGCAATAACTAGAATCCAATTATCGCCTAGTTAAGGTAGATAATCTTCACTTCTTGGCTGGCTTGCTTAAGCCCATCAACGTTAGTCAATTGCTAGTCTTGCATGAGATTAAGGCCCGCCACCACAACAAGGCTTTTTGAGAAATGGAGGACAATGGCACCCACAGAAACGGAGGGACGTGTATGAAAATAGGATCATGATATCTGGAGGGACTTGTGTATGAAAATAGGCTCATGATATCTGGAGAGACTTGTGTATGGAAAATGGACTGTAAAAAATAAGATTGATTATCCTTGCATTGCTGGTCATTGAGTTTTTTTTTTTTTTTTTTTAGGATTGAATTTGGCATTTTGGGTTTTGTTTTGGGGTTCTGATTTTTTTTTTTTTTTTTTTTTTTTTTTTTTTTTTTTTTTTTGTTGCAGAACTGTCTTTATCCCTGAGTATTAATGGTGAGCATTCAACTAGAACTGTTGTCCGTGGACTATCGAGCGTCAGGTCCACTGCATGGACGGTCTTTGGAAGCCATCATGTGGGGTCCATTGGTGGGCAATACACGTTGGATCCTAAGTTGGCAAACAAGCCGGCCAAGACGGAAAAGAAAGTTTTGCTTGAGTTTGAGCAGGAAAAGAAAGTTAATTTTGCTAATAACTTTCCTATTTTCACTGCTTGTTTTTGTGCTTCCAGTATAGAATCATGCATGCTTTATTATCTATATTCCTTTATGATAGAAAGAGATTAAGGATCTGCATTGCAATCTTGCCACTATTTCAGCCACTTCTGATGATGACGCTCAAAAGCTAAGGGATGATTATATTCAAAATTTAAGTTTCTTGAATCTTAGGTTAGTAAACAATTGTTATGCCATTTTGCCATCCTATCGACTTCTAACACCTTTTGTATTTGCATGTCTCAGAGTAAAAGAGAAAGTAAGAAGCACAATCCCAACTCTTGAGTTAAAAAAAAAAAAGTATTTGCACATCTCAGAGTTAAAGAGAAAGCAAGAAGCACAATCCTAACTCTTGAGGTAAAAACAAAAAAGTGATGAAGCAGCAAAACGACTTCAGGAAGAGATCCAGAGAATAAATTAAACTCAAAAGGTCTGTCTTCATGCAGAGGAATTTTTCTCCAATGAATGAACATTTTATATTTTCCATCCGTCTCTTTCAATAACTTAACATGCACTGTCTAGGTTCAACTGCAACATAAAAGCAAGTAAGAATCTGAACAATTTGGGTACCTAATTCAAAGAAAGACTGCACCAGCTAAACAAATATGGGTACCTAATTCAAAGAGAAATGATCACATTAACTTTCACATAAACATCCCCATAGGTAAAAAGTGGCCCACTCATGAAGATCAACTGGCGTGAATCAGGTTGGTCAGCTCAATGGGCAAGCCACATTGTTGCAATCAATCGAAAGCTAATGGTGCAACTCAATGCAAGTGTGTTGCTCACCTAGCGAGTCGATGGACCAAATTTTGGTGGCATAAAATGATCATCATGCGACGCATATTTTGTGCGGCTCAAATGCCTTACAAGCATGATGCAATGGCATGAAAGGTGGGGAATGTAGAAGTTCAATTACAGGGGTCCTTGTATGATCATTTCTCATGTTTATGGTCTATATGGATGTATCAAAGATGATTAAGTATGCTATTAAACTCTATTTACATGTATGTGTATAAATCAATAGACATTTTGCCTGTTCAACGTGGAATGTTGTTCATTTTAGCCCAACCTGACCCAGTCATTTTATTTCTTGGTGCACATGTGGCCCACTTGATCAACGGATGTATTTGTAACATGTTATGGGTGATATGGGTGGAACACACCTTCTGGCGACCTTATATTTATGCGATGTTGATTTTTTTTTTTTAATTTGGATGTCTATCAGGTACTGCAACATATTCAACTTTTTGGGAGATGGCCCAAACACTGATGGTATAGATATTGTACACTCCCAATTTGTGAATATTTCGTAATCCACCATAGGAAAGAGTATTCTACATTTGTACATCCATGATTTTTCGATACTAGTCAATGATGCATACAAAAATAAATAATCTATATTTTTCTTCTTTATTTTGTTTCGAGTTTTGGGACGGGTTGGGTCTGACCTAATCCATTGAAAGAGAACATGGGAGGGTTCCATTAGGGTTCAACCATGGTTTTAAGACTTATATGAGTTGAATTTGACTCTTCGAGTCATGGACCTGATTGGTTCAAAACCATGAGTCATCCTCGGAGTCAAACTGGACTCGGACTAAGATCAAGTTGATCTGAGTCACTGAGTCCTTTAACTATGGTTCGACCAAGCCTGACCAATTTACTTGAATGGATCACCACCCGACCTACTTCCCATTTAGCTTGGCCGGAACCTACCTCAAAATTTGGTCGTGCCAATTGAACGATGGGTTGACTAGACCCATTGCTACCCCTACATGTATTGCTCATTTTATCTCATATATTTCTATGCTATGACATGTAGGAGACGAATGCAATGCTATTGGTAATGGTGACAAGAACATTAAAATCAGTTGGGTGCAACGTGGACTGGGCCGTGGTTAAGGTTGTTATCTTCAAGATTTACCTACAAAAACAGCATGATCTTGTGAGTGAATTTCTTTTTTCATTCATTTTCGAAAGTATCATTGGATGCTCAGTTGAAAGGAACAAGATACTTCTGTTGGACTAACAAATGATATGGGTGGACCCCACCTTCTGGTCACCTTATATTTATACGATTTTTTTTTTTTTTGAATTTATATGTCTATGTCTATCAGGTACTGTAACAGATTCAACAAACAACAAAAATCAACAGTTTTTTTTTTTTTTTTTGTATTTTCAGAAAATTAGCGACGGACAAAAACCGTCGCATTATTTTTGAACGGCAAACAAAATACCTAGCTAAATCGCTGGTCTTTCGAGTTTGCGACGGGTATAATTTGTCGGTTATTTCCAACGGACTAAATCCTTCGCAATTTAGCGACGAATCTCATCCGTCGTTTAAGAAATGCCACTCAATAAACATCGACGGACCAAACGATGGTCAATGTCCATCGCTAATTACAATTTGCGACAGACTTGATTCGTTGTGTTTTTGCTGTTTTGGCGTATTACGAGAAGCCAAAGCAATGGGACTTAACCTTGTCTCAAGTTGAGTTTGCTTTCAACAACATGGTGAACAGATCAACAGGAAAGTCACCATTCCAGATCATCTACGGACGAATTCTTCGTCACACGCTTGATTTGGTTCCACTGCCTAAGGTTTCGGGCAAGAGTATAACTACAGAGAACATAGAGGAAAGGATCGCTGAGATACATGCAAGGGTTCAAAGTAAGTTGCTGGAGTCAAACAGGAAGTACAAGCAAGTCACAGACAAGCATCGTCGTGTTAAGGTCTTCGAGGTCGAGGACCAAGTGATGGTCCATTTGCATAAGGAATGCTTCCCTACCGACACATACAACAAACTCAAGCACAATAAGATTGGGCTAGTGTTGATCCTCTGAAAGATCAATGACAATGCTTATGTTGTTGATCTTCCAAAGGAATTTGAGATCTCCTATACATTTAACGTCGCCGACTTATACGAGTATCACGAGCTAGAGGTGAATGAGAACTCGAGGTCCGAGTTCTTTTTAAGGAGGGGAGATTGATGTAAAGGAGGTAGTGTTTTAAAACACCCCCCAGGTGGGAGTGAGTGATGATACTTAGTGTTATCATTCCCTAATTTATGCCATGTTAACACAGTCGATATGTAAAATAATGAATCAAGCATCGCAAAATATTTTCCTAAGTTAAATAATGCATGCATCCATGATATGCACATGATATGTTCTGAAAAAATAAATGGAGCTACCACCCAGCAGCAATATTGGATCAATGCATGTGAAAAGGGTCAGGGCTGACATAACCAGGAGAGCAACACATGAACACCTACGAGATGTATGCATGATTGCCAAGTATTTATTTAGTCCGTCTTCAACCAGCAGTATTAACGAGGCCAAAATACCTTAATTATATCATGAGTCATATAAACAGGATCCCGTGACTCGTCTCTCGGGGTCCTCAATTCCATCGGGATTCGTCACCCTTAGTGTATAATTGATAATTCAAAGGTACGGGCATAACCCAAGACTTAACACATGAGGTATAGGTCGTCACCCAAAATCAAGGATGGTAGGCTCGTCACCTAGCATCGGTGTTCAAGACTCTCTGTATGACTATCTGAATAAATACAGGTCAGAGACAGCACAGACACAGTTACCCATTATACCGTGCCTGACTCATGAGCTGTAACGAGTAGGTCGCTAGGAATATGGACACCTAAGATGGTGACTGTATAGCAATGAGAATTGTGATATTCTGGATTCCATAGAATGTGTGCCAACATTCAAGCATAGAGAAAATCCATGTCTTAGACTGATTTGGCGGACCAAGGAAACAAAGACATATATGGCTTAGCTAGGGTCGAACCACCTTGTTCCACTCAACTCTACCAAATATGAGTCATCGACGGCCCGACCAAAGTGGGTAGTCCCTCATCATGGTTTAAAGCGGATAACTCACAAACAATGGAAATAAGGCATCATGAGCATATTGGAAATGTAAAACAACAAGCATGATTATTTCATTCATGGACAGGCATAAAACCAAACACCTGGCATGCGACACCCAAACAAGTCCTTTCAATTGTTCCATAAGCATAAGACCAAATACATCGCCTAAGTCTACAGTAGGGGTTCACTCAGGACTCATTCTTGACAATCAAATGTGAACCGGAGTTCACTCAAGTGTTTCACCAAACACTTGGAGTGAGAACCTAGCAAGTTCACATTCCCAACACAACCAAACCAAACTTGGTTTTTAAATCCCAACTAATCAAATACGGGTTATCCAAATAACCTATAACACATACATAGAGGAATGTAAACAAACCACACATGCATCAATAATCTCATAAATGGGATATTCGTTATCTGGAAATAGGCTAAGCTAGCATAAGAAATAATCCCCACCTGTGTTGGTGAATCCACTTGCTGACAACGTCTAGAGAGAAGAATTCGAAAGCAAAATCGAAAATCCTACATGAATTCGAGTATGAATAGATTAGAGCTAGAAAGATTCGATTCGAATCTTAAATTTAGGATATAGACGGAGTATCACCTATGATGGACGACCGGCATCGATCGATTGGAAGCGACAATAGACGAATTGGAAACTCCAAGCAAATCCCTAAGAAAACCCTAAAAATCTCCCCAAATTCCATCTCAAATGGAATTTCAAAATGAGCTGGCTATTTATAGTTCCAGATGGCCCAAGGTTGAGGTGAGTCATGCAACTCACCCTCTCTGATCTTGATCTAAGTTGTGCAATTCGGGATAGGGTGTCAGGTATCTGATGCAGGGGAAAAGTCAAGTCCAGTAAGGCAATCGATTTCGCATAGATTCGTGATCAATGGCTCACTAACGAACGATCTATAGTTGTTTTAGGTTTTCATGATACCGTCTAAATGATTTAGGGAACGAAGTTCAGTAAATCCTTTTACTAGGTCGTAGTGTACATTGACAGGTATCTAATTCTAATTGTAACGTAAATTTATTTGAGGTTTAAGGGATTATGAATCGGATTAGGTCATCATTTGTGTCATAAGGGTGTTTTGGTCAAATTGACTTCTAAACTTAGGATTATCGAGATCTGATTCATAGATTAGAGTAGTTTAAGGTGGATCTCCACTAAGAACCGGTTATACAGGTTAATCAATTATGATTTCAGTAAATTGTAAATCGAGGTTCATAAATCAACAAATCTGATGCAAGATTTGATGATTAGAAAGGAATCGGTGGTTTTCGTGATATCTAACGAAAAATGTATGGTTAGATTGATGTGTTCCAGTGTCTTATAAGGGTTTGATCGAATCGAAGCGTTAAAATTAGGGTTTCATATACAAATCTCAGAGAGTCTTGGTTCTAAATCAGGTGTATGCACTCTCAATTGAGAAATTAAATTCAAAAAATTTCTAGAGACGCTCGAGTACTCTCAATGCTCGAGGATTGAAATTTTGAGGGTGTTACAGGTAGTGTCGCCAATTCTGAAGAACTTGTACCACAACATATAACTCTATCTCATACATGGACCATTTCTTCCTTACATCGCTGAGCTTCTCATTGTAAAAGGTGACAGGCTTACCTTCTTGAGATAAAACTACCCAAATACCCATGTATAACGCGTCACACTCCACTTCAAAAATCTTCTCAAAATTCAACAAAACTAAGATCGAAGTGGACGACAACCATTGCTTGATCTCAACAAAGCTTCGATCAGCTTCTTCCGTCCACTGAAATGACCCCTTTCTTATATAATTGGTAATCAGCACAACGATTGTGCTAAAATTTCTAACAAAACAGCGGTAGAACGTGGCCAACCCATGAAAACTGTGCACTTCATGGATGTTGGAAGGTGTAGGCCACTCACGGATGGTCTTCATTTTGTCTTCGTCTACCCGTATACCTATGGATGACACCACAAAACCCAGGAATAGAAGGTAGTCTATCAAGAAACTGGACTTCTTCAAATTCAGGTATAATTTGTTATCTTGTAGTACTTGAACAACTTTTCTGAGGTGTTCTCGGTGTCTTGGCTCATCTTGGTTGTAAATCAAGATATAGTCGAAATATACCACAACAAACTTTGCTATGAATGGTTTCAAAACCTGATTCATAAGGTGCATGAAGGTGCTCGGTGTGTTTAACAACCCAAATGGCATAACCAACCATTCATACAAACCATCCTTTATTTTAAAAGCCACTTTCCACTCGTCATCGAGGCGGATACAGATTTAATGGTACCCGCTGTGTAAGTCCATCTTAGAAAACACCTTCGACCCCTCTAACATATCAAGCATATCATCTAGTTGTGGAATAGGGAATATGTACTTGATGGTTATCTTGTTGATTTCCCCGCTATCAACACACATACGGCAACTACTGTCCTTCTGTAGCATCAATAGGGCTAGAACTGCACAAGGGCTCATGCACTCTTTGAGCACCCCTTTCCTCAACAACTCTTCCACTTGACCCTGGAGGATCTCACTCTCCTTTGGGCTCAATCGATAATGTGGCATGTTCAGTAGGCTAACCCCCGGAATGAGATCAATGCAATGTTGAATATCTCTCATCGAGGGAAGGCCATGAGGAAGGTCTTCAGGCTAGATGTCACAGAACTCATTCAATAACGGCCACAGGGTTGGAGGGATTGTACTACCTGCAGGGTCATCTCCCTGACCACCATAGCGAACATTAAACCGGTTTCCTTCGATTCTTTCACAAACTCTCTTATGGCAAGGAGAGAGCTCCCCTTCACTTTGGAAGTCTCAAAGCAATCCTCCAGTGCCATAGGAGTGAGAATCATTTTACGGTCATCCTTAATGAATGTATAAGTGTTGTCACGACCTTGGAGGGTTGCATCACGGTCTGATTGCCACGGGCTACCGAGGAGCATGTGACATGCCTCCATATCTACCACATCTCATAAGGCATCATCTTTGTAACTTCTACTAATGGAAAAGCAGATTAGGCATTGCGTGGTTACCTTGGTATCGTTGACCTTCTTGATCCAACTGATGGAATACGGGGCTGGATGTCTTGTTGTAGGCAATCGGAGCTTGTCCACCATCAACTTGGACACAATATTTTCGCTCTGCTTCCACTGTCAATGATGACATTGCACACATTCTCATTCACTATGCAATGGGTGTGGAAGATGTTATGGCACTGAGGATGAACTTCGAGTCTCAGGGCATAACACAAATGCCTCACTACTAAGGACTCGCCATGATCCTGGGCTATCAAATCGGTGTCATCATCGCAATCTTCATCGACCTGCTTAAACTCTTCGTTCTCGACCTCTCCTTCATCGAATTCCTCTTCGACCCCTCCTTTATTCATGGTTAAGTTGGCCGCGGGGCACTGAGGGCATACATTGGATAAGTGACCGGGCTGACTGCAACGCTAACAATAATTCGGTCGGGGCGAGCATAAGGATTGGGTGCTCGACTCAGACCGGCCATTGTGAGTGTTGTGCATTGAGGTCTAGAGGGACCGTTCCTCGTATCTCGATTTGTGGTCATTGGGGGCTGGGTGCCCCCCAACGGGCTCTTTGCCCTTAGATGGAGCTACATCCATTGCGGATATTATAGTAAGTGCACAGGGTGATGGATAAGACCGCACAGGAACTCGTTCAAACGCAGTCTCTACTCGATTGGCATATCGAATCGCATCCTCAACAGTCCAAACTGAAAGGATCTGCACACGATCCTAAATGTTGACCCTCAAGCCACTGATAAATCTTACAGCTTTCTGAGCATCTGTCTCCAACAGGTCATCGCGCTTTGCTAACTTGTTAAACTTAGCCGTGAATTCATCCACGGACCAGTTGCCCTGACTGCAATTCTGATACTATTGGAACAAAACTTGTTCATAATCATGTGGCAAGAACCGTGAATGAAGGAGTCGCTTCATCCTCGCCACGATCGGATGGGCAACTTATTTTGTCGGGTCCGAGAAACTTACAGTTGTTCCCACCACAATGATGCACCCGACTTCAACTTGTAGGCCACATGTTTCACCTTCTTCTCTTCCGGAACATCCATGTAATCGAAGAAGTTTTTTACTTCCACTAACCAGTCTAGAAATTCCTCAATACATAATAGACCGTTAAAAGCATATATTTAGCCTTACCTTTGCAATCTCTTTCAACTCGATCACCATGGTCATTTTCGCGCACTTGTCGTTGAGCAAAGATACCTTTCACTTCATCCTCACTTGCATCAGATCCTTCTGTGTTGGCCCTACGATTTTTCACTAGAACAGCTTGACGAAATATCAAATTATCCCGTACAGCAAGAGCCAGTGGTCATGCTTCGCCTTAGGCTTGATGTGGAGCCAACGCCGCTGTGATTTGATCAAGAGATGCTTGAAGTCCTCGCATAGACATCTCAAACGACCTCTGAAGGGTCTCCATCTTCGCCGTTAAAAACTGCATCCCCTGATCATCGTCAACGAGATTGTTGCCTTGACCATCATTAGATGTCATCTTCCCAAGGTTGTTCCTCACTCTAATATTTAAAATTGCACGGGGTAGTCTAACACAACACCCTACGCTTTTCGTGTGGAAGCTTAGAGAGGAGCTATAGAACTATGGCTAAGTCCTAGAGGGGGCGATTATCACCATTTGAAAATCTCTTTTAAAACATCTTACTTAATTAAGCTAATTAACAATTCTAAACTAATTAAGCAAGAACACTTAGCTTCTAAGCTTAAGTGAGTCCAATCACAAGGCTAACATATGGTAAGCATATAAACAACCTAGCTTAAGCATGCATAGATAATCAAATGATTAAACTTAATCAAGCACCAAATCTATGCAACCTATGTATATTATATGAGAATGGATCATATAAGCTCAAGTCTACTCTACTTAATGAAAGTACATCTTGTGTGTGGATGTGCCTATCTAGTGCCTAGCATATATTCTAATCAAGCATGAATAATTAAGCAATTAGACCATACAAAGCTAGATTAACAATGTGCTCAAATCGATCACAAACACAAGCATGTATAGTTGTTCGACTTTGGGTCTACTCCACTCCCGGTTCAAGTACTGATCACCCTTGTGAGCACACCAACATTCACTAGGGAGTTTAAATCAAGTTCCTCCCAACCTAGGTGTTTAAACAGTTGCACCCTACCGGGGAGTTTAACAAGGTTTCTCTCAACTTATAATGGTGGTTTTATGAGTTAACCTCTCAACCCAGATGTTTACGAGTTCCATCCAACCCAGGAGTTTAACAAGGATCCTCCCAACCCTTCGGTCCTACACAAGAACCCAGTGTATACTCCCGTTGGAGGCTCCCCATGGAGACTTATTCAAGTTTGTAGATCCAAACTCTCACACTCAATCTTCATTGAGGAAGGAGTGCAACCAGACTCTCAATTTGACAACTTACTTGTCGAATGAGCCACTTGTTCTGCGCTTTTTTGGGTTGCTTGATCTCCGCTCTCCCGTACTTCAATCAGCCTATCTGAATGCTCCCCTAATCGTGTTGTCGCTGCGTTGTCAATGCCTCAGCTCCACTTAATCAATCACCTTACATGTGATGCTCTTAAGATGCCCAAGGTGATAGGAGATTGTGTAAATTCTCTACAACTAATAGGAGTTGGTGGCCTAGAGGAATTCCACCTAATAGGATCTTTAGAGAGGTTTAGATAAAGGATCTACCTATGGTCAAGGTGCCTAAAATATCTGAAGATCAAGAGAGAGCAACAACTGAAATTGCGTCGGGTAGCCTAACACGACACCCTACGCATACGCGTGCAGAAGCTTGAGGAGCAACTAGAATTATGGCTAAACCAATAGGAGGGGGGTGAATAGGACCTTTTCAAAATTCTTTTCGCCTACTTACACAGTCTAACAAATTAATCAACGTAGGCGATAACACTTTCGGCTTCCAAGCCTAAGTGGGTCCAATTAAAAGACTAGCAAATGATAAGAGCAATCAGCAACCTAGTCTAAACAACTCATGTGGACTATAGAGGATGGATCAAGAAATGCTCAAGTCAACATGAGGTAGTGAAAGTACATCTTGTGAGTGTGTGCATGCTTATCAAGTGTCTAGCATACATTCCTAATTAAGCATTCATAATTAACCAATTAAACACAATGCATAAAGAGAAATGTGCTCAAGAACAATCACAAACACAAGGATGTATAGTGGTTCGACTACTTGTCTACTCCACTCCCGGTTCAAGTACTCAACCCCTTTGAGCACACCGGCATTCACTGGGGAGTTTAAATCTGGTTCCTCCCAACCAAGGTGTTTTAACTCGGATCCACCCAACCGGGGAGTTTACAGGTTCCTCCCAACCTACACGTTTGCACTCGTGTTAAGTGGCTCTCCCTTGGAGACTTTGTTTTAGGCTCGACTAACTTGCCAAGGAACGGCTGACGTCCCTAGATCTTAGGCTCAACTAATAGGCCAAGGATCGGCTAACGACCCCGGGTCGAGTTTGTCAAACAAACTCTACACTCAACTCCCACAGGGAATTGAGTGGATGGACTCTTAACAAGACAACCTTACTTGTCGGATTGAGCCCCTTGTTGCGCCGTCTTGGATTGCTTCTTCTCTCTCTCCCGTGCTCGAATCAGCTCCCCTTGTGCTCCCTCGATCTTTGACGCCGCCACTTTGCCAAGGCTTCAGCTCCAAGATCAGCTACCTTGCATGTGATGCTCGATTGGAGATGCCCAAGGTGCTAGGGAATGGTGAAACCTCTACAAACGGTAGGAAATGGGTTTCCTAGAGGAATGCACCTATATGGACTCCTAGGTAGTATTTAGACAAAGGATTTAACTATTATCAAGGTGTCTAAACCCTAGGAATCAAGAGGGAACAAGTCCTATTCTCAAGATGCCATTGAATGGCCCAAGCTTGTGATGAAAACACAAGGAGAATGGCTTGCTATAGGTTTGGGATAGAGCCTCTAATGATCTCTAGCAATGGTGGCTTCTATCTCCTCAAAATTCCCTCGCTTTGCTCAAAAAATGAATCCCCCTTTTAAATAGATTTTCTTCCAACAGTCAAAAAACGGGCAGATTCTCGCATCTCCGATTGATCAAAAAAAGGTCCGATTGATCGGAGCCCAGTCCGATTGATCGGAGACAAGTCCGATTGACCGGAAATCTATCCAGAGAAGTCTCTGGAAGAAATTTTGATTGATCGGAACACTGTCCGATTGATCGGACGACTTCTTCCGATGGATCGGAAGACTGTCCGATGGATCGGAATTATGTCCAGTGAGTTTTCAATTTTTTCTGGGACAATTTTCGATTGATCGGAACTTCTGTCCGATCGATCTAAGTCCTATCGGAACTCCTGTCCGATTGATCGAAGACCTATCGGAAACTGCTGTTTGAGCCTTTTTTATTGCAGCAGCTTCCACCTCTTTAATTAGTCTAATTTATCATGTTTTTCATGGAGTTCTAAGACTAATGATGATGACTAAAGGTATACCTAGATGGTCCAAGTCATCTAAGAGGTTATGGGTTAGGTTATGGTCAAGGCAAGGCACACCAAGGCATCACTTTTACCTGTTTCTCCTTTCTTGATGCAGCCGGTCCGTCTTGAGTCTTCGGTCTTCGTCTTCATTAAGCTCAACCGACACTAGACCTAATGACCTAAGTAATTGACAAACAAGGTGCACTAGTATACCACAGAAAAGTACACTAACAACAACATCTTCAATGAGCTTTGAATGCTCCATCTTGTGATTAAACAGAAGGAAGATGGCTTGGAATGCGTAGGATTAGAGCCTAATGGTATGGGCAATCAAGGTAGCTTCTAATGCATTAATAGTTCTCTCCTTGCCTCAAAAAACGAGCCAAACCATTTTATAAAAAAAGCTACAACGGATAGAAAACGGCTTGAAACTGCTAGTAGCCGACCGGTCGGAACTCAACACCGACAGCTCGAACAGGTTCCTCGACCGGTCGAGCAACCGGTTGGATAAGGCATGGACAATGCAGATTTCTTGCTATCCTGTCTGGGTCGGTCACCAGTCATTTTAGGCTAGGGACTTCAGCAAGTTGTTATCCCATTTACTCCACTGACGATTGGTCGGTGGGGCATGTTTTGCTACTGTATTGGTGTGTGTTTTAGAGCAACTCATGCAACCTCTATTGCCATGCTTTTGATGATCTTTTGGGCACCTAAGGCCAATCTAAGATGACTACAAGTATGCCTAAATGGGTCAAGGTCATCTAGAGGTTTGGGTTTTAGTTTGGTTCAAGGTTAAAGGCTTCACCAAGGCATCTCTTTTACCTATTTCTTCTTCCGTGATGCAGCAGATCCGCTTTGATTTTCGATCTTCGTCTTCATTAAACTCAACCGACACTAAACTCACTAACCTAAGTAATTGACAAACAAGGTACACTAGTATGCCACATAAAAGTGCACTAACAATACCAAGTTGGCGCAGCCATAGGCGGAACGAGATCGATCATCGTCTCTCTCATAGGATAATTAATTTGAATCCACGGACCTATCGAAAATCCTCAATCGATCTTCCTTGATTTCTCAAGGGGCACTCAAAGAACACGAGCAAACAAAGATGAACTCTAGAGAATAGTATTAAAAATAATGAATAATATCTCACAATGAATCAAAAGCAATTTTAAATATGTTCTCAAACCCTAATCTGCACAATCAATGAGTCTTAATTAAACTAGGAAAGAAAATCAAATCAAAACGGAAGAGATCGATTTAAAAAAGAAAGTTCGCGCGTAACTCTGCGCGCTGGTTGACCAGTTGGCGGGGGCCTCAACCGGTTATGGATGAGCCCCAACTATCCAACGTGTTCAGCCACCTCCTGGGGAATATTTGATTGGTCTAACGACTGGTCATTCAGTGTAGCCGACTGGTCGGATGACCAGTCATCGATGGCTTTGAGCAGTCTAGTGAGTTGGGCTGGCTACTGGGTGAAATTCGGCTGGTCTGAGGACCGGTAGTGACTAGTGCTGGAGATGGATTACCAGTCGTCAGGGCCTATTTTTCCACCAGTTTATCAAGTCTTGGTTCCTTCTTCAAGGTCTTCTTTTGATCTTTTCTTTAGTCCATCTTCATTATGTAGAGCTCAGCTACCTCCTCTACATCAGATTCAACCATCAACGGGAATTTTAAAGGCTTCTGGTTGTTGTCCATTATTTTCTATTATGTGGTCCATTGTGTTATTTTTATGCAATCCAACTCATAAAAAAATTTAACAATATACAACTACTCAAAAACCTCCAAAATCACTTGGTTTGATCTGGTTCTTCAACATCCCACTTTCATGGTTGGTGTGATCAACCATTATGGGCTGCCACGTAAATTTAGAGGCTTCGGTTGTTGTCCATTATTTTATTGTATGTGGCCTATTAAGTTATTTTTATGCGATCCAACTAACTCATCAAAGGGTTATTCATGCCTCAGTGGTAGACTCACAAGAGTTTCAACATGAGGTCAGGGGTTCAAGCACTCATTGTAGAGAAAATCCAATATGATGTGAGTGTGTATTAAAATAAAAAATAAAAAATAAAAAAAAAATCAACAACTAACCCATAAAAAAATAACAATGCACAACCACCCAAAAACCTCCAGATTGACTTGGTTGGATTGATCTAATTTTTCAACATCCCACTTTCATGGTTGGGCAAAATCCTTTTTGATAGGCTTCATGCCACACAAACATTGTGGTGTGCCCCACCTTGGGCATCTGGAGAATAAGTTTATATATTGTTGTAGGGGCCTTCAATGTGTTTTTTGCATTTGTGAACCATGCCAATCTTCTTTTTCTAGCAGCTAAATAAGATACCTCTACAAGCCTTTTAAGTCGGATGCGACTGTTCTGGGACCACGGATCCAAAAATGTGGGTGGGACCCTGACCATGTGTGGCCAGCCTTGACGTATGCATTGTATATATATGTTGTCTGTCCATTTTGCCAAATCATTTTATAGCATGGGCCCAAAAATGAAATCCGAAAATCTCAGGTGGATGATACCAAAAGAAGCAGTGGTGAAAGACCATTAAAGACTTTTTGTGGGCCACAAAAGTTTTGGATCAAGCTAGTATTTGTGTTTTCCCTTCATCGAAGTCTGTGAGACCTTACCAACAGTTTGGATGGCAAATAAACATTACAGTGGACCCTAAGAAGTTTTTAATGGTAGGTGTTCAATGACATTTGTGGGCCACAAAAGTGTTGGATCAAGCTGATATTTTGTGTTTTCCCTTCATCCAAGTCTATGCAACCTTACCAACAGTGGAGCGTTAAGAAGTTTTTAATGGTGGGTATTCAATGACCACTATTTCCTATGGTGTGGTCCACTCAGGATTTGTATATGAGCCCAAAAATGAAAATGTATACATCCAAGTTTGCTCCATGGTCAAGGTCCCACCCACATCACTAGATTCTAAGTCACAACTAAGTCTAGTCCCTTCAAGCTTGCCGTACACGTGTTGCATTCGCTGAAAATCTTTGTGTAGTAGGGTAGACCTGTAATCTTGATTGAATCCACAAGGACGCCAACTTCATAATAAAAGATGCATGGAGAAAATTCACAAACAAAAATTTCCTAAAATAAGAATAAAATTGACAAAGACTCGAATGATTATGGCTTTGATAAGTGGATCGGCTTCTTTTAGGCAAAGCTCCTTGGTTGTGTCCCTGCAACCCTATTGATAAAAGTGCTCATTTTGGGACCTTTTATCAATGAGTGCTCATTTTGGGACCTTAATGGTGATCTGAGATGCTTCATCTAGATGATGAAGTTTATTTCCCATTGCATCACTGACGATGAAGTTTATCCCTCATTATATCATTGAGTGACCTTGAGTCTTTTAGGCAAAGCTCCTTGGTTGTGTCCCTGCAACCCTATTGATAAAAGTGCTCATTTTGGGACCTTTTATCAATGAGTGCTCATTTTGGGACCTTAATGGTGATCTGAGATGCTTCCTCTAGATGATGAAGTTTATTTCCCATTGCATCACTGACGATGAAGTTTATCCCTCATTATATCATTGAGTGACCTTGAGTCTTGTTATTTTGAAGTCATATCTAAGTATTCCTCGAAAAAATTGATTGGATCTGGTGAAGCTATTCTATAGGTTTATAAGCAAATCGACTTTGAATCTTGAATCTTGAATAATCCACATGGTCCTCATTTTCATCCTCCTCATTTTATAAGCCTTTGTTTTTTTTTTTTTTTCTTTACTAATTTCTCATATTTCAATAAATTTATTTTGAATTATTTAATCATTTGGATCAATTGTAATTACATTGGATAGAAATTTAAAACATAGGGAAAAAGCTCTTTAACTTAGGTAAAGACTTTCGAATTAAGAGTTGGGGACATGATAGATGCCCACTTACATGATAGATGCATGGAGAATCCACAAACAAAAATCTCCTAGGACAAGAATAAATTGATAATAATGGAATTCCCCCCCCCCCCCCCCCCCCCCCCCCTCTTTCTATTTTTGAGAAATCCTGGCGCCTGGACTACTGAGCATTGGAGTAGCTTATCTAATTAGAACCCTTACTAAATAATATTTAGTGTGCAAAAATTGAGTTCAACTTTCTTTTTGGGCAACCCACCAATCGAACGGATGAGATCTTCCAAACAAAGGGTGTGAATTAAAATTTGATTAGTAAAGTGTGCCCACCAGAAGGACGGCCCAGATGGGAACCAATAAAAGGATGTGCATGACCGATTTGTATGCTTAATTTACTGAAACTGAGTTGAGAATTGAAACAGATTTTGAAGGAATTGAAATTCAAATCATCAGAAATAATTAAATTGAAAAAAAAAAAAAACAAAACAAAAAGAAATCCCTCAAATGCCCAGAAAACAGAACTGAAAATGTATAAAAATGGTGTCAAGAAAGACACAATCTCAGAACTTAAAAAAATGCAAATCATCAGAGAAAATTCCCTTCAATCTTCTTCTTCTTCTTCAGGAAAGCGAAGATGCTTCCCTTCCGGCATCGGCATACCCTTCAACCTTAGAATGCTTGGTGATGCTGACGGACTCATGACCACCTCCTCTCCTTCGATCTCACCATCGCTGTTGTAGATGAACCGAGTGTGCCGGCCCGCAAAGTCAGGCAATCCTCTCTTCTCCTCGACGCACATTAATCTCAGCCCTTGGCATAACTCATCGATCAATTCTCCCTCTTCTTCTCCACCTTCGACGTAATCTTCTCCTCCTTCATCATAATCTTCTTCTCCTTCATCTGCTTTTGAACTTGCATTGGCCTGAACAGACCAGACAGAAGCGTCGTCGTCTTCGTCAAGCAATTTTTGTCCATGGCAGCTCCCTTCATATGTCAGAGCCGATGAGATAGTGGATGAAACAGAGTCTTCGGATTTTCCCGGGGAATCGAACTGTAATGCCCGAGTGATCAGACTCTCCTCAGATTCACTAGTTTCTTGTTTTAAACTGTTGATTGGATGTGCGATCTGAAAAAACAAAATAGAAATACCCAGGTGAGGAAAGAGAATTTGAACGAAAAATTAATAGAAAAGAGTATTTGTTGAAAAGAAAATCAGCCCACTAAGTGAAATCGGGTCCATTCATCATGGGGGGTCCCACACTGGATATGAGGGGGAAATGGACACTTAAAACACCGGCCACGAGGAGTTGATTCAATGCTCAGATCGAACTGTTAGGATCGTCCAACTCGCCGGGGTCTGAGATGTGGGCCCCACCGTGGATGTGCACTGGTTTAAGAGTAGGATGTCCATATGATGATGGACGGTTAAAAATCTTCTTGCTCCCAGACCACCTGAATTACAGAGGGACAGTATGTCAAAGGCCCACATCCAATGCTCGAATTAAACCAACCTAGTTTTTGGACCAACATGCATTCATGGTGGGACCCACATGATGAGCGGACTGGATCGCTGCTTGAGAAGGGCCATTCCAATGTTAATCTTATTTCTCAAGAAAACAGGGGAAAATTAATGTCTTCTCAAGAAAACAGGGGGGGAAGGATGAAAATTGCCTAGAATCAGACCTCGATTATCTTGGAAACTTCATAAGCCACCGGCATTGTGACGATCGGCAACGCGACTACATCCGCAACGACATCTCCACCCTCCAAAGGATTCGAAGTAAGTGGTGTGTTGGCGGGCGTCGGAGCAAGAATCCCTGCAGGCAAATCCAGAAGGCCTTGAAAATGAGGGAAAGGGCGCACATCGAAAGAGAGTTTCGAAAGCTCCGCTTCTTCCTCAACCTTCTGCAAGAGGGTTTTAACCTGCCCACGCAACAGCACCTCACCCGATCCTGGTGTCCGTTTGGCTTGACCGCTGTTCTTGGCCACAGAATTGGGGGTTTTTAAGCTTCCCATCGCAAGCCCAACGATTGGTGAATCATTCGTGATATCAAAAAGTGCAGATCGATCGCATTTCCCGTTTCTTGATCTTGAAATAACCTTCTCAGATTCTTCCTTCTTCCCTGCGTAGAAGGAAAGAAAAACCAAGATGGTGAAAATTGAAATCTCTCAGAATTTCAGCAATCTTTTGATGTTTTCGGCGTAAGAAGAAAAAAAATACTTACTTGAATTGGGTATGTTGTTCGATCCAGTCATGGTCTGGGATCTTGTGACCCGTCTCGTCGAAGATGGTGTTTCCATCGATCCGATGCTTAGAGACGACTGGACGTCTGCGATTAGAAAATGGAAAAAGGAAAGGTGGAAATCGATGAAAAGAGATGGGGAGATTGAGAAGGGCTTTGCAATGGGAGCTGTTTGCCGGAGAGAGAGAGAGAGAGAGATACGTTCTTTCTCATGAGCAAAGCGTTTGGTCTTTAAAAGATTTGAATTAGCTTGAAGATACAACGGTAATATGACCGTTAGCGCATGCGGGATTTCGTGGAGCCTTGGTTGGCAAGGATTTTTCTATTGGTACGAGCAATTTGCGCGAGTATATATTGAAAGAGCTGAATCGCGGCACATGTGCCAAAAAATACCACATGTGTAAGATCCGAGCCAATAATTACTTTTACTTGATCCTGATAATACCATGTATAAAATACCTAACTGATCCACTAACTAAGAGATCCATAATCATATGACTATAATGTACGGTTATAAGAAAAATCATCAACAGCCTACATTCAATTAAAAGTATGGACCCAACTGATGACTGGATCATATTTTATTATGCACATGATATGGACACCTTGATCTCACCTAGTATACGGTCCATATCTCGCACAAAACTGTGTCGTTCTAGTGTTGTGCAGCGCACTTAGCTTTATTATCTATTCGCGAATGTCACTTGATCATTTCTCATGAATCCACACTCGTAATTCAAGGACATTCTCGCCGCATGTGCCAACGCTGCGTATGTGTGCAAGATCTGCGCCATTCATCAGGTGGAGTTCGGCCTGAAACATAAGACTGGAGGCAATATGTGTCCCAATCGTAGGGCAGGCCTAACACAACAAGCCCTGACCCATTCCAATCCTAAGATTGATAAAATCCCTTCCGTTGATCAAGTGAGCCATGCATGCATAAAAAACTAAAAAATAAAATAGACATTTTAGAGACAAAAACCAACGTTGTACGTTCAAGATGGATGGATTGCCCAACCAATGGTTGGAATAAGCCATTCGAATTCTCAGATGGGCCAGCCATGGATTTTGAATATAAACCATTCGTTTGGTTCCTCTGAATGTCTAATTATTTGTGCACGTGTGGCCCACTTCATCAACGGATAGATCAGGAACATTCGGATTTATCAATTTTCGAGCTGAGCTGGACCGATTGTGATCAGGCCTCCTAATTTTTTTAGCGTCGGCTTGGGCCTTAAGTTTAGTCTCGACACAGCCTGGCCTGGCCCAACCTGGCCCATTGCCAATCCCGGCTACAAATGATCATACACGTGGCATACGAGACCATGGAATTGTGGAACGACATTCATTTGGATGGTTAAAATTGAGAAATATCAAGTGGTCAACAGACCTGGTTTTGAGTGTAATACTTCCAAGGGCAAAAGTGAATGTGTTGCAGCATACAACCAGCTGTATGTGATCAAATTCCTCTCTTCCCATGGGCAGTGTCAATGGGCTGTAGATGGCCGGGTTTGGGGTGGGTTTAACCAAAACCAGACCCGCCCATTTACTAAATGAATTTGGGTCCAAATTTTCTACTCATACCCTTTTACTAAATGGGTGGGTCTGGGTCGAATCCGAGTCAATCGATCAGACCCATTTATAAATGGATCTAGGTCAGGTAGAGGGAGATCCACCGAGACCCATTCATAAATTGGTCAGGTCTAATGGGTTTGGTTTTGGATCTAGTATGCAAGCATTTCTACAAGGCTTAAAACTAGGTGTGGACGGGTCTGAGCTGGATGGGTCCCCTGAAACATAGACCAAACCTGGCCACTTACTAAATGGGATCCGATCAGGCCTAATATAAAGGAAACTAGACTTGGACTCATTTAACAACTAGGTCTGTTCTTGGACGCAGAGCTGTGACATTTAACAAATGGGTCGGTCTAAATGAGTTGGGTCTGGTACCCCCATCAGATTGCTGACCCATGTACAGCACTAAGTGTCATCCGGTAGACGATGCAAGAGGATTGCGTCCTGCCCCGCATGGAAGGATTTGATCCAGGCAGGGGTTCTATGGGGCCACTGTGACTTAAAGGCTTTATCCACCTGCCTGGACTGAGTCGGTCCAACCAGAACTCGGATTTGGCAGTGACCCCTTACCATCAATGTTGAAGGCCCATAATGACGTAAGTGTTTTATTCATGCCGTCCGTGTCTATCCATTTTCCCAGCTCACTTTGGGGCATTAGTTAAAAAATAAGACAGATCCAAATCTCAAGTGAGCCATACCAAAGGAAATAATGGTAATTAAATGCTACCATTAAAACTTTTTTATTCCACAAAAAGTTTTGGATGGAGGTAATATTTGTGTTTTCCTTTCATCCCGATTTTTCAACAGGTTGGATGGGAAATAAACATTACATGAACTCGGGAAGTTTTTAATAGTTGGCATTCAATCGCCACTGTTTCCTGTAGCTTGGTTCACTTGAGATTTGAATCTGCTTCATTTTTTTGCTAATGTTCTAAATTTAGCCGGAAAGACGAGCGGAAAACATGAGTAAAACACATGCATCATGGTGCGGCCCACAGGAGGCGTCACTACCGTATCCGAGTCCATCAAGATGGGGCAGGACGCAATCCGCTTCCAATGGGGCCCATTAATGATGGACGGTCCTTTGAGGGGATCTATATGGCCATTGTGATATATGAATTTTATCTAAGCCGTCTATCTATTTCAAAAGATCATTCTAGGATTGATTGCCTGCCGTTGAAAAAGTCTTGGAGGTCACAGAAGTTTTGAATCAAGATAATATTCATTTTTTTTCCCTTCATCCAGCTCCATGTGACCTTATAAATAGGTTGGATGGAAAATAAACTTCACGGTGGGCCCTACGAAGGTGTCAACGGTGGGGTCATTGTCATCACTTCTTCCTGTGGTGGGGTCCAACGGTGGGGTCATTGTCATCACTTCTTCCTGTGGTGGGGTCCACTCGAACATTCGATCTGCCTTTTTTTTGGGATCATCCCCTATCTTTACAAATGGATGGACGGCTTAGATAAAAATCATATATCACGGTGGGTCCACAAATCCCCTGACAGGACCGTCCGTCTCTATCCATGAGCTGGTGGGGGTAGTACCCAATCCGCGCTCGGCGGGCTTAGCCCTGTTTGTTTGGGGCCATCAGGAAAAAGCTCTGGGTGCTCTAGCGGAGTACGGACATTCATACGCACGCACGGATCCCCTCTACTGTGTGAGTAGCATCCACGTGCTTCATTCAGAACCGTTCATATGGTAGGCGCACCTCAAACTGGCCGTAGCCTGAACAGTGAAGCCGGTTGTTCAAAATATCCCAAGCCAATTTCGAGAATATGACTCATCTGTCTGAACTGAGTGGATAGTTGCACGCGTATTCCACGTGTCCAGCGTCGAGCTTCGTTTAGAGGCAGATCATTTAGACGACACACATCTGCGAGCATGGCAAGTTAGTTACGTATCCGATCCGTTCATCAGAGGGATGCCACTAAGTAGATGACATCTGCCGTTTATCATATAGGTACCAGTTTACGTAACAAATGAACAGCAGAGAAAAACTCGGCTGAAGTTATCTTACCCGTCCAAGATTTTCTAATATCGTGGTCTACCTTCTGAATGGATCATACTTATTGTTGGGTCAGGACATCAAAAAGTACAGACCTACATGATGGACGGCTTGGATTGTGCACTTTGGCTACCCTGTTACTTGTGATGGCGTGTGCATGAGCCCACCTTGTATACATTGCTGTGGATCCATGGCTCAGTGATCCAAGCCGATCATATGATGGGCCTCGTTATTGATAGCCCATGTAGCCAAAAAAAAAGCCCTCAGATTGGATCGATGTCGACCACCTGTTTTATTTTCTTTCTTGACCGTCTATTTGGGGAGCGAATTAGGTGTTACCCTGGTAACACCTTAGTGGGTGTTACCCCTACCGTGTGGGGCCTACCTTGATGTATTTGTTGTATATCCATTCCGTCCATCTATTGTTACGTCTACTATTAGGAAGCGATCCAAAATTATAAGAAGATCCAAATCTTAGGTGAACCATACCAACAGAAAGAGTGATGAATAATCATTAAAAGCATTTTGCGGGCCACAAAAGTTTTAGATCAAAATGATCTTTAATTTATCCCTTCATCCAGACCTTCTTTACATTATCAAGAGCTTGGATTGCAAATAAACATTACCAAAACCTTATGATGGGCTCTTTGAAAATTTTAATGGTGGGCAGTTAATCAGCACTGTTTCCAGTGGTATGGTCCACTTAAGATTTGGATTTGTATAATTTTTTGGAAACCATTCTAAAATGGGATGTAGAAACGGATGGACGGCGTGGATATACAAAATACTATCCATGTGGGCCACACGGTAAGGGTAACACCCACTAAGCTGTTCCCGGGGTAACACTTAATTCGCTGCTGCCAGCCCATGAATCAGGATTTCCGGCCTGGAAAATTCTGGACGTGCGGGCCACGGTCTACTAAAACGGGTGCGACTTAGGTGCTACCCCGGGAACAGCTTAGTGGGTGTTACCCCTACCGTGTGGGGCCATTTTGATGTATTTTTTATATATCCACGTGGTCTGTCTTTTTTTTCATGTCATTTTAGGATGTGATCCAATAATCTAAGAAGATTCAAATCTCAGGTGGACCATACCACTAGAAATAATGATGAATAACCATTAAAAACGTTTTGTGGGCCACAGGAGTTTTAGATCAATCTTACATTTATATTTTCCCTTCATCAAGCCTTATTGACCTTATCACGAGCTTGGATTTCCAATAAACATTACTAAAACCTTATGACGGGCTCTTTGGAAATTTTAATGGAGCACTCAATAACACTGTTTCTAATGGTAGGGTCCAGTTGAGATTTGGATCTGCATAATTTTTGGAACGTTATCCTAAAATGGGCTGTAGAAACGGATGGACGGCTTGGATATACAAAATATCATCCATGTAGGCCATACGGTAGGGGTAACACCCACTAAGCTGTTCCCAGGTAACACCTAATTCGCGCCCTACTAAAACAATCACTAGAAAAGGACCACAGGTCTAAGGTCAATCATATCAACCGTTTATATTACTAAGACGTGGTCCACAAACGTACACATTTAAAAAACATTAGTGCAATGGACAAAAATCATTAGAGTAGACCAACAGGCACAGGCAATCCACTCATTAGGTGGGCCACACTCGCATGACGAATGGATGGTAGGGAATGGACGCTTGATTGGCTCTGTAGAAGATAAGAACAAAGGAAGGCAGACAGAAGGGAGACGCAAGAACGATTCTAGGGACGGATACAGTTGTCCAGCACCGAATCCCGAGCGTCCTTTTGACGCTACAGCTGGCCATCGCTTTTGCCGCCTCACCGATTCCCTCTCTTTCTCGGGTCGGCTTCCACCAAACTCGTGTGGGGCCATCCAACCATATAAGAACTCGTGTGGGCCCACCCTCCCAACTAAAGCAGCAACACGACAAGCATGTTTGGTGCACATGTGGGCCATTCCGGCTCCGCTTGGATGGACGTGGATTAGCTACTGAGAGGTTGAGTAGCCAGACTGGCTACTGAAGTGACCTCACCATGATTTGTGGCCCCCATCATGTGAATGTAGTTTATCCACACCGTCCATCCATTTGGAGAAATCATTTGAGGGCATGAACCAAGGAACGAGGCAGATCCAAAACTCAAGAGGACCCGATTGAACTCTTACAGTCCTACCATTAAAAAATGATAAGGAACACATAAGTTTTCGAATAAGCTGTTATTTGTTTTTTCCCTTCGTTCATGTCTGTGTAAACTTATGAACAGGTTACGTGTCAAATAAACATCACAGTGGACCTAAGAAGGTTTCAACTGTGAGCGTCACTCTCCCCACTGTTTTCTGTGGTGGGTCCACTCGAGTTTTTTGGATCTGCCTCGTTCCTTGGTTTATGCCCTACAATGATTTCTCCAAATGAATGGACGATGTGGATACACTACATACATAATGGTGGGGCCCACAAATCATGGTGACGTCACTTCAGTATCCAGACCTCTCAGTAGCTAATCCGCGTCCGTGCCGCATTGCTCTGTAGGCACGCGACGATCCCCACCTGATGAACGGTTCTGATTCGAACAACTTCTAGCTTTGGCACGTGCTGCGAGTCACTTCTTCGGACTTTGTGAACTGTGGCGATGTGAGTGCAAATTACATGTGCCGCTCTGGCACTTGTGCTTGGATTAGGATTCAATTAGATATTTCCATATCCACCACTCATGTGCACGCCGAGGGTCTGACTGGGACAAACATGCAGTAAATCCACCCCGTCCATGAGCTGGTTGGTCACATTTTCACCCCGGATTTTAAAAGTCATTCAAATGAAATAACTAAATGGGCCACACGAAAGAGATCGGTGTTAAATGATGCCTAAAATTCTAAATTCGCGTGGTGTGGCCCAAATGAGTTTAGAAGTATTGCCAATTAATAATTATGCTTATTTAATTATTGAACTATTGTATTGTTGTACCTTTATTGTGTTGCCCTTAATTTTTCAGTCACACGTGTAATGTGTGCGGCGTTTTGATCATGCACCTTGAACAACAATGACTCGAAGTGTCAAGATAGGTAGATACGCCGTAATTAACCATATGTGATTAGGACTTATATAAATTAATCACCTATTCAACCACCTGCACATTTGTTTTAATATACATTAGGCGATGTTTAAAGGTATGGTTCATCCTCCAATAATGATGGTTACACGTCTTTTCTATGAAAATACTTTTTCAATACAGAGCTATATATATATATATATATATATATATATATATATATATATATATATATAATCGGTTCGATTGAAAACGATTTATAATTTTTACAAACTGATAATTGAACCAACATTTTTTATTTTTAATATAAAAAATTAAACTGATCCAAAATAAAATGAAAAACCGATTGAAATTGACGGATTCAAACAGTTTTATATATGTGTGTGTGTGTGTGTGCGCGCGCGCGCGTGTGTGTAACCCCTACTATATAGCCCGCCCACACACACACACACACACACACACACACACATATATATATATATATATATATATATATATATATATATATATATATATATATCGACGCCCAAAAATTCATTTCTCAACTCATTTTAGGATGTGTTCCCAAAAATTAATCAATTACAAATCTCGGGTGGACCACACCACAGGAAGCAGTGTTGATTAAGCACTTGCTATTAAAAATATCCTAAAGCCCACTTGAAGATGATCTCCAATGTGTATTTTCCATCTAACTTGTTGATAAGGTTAAACAAACCTAAACGAAGGGAAAAGTAAAATTTTACTTTCGATTTAAACAAAAACTTTTGTAGCCTATAATTCTAAAAAGTTGTAATGATCATTTACCAATTTTTACATTAGTGTAGTCCACTAGAGATATAGAGCTTCTTAATTTTTTTAACATTGTCATGAAACTGATTAAACTGAACTAACTAGAATTTATCCGGTTCGATTAATAAGGCTTCATCGGTTCCGTTCGGCTCGGTTGTTAAATATTTAAAACCGACTAAATCGGTTCGGTTGAATATTACCCCTCAAAACCGAACAAACCAAACCGTGCATAGCCCTACCGATCTATTGCTACAAATAGTGAATTCGCAACTAATGCTGCGAAATGTAAAGAGCAATATTAGCTATACTAATGAAAACGAAAACAAAACTAAAGATATATTATATTAAAGAATGTAAAAAACAAAATACTAAAGAACATGATAATTGAAAGATAACTTAATATTTAATTTGATTTTATTGGTAATAGGCTCTATGCTCTGGTTACATTACTTGTAGCTTTCAAAACACCATCCAGATATTTCCTTTGACGGGACGGTTACAACAACTGCTTCCTAGATCAGCTCTGCTTCCAAGATTCCAAGATCAGCTCTTCTAGATAGTTACTTCAAGTTTTTTTCTTCTAACACGTATCTTTGTAATTGCTTATGGAACCGAACTCCGTTCTCCCATGCCGGAGAGTTACAACAACTACCTTGGCTGAAAAACCAAAATGGGACGCTCCTCTTGACCTGCTAACATAATCACAATAGGCCCCTGTTTCTGGATATGATCCGCAATCGACCACTTCCTCTTTGTTGCAAAATCACAATAGCCGATGTCTCTTTCGAGGAAGCGGATTGCGTACGAGTAAACTCTGTGGGCCGACCGTGATTTACGTATTTATCCACTCTGTCCATCCATCTTAACCGATAATTTTAGGTATGGTACTAAAAAACCAAGCATATCAGAATCTAAAGTGCACCACATGGTGTGAAAGGGTGAATTGAATGTTTACCATTGAAAAATTCTTGGAGGACACAGGAGTTTTGGATCAAGCTGATATTTGTGTTTTCCCTTCATCCATATGATCTTATGAACAGGATGGTGACAAATAAACATCACTATGGGGCCTGGGAAGGTTTCAACAGTGGAAATCATTATTCCCACTGTTTTATGTGGCATGGTCCACTTGAGATTTGGATGTGCTTAAATTTTGTGTTCGACTCTAAAATGAGCAGGAAAAACATATGGACGGAATAGATAAAGCACATACATTCTAGGTGTGCCCAACAGAGTTTACTGTGCACGATAAGAGCGTGTTAATCCGCACGCAATCCGATTTCCTCTTTTTAAACTTCAATCAACAGCTGTCCCTGACGTGCACTCATGGCGCTCGTTTTGTTTCTGGCCGACTCCTACAAGGTCGGTTGCTTCGCTTCTGGCCGACAGAGCCAACGTACAACATATTGGACGGTTAAAAATGAACTTAGGTCCTATTTCAACAAACGAGTCCCAAGAAGGAGAGGTTGAGATTGTTCGGCAATTTAACGCATGACATGTGTATGCCGTCCATCTGTTTCTTCCGATTATTTTAGGATGCAGTCTCAAATTGCAAATTTTAGGTGGACCACACCTCAGGAAAAGTGCTCATTGAACCGTAAACATTAAAAGCTTCCTTGATTCCACCGTAATTTTTATTGAGCATCCAATCTTTTGATAAGGTTACGTAGACGGAGAAGATATCAGGTTTACAGAAAACGCTTGTGGTCCACAAAAGGTTTTTAATGGTCATTAACCAATGTTTCTAATGGTGTAGTCCACTCAAAATTTGCATTGATTCATTTTTTGGTACCATAATATAAAATAAGCCGTAAAAGCACATCAACGGCATGAATATACAATTCATAAATAGAGGTGGGCTCCTATGGTCAGGGGTCCCACCCACCTGATCCCGGGTCTCACCTAATCCACTCCCAACCAAATATGCAACACGTGGCAACACTTCATACGTTTGTGCCAAGTAGCACAAATTGTATCAGGACGTCAATAGTGTCCTCATGAGGCCCATGGCTCGGATCTCACCGTTTATGGTGGGGCCCACCGTCGAACTTTATAATTAATGGTACCGTTGTTGTTTCACTTTCCGAGACATCTAATCGTAGCCGACTGATGAAGGGTTAAGATCTTTGAGTCAAAGGGTGGACTATCAGATCACCGAAATGAATGACTACTGTGGGGCCCACTCAAATGAAACAATATTTCATTGGGATGCGAATCACTATAGACATCCAGTGCATCAGGACCCTGCAACTCCCCATCCTATAAATATTGGTAGTGGCCGGGCAGGTGAGGTGGGACATGAGCATGGCCCACTAATCACTGTGTCTACCTGCAGAGAGAGAGAGAGAGAGAGAGAGAGAGAGAGAGAGAGACGTTGTTTTCACGTGCCATAAGAGTCAACTTCAAGAGTCACGTGGAACTGTTGAAGTAAGCATGACTCGAACCGTACATTCAAGCTTAGCAGCTAGCGTCTGTTTTTTTATCTTATTTGCATGGCACAGAACAACGGACCCGATCCAAGGAGAAGGGTAGCAATAGCATACTTGGGTTTACAGTCTGTCCTTTAAAGGCCCACCATTATTGGATCCAGACCGATGGATCTCATCAACGATGGACCATTCCAAAAAATCTCATTGATTAATTACTCCAAAACCTTTTTTAATGGTCTTCAGGAACCTGAAGAAAGTCCACGAGCTGGACGACTTGTAGGTGATGGTTTCAAAGTGGGTCCCATCGTATCAACAGTCTGGATCACTAAACGATGTGCCTTGCGGGCACGGACTGAAAACCCGAGCATAATATGAATATCCTCGATCGAGGATGAATAGCTTACGTACCTGCAAGTGTTGCGCGGGGTAATTGTATATACTTAGAATAACGATGAGTTCCTGTGCTAGTTCATCACCGTTTTGAAAATGATGGTGGCTCATACTCCTCACATAATGAATCCATGTCCATTTATCCAGACCATCCAAAATTTAGGACACGTTGTGGATAGAGCCTCTGTACTCAAAATACCCATATCAAGCAATGGTAACCATCCAACTACTCGCTTTTAATTGGTTAAAAGGAAAAAAAGATGAGTGGCCCAAATTGGTAAACAAAAAATCAGATGGTTGGGATCATATTTTCAGTCTTAACTTTTGGGTTATGGTCCATCCACCCATATCCGGGCCAGTGAATTGGACAGTTTAAATACTGCACATCTATACCATGGTAAGGATAAAGAGTCACCACATCTTTTAAATGGGGATTTTTGCACACAGCTGCCTAACGTTTAGCCTATTTGTGAGAAAGAGTCTCCTTTTAAAATATTTTAAGTAAACTGGTTCAGCTTTTAAAATACGTGCAAAAACCTGCCTCACGTTACTTTAAGTGGATACTCGTGTCGAAAAGCAAGTGTTTTCATTTAAAATGACTTATTTGTCCTTAGTCTTATCATTTTTTGCAATCATACCTTATTTGCAGTAGACATGATCAAACGCTAAAACGTTAAGAGGAAGTTTCTGCCCTGGGAACCTAGGTGGGAGCCATTGTGATATTTGTGAGAAATTCATCTCGTCTAGCTGTTTTCAAAGCTCATTTAAAGATATGAGACAAAAAATGAGCTGAATCCAATGAAATTGCATCGAATTGTCTAACACGACACCCTATGCATTCGGAGAAGCTTGCAGAGCTACTAGAATTATGTCTTATGTCCTAGAGGGAGGGGTTGAATAAGACCTTATGATAATTTTTTCTTAATTAAAAATTAATTATCCAATTATGTTCTTTTTAGGATAGAGGTCCAAGCGCTTAGATTACTAAAGATGAGTCTAATAAAGAAACTAATCTAAGCGCTTAAGATTAGATCACTACAAAGAATAAACAATGAAGCATGTAGTCTAAATACATAGGTTACAAATGATCTAACTTTCATGCATACAACCTAAGCACATAGATTATGAATGGTATAACTAACTAAGTCACTAATCTATATGCATATTATAAACTACAAAAGATAAACTATTAAGCAACTAGTATATAAGCAACAATGGACTATGAAAGATTAATCAACCAAGCACATGTCCAGACACATGGATTGTACATGATACAACTAGATGAGCAATCAATCCATGTGAACAACATAGACTATCAATGGTAAGGCAATTAACTGACTATTCTATGTGAGAAATTATTCCGAGCACATCGAAGGCCGTTCGATGGCATCGAACATCCTTGTTCGATGGAATTAAAATTTGTCTAGAAAGTTCACATTTTTACTGGACAAAATTTCGATAGGATCAAACAGAGTGTTCGATAACATCAAAGTCTCATCGAACTAAGATTCAATGGCATCGGAGACCCATCGAAAACTGTTGTTTAGACTAGATTAATTATTACAACAGTTGCACCTCTTAAATTAGCCTAACTTATCATGTTTTTCTATATAATCTAAGGCTAATAATGATAACTAAATGTTTTTCTATAGGGTCCAAGTCATCTAGAGGTTATGGATTATTTTGGGTCAATAGTTAGGGTCACAAAGGCACCTCATTTACTTGTCTCTGCTTCCTTGATGCTCCTCAGCTCCTTGCGTCTTTAATCTTTATCTTTAATGGGCTCAACCGATTGACTAACATACTGACTCACGTAATTAACAACCAAAGTACACAGACAAATATTACACTAACATCCAAGACTCAAGTGAGCAAAAAATGTAAGGATTGAACGTCCATAGTTGAAATATTCACGGGGCCACAAAAGTTTTGAATCAGGTTAGTATTTGTTTTTTTAGTTCATCCTAGTTGGAATGACATTATGAACAATATGAATGGCATATAAACATCATTGTGGACCCAGGGATGATTCAACAGTCGTTACACGGAACGTCAAGCTGACATCACCAAGTTATGTGGGCCCCACCATGATGTATTTGTTTTATACATACCATCCATCCATTTTGGATAATTATTACAAGGCACAATATAACCAATGAGGCATATTTAAGCCTTGGTAGACCACACCACATGAAAACAGGGGTGATTGAATTCCCCCCATTAAAAACTTCCCAATGCTCACTAACATCACACAAACATGGATTGATTAAGAAGTTTTTAATGGTTGATTATCACTATTTTTCTTGTAGTATGGTCTACCATAGGTTTAGATTTGTTTCATTTTTTGGATTATCCCCTAAAATCAATTTTCAAAATGGTTGGACGGCATGGATGTAAGGCCAATACATCTAGGTGGGCCCACATTCAGGTGAATACGGTGCCGGATGAGACACGAAACCGCACCTAATCCATTTTCGTGCCCGTGATGTTTGGGAGAAATCTACTCCGTTCATCTATTTTGGAAGATCATTTTAAGCCATGAGACCAAAAATCAGGGAGATCGAAAACTCAAGCAGGCCACACGAGTGGAAACAATGGAAATGGCTGCTTACCGTGCAATACTTTTTGGGCTCGACTGTGATGTTTATATGCCATCCAAACCGTTTGTAAAATGGCTCAACTATTCATAAGGTCCTTACTACTATAATGAATTGAAAGAATAAAAATATTAGTCTAATCCAGAGCTTCTGCAGCCCCACAAATGTTTAAATGGTGCACGTACAATCACCACTATTTTCTTTTATGTGGCCCAGTACTTGAGCCTTGGATCAGCCTCATTTTTGGGCTCATGCCATGATTAATTTGGAAAAACATGTGAATGGGTTGGATTTCTTAGAAACATGATGGTGGGCCCGACCTATCTTGGGATGAAAGAACATTGACTGTCCCTCCTCTATTGTTACGTGTCTTCATTATGAAGGGTATTTTAGTCTTTTTAATAAAAGAATTTTAAAACCGCATGCAATGGGAGCGGCAAATGACCCCAGGCGGTTATAACATTTAAAACCTTGAGCGGTTTTTACTTTAAATATTTTAAAAGAAGGCTCTTCGTCACAAATAGAGCAAAAGACATACGGTTGTATGCAAAAATCCCTTTAAATATTCTAAACTAGGGCGGTGGATTATGGATCGAGGCGCTGGACACAATTTAACGCGGCGTTAAGACTCCGTGGGATCCACCGTGATGTTTATGCTTTATCCACTCTGTCCATCCGCTTTTCAGCTCACTTTATATCATAAGTCCTCCGAAATTGAAACATATCCAAAACTCAAGTGGACCACATCACAGTAAACCGTGGGATGATGACGTCAACCGTTGAAACCTTCCTAAGGCCCACAGTGATTTTTATTTGTCATCCAACATGTTTCGGATGAAGTGAAAACACAAATATCAGTTTGATCCAAAACTTATGTGGCCCAAGGAAGTTTTCAACGGTAATTGTTCAATTCCCAATTTTTCCTGTGGTGTGGTCCACTTAACCTTAGTATATTCTTAAATTTTGGTGTCATTCCCTAAAATGAGCTGCAAAAACGGATGGACGGCGTGGATAAAACACATACACCATGGTGGGGCCCAAAGAGTCTTTATACCAACGGTAAAGGGTGGTGAGCTCACTACACAATCCGCGTCCCTAAACTATCATAGATGCTTCGCCACTTGACTTCACTGAACGCGGATTTGGTGGGACCCGGGGATCCAGCCTAAAATGAGCTGGAAAAACGGATGGACGGCGTGGATATACAACGCATACATCGAGGTGGGCCCCACAGTCAGGCCGCACCCACCCGGCTGGATCCGGGGTCGCACCTATTCCGCGTCTCTCCTATAAATGAAGCACACACCCGCTCCACGTTTTCCTCACAAGAAAGACCCGTTTGAAACGCTTCTGTTCTTCTTTGCACGTATCTTTGCTTCTCTTTTGATGGCTTTCTCGAGAGCTGCTGTTGTGGCTTTGCTTCTCTTTTTTCTCTGTCTTGTAGAAGCGCGTCATGGGGTCGAATCCCACTCGGTACAGATGCAACCTATGTTTGAATTTCTCTTCTTTATTTCTTTTATTTTATTGTTTTATATATAACATTAAATCTTGTCCGTTGGATGTATTGTTTTGCAGGTGATGGCTAGTAGGGCAGAGAGGACTCTACTCCAGCAGATAGGTATGCGTGCCTAGCAAGCATATGTTTCCTTATGGCGATTCACAAACATGCATGAGATTTGCTCCATTCATTAGTTGTGGGCCACCTTATGGATGAGCTTGCCCAAAAATCAGGCTGGCCTAAAAATGGACGGTTAGAAAAAGATGGCAACTGGGTTATAATCAGCTTACATGCATGGCCCACCTGACGAGTGAGCAATCTTGATTTTTGGACCGTCGGAAGTGGTCCCACCTGATGAGTGGTCCAGATCCAGGTCGAGTGTGATAGGTTAGCTTGGGGGCGCTAATTCTGGGAGCGGATTGCTCCGGGCAGGTACTCTGTGTGGTCCACTTGAGCCTTCGATCCAACTCAGGTTCATGCACTAAAATATCTGGAAAAATGGATGGACGGCATGGATAAAACCCATACATCACAGGTGGCCCACGTAGCCCTGCCTGGAGCTTCATCTAATTCTCGCCTGGCACATTTAATAGTCATTTTATTTATATATATATATATAAAATTTCAGACTTCAGAGTCGTAGTTGCTTTTGCATGGGTTACGTACAGTACAAAATGACTATTTTACCCCTCGTTTTAGTTTTAATAAAACTGAAGGATATACGTGCTCACCTACATGTGTCCCAGCTCACGTGCCACGTGTTCAGGATACGTGCATAAGTGGTCTCCGCCACGTGGCGCCAAAAGCATGCCCGCCCACTCATCCTCGGGCCACACAAAATCATTGGCCCATCTGATTTAACCCGTCCACTGTTTTTATACTCGGTGACCGCCAATTGATATTTATCGTGGCCCCACACATGTCTAAGTGACCTCACAGCCGTTATGATATTTTAAAGGCTGGAGTAACGTTTTCCGTTCGAAACTGCCGTTACAATGTTTGGAGGAATACTTTCGTACTCTTCCAGAGTATAGTAAGCCGTACGCTTTCACTTACAAATTTCTCAGGCGTGGCATGGCGTGCCTGCAAATTTCAAGAGCCATCCGTCTGATGGGTCCTGTTCGTAGTCAATGGCGGATAAAAATTACTCTCTATCCATTTGTATGGTCGGCCGTTGAATTGATGACTGAGATTGTCCAATTTAATGTGGTCCTCTGCCTAGTGCTATATTGAGAAGGAACGTCTCTCCTTAATTTAGAGTGCCAAATAAAAGCCGCCTCTTAGTGGACTCAGATTGGTTACTGCCCTAACTTGTACGCAACTCAGTCATAACTCGGTCTAACTTGTCCAAATCTGATTGGATGGCACAACCACTTCCAACCATCCAATTAAATCATGCCACGTCATGCTTGAGTTGGGTACAATCCCATCCAACTAAACTTGGTGGTGTTGAGATGTGGTGATTTGATTGGGCACATGTGAGCAGCCGAAGGGTGGCCCATCTCTAACGAGTGCACGTGGCCCAATCAAATTCCACCGCGTCCCAACACATCCAAGTCGCTATACAAACCGCGTCAACTGGGGGAGTGGATTAGGTGTTACTCGGGTAACACACACTATGGATGTTACCTGTACTAGTCAGCTAATGCATTCGTCCACCACATATGCCAGAGCCACGAGTCAACCTCCGACTCGGGAGAGTTGGGTCTATTTAGCAGTGACTGGGGTGACTCAGTCATGGGGGCTTGATGAGAGGGTGAGGATGATGTTCAAATAATATTAATGCAGATTGTGGGAGCGCATGTGGGGTGAGGTGCAGCTTGTCGTCAAGGCCGAGGCTTTGCAAGAGGGCATGCGGGACATGCTGTGCGAGATGCAACTGTGTGCCACCAGGCACTTACGGCAACCATGAGAAGTGTCCTTGCTACGCCAACCTCACCACGCGCGGCAACAAACCCAAGTGTCCTTGAATTCCTATTCCCTTCTCTACAAGCTGTTCTCAGAGTTTGTGTACTGTAAAACAAAAACAAAAAATCATGTGGGCGTTTGAACTTTCATGTCGTTGGAAATAATGGGATGTTCATGAGAGACTTTTTACTTGAAAGTCTAAAAAAAAAAAAAAATAGTATCTTATATGTAAGCTAAGTTCCTTTGTTACTTTTGTGCAACTCTCTCTCTCTCTGATCTCTATCTGATCTCTCTCTCTCTCATATTAACGGTGGCCATGGTTGGCCTTGCCTGTGGCTAGTCCCTTAAGATCTGGCCTTGCAGCGCGTGGCTGCTGTCCACATATTGTGTTGCGTGTGGGCCACCCTGTGGACCCTACCTTGATGTATGTGTTTCATATTTACATCGTTCGAAGGATGGCCATCGGTGGTATAGTCCAAATTATATTAAGGGTTGGGGCCAAAAATGAAATAGATTCAAATCATAGTTGGGCCATATCACTAGAAAAGTGTGGAAATGGACACCTACTATTGAAAACACCATGGGGCCTGCAGTGATGTTTATTTGCCATTTCTATAGTAGATGTAGCTTGCATGACAAAAAAATTTATTTTGGGCCAAGACACACATGCCCTTCAGGCTATTGAAAGAATTGGATCTTGCATGAACTTCCTTGCTATAGTAAGGCTGAGCTTTCCTAATGACATGTATAAAATATATTTTTGTAGGACTTATTTTTTGGAAAGAAAGCAAGAAATGACTCTCTTACAATACATGGAAGAAATACAAGTAAAAAGGGGAACAAAACTCGTTAAAGAATTTGTGGGACATTAATCGAAAGTTTAGGATCTTCCAATCTTTTAAAGACTTTCGAGGCAATCATCACAAATACATATCTCATGACATAAGCAATTAAGGTCACTTTTACCCCATGGGACCCAGTAATTGGATGGAAAATGGCCTTACATATATAAAAGTACATCTGCACATACTGTAGCAATGTATTGTGGTAAATCTCTTCTTTTGAGGGGTTTATTACACTGCAATGCATGTGGATAGAGAGCAGAAGGTGGTTTACCAGAAGTTGGGGAGGGGAAATTAATGTGGTTGTTCCATACTCAAGCACTGAATTCAACCAATCCAAGTCATAGGACTCACTTTATATATGGGTCATCATTCAAAATTCAGATTAATTTAATAATTTTAACCTCTGAATGGTTATCATGTCCATTGAATTTTGATGATTGAGTAATTTTGACCATCGATTAACATTTACTAATCCAACGGTTCGAAATTATTTAAACCATGCAATTTTTTGTTTAAGAGCCATCTAGATTACAGCCCACAATTTTAACCCTTCTGCTTGGGTAATTACATGCCGCATTCAAAAATTTATGTGCCCATGCGTCAACTATCATATACAGCGGGTCTCCTTTTAAGGAAAAACTCTCTGAGCAGTCTTAGCAGACTGTGTTTCATTATAATTATCTAAATGCTCTTATTTTTACTTTAAAACTCTTATCATATCTTTTAGACAGTTACCCAACTGTCCTTTTTTATGCTTAAAAAATGACAAATCTTTTACCCAACTCATTTAGACAGTGGACCGCACCCAACATACTTCTCAGATTTCCACTACAAGTGGAAGGTCATGTTTGGCTGTGTAGAGTTACCTATTGCGTGGAACAGGAGCAACTACAGCATTGCATGCATAAATGCCTGTCACTAATCTATTGAGAGTGGGACCCCCACATCTAAAAGTCAGGCCAGTCCGCTCAGTGGGTGGGCCACAAATGTATCCTGAACATGAGTGGTCTTTTCTTCTATCCATTTTCTTCTAACAACTTGATGAGTGGAGTAGCCTCATTTTTGGGCCACACAGATTGTTCCCGGCGAGGCCCACCTGATGAATGGCCATGCTCTCATCAATATCGCCTTAGCAGTTCTCCATCACCGTAGACACATCTAACCATAATGGACTTGTAGACCCATCTATGTTTGGCAGCTAGTTTTGAACCGGGCCTGAGACTGAGTTTAGAAGCCCACCAAATTGGGCAGGGCTTGGCTATTATGGTGCCCAGTGGGCTGCTATATAATTGGGGATTTTTTGGATGCCATAAGCACGCCACGGTTAGCCACAGATGCACCTAATTGTACACCTCATTACAGAGGAACCAGACATGGAGTACATTTTCACATGGTAACGATGGCAGTGGACCAGCCCAATTATGGGATCTTGTCGGGCCTGGGTGGGACCCCTAAAATTGGCTAAGGACCAGCCCGAGCCTGTTGGCCCAGTCTAATCATCAAGTGATCCCCCATTGTACAAAAAGAATGAACATTCCACCTACGCTTGCAAGCGAATCCCATTCACCATACATGTGTAGTATAAAGACACTTCTTCGATCTAGGTCATGTTTCAATGATCTATATTGCTGATATGATGGAACTTATTGTAGATAGAGAATAACCAAAAAAAAATATATATATATAATCGAACAATTTCAAGCCTTTGATGATTTGTATCTTTTCCAAGAAATGCTACAGCAATTTGCGCCAATTGCCCATTAGGGTTGGGCTCCAATTGAGCCACATGCACGATGGCTCTCTCCTCGGCAACAAGCCACGAATTTCATCTTGATGGTAGAGTTTAGTAAGAACCATGCAACAACTACTTGCATTGTCGTTGTCACATCTTATAAAATCCACTCCGTCCATCTATTGTGCCAAATCATATTTGCCTTGAGTACTAACCAAGCGGATATAAAATCAAGTGGGCCCATTGGATGTTTTTATCAGGATGATATTTACTTTTTTTTTTTTGTTTCCGTTATTGAGTCATCTTATGAACAGATTGGAACGAATATAAACATCACTGTAGGTCCCACAAAAAGTTCCAATAGTGAGCATCAATATTCCCACTGTGTCCTTTAGTACATGGCCCGCTTCAGTTTTGGATCTCTGGAACTTAATTTTTAAGCTCACATCCTAACATGATACAACACAAATGATGGATGGAGGTACACATAACCGTATGCCCCCATAAAGCTTTCTTGTTGCACTAGCACACTTCTGGATGCGGATTGCAGGTGTCCACTTCGACAACGATTGAAAGTTTTAAATCTTGTGATTAGTCTTTGTGGGACCCATTAGGATGTGACATGTATACAAAACCTCATCTACACTACTATGCAACGTATATCAATCTCTCCCCGAATAGGGCATGTGCCACCCCCTATTGCTTTGTTACACGGACTCAAGGAGAGAGGGAGAGGTATTAATAACTGGGCCCCACTTCAACCTTGCACGATCTAAGCCTCTCAATCTTGTTTAAGCACTCTCTAGAGGTATTTTTCCAAATTTGATCTAGATCTAATGATTAGAAATGTAACAAAATCATGTTTACTAAGAGATACACCAAGACAGACCCCGTTGAAAATCAAACAAAGAGGAAAAGAGTGGACTACGCCAGGTAGTGTGGGACTCATGCTGCCATGTGGCAGACGTGTGGGCCACCACACGCTGACCACATGGCCAGGTGTGTGGGACCCACACGTTATCCATGTGGATAGCATGTGGAGCCCCCACACGCTGCCACATGCTACATGGGTTGAGGGTTGGGTACTATATATAGCATTGTGGGTATGCACCATAGTTGCCACGTTGTCATGGTGGACCCTACATGGGTTGAGGGTTGGGTACAGTTGGGTACCCATTGTGCTAAGCGGGACCCTGTACTAGATGTATATCTTGATTAGATTTAAGAATTAGTTTATTTTATTATTAATGATCTAGTTTTCTTACCTAGTCTCATTTCTTTCTTATAACACTTGCAAAAGCAATTAAAAGTCTAACATTGATACCTTGGTTCAACGTTTGGCAAATTAATTCCCTATAGTTTTTTTGTATCTAATTATTGGCATGTTTCTAACCATAGATCAAAGGTCTTAATCATGTTTCTAACCATAGATCAAATGTCTTAATCGTTACTAAGTTCAATTTAGGGTCAAGATCTACCCTTTGGGACACTTTTTTTTTTAGGTTGGTACATACACACCACTGTTAGTCACACCTACCCCCACTGTTAGTCACACCGCAATATTTGCCACCCCCTCACTTGGGAGTGAATAACAAGACTTCAGTGTTGAAATGAGGTTATCTTCACTTGGATGTTAAGATCTGTTTGATTCTATCGTTCATTTTCTTACTTTTCATAATTTTGGTCCAATATTCCTGATTGATCTTTGATCAAATGATTTGATCTGACATTGGGTTGAGTGGATCTTGATTCCCTTAAATCTAACTCTTTAATTAGTTGATTTAGACCCTTGATCAGCGATTGGATTAGACCATATCATTAATTTAACAGTCAGATCATTATTTTGATCTTTTCTCTAAACTCAACAGTGTAAATCTATGATTAGCCTAACATAATGTAGCGGGGCCCACTTTCATGATCATGGATCTAATTGGGATCCACTATATGTCTAGATGATACATCTACAAATAAATCATGAGAACTAGATCATTAGGAATAAAATAAACTAATTCTTAAATTTGATCAATACACACACACACATTAAGTGGGGCCCGCTTTCCAATAGGGGTACCCAACTGTACTCAACCCTCAATCCATGTGGGGCCCACCACGCTGATGTGGTAGCATGTGGGGCCATGCCGCTGTCCACGTGGACAACGTGTGGGTGTCACACGTACACCTGGCCACGTGACCAGCATTGTGGGCCGCACATGTTGCCATTTGGGCAGCTTGGGACCCTCACTACTTGGTGTGGTCCACTCTTTTCCTTTGTTTGAGCTCTAACGGGGTCCGTCTTAGTGTATCTCTTGATAAACATGATTTTGTTGCACTCTTTGAAAACACTACGCCAAAATCGCATTTTTGCGACGGATTTTGCGACGAACATTGACCGTCGCAAAAATTGCTTGGTTTAACGACGGATCTGGTCCGTCGTATTTGAAAATATTCCGTCGCTTTTGCGAAATTTAGGCGGGATTTCGTCGCGGGATTTACCGACGGACATAGTCCGTCGCAAAATTTTAATTTCCGACGGACTTAGTCCGTCACTATTTAACGACGGATGTGGCTCGTCGCTAATCCCAGCCCTAAAAGATGCCCCCCAAATAAGGTCCGTTGGAAAATAAAATTTAAGAAAAATGAGATATTGAAAAAAACTGATATTTTTTAAAAATTAAAAAATTTGATATTTAAAATAACAGATTTAGTAATTTGAAAGAAAATGTTAAGAGATTTTAAAAACAAAATTGAGAAATTTGAATAAAATTAATATGTTTGAAATTTCTTTTCAAATTTTCACAAAATTAAATATTTTGAAAAAGAAAATTGTGAAGTTAAAAAAGAAATTTGTGATTTTCAAACAAAAAAAGTTGAGAGGTTTGAAAATAAATTAAAATTGATAAGATTTAGAAAAATAATAAGATTCAAAAAATTGAGATTTTAAAAAAAAAAATGACCATTTGAAAAAAGTTGAGAAGTTCGAATAAAATTGATAAGTTCGTAAAAAAATTGAAATTTTTATAAAGAAATTAAGATTTTGTATTTCGAAAAAATTAAGAAGTTTGATTAAAAAAATGATATTTTCAAAAGAAATAAAAGTTGAAATATTTGATAAAAAAAAAAAAGAGATTTTACCGATTTTGAAAGAAAATGTTGGGAAAAAATTGTGGTTTAAATAGAAGCGAGAAATTTGAAATGAGTGGGCCAAATTTATTGGTGGACATTTATTGGATAGTTGAAAATGAAAAATTACACTCATTCAGTTAACTGGTTATCAGATTGGTTTATGCATACATACATGTTCATTGGTGCAAAAAATGAAGGCCCTAATATAATGATGTTAATTAATTGCAAGGAAAATTTATAATGATGAGATTGATCAAATTCTATGATCAAGTCATCCTAAACTTGATCTGAATGGTCAGATATGTTTAGAACGTGGTAATTATTATTGAAAACAAAATTAAGCCCGAATCATATCCGTATAAACGACTCTTTAAATGTGCACAATCAGTTTGTCTAGAGCTAGACAAATTTTGGACAATCTGATTGGTCCAAATTGAAAAGTAAATGACTTTAGATGTTTAGATTAAATTTCACTCAAATCTAATGGTCAGGTTACAAGATATGGCCCATCATTGATCAATTTTATCTATTTAGTATCTTTCTCATCTTAAACTTGATCAGGGCAAGTGACCAGTCAAATCAAAGTTATTGATGAATATAATAGAGTGAATGGATTAGATTTCCAAATTAGGCCAAATTTTTAGGTCAAAATTGCGCCGCAACTTGTTGACCTCATGAAAACCTAATAAATGTATAGTCATTGGACCCCATACTCTAATCTAGCCATTGAGAATTTAATCTTTCTAATATTTGCTATTGCATCTTAAAATGATATAAAAGAACAGATGGATGGATTAGATATACATAAAATACATTAACTTGGACTCATACCGTTAGGATAACGGATGCGGACTGGCGGGTGACTCTGCCACCAGTCAATGCCTAGTGATTGGTGCTCTGTGGGCCCCACCATGATGAATGTGTTTCATCCACTCTATCCATACATTTTAGTAGATCATTTTATGGTATGAGCCCAAATTTGAGGTACATCCAAATCTCAAGTGGACCACATCACAAGAAACAGTGTTAATTGAACACCCACTATTAAAAACTTATTGGGGGCCACAGAAGTTTTGGAACAAGCTAATATTTGTTTTTTACCTACATCCAGGTCTGTATGACCAAATTAAGAGGTTGGATGTCAAATAATCAATAGAGTGGGCCCTATGAGGTTTTTAATGGTGGACATTGAATCGATACTATTTTCCTGTGCTGTGGTCCACCTGAGATTTAGATTTGGCTCATTTATTGGATCAAGCACTAAAATGATCTTCAGAAATGGCTAGACAGTGTGGATAAAACACATATGTCATGGTAGGCCCACAAAGTACCTGCCAGTGACCCCATAGCCAAGCATCAATAGCCAAGGGGTGCGAATTAGGTGTTACCCCAGGAATAGCTTAGTGGGTGTCACCCTAACCGTGTGGGGCCCATCTTGATGTAGTTTTTATATATCAACACCGTCTATCTCTTTTTTCATATCATTTTAGGATGTGATCCAAAATCCTAAGAAGATCTAAATTTTAGGTGGACCATACCACTAGAAATAGTGATGTATAACCATTAAAAACGTTTTGTGGGCCACAAAAGTTTTGGATCAATCTGATCTTTATATTTTTCCTTCATCAAGACTTTATTGACATTATCAAGAGCTTGGATTGCAAACAAACATTACAAAAACCTTAAGATGGGCTCTTTGGAATTTTTAATGGTGGGGCACTCAATCACACTATTTCTAGTGTTATGGTCCACTTGAGATTTGGATCTACATAATTTTTGGAACGTCATCCCAAAATGGGCTGTAGAAACAGATGAACGGCATGGATATACAAAATATCATCCATGTGGGCCATACAGTGGGGGTAACCCCCACTAAGCTGTTCCCGGCGTAACACCGACTAAGCTGTAACGGATGGAAGCGGATTGCGTATTGAGTAGTGTGCGGAGTAAACTCTGTGGGGCCCACAGTGATTTACGTATTTTATCCACTCCGTCCATCCATCTTAACAGAAAAGTTTAGGTATGGTGACAAAAAATGAAGCATATCAAAATCTAAAGTGGACCACACCACAAGAAATGTGTGAACTGAATGTCTACCATTGAAAAATTCTCGGGAGGACATAGAAGTTTTGGATCAAGCTGATATTTGTGTTTTCCCTTCATCCATATCCATGTGATCTTATGAACAGGTTGGATGACAAATAAACATCACTGTAGTGCCTGGGAAGGTTTCAACGGTGGAAATCATTATTTCCACTGTTTCCCTGTTTCCCGTGGCATTGTCCACTTGAGATTTGGATATGCTTAAATTTTGGGCTCAACCACTAAAATGAGCTCGAAAAACATATGGATGGAATAGATAAAGCACATACATACTAGGTGGGCCCAACTGAGGTTACTCCGCACGATAAGAGCGTGCGGAGTTACTCCGCATGCAATCTGATTCTCCTGAAAAAACCCCAAATCCCTCGTTCCCTCGCTCTCTACCGTCTCCCGCCCTTCCTCCCTTCCTCCCTTTGTCTCTCTCTCTCTCTCTCTCTCTCTCTCTCTCTCTCTCTCTCTCTCTCTCTCTCCCCAAAAATCCACTACTTCCATCCCGCTCTCGTGGCCATTGCAGCTTCCAAGCTTCCACGCCTCCCATCCCTGCTCCCGTGGTTTTTTTCAGCTTCCAAGCTCAAGGGTTGTTGCCTGCTGGTATGAAATCTCTCTCTCTCTCTCTCTCTCTCTCTCTCTCTCTCTCTCTCTCTCCAACATTGAATGTTGAAACCCTAATTACGGTTTTGCAATCCCTAATCAGGGTTTTGCAACCCCTACTGTTGACATAGCCCGACCTGTTCACAGTCCCAACAAAGTTGGTTTTGGATGTAGTTAAATAGGGCTGTCAATGGGTCCTCATGTGCTTCATACCATCAGAAGTCAGGAGTCCGCTCATCAGGTGGGCCACAGGTGTATGACGAAATGACTGGTTAAAAGAGTTGACAGAAGTCTACATGTTGGGTTAAAAGAGTTGATGGAAATCGACAGACACCTACATATGGTGGGCCCACCTGATGAGAAGATCCGCCTAATCTGTTGGCAACATAATGGGCCACACAATAGGTCAAAGTGGGGACTGAATGCCCACCGTCGAAACATTCTTGTGTCCACAAAGTTTTGGTAGACCACTATATGTTTTCTTTATTCTATATTTGTTCTAAGAGGAGGTTTTGTGTTGATGAAAAATGAACAGGTCACTATGTTTTTCTTGGATGGTAAGCAAGGTCTGACTTTGAGGACCACTGATTAAGTCTTGCTTCCAAAATATTCTTATAGCTCCTTGCCTTCTCTTGCTATGTGCAATTAGGAAATACACACAACAATCTGTTGAGAAACCTGTGAGTTCTACATTGCCTGTTCTGTAGACTCATGCAGACAAGCAATACTTCTTTGCTCCTGAGAGCACATTCAAGGACATGGCATGCATTGTTTTTTCTATGCCTGTAACACATAAATATTCTACCTTGATGTTTAGCTAATGGCTTCCTCTGCATGCTGGTCAAGAGCTTTCTCAGCCTACAGATACCTACCTCTTCGTGCAGCCACACGTTCCAGTTTGAGACTTGTGGCAGATATTCGAGCTAAGCATCAGGTGATTCTGTGTAGATGACCTGGTCCAAAAGTCAGGCTGATGAACTCATCAGATAGGCCGCATGTATGAGAACAGTGGAAGGCTTAAAAGGAATTTCCAAGTATCCACATTCAATGCACGTGTTGCTTGCTGCCCTGATTTTGGGTCAGGCTAGTGAGACACCTGATGAGGGTTCAATGCAACCAACTCATGCCATGTTGCCTTGGCACATGTGACCATATATAGAGGTGCCTCTGAGAACATCAAAACTCGCTGGTCATACTTATATTATATCAACTGGCTATTTACTTTTTGTGTTTTCTCACAGTGATCAGTGATCCTTTACATACTCAACCAAGATATATTGTATGAGTTTGGTTTAGGCGGCAACGATTGTTTTTTGTTCCAAATTGTGTTGGCGCTCTAGCTATTATTGTTTGTATTGTACTGTTTTTTAGTCATCCCCATTCCTCCCCATTCCCAACCCCCCCCCCCCCCCCCCCCCCCCCCCCCGGGGATCCAAATGGGGCAATCAGGCCTGACTGATCGGACCAAACTGACTGAGGTCCGATCCAGGTTTTAAAACATTGGTTTGGACTTAAACTGGCTATAAAAAACAGCCCAGTTTACCAAAAACCCTGTTTACTTTTGTGATCAAGTTTTTCTTAATGATAAATGTATAATTGCCCAGTGGAGCTCGAGCATACAAACTCCACTTAAAGGCTAGACACCCTATTCCACTGTGCCAGGGGCATTTTGGCTTATTACTTCTATTTTGTTTTATTAGTGTTATGGTTTGGTTGCCAAACCCAATTAATGGGATAAGGCTTAGATGATGATTAGTGTCATATTTTGGTTATGCTTTCAGTAGATGGGCCAGGTAAGAAAAAAAAGGATGGACCCCAATGCCCATAAAATCGAACAGGGCCAGGCCAATCCAGGTTTTAAAACATTGCTTCTACCCATCGACAGATTCAAATTGTACCAGAGTATCTTGATGTTCAATCGATACATTCCAATGAGTCAAATGTTCTCATACTTTGTATAATGTACACGATTGTTTGAGTAGCTAGATCGTCTGTGGTGACCATATTGTTCTCATTGCTACATCTCTTGCATTATGTTTCTGTTCCAGGTTTTCGAATACTTTGCATCTTTCCGTACTCCAGAAGGAGAGGCTTTTATGACACCAGCGACTTGATGCGAGCAGTTGTTCCTATATTTCCTCCATCTGAATCAAATATTGTGAGAGAAGGTTATTTGAGAGGGAAGCGGCCTCCTGGCGAGTTGCATTGTGATGATTCAGCCTTTTTTATGCTTTTTGATACCAATAATGATGGACTTATTTCTTTCTCAGAGTAAGTTAACAATCATCATTATGCTTACATGATATCGAAAGCAGAGAAATTGATTTGGTTTCCTGTTGCACTTTCAAATTAAATATTTATATCATGCCTTTTCAAGTTTTGTTTCACGGAGACGTCTAATATCCAGAGTCAATGTCTTTTTTGAAATTTGTGGCAGGTACATCTTCTTTGTCACCTTACTCAGCATCCCTGAATCAAGCTTTTCTATGGCATTTAAAATGTTTGACCTCGACCATAATGGGTATGTATTGCATGGTTTTATGGAATCCTATTAAAACTAATTAGTTCTAAAGACTAGCATCATTAGATTGCTTTGCTTCAGTTCTCTCACCCAATACTGTTACCTTCCTGATTTTTTCTTTAATCATTCATCTGAAACTGATGAAACTCTTTGAGCCGATGTACCCAAGAAATGTCCTTTAATCTCTTGAAAATTCTCCACTCATCCTCTCTTTTTTCCAAATTCACCAAGTCCAAAAGCACCTCGACCCACAAAAAGACCTCACAAAATGCCCAAAAGAGCTATGAATGATAGATCTAGTCATGCCTGAATCCACTCCAAACAAAGCAGCAGTAGCAATATTGATGGATCCCAAGAAAGAGGGGTCCACAGGTGGCATGTTCTCCTCTGCGACACACTAGTTATCAACCAACGATTTAGAGTAAGAGGCTGACGGGGAACTAGATGTACGACAGCCAAGGTATTAAGAAACAGTTACGTAACGGTAATGATGGAAACCATTATGCGTTACAGCCTTGTAATGGTCTTTTATGGTTTTTTATTTTTTATTATTATTATTTTTTTTTATAAAGGTCGTAATGGCCTTTACAACCTGTATTGTGAAGGTAATGGGGGTGGCCTTTATAGCCATTGTTACCATTATTGAATACCTTGATGATAGCCCCACATATGCCCTCTCCACATGCAATTTTACGGGCAAAACACGTGCCAACCTTGCAAGTGTTAGGACATTTGAGTGATCATATGGTTAGCCACTCATCACGGCATTTGTGAAGATGACTATACACCAAATCAAGCATGTCCACTGATTAGGTTCGTCAACCTCATCTGAAAAGAGTGGATGGTTTAATTATTGCCAATTGTCCATATTCAACATGCACATGTGCTTTTCCTAATGATTGGAATTGATCTTGTGTATAGAATCTTCATTGTGGAGCCCACCTCCTACACTTCTAAGAGGTTTAATACGCTGCCTGGAAAGATGTTCAAAGAGTTAGGCGACCGAGGGACTAGATGAACTATTGTGGATTTTTCTATTGGAAACTAGCATGGATTCCTAAGGGCCTGTTTGATTGGAATGACTAGATGAACAATTTTGTTCTTGGGCAAACTACCAAGGATTGGTAGTTTAATTGCAAAATCTACTAGAATTGGAGTTTTATCTTTTGCAATTTACAGTTGTTATCTGTTTGCAGTTGTACCACACATTATATTTGATAGTATTTAGCAGCAACTGACCCTGTGTGCATCTGAGAGGATAGATTTCAGATCCTTCTCTCGCAGGTAGTCATCAGATTTCTCGTTTAAGTTCAAGGTTGCAATTGGCTTGATTATGTAGATGATTCATTTAATGAGTCATAGGTTTCTTGAGTTCTTACAAGCTGCTTTTTTATCTTTTTTTTTCAGGTTTGATTTTGTAGCACCCAGTGCATTCTTTAAGGGTCAGCATATTCCATCTACTTTTTTTTTTTATGTTTTCGGAAAATTTATGAAATTACTATTTGTATTTCTGGAAATTATGCATAAGTTGATTACCTCAAGAGCATCTTATAGGATGGGAGATCATCCACACGTTTTCTTCCAGAGACAAAGCCATGGATGGACAAGTTACAAGTGCTGTAAAAGCTGGCCTCAGACAAAGTTTCTTCAGCTAGGATTTTCAAGGCAATTGCTGATCCACCCATGACCAGCCTACAACGTCTGAAGGTGAATTGCACTTCTTCTTGCCTTAAAAAGCAAGCATTTCATACCAACTGTATAATTTTTGTGCTTTGGATTCTGACTATCAGTTGGAATCATATGAAATCTCATCTTCTACATGCTATAATTGAGATACGTCTCCTTGAGTTCATGATTGAGACTACCCATTTGGGCTTTATTATCAAGTGGGCTAATCTTCCAAATTGATTATTGTCATATAAAAAATCAACCCATCATAATCATCACCCATTTTCATTGTCATTATAGCCTTGTCCACAGCTACATGCGTGGCCAATTACACCCCAGAACTGATCACATGCGTGCAATCTTTTCGTTGAACATACCAATTTCTATGACATCAGTGCAGTGAAAAATGTAGGTCAAGCTATGAAGATCACCCTTAATGAAAATAAGGATGAATCATTCAATACATGGGTCAGTAAAATGGTAAAGAATTCAGAGAAAAAGGACCTTCACATGCATGAAGATGACTCATATTCAATTCCTTCATTCACTTTCTTGGTTTGGTTTTGGTGGAGCAAGACATTGAAATGGGTGACCTTGATTGGACACATAAAAAGAACATTCTCATAGGAAAGTCTCCACAGCTCATTTATGTCCTGGCTCCCTTTTTTTTCTTTCCATTTTTTAGGCTCATTCTCTGTCAATTGATTACATGTATATATTGTGCTCCATAAATCTCTTTGCTAGGATATGCTATTCTTTCAATTTGTGTGCAATGAGTGGACCATTACAAAGAAATTAAAAAAAAAAAAACTCCACATTGGTCTTTCAATTTATGTTCAATTAGTGGACCATTAAAAAAAATCATTATCTTGGTGGCCGAAGAAAAATGATGAAGTTTTCTAACACTCAAAAGCCATTGAAGATGAAATGGAATTTTATCTAGAGAAAGAATCACATGATTCATAGGTGTAGATTGAATGGCTAGTTTGAGCCTGTACCAATTGTGGATGATCCCAAGATCGGTATCAGATACGCATCAGCAAAATGTAGACTTGGCATCTATTATGGTACGAAACCTTCATATAACAAATGTAGACTTGGCATCTGTTATGGTACCAAACCTATATACTTCAGGCTTCCTTGCATTATTGGCTAACGTAAAAAAGCCCAGTTTGGCCAGGCTTGCAGAGTTGTGCTTGCGTCCAGTCCGTCGGTATGCCTGTATGAACAAGGATGATGAGGATGTCATGCTGCTCTGTCCTGATACCTCCACAAGCATTGGCTTGGCAAATTCTCATATGTCATCGTCTAGGCCAATGAGTCCATTGAGGACCATAGCCAGGTTGAGACGGGCCGTGATGCCCGAGACCCCACCTTTTCTATTTCATTCTCTCTTTTTTAATTTCGTTGTTTTTCTTTTTTTGCTGTGAGTTGAATCGGACCCTGAAATATACTTAGTATCATCAACCCCTGACTTTGTGCAAGTAGGGCCCATGGCTGGGTAATCCAAACTGTTGATCTAATGTGCCCCGCCATTCATTCATAAATGCTCACCTGATGGAACAAACATATGATTAATAAAAAATACAGAAATGGTCCACATCCAATGGAAAAAGGCCAAAGCTTGGATCAATTTGTCTTATTTACAGAATTGTGCTCCCATTGAAGCCCATCAGATCAACGATCATGGGTCATTCACAGCCATGGGCCCCGCTAGTTTCAAGTCAAAGCTCCTGGGTACTGTCCATATCATTGGCTTGAGGTTCTTATTCTTCCTCCATATGCATGCATATATGTGAATGTTTCTGTATTCGTATGTGTCTTCTCTCTTAGAGCTTAAAGCTTCCATCAATTACCCGAATGGGTCTTCTCTTCCTACATGGGAGGATGGGACTGACTGTTGCAGTTGGGAAAGAATCAAATGCAACAATGTGACAGGCGGCCGAGTGACTGAAATTTCTCTCAACCAGACGAGGGAATGGAAGTTGGGAGAATGGTATCTGAATGCTGACTTACTTCTTTCCTTTGGAGAACTGCGGAGCCTCGATTTGTCCTGGAATTACCTGGGTGGTTGGGTTGATCATGAAGGTACCTTTATCTCCTACAATGTTAACATTCTTCCTTGATGATTTGAAACAGGGCTGCATCCATTTGGCCAGGTAAATTGAATTGCAAACATCCCATGGAACTACAGTTACGTTTGCTCTTTTGGCCTTTTATATAATTTATTCTTTGATGGTCTTAACTATCTAACATTTATTGATGAAATCAAGGCTACCATAGGAAAGCCAAATGATTTGAGTTGTGACTTTTTTTTATCTAATTAAGGAGGAAATGATGGAAGTTAACTATGTTACCTTGAACTTGAAGCTAAGTAACATGAATACAAATGCTAACAGGGGAATCGAAATTTAATAATTGAAATTCGATGTGATAGTGCAGCCAAACGCACTCAACAATGCCATTTTGGATTTGGACCGAGATGTGAAGGTATATACATGCATCTCTAAGGGTGTATTTGGAGCACTTATTAATGTACTGCAGTTATTAGTGTAATGAAGTGGAAATAGCCAGATTGAAAACTCGTTAGCATTCATATCCGGGATTTCTCGGTTCTGAGCTGTAATTCTATCAATTTCAATTTGGACTTGAAAAAACAAGCCAAAGCCAATAACTTGGTATAAGGCTTCAATGACGATGATGATGACTAGAAAAAACAAAAAAAGAGTTGTTGAGATATGAGGCCATCTCTTAGGGAAGCATTTTTAACCTTTGTAATTATTCGCTCTATCTGTTTGATGCTTAGCACAAGATGTTGTAATTATTTCTCTTCGGCATGTTGCGTTTGAGGAAATTTATTTATTTTTCTAATGAAATATTAAGAATGGTTGAGATTTTTCCCTGTTCTAAGAAGGCCTTAAACACATGACGTCACCCACATGCAGGTTTCAAAAGATGGTCCAGATTGAGCAAGCTAGAGCACCTTGACCTGAGTGATAACTCCTTGAAGGAAAGCATTCTGCCGTATTTGGGTGCACTCTCATCCCTCAAGAGCCTTGATCTAAGTCACAATAATTTCGAAGGACGCTTCACCTCTGAAGGTAAGTCAATCAATTGTAAAGAAATTAAACCCAGATTTATAGCATCGGTTTAAATCAATATTTTGAACTTGATTGAGTGATCATGCCTCAAGTCACATGTCCAAACTTGCAATCTGGAGGTTTTGGATTTGAAATATAAGAGGCTGAATGGCCCAACTTAATTATTAATTAACGGTGTTAGACCCTAGAACCAGCGATGTGGGTGGGACCCTGGCCGTAGGAGCCCACCTCAACGTATGAATTATATATCCATGCTGTTCATCTGCTTTTCCACCTTATCTTATGCCATGGAACCAAAAATGAAGCAGATGCAAATTTCTGGTGGACCACACCATAAGAAACACTGGTTAACGACCATTAAAACCCTTTTGTGGGCCACAAAAGTTTTCTATTAATCTAATATTTGTTTTTTCCTTTAATCTTTGTCTACGTGACCTTATCAACAGATTGGATGGTCAATAAACATTATGGTGTACTCCAGGAAGTTTTTAATGGTAGGCATTCAATGAGAACTGTTTCCTGTGGTGTGGTCCACCTAAAAATTTCTTCTGCTTCATGTTTTTTGAATGCATCCTAAAATAATCTGAAAAAACAGATGGACGGCATGGATATATAAAGAATACATCCAGGTGGGCCCTAGGTTCAGGGTCTCACCCACATAGCTGGTTCCGGGGTCTCACCCAAGTCGCGCCCGTTAGATGATACTGCCTATTAGGTTGGCGAGTTGCAAATGGAAAGTTACAGCCAGTGGTTCGCATTTAATGGAGAATGTATCAGATGGTTAAGATCATCCCGCATGGAAGATTTTGAGGCATCTCCGGTCCACAACTTCCACCAGATGAACAGGTTGGATAACTGAAAGGTGGGGCTGACATATACGGTTAGTTCTGGTGAACAAATTGCTTAATCCAACGTTTTATGTTTGCTTATTATTTAAGAAGAATTATAGGATCCTGGTCATCCTGCTAAACATAGTGTGCTTACACACAGGAATCTTGCACATGCAGGGGCCCACGATCTTGTGATCTAAACCATTAATCTGACAGGCCCCACCATGGATGAGTGATTCCCAGGGATCTTCCAGATTAAAAGATCACAACCTTTCGATATGGTGGCCTATGAATGCCTATTAACACACGGTTATGAGAAAACACTGTAACTGTTATTATTAGAAGAGGATGAATGTTGAATGGTTAGATCAACCAATCTTAGAGATTTCGATAGCATTACGTCTCTACGTTGAGACCAGTCATGTGAATGGTCTGGATGATGAAAACATAGGCCCCACATGTACAAATAAAAAACCTGAGAATTTAATTGTTAGGATAGTATATCTTTTTATTCTTATTATTTTAACTGGTGGGTAACCCTTTTTCTTTAAAGATACTGATTTTATTAAAGGCCAAAAAGAGGGTTACCGTTTTTGTCATTCGTGATCAAGTTGGTAGTTCATATTTTCTGCTTTTATTTATTGAGGAATTGTATGATAGTTTAGCAGACTATGGCTAACCATTGTTATGCACTCATCTTTCTACACATGGCACATTCCCAGACCATCCAAATTGTGCACCTGACCATGGGTGGGCATCGCCACAAAACCTCAGTGATTTGATGATTGATTATCTGGTTGGTGAATTCAATGGACGGTTGCCCAAACCTGCAGCAGTCCAATTGAATGTGGGAATGCCTATCGATTGCACATTCAGGATCCTCTGATCAGTATATTTTTTGGACAGACTGGATCGATTGCATGCCTGCCATGTCTGCAGTGGAATGGCCCAAGTTACCTCCAATCCAAGTAACTATCGTTTCTCTTGCTTGTAAATTGGTTTCAGTGATGCTGAATACATTTATATGCTTATCAGTTTTGGATTTCTATTTTTATTTTCAGATCAGTCCACGCTCTTACTTCGACTCTGCTGACTAAAAATTTCTCTGCTTGCTGGCTTTGTTTGTGAATGCTCTATCCAAAGAGGATCAAATGGAATTGTCTCCAGGTTTTCGATTTCATCCCAGTACTGAAGCTTCATCATGCATATATAATAGTTATCAAGCTTGTCACCTAGCATTTCTTACGAGTAGGTGGTGCTTCATTGTCTTTTGTTGTTATTTTTCCTTTTTTGTTCTTACATTATAATACTGATACTCTTTATGTTTTATATTCTGGATTTTGCAGGTGGGCCAGTTGATGGATTTGCTAACGTATGAGGTGGAAGTAGCTATAAAGGAAAGATTAGAAATGAAGGCTAGCTTCACGTATGGCTAAGAGATTGGTTTCAATATTGGGAACAAAATAAAGCCTAGTTGCTCATTCTATGGAGAATGGTTCACTTCAATGTGTAGATTTGTAACAAATATTAATATTATTTTTCACTAGAAATGTAAGGACTTTAAGTTTCATATATGATATAATTATGATTTGTTAGGTTTTAATTTTTTTTTTTTTGTTTTAAATAATTTGGATGACTATCAGGTGCAATAGATTCAAAAATAAATTCAAACGTCACAGGTGTACGTTCAGAAACTTTAGCGACGGACCAAACCCGTCGCTAAATTCCTAATTAAATGTAATCACCCGTAAATTTAACGACGGACCAATATACGTGGCAACAATTTTGTACGACGGACCGATATCCGTCGCAACAACTTTGTACGACGGACCAATAATCCGTCGCTAAATCCGTCGCTTTACATAATTTAGCGACGGGCGTAATTCGTCGTTTAAAAGCGACGAACATAATCCGTCGTTTAAAATTTGCCACATAGTAAACTGCGACGGCCCATGCGACGGACCCGTCGCTATTATCGATTTGCGACGAACTTGGTCCGTCGTAAAAATGCGATTTTGGCGTAGTTAAAAATACCTTTAGAAAGTGCTTAGACAAGATTGAGTGGTTTAGACCATGCAAGGTCGAAGTGGGGCCCACCTATCAAGACCTCTCTCTCTCTTTGAATTCATGTAACAAAGCGATAGGGGGTGGTGCACATGCCCCCTTATTCCACATGTACATAAAGTAATCTAACCACGTGAATCATAACATCTAGGTACATCAAGCATACTAGAATCATTTAGCTGCATAATAGTCTACTACATCATTTTATATTATCAAAGAATCATGGCCATCAACATTTCAAGTCCTCAACCTAGATCAGTTCTCATATTCAAATTATGAAACTTATATCATCTCAAAGTTAATGTATCAAATAATAAAGTGAATGGTGATCATTGGGTAAATCATACGATCCAATGGTCATGTCAAAACATGAGATCTTAACAATTTGCCCGTTAAACAGATATTTTAACGATAGGTTTAGTTATCTATTGGTAGAGTCATCCATTAAATTCTCGAGTAGAATTCTCAATGAAACTTGAGTTGGTACCACTAGGGCCTCCTCCTTCACTTCAGTCAAAGCTGGGGGAGTTTGGCCCACTTTAAAGTGGGCCACTCACTGCCAAGTTATATAGTTACACACGGTATGTGAAATACATCAAGCCAACGTTCACACATGATGTGAATATACCCCTACATGAGTTGGACTTGTGTGGATCTCAGACAGATAGGTGTTGGCAGGTCGAACGTTGTGCGCATCTATGGCGCAGGTGGTTCACTAAAATAAAATATTTATATGGTAGTGTGGCATACTGAAATTCTTGTATATACACTTGTATTATGACTATTTGTGAATCATGTGTATAACTACTTGTTAAGATATTAGTGTAACACCCCATCCTTTTCAGTACTTGGGTGTTACAATGTAATTGTTTATTTAAATGCAAATTACATCATTAGAATTTATTCTAGTAACTAGTGAGACACTCTGGACCGTCATCAAATGGGACGCGGATTGCATCCTTCCCCACCCGAACGGATTATTGTCCAGGCAGACTTGTGCAGGTGCCCACCGTGATGTATCCATTTATCTACTCCGTTCATCCATTTTACAAGATCATTCTAAGATTTAGGTCAAAAAACAAGGCAGATCCAATGCTCAAGCCGGCCACACCAAACCATGTGCGGAACCTGGTGACATCATTGCTACAGCTACTGTAGTGATGATGTCACCAGGTTCCTCACATGGTTTGGTGTGGTCCACTTGAGCATTGGATCTTCCTCCTTTTTAGAGTCATACCTTAAAATGATCTTATAAAATGGATGGACGGAGTGGATAAACGGATACATCATGGTAGGCCCCTCCACAGGCCTGTCCGGACGGTAATCTATCCGGCTGGGGGCAAGAGGCAATCTGCATCCCATCAAATGATGCTGGAAACTGGGAAGACTTGCATGCAAAGCTCTACTTCAAAAATTCAATCACGAAAAAATCTAGTTTGAGATGCTCTTTAGGTAGGATAAAACTGTATACACTATCACTTTTTGTACTCTTTGTCAAATCCACCATCCTTTGGGTTACAACGTCTTGTCAAATTGATACACCACTTGATCACATTAATAGGACAATTCGAGAGTCAAATTAAATCTTAAAGTTCACTTAGATTAGTTAAGGGACCTTTTTCAACGATTGATGAGCAAGTTGGAGATAATCCAACTGTTGGATTCTTTAAGATCAACGGATGAAATCTTAAATTCATATTTTACGGCCCATTCAGAGATTAAAACCATAAATTTAGCTACATAACACTTAATAAACTATTTAAGTTACACCAAATGATGTTAGGGACCTTAAGAGTAGTTAATGATCAGTTTAGGAAAGAATTTGACTGTCAGATCGATTGAGACTAATGAATTAAGACGAAGATCAAGTAATTTGGACCATCTGGGCTATAGATCTGCCTCGTCTCTAGCATTGGGTCCAGATGAGACCATTTTAGTAGAATGATCGGAGTGGATCTATTATAAACATCACCGTGGACCCTATAGTGGGTTGCGAGTACTCCCGCTATGCACCAGACCGGTCAACCCATTTGGAGATTTGGATGTGTTCAAAGTGGCTTGGTTGCCCTTTTTGAGATTTTGATGTGTTGGAGTTGGTTGGGTTGACATTCGGAGGTTTGATTTGAATCACCATTCTTATTGTCGATTAAATGGTGGATTAGAGTGAATACGACTGAAAACATTTATCCACCAACTAGCGGCCGTTTTGAAATTATTTTAAATAACTTCTTTTTTAAGTAGGCTTACCATCATTTGGAGCAGTTGTGCCTACATGGCATTTAGGGTTAAACCACATTTCTTTGGTTTGTCCGTGAAGTGATTTTGTGGTATCTTTTTGTAAAATTTTATAATGGTAAGTTCTACTTTTTGAATCTTGATGGGCCACTAGTTATTGAGGTTTGGAATTTTAATATATTTTAGATATTACAATTAAATTGGTTGTTTGTAAACCGAACTAATAAAGGTTGGCTAATCATGCCTTCATGGCATTTAGGTGATCGGGTGGCTAATCTGGATGTTGTGTTAGTATGTACCTTTGTGTACTTTCGCTAGCTCTCAGACCACTGCCAATTGATCCATTTGGAGGAGCTAGTCATTATGAGCACATACCTACAAGTATTTTCAATGGTGACCAGTCTCTGTTTCTTTTGCATCGTGGGTTTCTCCCACATTTGTCAATTAAATGTGTATCCCAGGCTGAAGAATATGTGCATGCTTACATACATGCCAATTTCATTATATGTTACAGTCTATGACTTTTTATTATAATAATCGGTAAACCTTGGAGGGTTTTACCTCACTATGATAGAGATTGACGTTGTCAAACCATATCAGATGTTGAAAGTTGCAAGGATGAGGAGCTGAATGGACCTTGCAACTTAGAGCTAGCTGTAGTTTTATTTCTTTCCATTAGTTTAAATTTTTGGGACATTTGGTTTGTATAAGCCCTATAGGCTACACTTGGACTTGTTGGGAGCATTACTTTCATTCATGCTTTGGGTTGCTTCTGCTGCAATGTTCATAAAAAAAAAAAAAAAAAAAAAAAATTATAGTGCAAATTGGGCTATCTTCGAAGGTTAACCCTCGAATTTTCGGAACATGGGTTTAAAACTCAGGTTATAAAAACTGGGGCGTTACAATTTTGTCATTCTGTTGATTGGAAAACCATCTAGGATAGGAAAATGAACCAGAGTCTTCACGATTGGAGTGATGACTTTGAGAAGCATGCTTCAGGAGATTGGCAGCGAGAATAAAGAATTTATTTGTTGTATGTTTTCTTATTTAAATAATGATATATGAACTTGGTTTGAATATTAGGTAGTGAATTCTTGATACCCATGTCTTTTTTTCTAAGAAAAGAGATCTTATTCACACGAAGAAGGTTACACAAAGCCAAGGGACCAAAGCCCACTCGAGCCACTTGGAGCGACGCAATAAAAAAGTGGGGGGGGGGGGGGGGCTCGGGCAGCCTAACATATACAAGCCAACTAGGAAAAGAAAACCACTCTTACACCACTAGGTGACCTAAACCCTCTCGATCCAGGATAATCTTCCCCCGGACCGCAGAAGGGAGAGCCGAAAACTGTCAAAGATCTTCGGAGGTTACGATGCGTTGCCAGCTTAGCTAGAGCATGCTTCGGCCACCCCATTCGCTTCCCTCGGCACATACACAATTCTAACGTCCCTACCTCTCCTCAGCGATAAAATCTTCTCCCACTAGTACCAAATACTTCAAGGGGGGTTCTTTCCTTTCTCAAGCAGATCCACCAGCACCTTGGAGTCAATTTCAATGATCAATTCTAAGAAGCCGCAATCTACCGCCAGCTGAAGACCTACACTCATAGCTTACGCTTCCGCCTTGATGTTGGAGCCTTAGCCGAATCCGATAGAGAAAGAGAGGAGGAAATTGCCTCTCGAGTCCCTAAACACCCCTCCTCCGCCAATTCAACCAGGATTTCCCCTAGAAGAACTGTCCACATTTAGCTTAGTCCACCCATTTTCAGGCCTCGACCATCTTATAACCACTGCCCTACGTGGAGGGCTTTATCTAAATCTAATGTCCAACGACTTCCATTCCCTGCTTTCGCCAAGCCGAGAGTCTGTAGGAGGGGGAAGGTCCGAGGCTAAGAGGGAAATCCATCTCAAGACTCTGAGGATCACATCCTTAACATCCACATTCATCGTCTCAAATCTCACGTTGTTCCTACCTTTCCATATTTCCCAAAGGATCAGGCTCGGGAGCAGGCCCTTCAGCAAAGAAACGCCGTCAAAACACATCGCGCCTCTCCACCATTGCCTCAGCCTGGTGAAAATTGATTGCCCTTGGATAAAGAAGATGTCAAACAACGAGCTAAAGTAGGACCAAGTCTTGAAAGCCATGTCCCCTAACTCAAAAGGATGGTCCAGTGTCTCTATTTTAGGGGCACGATTCGGGTAACAGCAGCAACAAGCCAAGGCCATCTACACTCCCATGTCTTACATAAACTCTCTCATCGACTGGCACAGCTCTCTTGAGGAGCTTCCTAGCAAAAAATGCAACCTTCAGAGTCATTTTCACATGCCAAATCCATTTTGACCAGCTGACACGTGCTCTCCCCGCGCCCAACAAACTTCCCACACTGATTTAACATTGAATTCCGCAGAGGCATATCTCTTCCAAATACATCTATTCGCTGAAGAGGTCATCCCGCTAATCTATTGCAAAATATGATTCACGATCAACTACGGTAGGAGAGGCAAAGCAGACGAGTTGACGTCGATACCTGACTAGCCAATAAGATCTTTCACCTACAGCTGGCGCAAGGGAGCTAGAATTTTCCCAATCGTCCTATCAGCCAGCTTCCCTAAGTCACACCAAATGAAAAAACACATGGTTGCACACCCCTTTGCCTACTAGCCATCTGGCCTGATCACACAGCAGAGGAAGAGTTTTACTAATACCTTTCCAGAAGGGGGATCTTGCAGGGCTGGGGTGAGATAGATCTCCCTCAGAAAAATCACATGGGTACTTAGCTTTCACAAACTGGGCCCACGAACTCCTATTCGGCACGAACTTAGCTACTTGGCCCATCTTCTATCTAAAGCTTTTCAAAACATCTTTAAGACTTGTGATCCCAAGTTTGCCTTCCTTCTTCTTCTTGCCCTCTTTCCATCCCCCAAAAAGAGGCGAAGTTCTTCTTGATGATGCTCAGAGTACATGCCGGGACGTCAACCGTAGCTAGCTGATGGATTAGGACACTACTTAAAACCTATTGGATCAGCAACAGACGCCCTGCATGTGAGGAGCATTTGGACTGTCAGCCCGAAATTCAATGACGAATATGGTCAATCAAAGGCTGGAAGGCCACTCGACAACTTCTTCCTTGCAGAATAAGGACACCCAATTAGGAGAAATCAGCTGAGGCTCTTGAGATTTGCAGACTCCTTTCAATCGATCTCACTTTGGTTGAAGAAACCTTGCTAGAGACGTGGAAGGCGCTCTTAGCCCTATTGATCTTTTAGCCAGACACTGCTTGGAATTTGAGCAGGAAATTGTTACTCTCAGCTATCTCCTAGCTGCCTCCATTGATGAATAAAACTCTTTCATCGGCATAAAGCTGATGAGAGACCATGGGGAGCCTCTGTGCACCTTAAAAGGCTAACTTTGACCGCTTTTGAAAAGCCTCTTGAACCCCCTACTAAAGGCCTCCGCCACTAAGACAAACAGGTAGGGGAAGATTAGGTCACTTTGTCGGAGTCCCTTAGAGGACTTGAAGAAGTCACATGCCTCTGCGTTCACCAGGACAGAAAACTAACTATTAGCCCAACTTTGCTCCAAGTGCTTAATCCAACTCTATAAGAAATTGAATCTTTTTAGGACCCCTAAGAGAACAATCCAATCGACCCTATCATACGCTTTCTCCATGACCATCTTGAGCACTACATTGTTGCCTCTAACGTTCTTGCCAATGTCCCAAAAAACCTCCTAGACCAAAGAATACTTTCCGTCATAGACCTTCCTAGCACGAAGGCACCTTGCTCCTCTGACACTAACCTTGAAAGTAATTCCACTAACGTGTTAGCTATCACTTTGCAAAAAAATTTATAAATACAATTACATAAGCAAATCAGGCGCCCAAGGTCACTCGAACATGGCTTCTGGAATCTGAAATTGGTTATCTATTTGTGGCTATAAGGGACCCAACTAGTGTTGGTCGCCCACCCGATATTCGATTGGATTTTCGTTGGAACTCTCTAGATAGAATTTGATTTTATCGAGCGCCCAAAGGGGTTTGGTCGGGCGCCCGACGATGCGCGAACTGTAAAGTCAATTGCGTAAGTTTTGAGCAGGATTTATTTTTAATCTTATTTTTTTCCTTATTTAAAGCGTGTAATGCGGGATTAGGGTAACACAAGGAGTCCTAAACATGTTCGTGTGGTTCGAAAGACTTCTAAGGTAAGAGAAAGAGCTTGAGGAAGAGCGACATTGGTCTTTCACTGTGAAAGCTTGGGTTTTTCTAGTGGGTTTTAAGATCCGGTGTAAGTTTCTTCATACTCTTGTAACTTCTTATTCATAGTGGATTGTTCGCTTTATTCTGTGATTTTTTACCCGTGAGGGGTTTTTCCACGTTAAATTTGGATTGCCTTCTCTTACATGTTGATTTGCTTGATCATTATGGTTTGCTTCCTTTAATCTTTGTTACTTTCGTTACAGGGCCGATCGCTTGTATCCCAACAAAGTGGTATCAGAGCTAGTGTTGGTAGGTAGATCAAAATCTGAGACGAGGTATCAATGGCATCTTCAAGTATGAGATTCGACATAGAGAAATATTTGGGAAAAAATAATTTTGAACTATAGAAGGTGAAGATGAAAGGCCTTTTAGTTCAGCAAGGGCTGCAAGATGCGCTCCTTTGAAAGCGACCGGAGGCCATGAAAGAAGAAGAATGGAAGAAGATCGATGAAAAAGACAATGTCTCAATCCAATTGTGCCTAACGGATGAGGTCTTGTACAATGTCATGAGAGAGAAAAATGTGGCTGAAACGTGAGCGCAGTTAGAGAATATCTACACAAAGAAATCTCTGGAGAATCGCCTGTATCTGAAGCTTCAATTGTATAATCTGAAGATGATGGAGAGGACCGATGTTGAGAGTCACATCAACAATTTCAATAAGCTCATTTGCAAATTGATTGATATAGATGAACCGATAAAGGATGAGGATCAATCATTTATCCTATTGAATTCTCTTCCAAATTCATATGAGTCGTTTAAAGACTCATTATACGCAGGTAGGGAGACCATTAGCATTGAAACCGTTATCTCAACCCTTCAGTCGAAGGCAGTGAGAAAGAAAAGCAGTAGCATAGGTTCTTCTACGATGAGGCACTATTTATGAGGGGAGAAATTCTGAGCGGGGTGGAGGATCTTCGTCATCGATATCTAAATCCAAGGGAAAGGGGAAAGAGTAAGGTGAGATGCTGGAATTGTGGGGAAGAAGGACACATGAAGAGTGATTGTCTAAATTCCAAGGCAAAGCAAGAAAAGTCAGGAGATTCTTCTAAAGGGGCTAATACCGCGAAATCCACATAGGATGAGTGTAATGTTTATGATGTTGTAATGCTCCGATTTTCGCAACCCAAGTTTTAGACCCGTATTTCGAAGATCGAAGCGTTAACCTATGAATTTAATCCCCATTTTTTTCTAAGTATATTTGTGGACCCTCGCCGATTTCTCCGCGCTCCCTCACGACGTCGTTCTCCCTTTCCTTTCGGAAGAAGAAGAAGAAGAGGTGCGTGAGTGCGAAATCGCCGTTTGTGCCACTGGCTTGCCTCGTTCTCGAGGGCTTTGTTTGGTTGTCGTATTGAGCTGGATGTGTTTAAGTAAATTTATATAAGACCAGAGTCGCCACTAGCCAATTACTTCGAATCTACAGTCGGCTAGACCCCGTAGAAACGTTAGAGAAGAGAATCCGAAGATTCCTTCTTCTAAAATGACTCCTGTTGATCTGCGGTCAGAGATTCAAGGTAAGGGATCACGGTTACAGGGTGGGAAGAGGTTAAGCACCCCACACACTGCCCGTACCAAAGTACGGTCTCTACTTCACAGAATCGATTGAATACTTGAAAGTCTAATTTAATCCTCGTATATTCTCATGGATGACATGATGCATGAATGCGGGTCTGAACAGTAAGAGTTTCTGATGGGCAGGTTCCAACAACGGGCAAGCCCAGAGCGTACGCTCGAACTGACAGGTGCTTAATATAAGACGTATGCAGTGTGCTTGAATGATCAAGGTGTTTTATGGTGAAGCATGAATGCAGGTCTGAACAGTAAGAGTTTCTGATGGGCAGGTTCCAACAACGGGCAAGCCCAGAGCATACGCTCGAACTGACAGGTGCTTAATATAAAGACATATGCATGTGTGTTTGAGTAACCAAGGTGCTTGTAGTGAAGCAGGGGGGTTGGAAGAAAAGTAAATGTTGCACTTATGCTAGATGCAAATGAGATGATGCTGGAAAAGAGTAGCTGGGTGGACGGAGGTGTCGCAAGGGTTGGCTTCGAGTGGCTGGATCAAGACTTGGGTGGCTTGGGAGGCTTGGACCAGTGGTCAGGCTGGGCTGGACCAGGGCTAGGCTCTCCTCACTCGGGCTCTCCTTGGTGGAAAGATAGGCTAAAGGGGCGGAGAAGGGCTTGGAACGGACCCGGGCTGGATTGGAATGGATTGTCTGTTGAAATGAGAAGGGGAGGGGGGTATTTATAGCAGCGAGAGGGGCATTCTCGTAATTTTTTCCGGGCGGCCTGCCATGGGCCGCCCGTACGGCCGCTCCTCGGTTTCCAGCGAGTACGGCCGTTCCCTCGGGGCTGCTGTTGGACTCGCTGGTTGACTCAGTGAGTTGACTCAGCGGGTCGACTCGGTGGTTTGACTCGACGGGTTGACTCGACGGGTTGACTCGGTGTTTTGACTCGACGGGTTGACTCGACGGGTTGACTCAGCGGGTTAACTCAGCGAGTTGACTCAGTGAGTTTGACTTTTTTGGGATTTTTTGACTGGCCTTTTTTATGGGGGGTTTTTCAGGGTGGTTTTTAGGACTGGGTTGACTGGGTTCAGGCTTGAACTGGGCTATGGAATGGGGCTTACAAGGGTGAGTTTGGCTGAGTTTGGACTTGGGATTTGGGGGTATGGTCCTCCATTCATCCAGCTATCTCTACCAACAGTGTAGCCGAAGGTGGGGTGTCTACAGATGCCCCTCTTTGGCAGAGGTTGCATGCAACCGAATGCCAAAGCGAGTGGACACCCCACTTCTGACCCGGTCATTCATAGATCATGGTCTGAAATCTTTGCTTGCTTCTGCATTTGTGCCAGTTGATCGTTTGGAGATCGCTCACTCGCACATACCGCGAGAGTTTGTAGAAAACGTTGCGATTGTCCCTGCAGTTTGCTGCAACCTGGGTACCCAATCGCAACCCTTCCATTCCCGATCGGTACTAACATCGGAAAGGTACAGCAGAGCCTCTGCGTCGACAGTCTTACGAGGATGCTGACCCTGTGATTGATTGTATGTTTGATGTTTTCCCAGATCACTCCAGGAGTACTTGTTTCGCTTGACTGTCAAAGTGGTTAGACGCCCTGCGTCAGATAGTCTTACGGGATTCTACTACGCCGACTTGGACTCAGTCAAGGTACTTCAGGCATCCACGCCTAGGTATGTGCGAGTGGGCTTTTCCACCCGATCTGCTGGTTTTGATGCTTGGTTTGCAATTCATTCTTTCCTTGATTGTGGTCTGGAATCTTTGTTATCCTTTGTATCTGAGTCAGTTGATTGTCTGGAAATTGATAACTCGCACATACCGCGAGAGTTTGGAGAAAACGTTGCGATTGTCCCTGCAGTTTGCTGCAACCTGGGTACCCAATCGCAACCCTTCCATTCCCGATCGGTACTAACATCGGAAAGGTACAGCAGAGCCTCTGCGTCCGTTAGTCTTACGAGGATGCTGACCCTGAGATTGATTGTGTGATGTTTGATGTTTTCCCAGATCACTCCAGGAGTACTTGTTTCGCTTGACTGTCAAAGTGGTTAGACGCCCTGCGTCCGATAGTCTTACGGGATTCTACTACGCCGACTTGGACTCAGTCAAGGTACTTCAGGCATCCACGCCTAGGTATGTGCGGGTGAACTCTTTCCACCCAATCTGCTGATTTTGATACTTGGGTTACAATTCATCATTTCCACCTGTTCAAATGGTTTTTGTGACCGAGCCTTTTGGCTTTCATCTTTTTGTATCTTGGCATGTGGTGCGACCGCACTGACACTGGAGTTCAGTTCGACCGCACTTTGAGTGCATTGGATCCGACGGTCTCCGGGGAAACCGCGAGACATCGGATCTTATTTGATTTTTGCGTCGGCTCCTACCCAGAGATATGGAAGATCTCCCAGAGTGTTGGAGGCAGAACGCTCTACTGGAAAAATATTTTTGGATTTTGAAAAGATACCCACTCTGGGGAGTGATACTCCGTGGGGTTTTTATTTGCAAATAGAAATATTTTTTGTCTTTTTGAAATGAAAATCTGGTTTGCATGTGCCTCCACTAGGGATGCCTGTGGGGTCTTTAGCTAACCGACTTTTATTTTGAAAGCAGGTAAACATGATGATTGATGCGATGGATGCTGATGCATGGAGATGCATGATGAATGCATGGCTTGGCTCATTCTCTTCTCGTTTGATGATTTTGCTTTTGCTGGTGATGCAGAAAACTTGGAGCTTATTGCTTGCAGGGTTGTGCTCCCCTGGGGATTTTTCTTTTTGATACGGAGGTTTGGACAGTGGGTTGGTCAAGATCCCGACCCGTGGTCGATCAGGTCCATCGTCCCAAGATGCTGTTTCTTTGCTAATGAGAATGTACGAGGATACTATCCGACTTCAAGATGTTCTTCTGGGCATACATGTGATTGAGATGGTGTTTGGTCGCCCGTTTTGGTCAAGATTCCAATTTGCGGACGATTGGATCCGTCATCCCATACTGTGAAGTGAGCGGAGTTCAAGACTCCTGAATTGTAGTGCTGGGGATGCTAATTTTTGTGATTTTTTTGTAAATATGTGGTCCGAATCTTTACCTGAGCGATCAGGATAGAGATTGGTTATTGAAAACACAGGAAATATTTTTGTGATTTTTGAAATATTTTGATTGAAAGCAAGGGAAATATTTTTGTGATTTTTGCAGATATTTGATGGAAATATTTTTGTGATTTTTGAAGAGATGATTTTGCAATGTTTTTGTATTTTGTGATTTTTCTGAAATGCAGGGAAAAGATGTGGAATTTCCATCCACTTCCAGCTTCTACTGCTGGTAAGGCACCCAATCCATTTTACGTCAGCGAGCAAGACGAGTCTCACACAGTTAAGTGCCGTAGTTTTACATCTTCGGATGAGGGGATTTTGAGGGTTTTCAGTCAACACACCCACAAAGTTGCCTGTTCCTCATGTGCAATGCACATAGACCACGTATCGTCCGACAGACTCCTTCGGCCACAAAATGAGCCACATCCTCACATCTCCCTTAGTCAATCCAGTTTGGGGTCTTACGTTGCTCACAATTCCGTGAGGGTGAGCTCCACCTCCCAACAGCCTTAATCCCCTTCATGAGTTCTAGGAACAGGGAACATCCGTCAGCTTCAACAGCGACTTCCAAATCAAGGTTGTCTATCACGGTGCGTTCAACACGAACAGGATTGCGGAGTTCCGCCTGCCACAGCCCTTACCTGTTTTAAGAGATTCCAGACACCCGTACGATCAAGTGTCAGCCATGCCTGGAACAGGTTAGGAAAGAAAGCCCCCGAGAAGTTAATCCCAGTGTAGTTTACGGTCTTCGGACCGCTGGGGATAAATTGGTGCGTTTGAAACTAGTGGTGAAAATTTTTTTTTTTGTTTTATATTGTATCTATATTTTTTTTTGAAAAGGTTCCAGATTTCAACTCGGGTGATCAAGATTGATACTGGTTTTTATGGAAAGCTTTAAAATATTTTTGGTATTTTTGAAATGATCCGGGTTTATCGAACCATGATCCCAACGGTCGAGGCCGATGCCGGTTTTTAGTTGAAAGCGAGAAAGGTCCCCCGAGAAATTAATCCCAGTGTAGTTTAAGGTCTTCGGACCATGAAACTGTACAAAAGAGGGGCAAACATGTTTTTTTTTTTTTTTGTTTTTGGAAAGATGTCCGGTGTCAGCGGATGGACAATCTAGACTGATGCCGGTTTTATTGAAAATCTCTCGGGATGTCGATCCCGACGTAGTTTAAGGTCTTCGGACCCGAAACTTTAAAAGCGGGGTTGGTAATATATTTTTATGATTTTTGAAAATGTCCAGAGTCATTGATCTTGATGTGAGCAAACAAGACCGACACCGGCTTTTATTGAAAATCTCTCGGGATGCTGATCCCGACGTAGTTTAAGGTCTTCGGACCCAGACTTAGTAAAGGGGGGGCAAACACATTTTTTGTCTTTTTTCGAAATGATCCAGATCATCAGATCTTGGCCTGAAAGACTGGGATCGATGTTGGTTTTTATTAAAAATCTCTCGGGACGTTGATCCCGACGTAGTTTAAGGTCTTCGGACCCAAAACTTTAAAAGAGGAAAGACATTTTTTTTTTTTTTGAAAAATATTCTGGGTCATCGATTCTGATTTTGATGGTCGAGGTCGATACCCATTTTTATTAAAAATCTCTCGGGATCTTGATCCCGACGTAGTTTAAGGTCTTCGGACCAGAAACTGTAAAAGTGATGTATATATTTTTTTGGTTTTCTGAAAATGTCCGGAGCCACCAGATCTTGAAGAAGACTGATGCCGGTTTTATTGACAATCCCTCGGGATCTTGATCCCGACGTAGTTTAAGGTCTTCGGACCAGTTTTTGGGATTGGGCATACTTACCTTGCTTTTCTTGGCTTCTGGCGGGGCTGACTATGATTTGAGCGATCTGGATTGCTTGAATGGGCCATGTAGGACCTCTTGTACTTCAATTCTCATACTCGGAAGCCAGATCTTAATGATTGGACCCTTGATCTTGGAGATTGGTAGCTTAAAGAAGCTCTTTAATGGTTTGGATCATGATGGTTCAACTTTTGGATTGCTTGATTTGGCCCTGTGGGCCCTTTCCAAACTTCAGCTTTGCTTTGAAGCACCTTTTCTTGATGTTTTGTGAGGCTAGGAATGCTTCTCATGGTGTGGATGATGGCTTGAACGTCTCTGATCGCTTGATTTGGCTTTGTGGGCCCACTTGATGATTGGATCTTGGATTCTGGCCCTTCTTTTGGTGATCAAACCTTTGATCTTGTTGTTTGACGGCTCATGTAGGTTCTTCAATAGTTTAGATCGTGATGATCTAGTCTTTGAATGGCTTGGATTGCTTGTGGCCCCCACTTGATCACTTTCCCTCTTCTTTGGCTTGATCAGCCGTGTTCCGGCCACATTGCTTCGTGATTGGACCAGTGGGGCACCTTTTGTATGATCTTGATCATCTTCAGTCGAAATCTGGAGTGGACCGGAGCCTTGGGCGGCCCACGGAGCGCCATCTGCTGACGTGGACTGTCAGCCTCACCTACCAAAAGCCCTGCAGCCAATCCCGCGGAGAGAGGGGATCTGCGTCCGTACGGGCGGCCCAGGGCAGGCCGCCCAAGGCTCGCCTCTTGAGCGGCCTGGGCTGGCCCTGGTTCGGACATCCTCTGCTGTCCACTGTCCCTGTCTCCATCTGCTTTACACGGGCGAGTTTGATTCCAGCCATGAATATTCTTCTTGTCTCTTCTTTCCTCATCATCTTGTCTTCATCTTGGTTTGTCCTTTCTTGGGCAATGGATGGTGGAGATTTGGGGGCTGTGGGGGCTGTCCAAGGTGGGTCCCACACTTCAGATTTTCAATTGAGCTTTGATAATGGGGAGATGTCTTTAATGGATGGGGGAGATGGGGCATTGAATGGAAGCATTGATGAGGGGCTAGGGATGGTGGTTGGTGGAGCTTTGAATGGCTCCATTAATGGTGGGATGGCTGGATTTTCTGATTTGAATGGGCCCCTCTTCATGGGAAGAATGGATGGTATGGATGAGATGATGGGATGGGACATAGGTGAGGCTATGCATCCCTTGAGTGTGGGTCCCATGGATGACGTGATGGATGGTGGTGATAGGACCATGATGGACATAGATGGGCTGATCTCATGTCTGGATGGTATGGATGGCTCAGATGGTACCTTTGACGGTTTGGATGCTCTGGATGAGGGCCAGGATGTGCGGTATACTTCTTTGGGTGGACTTGATGTGATCATTGATGATGTCCCCCCGATGATGGACGGTGTGGATGCCTCGATGATCCCTTTGATCGGCCCGGATGATGACTGGATTCATGATTTTCTGTTGGAGGGGGCCGCAGGTCCAGATCTGACCGTTGATTCTTTGATCGGGGTAGCCGGGACCCTTTTTGATGGTTCAAATATTTTCTTTGACGGTCAAATTGGTCAGGATGCCACGATGTGCGGTGTGATCTTCACTGATGGCTCTTTTGGTTGGGAGCATTGTCCTTCTTTTGGTCATCGGCCCTTTGCGCACTCTGTTCATGAGGTGGGCGAGTCTTCTCAGGCGGCTGAGATTATGACAGTTTCAGATGGCGATGCGACTATATCAGACATAGCCGCCACTGAGGGCCGATCAGGGGTTGTCGAGTCGGCAGAGGTTCCAGCTTTTCCTTCTCCTTCGCCTGCTGACCTTCCGATCCTCGATGAGTTGTCCTCGATTTCTGGGCCTTTTGTGCTGGAGGGGATACCGGTGAGGACTTGTCAGCTGCTTCCTCATTCTTCTTGCTCGCCACGACTGCTTGCTTGGCTTGACAGCTTGTCAGTTTATGAGATTCGAGATTTGGAGTCCTATGGCTTTGGCAGTCTGATTCATATGGCTAGAGTTGACATTGACTGGAGGATGCTCGGAGCTGCTTTGATTGACTGGGTCCCTTCGTTGAACTTGTTTGCGTTCAACGATATGGAGATGGGGCCCTCTTTGGAGGAGCTTGCACGCTTGACAGGCTTACCCTTGGATTATACTCAGTAATTCTCGCCGAAGACATCGCCGAAGACTGCTACACCGCAGAACTGGTTTGGGATCCCTTATCTTGTTCGGCCTGCAGCTAGTGGCCAGGATGCTGTTGTGTTCTCTTTGGACCTGCTGTATGATCTTTTTTCGGGTCCTCAGAGTACGGCCGGTTCTACCTTTGCTCGGAATGCACTGATGTTCTGTTTGATTGCTGAGGTGTTGTTCTCGGGATGGCGCAGGTCCCAGACTCCTTTGCTTTTTGAGGTGATGAGCCGAGCTGTCCGTCGGCAGGGGATCATTTCTCTTATCTTGGCCGAGCTATTCGATGGGTTGACCGACTGTGCCCTGGGCCGCACTCGTGTTCTTCGCGGCTATTGTGCTTTCCTTCAGGTATCTTTTCTGCACCTTTTTTTCTTCTTGCTTTGCCAGGAATTATTTTGCTCTAGCTGAACTTCTTTCGTTTTCTGTGATCAGGTCTGGCTATGGGAGCGTCTTTCTCTGACTGTTTCTGTACCTCTTCCTGGCATCCCGGGTTCTGACATCATGCGTTATATCATGGAGTTCCTTCCTCATACAGCCAGGATGAGCGAGCCCTTGTATCGCAGGTTGTTCGCTGAACTTCGTGACTGGAACGTTCGTTGGGAGTCATCTTGGCTTTCACTTCCTCCAGTGCTTTGCGATGCACACCGCCATCCTCTGATGTTGGTAGGCTTTCGATCCTACTTTTCTTACCATCCCGTCCGGTTTCTGCGGCAGTTTGGGTATGAGCAGGATGTTCCTCATTTTGCTTTCACGGGTATCGGGCGTTGAGTACTCCCCTCTAGATCTTCTGACTTCAGGACCCGGATTGATTGTTCCTGGGCGAGTTATTTGACAGCTGATTTGTTGGGATTTGAGCTGCGGACTTTTCCGATGGCGACCGCCCCATATCAGTACTGGGTTGCTGAGCAGTCTTTGTATCGACGTATCCCTTGTTGGCACCGGACTGCTGATGAGGATGAGCAGGATATCCTTGAAGATGCAGGCTCTTCATCTGGTGCATATGAACCTTTTGAGGAGCGCCCTTTTGTCGATCCTGGCTTCCTTTTGGCCACTCATGGCCATCTGCTGTCTGAGATCTCTGCACTTCGGTATCATTGCGAGATGATGTCGAGGAGATTGGCTGCCGATCGGAGGTTGTCTGATGAGGAGACAGCGATCCGAACCCTTGAGCGTGATGAGGCGCATTACCTGCGTATGGAGGTGAGCAGGTTGAGAGCGAGATTATCCTTTTATGAGTCAGAGGACTCACCTGATGTGGCCGAAGAGGAGGGTAGAGATTGATTGTGTTGGCCACCTGCACATTCTTTTTTGCATATATGATTGATGATGATGCATTTTTTGTATTTTTTTGAAAAAGATGATATGATATGTGTAAAAGAAATATGATGCATCTAATTAAAAAAAGAGAAAACTGTTTGAAAATCTACTGTGCCATGAGTTGTCTTGTGAGTGTGTCTGGATTTTGTGTCGGGATATAGGAATCAGAACTGGGGCTCGGTCAATGATTTGACCGATGTCTCGAGATTTGACTTGCTTGATCCTTTGGTTCCCTAGAGATGTAGGCAATGGAAACTCTTGCTTCCTGAGATTGTCAGAGTCTGTAGAGCTCTTCACTCCTGACTGTACTTCCTCTTGTTCTTGCACTTTCACTGCTTGAACCGATCTGGACTGTCTGATTTCTTGGTACCTGCACTTTTATTTTTTTCTTTTTTCTTTTGAGCCATTTTTGCCTGTAGTGCTCTTTCGAGTTTTCACCACAGCCGGCTTTTTCCCATCATTTTTGCCCGTGGCGCCCTTTCGGGTTTTCACCACGTCCCGGGTATTTGGTCTTGCCTGCCCCTTGGCAGCTGTGCTGTTTTTACCCTTGGCGCCCTTTCAGGTTTTCACCAAGTCCGCTGTATGCCCACTGTTTTTACTCGGAGCGCCCTTTCGGGTTTTCGCTCCGCCCTCTTTGTTTAGGCATACATTTTCTTTTTTTCCTCTTTTTTTTTTCTTTTTTTTTCTTGATCTCTGGATAACTGCGGCGGCTAGAGGTCGGGATTCCGTCGTTGCCGGCCGATGGCAGTCTTTCAGCCCTTATCCTAAGTTACGATGATAGAGCTGTCGGTCTTTGCTAAAGACCCCTCTGAGATGGATGGATTGATGACTGTGTTTCTTTTTGGGTTGATGTTTTCTTGGGTGCTTTACTTTGGCTTCCCTTTTTCTTTCTCTTTTCTTCTTTTCTTTTCTTTTTCTTTTTCTTTTGCATTCTTTTTTTTTGTCTCTTTTGAATTCCCCCCCCCCCCCCCCCCCCCCCCCCTTTTTTTGTATTTTTCTCTTTTGGAAACCCCTTATTTGGAAACACTTGTTAGTGGACGGAATGATTTCTCAGAGGTCTTAGCTTTGACCCCTTGACTTCAGCTCTATTAAAGTAACCTTTGATAAGGTCAGAATAACTTACCCGTGAAAGATCTTCACGTTGTCGGCGTTGGTTGGCTCGGGAAGATCCACTCCTCTCATGCTGGTGAGTCTGAGGGCGCCTCCAGGAAGTACTTCTCTGATGATCAGCGGCCCGTCCCACGAGGGTTTGAACTTTCCTCTGGGATCCGGAAGGTGCGACGGTAGAATTTTCTTCATGACCATGTCGCCTACCTTGAAGCTTCTTTTTCGGACTCTCTTGTTGTAAGCCCGAGCGATCCTTTTCTGATAGCACTGGGAATGACTTAGTGCACGCATGCGCTTTTCATCTGCTAGCTGCAACTGATCGAATCTGGTCCGTTGCCATTCTCCTTCTTCAATTCCGCTTTCTAATAACACCCGAAGTGATGGTATTTCCACTTCGACTGGTAGAACTGCTTCCATTCCATAAGTAAGCTCGAAAGGAGTAACGCCCGTAGCAGACCGTACAGACGTTCGATAGGCCCAAAGTGCATATGGGAGCATATCTGACCAATCTCGATAGGTCACGACCATCTTCTCGAGTATCCTGACGATTGTCTTGTTTGCGGCTTCTACCCCACCATTCATCTGGGGACGGTAGGGGCTTGATCGATGACGTTGGACCTTGAATTTGCTGAGGAAGTCATCCATCTTCTTGTTGACGAACGGGGTCCCATTATCTGTGATGATAGCATTAGGGATTCCATACCGGCATATGATGTTGTTCTTCATGAATTTGATCACCTGAGACGCTGCAATCGTGGTGTAGGAGGCTGCCTCTACCCACTTGGTGAAGTAGTCGACTGCCACAAGTATGTACTCGTGACCATTTGATGCTTTGGGACTGATCTTGCCGATGATGTCGAGTCCCCACATGGAGAAGGGCCAGGGGGTGGTCAGGTTGTATAACTCTGATGATGGGGCATGGATTTGATTTGCATGCTCCTGACACTTGAAGCATTTTCTGACGTGCTGGCAACAGTCTGTCTCCATGGTAAGCCAATAGTAGCCGAGTCGTAGAATCTTCTTTGCCATCATGTGCCCATTCATGTGAGGGCCACAGATTCCTTCGTGTATTTCTTTCATGATCTTTGCAGCTTCTGTTTCATCGACGCATCGGAGGAGGATGTGATTATAGGACCGCTTGTAGAGAACTTCGCCACTGATGGTGAATTGGCCGGCCAAACGCTGAATGGTTCGGCGATCTGTTGCTGTTGCTGACTCTGGACACTCCTGGGTTTCGAGATATTGCTTGATGTCGGCATACCAGGGTTTGTCAGGGACAACTTCGGCTTCTTCTATTTGCAGGCAAAAAGCAGGTTCTTCTTGAATTTCGACTGTGAGCTCCCATTCTGAAGCTCCTTTTGGGATCTCGAGCATTGATGCGAGCGTGGCGAGAGCGTCTGCGAACTGGTTCTTGGCTCTAGGCATGTATGAGAAGGTGATTTCCTTAAATTCTTCGATCAGATTGTCAAGATACACATGATATGGTATCAACTTCTCATCTTTGGTCTTCCATTCGCCATTGGTCTGATTGATGATAAGCTGTGAGTCTCCAAATACTCGTAGCTTCTTGACGCCCAAGATTATGGCTTCCCTTAAGCCAGCGATGCATGCTTCGTACTCTGCCATGTTGTTGGTGCACTCGAATGCGATGCGCCTCGAGATAGGAATAGGGACATCATCTGGAGAGTAGAGGATTGCTCCAATACCACTCCCTTTAGAATTTGCTGCGCCGTCGAAGAATAACGTCCATTCATCTTTTTTCTTCTTTTCTTCCTCTTCAATGAGCAAGAGATCTTCATCAGGGAAGAATGTCTTGAGCGGCTGATAGTCCAGGAGAGAGTGAGCCGCAAGATGATCGGCGAGGGCCTGTCCCTTGATTGCCTTTTGAGTGACATAGGTGATGTCAAACTCAGACAAGAGCAGCTGCCATTTAGCTATCCTTCCAGTGAGTGCTGGCTTCTCGAACAGGTACTTCAGCGGATCCATGTGAGCGAGGAGGAGAATAGGGAATGCAATCATGTATTGACGGAGTCGCTGAGTTGCCCAGACTAGGGCGAGGCAAGTCTTCTCGATCGGGGAATACCTGGTCTCGTAGTCGGTGAACTTTCGACTCAAATAGTATATTGCTTGTTCTTTCTTCCCGGTCTTGTCGTGCTGGCCGAGGACACAGCCAATGGCTTCTGCTGCTACCGAGATGTATAACAATAGTGGTCGTCCGGGAGCGGGCGGTACTAGGACTGGAGGATTCATGAGATATCTCTTGATGCGGTCGAAGGCGACTTGGCAATCATCATTCCATTCTTTTGGGACGTTCTTCCGAAGGAGCTTGAATATGGGCTCACAGATAGGTGTGAGCTGTGCGATGAAGCGACTGATGTATTGAATTCTGCCGAGGAAGCCACGAATTTCTTTCTCTGTTCTAGGAGGGGGCATCTCGATGATTGCTCTGGTTTTGGTCTCGTCGACCCTGATACCATCCTTGCTCACCATAAAGCCGAGGAGCTTACCTCCCATTGCACCGAAGACACATTTCTGAGGGTTGAGGCGGAGCTTGTACTTTTCTAATCTGTTGAATAACTTCTTCAGATCTTCAAAGTGTCCTTCAATTGTGCGAGATTTGACGATCATGTCGTCCACATATACTTCAAGTTCTTTGTTCATCATGTCGTGGAATAATGCTGTCATTGCTCGCTGATATGTTGCTCCTGCGTTCTTCAGACCGAACGGCATTACCCTGTAACAGAAGGTTCCCCAGGGAGTGATGAACGATGTCTTCTCGCGATCTTCGACGGCCATCTTGATCTGATTGTAACCTGAGAACCCGTCCATGAATGAGAAGATCTTGTATCCTGCAGTGTTGTCGACTAGAGTGTCGATATGTGGCAAAGGGAAGTCATCTTTTGGACTGGCTTTGTTGAGATCTCGGAAGTCGATGCACATTCGAACCTTGCCGTCCTTCTTCGGTACTGGTACGATGTTGGCGAGCCATTCAGGGTAGTTGGAGACTACCAAGAATCCCGCATTGTACTGCTTGATGACTTCATCTCGAACTTTCAGAGCCCATTCTGGCTTCATTCTTCGAAGTTTCTGCTTCACTGGCTTCATATCTGCCTTGGTTGGTAGATGGTGTACAACGAGCTCTTCATCGAGCCCCGGCATGTCTTCATATGAGAACGCGAAGTTGGACAATCTTGGAGCTAGGAACTCTATCATTTTCTGTTTCATCTCAGGTGGCAACGATTTTCCAATGCGTACTTCCCTAGGGATCTCAGGCGTCCCTAAGTTTACTATCTCAAAATCATCGACTACAACATTGGCTTTAGATTCGAACTTTTTGAGGAGATCCTCTAGTTCGGGAGCTGGATCATCATCTTCCTCGTCCCGAGCTTCGTCCAGACCCATGAGTTCGAAGTCTAATTCGATGTCGAAATCATATTATTCGACTTCAAACTCATGAGACTCTTTAGACGAACTTGGCACACTATTGAATGCAGGGAAAGAAATGTTTTTTGGTTTTTGAGATTTTTCTGAAATTGAAATACTAGATGTTTTTGGTTTTTGAAAGTTTTTGATTTTTTTGGCTTTTCGAAATTCGCGGGACTTTGAACAAGCGGGCATTGCAGACCATGATTGATCCCAACTTGTTCCAAAGTTCCGGTCGCTGCCTAAACAGGCGTTTTTTTTTGGAAGCCAGAGCCCTCAGATGGCTCTTTGGCTGATTCAAAAGTGAGGGGAACAGATGACCATTCAGGACCCCACACTTCCTCCCCTGAAGAGGTGGGGGTTGATGATTTGGGCAAAGAATCACGGTCTGGACCAATGACCATGACTTCATGCTGGTCGGGTTCGAGATCTAAGCCGTACTCAGTCCCTCCCGGGTCACTTACCTCGCATTGCAGTTCGTCTGGTTCCGCAACTAGACATGAGCTTGGAATCTGGACATCAGACCAATCTAGGGCTGGCCACTTCCCTTTCTTGGTCCAATGGATGGGCTGCTTCTGCCCCTGGCTGATGACTGATGATGTTGACTTTGCAGAGATGGGCAAGTCATGCCCATTGCTGATTGATGTTGAGATGGGCAAGTCGTGCCCCTGGCTGATTGGAGTGGGCAGCTTGTGCCCCTGGTTAAGAGAAGTGGGCAAGTTGTGCCCCTGGTTGAGAGAGGTGGGCAAGTTGTGCCCCTGGTTGGGAGCAGGTGTCAGGGTAACCTGGTCCTGAAGCTGCTGTATTTGACTTTCATCATTTCCTTCTTCATCTGGAGGCTTAGATGGTTCGAGAATCTGATCCCATCGAATGGGGGGCCACGTGGCCCAAACTAGGCTCATCGGGAGGCCTTTGTGTAGTGCAGTCGGTTGATTCCCTCCTGGATCTTTGCAAGGTTCTCCTGGCTTGACGAATTGGATGGGTGAGCACCGAAATTTCTTCCTTCTCTTATCCATGAAGGTTGCCCTGTATCCAAGTCCCCATTTGCGTTGGTTATATACCAGCGGTACCTTTCTGGACTTGAAGTGATTCTTCATTCGATATTTGAGGCTCAGACGCTCTGCCGGTGAGAAGACATGGTCCACCCTTGTTGGTTCTGGATTGGCGATAGAGTTCACAGTCTCAAATTCGAAACTGTGAAATGGGATGTCTACTTCAGAGTGTTGGATATCGATGACCGGGATGTCTGGTTCAGTGGCAGCAGCATTGGAAGGAATGATGAGCTCCTTCTCTGCGTGGATAGAGATCACTTGATTTCCACATATGTACTTCACCCGTTGATGTAAGGTTGATGGCACAGCTCCAACCTTGTGCAGCCACGGCCGTCCGAGCAACATGTTGAAAGAGGCTGATATATCCAAGATTTGGAATGTGATGGTGGAGACTTCCGGGCCTATCTGTACCTCTATGTCGACTTCCCCTTCCACTGATCGGCGGGTGTTGTCGAATGCTCTGACACATATGGTGCTGGGTCTGAATGAAGAGGGACTGATTCCCAGACGTTCCGCGGTCTTGAGTGGGCAGACATTTAAGCTTGAGCCATTATCGATAAGGACCAGCGGAACACAGAGGTCTTTGTATCGTAAGGCTATGTTGAGGGATCGCCCATGATCGCGTCCTTCTGGTGGCAACTCATTGTCTGTGAAGGTGATGGCGCGCGGAGCCAGGAGTTGTCCAATCATCAAAGCTATCATTTCTGGTGCCGTATCGGAGAAGACATGAGCATCGTTCAAGGTTTTGGCGAACATCTCTCGGTGTATGCGAGATGTGCAGAGTAGTTCCCATACTGAGATTTGAGCAGGGATTGACTTGAGCTGAGTTGCCACATCGTACGCGGCTTCATTTTTATTGCCGAGGCCTGAGAGGACGCCTTTGAGATCTCCTCTGTTTTGATTATCTCTTCGGATGCAACGCCCATTGGGGTTCATGTTCCCCACTTCTGCACATTCTGGATAGTGCCATGGAACCTCTTTGTAGCTTTCCTCCCTTTTGCCTTCTAGGACCACCGGTTCTTGCAACGGTGCTGGTGTGGGTACCAGGTCTTCCTCGTATGGCGCTTTTGCCTTGAGGACTACACTGTTGCCTGTGCTGAAGGGGTAATATCGAGGCTTGTCTTCGTAGACCACATAAGGTCGTGGTCCTGTCTTGACTGTTCCTGGGGCAGGAGGTTCCCATGGAATGAATACTGGTCCTCTTGATATGGCAGGAGGTTTCTCTGTTCGTCCGAGCTGCCGTAGCGTGATTGATATGCCTCCGGGACTTGCCCCTTACAATATGACAGGCTTGACTGGAAGAGATCCTTCCAAGACAACGGGCTCTTGCTGCTGATGAGTGTAATCCCTCCATTGTGGATTGGATTGTTCTGGAGTTGCCCCTTGCAAGATGACAGGTTCATATGTGGGCTCAATGTATGATTGTGCTCCTTCCAGGACGACTGGTTCCCATCTTGAATGGTTGTAAGGTGCCCCTTGAACAGCTGGTATATCGTATAGAGGTGCTCCTTCGAGTATCACTGGCTCGGAGACTGAAGGAAGAAAGGGATTTGCCCCTTGCAAGACTGGAGGAGGATTTGTTGGCTCATAGGTGTAGGCATGAATGGACTGAATAGGGGAGAAGAAGCGATCGATATGGTCCCCTTCTTCTATACTATTGACGGCAGGGCCACGAGACGAACTGGGGTCCGTTGGATGCTGAGGCAGAGGATTCTGAAGGATGTTGGTGGAAGCTGCTGGAGAAGTTCCAGGGACCGAGATGACGATCTTGCGGTCATCAATCAAGTCTTGTATGGCATTCTTCAAAGTATAGCATCGGTCAGTGGCGTGGCCACGCCCTTGATGGTAGGCACAGTACTCATTTTCTCGGTAGTTTGGAGGCAGAGGATGAGGCGGAGGCCTAGGTGTCATCAGAGTGAGTAACTGCTTTTGTACCAGCGTAGTCATGATTTGACTAAGTGGTTGACTGAGTGGAGTGAACTTCCTGAACTCCCTGTAATTCTGCCTGTTCTGGTATGAGTATTGGCCATTTCCCCTGAACTGCTGCTGTTGTCGAGGTGGTTGTGGCTGAGGATTTGGTTGTGGCTGATACCGCTGAGGCTGATGCTGAACTTGGTTCTGCTGATACTGTTGACGTCCCTGTGGGGGAGCACGTTGATTTCCTTGAGCAGTGGTGTTGATGTTGTTTACCTCTGTTGGGCGGGGAGGAGAGCCACTGCGGTTTCCATTCCCGTGCCCGATAGGTCTTCCTTCCGCTCTGTTCCTCTTGACTGGAGTGGCTTGATGAGGCCATGGGGAAATTGTCCCGGCACGGATTCCTGCTTCGACTTGCTCTCCAGCACGGATTAATTGTGAGAAATTCGCATATGGATGCGAGATGAGATACCCGGATATGCCTGGGTATGTTGAATGAACAATCATGGAGATTTGTTCTTCATCGTCGATGGGTGTCCGCATTCGAGCTGCCATAGCTCGCCAACGTCCCACATAAGCTGATAGTGTTTCATCACTCCTTTGCTTGAGAGCTGCGAGGTCGGCTCTTCTGGGTGCCATCTTGAGATTGTATGCGAATCTGTCGACGAAAGCCTGGGAAAGCTGTTCCCATGTTCTGATGCAGTGGCAATCCAATGAAGTGTACCAATCGAGGGCATCGCCCTTCAGAGATTTTTGGAACAAACGAATAAGGGCCCCTTCATTTCCTGCGATTGCACTCAGCTCCCCGCAGAAAGCCTTGAGATGTGCTGTGGGACAACCGCTGCCATCGTATCTCTTGAATTTCGGAACCTCAAAGTTTTGAGGTACTTGAGCATCTGGGAAAGGACACAAGTCTCTGAACTTGGTCGAAGGTAAGTCGATTCCTTGTTGTCGCTGAAGCTGATTTTGCAAGATCTGGAACTGCTCCCGCAACTCGTCCAGTCCTGAGTGATCTGTTCGAGCGACTGGTGCCTCCTGGAGTAAGGCACGTTCTTCTTCGGCATAGTGGTCGATGTCTTCGACCCTATGGGCTTGCTGAAAAGCAACCGCGGGTTGCTGAAATTGGTTTGATGATTGAACTGGATTCTGATGAACTTGAGCTTGAAATGATGGTAACTGAACTGGAGACTGTACTGAAGGTTGAACTGGAACTTGCTGGAAATTAACTGGATTTTGCTGAATTGAAGATTGCTGGAAATTAACTGGATTTTGCTGAATTGAAGATTGCTGGAAATTAACTGGAATCCCATCGGCAGGGATGTGCTGGAATTGAAAAGTGCTCCTGTTTGCAGGAGGCTGAGATGCTGGGAAGTGACCCCCTTGTTGGGTATTCGCCACTGTCCGCTGATTGACGTGGGCTTGACACTGACCCCCATTGTGGGCATTCGCCAGTGCTGTCCCTGTTGCTGGAAATTGAATTGAAATTCCATCGGCGGGGATGTGCTGGAATTGAAAAGGTGTCCCATCGGCGGGGACATGCTGAGATCTACTGAGATTGTTGTTTGCAAGATTGACTGGAAGCTGACTGGATGTTCCTGCAACGGAGGTGCTCTGAGATGGCCTTGTCGTCGCAGGAGGATATTGAGAAGGATGCCCCATAGCGAAGGGCTGAGATGGCTGCTGTCGGTAGTCTTGGGCAGACTCCGATGGTTGTGCTTGATTTGAACTGGAGGCCGGAGGGATCCGGCATGGTTGCTGAGATTGCTGAACTGGGCCAACTTGATTGTTGGCTGCTGCGGTGGCTTGTGCTTGCATGAATTGCAAGAGCATTTCTTGCATTGCTCTCACTCCTTGTGCCAATTCTTGTATGATTGGCGTATTGTCAACGGGCTGTTGCGCTGGAGGTTGCGCTTCGGTCATTTCGAGAGCAGGGAAGTGATGAGTTTCTTCTTCGTGGTCGGACATGGCTTGCTGAGCCCGAGTGCGGATTATGCTGCGGAAGGGAAGTTGTCTCCTCGTACGTTGAGCCCGAGGAGGCGCAATGGTGAGGACTATACTCTACTCTTTTTGGGTTTTGGGATTTTCTATTTTTTTTGTGTTTGGGTTTGGGTAGAATGCTATGCAGATGAGATTGTATGAGGATTAATGACTTTCAAGTACGGGAAGGATTCTGTTTTCAAGTTGGATCACGACTAGTGGGACTAGCTAATCCCCAGTGGAGTCGCCATTCTGTGGACCCTCGCCGATTTCTCCGCGCTCCCTCACGACGTCGTTCTCCCTTTCCTTTCGGAAGAAGAAGAAGAAGAGGTGCGTGAGTGCGAAATCGCCGTTTGTGCCACTGGCTTGCCTCGTTCTCGAGGGCTTTGTTTGGTTGTCGTATTGAGCTGGATGTGTTTAAGTAAATTTATATAAGACCAGAGTCGCCACTAGCCAATTACTTCGAATCTACAGTCGGCTAGACCCCGTAGAAACGTTAGAGAAGAGAATCCGAAGATTCCTTCCTCTAAAATGACTCCTGTTGATCTGCGGTCAGAGATTCAAGGTAAGGGATCACGGTTACAGGGTGGGAAGAGGTTAAGCACCCCACACACTGCCCGTACCAAAGTACGGTCTCTACTTCACAGAATCGATTGAATACTTGAAAGTCTAATTTAATCCTCGTATATTCTCATGGATGACATGATGCATGAATGCGGGTCTGAACAGTAAGAGTTTCTGATGGGCAGGTTCCAACAACGGGCAAGCCCAGAGCGTACGCTCGAACTGACAGGTGCTTAATATAAGACGTATGCAGTGTGCTTGAATGATCAAGGTGTTTTATGGTGAAGCATGAATGCAGGTCTGAACAGTAAGAGTTTCTGATGGGCAGGTTCCAACAACGGGCAAGCCCAGAGCATACGCTCGAACTGACAGGTGCTTAATATAAAGACATATGCATGTGTGTTTGAGTAACCAAGGTGCTTGTAGTGAAGCAGGGGGGTTGGAAGAAAAGTAAATGTTGCACTTATGCTAGATGCAAATGAGATGATGCTGGAAAAGAGTAGCTGGGTGGACGGAGGTGTCGCAAGGGTTGGCTTCGAGTGGCTGGATCAAGACTTGGGTGGCTTGGGAGGCTTGGACCAGTGGTCAGGCTGGGCTGGACCAGGGCTAGGCTCTCCTCACTCGGGCTCTCCTTGGTGGAAAGATAGGCTAAAGGGGCGGAGAAGGGCTTGGAACGGACCCGGGCTGGATTGGAATGGATTGTCTGTTGAAATGAGAAGGGGAGGGGGGTATTTATAGCAGCGAGAGGGGTATTCTCGTAATTTTTTCCGGGCGGCCTGCCATGGGCCGCCCGTACGGCCGCTCCTCGGTTTCCAGCGAGTACGGCCGTTCCCTCGGGGCTGCTGTTGGACTCGCTGGTTGACTCAGTGAGTTGACTCAGCGGGTCGACTCGCTGGTTTGACTCGACGGGTTGACTCGGTGTTTTGACTCGACGGGTTGACTCGACGGGTTGACTCAGCGGGTTAACTCAGCGAGTTGACTCAGTGAGTTTGACTTTTTTGGGATTTTTTGACTGGCCTTTTTTATGGGGGGTTTTTCAGGGTGGTTTTTAGGACTGGGTTGATTGGGTTCAGGCTTGAACTGGGCTATGGAATGGGGCTTACAAGGGTGAGTTTGGCTGAGTTTGGACTTGGGATTTGGGGGTATGGTCCTCCATTCATCCAGCTATCTCTACCAACAGTGTAGCCGAAGGTGGGGTGTCTACAATATTATTTTCCTTTTTCTCTTTTTTTTCTCCAAGAGCATCGCAACGAAGGTAAACCAAGACATGATTAAAAGAATTATGCAATTCATACACATAAATCATCCGAGTGGTGCCCGTAGGGCTTATACAAACCAAATGTCTCAAGGTGCATTAAATTACAGGAGCAACTAATTTTAAAAACAAAGACTAATGGAGCTATACTTGGACTACGAGATCATCGAGCTTCTTCACCCTATGGTTCATACTAGCCAACACATATCCATCATCTAAATCACCTACAATGACTGAGTATGGTTTGACAACGTTAAACACTATCATAATGAGGTACAAACCCTCCAAGATTTACCAACAAACATAATGGTTAAGCATAGATTATCAAGGGTAGTTATAACACAATAGGTAAAATCATAGAGTTCAAGAAGGCACCATATTCAATCCAAACCTCACAAATATAACCCAAATTACAATTCAATTGTTCACAAGCAACTACAGTATTTAATTTTCGGTTTAATCCTGATTAATGCATGAATGCATGCACATGTTCCTCGATCTAGGGATGCACATCCAGCTGGAACACTAAAATCGATCATCAGACATAGGGAATGCACACCCAGCTAGAACAGTAAAATCTCATTAGACCTGGGGAATACAAACCCAGCTGGAACAGTAAAATCTCATCAGACTTAGGGAATGCACACCCAGCTGGAACAGTAAAGTCTTGAAGTGGCCATCACCAACGAAAATACTAAAGGTATGTGCTCATAGTGATTGGTTCACACCAATAAATTTATCAATGGTGGTCTGGGAACCAGCGAAAATACCACAAGGGTACGTGCTACCACAACATCCAGATTAGCCACCCAAATGCACTTATGCAATGAATGTATGATTAGCCAACCTTTATTAGTCTGATTTTACAAACATCCAATTTAATACTCACAGTCACTATAGGGAGTTGCGCATAACCCAGCATAGGCCGACAGCTCAGGCATAGTAGCCCATACCACCATCCGCGACTCTTGAGGTTTCACTAAAAAGAATCATTCTACACACTAATGGTTAAAGTCGGATCTACAATGGGATCATAAACATCTACACTAGTGGCCTATTAAGATTTAATAATAGGACTTACCATCATCACTTAATCCAAACAATTGCACTAAAGCCACATTGGCTAAGAAGTCCATTCAAGGACAAAACTCGATTCCATAAGTCATATAGGCTCAATCCATTCACAAGGATCATAAGCCTATAACAACATTCAATTCCATATATTTTCTAAAGTGGGCCACTAGTACTGAGAGGATAAGTCCCACCATCTGTGCCAGTCACAACCGACCATGCATACATTTATATATACTTAACAAGGAAGTAGCAATTCACTTCAACATCCAAGTGGCAATCAACCACCTATCAAATCCAACATTTAACATATCATACCAAGATCAACACACATAGAGATGGATTTCAAGAGTTACCACATGGTTTCACATGTCTAGTTAACTTATCAATTCAAATATAAAAACTAATGCTAAAATAAAATTGTTGGGAAAGCCCTAAGGGTAGAACCTTACATTAGGATGCGAATCCTCTTCTAAATTGTCTAGAGTGCAAGGACGCATCTTAAGCAAAAATCCTATCCTAAATTGAACACCAATGAATGGTTAGGATTTTCATTAGAAATGAAATTTAATAAGGTTTATTCTATAGTCCTTAACTTAGGGTGAGGGTTAGGTTTTTAGGAAATTCGGAACCTAGTTTACATTAAACCATAACAATAATAATAATGAAATAATAATCAAAATGATAATTAATAGTAGTTCCTGTAACGCCCTAGATTTTTGAGATTTATTTGAAAATTTTTAAAAATTCATTTTTAATTTATTTTTTATTAATTATCGTACATTTACCGTTGATTTGCGAATAGCGGGACATCCGTAGGAGATCCGATAAGGGACCCTTTACAAAAGTTGCTTAAAATGATCTTATAAACATCGTAGAAAGATCAGATTTTAAAAATCACGCACTTTTCAGATAATTACGAAAATGCCATTAGTTAAACTAAAGTTAAAATGCTTTTTTAAGTATTATAGTTTCTGACAATCACTTTCAAGCAAAACCCTGGATTTAAGCTTTTGGACACATATTAACCATATACGTCAAATTTCAGCCCTTAAATCATAGTAGAAGTGGTCCAATTGTCAACTTAGCCCCTTAACCCTTGATTTTCATGTCCATCGAGTGGGGAAAGTAGATGGTTAGTCGTAGTCAAATATTTCTCTTCATATGAGTAACTTGGATCGTCTTTATCATGGACCAATAGTATGATTTGAGTGCCCCACCTTGATAAGCATCTTTCTTATGCACGAAGTTATCCCGTTTTAGAAATTAACAAGTTACCAACGCTTCTTAAATCTAAACCTTTCAATTTACCCACTTCTCACCATCAATCGCTTCTCAAATTTGGACCACTTGTTATACTCATATGACTACGAGTTTACACAAAATTTGGACCCCGATCTATAATCCTACACCATTGAACTACAAAGTCAGCCCCTTCCTTTTCCGCCAAAAGTTGAAATTTCAGATCTAGGCATTTCTCACCATCAATCAACCACTAAACTTTGTACAATTGTTTGCCTATCATGACTACATATTTTCTCAAAATTTGGGCCCTGATCATCAAGCGTAGACCGTTAATTGAGATCTAGCCTATTTTAGCACCCGTTAGGTCATTTTCAAAGATCGGCCAATCTAGAATATGGATCATCAAGAAATTTACGTATTCTAACTCTACTCTTCGAGCTTGATAAGATGAACGGATTGGAATTGATCAAAGATCACCCGATATTGAGATTTGAGAAACCCACCTCAAGATGTTGTTACACAAGACCTCGCGTGCACATCCCTCTTCATATTTCTACTACGCACCTCCAAATCCTTCTCCGAACCCTAGCCTCCATGCCTTAAAGAGAGAGAGAGAGAGAGAGAGAGAGAGAGAGAGAGAAGAGAGTTCTTTCTCATATTTTTTTTCAGCGGCTAGGATTTTCTACAACTCTCTTCTTCTAAGTCCATCCTAAGGTGAGGATTTTCCTTCAAGCCTTTTATTAATAATATCACAATTATCATAAGTTCTTTTGTGGCATATGAAATTATTTTATTTTGAGTTATTGATCCATATAACATGAAGTTTAATATAGGATTTGTAATGAATATCATTATATAATGATGTGATTCCTTGTTTAGATTTTTTACTAAGAAGCATGTATATTTGTTTTATTTATCTTTGTGAAATCTATGCCCTTATTTTCTTAGTTTATGTGTTACAAGTAACATTAGTTTTCATATTGTGATATATATGAAATATGTGTATAAGATCATCATATAGACATCCCATTATTGTATACTCTTTGTCCCTAAGTTGGTAAAATTATTCGATGTGGAGATATGGAACCCATAAGAGATGTCCATGACGGAAGAATATCTCTTGACTTAACTGAAAGAATGAAGTGATTGTTTGTCAATGGATCATTACATGTACATGATGCTTCCATTTACATTACACGAGTATTTTAATGAATTTGGTCATGATGTACAACATTGGCTTTTTGGGACATGATGAAATCATAAAACGGGACAATGAGTGGACACTAATGGTATACAAATTCTCATGAGCCGGGGTTGGTACCATGGACACTAAGCCCGCGCTGTCGGCCTATGCTGGGTCACTTGTGACTCCCCATAGTGACCATTGAATTTTATTTAAATTGGTTGTATGCAAAAACACTTAAATAAAGGTGAAACTAAAGTCATGCATTCACTTGGCTCCATGTGGGTGTACGGAATTGAGAATAGGCTAGAGCATCCTACTTCTCCCGTACACTGTCACGTGTAGATTTGGGCTATGAGCGTCCCGTTTCTCACGTGGTCGGGCAAAACTATGGCCTTGTGCGTCCCAGGAACCTCTGGTGACTAGTGGCTAGCATAAAGTCGATCGTAATAGGGAGTCTCCCACTTCATGTATTATGATTCTAGCCAGGGTGCCTTAGCCAGAGCATGCATTCCATGCATCGCATTAACAAAGATTTTTAGTTGATTGTTTTGATTTGATTAAATGATAATATACTGCTTGCGTTTACTCTGTACCGTTATTATTATTCTTGATTGTCTTGGAGGAAATATTCTCCACTATGATAGCGTTTAACGCTATCCCAAACACAATTTAGATGATGCAGGTGAAGATCCAGGTATTGAACCCGATTTTTAAGGAAAAGAGTTCGATGGTTCGTACGATCACATGGCGGATGACGATATTAGAGAAACTTAATTGATGTTATCATTTATTAAATATTTATTTTGAGTAGTTGATACATTTATGGAATTGTAATAAGTCTTCAAGAGAAGACATGGTTTTGTATTTTAATTAATCAGTATGGATATTGGTTGGTTCCTTTATTTAAACATTGATGATGACGTAGTAAGTTTGATAGAATAAGATGATAATTGTTTCCGCCATTGTGCTTGAATGATATATTTTATTATTTGAAAAATTAGTTATTCCATAAATTACTTAGGAATTCGGCCATCGTGTTATACACGAGAGTCGAAAATCTCGGGTCGTTACAGTTCCCAACAACAAAAATAATGATTATTATTCTAATAATACTAATCCTAATAATATTAATGTTGAGCTTCTAATTTATACATACTCTAACTCATTTCCTCACACATTGTGCATGGTTTATGTGCTTAAAGATAGATTTAATGTATGTTTTTTGTGTTTACGGGAACAAGAGAAGGATTTCACCAAGATGATGCTTAAAGAGCCTTTTTAATACACATTAAAGACCAATGGAAAGAAGCAAAAAGAAGAGGAAAAGAAAAGAAGAAGACTCACCCTGGCCGATTGATCGGTTGGCCTGATTGATTGATCGCCAGGGTGGTCGATTGATCTACTAGCCCAACCGATTGATCGGTTACACTGCATACATCACCGGACAGAAGGACGGACCAACGATTGATCGATCAGTCAGATCGATTGATCGCCCATGGTGTAGGGATTGCTGGATGGTTGCTGAACAGAAAAGTAGCCCAGCGATTGATTAACCGATCACCGTCGATCCATCGCCCAAGCTATCAAAGACCATTATTTTTTAAGAAATCATTGCTGAACTCTCTAGACACTTTTTGGTCTAGGCGATCAATCGCCCGGACATCTACGATTGATCGGCCATTCGAAAAAGTGCGGTTTTTATGGTTGATTGAACCAACGATTGATCGCCCAGTCTGAGCGATCAATCGACAGTGCGTAAAATTTAAAAGTTGTTATTTCTTATCCAATTTTCTTTGCGCAAGTGCGTAAGCTTTACACAAATTCTCGAACGTTCTGCACTATTGGGGCTTGGAGGCTATAAAAGGACTCCTCTAATTCGATCTTAGGGCATCTTAGAAGAGATTGGAAGTCGTAGAAGGTGAAGGAAAGCTCCGTGGAGCGTCTGCAACTCCGATTTTTCTAGTTTTAATGTTTTTCTTTAATTTTTTCTTTCGATTGTAGTTGTAGTATGACAATGCTCGGCTAGAACCTCTCAGCTAGGGCTGAGAGGTGAAGCTAGTAGCCAATTTAATGTTTAATTCAGTTTGATTTAAGTACTTTCACTTTAAGTTTTGATTTTTTAATGTTTTAGTTTAAATAAAGTTGATATTTTCAGAAGTTTTATGAGAGTTCATGCGCTCCGGACATGGATTCCTTGCAATTCTCTGAGATTATCATGTTTGGCTTGATTAGATTCGAATTATGGTAACCCTTGAGCATGCCATAGTCCATAGGCATGGCTGTTACTCCGAAGGTTGTAATTTTGAATGCTATATCATTGAATAGGACTAAAACTTGAAATTCCCAACTTAAGTGGGATTGAATGTGCTTCAATGCTTTATCTTCCAACTAGATGAGAGATAGAACTTTGAATCTAGTTGTGTTTTATGCTTGGATTGAAGGGATTAACACGAGATTACTACAAGTGGATCCTCGAAAGCCTTAGTCTCTTTAAATATCATATTTTACTGTTTAAGTCATGCAATGAAAAATTCCAAATCACTTACATTCAAGTTGCTGGAATAGTTTATAATTGGTTTCCTAATTCCCTGTGGATCAACCTCGGTCTTACCGAGAATTATTACTACATCGTAGCCTTGCACTTGAGGCTAGCGAACAATTAATAACAAATCAAAATTGTAGGATAAATGGGAGCCAACTTACCCATCTGCTTGAACTGAACTTGATGATGACTCATCTCCAAGACTCGGTCAAGTCAAGCTTCAACAAATGACCTGCGACTCGGTTCCAAATTTGGCTCACCCAACTCAAAATAAAGATGATCTAACTCGGATCCTCAAGACCCGTTATTGAGGCTGTATTAAAATAAAATAAAAAGAAAAGCCAGGCTTATGAACCGTATTAAACTCGAAAAAATCACTAAGTGAGCAGGGTTTTGCCTCGACTCGATTAGACCTAGGCCCAGCTTGGTCGATAATCGATCGAATCGACCGTGAGATTGAAGTTCGAACAAACCACGAATTGTTGTTGTAACCTGAATGCCCAAACTAAATTTTGAATCCTCTCTCAGACTGCTAAGACAAACATCAGCCCCCTGCCAGAAATGGGATCCAAGCTCGACTATGCTTGCTAAACTGGAGAAAACCCAAGCTAGACCTTCCCCCTTACTAATTTAGATTCAATCCCACAACCTGATCAACCTAGTAACAAAACCAGACTCAAACCAACAACAATAACATCTCCCATCTATCTTCTCTTTGCTTCAACCAGAACTGGGCTGAACCAGCTACTGTGTGGATTCGGGGTAGGATAACCGAGTCAACTCGATTGAAGGGATGGCCCAACAAGTGGTTTGAACCGACAACCCCTCCATACTTCTTCATTTTCTTCTCTCAATCAGCCCAACCACGTCCCACAAGGCTCTGGACAAAGAGGACAAGCCTCAACTCAACTCTGACTGAGTCAGTATCCACAACAACGATGCCCCGGATCCGAACCTGGAACAATCTCCCCCCCCCCCCCCCCCCCCCCCCCCCCCCCTCGGTCTTCTCTCTCTATCTTAGCTTCTTCTATCAACCTTCCTTCCTATTCTTTCTCTGCTACCATGCCTCTGATGATGCTATGAAGCTAGAAGAAGGGGGAAATCGAAGCTTGGATGGAGGTTTCCTCGGTGGTTCGCATTGAAGAAAACGGCGGTCAATTTTTTAGGGTTTTACAAGAACGAAGGGAGAGAGACCTTATGGTTTGATTTTCTCTCCCTCTCTCTCTCTCTCTCTCTCATATCATGACCTTACTCTCCCAAAGTCGTTGGATGGAAAGAACCTACGGTTTGGATACATTCTAGGGCTAACCGAACTAAACGGAATAATATTTCGAAAAACCATTCTCATTCGCGACTGTTGAGATTTCTAATCTCAGAAATAAAATAAATAATATTGAAAAAACGAATTATAGGACAAGCTGAAGCACGTGAAAAAATGCTATCCTTAAAGCGTAATTCGCCCTACTCAAATTACTTTGAGTCTGCTGTTAGGTTGCAAGCGGATTGCTTCCAAGATACGATGAGCCTAATGTGGTTCTGCGTTCAGCAAAAATGAAGAGACCACTATGGAACTCAGTAACACAATCTTTGGCAGAAATGAAAAAGAAAGAGAGAAGAGAGTGTGGCGTTCTTCTGCAACTAGTAGACCACTTCTCTGGTCTAAGTGGTTAGGTTCGTATGAACCAAACCACGAGGCTAAATCACTTTCTTTAGAAGATGCTAGTTTAGTAGAAGACTCAAAATGGTTGTGATGGTTTTTATTAAATTAAACAGACTTGTTCGGTTTATATAGGCAAGGGTGGGTAGCAATTTTATTCCAGAACCATAATGGTACTAGCCATTTTCTGGCAGTTTCTGACCGTTGTGCATGTGGGAGTTACCCCTGCATGCTGGCTATTTAGACTCAGTGGCTAGCCGTTTTGCTTACTATTGGGCTAGCCACATGCAGTTGTTACTGCATAGTCTGGACTGTTACTGCATGAGCAATTACACAAGTCCCTCTAAATAGCCCTGCAACTCTCTATAAAAAGCAAAGAGATCTCTCTGTCAGACCTCCTACCCACAGCACTTCCTCTGTTCCGAACCCAACCACCTGACCTACTACCTAGCCTCTGTCGCACCGCGACTCGCACTAAGTGCAAAGTGCGTCACTAGTGCCTCTGCAGCCTCACATGCCCACACCCCCGCACCAAGCCCGTGCCCATACCCAAGACCGAGCCCGAGCGCGTGCGCAGTGTTCCAGTGCAAAGCCACCATACTCCTCTCTCCCACCATAAATAAGTAAGGTGCACAACACCCTACTTATAAAGAGATAAAAAAAACTCTTCTCCCATCCGACATGGGACAAAAAACAAAAATGTTTTTTATTTTTAAAATAGTTTTAACCAAAATATTTCAACAACGACACCTCAGCGATCTTCGTAGCTGGAAATGGAGGGCTGGGATTCGTTCTAACAGAGGGTTGAGATAGAAGAATACAATGGCGAGCGGATTGCCAGCATGGCGACAGAAACGAACCGAAATCTGTTTTTGTTTGGACCCTTTCAATTAAGATCCAACACATGCATACATAGCTTCACTCGCGCGCACCTATATGTTTTACTAAAAATGACTTTATCTACAATATGAACGGTTCTGATCTCCCAAATGTGGACCACACCGATCAAAATCCTTCAATTACCAGGCTGTTGGACACACGAATCCAGTTTCGTCTGTCCATCTTTGGCTACAAACTATGCAGTCCATCCCGCACAAGAAGGGTGAAAACGAACTAGGGCTTGTTCAGAATTGAAGTCACAATCATATGGACAGTTTGGATCATCCGATTCAGGTCTCCTTGGTGGGCCACACATCATCCAAAACGGACATCGTCCGTTTGAACCGACGCTGGTGGAAAAACATGGGAATGGAAGAAGGATTCTTCCTTCTTCGGGCCTCCATCGGTCAAAGCGAGTTTGACCAACCTCAGGCTTCAGTGTACTGGGTGTTCACGCCCTTAGTGTACACACACCACAAGTGTGGGCCCCACAGTGATGGTTAGTCCAATCTACACTGTCCATCATATTTTATTGGCCTCATTAGGACCTCTGACCAAAGTGAGGCATATCCAGCACTTAGGTGGGCCATATCAAGACATTTATAATAAAAGATTGGTTTTGCTTAATCCGGTGGTTGATTTGACTCCAAACCAATCTTCGACGGTTAAAAATTCCTGGAAACTAGTATGGCCCATTTCATGTATGATAGTATTAATTATGATTCTTAGTATTCATTTAATAACATAATGGCAACATTATTATTATTATTATTATTATCACTACTACTACTCCTACTACAACTACTATCAGCATTTAATTTTATAAAATTATAAGTAATGTACGTATTTTACTATTCACCAAAAGGTCAAGTCATTAGCAAAGTAATTTATTTATTTTTGAATGTGTTTATATTATTTTAATATCATAATTATTAGTAATATAATAATTATTTTCATTTGGGTTAACATGTGTTTGTAGTTGAAATTGATTATCGTGAAGCTAATCATGCCCCATCATCTATCAGATTAACCCCCACAAGGTTTTTGGTTTAAAAAAAAAATAGAGTGGATTAAATGCTTATGCTTGGTGGGCCACACTCAGCAAATTCTAGGTTTTATTCTCTAACCACGGAGAATCCAACAGTGGAATTGTCTCACAATCAATCATCAACGGTTCTTAAGGACCTTAAGGACTGCCTAGATGAAAATCAATGGTTCATTTAGCGACCCCATTAACTAATCGTGAGGGTCAAGTGATGGATGGTCAAATTGGGTATTTATGGACCCAATGAACGCTGGATCTTGTGATCAAACGGCCGAATAAATTTGAAATCCCATCCCCATGGGTATTTAGGTTGAAGATGTTCGATTGGTCCCTCGTACCAATGGTCGTGATGTTTAGTGACATGCTCATGATCAACCTTGCAATTCCAGTGGTTGTCAAATTTGAAATCAACGGTCCGATTAACATTGAATTTGCTTCATTGTCTTTCCATGATAACACCCGAGTATAAAAAGTATGGGGCGTTACAGATGTATTGACTGTATCAGGCAAAGGATTTCTCGGTGGAGAGTGGGTCTTGGATTCAGGTTCATCATGTCACGTATTTCTGATCGGAGTTCATTCATGACATACAGAGCGTATGATGGTGGATCGGTGTTTTTGGGTGATGGCTACGCCCGCAAAGTGGTAGTTATTAATTCGATGCGCATTAGGATGATCTATGGGGTTGACCGAATCCTGAAATGTGTGAAACATATCCATAGGATGAAAAATAATGTGATCTCTCTTTATGCATGCACTCGAGGTGACTAGGTGCAGGTTCATCGGCCGCGATTCGTATTGTAAAGTGATGAAAGGGGCACTCGTGTTGGTCAAGGCACGAAAGTGTAGCCATCTTTACAAAGTGATTGGGAGCACTTCTCACGGCGGAGCTACAGAATCGGTAGCAAGATCCACAATTCCACGTGTGGCATGTGCGCAAGGGCCACATAAGCGAGCAGGTTGTGAAGGTGCGGAAATAAGTCGATGAAGACACGAGAAGCGATTGAGCTATTGTAACAACCCGAGAAATTCTTGTCGTTTAAAATTTTTGTAATGATAGAAAATAGACTTAAATGAATTAATTTTTCATTAATGAATAAAAAAAAAAAGATAGACTAGTTGGTTAAAGCCCTCTTAAGAAAGAGGGAAGACTACGGATCGAGTCCTATTACTAACAAGAATTTAATTTTCTTTTTTACTCTAAATACGAATTTTCAAATTCAAAATTTTCTTATCTTATGTCAACCAGCCCATCTTATCGGCTAAATCAAGTAGGTGTTCTTTCTATTTCATTTAAGTAGGCCAATCCAACCAATGAACGAGTCGAATCATCCGTCTGTTCATTGTACGGATCTAGGGACCCTATTTTTATCTTAACCATTGAATATATGATCGTGATTGATGGGGACCATTTGGGTGGGCCAGGAATCGATCTGGACGGGTCATAATGACCATAAGGCCAAAATGTACAGGGGCCACAAAATTAAGATCGAATGGACCTTCAGATGGGCCACATCGATTGGATGAATAATAGCCTTTATAATTCTTTTATTATGGTTTTATTTCATTATTAAATCAACTATGATGAATGTATAGTGTTCCGAAATTTTATTGGGCCCACAATGAGGTGGCCGACCCAATGGTCAGACCAGATCTCTCGTAGACCCCACATACAACTTTTAATAAAATAATAATAATAATAATAATAATAATAAAGAAAGAAAAAGGCAAAGGAAAAAAGTGGCTGGACGTCCAGCGTCAGAGACGCTGGAACGTCCAGCGTTGGACTTCAAAAAAAAGTGACGTGGGGGCCCCACTCATGGGACCCACCTTGATGTATTTTGTGCATCCACTCCATCCATTTATTTTTACATCTCATTTTAGGACTAGTGTTCGAATTTGGACCCAAACTGAGGTCCGAGTGGGCCACACCACTTAAAACAAATTAATGGTGAAAAATTATAAAATAAAAATGAAATTTAAAAAGATAGAAATTCTGGGCGTGGACAGCGGTCTACTCGTGGACCCCATTGTGATGAAATTAGTAGATCCAAGCCGACCATATATTGTATTATAATATTTTACAGCTTAGGTCCAAAAATCAGATAAATCCGAATCTCAGGTGGCCCACACCACTTAAAATAGTAATGATAACAACACACATGGTTGAGGCAGTCCGATTTTGGATTGCTGTCCACTTTTAGAACCCATTTGATGACATTTTGAGAAATCTAATCTGTCCAATATCTTAATAAATAAGTTTTCTGGTTAACGACCAAAAATGGCCCGTATAGGATATTCCAGTGGGCCATACCAAGACAAACAGTGGGGACAACACCTGTCCACTGGTTGGGAGCTTGTGGGCCCCACTGTGTAGTCTTTGGAAAATCCGATGCACCTAATCTTTTGAGTAATGAGTTATTAGTTTTGTGACAAAAAATCAACCCAATCAGAGTTCCAGGCGGGCCATGCCAAGTGAAATAGTGGGGAGGTACGGTATGGATTCTCATAAATGGATCATTTTAGGAGATCCTACGACAAGATCCTTGCAAAATATAATCACCCATATTTGGTAGTGTACCATTGGGGAACTTGTAACCAAGTATAGGATGACCCACCAATCAAGTGGGCCGTACCGTCAGAAAATAGTAAAAGGGTCATTCCTTTTGGAAACGTGGGTCACAATAATCGAATATGGACCGTCCATTAAGGAACCAAACCTCAATAAAGTATAATCCAAATTGAAAATAAGTATATTAAGGCTAGATTGGTGATTTATAAATATAAATTACATTTATTGTACATTCAGGACCGATTCTACTCAGGATGTGACAGAATTAACAAAGTAACGGTCACTATCAACAGGTGAGTAAATCCCAACATGTTTCCTATTCATTTGAATAAAGTAGATTGTTGTTGTGTAATGCTATGTTTGGGGTGACTTGTGTTGATTATGATGATGTTATGCATATATGCCAATGCATTTTATTACTTATACATGTTGAATAAAAGGAATGACAAATAATATGTATGTGCCTTTCAATATGAGAGATGACACGAATGATATGTGCCTCTCAGAAGGAGAGATGATTGACTAATATATATGTGCCTCTCAAAAGGAGAGATTAATGAATTATTTGTTGCCTCTCAATCAGGGAGATGATTATTGAATACGACATGTCATACGCTTCATACATTCATACATTGTTATCCTGGATCATCGCTCTGGAAGACCGGTAGGTACTTAAGTACCCGGTTACCCAGGGATCATCTTGGAAGCCCACTAATATATGGAAGTCCGCCCTACAAGAAAGAGGGAGCCGATTGATAGGATCCAATCGAAGCAAGTGGAAGACTGAGTAATGCCCACTTGATGCATCATATCATCTTGCATAACATTATTGCATCCATAGTGTAAATTTAATTGTAAGGTTGTATTTGGATGTACTACTTATTTGAACGGGTGTGAACCATGATGGGTTTACTCACTGGACTTCCCCGCTGACGGAAATAAATATATACAGATGGCACATATGATATACATAAGCAGGAACCTGAACAAGTGGAGGAACCACCAAGTATCTTAACAAAGGAAGAAGTGGCGGCTACGAATCAAGACATTTAGATTATTTCTATCACTTTTCTATTTTATTTCCGTTTGATGACATTATTAATAAATCCCAAATGAGTAGACCATTGTGTATGGATTGTATTTTTATTTAATTGTTGTCAAATGATAATTTGAACTTAGTATATATATGATCCCATGCCTCTATAACCGTTTGACTTTGAATTAAGTGCTTTTGGTGCAGGAGTCATACCCCATAACCTGGGCCTGAGGGTGCACACTCTGTGTCCAGATTTCGGGGCGTGACAGCTATGAAGCAGAGGAAGCAGAGATGAAGAATATTGGAGCTTTGGAGCAGTTGAGTGATTGAAGAATGAAGCCACGGTGGAGATTATTGGGGCTTTTGTTAGTGCACTTTTTTGTCGCATACTAGTGCACCTTATTTGTCAATTACGTAGGTCAATGAGTCTAGTGTCGGTTGAGCTTAAAGAAAACAAAGACCGAAAATTCAAGCGAACCTGCTACATCAAGAAAGAAGAAACAGGGAAATGAGATGCCTTAGTGAGCCTTGAACCAAGAACCAAAACCAAAACCCGAACCTCTAGATGACCTTGACCAAATAGGCAAACTTTTAGTCATCTTATATTGGCCTTAGGTATCCAAAAAGATCACCTAAAGATTGGCCATAGAGGTTGCATGAGTTGCTGTAAAACAAGTCAAACATAACAGCGCAACTCATGCATCTACCCACCGGTCGCAGCCCTTGGCCAACCGGTCGTCAGATGCCCCAAATGGGACAGCAACAATCTGATTTTTCAGCTTATCCCATGGGCTAATTCGACCGATCGCCCAACCGGTTGTCTGACCTCACCAACTGGTCATCGACCAGTCTGCAGAGGGTAAAAATTGGACAGCAACAAAACTTGGTCCAAGCCCTTAATTCGACCAGTCCGAGGCAACAGCCGACCGGTAAGACCCCTGCTCGACTGGTTAGCAGAGAGCCATTAACAACCATTTTATATCCGTTGGAACGTTTCTTATATAAAGGTTAGGCTTAATTTTGGAGGTAAGAAGAGAGATTTTAATACATTAAAAATCACCCTTATTGCAGATACCATTAAGCTATAATCCTAAACTTTTGAAGTCATCTTCCTTGTGTTTGATTACAAGATGGAGCATTCAAAGATCACGTGAAGATGAATTTACTCTCTCTTGATCTTTAGAAGTTTAGGCTATCTATAGGTAGATCATTTGTCTAAACATCTCTGAAGATCCTATTAGGTGGAATTCCCCTAGGCAACCAACTCCTACTAGTTGTAAAGAATTCACATCATCTCCTATCACCTTGGGCATCTTAAGAGCATTTCATGCGAGGTGATCGATCATTAGAGCTAAGGCATTGGCAATGCAACAGCAACACGATCGGGGGAGCAAGGGGGGCTAATTGAAGCACAGGAGAGCGAAGATCAAGCAACCCAAAAAGGCGCTAAACAAGGTGCTCATCCGACAAGTAAGTGTCATTGTGAGAGTTCGGTTGCATTCCTTCCTCGTGGAGGATTGAGTGTGAGAGTTTGGTTTTCAAATTTGATCAAGTCTCCAATAGGAGCCTTTGGCAGAAGCGTATGCTAGGTTTTAAGATTAGAACTGAAGGGTAGGGAGGATCTTTATCAAACTCCTGGGTTGGATGGAACCCGTAAACATCCTGATTGAGAGATGAATCAGTAAAATCTCTGTCATAGGTTGGGAAGAACCTTATCAAACTCTCTAGTATGGTGGAACCAATTTGAAACACCTAGGTTGGGAGGAACCTGATTTAAACTCCCTAGTGAATGTCGGTGTGCTCAAGGGATGAGTACTTGAACCGGGAGTGGAGTAGACCCATAATCATACCGCTATACATGCTTGTGTTTATTATGTATTTGAATGCTTAATATGAATGTATATTAGGCTTTAGATAAGCACAATCACACACAAGCTATACTTTCACTAAGTAGTGTAGACTTGAGCTATAGTTCTAGTAGCTCCACCAAGCTTCCACGTATAAGCATAGAGTGTCGTGTTGGACTACTAACGCAATTTCAGTTTTATCTTCAATCTCGGACACCAAGGGGTGTCGAGTGCTCGATGGGTTTAGACCGAGCGCCTAAGGTCACCCATACATGGCTTTTGGAATCTGAAATTGTTTATCTGTTTATGGATGTAGGGGGTCCAACCACTATTGATCGGGCGCCCAATGACTAGCCAGGACCCGATATTTGACTTAGTTTTTGCTGGAACTCGCTAGATGGAATTTTATTTTGTCGGGCGCCCGACGGTGCGCAAACTGTAAAGTCGGTTGCATTAGTTTTGTGAAGGATTTGTTTCTAATCTCGTTTTCCCTTATTTAAAGGGGTGTAATGCGGGATTAGGGTAACACAATGAGTCTTAAACATGTTTGTGTGGTTTGAGAGAGTTCTAAGGTGAGAGAAAGAGCTTGAGTAAGAGCTACATTAGTCTTTATAAGTAAAAGTTTGAGTTTTTTTCTATAAGGCTTTAAGATCCAGTGTAAATTTCTCCATACTCTTATAATTTCTTATTTATAATGGATTCTCCGCTTTGTCATGTGGTTTTGTGTCATAGTATTTTTACTCATGATGTATTTTTTCGTATTAAATTTGGATTCTCTCTTCTTAATGTTGATTTGCTTGATTACATTTTATCTCTCTCGCTTCTGCTGTGGGGTGATTGGTTGTATCACAACAGCAATTAGGTGGGCCAGGACGCTTGAATCAGAACAAAGGAAGGCAGTCAGAAGGGAGGCGCATGAACGATTCCAGAGATGGTACAGTTGTCCAGCACCGAATCTCGAGCGTCCTTTTGACCCTACAGCTGGCCATCGTTTTTGCCGCCTCACCGATTCCCCCCCTCTCTCTCTCCCTCGGGTCGGCTTCCACCAAACTCGTGTGGGCCACCCAACCATATAAGAACTCGTGTGGGGCCCACCCTCCCAACTAAAGCAGCAACTCGACAAGCATGTTTGGTGCACGTGTGGGCCCATTACGTCTTCGTTTGGATTCGATGGAGGGCTGAAGAGGCGGCGGCGCATTCGCCTACGTGGCAAGTGCCACCTGATGAACGGTTCTGATTCGAACAACCTCTAGCTTTGGCACGTGCTGCGAGTCACTTCTTCAGGCTTTGAGAAATGTGGCGATGTGAGTACTACTTACATGTTCTGCTCTGGCACGTGTGCCTGGATTAGGATTCAACTAGATATTTCCATATCCACCACTCATGTGCGCGCCGAGGGTCTGATTGGGACAAACATGCATTAGATCCACCCCGTCCATCAGCTGGTTGGTCACATTTTCACTCTGGATTTTAAAAGTCATTCAAATCAAAGAATTAGATGGGCCACACGAAAGGGATCGGCGTTAAATGATACCTAAAACTCTAAATTCAGGTGGTGTGGCCCAAATGAGTTTAGATATATTTCCAATCAATAATTGCGCTTATTTAATTATCTGAATATCCGATTGTTGAACCTTTATTGGACGGCTAAAAATGAATTATATATTCCATGGTCCTACTTCAGCAAACAAAGTCTCCAAGAAGGAGAGGTTAAGATTGTCCCGCTGTTTAATAGCTGTTTAATTGAGTCAATGCATGACACGTGTACAACTTTTGAGCGCCTGATTATCAAGCGCTTGCGGAGCATCAAATAACTTCCCATTCACTGTATGCCGGACGCGGATTAGCTACTGACAGGTTGAGCCGGGAGACTCGCTGCTGAAGTGACGTCACCGTGTTTTGTGGGCCCCACCATGATGTATGGGGTGTATCCACGCTGTCCATCCATTTAAAGAGATCATTTTACGGCATGATACAAATATCGAGGCAGATCCAAGGCTCTAGTGGACCCACCACAGAAAACAATGGAGATTGAACCCCTACCATTAAAAAATTGTGGGGGCCACAGAAGTTTTCGATCAAGATGATATTTGTGTTTTCCCTTCGTTCATGTCTGTGTTAACTTGTGAACAGGTTGGATCTCAAATAAACTTCATGGTGGACCCTAGGAAGGTTTCAACGGTGGGCGTCACTCTCCTCTCCCCACTGCTTCTGTGGTAGGGGTCCACTTGAGCTTTGGATTTGCCTCATTCTTTGGATCATGCCCTAAAATGATCTCTCCAAATGGATGGACGGTGTTGAAACACCCCATACATCATGGTGGGGCCCACAAAATACGGTGACATCACTTCATTAGCCAGTCTCGCTTCTCAAACCTGTCAGTAGCTAATCCGCGTCCATTCTGGCAACTCATGCTGCATGACTGCCAAGTGCCACAAAATGTATCAGGTCCTCAATAGTGTCCTCATGAGGCCCATGAGTCCATGACTCGGATCTCACCGTTTATGGTGGGGCCCACCGTCGAACTTTATAACATGTACCGTTGTTGTTTCATTTTTCGAGACTTCTAATCGTAGCCCACTGATGAAGGGTTAAGATCTCTCAGTCAAGGGTGGCCTATCAGATCACTGAAATGAATGAATGGACTGTGGGGCCCACTCAAATAAAACATTTCATTGGGATACGAATCACTGTACACATCCAGTGCATCAGGACCCTGCAACTCACCACCCTGTAATTGGTGGTGGGCGGACGGGAGAGGTGGGACACGAGCGTGGACCACTATGTCTACCTGCAAAGAGAGAGACGTTGTTTTCACGCGCGGTGCGAGTCAACTTCAAGAGTCAAAGTGGAGTAAGCATGACTCGAGCAGTCCATTCAAGCTTAGCAGCTCGCGTCTGTGTTTATCTTATTTGCATGGAAAGGAACCACGGACCCGATCCGAGGAGATGGGTAGCATACTTGGGTTGCCAGTCTGTCCTTTAAAGGCACCACTGTTAATTGATCCAGACCGTTGGATCTCATCAAGGATGGACCATTCCGAAAAATCTCCTTGATTAAGTGCTCCAAACCCTTTGTTAATGGTCTTCAGGCACCTGAAGAAAGTCCACGGAGCTGGAAGACTTGTGGGTGATTGTTTCACGGTGGGTCCCATCTTATCAACGGTCTGGATCACTAAACGATATGCCCTGCTGGCACGGACTGAAAACACGAGCATAATATGAATATCCTCGGTCGAGGATAAATAGCTGTATTTTAATTTCTGGATAAATAGCTGTATTTTAATTTCTTACGTGCATGCAAGATGCAAGTGTTGCGTGTATATACTTATAATAACGGTGACGTTCTTGTGCTAGTTTATCACCATTTTGAAAATGATTGTGACTCATCCTCGTCACATGTGGAACACATGTGCATCTATCTAGACCATCCAAAATGTGGGACACGTTAGTGGATAGATCCTATATCTCCAAAATACACATATCAAGCAATGGTAACATCCAATTAATCGCTTTTAATTGGTTAAAAGAAAAAAAAGATGAGTGGTCCAAATTCGAAAAAAATCAGATGGTTGGGATCATCTCATCAGTCTAACATTTGGGTTATGATCCATCCAAACACAGCTGGGCCAGTGAATTGGACAGTCTCAATACAGCGCATCTATACCATGGTAAGGCTGAAGAGTCACCACCATCCTTTAAATGATTCTAAACTATGGACGCGGATTGTGGATTGAGGCGCAAGCCACAATTTAACGTTGAGTGAAGACTCTGTGGGGTCCACCGTGATGTATATGTTTTATCCACGCCGTCCATTCGTTTTCCAGCTAAGTTAGGGCATGATTCCGAAATTGAAGCATATCCAAAGCTCAAGTGCACCACACCAAAGAAAACAGTGGATAATGACGTCAACCATTGAAACTGTCTTAGAGCCCACAGTGATATTTATTTGTCATCCAACCTGTTCATAAGATTACATAGATCTGGATGAAGGAAAATACAAATATCAGCTTGATCAAAATCTTCTGCGACCCTTAAGAAGTTTTCAATGGTAAGCATTCAATTCCCACTTTTTCCTGTGGTGTGGTCCACTTGAGCTTTTGATAAACTTAAATTTTGGTTTTGATTCACTAAAATGAGCTGGAAAAACGGATCGACGGCGTGGAAAAAACACATACACGACGGTGGACCCCACAGAGTCTTCATACGAACGGTAAAGGGTGGTGAGCTCACTACACAATCCGCGTCCCTAAACTATCATAGATGCTTCGCTACTTGACTTCACTGAATGCGGAGTAGGTGGGACCCGGGGATCCAGCCTAAAATGAGCTGGAAAAACGGATGGACGGCGTGGATATACAACGCATACATCGAGGTGGGCCCCACAGTCAGGCCGCACCCACCCGGCTGGATCCGGGGTGGCACCTATTCCGCGTCCCTCCTATAAATGAAGCACTCCCTCTCCACGTTTTCCTCACAAGAAAGACCCGTTTGAAACACTTCTGTTCTTCTTCGCACGTGTCTTTGCTTCTCTTTTTTCATGGCTTTCTCGAGAGCTGTTGTGGCTTTGCTTCTGCTAACTCTCTTTACTCTAAGTCTTGTAGAAGCGCGTCATGGGTTCGAATCCCACTCGGTACAGATGCAACCTATGTTAGAACTTCTTTTTCTTTATTTCTTTTATTTTATTGTTTTATAACATTAAATCTCGTCCGTTGGCATGTATTGTTTTGCAGGTGATGGCTAGTGGGGCAGAGAGGACTCTTCTCCAGCGCATAGGTATGCGTGCCTTGCAAGCATATGTTTCTTTACCATGCATGCATGAGATTTGCGCCATTCATTGGTTGCGGGCCACCGAACTTGCCCAAAAATTAAGCTGGCCTAAAAATGGACGGTTAGAAAAAGATGGCAACTGGGTAATAATCAGCTTACATGCATGGCCCGGCTGACGAGTGAGCAATCTTAATTTTTGGACCGTCGGAAGTGGTCCCAACTGATGAGTGGTCCAGATCCAGGTCACGTGTGATATGTTTGCTTGCGGGGCGCTCATTCAGGAAGCCGATTGCTCCGGGCAGGGACTCTTGTGGTCCACTTGAGTTTTTAATGGTGGGCGACTCTGTGGTCCACTTGAGCCTTCGATGGCATGGATAAAACCCATACATCACAGGGGGCCCACGTAGCCCTGCCTGGAGCTTCAGCTAATTCTCCGGTCATCTCGCCTGGGACACTAAATAGTCATTTTATACATATATTTTAGAATTTTATACATATATTTTGGGGGCGAATTAGATGTTACCCTGGTAACACCTTAGTGGGTGTTACCCCTACCGTGTGGGACCCATCGTGATGTTTTTTTTTTTATATATCTATGCCGTCTATCTGTTTTCTCATATCATTTTAGGATATGATCCAAAACCTTAAGAATATCCAAATAACAGGTGGACCATACCACTAGAAACAGTGATTAATAACCATTAAAAATGTTTTGTGGGACATAAAAGTTTTGCATCAATCTGATATTTATATTTTCCCTTCATCAAGACTTTATTGACATTATCAAGAGCTTGGATTGCAAATAAACATTACCAAAACCTTACCATGGGCTCTTTGGAATTTTTAATGGTGGGGCACTCAATCACTCTGTTTCCAGTGGTATGGTCCACTTGAGATTTGGATCTACATAATTTTTGGAACTTTATCCTAAAATTGGCTGTATAAACGGATGGATGGAGTGGATATACAAAATATCATCCATGTGCCATACGGTAGGGGTAACACCCACTAAGCTGCTCCCGGGGTAACACCTATATTTTTTCCAGCGATGTGGGTGGGATCCTGAACCTAGGGCCCACCTGGATGTATTCTTTGTAAATCCATGCCGTCCGTCTGTTTCTTCGTATTATTTTAGAATGCATTTGCAAAAAATGAAGCCGATGCAAATTTTAGGTGGACCACACTCTAAGAAACAGTTCTCATTCAACCATGACCATTAAAAACTTCCTAGAGTCTACCGTAATGTTTATTGACCATCCAATCGGTTGATAAGGTCACGTAGACAGGAATGAAAGGAAAAAATATATATATCGGATTGATAGAAAACTTTCGTGGCTCACAAAAGGTTTTTAATGGTCACTAACCAGTGTTTTTTATGTTGTAGTCCACCCAAAATTTCCATCTTCTTTATATTTGGTACCATAGTACAAAATAATATGGAAAAGCAGATTACCGGCATGGATTTACAAAGAACACATCCAAGTGGGCCCTAGGTTCAGGTCCCACCCACATCGCTGGTTCCGGGTGGCGGGGTCTCACCCAAGTCGCGCCCGGGTCTCACCCAAGTCGCGCCCGTTGTTGCTCTGGGTTACGTACCGTAGAAAATGATTATTTTACCCCCCTTTTTAGTTTTAATAAAACTGAAGGATATACGTGTTCACCTACATGTGTCCCAGCTCACGTGACACGTGTTCAGGATACGTGCATAAGTTGTCTCCGCCACGTGGCGCCAAAAGCAAGCCCGACCACTCATCCTCGGGCCACACAAACTCATTGGCCCATCTGATTTAAACCGTCCACTGTTTTTATACTCGGTGACCGCCAACTGATATTTATCGTGGGCCCCACACATGTCTAAGCAGACGGCACAGCCGTTATGATGTTTTAAAGGCTGGAGTAACGTTTTCCGTTCGAAACTGCCGTTACAAAGTTTGGAGGAAAACTTTCGTACACTTTCAGAGTATAATAAGCCGTACGCATTCACTTACAAATTTCTCAGGCGTGGCATGGCATGCCTGCAATTTTCAAAAGCCATCCGTCTGATGGGTGCTGTTCGTAGTCAATGGCGGATAAAAATTACTCTTATCCATTTGTAGCAGGAACCTCTCTCCTTAATCTAGACTGCCAAATAAAAGCCGCCTCTTAATTAGTGGACTCAGATTGGTTACTGCCCTAACTTATACGCAACTCAGTCGTAACTCGGTCTAACTTGTCCAAATCTGATTGGATGGCACAACCACTTCCAACCATCTAATTAAATCATGCCACGTCATGCTTGAGTTGGGTACAACCCCATCCAACTAAACTTGGTGGTGTTGAGATGTGGGGATTTGATTGGGGCACATGTGAGTAGCCGAAGTATGGCCCATCTCTAATGAGTGCACGTGGCCCAATCAAATTCCTCCACGTCCCAACCCATTAAAGTCGCTACACAAACCGCGTCAACTGGGAGAGTGGATTAGGTGTCACTCGGCTAACACACACTATAGATGTTACCTGTACTAGTCAGCTAATGCATTCGTCCACCACATATGTCAGAGCAACGAGTCAACCTCCGACTCGGGAGGTGGGTCTATTTACCAGTGACTGGGGTGAGTCAGTCATGAGGGCTTGATGAGAGGGTGAGGATGATGAGTGATGATGTTCAAATAATATTAATGCAGATTGTGGGAGCGCATGTGGGGTGAGGTGCAGCTTGTCGTCAAGGCCGAGGCTATGCAAGAGGGCATGTGGGACATGCTGTGCGAGATGCAACTGTGTGCCACCAGGTACTTACGGCAACCATGAGAAGTGTCCTTGCTACGCCAACCTCACCACTCGCGGCAACAAACCCAAGTGTCCTTGAATTCCTATTCCCTTTTCTCCAAGCGGTTCTCAGAGTTTGTTTACTGTAATACAAAAAAAATCATGTGGACGTTTGAACTATCTCATGTCGTTGGAAATGATAGGATGTTAATAAGAGACTTCTTACTTAAAAGTCTGTAAAAAATAAAATTTGAGCTTGTCTTAAATGTAAGCTAAGTTCTTTTGTTACTTTTGTGGCAACTCTCTCTCTCTCTCTCTCTCTCTCTCTCTCTCTCTGATCTCTCTCACTCTCATATTAACGGTGCCCATGGTTGGCCTTGCCTGTCGCTGGTCCCTTAAGATCTGGCCTTGCAGCGGGTGGCTGCTGTCCACATGTTGTGTTGCGTGTGGGCCACCCTGTGGACCCTACCTTGATGTATGTATTCCATATTTACATCCTTCATCTGGTATAGTCCAAATTATAATAAGAGTTGGGCCCAAAAATGAAATAGATTCAAATCTTAGTTGGGCCATATCACTAGAAAAATGTGGAAATTGACACCTACCATTGAAAATACCTTTGGGCCCACAGTGATGTTTATTTGCCATTTCTATTGTAGATGTAGCACGTGTGACAAAAAAAAATCCCTCTGCCACGCCGGATTTAGAGTACAAGAATTTGGTGAGTCCGTTCGCCATGTCTGATACGTGGCGAGGTAGCCCGAGCAACCTAAGATCAGTGGTCGAAAAGTTAAAGAGCCCAACCATCGGATTTCAAGATGCGACAAACTTGGCATCAAAGCAAGGGATTGGGCCAAGGCCGACACTTTAAGGAAAATACTGACAGGTTTGAAATATAGATTAATTATTTACAAAAAAAAAAAATCAATATCCCCTCCATTCTTGATAATTCTTATTAAATAAATTACTTTGACGGTAGGAGCATGATAATGCATTCCAAAAATGCCTTTTAATTTGCACATAGGGGATCGAGGCTTGCCTCGTTGGTTGACTATGCAGAGTTTCAACTAGGGGTCTCGATTTCAAATTCCCAGTGGTGAAATATCCACGCTGCTGACAGCACCAGTGGGTGCATTGCATGACTGACTGGGTGGGTGGGTTGCATGACTAATAAAAAAAAACACATAGAAGTTGAATGAATTGAACATTATATTGCTCATCCCCTTGTATTATCCACTTGATTATTTGAGGTGGCCAACAAGCTATGCCAAGCTATTCATCATTGGACCTAGCCTGACTTAGCTCGGACACTGGGTATCTCGACCCATTGCCACCTAAGGCTCTCAATGGAGCAGGTCAGATCCGAGATCCGATTCGCTCTGAACCCATATAATGCGAAGCTGGATCTTAAAATAGGTCCAATTAATTAAATGGACCAAATTCGGGTTCATAAAAATAAATCCAATTCTAGTAGTGAGATCCGATCGGATCTCCATTATTGCATGCTTCAAGCCTTCAACCAAACCCGTTTGAGAAAAATGGTCCTAGGGTTCACTCATGGGGCTCACCAAGATACATATGTTACATCCATATCGTTTCATCCATCCTGACAAATCATCTAAGGCCATGGGCCCAAATCTGAAGAAGATCCAGATCTTAGGTAGACTATACAATAGAGAACAGTGAAGTTGTGTGTCCACTATTGAAGCCATTCCGAGCCCACTGTGATGTGTATATGCCACCAAAAGCTACTCAATATAGGGTTTTTTAGACCCTTCATGGGCTAACCTAGCTAATGAACAAAGCGGATCATCTGTACATGGACCCTACTTGGCCAAAGATTAAAAGGGGGATTAAGTGTTGGAACAGTCAGCGTCAAAGGATGCTGGTGCCCAGTGTCCCTGAGCAGAGAGGCGAACGAGCATGAATGAGGGTCCCACTCCCACTAGTGGGACCCACCTTAATGTATATGTTATATCCGCGCCATCCATCCGATTTTTCATATTATTTTAAGGCCACATACCAAAAATGAGACATCCCAATCTTAGGTTGACCATACCCCAATAAGCAGTGTGATTTGCACCATTTTGCTACTAAATTAAATATATTATATTATATATTTTTTAGCTTTGTTATGGGGTGGATTTGGACCTAGATCTGACCCGAATCCGTTGGCTATATGGATTTTTGGTCAGAAATGGATCTGACTATTTATAAGTGGATCGGATATGGATATCGCTTTTTGGATCGAGTTGGATCCGAATCCGGCTACAGATTTTCGAACTTAGATCCGATCGAGATCCAACCCATTGAGAGCCCTATTGCCACCCCTGATGATGAGACAGGTCAAGAATTCTAGCCCCAACGTAACCTGTAACTTGTTGTCTTATGGTGTGACCGATCTATGTAATTGTTGTCGAGTTGGGTTCCACTAACCCAATCTTACACAACCCAACTTGAGTTTAAGAATCGAATATGGCACTAAATGGGCCTAATGAGTACACCTACATACCCTACAAGGCCTTGAGTCCAACGACTTAGACCATAATTTATGGCCCACTCAGCAAATCAGGTAGGTTGGGTTGAGTTTGGCCTTGGACCAGCCCTAGATCCCTAAGCCCTGGCCCTAGACCATCCTAGGCCCTAATGAGTTAAAGAGGCCCCTATCCTCTGGCCCTTGACCTAGAAGGTCAGGGTGGGTTAAGAGTTAGGACCACAGCTGGGCCAGGGCTGGCCCTATAAGTTTAAGATGAGTTACATGTTTGCTACATGTATAATTGGTATATGGTGCATGATTAATAAGTGGGTGTTTAAGAACTTTGTGCTCTTATAGAGAATTAAAGTTTTTGTGACACACGTGTCAAATAAGATTATTCATCGACCAAGCATATGCCCACGTAATTATCCACCACTTGCATGGATTTAAATAAGTGCATTAATATGTTATTGATGATTTAAGTGGGGTTCACAATTTGGAAAGTTTAGGAGTGCTTGTGTATCATCATCACTCTACAAGAGTATTAAAGCTCTTCATATTGTATGTACATGCTCGAGGAGAACAGTCTGGGTATTCATCATTGGCCCTAGCCCACCAGCGCAGCACGAACACCGGGCTAGATATCAAGCCCTAGCAGGGCCAAGCTTAGTGTTCCAAGCCCTCCGGATCACCCAAGATGGATTGGGGAGCCCGGCCCATTGCCACCCCCATTGCAAAATGACTAGATCAAGCTTGATCCAAAACCTGAATTAGGCGTAACCCCCAGCCGAATTTACTTAAGCCGGCCACATCTTCTAGCCCCAGCCCAACAACCACTTATTTACCGTGGCCTGAACCTGCTCCATGAGCAGGTCGGGCCAACCCAACCAATTCCCACCCCTGATGGCCAATGAGTTATATAGAGAGATTCTAAAAACAAATCTGACCATTTTATTTGGGGCCAAGACACACATGCACTACAGGCTAGTGTTGAAAGAATTGGATCTTGCATGAACTTCCTTGCTCTAGCACGGCTGAGCTTTCCTAATATCTGCGGCTCTATATTGATCTTCCATGCAATGAATCATCCATCTAAGAGCCTTACCATGAATGACCCTACAAAATATAATTTTATGGGTTTTTTTTTTTTTTTTTTCTGAGAGCAAGCAAGGAATTACTCTCTTAGAACTTCTAGAGCAGAACGTGGAAGAAATACAAGCTAAAAAAGAGACGAAACCCATTAAAGAATTTTGTGGGACATTAATCGAAAGTTTAGGATCTTCCAATATTAAAGACTTTCGAGGCAATCATCACAAATACGTATCTCATTTTGAGGTCACTTTTATCCCATCCGTCGATTGACCATATAATCCTTAGGGACTATCGACCATTATGATCAACCAAAGATCTTACCCTCTACTAGTCGTATTATTGATGGAGAAGCAGACTTTCGATAGCCACAAAGAACTACCAAAAAGATCCTAATGGGACTCGAACCGCTTTGAGCAATGAAGTAGACAGACCTAGGAAGGACTATCTCATCGCTTTTCAACCCTTGGGAGTGTATAGTCTCTGCGCATACTGTAGCATTTTATTGTAGCAAGTCTCTTCTTTTGAAGGGTTTATTGCACTTGTAGGTATTGCACATGCAATGCATGTGGATAGAGAGCTGAAGTGGTTTGCAAGAAGTAGGAGAGGGGAAATATGGTTGTTCCATACTCTTCAAGTGCTGAATTAAACCAATCCAAGTCATAGGACTCACTTTAGATGGGTCATCATTCAAAATTCAGATTAATTTAATGATCCTAACCTCTGACTAGTTATCATATCCGTTGAATTTTGATAATTGAGTCATTTTGACCGACAATTAACATTCACTAATCCGACGGTTGGAAATTATTTGAACCATGCAATTTATTGTTTAAGAGCCATTTAGATTACGGCCCACAATTTTTAACCCTTTTGTTTGATTAATTACATGCCACATGCGCAATTTTTTGTGCCAATGTGTCAACTATCATATACAGCAGGTCTCTTTTAAGGAAAAACTCTCTCAACAGATTATTTATTTCACTGTAATTATCTAAATGCTCTTACTCTTACTTTAAAACTCTTTTCATATCTTTTAGTTGCCTAACTGTTATTTTTTGTCCTTACAAAATGACAAATCTTTAATCCAAATAACTTAGATAGTGGACCACACCCATGTACTTTTCAGATGTCTACTACAAATGGAAAGTCATGTTTGTATGTGTAGAGTTGCCTATTGCATGCAACAGAAGCTACAATAGCATTGCATCCATAGATGTCTGCCACTGACCTATTGGGGGTGGGACCCCACATCTACAAGTCAGGCCGGTCCGGTCGGCAGGTGGGCCACAAATGTATCCTGAACATGAGTGGTCTTTTCTTCTCCCCATTTTTCTCTAACCACTTGATGAGTGGAGTAGCCTCATTTTTGGGCCACAAAGCTTGTTCCCAGCAAGGCCACCTAACGAATGGCCATGCTCTCATCAATATCACATTAATAGTTCTCCATCCATGTTTGGCAGCTAGTTTTGGACCAGGCTTGAGACTGAGTTTAGAAGCCCACCAAAACTGGGCAGGCCTTGGCTATAACGGTACGGCACAGTGGGCTGTTTTTAGCTTACACCATTAAAATTGCACACCTTGTTAGCAACAATACAGTTTGAATTTAGTTAATAGTTCAGGATGTGTTTGGTTGCACCAAGTACCATGAAATTTTGTGATATTTTAAACCAAATTAGACTGACTGATCATGAAATATGGCGAAATTTCACAATATTTGGTACAACCAAACGCAGCATTGCATAATTCCAATGATTTTACTCTCAATCTGCTTCTTCATTTTTCCCCTGAATGGCCGATATTTTATATGCATTTGATACAAACAGCATGTTGTTGCTAATCGTTTCGAGGATGGGTTGTTAGTGAGAATTTCGTGCAACTGGTTGCGTGTGGGGTCCACCGTGGTGCATGTGTGGCATACAATTCGTCCAGCAGGGTCTCCCCACAATGAAAACAGGACACTCAAAAAACACAGGCCCATCCAGTCACCAAATGGGCCTCATCACAGAAAACAATACACAACCACCAAAAGGGCTCCATATCCACTTGGTGGCCCAACTGATGATGGTTCAGCCCGAAATTTCAGCCATTTTCACCACAGAGCAACCCTTCTGTATGTGTTGGATGCCATAAACACGCCACCGTTGGCCCCAGATGCACCTAATTGTAAACCTCATTACAGAGGAATCAGATATAGAATACATTTTCACATGGTAAGGGTGGCAGTGGGCCAGCCCAGTTATGGGACCTTGTAGCGCCTGGGTGGGGTTCCTAAACTTGGCTAAGGACCAGCGCGAGCCTGTTGGCCCAGTCCAATCATCAAGTGATCCCCCATTGCACAAAAAGAATGAACATTCTAACGAGACACTTGCGAGAGAATCCCATTCACCATACATGTGTAGTATAAAGACACTTCTTCGATCCAGGTCATGTTTCAATGATCTATATCGTTGATATGATGGAATTCATTGTAAATAGAGAATAGCTGGAAAAAAAATAATTGAACAATTTCAAGCCTCTGATCATTTATATCTTTTCCAAGAAATGCCACAGCAATTTGCGCCAATTGCCCATTAGGGTTGCGCTCCAATTGAGCCACATTCGCGATGGCTCTCTTCTCGGCAACAAGCCACGAATTTCATCTGGATGGGAGAGTTTAGTAAGAACCATGCAACAACGACTTGTGTTGCCGTTGTCACATCTTGTAAAATCCACTCTGTCCATCTGTTGTGCCAAATCACTTTTGGTCTTGAGCACAAACCAAGCAGATACAGAAATCTAGTGGGCCCATTGGAGTTTTTTATCTGGATGATATTTGTTTTGGTTTTTTTTTTTTTTTTTTTTCCTTCATCGAGTCATCTTATGAACAGGTTGGATTGAATATAAACATTACAGTGGGTCCCACAAAAAGGTTTCAATAGTGAGCATCCTTGTTCCCACTGTTTCCTTTAGTGTGGCCTGCTTGAGTTTTAGATTTACTTGATTTTTAGGCTCACATCCTAACGTGATCTGGCACAAATGATGGACGGAGATACACATAACCGTGGGCCCCATAAAGCTTTCTTGTTGCACTAGCACACTTCTGGACGCTGATTGTGTAGGAGGCGCTGCACACACCCCAGATAGAAAGACATGTCACCAAAAAAATGATGTGCAGTAGACATGGGTCCCAAAGTGTAAAGGGCAAAATCATCATTTCGTGTAGAGGAATCTTTACTTTCACGACCCATGCCTGCCACACAGCGCTTTTCATTAGCAATGCGTCATTGCAACACAAGATAACATTGCACACAATCCACGTCCAGCCCGACCTTGTAGGGCCATGGCAGTGCATTTTCAGCATTAGGCAGGACCTCAGGGACTAGAGCTGGGATAGGGCAAACCATGGCTCAGCCCTAGCCCAGTCCATTGGCACCCCTACCCATGGTTTACTAAACTGTCGCAACTCACAATGGTATACTTCACATAAACCATCTAAATTGTGGGGCACATACATGCACAGCAAGCAAGAACATCCAATATGTGGACCCTTTTATGGATGGAGCATACATCACATATGGATTTCATGCCAAACGGGCTCAAGTCTGATTCTATTTTTGCAACGAAACATTTATTTCCTTTTGCAGTTAATACGGTAAAAACAACAGACTGCGCTCACCTTCAAATCTTGGGTCTGGGCTTTGGCTTGGCAATCAAAGACTGTCACAGGCTTCAGCTCCTAGCCGGCCCAGCTCATTGACACCTGAGAAGAGAATTGCAACAATAAGAAAAAAGAAATAACGTGGGGTGAGTATGGTTGCACCAAATATTAGGGCTGCAACTTGGGTTCAGGTCATTCTGAACCCGACTGACCCAACCCAAGTTCAGGTCAGGTTAGGTTGAGTTGTTAGGGTCCTCGGGTTGGAAAACTCTTCAGTTGACTAAGTTGGGTTGGGAGTAATCACACGCATTGGCATTGGGTTGGATCAGGTCAGTTTAGGGTTAAGTAGGTTGGGTTGAGAGTAATCACATGTATTTGCATTGGGTTGGATCAGGTCAGTTTAGGGTTAAGGACATGGGAACCTAGGTTGGGTTAGGGTTGGAAACCTCGATTTGGAAATTGGGTGAGGTTGGGTTGCAAGTTGGATCTTGTTGAGGGCAGGTTGGGTTAAGGTCAACCCTCAACTTAATGACCTTTCATTATTAATCGAACTAATTTGGCAAAAAATTTCATGAAATTTGGTGTAACCAAACACACCCTAAAGAAAGAAAGAAAGAAAAATAAAATAATAAATAAAAGGAAGAAAAGGAAGGAAAAAAAAAAATCACACTAGGAAAGCAACTATTGGGACAAAGGGAAAGTTGGGGGTCATTTGGGATTTGGATTGTATCCAGCAGGCGTTGGATGCACCCTGTCCGACAACGCCAATGAAAGAGTGCCATGTGCTCATGTAAGGCATGGAACCCACAGTAAAAAAGTGAAGTTTCCCTGCACAAAAGGACGATCTTGCCCTTTTCACTGCGGGTCTCATGCCTTACATGCACACATAGCACTTTTTCATTGGCGCTGAACAGAGTGTATTCAATGTGCCCTACTGGACACAATATGCATCCATTCATTTGGCTCAATGGAAACCATATCTTATGGAATCTGTTTCCTATTAGGCCGTTTTTCACTTTTGGATTCAAAACCAAAGGAAACACCTTCATTAAAGGAATTTCCTCCAAAAAGAAAATGAACTCCTTTTTTTTCCTTTTTCATACCGGCTGGTTTGTCATTTCAATGGCAAGTGTCATGGCGATTTTCTTTGAAATTATAGAAGATCCCAATCACTAGTCTTTCTTCTACAATCCGAACATAAACTCTTGATTCTGTAGAGTTACAATCCCATCACCCGAAAATGATAAAGAGAATTTCTATCCAGTCATTCAAAAGGCATTCTTTTCATTCCTTAAAGCATGTTCAATGGAAAAATGGGAAAAATAATTTAAAAAATCATTTTTTGGGTTTTCCCCCCTCTATTTTTAATTAATTTCTGAATGATCACTAAATAGTTCATGAATCATGGGAATAATGCATTCTTAAATTCAGCCGAATTTTATAGCTATGATGCAATGAAATTCAAGCATGCCTTCTATAAATTTTTCAACAAAAAATCCCATTGAGTAGCAAATAGAAGAAGCAAAATAAAAGCTCAAGACAATAGTTCAAAGGAAAAAAAAAAAAACTACCAATACATGGGCGCATGTTTCCGGACCCCAATGGAGCATGTGGGCATGATTGACTTGGCTGTCTCCTCAGTATTTACCTCATGAAACAAGAAGGTTCACTAATCCCACAAGCATATATAGCTGGACTCCCCTAAGTGCAACTCCACATGTTCTAAACTTAGTGAACATGTGGAACATCCATGCTGTCCATCAAGTGGGCCCACCAAGCAGATGCCCTGGCCTAAAAATGTAGCTGATCCACTAATTGGGCAGGCCACAGAACAAATGGAAACTTTGCCAGATGAGTTGACCGACCTGACTTTTCATGCAAGAGCATTCATGCAGCACGGCCAACTGATGGACAGGTCGAATGTTGCACATGTACGCCATGTTGGCACATGAGCAAGTGTTCATGGGGACAGGGCTATCACACATTTGGGATTAGCAAACATCTGAAAATGAGACACGTCGGAAAAAACCTAGCTCTTGAAACATTGGTACACCCCATGGTCTCATGATCAAACAGAACACAAACAAGGAGTAAGACATCCACACAGTGTGTAAAATAGCATCATGGTTTGTCTTACCCAATAGATTCGACATCCCGGATTTATATCAGCATGTCCACGATGCTGATCTCTTCATGAGTGGCTTCATCTGTTTGTCCTCCTCAAGTGATATCATTCCCAAATGAGATGGATCTTCAAGCATCATCTTCGCCACCAAGTAGCCTGCAATGGACCATGTTTGGAACTTCCGGGCCTGCTTCCCAACGAACCGCCCAAGCTTTCCATCATAGTATTCTGGCCAGCTATCTTTCAACAACCGGGTTTCAGCAAGTGCAATGGCACGCCTTGCAATTTGTGGGCGTCCCGTCTTGATGCACGCAGCAGTAAGAAGCCAAAGGAGAACTAAATGCACAACAATCACATAAGAAGTCAAGTGACACACTCAAAAGTACTGGAAATTTCCAATTTTCTATAGTAAAATGCATTCAGTTGAAGGCTTATCCATCGATGGAAGAAGCAAATTTTTCACGCCCATTGAAATCATAAATTTATCAGCCCTGATTTTCCAAGAAGGGTCATTTTTGTGGTGAGGCCTACCATTTTAATGGTGTGTATGTCCTAGACAAGTGGCATGCTGGTGGGAAGAGATGGCACCATTGCCTGTCTATGATCAGAGTGCTTGAATTTGCATCCCAGGACAGTCCATACTCATTATCATAATTTGGAAACCCAGTCACCTGATGTTAGAATGCATATCCTTCTAGTCTCTTCATTAATGCTTTGTTTATTGCTCCTTGTTATTGTGTGTGCATGGAATGGATATGTTTGGGACGGATTTGTTGGGATAATTCATCAAGATCTGTCTCCCTAGGGAATGAAGTAAGATAAGTTCAATGTGAAATACATTGTGACGCCTAACTTGTTTGGTTCTTCATAGACCTAGAATGTTGTCATGGCTAACAAATAAGTTAGGATAGTATAATCCATGGGCCACTGTAAATGGTGTGACTGTTGTGCATATAGTGAACATTGTCCTCGCACATTTGTAGGTGTTGGCATATGTGCACATTGACTAGATCTAGAAAGTGAAGATGTATCTGTTTAATCTAGTATTAGCTTGCACTTCCTATGCTTGTTACGCTTATCCTTAGACTTGAGAGGACCTACGGTCTTGGTGAGGATTTGATCGAGCTCCTTGATTCACCAATATGTGAGCCTCTTATATGAATCACGACGAGTTGGGTGGTCAATCATGTTCTCATGGGGATTAGGATCCTCAAAAAATGATCTACGACCCTTATGGGTTTAGCCTTATATTAGGAATCGGAATGATTGATAAACTTGGCCTAGCATTGTTTTGATTAAACAATTGATTCAAAATCATCATATGCATTGTTTTGTAAAATCAACGGCTCAACTTTGTTTTTAGATGATTAATGATGGTTGTGAGATATGACGAGCATAGGATACTGGTGCTTAAGGCAATATGGAAACGTCCAAACTTGGATAGGTTTGACTCGGTCAAAGTTTTTGTGTGGTTACACAAATATACTATGGTTGTTGCTTGCAATTATGTAACCTACAAGAATTCCCCTCGAGAGATCTATGATAAGGAAAGCTAGGTGGTAAAGGCTTAGAAATCTATAGATACATGAGAGTATCCTAGGAAGCCAAACAGTACCACGCCCCAAGAAAGCTTCCCTGGCACAGAGTGCAAAACCCTAGATGGCCGGTTCAAGAGAAGGAGAGCTGAGCGAGAGCCGATCATCTTCCATTCTCCATGAAAGGTATGCCTTAAGATTGTGTTAATTCATGCGTGCCTAGAAGTTGATCCCAGGTGATTTATTTAATCTGTTTCACTTCTACTATACGTAAACACTTTCACTCGACTCTACACGGTGTTGAAGATGATTGAAGCACAAACTCGATTCTGTATTTATGGAGCATATAAGAATTATATAGATATGCAATTCATTAAAAACATGTCACAAACTGGAAAAAGGGTGTGCTCCGGTGGTACTAGGACCATCAAAAGCTTACAATGGCACCAGGCAGATGTGGGCCCACATGATGCACTGACACTATCCAACATGTCTATCTAACGCATTACTTGAGAAAACCCTACAACACAAAACTCAACCCTATCCAAACTATGGTGGGCTGAGAAAAGGGAACAGGCTAGGTGGGAACGCCCACCCTTGAATTTAACAAAGGCCCATCTGAACGGCCTTGATTATATAAACAACACAATGAACGCACCATGTTAATCAATGGTAGGCATCCCCTCTCAATATGTCCTTTGTGTTGTGGCCGTCTAAGTTTTGGATCGACCGAGTTCTAGGCTAGGCTCTAGGGTTTTCTAAGGTGACACATCTTGTGGATGGGTTGGATTCCTGAAAACATCATTGGGCCCCACATCTACTTGGCACCTCGGTAAGCTTACAATGGTTCTGTTACCATTGAAGCACGCCTCATTGGAGAAGTAGCGGCACACAGTACATTAAGAGACTTAACAACAAAAGAAGCCCCTCTATTTGAAAACAGTGTCCAAAATATACCTTTTTTCCTATTTACACTGGTTAAACTACAGTCTACAAAGCATGGAACGATGGTTTGTACAAGTCAGATGTGACTCATACGTGTTAACTCAAACTCAGTCAAGTCCAATCCAATTTGGCACCATGAGTTAGAATTGAAAATAGGGTGTGACTGCCTGACTCGGCTGAGTCACCCGACTTAAGACCTAACGTGTCAATCTGAGTAACCCAGTCCTAAAACCTTGCTTGGCAGTGACCCAACTTGAAGTTCAAGGGGATGGGTGGATTCAGTATATTTGGTGTCAGGTTGATGAGTTTTACAACGCTGCCCAAATCTTACATGCATGTTGTGTTTCCTCATGCAGGTTGTGTTCCAATAGTATTTCTCCTTCTTCTTCTTCTTGAAGGTTCTTCTTAAGTACTACCATTCTGACCAAAGATGTTTCTGTAGTAAGTATTTTCTTTTTGCTCTCCAATTTCAACAACCATCAAGTCTTCATACAGCATTTCGAACAAAATCTTTCTCTAAGGGGCATATTGCTTCACGATCATTCCAAAAGGTACATCCATTGTCCTAGTGCCCCACTGGAACCTAAGCAAGAAGTGACAAGATCATGGGATTCATGAAAGGAACCTACTACCAGAGCAATTTGAGAGCCATCACTACATGTCTCTCACTCATGCTTCATGCCACTAAAGGCAGGACCATGCTCATGTGGGGATGAGTATATAGGCCTGTGGAGAACAAGCAACCTTGATGAATGTACTATATCGAAGATTACCTTAAGCTCGTCATATAAAGTAACCGCTGCTAGGATTTGGTACTAAACTGCATACTAAAGGTGAGGATGGTATCATTATGAACCAGAGTTATATGAGGAATTTTGGGAACCCTGAGAAATTGCTTGGATTTCCTCCAATCCAATACATACTAGTCAAATCCTAAATATAGGTCTCTTCTGTTGAGCATCAAGCGCACATTTCAATATTGTCCATATAGGAGAAAGGTAAAGAATCATGGGCAATGTCGATGAAGAGCAGAAGGACACATTTTTTTTGGTAACTGGGATTCTGTTAGTAGCTTGGTAACATCTAAAATGACAAAGGAGAGATGGTTCGGAAGGATTTTTTTTTTTTTTTTCATGTTTCAAGATGAGCTAGACCACCACCCATGGTCCCAAAAGAGCCCCATGTGAGGAATGTTATTGGTAGAAAATGCCCCCATTAGAACTAGCGCACAATAACATGTTACTCATAATAACATATTGCTTGCAAAGATAAGAGATTCAAGCATACATACACATAAACACAAACAGGCATAAGCACACATGAAAGCACTCATGTTGCACAAGCATATATACATACATACAAACATATGAGAGAGAGAGAGAGAGAGAGAGAGAGAGAGAGAGAGAGAAGGGACAGGGGGATCGTTGATCTTTACCAGGCCAAGATCCGCCATTGTGGTAGCTCCACCTAGTATTTTTTGGGTCACAGCCAGTTTCGATCCGCCACTCATGACCTTCTATGGCCGGATAACAAACCTTTAGAGGCATTTCACCGACCAACTCTTCCCAACGAGCTTCAATAAGATCCATAATGGCTGCAGATTGCTCGGGAGTTGCCATAGAAGATAAAATAGCAATACAATTACCCAAGCAGAACCAACGGACATCCATCCTCGCAGGACTAACATTTCCAATAAAGTAACCGCCACGAGTCGGCATAAAATCAAATACCCAATCGGGAAGAGAATCAGGAATCACATTGAACTTGTTAACTGCAGTATGAGAGTATTCCTCTGTCTTATACCTATAAATATCATTAAGCTGCTGAAAATCAAGCCAAAAATAACTTCGCATGTGATAGCTCAAGGCATGGAGGCGTTTAGTTATGCGCTCTACAAACTCCTTCCCCTCTTCATCCTGCTTTAGCAAAAGCAATGCGCATCTCAAAGCCATGAAAAAAAGTGCTTGTATTTCAATAGGATACCCATAAACACCCTGCAAAAGTGGAAACCGTACAATTAGATCATGTGTGGATACGTGGAATCCAAGGCAAAAGAAAGGAAGCAACCACAATTATCCAATAATAATTTCTATGAGAACTATTGAAACATGGATTCTAATTTTGAGTTCTTGTTTGGGTAGCAAGTGGAACTCTCATATTCCTCTCACAATACTCACCTAGTTTCTTGTACCAAGAATCCAAATTATGGAAAAGTGTAATGATTTCTTTGTGTAATCCACCATTTTGATCACTATCCAAACAACACCAAATTGTCACATCAAAGGAAAACCCTTTTTCCTTTTCCTTTGTTTGGCATGGAATCCATGGTTTCCAAACATGGCCTTAGATGAATTACTCACAACAAACTAACTTGAAGAACAAATGGCCGTGATCATGGAAATTTATTCCTTAAACTGTAGTTTATTCATTTCAAACCCTTCCAAGAGTGAACCAGTAACAAGAAAAAGGGAACTCAGCAACACCAAAAGAGAATGGGAAAAATATCATTTCATCAACTTCCACTAGTTGTCCCTAAGGTATGCCTTGAGCAGCCAATTGACTGGGCAAAGAGATTTATCGCTACACTTAAGGAATAAGACACTCTTTTCACTTCTTTGATAGGTTTGCATTCACCTTCCTAGGGTGCGTTTCATTGCACCAACTATCATGATATTTCATAATTAATCAATCTAATTTACAAAATTGCAAGAGATTTCAAGATATTTGGTGCAACCAAATGCACCCTTAGATTCTCACTAACATCATGACACGCAATGAATGGAAGATAAAGACTGGAGTCATCTTGTGATTTTGATGAAAAAGGGATTTGACCATACAAATAACAGATGTTCCCCAATATGTGGAAATATATGTAATTGTGTGTGTGTGTGTGTGTGTGTGTTTTGTACTCCTATGGAGCACTGTATCTTGCTTTCAAGTTGTGTGTGTGTGTGTGTGTGTGTGTGTGTGTGTGTGTGTGTGTCATTAGACTAACAACAACCACAACACAAGTCGCCCCAGCCTCTCTCTCTCTCTCTCTCCCCTTTCTCTCTTACACTCCTACAAATTTCCTCTACAGCAGATTCTACTTGGTATCAAAGCCTATGTTAGTCGGGACCTGATCACAGCCTATGATAGTGGGGCCCACTGCTGATGTCATTCGTGCGTATGGGTGACATCAGCAATGTACGGCCAGGTAGTCTTTTTTAAGCTGGAAAATAATGGTTTTAGAAGAATAATGGTGATTTTTCTGCAATTTTTTGGACGAGTTGTTGTGGTTTTTCAGCGAAAATATAGAAAAATCATAAAAAAATCCTGATTTCGGTTTTCTTGCTGTGTTGTTTTTATGAAGGTTTTTTGGGCAGATTTTCCGCATGGAGCATGTCCGGTTTATCGTGTGCAATCACCAGAAACAAGAATCACGAAGTTCCATCAAGATTTGGGTGTATTGTGGCCTTTTTTTGTAAGAAGTGGGTATCATCGACCCTTTTTTGGGCTTTTGCTGGAATTTCTTTATTCCTTCTTGTTCTAATGTTATGGAGCTATGAAATGCAATGTCGAATCACGTTGATGGTGATAGTGAAGTTGATGTTTTTGTTCCGTGCTTAGAAGTATACTGAGCACACAAAGTGTTCAACATAACGCTTGACTCAACTTGACATGGGGGATTTTTGCTAGTGGATCTTTCCTTTTCAGTTCATCATCTCTTCCTTTATCAGGCCCTTGTTCCTTGTTATGAGTGTAATTCACTCACATTATGTTGCATGTGTTGCACACGTCTCCACATGCAATTGTGTGTGTATTCTCTCAAGTGTTGTGAGTGTAGTTCACCCATTTATTGTGCAAGTTATACATGTTTGTGAGAGAATTTTGCGTGTGGATGATGGTGTTGGGAAAGCCGGCAGCAGCAGCGGAAGCGGAATGCCAAACACATGAAGCAATGCAATATCAAACAAGTAAACAAGATGCAATCAATCACACACAAGCACTCACCATAAGAGACTCCAAATTTTACGTGGAAAAACCCCTCAACGGGTAAAAAACCACGGCACAAAGCGATCCACTATGAATATCAGAAGATTACAGAGATTGACAGCCCACTAGTAAAGAAAAACAGAGAAAACCCCAAGTTCTCTCTCTCACACACCTCTCCCCTCTTCCTAGTACGAATAGGAAACCTTGGACACCTTAGGATACTAATCTAGGTCGGATTACAACTCCTTAAATAAGAAAAAATCCGAAATTAGAAACACCTTGCGCAGTACTGCGGACTGCGCAAGAAATCTGCGCGCACAGCCGGCCGGCCGGAGCCCCCTGCAGACAGGTCGGCCGACCGGTCTGGGCATCAGGAAAACTGTCCATTGGGGGGGGGGGTCCTTCACTACATCTAGGTTATGCTGTCCTGCCGGTCGGAGCACCCAATTCGTGCAGTTTGAAGACTATCCCAACAATCTCCACCGAGGCTTCAAACGACGAATCAACACCATCCTTGCAACGTCATCTCATCTTCAATCATAGATCCACCGCTTCTCATGCCACCATCGACCCTATTTTTGCAAATTCACGCCATTTTCCGCTCTTCTCATGTGGCCCTTAGGCACTTGCCACATACGAGCAACCGTGGATCTCGCCGCCATTCCCGCAACTCCACCGTGAATTGTGCTCCCGATCAACATGTAAAGGTGGCCACACCTCCGTGCCTTCATACACACGAGTGCCCCATTCATCAATTCACAACAACGATCTCGGCCGATAAACACGCACCCTTTCGCCTCGAGTGCACCAAGAGAAATCACATTCATCTTCTTCTTAGGAATGTGCTTCACATCTTCCAGGACTCGTTCCACCCCATTGAACATCCTGATGCGCACGATACCAATACCCACAACCTTATGAGCGACTCTATCGCCCACAAACACCGATTCTCCACCATATTCTCTGTATGTCGTGAATGAACTCCGGTCAGGACAAACGTGACATGAAGCCCCTGAATCAAGGATCCACTCACTACCGTGAGATCCCTTGCCAGATACAGTCAGAACTTCACAAAAATCGCCACCGTCCTCTACGGTATTGGCTCCATCTCCAGAAGAATTTCCATACTTCTCTTGCCTCAACCTGGGATTCTGACAATCCCCTCTCATGTGGCCCTCCTGGCCACAATTCCAGCATTTCACCTTAGCTTTACCTTTGCCCTTGGACCTAGATCCCGATTTCGAATATCCTCCATACTCAGAACTTCTTCCCCTCATAACCAGTGCCTTTAAGGAATAACAGGAAGCCATGTTCCCGCTTTTCTTTCTCATCGCCTTCGACTGGAGGGCTGAGATAACGGTCTCGACGCTTTTGGTTTCCCTCCCTGCGCACACAGTCCCTGAATGACTCGTATGAATCTGGAAGAGAATTCAACAAAATGCATGCTTGATACTCATCCTTCATCGGTTCATCGATCTCCACCAACTTGCAAACCAGCCTATTGAACGTGCTCAGGTGGTCCTCCACCTCAGTTCCCTCAGTCATCCTCAAGGTAAACAACTGCATCAACACGTACATGCAATTCTCTAGAGATTTCTTGGCATAAACCTTCTCTAGCTTCGCCATCGTTTCAGCCGCAGTCTTCTCCTTCATGACATGATAGAGAACATCATCCGTAAGGTTTAACAGGATTGAGGTTCTAGCCTTCTTGTCGAGCCTTGTCCACTCATCGTCTTTCATAGCCTCGGGTCGCTTTCCAAGAGCTTCATCAAGCCCTTGTTGAACCACGACGGATTCAATCTTCACCTTCCATAGCTCAAAGTTATTTTTCCCGGATAACTTCTCTATATCGAACCTTGCGCTCGATCCCATCTTCTCGTCTCAGATTCGAATCTGCTCCACCCTAACTTTAGCTTTGATACCACTTGTTGGGAAAGCCGGTAACGGAAGCGGAACGCCGAACACGTGAAGCAATACAAAATCAAACAAGTAAACAAGATGCAATCAATCACACACAAGCACTCACCATAAGAGACTCCAAATTTTAGGTGGAAAAACCCCTCAACGGGTAAAAAACCACGGCACAAAGCGATCCACTATGACTATCAGAAGATTACAGAGATTGACAGCCCACTAGCAAAGAAAAACAAAGAAAACCCTAAGTTCTCTCTCTCACATACCTCTCCCCTCTTCCTAGTACGAATAGGAAACCTTAGACACCTTAGGATACTAATCTAGGTCGGATTACAACTCTTTAAATAAGAAAAAATCCAAAATTAGAAACACCTTGCGCAGTACTGCGGACTGCGCAAGAAATCCAATGCACAAACAGACCAGGAAGAAAAGTACTCATTGCTGCCTCACCACCGGCCGGTCGACCGACCGATCTGGGCATCAGGAAAACTGTCCAAGGGGGGGGTCCTTCACTGCATCTAGGTCAAGCTGTCCGGCCAGTCGGCCGGCCAGTCGGAGCACCCAATTCGTGCAGTTTGAAGACTATCCCAACAGATGGGTTGGTGACTCAATGGTTATCGAGTTTGGTTATGGCCTCCTACTTGAAGAGAAGATTCAACGAATGAAGAAAGTTCAAGCTACATTCTACAAACAATCACCAATTGAAAATCTTGTATCCTTCCATGTTGTGTTTGAGAAGGCGTAATAGTCCATACTCATCATTACCATCTTCTTTGTATGTATTCCAAGCTAAGCATGGTCGATATTCATGCTCCATCTTAAGGGGGAGTGTGGAAATACATGTAATGGTGTGTGTATGTGTGTGTGTGTATTTTGTACTCCTATGGAGCATTGTATCTTACTTTCAAGTAATATGTGTGTGTGTGTGTTTTGTACTCCTGTGGAGCATTGTATCTTACTTTCAAGTAATATGTGTGTGTGTGTGTGTGTGTGTGTGAAAGAGAGAGAGAGAGAGAGAGAGTTAGTCATTAGACTAACGGATCTCCCTCATTTTCCATTCTCATCAACGGGTCCCCTAAAGGTTTCTTTAAGTCCTCCAAGGGCTTGAGGCAGAGAGATCCGTTATCACCATACTTGTTCGTTGTGGTTGGAGAAGCTCTTAGCGCGATGCTTTGTAGAGTAGTGGAAAGTGGTATGTTCCAAGGCTTCCAAGTTGCTAGGAATGGTCCTCACGTATCTCATCTTTAATATGCAGATGACACGCTTCTGTTCTGTGAGGCTAATTCTAAGGTGATGGATAATATTCGGAAGTTGTCAGTCTGTTTCAAGGCAGTTTCAGGGTTAAAGATTAACGTCGCAAAGTCAAAGCTTCTTAGCATTCATATAAGTGAGGAGGAGTTGCAGCAGCTCGCAGACATTTTTGGGTGCAGAACTGCCTCCTTCCCTATCACGTATCTTGGTTTGCCCTTGTGCTTGGGAAAGCCCCCTATTCATAGACAGGGTTTTCGAAAGAATCAATAGAAAACTGGCTAGTTGGAAAGGGAGTAGCATGTCCCTAGGCGGTCGATTGACTCTTATCAAGACCGCCTTCTGGAACATGCCTATTTACTTCTTATCTTTATTTTCATGCCCGAAGGCAGTTCTTGGGAGGCTGGAGAGATTGAGGTGGAATTTCTTTTGGAGAGGCGCAACTGAGGTATGAAAGTTTCATCTCCTTAAGTGGAAGAAGTGTGCAAGCCAATCAAGGAAGGTGGGGTGGGCATTAAACCTTTGGGGATGACGAACACTGCTTTATTAGGGAAATGGGTGTGGAGGTTCAAGGTGGAAGAAGGGAAGTTGTGGAGAGAAGTGGTGGCCAAGAAATATGGTACGCAAGATGGCGGGTGGTTAGTGAAGTCTTCTTCCTTGTATCGAGCGTCTGCCATCTGGAAAGTGGTGGCAGCTTCGGAGCATTTTGTTCGCAGAGGCATTTCGTTCTCGATTGGCAACGGTCGTCGTATATGTTTTTGAGTGGATTCGTGGTGTGGTGATCAATCGTTGCAGACCAGGTTTCCTAGCATTGCTCGTCTTGCGCCCGACCGATTTGTCGCTATAGCAGATTGTTTCTCGACCTCCGGAGACTCGATAGTGTGGGGGCCTCCTTGTCGGAGGAACTTGTTAGATTCAGAAATTGAGGATTACGTTCAGCTCCTTCAGGTTTTGAGTGGTGTTGAGATTGTGACTTAAGAGGAAGACAACATGGTGTGGGCCAGAAGTGCGGCCAGGAAGTTTTTGTTTCTCATGGTCTCAAATCATTCTCACGGCTCCCCCCCCCCCCCCCAAAATCCTTTTCATCATTGGTACTACAGGGCTCCTCCTCGGGTGGCGGTCTTCGTATGGTTAGTGGGGTGCAAGAGAATTTTGACGATAGACAATCTCCAAAAAAGAGCTATGATTCTCCCCAATATTTGCGTTATGTGTGTGGTGAATGAAGAGACTATTGATCACCTTTTCAACCATTGTCCCCTCACGGGCTACGTGTTGTCCTCTTTTCAGGTGGATTAGGCGATGCCTAAGTCAGTTGATGATCTTCTTTGGGCTTGGCAGGGTGGTAGAGTGGGTAAAGTCGGGAAGGCTAGGTGAAGGCTCCTCATTACGGCGGTCTTCTGGTCTATATGGGGAGTGAGGAATGATTGTTGTTTCAGAAATATTCTTCCCAAGGGGGAAGAGGTCATTAGAAGAGCCGCCAACTTCTTAGACTGTTGGGCCTAACTTGTCGAGCTTGGTGTTGTTTTCTTTTCTCCTTTTTGGAGCCTTTTCTAATAAATTCTTTGTTATCTCTCTCAAAAAAAAAAAAAAAAAAAAAAAACAACAACAACAACAACAAACACAATACAAGTTGCCCTAGCCTCTCTCTCTCTCTCCCTTTTCTCTCTTACACTCCTACAGATTTCTACTCAATATCCTTCAACAAACCATGTCATTTAACAAGAAACCTACAATTTTTCAATATGTACTTTCTCTCTCCAAAATAGGGCAGCAATCATTTAATATACCCAATCACATCACATACGGAAAAAAAAAAAAAAAAAGGGATCCATGAGAGGGTTAAAAGGTTTGAAATCCATGAAGGGTTGTAGAGGCGAAGCATGAGTGAATGTTTGTGTTTTTAGTTGTAGCTTTTTGGTACAAATCCCCTTACGTAAGGAAGATAGAATGGTGAAACCCAGGGCCGAAGTTCGGGCATAGGCATCCATAAGGGCCACCTCCGCCTTAAAGGTTAGAGATTAGTCGCCCTTGAAATCCCTACCAACAACAGATTGATGTTCTTAGACCTCAGTCCACAAAAGGAAAGTGCCTCCTTGACAATTCATCCATATAAAAATGAATCTAAGATACATACCGCACTTTGAGAGTGTGTGTGACATCCCACATTTTTTGCATTATAGAAATCCAACATCTTCAACTAAAGATACAATAGTTACATCAATCCATATGGAGGAGATTCCATGTCCATCTCTCTCTCTCTCTCTCTCTCTCTCTCTCTCTCTCTCTCTCTCTCTCTCTCGGAAAGGAAAATTCTGAAGAGGAGACGTTGCAAGAATGTGGTACGATAACATTAAGGACAGCCAATAACCCACACCAATAGGGACTAAAATTAAGGCAAAAGGTGATACAGAGTGGAATCTTGCCATCAATCGGCATCCAGCATACATTATGCTTTTCTACTTGATAAAATGCAGAGAAAACAGCCCACCTCCAAGCGATTTCATATTGAGTTTTGGGTTTTTCAAACTATGGTTTATACAGGGAGGAAAGGAAAATTCTAAAGAGGAGACGTTGCAAGAACGTGGTACGATAACATTAAGGACAGCCAATAACCCACACCAATACGGACTAAAATTAAGGCAAAAGGTGATACAGAGTGGAGTCTTGCCATCAATCGGCATCCAGCATACATTATGCTTTTCTACTTGATAAAATGCAGAGAAAACAGCCCACCTCCGAGCGATTTCATATTGAGTTTTGGGTTTTTCAAACTATGGTTTATACAGGTGCATTGTAGAGGCTGCATATTCTAATTCATGCACATGGCATCACAGGGAATGATTATTTCCTCATTTCCCAACAATCATAAAGATGAAGAAGAAATATGTGCAACAAGATAAAAAAAATTTTAAAAAAAAAAAATCATGAGAATATAACCAAACATCTCATCCTTTTTTTCTTTTTATTCTTGTTTTTTTTTTTTTAATTAGATTCATTCATCTTTATTGGATTAGTATGTCACATGTGTCTTAAATGCAAATGCTAGTTACACAAAAAACTAAATTCATGAGCTTATGCCAAGCAAAATACTGGCGCATGATAAACCAAGATATAAAACTATACATGCATCAAAACTAACATAACATCACAATACAGATAAATGAAGACAGTTGCTAAAAGTTAATAATTCAAAATCATGCCCAAAAGCAATATGGGTGAAAGAAATGTAAAAAGAAAAACAGGAACTCACCATTCTTCGGTCAATCATAGAGCACCCATCCGCACAAAGCAAGGTGGGAAATGTATCAAACCCTTCTGACAGACATAATGCCAATATAAGGCGCATACCCTTTTGGCATTCAGGCATTTCTGCTAAGGAAGAGTCTCCTGTAGATTTCGTATATGCACGAAGCAAGATAATCCACCAAAACCCAGAATCAACAGGAGCAACCCTTCCTATCGCAGTCTCTCCGAAATCCGCAATTAAAGTTTCATAATTCCGAATAGGATCATGGAAGACTTTAAAACTAGCGGGCATGACTCCTTCTCCTAGCTTGAAGCGGTCAATCTTTTTCTCTCCTGATTGAAGGCGAAGCGTTTTCAGAAGAAAATTCTTAACTATTTCCGGTTCTCCGTTCATCAAAAATGCCAAGGCACTCGGGACGAAGTCTCGTACAAACACCTACCCAAATCAAAGAAAGTCAGAACTAGCAAATATACTATTTTGAAAACTCTCCACCAATTGCAGCTCCTTAAGAAAGAATCATTCTCACATGTGGACTATGAAGAGAGAAATAACATAGCAAAAGCATCAAGCGCATGCAAAACAGCACCAGTGATACATTGCATAAATATAATCCATGGCCCATTTAATGGATGTAGAACTTGAAATACAAGCAAAACTGATACGGGTCCCTCAATCTCACCTCATTCACTTGTTTAACCATGTAGCAGAGACATGAAATGTGCCATTTTACGGTTGTTCTTCAATAACACAACAGAAACCATAACATGTTTTTATCAAGAGAAATTCTATATGGGGTGCTTCATAGTTCCAGTAATTGAAATCATTGATCTGGTGGACCACCACATGAATGAATATAGGCAAAAAAAACTCATATTTATTGAAATCAAGCAATTGAAATCATTGATCTAGCGATTGAAATCAAGAGAAATGCTATACGGGGCACTCCAAATGAGTTCTAGTGATTGGAATCATTGATCTGGTGGGCCACCACATGTGTATATAGGCAAAAAAAATTGTAACGATTGGACAGCTCTTGACATCAAATCTCTTGAGTTTTGCCCATTGGATGTCAACCAATGCTTCTTGTTTGAGTAACCAGCTCCTTTCTCATGCCATTGGTTGGATGACTACTACAGTCCAATGACATATTGAAGCAGTTCCCATCCATGTGATTGCCCACATAATCAATGGTCCTGATAACCACACGGCGATGTGTACACTGGAGATATTTTGGTGCACACCTCAAGGAACTCTCCATGAAGCAGGCACACCACAGCATCAGCATTCCTTGTTTATCTAATATACATAGGGAAGAAAAGAAGTATACCTGATTATAGTTAAGGGCTTCTTCAGTGTGGTCCAGTGCGGCAATCGTTCCAACTGGCTGGCCACGAAAGTACACCAACGACTGCCTTAGAGATTCCCATGCTTCAGCAACCATGGGATGAGGCTCAAAGCAATGTTGAGAAATAGGCGTGCTCACATTGGACCTTCTACCGGGAGAAAACATGTTTTCAAGATGGTCCACAATCCGGAAGTGCTCAGCATTCCTAGAAGAATGGCGAGGTGATAAAGGCATGGACAACTCACTGAGGGACCCATCGAACGATCTTTGCCGTTCTATGGTCAGAATCTTTGGCTTATCCGCCATCCTCGAGAAGTCACATTCTTCAATCTCAGCTATACAGAGTGGATCAAGAGTCCTCGCAAATGTACCCGGAGATGCATCCATCGAAGCAGTAGGCATACCGGAATTTCTCCAAGAACAATTTTGTTACGTTCCAAAGCTTCAAAATCTGCATCTAACCGAGGACTATCAGAAAAATAAAAGAACAAAACATGGGAGTCCATATGTAACTAGGACTCCATTTTTTTTTTTTTTTTTAATGACCATGACCACACACCCTATGTTGGACAATCGTGCCAGACACATGTCGACCCTGCCATTTGGGAAAAAAGAACAAATACTAGTACTACATGTTGTATTGATGCTACTGCATTCTGCTTATGATTTTCTGAGCTTGTACCAACGTTGCAGGTGCAATTCCCAAACACTTGCATCTATGTCTTGGATTTCAGGAGGTGGAACATCAAATTCCCTTTACATATGCCCAAATCCATTTACTCTCACCCGTATCTAGGAATAAAAGCTACAATAATTATAAATATCACTTTGAACGTTTTCTTTCCACATACTTTCGCAACATGTACTAAAGAGGAATTACAATACGCCAGCCTGAATTAACAGCATTATCATTCAGGCCAGCATCATTTTCAAGTGTCTTTTTCATGGATCTAGATTGTTCACTTGTGGGCCAATGGACCAAAAGCTGTCTTTATGAAATAATCCCATTCATTAGATTTGTGGACTTCTTCTGTGCCAATGGATGCTCAGATGTTGTATTTATAATGATCAATTCTCAGGCTAAAATTTAGCTCACTAGCTGGGGTCTTTTTTATTTGTACAGTATCGTCTATTTATTTAGGGCCACCAGATGAACAATCTGGATCACTAATAGATGGGGCCCACCCATATGAAATGACAAAATGGACAAACATGCCAACAACCCTGTCCTAGTCAATCACGAAAATAATTCCATGACTGCTAAACCTAATCAAATTGCAGTGTACAAATTCCTTGAATGGTGGTGACCTGCACTCAAACTGGACCCATACTACAATGGTCCAAGATTCAAACCATTCATCAGCACCCTGGATAAACCAACTTCCACAAACCACATGGATCAGGCAATCCTACATCCAAGCTGTGGACGCCAGCATTCCATTCTAACATCCCATTCATGGATTGCCAGTAATACAAGTCAACCTCTCCCCTCCGTAATATCTCCGACTCAACCTAACTAGAACGAGTCACCCCTGACTCAACTCAGCACCGAACGAGTCCCGTCAAAGCAGGATTCAGAAAACCATGACCCCAATCAGCCGATAAGGTTCAAGATCATAGACCGCTGTGCGACGCCTCTAATGTTCTCCGAATACATCAAATACATAAACCCATTATCTAATTTAAGTAACAAAACACTACTGAATTACAGATTCAAAATCAATCCACACTCTCTAAAAATTCAAACATGAAGACATTCAAGAATTCAAAATTGATACACTAACACCATTCCACCCAACTATAATTCGACATCCAAACACCCAAAAAATGCAAGTTTCAATCACAATTCACATAAAAAAAATAAAAAAAAAAACCAAACACACCTAAAAGACGATCCAAAAATGCGAAATTTGTAAGCCTAAGTGCTACAAATGTAAGACTGTATAAACTATATATAGCTCTTCAGAATTCAGAAATTGGGTGGGTGGGGGGTGTGCAAAGCACTCACCTGTATAGCTGGGGTGCGCAGGTTAGTTATCCTGCGCTCCCTTTGAGCAATGCAGAAAGAAACATGTCCCACTGGCGACAGGCGTTTTGTGTGAAGCTGTTGTTTCCATCTATCATTGTAGGTGGGGATGCAGCTGGATGGTTAACCGGTTACTACCGGTTCCTGAATGGGATGACCGGCTGTGGCCGGTGGTCATGTGTCTGTTTTCTACGAGAGAATCGAGGAGATTTGGAATATCCTCCACGAGCTTGTCGCCTAACCTTCAAATTTTAGAAGGAAAAAAATGTACGGTCCTGATGCACGTAGTTAGTACGAGTGGGGCCCACTCTTAGCTGATGCAGAACGATGAATTGGTGGGCCCCACTTGAATGCGAATGCCCCAGAAAACATTGAGATTGGAGTGTCCCGTACATCTGAACTCTGGCCGTGTATCCTTTTTCGACCGTTTCCTTGTATGCCACAGATCAAAGGGTTGTAATCATCCGAACTATGAGATTTTTCGGAATACCCCCATCTACGTTAGTTACAATCATTTCAACGGTCTGGATCACCTAACCGTAGGCCCCATTTTCAATTTTCCACACTAAAATGATCCAGGACTACAGATCTATCATGTATAGGCATGCACACAAACTTCTGTACACGTGGGATGCGTGTACATTAATCCAAACCGTCCAAATCGTGGGATTCGATGCAGATGGTGCACTCTCCTTAAATTAGCTCGGTTGGATAAAGAAAGCTGAGTTTTTTTTTCCATATTGACCTTCAATTTTATGGCCACAAATCAGAAAGCTGATATTCATCGTTCAATTTAGGTTTTGATTTTGATGGATTGATAATGGGCCCCACAACTTGAATGCTTTAAGATTGAGATACATGTATGCCACGTGGAGATTAGCTGTCTCCATTGATTTGGATGGACATACCTTGTTCCACACATCCACACGCAACCACACATGTTAATGGTACACGTGTGCGAGATCCCAACTACCCCTTTTAGGTGTTACTCGGGTAACACCGTAATGGGTGCTTCGCTGACCGTAGGGCCCACCTTGATGTATATGTTGTATATCCACACCGTCCATCCGTTGTTTCATCTCATTTTAGGCTATGGTCCCAAAAATGAAACAGATCCAAATCTCTAATAGACCACAATCACCACCGTTTGCTGTGGTGTGGTCCGATATACACGTGTGCATGGATGGACGGCTTGTGCTTGAGATATAACGGACCACTTCTCTAAATGTTGGCGACTTATCCGATCTGCACGTGGGATAAGTTCATGGCAGCCTGTCCAATTCTGCCTCGTGTGGTTGCCCCCAAACTACAGTAGAAAAAAATTGATACTCTGAAAGAGTGTGATGGATGATACACAGTCATTTAAAATTCCAAGTAATGCGTACTAATTTATATTTATTAGACTAAAAAATAATAATTATATGAATATCAGATTGGTGTGGACATTTATTGGACGGTTATCGTGCAAGTGTCCAAAATCAGGGATTAGGACTGTCCAAACAATCATAGTTTTTGGATTGTATCATAAAATAAAGGTTATTTCCATAATTAGCAGTTTTAATTAGGATTAATATATGCCACGTGTAACAATTTCTAAGTGCCTGCGTATCAAGAGTCACACGCAGCCAAAGTATCAAAAACTCGCCTAACCAAAGAGACGGGTGTGGCTGTCGGTTGACGTTTTCTTTTTGTACTGTGCTGCGTTGTGAAGGTGCTACTCTACAGTGATAGTTCACCAACATTTTTAAATGCTGGTGACTCATCTGATATACACGTGGGATACGTTCATGGCCGTTTGTACATTTTATGAAGATATGATGGATGGTCCAAGGAACTGACATTACACTGATCAAACGATCTTAACCAACCTAATGGATGGCCCTGTAGTTTAAAATGAACGGTAGATCAGATGGTTAAGATCATTTGAAGAGTTTAGTTTTTGTCGATGTCCCTATCTGTAGTGAGGTCCTTGGATTGGATGGTGTGGATTGGCATACATGTATTCCAGTTGTGAGTGCATGAGTGGCTACTATTTAATGAAATGTTGGTGAACTATCACGAGAGTCAGCTCTAAAATCGAGGGGACACTTCCCAGTCGGCCACGTGGATCACGTGATCGTCAGCGACCATGCAAACGTCCAACCAGGTCGTGCTACGTACAGTTCTACAACAGGTAAGGGCATTAGATTAATGCAAGTGGGGCCCACTTTTTATTATTGATCCAAGCCGTTGGGACTTGCCATGGATGGTCCATCCACTAAAAAGCCAAACTGTGGGCCCACTTGCACTTCCTGTGATTTGTTTCTCAGCCACGAAACTTTTTTTTTTAAAACAGATTCAAATATTTTGTTTTGTGAAAAAATAGAAAATTAACAAATAATAGTATGTTTGAAAAATAGCAAACAATAGAAGAGTCCAACCAAAGTTTCTCATTGCTTTTTCCATTCTTTTTCATTTAAGACTCAGAATAATAAATGACAAAAGCACTTTGGTTTTATTTGGTTTCTGATTTTTTTATTTTTTTTATTTTTTTTGGAAATAAGATTTTCAGCTGTAATTTTCATGAAAATGCGTTTGGTCATGTCCTTTTCCTAGTTTTTTTTTTTTTTTTTTTTTTTTTTTAAGGAAACATTTTCTCAGCCGTTCATGGATATTATAATTTCTGAGGACGCGAAGCTATGTGGAGCCCATAGAGATGATCGTGACAAATCCACTCCATCCATCAGTTTTGCAAGACCACAATGTGAGAGGATTTTCAAAATCATGCATATCCAAAATCCTTTGGGCCACACTACATGAAACAGTAGGAACGGAAACGTCCACCGTTGCAACCTTTGAATCTGCTTGATTGTTATATTCCTGTCCTTCTGTGTTCTTTCAAAACTAATGGACGGAGTAGATTTGTCACGGGCATCTCTGTGGGCCCCACACAGATTCCGACTACAAGAATTTCATAGGCAATCCAAGCTCTTCCGAGTGCCAGGAAAACTCATAATACAATGGAAGCCCCATCCTTCTCTCTACAACCCTTCTTTCTGCACCGTCTCTCACACCACTCCATTGAAATTGTCTTCTCTGCCCTCCTCTAATCTCAACGGTGGACCCCACATGATAGACGGTCCAAATCACTAATTATACCTTTTTTCCAATATCATAACATCACATAGGATAGTTAGGATTTTTTGGGCGAGGAAAGCATTAAAGGTGGGCTTCACGTGATGTACAATGATTAGTCATTTTTCCTGTATTATGATATGGATTGCCCATTTCCTAGAAAGTGATCCAACGGTTAGGATGATACGATCAAAGTGACTTTTAGCCGTTCCCTTCCATTGATCAAACCGTTAACATCATCATAGCAGAGTGATTCTTGGGAAGGATTCACAATCAAAGAGTGGCCCCACATGATTTGTACCGAACGAGTATTATAAAATGATGTGTAGTCCATTTTCATATTAATGGCAGGGTGGCTAGGATGATGCAATTAAAGTGACTTTAGGATGAATGTACAATTAAAAAAAGTGGGCCCCACAAGAAGATGTATTGTAAAAGTCAATGATCAAACCTTTAGCATAATCAATATGGACCATTTATTTGCATAGCTACATGTTGATTGGGTGGTTAGGATCATCAAATTATAAGTCACTTTTGAAAAGCAAATGCAATCAAGGGTGGGCCACACATGATAGAAGAAATAGATTTTCACCTTCTCTAATGTAAATATAAATCATTTACCTTCTTAGAATTTGATCCAATGGCTTAGAATCATCCAATCAAAGTTCTTTTAGAGAGAGAAGGGAATCAAATTCGGGACACATGATGGAAGGCTTAGACAAATGATCAAACATTTTCCTACATGACCAATCAGGACTAACCTTTGTGTGTGTGTTCATCAGTGCTTACATTTGTGTAGATCAAAATTTAGGCCGGTCCATGTATCATGTGGCCCACTTATTTTTATATGATTGTTCATTGGAACATGGACCATCCAAGTTAGGCCCATAATATCAACTATATGAATTGCCCAAATCTGGGTTCCTTGATGATTAAGAAATTACAGGGTTTGCTATGGTCTTCTATTCAGATATTGGATGTCTTGGAAAACTAACCAGACTTGAAGATCCTTGCCGTCGAATCAGTGCCCTACAAAAACATTTAGAAAATGCATAAAATAGTGGACCCCACATGCATAAAATACAAAAACTATGGACCCCACATGCATAAAATCATGTCCCTCGTTTAAAAAGAAGAAGACGACAAATAGTGGTACTGAATTTTCTTTTGTGATTTTCTGATGATACTCAAGTGGAATTGACGGCTGGAATTTTAAAACTTTGAAGTTGATAAATCCAGGAAATAAATCCTCAAAATCAATTCCCCAGCCACCTACAAATGCATGGTTAAAACAAGACCAAAAACATTAAATCAATTGATTAAGCAGTTCGGATCATATCTGGTCGCCAGCAAAGTCCAGAATCCATTTTAACTTTTGGGTATCTTATTTATTTAGCTATTTCCAACAATTTTTTAAATATTCATTAATTCACTAAATACTTTAAATTTAATCATTAAACTAACTCAAGTTTTTTAATTATGGTCTGAATGTCCCATCCACTGATCTGTGGACATATTACACATCAACAACAACATAAACAACAATAATAATAACAATAACAATAACAACGACAACAACAATAATAATAACAATAACAACGACGACAACAATAATAATAATAAACCATAGCCAACAATGTTTAATCTACGGTCAAGAATAGTGAACCATGGGCCCACATTACGGAACTGGACGCACATCGAAGTTGTACGATCCGGTGATTCCTAATAAATCAAAATTTTTAAGATATAATTAAAAGAAAATAAACACAAGTTCTGTTGTACAAAATAATACATGAATCGAAATTGCCTGGAATCCCTAGCTCTCTTCAGTCAAAAACGGGACAAAAGACATCTCTGAATCCCCATTTAAACTAGAGCAGCATCTCCGCAATCTGTATTGCATTAAGGGCAGCTCCCTTGCGAATCTGATCGCCACAAACGAATATGTCCAACCTGTTCAGGAATTCCCACTTCCTTTAGTAAAAATGACTGGAGATTTCTGATATAATTATTGGACGGCTGTTACGAATCTTACCCGAGATTTCCGTCTTGGGATACATCACGACGTATCCGACCCACAGCAACATCATCTTTGTTTGATACCTGTAATCAACACAGCAAACATTCTGAAACAATGCACATGCACACAGATTATTTTCCATAATGGATGGAGAAATCTAACAATGATGAAGATGATGATGAAGCAAAATTGAAGGAATGGGACAGCAAGTTCAGGGACCTGTCCTTGGGCAAGTCAAAAAAAGGCCTCAGAAAAGAAGGGACAGATGTGGGACAGACAGAAAGGAGTGGGCGCCAGAGAATTCTTTTTCCCATGTGAACCCTGCTAAGCTTGAAAGAGAAGCCCATTCTCAAATAGGCTTAGAAATCGGCACCAAATTTCATGAGTCTATCTGCAATGCATAACCAAATGGTCCACCATTTCCTCGCCCCAAAGACAGGATACAAACATTAGGAATGATCTTTTTTTAATGATAGGGAGTGATCAGATTTCTACTAAAATGATAATCATAAGAACTTATCCCTTCCCACAATCCAAGCGACGGCAACCACCCCAGCAGCATGGTTTTAAATAAAGGTTTTGATATATGGCACCCTCCCCTTTGGCTCAAAGACAAATAAGACCCTCCTGCATGTGTTGTCCCAAAAAACACCTTCCATTTTACATCCGTAGGCAAAACATGACAGAACAATGTGAAAGCCATTATAGTCAACTGTTGACCACGGAAAAAGTTCACCCTTGGTTTGGGGATGGTAGGGTTTGGGTCTGGATTTGGGAGGAAAGAGAAGAAAGGTTGGGGTTGGGGTTGGGGTTGGGATTTTGGGGGTTTGGGAGGGGGTAATATTGTCATTTTTAAAAAGATTTTGTTAACCTCAGCATGATTAGTTTTTTCCATCCAAAAAATTGACAGCAGGGTGGCTTTTGCCAATATTTGAAAAGAAAAAAAAAAGTTTGATTTGGAAAAATGCACGAGGGTGTTATGTCTTTGAGCCAAAGGGGAGGGTGTTATGTGTCAAAACCTCTTTTAAATATCATCCAATACGACTCAGTATCACCCATCGTAGTGGTTACAATGGGGTAAAGGTATGGCCTGGTCCATTATGACATGTATTGGTTTCACTCAAGCATGGTTTTAAATCAGAAATCTAGCACACTTGAGGCTTGATGTATGAACTGGATGCATTCCAGATGCATCAATTCTCTACAACTTCAAAAAAAACACATCCTCGAGTAAGAGCCTGTATTGATCACTTGCCAGATTCCACCTTGTTATCCTATCTTCCTTGGCTTCAGAGACAGCTAATGGTGAAGGGTATTGATCACTAGACATAAATCGGCTCGATCATCCTCTGGCTGCAGATTTTCGTGTGTTGTTCTTTTGCCTCTTTTCAAACCATGCCCGTTCTTAGTCTTGCATTTTCCATGAGTATTTGCTCTGACTAACCCAGTCCTCATCGAGACGAGGCAGAGACATCCATCTCAATTTCAATGCATCCCTCATCAGAATTCACCATGCAACTATTGAATTGTCCGTAACTCACAACTGTCCCAGCTGTCCATCATTGGTAGATGTATCAAATGATTCATTAGTCCCTAGTAATGGTGCATCTGTTAACCATTCTTCGCTTTGCATTGAGACTTCATCTGATCCACACATTGCCCCATCAACAAATCAATCTGTGGTTCCATCAAGCAATCCAATGGTGGATTCCTCCCAGATCACTATGCTTTCCGCAAACACATCTTTCCCAGGATCTCCAAATACAAGGGATTGAGATCCCTTGTGTTGCAGTTCCTTCAAGTACTCCATGCAAATTCTTGATTTCTCTATCATCCTCATTCATCTTCTCAACCTCATTTTCTTTTTTACTGGGTTTGGGGGGGGGAATAGAAGAAAAGAAACGAAAATGAAAAAAAAAAAAAAATCCCATGAGTGGACGTTTTTCACTATGTTTGGATAGAAAAATAATAGGAGATTACAGGTAGTAATCATTACATTTTCCATTATCAATTTCACCCCCACAATATATGAGATTTCCACTTGCTATCCAAACAAGATCACCAAAAATGCAATCCATGGTTCAGTAGTGCCACGGAATCTTAGGGTATCCATCATTGGAGAATCATTAGATTCATTATGCTTTTCGTTTCCTTTCTTTTGTTTTCCCCCAATCAAACATGCCCTTGGGGAATTTGAAAACAAAAATAATAATAATAATAATAATAAAGGCTTGGCTTCCTAATTGGGAGAAAATGAAGAAAAAGGTTTTGAGAATGCATAAACCTGGGGAAAAAGAAATGAAAGAACTAAGAAACAAAAAGGAATGGAAATTTTTCTTTGATACGAAATTTGAATGTATCCAAATTGTATCTACATACCATTGACAAAGACCAAAAAATCAAGAGTTCTTCACCAAAGTTGATAATGAAACCCAGTTAATCAATCGTGCGACATGTGATGATATCACCCAAGCAACTAAGGCTACAGATGGAGCAACACGTGCTCAAAGAAGCAAAACATGTCTTTAACTCGTTGAAAGAAAAAAAAGACTTTTATTCACATCATAATTTATTCAATCCATACATACAGCATTAATTCTATAGCCGTGAGTACATATTTGCTAATTAAATGCAAATACAGTAACTAAAAATCCTATTGGTTATGAATTGAATAAAGAAAGCAAGAAAATAATTTCTTCTTTTCTTTAAGAGGTAACACAAAAGAAAATATCTCTATTGGCTACAATTTTCCTAGAATTATCTCTAAAACAATTGATGGAGAGTCCAACTTTCTAAAATTCCTCTCAAAGATATCTAGCTAAGGCCTCTTTTTCTTCTATACATCTGTTGACAGCTCGTGGATATGGACCGCTTATAGACCACCATATATACATAGTAGGTTGTGCGATTGCCTAAAAGACATCTTTCCAGTCTCATAGATTATACAAAGGGTCCTTATTTGGTCAGATTTCCTTTTATATCATCCCTAATGTCTTGTCTGAGATACAATCCATCCTTTTATATCATCCCTAATGTCTTGCACACCAACCATATGACTATGTAACATTCTACAGTTGCTTTACAAACACTAAACACAGCAAACAACTGATATCTAGTACTATTTAAAGCTGTTTTAGATAATTCAATGCCAACTAAAACTCCAATTCCAATTGGACTTCCATCCACATCAGTTACATAGGCTGTGATACACAACCATATGGATTTTCTTTCTTTTTTTTTCTGAAAGATGACGGCTTTTATTTAAAACCATACGGGTATTCCAGTGTACAGTTGATTATACAACTGAATAAATATACGGTTGCACATCACAGACTCAGAACTGAAGACTAACGGATATATACAATCAACAATAAATACTTTCAAAGTGCGCTTGTGTGGCCCACAGTCCAATTGGTCCCACTTATTAAGAATCTAACGCACATGAGGCCTGATGTGTAGACCGGATGCATCACATTACTTCAAGTGAACCATAGAGACACTAGAAGCAAAGATGTCATGGCTTTCTCCTTTTGTCATCCATGGGATGACCTTTCCTTGCTTCCTAAGCAAGTATATCAAAGCCAGCATTAACCACTCCACATACAAATGCTTTTAGATGTGTTCTACTTCTCATCTTCAACAATGACCAAAATCAAGTACTTTTATGCATGTTCTACTTCTCACCCTCAAAAAAGACTTATAGTACTTCTCAGCCTCGACAAAGTTGTCATCAAGAGGGGATAAGCCTAGAAATCTAGAAACCATGGGGGGGGGTGGTTTGTGTAACACCCCGTACTTTTCTGTACTCGGGTGTTACCACAAGAATCCAAAGTATATATATGTATGGGTATGCCCTGACCCTTCCCGCACCTCTTTTGTCAATATGTGCGCGACGCCTAGCGTCCCTGGTAGGGCATCGGACTAGCCGTGGTAGTACACACCCAGATGACCGAAGCCCCGAGACCCCAAAACCTCTGTCATGTCGATCACGCCATCCCCGCGCTCGCAATGGCGAAAACCGTGCGCCAATCCGAAACCCGAGCACAAATTTATGGTTTTTTTTATCTTAGACACTGAAAAGTGTGCAATTTGTGTGGCCCACCTAGGTGGACCACACCTATCACATGTTCTCGAAGTAGCCTTTCTTCTCTCTCTTGCAATTATTATACCTAATGATGACGCTTTGAAAAAACATTTCACCTAGGTAGGCCACACCCCGGTAACACTTTGAAGTAGCCTAAACATTGATACAAGTGATACTCCCCCTGTAACACCCCGTACTTTTCTGTACTCAGGTGTTACCACAAGAATCCAAAGTATATATGTATGTGTAATGCCCTGACCCTTTCGTACCTCTTTTGTCAATATGTGCGCAACGTCTAGCGTCCCTGACAGGGCCTCAGACTAGCCGTGCGTAGTACGCACCCAGATGACTGAAGCTCCGAAACCCCGAAACCTCTGTCATGTCGATCGTGCCGTCCTCGCGGTCGCAATGGCAAAAACTGTGCGTCAATCTGATACCCGAGCACAAATTTATGGTCTTTTGATTTTAGACCTTGAAAAATGTGCAATTTGTGTGGCCCACCTAGGTGGACCACACCTATCACATGTTCTCGAAGTAGCCTTTCTTCTCTCTCTTGAAAACACACACACACACACACACACACACACATATATATATATTGTAATGATGGTGAAATGTTTTTTTCAAAGTGTCATCATTAGGTATAATAATTGCAAGAGAGAAGAAAGGCTACTTCGAGAACACATGATAGGTGTGGTCCACCCAGGTGGGCCACACAAATTGCACATTTTTCAAGGTCTAAAATCAAAAGACGATAAATTTATGCTCGGGTATCAGATTGACGCACGGTTTTTGCCATTGCGACCGCGAGGACGGCACGATCGACATGACAGAGGTTTCGGGGTTTCGGAGCTTCAGTCATCTGGGTACGTACTACGCACGGCTAGTCTTGAGGCCCTGCCAGGGACGCTAGACGTCGCGCACATATTGACAAAAGAGGTACGAAAGGGTCAAGGCATTACACATACATATATACTTTGGATTCTTGTGGTAACACTCGAGGACAGAAAAGTACGGGGTGTTACAGGGGGAGTATCACTTGTATCAATGTTTAGGCTACTTCAATATTATATAACAGATTTAAATATCATATCAAATGCTTTTACATGCTTTCTGCCGATCATCCTTATCAAAGATCGTAAGCTGTCACCCAAGGCAGGCAATGGATGAGCTCGGCTGAATATGCACAAAACCTGCCATTCTACGTCAGACCTTGAGACCTTTTGAAGCCAGATAGTTGTCAGCCCTAAATAAGCTTGGAAATCTAAAGATCTACATAAACGGATCTGCAATCAAATCTTATTGCAATCAATTCCTTCATCCACTTTATGTTTATTATCTAACATGGAAGTCTCCAACTCTTCATCATAATGGATAAAAGGAACCTTCAACACTACGCAACCAATGCCATAAACAATTGATCCTTTCCTCGGATATACATGTGTAATTTCATAGCTTTTTAGTTTGCAAGAGAGATATTCAACTTTCATTTAATTCAATTCAGTGAATTCTCCTTTACTTTTCATCTCTAATTCAATTCAGTGTCGACCATATGCAATAATGAGATCCCCCACTTCACCATGTGTGTAGGAGAAATATATATATATATATATATATATATATATATATATATATATATATATATATATATAGAGAGAGAGAGAGAGAGAGAGAGAGAGAGAGAGAGAACCTCCAAAGGAGTCGGGAATTGATTGGAAGCCCGATCATCAATGACAACGACACCAGCAGAACTCTTGAGAATTTGCCTCGCAGTATCCTGACACAATCAACAAAGAAAATGAATAGGAAAAAATTACTAAGAATGGTAGAAATCCATCAGATAAGAAATGTGGAATAAAATTTACGAACATAATAAGTAACAGACTAAAATTCTCTTCATTAGATATTTTTCTATTAATATTTTCATTCAATCTTTAGTTGACAAGTGGTGACTAGAAACCAAATCAAATTTCCTGAAGAATTCTTTTTCAATTCAAGTAAAACTTTCTACAGAAGTTTTTCCATTACCACGAATTCTATTATGAACTTTTCATTAGCATCTGTACTTAGATATTAATAGTCTATGTGAACATCTATGCACTATTTTAAGGTTTCCAACACACTTTTACCAGCATTTAAATTTCAATACAGGCTTTCACACTCAATCTATCTATTGCAATAGTGATGATAATGCCTAATTTCCATTTTAAAAGATTACCAGTCCAAAAAAAGATACTTGGAAATGCAGTCTTCTGTCAAGTATGCCACTCCAACCCTTTGTAGAGGTTTGCTAATCCCACAATATGCAAGGCAACCCATGTAAAAGCAACCACATGTGCCAACCTGGCAGAACTGTGTGAGATTTAATCTAATCCATCCACCAGATGGGTCCTTGTGGTGCCCTATCTAAAAGTTAGGCTGGTTCACTCATCAGGCGGACACAATTTCAAAACAAATAGACAGCTAAAGAAAACATGACCAACTTTTTTAAAGCTCTTTGTTTGTTCAAACACTGCCAACCTAATGAGTGGATGAGCCTGATTTTGGGACAGGGCATCTACACAACGAGACCTGCCTAATTGACGGCTTAGATGTTGCAGTTGCACATATCTTCCAGATTGGTACATGGGACGGCAGTTAGATGGGTTGCCATATAGAAGTGTGTGGAGTTAGCAAAGTTCCCTTTTATAAGCCATCTAGGTATTCTTAAAGGAACTCCATTTACTAAAACAAAGCCAAAATTCATCAGCAAAAAAGGGACAAAACGGATAGAAATATGCCTGTGCATTGGACTTAATTGTTTGATGTCCCTCAAAATCAAAATAAGAATGCACACAAAAAACAATGGTGAATGCAAAAAGCCTAGGAACAATCGACAAATAAAATAGAGAACCATCACCTACAATCGGTTTGTATGGGACGAACCATTTCCTATGCCTTCTGAATTTTATTTTCCACTTTTTTCCTAGCAAATATAGGATATTAAAAAAAAATGGAAAAATGGGTCATTGAATAAGCTAACATATGACCGGCTGTAGATGATCAGTTCTCATTTCTCAATCAAATACAAGAGGGGAAAAATGTGAATTACAACTACCTACAATAGAAACAAAAAATCAGAAACTAGATCGGAATAAATAAAAAAAATAGATATCCCTATTACATGCATATCTAACATTTGAACCTTTTTTACAAAGATGAATCTTCAACTGCCTGTTTGGATTGGGTATTGCCATGGTAATGCAACGGAAAGTACCAGTATTGTGATTTTACCACCACAAAACCAACTATGCAATCGTCGGTCAATTGCAGATGTTTTCAGGAGGCAGGTAAAGGAATTTGTAATCATTGCGTTTTCAACTGTATTACTGTCAAAATCTTGAATCCAAACAGACCCAAAGTGTTTGGATTTGATAATTTCACAGTAATACCATTGAAAAGTGTCACCATTACCATTTTATGCCAATAAACTAAACACGACAATTGTCGGTCAAATACAGATGTTTTTAGGAGACGGGTAAAAGAATTTGTGCTCATTGTACTTTTCCAATACATTACCATGGTAATCCTCAATCCAAATAGACTCTTAATGTTTTTGTCACCAGAGTTTTCTATGTAATAGTGCATTTCAACTACTACCCATTCTAGTGAGAGTGAGTAGATAATACTTAAGCATGAAAGTTAATGAAAAATGCCCCCAACTAACACTGCAACTGCGCTAGGGTGGCCCAAGCTGAACCCAATTCCAACACGCTTTCACACATGTACATTACCAGAGATGAGCTTTCAAGATCACTAAATAAATGAGTTGGGCCTAGCTCGAGTCTGCCTTTAGGCCAACAATTCAGCCTGGGCAAGACCTAGTTATTTAATAGTAATAGGCTGAGCATTTTCCTAGTGGGCCCAGGCCATCCTGATGAATTCCTCAGCTTATCAGTGCAGTGGACTTGGATCAGATCCTAGGCTCATGGGATGTACATGGACAGGATCTGCCAGGCTTAGCCCAGCCCAAATGCAACCTACTGGCAACAGCAACCAGCAACTATCTTCCGAAGGAATAATGTGGTCTAGGAGCAACTCCATAATCCACACTATACTTCCTTTCTCGAAATTACATTTAACTGTTTACTTGAGATGAGAAAAGAATAAAAAATCTAAGGGAGAGGCAACAAAGATCTGACAGGAAGTCACCCTCTTGTCACTCCGCCTTTGCTAAACCCACTACCTTTTCTTTTCTTTTTTCTAGTTAGTCTCTCTTGGTTCACACTTCACCGCATTACCTCATCAAGTGGCTTCTCAAATTGGAGATTCACGGCCTCAGCATGTGCACGCATCACAGGTACTCGTATGCATGTGGCAGTCACCTTGACATTCTCATCATTCTACAAAACATATTAAACAGCAGACTTATATATGGCTTCTACCAATCAAGAGAACTTGAAATGAAAAATAGAATATATATATATATATATATATATATATATATATATATATATAACAGTTCGGTGTCAAAGAATAGCATCCATCAAAAGTTACCCAGATTTTCTGCGTCTCTTTCACTAATTTCATCTCCTCCTCATTATACCCATTCGAAAGGACTGGTGCATTGTGAGAGAACAGATTAAACGCATACTGCATCAATTGCACATATTAAGACATGAATCTTGATGTACCAAATGAGGTCTAATACGACATATATCAAAAGCAGCAGCATTTTTTTTAGTTCACCCCAGCAATGGTATAGATGGGCGCCGCCTACAGTAACTAAGACAGAGATCTGGTGGGTGGCCCCGCCACTGGATTGGTATGTGATAATATACATCAACCTATCATAGCCTCCCAATGAGAATAGACAATTACAACCAATGGTCTGCATTTAACAAGCACCTAATTGGATGTGTAAAATCACACCGTGGAGGAGATTTTGGCATATTCTCCATCTTCCATGGAGTGTACCATATGAACATTATGGACACCAAAAGATGTGCCCAAATGTACGGTTATACTTTGGAAGCTCGATCAAGCATTATATATTTCCTCAGAAAAAAAATAGCTTCACATGGATTCGATCATCCAGATTTCAGATAACAACCACTTTGAAACTAGCAGATACCTGTTGCTTGAATATTTTACATGTTGGCTGCTTGCCCTCTAAAACCTACAACAAAGAAAAAATAATTTCCATAAGGATACTATTTATATAGATGGGGCTTTATATCAGGTATAGTGAATGGCAAGATGGAAAATATGAAATCAGAAAACCTCCCGAGTCTGCAGTTCAAGCTCTTCCATTGCTGCAGCACCGGCACCGCTAGCTGCCTGATACGTGCTAACAACCATTCGCACTACCTGACACATGCGACATATCAATAGCCTCAGTGGCATTAGATTCTAAACATTCCAGAAGCATAAATCATGCAACCAGCCAATGATATAGTCATCCACTTGATGGAAGTGTGGGAAAACCAACTGCAAACCAGACTGAAAAAGACTGCAAGCATTTAAGTTCACCCACAATCATAAACAGGAAACCGTACCCAAACATGCACGCATGCGACCTTCAGCAGGAAAATGCCTAATTGAACATGACTTCTTGCCCACATGCTCCGACAACACATCGCAAACATATACGAAATCCGGACCACTCGTCAGCTGGGCCAGATCATATATGGGCCATGGTCCAAAATCAGGCTGGCTAGGCAATCCTAACAATTTTAGAAAAGAAGTATGACCGAGACCCATCTTTTGCCGATTTCCAGTCAAGTGGGTAGAATTGTCGACTGGGCTTGCTTTTTTCTTCAAGAAACAGTCCATAAATGATGTGGGCCAATGGACGACTAATCCAGATCTGGTATATGTTTGCCATGTTTGAGAGAACTTGAGTGGAATAACATGTGCAAAAGCTGTGCACAAGCATTCCTCAAATTTCAGATGTATTGAGAGAAGAAACCAAAAGCAATTGTATACCTTGGCATGGCGGTGGAGAGGGGTGGCAGCCATCAAGCATATGATAGTGGAGCAATTGGGATTGGCAATGAGAGCCCCCTTACCAGAGCCAAGCCTAATGCCAGCCATTGCTTGAGGATTGACCTCTGGGATGACGAGCGGCACACCTGGGTCCATCCGGAAGGCTGAGCTGTTATCAACAACGATGCAACCCTGGGAAACCGCAATGGGCCCAAACTCCTTGCTTATGGATCCGCCGGCGCTGAATAGGGCAATGTCAATGCCATCAAAGCTGTCATTTTTGAGCTCTTCAACGACGTACTCCTTTTCCTCGAAGGATAGGCGTTTTCCTGCAGATCGTTTGCTAGCCAGCATACGGATGCTTCGATAGGGGAAATCACGATCAGATAGGACACTAAGGAACTCCTGGCCAACGGCACCAGTAACGCCTACAACAGCCAGAGAAGGACCGGCTTCATTGAGACCCATCCGTACAACAAAACTCCGGTTGCGGCCATTGCTGCTGTTTCTTCTTCCCCAAAAAACATTACTGCTGGTGATAGGGTGGTGATAAGCAGCAGCCCACATTTTTCTATTTCACACTTGTGGGGGTTGGGGAACACCTCACTTTATAGCTGACCTTCAGAGAAACAGGAAAAATGTCACTGAGTAGTAAAGAGAAAAGGCTACATCAATATATCAGGAAATGTTGTAAGGATAAGTTAAGGGATTTTTATGAAATGCCATCCATTTTTTTGCATAATACCACCCAAAAAAATTCTTGAGATATCAGCACCCAAATTTTATGGGTCTCTTTATGTAACCACATCCCATCACATCCAAGTGGATGGCACAGTTCCTAAAAACATATTTGATCGAACCATCTTTACCTATCTGATTATTGGCATATCAAATGGACAGTAAAAGATAAAATGGTCAATAGCGTCGGTCTAATTAGCAAAATTAGATGGTTAATATCAACCAACCAAGGAAACTTCTAGGACATATTAGTGCACAATTTAGAGAGTTTAGATGCCAAATGTATGATGAATGAGACACCACTGCTTAGAAATATAGTAAAATAGTTGTGGTCCAAATTTCGAGCAAAAAGCCAGATTATTGCTGTCTTCTTCTCTGCATACATTTTTAGGCTAGCTCCATCCACTAATGGATCAGCTATTTGGACATTTTGGGTTGCCATACAACGCTACCATGTGTCTGGTTGAAGAGTCAAGACCAATTCTGAAATGGTGGTGCACTGTCATGAAAGTCTAGTAACCAATCACTAACAGCTTGTTTTAATGCAAACTTAGCATGCAACCTCATTTTTCCTGGACGCAGATTGCCTGGTGACCCGACTCAGTGGGGCCCACCATGATGTATGCGTCCGTTTTGACAGCTCATTCTAGGGAATGAGGCAGATCCAAGGCTCAAGTGGACCACACTACAGGAAACAATTGGATTGAAAGGCCTATTGTTGAAAACTTCTAGGGGGCCACAGAAGTTTTGGATCAAGCTGTTATTTGTGTTTTCCCTTCATCCAGGTCTGTGTGACCTTATGAACAGGTTGGATGGCAAACAAACAGTATGGTGGACCCTAGAAAGGTTTCAACATTGGATATCATTATCCCCACTGATCCTGTGGTGTGGTCCACACTTGAGCTTTGGATCCACCTCATTTTTGGGCTCATGCCCTAAAATAAGCTGGCAAAATGGATGGACGGCGTGTATAAAACACATACATCACGATGAGCCCCACAAAGTCAGGTCAACAGGCAATCTGCGTCCATTTTTCCTATGATCATATCACATTTGGTGTAAATCTAACCAGTGAAAAAGTTGGCCCACCGTTGAAGATCGTTGTACTAACTAGTCCACTGAATTATTGAGCGAATTGAAAAATGAACTAAATAAGTCTACACTAATGAACTAAATAAGTCTACACTAATGAACTAAGAAATTTTGAAAAGCATCAAACTACGAATTACAAATCCAAACTCGAATTGGTTGAACTGCGATTTGGGTAACTATGTGTTGGCTAGATGGGGATTGATTACAACCCCCACCTGTCCCAAGCTCGGAATAGGCAGGGTTCTGAGGGGTACACCGTGATGTATGGTTTTATCCACACCATCGATCCATTTTGCCATATTACTTTAGGGCATAATCCAAAAACTAAGGCAGATCCAATGCTCAAGTGGATCACAGAGTGGGGATTTTGTTGAGATTTGTGAATCTCAAATTACAGATTTACAATTATAGTAAAACATAAGGGAATTGGAAACCAAAAAAATATAAATATTAAGAACACGTTGAAGCACGTGTAAACATGCGGTCCTTATAGCGTTATTCGCCCCTCCTCAAAGTAATTGAGACTGCCGACAAGTTGTAGGCAAATGGCTTCCAAGATACGACGAGCTTGTGCGTGGTCCTGTGTTTAGCAAATACGAAGGAACCACCGGTGGAACTCTATAAACACAGTTTTACTGGCAGATGAAAACTAAAAGGAAAAAAACCCAAATAAAAAGAGAGATAGAAAATTAGAATTTGCTAGGCTGGGTTAGACCACTGCACTGGTCTGGTTCTTATGGACCTTTTGGTCTGGTAGTCTTAGGTTCGTATTGAACCTGCTGGCTTAAACAGAGAACACTTGAAGCTTGTTGGTTCAAATGTAAGAATGAATCAGATTACTTGTGATTGTCGAATAAACCAGCCAAGCTCTTTTTATATGGGCAAGGGTGGCTGGACGCTTTGGTTTGGAGTCATAAAACCAAAGGACTATTTCTGACAGTTGGAGAGAAAGGAGCCATTATTGGCAGTTTCTGGCCATTTTGCATGTGGCTAGTTGCATGCTAGCCGTTTAGACACAGTGGCTAGCCGTTTCTGACTGTTGGGTGCAAAGTGCACCACTAGCGCCTCTACAGCCATACTACCTCACACGCCCACGCCCTCACACTGAGACCGAGACCAAGCTTGTGCACGTGTTCCAATGCGAAGGAACATGCAAACCTCGGTGCTCCTCTGTCTAACCAAGCAAATTATTATGGTACTCAACACCCTACTTATAAAGTAGATTTTTTCTTCTATACTGTTCGATATGGGACTATTCCTAAAGGGGAATAACCAAGTCTTTTTCACAAACACTTTATATGTTATATGTTTTTTTTTAATATTTTTTAACCAAAACATTTTTCATAACAGATTTAACGCCCACTATTAAAAGTTTCTTAGGAGCCACAAAAGTATTGATCAGTGGTGTCAGTGTCATTTGTGTTTCCCCTTCATCCTGGTCTATGTGACCTTATGAACAGGTTGGATGGCAAGTAAACATAACGGTGGACCCTGGGAAGGTTTCAACAATGGGCGTCATCATCACCTTTGCTTCCTGCTTATATCCTAAAATGATATGGCAAAATGGATGGACGGTGTGGATAAAGCCCATACATCACGGTGGGCCCCTCAGAGCCCTGCCTGATCCGAGCTCGGGATAGGTGGGGGAAGTACCCAATCAGCGTCCTTGTTGGTTATTTAATTTGAGTTAACCTGTGCCACGTGTACAATCTCTGAGTTCCTGAGTATCAACCACAGAGCATCAAATAACTCCACTTTCAGTAATTTGCTCGAGGAAATGCCTTTTGCATTTATCTCTCTGGACACAAAATGCAGATCATGGAGAGAGAGAGAGAGAGAGAGAGAGAGAGAGATGTACCTGATAATGATCGGAGGGCCTCAGAAGAGTCCGCTGTCAGGGTCGAACCGGCGTCGGAGAAAGAGAGAGAAGGAGAGAGAACGTCGTGAGAGAGGGTGAAGATGGTAGGGTTTAGGGTTTTATTATGAAAACACTTGCGGACGGACGCGGTTTAGCCACTGACAGGTTGAGTAGTTATCTCGCTACTGAAGTGACGTCACCAACTTCTGGGGCCACCGTGATGTACGTGTCATATCCACACCGTCCATACATTCAGAGAGATCAATTTAGGACATGAGCTAAAGAATGAGGCAGATCTAAATCTCAAGTAGACCCCACAGAAAAAACAGTGGGGACAATGATGCAACCCTTGAACCCTTCTTAGGGCCCACCATGATGTTTATTTAAGATCCAACCTGATCATAAGTTCACATAGACATGGAAGAAGTGAAAACAAAAATATCGGCTTGATCGGAAACTTTTGTGGCCCCAAGAAGTTTTTAATGGTGGGAGATCAATCCCCACCGTTTTCCTTGGTGAGGTCCACTTGAGCTTTGTATCTTCTTCTATCTTTGGTTCATGTCCTAAAATGATCTCTCCAAATAGATGAACAGTGTGGATACAACACATACATCATGCTGGGCCCATAGAAATTAGTGATGTCACTTCAATAGCGAAATGGCTACTCAACTTGTAAGTAGCTAATCTGCGTCCCTTGCGTCCACACTCGGTCACTTAAATTAAGAGTTGTTTTGGCATTTTTATGTCAAAAAGTTAATTTTGAAGAACACGCACGACAAATTCTGACGCAGGAGGCCTTCGAAGGCCTTAAGTTAGGTAGGCACACCGTGGTGTTTGTGAGAAATCCACCCCGTTCATCATTTTTTCATATCATGTTAGGACATGGCCCAAAATGAGGCAGATCCAAAAATCAAGTGGGCTGCACGAGAGGAAAAAGTAGGTAGGGAAACACCTACCACTTGAACCTCTGTAGGGTTGACTATGATGTTTATATGCCATCTATGTTACTTTTATAAGGTTCGATAAACTGAAAGCACAAACATATTAGCCTAATTCAAAACTCCTTTGTCATAAATGTTGCAATAGTGAGCCTTCAATTCACTCTTTTCAGTCTTGTAGCCCACTTGATTTTTGGATGTCTTATTTTTCACTTCATTCCTTCCGGTCGTGCTGCCCACTTAGTTTTAGATCTGTCTAATGGGGTTTTTCCTCCTTAGTCACAGAGGAGAGAGAGTACAACTTGGTGAGGTCAGACAACCGAAATTTCATCAGATGAAGCATTTTGCTGCTGAACTGTTTTTACAACAGTTGGGCGCCCGACGGTCAGGTGACCGAGAACTCAATAATCGAGATTTTTCTTCTGAAACCTACTGGACAGATTTTGGCTTGGGTGGGCGCCTGATGGTCCACTGGCCGGGCGCCTAACCCGACGCAGACTGCTTATATGCAGTTTCCTTTTCTGAGTCTAATACTCTGGTTCTATAGTTAAGGGAGTTCCAAAACAGGATTAGGGATTCCCAATAAGGGTTTAGCACGTCCAAGGTGAGAGAGAGAGAGAAAAAAAGATGAAGAGAAAAAGAGACAAGAGAGATAGGAAGCTTGTTGGTAGAGGAGGCTTTGCTCGCGAAGGTGATTCATGGTGCAACGACGTCTCGGCTCTTTAACGTCCTCGTGCTCGAGTGAGATCTCTCTGTTTTCATAGTTCTCTTATTATTTATCAACTCCTACATGAGTGATGAAGGTTTGATCCAAGCGGTGTGTGCTTATGATCGGTTATAAATGATTCTCTGAGATAGTGGATTGTTTGTCTAGACGAGGTCCTGTGGTTTTTACCTCTTCGAGGGTTTTCCACGTAAAAATTCTTTGTGTTGTGTGATTAATGATTTATCTTTGATTATTGCATTATTGTATCCGATAATGCTAGTGTATTGGGAGGTGAGATCCTAAGGCTTGTGTGAAACGCACACAACACTGTCTTAATTTGAAGCTCCAGCAAAAGGCTTTGACAGGCAATCCGCCTCAAAAAATTGTCCCCACTAGAGTGTTGTATCTACCTAGTCATGCGTTAACATGAGACGCGGATTAGGTGGTGTTGCCCACAACACCTCACAGGTATGGTGATGTGTTGGGTGCTGTGGGGTCCACTGTAATGTACGTTTTATATGCTATTAGCCAATTTTACCAGTTCATTTTAAGCCATGGACATGGAAGCTAAAGTGGACCGCACCATTGAAACAGTGGGGATAGTAAGACCTAGATGGAAACCTTCCTAGGCCCACAATAATATTTATTTACATCTAACCTGTTGATAAGGTTATTCAAACCTGGATGAAGGGAAAACAAAAATATCATTCGCCACCACAAAAAGTTTTGAACGGTGGTCATTCAATCACCATTATTTTTTTTAGGGTGGTCCACTCGAGCTTCATATGTGCTTCATTTTTTGGCATAATACCTTGAAATGAGCTTGCAAAATGTGCAAGCGGCATGGATATATAAAACAAATACATCAAGGTGGGCTCCACAGTGCCCAACACATATCACCACACATGTGGGCAACAGCACTTGATTCACATTCCTTAACATGATATCGCAAAAGGGGTATGTTGCACACATCACATGTCAACAACAAGTCAGGTAAGATCATATATACAATCCATCAATTAGACAAGCTCCAAAATTAGGTAGATGTTATTGGTTATGGTTAGGTAAGGTATTGTTTGCAACACGAGAGTGGCTCTAAAACACTCGGCTGACATTTTGCAAAGCATCCACTTGTTTCTAATGTTAGGGCTCAACCTCTAAGTGGAGCATATTAATTTTAGGGAGAACATGGCGGGATCAACTGATGGATGGATTTGATCCTAAGTCGACGTGCTAAGATCACAGAGATGTGGAGGCATATGATTATATTCTCATGTGTTTATAAGGGACGATTTATTTTTAATTTCTCGTGTAAATACTTCGCTCGTTATTAGCTTTTAATCTTGTTTAGAATTTGTGGGTATTTCTATTGACCACTATTTTCAGTCACACGTGCTAGACATGTGCGGGCTTGTTAGAATTGAGTGTACAGCTTGATTCCAACTGAACAACTTTGACCCCTTGTGTTGAAACAGGCAAATACGTCGAACTTCACCGTATATGACCGTAATCTGCAAATATTAGTTGCCTATTAAACTACTCGTAATATGTTATTTATATCAATCAAGCGATTATCGAAGGGTGGGGTTCATCCTCATAAGATGGGTCACACCTCTGTCTTCCATATGAAAGGACTTTTGAGAATATAAGAATGAACAGAATAAATACTTCAGTCAACCAGGGGAAGCAATCACATAATGCTTTTCTGAATGAAGAACTTACTTGTACTCTGTATTAGAGCTAAGTCCAGCGGATGAGCACCGACTTTGATTACAGCTAAGGACTACAATTGTTTATAATTACAAAGATAAATTGCAAGTTACACTAGGAAACATAAAGTACTTGGTTATTTTATAAAATATAAAAGAACTAATTGCACTATAAAATGTAACCAATTGATTTATGCTAAGGAACACAAAATAATTTTGAAAGATAAATTGATTTAATTTAATTTGTTGTTAGTGGTGTTGGACCCCTTCATTTGTTACTTTCGTTTGCTTTTATAGCCTTAAATCCTTCATCTAAATACTTTCTATGTTCTAAAGGTTGTTGTATTCATTTCAGCATTACCACCCTTCTAGGGACTTCTTTCATTTCTCTACTTGACACATGTCACGATAAGTAATGGCCTTCTAGAGAGTTCTTTCCTTTCTCTACTTAACGCATGTCCCGCAACTACTTGTTGCATACCTCAATCGCCCGCTGCCTTGGCTGTAAACTACAATCGGTCATCGCCTTGACGTGTTTAAGGACACGTATCCTCATTTAGATTGACTCCTCTGAGATTGGTAAGAAATAGACGCCAATATTGAACCCTACGTCGTTTTCCTTATAATAAAAGGTGAATGCGACATTGATTTTGTTTCCAAATTTTGTCCCCAAGTGTTTCTGACTGCACATTTTCAATCATATTTTGATCATTTGTTCTCATATTGACCTTTGTTTGTTGGAGACTAAATGGAAATGCATTTAATGCCTTCGTTGTATCGAGTATTTCCTCGATCGGCCGGTCATCAACAAAAAAACACTCATTATCGAGGTATTCGGTCGAGTTGTCGAAATTTTCCATGTTCCCCTTGCCCTCTTGCACGCTGGCTCGCTATTTGGCACAATAAATACAAACACTTGATCGGAAAATCAGTCGTCTTTGTCGAAAAATGCCAAAGTCAGCCAAGGAAATAGAAATTGTTAGTCAATCCATTCAAGATACAACTTATGGTAGACAAAAGTGGCAGTAGTGTTGCCAAGAACTTGGCCTGCCACTTCTTCATGATAGTAAGAGCCATGTTGAATTATTATTGGTGGACCGAGCTCTTCGACATCTCCTTCCATCTTATCGGATTAGGATGTACTAGCTTGGAGGCTTGTTGGAAGAGTTAGCACCATGTTGCAGTAAAAAATAATTAGCGAAAATTATCCAAAAGCAATTTTCAAATTTGTTATAAGCAACCTCATATTGGTCGGAGAGAGTGTTGGACTCTCTGTGCATGGTCTCTCTCTCTCTCTCTCTCTCTCTCTCGGGCCAATCTAACATATTTTGTATATCCTAAATCGGAGCTAGATGAACATTACGCTGTTATGGTGGAGATAATGGGGCCGAAATTCCCACAGTGCTAACCTCAATATTTGGAACATTCAAGTGAGGTTTCACTTGCTCTCTTTTAGGGGTGAAAGTCATCAATCGGTTTATGCTCTCAGCTGATTTGGCCATCCATCCATCGAAATTTTCACGTTTAATCCGAGCTTACTCAGCATAGCCGAATGAAAGCTCGGCTTCAATGATTCAATGACTAATGTCTAGTTGTTAATCAAGGTCCCACCATTATGTTTTCTTAAATAGGGTCCACTGGACGTGCAAAAAATGTTGCCCACTATTTTCAACTTGTCAAATCACCACTTTCTCTAAGGGTGGAGGGACACTCACAACTCACACCATAAACGGCCCTCGTGGGAGAATATATTATCGGTGGCATATTTGCTACTTCTGGGATTTGAACACAAGACCTTCCGCTCTGATACCATGTCAAATCACCACTTTCTCTAAAAGCTCAAACTGTTAGAGGATGGCATATCAATGTATATCGAGGGACTCTAACATAACCACACACGTTGGACAGGTGTGGGCGTGCCAAAACCATTTGTATGGCTTGATTCCAATAAAATAACTTTGACCTCAAGCATCGAAATAAGCAGATATGTTAAACTTAATAGTATATGACCGTAATCTATGAAGATCGGCCACCTATTCAGCCACCCGCAATATGTTATTTATGTCAATTGAGCGATTACTGAAGGGTATGGTCCATCTTCTGAGGATGGGTTACACATCTGTCTTCCATATAAAATGACTTTTAAAAATACAATAATAAACAAAATTCATACTTACAGTCGATTACAGGGGGAAGCGGTTGCAGAATGCTTTTCTGAATGAAGAACTTATTTATACTTAAATTAAATATAAGTCCAGCATATGAGCATATACTTTGATTATGGTTAAAGACTACGATTGTTCCTAATTATAAAGATAAATTGCAAGTTACACGCTAGGAAATGTAAAGTACTTGGTTATTTTATGAAATGTAAATGTAGACACCCCACCATCGGGCATAATTAAATCTTCGTCTCTTCTCGAGCCTATGGACGCGTGGCACCGTTTGAATCACATTCGGGATCTTTGGCAGATCCTGCTTTGATCATTTTGGACAAGTGTCCGTCAGCCCTACTAGGTCGATGGTTTTCTACCTCTATACAAACATGCATCAGGTCCCCTGTTCAGAGAAAGACAAACATTCGACAAAAGATGTGTTATAACATTTTTCTGATTTCTTGGTTTCCACCTCTCACGACGAGGAACCTCTGCCACTAGGGATACCCTGTAGCAATCATAGTCTCTCCCCAAGGATCTTCCTCGGCCAAAAACTAATAGTCTAGTCATAAAAGTCAGTCGATCATTACATGAGTAGGGTCAGGATCGGGGGCGTCCGACTATCCCATTCTTTACTCTGAAAATGGTGTTTGACCCCTATTTTCTTTCTCACACCTCAATCAAGCTCAAAACGCAGTTCATTCCACATATTTTCTCTTCAATAAAATATTAATCTCTTTTTCTTTGTTTACATTATTTGTCTATTATTTCTGTTTCTTTTTATTTTATTTGCCTGCCCAAGGTATCACCCATGTGAAGCAAGGTTAAGACTTATTCATTTTACATGCATGTCTATTTTATTTTGTTTTGCCTGCCCGGCCCTCTTGTAGGGTTATACATAGTACGACTGCATGACTAACCCTTCTTGCAGGTACGTGATTTTTTGAAATTTTCACACCCCCTTAAAGTAGAGACCGTACGTAGGTATGGGCGAGAGAAGGTGCCTAGCCCCTTCTTCTCTCGTAACAGAGACTCCGATCTCTATGATCGCATGCCAATCAGAGAGTCTTTCGGTTTAAATGATTTTAATGGTTCTTCGACCTTACTAGGAAAGTTTACGGCTCTGCCCGACCATAAGTTAAAACTACCAAATCGGCTAGTGGCGACTCCAATCATTTGAAACGTATTATTCTGACCATTTCAAAAAGGTATTACGTAATCAAGGCAAACCAAATAATTCGTATACATTTGGCTGTCGTCACCCTAAAAAAGAATCAACTGCACATGTATAACAAAAAGACACATCTAATGAAAGTAATCTTTCAAACCGCATCGCACATTCGAGCTGCAAGCACGTTGTCGAGGAGAGGACGTTCACAGTAAATAAATTGATTACACTTGAAGTAAATTTGAAAGATAAGTTTATTTAATTTGGTTTGTTGTTGTTGGTGTTGTCCCTTCCTCTATTGCTTTAATTTGCTTTTATAGCCCGGAATCATTCATCTAGATACTTTTCATGTTCTAACGACTACTGTAACCATTTCAGCACTACCACTATTCCAAAAACTTCTTTCATTTCTCTGCTTAACACATGTCCTGGTAATTGTTGGCCTTTTAGAGACTTCTTTCATTTCTCTGCTCAACACATGTCCCGTAACTGCATACCTCGATTAGTCGCTGCCTTGGCTGTAAACCACAATCGGTCGCTGCCTTGATGTGTTTAATGACACGTATCCTCCTCTGGATTGGCTCCTTCAAGATCGATAAAAAATAGGCATCAACATTTCCATCTTCAAAACTAGTATGAAAGAGTTAATTTAAATTTGTGGGCCCTATGAGACCTGAGTTCCCGAATGTTGGTTCGTATACCAGATAACCATTGGCCCCAAAAACCTTGTGACTTGACTGTAGTGTTGTTCCGTTATCGAGCCGCAAGTCACATCTCAATCCAATGTCCAAATTTTAATACATAGACTTAGACAATACTATAAATGATAATTATGTCCTTATTTTATTTGGAGGTGGGTCATCACCGAAATTCTAAATCCGTTAAGTCCGAAAGCCTAGCCGTTGTGACCGTAGTCGAGTTACGAAACTACTTGTGAAAATGGCTCGTTAACCTAAATTATAAGTTACAAATAAAAATGCACATGTATATTTTGATAAAATTCATGGAATAACTCAAATAACCTCGACTTTTTCTAAATCTTTGGAATACTTTTATTTAAAATCACCTAAATAACATTTTTTTATTTTCACCACACCCTTGAATTTCTCAAAAAGTTTATAAAGCGTCCATCAAACCCATCTTTCTAGACAAAAAGGCTATTTTAAAACTCTTTTCAAGTCCAGAGACATAAAACCCTCAATCAACAACTCATTTTCAGCACTCTTTTTCCATTCATTATCTTTTTAAATTCTTACTCAAATAGAGATGTCTTTCTTGTCTCAATAGAAATTTCAAAAATCTGGTCACGCACTTATCTTTTTAGGTCATAAGAAATATAAGGCAAGTAGGGACTAAGAAGTAATCTTAAACTTGTGAAGGAAGAAACTAAGTTAGGAAGAGGAAGAAGAAAAGATAGTAGAAGCTAAGTTTTGATTGGTTGGTGCTACATTAAGTTTGAAATTCAATCTTTCGATTGTTACAGGTGAGTGCATAGATTAAGAATACGTATATAGGTGTGTTAGATTACTTGAAAACTTTACAGAATAATGAATTTTCTTGTTTTAGTTTTATTTGAAGCCATACGGGTTTCCATCAGTTTCCATTTTATTCTTTACAAAGCTTGCTTACTATCTGTTTGATAAAATGTCTGAAATAGTTGTGTATTTTGTTTAGTAGTGTGTTCTTCGTCATTTCGTTGTAACTGACTCTTGAGTTAAAGCATGTTTGTGGTATTGGGTCTTATACCATAATGAGTCACAGATTGGGTTTAGATTGACTGAATCATGTGCATATCATATGCATGGTTTATAACTTGTTGCATCATTATATGTTTGAGAGTAAATGATTCTTATTATGGTACAGTAATCATAGAAGATTGTATTATGACACGTGGTGTGTCTATGATTAGTGTGTGGATTGTCTAGATGCAGCATGAGTTATATAACTACCCCTATGAGGGATTGATTTTCATGAGGAGACCACGTGAGGTGGATTGTCCTATGCTTATTTTGAAAACATGACATAATGTGAATGTGTGTGAACTCATAAAGGATGGTATCATAATTGATACAAATTATGGCACCTAATTATATTAAGGGTGTTATAGACAAAATAATGGAGACCAGCTCAGTTATTAAAAATTGTACACGGACGCCCATTTGACTCTCGAGATCATCTGATCGAGAGTCGCAGATTGGGAAGGTACGGAAGAATCCATTAGACTCTCGAGATCATCTGATCGAGAGTCGCAGATCGAGTAAGTGCGGGATGCCCATCCGACTTTCGAGATCATATGCTCGAGAGTCGTAGGATGGATAAATACAGAGCACCTATTCGCAAGGCTTCGAGCTCCCCTATCCGATGGTCAGATAAAGCGAAGCAAAGATTCCTTTCTTGAACAGCGAGCAGACCTTCTCACAAGTCGTTGAAAGGTGTTACGTCAAAATGAGCGAGCACTTGGACTCGTGACCAGGTTCCAACATGCGAACAGCTTTTCTGCGGCTACATCTCTTAACCTTCAATACCAGCACTCGATTCCCGTCGGGCAGCTTGTTCAATCCCTTTGCGATGCCAGGCAGGGCTACACCCAGTTCGGTGGTTTCCGTCTTATCTACGTCTCCTTCCTTTTCGCTGGCTATGACTCCAACTACGGTTTCCAGCTCTACATGAGTGATCAGCGCTATTACTACGCCTACCGGTAGCCCGTATAGGTCGATTTTTGGGCTTACCTTCCCTGGTGGTTCCAGATCTCAAGGGATTGTCATCAAGAAACGTGATTGCCCAAATAAGTCATTGGGTTGGATCTCGTCTCTAAAGATGCGGATCTTATCCCATGAAATCGGCGAGATCTCAGTATCGTGTACTAGATCAACGGGATCTCGATATCTTGCGTAACAGATTGAACCGCTCCAGATCTATATAAAGGGACGACTCCATTGAGGGAAAGGTACATACAATAATCTCAATCCTATTTTGCTTGGCTGCTCTTCTTCTTGTTTTGGCCTGACTTAAGCATCGGGGGGCTAACGGCTGGAGTCCAGCCACCCTTAGTTGCTCTATCCTCTTTCAGGTTTGGCGGAGGAAATCTCTATTGGAGAGAAGGCGAACGTCCGGAGGATCCTGTTACAAAATCTGACATTAACAAAGGGTTGCAGTAATTGTAAGTACAATGAAATATATATTGAAATGACTTTAGTTGGATACCACACCAGAAATGCATTTTTAACAAAACGTGATTAGAAGGTCCTTGGGTGAAAGTCCCTAAACCCCAATTAGTACCATTGGGAGCGGCCAATGCCTGGGTCGGGTGGAAGAATAAAGCATTGGAATGCCGAAATACCAAAGTAGGTGGTGACTCCTACCGACGAGTGTCGATTGGTTGAGATGTTTGACCTGACCTACTTATGGGCAAGTAAAGATAGTTTTTGTGTGACGAGCTCGTAAATCGCCCACTATAGTTTTGCCAAGGACTGTCTTCTTGCTGTTAGGCAAATAATGAGGTTCAATGCAAGTAGATTAGACTAGTTCAACCCATGAACTATGTAGTCCTACCTGTATAGTTGACCATGGTGGTAAGGCATGTACAAGTGGGTAGCAATTGTATGCGAGTCTTACCTCTGTACTAGACCTTGGTAATCCAGATGAAAAATGTGGAAAGTTGTGAAAACGTTGAAAGATATGCTTGTTACAAGCGGGTAGTAGTCTCACCTTTATAATGAGAATTGGTGCGATTGGAAATGATATGGAAAATGAAAAGTGATAAGATACATTGTATTTTTATTTAACTATTTATTGACAGAGTAGGCTTGTGCATTATATGAGCATGACATGAAACACATGCATTTTCATTACACATGTACTCATGGGCTTAGTAGCTCAAAGTTTTTTTTTTTTTTTTTTTACAAGTGAAAATAGAGATTTGTAGAAATAAAGGTTGCAGACTCCAATTATCCTTTTTGTTTTACACACACACACATACACACACGCACACACACATATTTTGCAGTACCTTATATATATACATCATGTATGGTAGATATAACATGGTTTATGTGTTGGCTTTCCTTGGGTGTGCTCAATTGTACAGGGTTACACGTGTTTAATATGATGCAAGCTCTGAAAAATGATAAATGTTCGTCCTCTTTACTTTTCAGAAATCCTCATTGTGGAGCCCCGCTTATGGGACTTAATATGTGATAGTTAGAAGTCCTAAAATCAGAGTTCTACAGAGACTGTCAGCCTATATTTGATGCACAGTAATCATAAGTTATCAACACTAGATTTAAGGGCATGACAGGCCCCACCATGATGTATGTGATATATCCATGTTCTCCATTCGTATTATCTTGATATTTTAGTGCGTGAGCTTAAAAAATGAGGTAGATCGAAAGCTCATCTTATATCATAAGAAACAATGACTTTAAACATTCACCCTTAAAAGTTGTTTCATTCATCATGCCAACATTGATCTTCATTTGTTATCTAATTTGTTTATAAGATTACATAAAAATTCACAAGGGGAAAACACAAATACCAACTTCATTCAAAACTTCCAAGGGTTAAAAAGAATTTTAGGTTAAGCGTCCCATTTCAATTGCTTCCTATGATTTGGTCCACTTTGAGCTTTGGGTTGTCTAACTATCGAACTCATGCCCTAAAATCAGCTAGCATAATAAATGGACCACCGATGTGGTCCACTTTGAGCTTTGGATTGTCTAACTTTCGAGCTCATGCCCTAAAACGAGCTTGCAAAATAAACAGATAGCATTGTGGTCCCCACATTTATTTTGCACCCTTGGGCAGTTTTAACATTAAAAAAACTACCTGTCAATGTAGACAATGAGGATTGGCGGGCCTGACTTCAGTAGGGAAAAAAAAATCAAACAAGTAAAATCAGGCACAGTTTGTACGTTGGAAAATGGGACCAGTTGAGCTTGCTAAAATAATTTTTCAGAAATCAATAGCAAGCTCAACTGGTCCCAACTAATGTGCTGGAAATCTACCCAACGATCATGTGCATCACCCGTTTTAGCCATGATCCCAAAATCAGGCACTCAGGTGGGCCACCTATAAAGTTATACGAAAGCCCTCTAATTCATGTGGTATGGCCCACCTTACTTTTGAATCACGATTATTGGTATTCCTGATGGGGCCACATCAGATGAATGGATTGGCTTACATATGAACACCACAGTAAGCCGTAGACAAAACTAATTGTAAGTGTCACATCCAACCTTTTATTGGGCTGCGGCCTACTTCTAGATGGTCATTACTTTGGGTTCCAAGGTCAACATGAGGCAGCGGACCGAATGGACCGGAGTGGACCCTATGAAAGTTCCACACACGTGGCTCTCGCTGCTATAGGTAAGTTATTACGGCCCTTCTGTTTATGTGGAAAAGAGAAAAACTAATTGCATCGGAGAATGTAGGCGCACCCAAAACAAGCGCCCAAAGCAAACTGAGTGGGCGCAATTGCTCTAGATCTGATGCGTTCACAAGCCACTCCTCTCGAAGGATGCATTTTTTTCTTGATAATATGGTTTATCTGACCTTCAGGTGGACCACATTTTCATATTAAATTTGGAACGTTGATTACTGTTCAGTAACTATCTACTTCGGTACTTCACGGAATTGCCCTATCAAGGAACATGAGAGTCGGAAACGTTTTCTGGAACGGCCTCGATTCATATAGTTGTAGATCGTTGGTAGATGTGGTGTTTTGGCTGTGAAGATATGCCAACACCAATTCATTTGTTATGATACATCGGGCATGCACTAGTTTGCTGGCGGCCGCAGGGACGACGGTGGACGGGATTCACACCGCACACGGATTGCGTCTTGTAGCACACAACACCTACGTCCGTAGTATGTGCTACTAGAAATGCCATGTGGGCCCACCATGTGTGCTGTTGGAAAAGCTCTATAAGCCCCACAATGATGTATGCATTTTATCCACGCGGTCCATTTGCTTTGCCAGCTCATTTTAAGGCAAATCCAAATCTCAGGCGTATCACACCTAGGAGTAGTGGTGATTGAACACCCACAGTTAAAAACTTCTTAAGGCCCACTATAATATTTATTTGTCATCCAATCTTTAGATTAAGTCACATGACTTGACCACGGTGAAGGGAAGAAAAAAAAAATCAGCTTGGTCCAAAATGTTTATAACCCTCAAAGAGGTTTTTAATGGTGGGTGTTCAATTGCATATGCTTCATTTTGGCTCATGCTTGCCCTAAAACGAGCCAATAAAATTGATGAATGGCATGGATGAAACGTACATCATGGTAGGGTCCACAAAGCTTTTACACTATGCAATTTAGTCCTACCAAAACACCAGGTGCCCTTGTCAAATGTGGGCCTTTAGTGAGAGGCAAATTCTCCTAATGAGTGAAGCTAAGCTCATTTCAACATTGAGGTCCTGTGTCCCTTCCCAACAAGGAAGTGGCTAACATTGCACTGTGACTAAGGGTGTGTATACTAACAGTGTGATGTGTGTACTAATTAACATTGCTACACCCCATGTAAATCCCAGCCATGGGTGGCGTCCGTATTTCAAGGGGTGTAGAATACGGGAGAGAGAGAGTCTCTCTCCGGGCGGATTGGGTACTACCCTCACTAGGACTTAGTTAGAGACGAACAGTCCTGTCAAGGATTTGTGGGGTCTGCTATGATGTATATGTTTTATCCATGCCATCCATCAGTTTTGAAAGATCATTTTGGGAATCCAAAGCTTATGTGGCCTCTGAAGCTTCTTGTTCATTTTATCCATGTCATACGTGAACCAGCCTGTTTATAATATCACACAGATGTGGATGAACGTTAAAAACAAACATCGGCTTGATCCAAAGCTTCTATGGCCCCATGAAATTTTTAATGGTAAATGTTCAATTCACACTGTTTCATGTGGTGTGGTCTGCTTGAACTTCAGATATGCTTCATTTTTTGTATCATCCAAGCTGTTCGTAATATCACACAGACATAGATGAAGGTCAAAGAAAAAAACAAATATCAGATTGATCCAAAGCTTCTGTAGCCCTCAAGAATTATTTATAATTAATAAATATTCAATTCACACTATTTCCTAGTGTGGTCCGTTTGAACTTCGAATATGCTTCATTTTTTTTGTAGCAAGCCCTAAAATTATCTAGTAAAATGGATGGATGGAGTGGATAAACTACATAAATCACAGTCGGCCTCACATAGTTTACTTAGCATATTGACTTACTCATGTGTGCTGGATTAGGTACTGCCCCCACCAAGACCTACCTAGAGACGAACAATTCTATAAGGGGATTTTGTGGGGTTTATTGTGATGTAAATGTTTTATCCACATTATCCATCCATTTTGATAGATTATTTTAAGCCATGATACAAAAAAAAGAGAGGAATATTGAAGGTTTTGGTGGCCATACCAAAGGAAGCAATAGGGATTGAAAGCTTATCATTGAAAACTTCCCAAGGGACATTGAAGTTTTGGATCAAGCTGATATTTATGCTTTCCCTTCATATAGGTTTATGTAGTCTTATGAACAGGTTGGATGGCATATAACCATCATGGTAGGCCTTAGGAAGTTTTCAACGGTAGGAATTCAATCCTAACTGCTCCCCGTGGTGTTGTCCACTTGAGCCTTCAATATGCCTCCTGGTTAGGCCGATGGCCTAAGATGATCTTTCAAAACAGATGGATGACATGGATAAAACATATACATCATGGTGGACCCCATGTATATCCTGACAGGACCGTCCATCTATAGATAGTTCCTGGTGGGGTAGCACATCAACTTCCTTCCCTACTCACCTTTTCCTTTAGTACAGTCTACTTGATTCTTGGATGCGGCTCAGTTTTTGTCTCATGTTCGAAAATAGACTCACAAAATGAATGGACAAGGTGGATTTCTCACGAACATTAGCCATGGGCCCCACCTAAGTTCCCAACATTGGAAGGCTTTCGCACAAATCTACCTCCCATCTCTGCCATTCGAAGGAGCTAGATTTTGAAAAAAGAGAGGAGAAGAGAGGAGAGAGATAGCTCTCTTCACATTTATACCCATCGAGATATGAAAGTCACCTACGGCTGAGATTTACACGGACAGTGTACGCAAGCCATAGGTGTAGCAAAAATCTTCTGCATGCCACCCTAGTTGGATATCAAGCATTATGTGGGCTGTCTAGTGAGATTTCTTAACATATTAGACACTATGCAGGCTGTACCGTCCCGTATTAAGCACTTCCAATTAACATATTCTAACCAGGGGCCCCTCATGTTCTCCATGGCCTCAGAATCAGGCCTATGTAAATTTCAGCTAGGCCACACCACAGGAAACACATTGGATGGAGACTCCCTAAAATAAAAATGTCTAGATTGTGTGACCCACTTGATCAATCAATCATATTATTATGTACGCATGGATGGTTTGGATTGCTGCGTCCATCACAATGGGCCCCAAAAAGTTTTTGACAAAAATTTAAAGATGGGCATCCCATAACTATTCCCTCTCATGTGCCCCACTTGATCAATTAATCCGTTTGATTTGTTTAGAGCCATGGGAGGGCATCAAATGACACAAATAATGGATGGATATTAGATCTCCCATGCAGATCACCGTGGGCCCTAAATTTGTGTCCATGTGTATCAACCATTTTCCTGCAGCCGGTGTATAAGAAGGAGAGAAACTTGGATCCCATGACAGGGCGCGATGCATACAGCTGGGCATTGAGCCAAGTCGAATTGAGTTTGGGCTAACCCGAACCGATTCAATTATGAAGAAGACCTGACCTGACTCGAGCTCAACCCAACTCGGTACTTGAACCGATCTGACTCTTTCATGTACTAAGCCATTCAGTTCGGATTGAGTTGGGTATAAGCCGAGTCGGACGAGTCGAATTGCCGAGTTACCGGATCCCGCGCCCAGCTCTAATGATGCATGATAAACGGGCACTTTATAGTTCTTGGGCCAGGTGGGGCAAAAATGCCTGAGCCCAAACCCAACTAATATTTGATTGGGACTTACATGCCGACCCCAAACCCAGCACACAAAGCAATTTCCCTGTCAGAAAGCTCTGTGGGGCCACCGTGATGTCCGTAAGACATACACACCGTCCATGAGTTTCTCCGGCTCACATTAGGACATAAGTAAAAAAAAATTGAGGCAAAGGCCAAACTCAAGTGGGCCATGACAATGGAAACAGTGGGATTGCACGGCCAGTCTTGAAATCTTCGTTGGGTCACTGAAGTTTTGGTTCCGGCTGATGTTTATGTTTTCGGTTTATCCTGATACGGATAATCTTATGAACGGTTTGGATGGCACACTAACATCACGGTGGCCTCCACGATTGTTTGGAGTCTAATCCCCACCGTTTACCATGACTTGACCCATTTGAGTTATGATCTGTCCCATCATTGGTCTCATGTCCAAAAATTGGCGGGAGAAACTGATGGACGGATTGCATGTCTAACGGACACCACAGTGGGCCCCACAGCTTCTGGCAAAAGGGACTCCATTGCCCCTGGGAGCGGATTGGGTTACTACCCACACCAAGACATCAGGGGATCTGTGGGGCCCACTGTGATGTAGATGTTTTATCCATGCCGTCCATCCATTTTTACGGATCATTCTAGAGCATGAGGTCAAAAAGTAGACTGAATGAAGAATCGAGTGGACCACACAACAGGAAGCCGTGGGGATTGAATTTCTACCGTTGAAAACTTTCGTAGGGCCCACCGTGATGTTTATTTATCATCCAACCTGATCATAAGTTCACATAGATCTGTATCTGTATGAAGGGAAAACATAAATATCAGCTTGATCCAAAACTTTTGTGGCCCAAAGGAAGTGTTCAACGGTAAGGTTTCAGTCCCCACTACTTTTTGTGGTATGGTCCACTTGAGCCTTCATTCTGTCTCCTTTTTGGGCTCATACCCTTAAAATGATCCGTCAAAATGGATGGACGGCGTGGATAAAACATATATATTATGGTGGGCCCCACAGAGACCCTTACAAGATCGTCCGTCTCTAGCTAGGTCCTCGTGGGGGTAGTACCCAATCCGCGCCCCTCCACTCGTGCCACTGATGACCGAACGCGCGGGTGAGGCAACGGTCCTCATGGAACGTGACCGCACGTGAGAAAGATCCAGACCACTCATAATTGAAGCCAAGGCCACGTGTAAGTGTTTTAACGGTCAGAAAAAACAAGCGACGAATATATGGGCGAATTAGGTGTTACCCAGGGAACAGCTTAGTGGGTGTTACCCCTACCGTATGGCCCACATGGATGATATTTTATATATCCACTCCGTTCATCCGTTTCTACAGCCCATTTTAGAATGAGGTTCCAAAAATTATGCAGATCCAAATCTCAAGTGGACCATACCACTAGAAACAGTGTGATTGAGTGCCCCACCATTAAAAATTCGAAAGAGCTCATTGTAAGGTTTTGGTAATGTTTATTTGCAATCCAAGCTCTTGATAATGTTAATAAGGTCTTGATGAAGGGAAATATAAAGATCAGATTGATCCAAAACCTTTATGGCCCACAAAACGTTTTTAATGGTTACACATCACTGTTTCTAGTGGTATGGTCCACCTGAGATTTGGATCTTCCTAGGGTTTTGGATCACATCATAAAATGATATGAAGAAACAGATAGACGGCGTAGATATATAAAAAATACATCAAGATGGCCCCACACGGTAGGGGTAACACCCACTAAGCTGTTCCCAGGGTAACGCCTAATTCGCGCCCCGAATATATGGAGTGGACCAGCCTGATTTCCTGGGGAGGGCATTTCCATGGCGGGCCCCACCTGAGCTGTTTGGATCCCTCACGCTGCAGCTTACTCGCACGTGTCCCGCTCTCACTCCTCTCTCTCTACACTGAAACGAACCTAGCGAGGGAAGAAAATCAAGTAAAACCCTACAAAAGCCCTGCCTTTTTCTTGCCCCTCCCAATTCCCAACCTTCTCACAGAAGGAAGATGCAGAATCTCGAAACAACAACGGCTGAAAAGCTTCCCACAAAGAAGAGAAAACGAAGAAACAGCAACCACAACAACAACAACGACGAAGACGACGGCCACAGCAACAGTAACAACCACAACGAGATACTCACAAAGACGCATCACACTACTCCTTCTCCAAAAAAAGCAGCAGCAGCTGAAGAAAAAGAAGAGCGAGGACGCCCAGAGGAAATCCTCATAACACGACCCGGAGTAGACTGGAAGAATCTCGACTTCATCCTCTCTCTTCAGAGCAAAGAAATCAATCTCCGGAGGTATCTATCTACCTACCTATCTATCTATCTATCTATCTATCTCTCTGTTGCATTTCCTCGAACACCTTTTCTGCAAGAGAGAAGCAATCGATACAATTGTTATATAAACCAGACCGGACTGGAAGGTCGGACCTGAACCGGCCATCAAAACATCCCTGGTCAGTGGTTATTATACACCCGGGCTTATCAGGTGGTTAGCTGTTTCTTTTTTTTTTTTTTTGAAGAAGAAGAAGAGAAAAAAAAAAAAACCAAGTTCTGCATTAAAGCTGGAACCTGTGATGTCTGTTTGAGAGCCATACGTGTCAATCACTGCACTGGTAGCAAATTACTTGCTAATTCCTTCTACTTCTGTAATTTTAGTATAGATTCAGACAGAAAAGCAAGAACGGGTCTGACTGGTTGTTGGACCAAACTGCCAACAAAAGATGGGTTGGGTCTGGTCCAGTCCGTGTCTTGAAATGTTGATCGATACTCGACGTGGTGTATTATGATCTTAAAAGGAAGGATGTGCTACGTAAACTGAATGTTTTATTATTGGGTTTTAAATTCTGACAAGTGGGATCCCATGCTTTTGTAATCATGACCATTGTTCTGGGCACCTTACCGCTGTTTGACCATGCCCCAAAAATCTCCCAGACTGGTAGATCTTAGCCACCGATGTTTGGACTTCTTTTTCCCTGTTGAATGTGGCCTGTTTTTTGAGCCGGATTAATGAGTGGACCAGGTATGATACCAAAACCCCACCTTCATTGCAAGCAAGCGCACGCTCACACAGAGAGAGAGAGAGAGAGAGAGAGAGAGAGAGAGAGAGAGAGAGAGAGAGAGAGAGAGAGAGAGAGAGAGAGAGAGAGAGAGAGAGAAGATGGTACTGTGAGGTTGACCTCATGGGAGCCTCCCAGTTGAATGTGGCCTGTTGCTATATTTCTCTTCTCAATCATTTGTTTTGAAGACCACAAATTGAAAAGTTACGTCTGTACTATGTTTGGATATTTGTTTGGATATGGTCCATCCATGGTGGGATGTAAGCAGATCAATGGCTGGATTACTGAAGCATGAGGCTACCTGTCAGAATTGGAAACCCACATATTTTGCAAAGCTTTCGCTTGCAGATCTTATAATTTCTCAGTTTTCCAAACACATGCTGACATGCTGACGGGATGCAATCACTACTCCCCAATGTGAAATACAACAAGAACCAAAGAGTTAACACAAGCAAGATATGTAAAATACTACCTTACCGGTGTTGGTTTCATGTCTCAACAGGCTCTACCTACAAGTTTCACACATCAGAAAACCAAACTAAGAACTCTTTAATCTGCAAAGAACTACATAGAATGCCCAGTGAAGGTGGTTAGAACATATCTTGTCCGGCTATGGGCAAGGAGAGGGATTTGTTATACTCTACTTTCTTTCCAGCGAGGGTTACAAGTAGATATTTATAGTTGAAAAACTAGAATGTAGACACTTTAAACAATGAACTTAGACACGTTATTTTAACTAATGAACGAAGACACTTTATCTTAAATAATGAATGTATTCAATGTAGACATTTTTATTTAAACAACGAATCTAGGCAGTTTATTTTAAACAATGAATGTATACACTTTACAGTGAACCTAGACAGTAAAAGCATTAATTACACAATAAGATACCTAACACAAATTTGTAAAAGATCGTATTTGATAATGATCCAATCATGGGTAGGCTTGTGGGTCCCCCACGTAGATCATCCACCAATCCAGCCATCCATCTCAGATCAGACTCTTTTGAGACTTCTTGTTGCTCTTAAAATGATTAAAGAGCTCCATGACTATTGCCATCACTCGTTCTATCTCGTCATCAATCTCCCCTCCTAAGAAGAACTCGACCTCGAGTTTGCTTCGTCCTTCTCATCTAGTACTTTAGCAATCTGCTGCTGTCTCTTGTAGGGTGTAAGGATCTTCTATAGGCTGTGCATCGAGCCGAGTCGAGTCGAGGTGGGCCAAGCTTGACTTGACTCGTCTGTGCTCTCCTCGAGTTCGAGCTCAAGCTCGAGCTCACCCTTGAGCTTACCATTGGAGCTTGCCTTGTTTGCTAAAACTTTCGAGGCGAGCTAGTGGATCGAGTCGAGGCGAGCTTACCTCGAGTCGAATCGAGCTTTCTCCCACCTCAATTTATTATTTTTTTTACTACAAAATACAAATTAAAAGTCAACAACATTAAGTTCAAGAAGTCATACATATATTAGGGGAGAATAGTATTTCTACAGGTGGGACCCCACCATTAAAATGACCTAGCTCTGATCAGTTTTTTCTTTGGCCAGGTCACACATGCATTGAATGCAGACCACTAGTAATATATTTTGAACCATAATTAACACAGTACATGCATAGCTCACCACATGAATGGACTGCCCTGATTATTGTGTGGACCATCTTCATGATGAGGCTCAGTTGATTCATGGATCAGATGCACCACCTCCCTCGTAAAATTGCAATCAATAGCCTCATATGGTGTTTGGTCTTACCATAGCCCTTGTTTTGTAGATATGTATGGTGTGTGGTCTCACCGTAGCACCTGTGTTTGTGTAGCGTGTAAAACACACAACCACTGTGTGCTCACCATGTTTTGTACTTGAAATTACTCAATCCATCAGATATGCTCAACAAGGAATGTTCTTACCTGGATAAAATAGTAGGATTAAGAAACCCACCAACATGTGAGGGTTTTATATGTCTTAAATCTTGGACCCCAATGTGGGGGGGGGGGGGGGGGGGGGGGGGGGGGGAGAAAGAACCAAGAAATAAGAAGATTAGGTTTTTTTTTTTTTTAACAAATATCTATACGAAACGAGTCGAGTCGAGTCGAGCCAAGTCGAGCTTGAATCGAGTCGAGTTTCGAGTCGAGTGACCCAATGGTCGAACTTGACTCGATTTCTGACTCGAGCTCCTAAATGAAGCTTGGCTTGACTTGTTCTACTGAGTCGAGATGAGCCGAGGCGAGCTTTTTCGAGTCGAGTCGATCGAGTTTCTCGAGCTGACTCGGCTCATGACCAGCTCTAATCTTCTATGTTGAAAGCATTGTAAGTCTTCACATGATCGGATAGCTTCACCTTGTAGGCATTGTCATCGATCTTGTTTAGTATATGATAATGCCCAAATTTCTTTGCCTCAAGCTTGTTATAAGTGTCCATGGGAAGCCTCTCTCGTAAAAGAAAGGCCTAAGCCCAACCTCCCTCATAAAAATCAACTACCTGTGGCTTCTTTGTACTTGGCATTGTTAGCTTGTAGTTGTGTTCACATTTTGTTATGCATTGCTTGAATGTTCTGAGCCATCTCTTTGGCATCCTCATTCACCTTTCCAAGATTATGGATTGGTACAAGGTCCAAAACATTAGTTGGACTGGCTCAATACACAAATCTCAAAAGGGCTCATCTGCGTGGACCTGTTGCATGAGCAGTTGTAGGTGAATTTTGCATGAGGCAGCATGAGATCCCACTGTCTTGAATGACGGCCCACCGAACTGCGAAGCAAGTTGCCCAAGCTACTGTTAACAACTTTGCTTTGTTCATCTATACGTGGGTGATAGGCAATATTGAAGTGCAGGTCTGTTCCCAATCTCCGCCACAAAGTGCACCAAAAGTGGCTTATGAATCTAGTGTCTTTGTTGGAAGTAATGGTCTTTGGTAGACTATGTCATCGAACCACCTCTTGGAAATAAAGGTTGACCACATATGAAGCATTTGAAGTCTTCTTGCAAGGAGAAGTATGCCATTTTAAAGAACCTTTGAACAACCACAAAAAATTGTCCATACCTTGTTGGATCTGCAGGAGATCTAACATGAAATCCATGCTGACATCTTCTCATAACGCCTCGGGAACAAGGAGTGGAGTATAAATGCTGCTATTATGAGACTGACCTTTCGTCATTTGGCAAATATGACAATGTTGGACAAATCAAGTCACATCCTGACAAAAGTAGTGGACGATAGCCTTGCTTTTCTTTCTGTTGTCAATCTAGGCACTACGTTGTCCGCTCGGAGTTGTGCAATTGGTCTTGGGTTGAGCTCATTTGAGCTTAGTGTGCTGCCTTGCATTTTCGTTATGTCTGTCCTTACCAACCGGTAGAGCTGTACATGAGCTGAACCAAATTGAGCCGGGCCCAGCTCGGCTCGATCAATGGACTACCTGGGCTCAAGCTCGGCTCGGTTTGGTCCTCGAGCCAGGCTGGCCAGCTTGGTTTGGTCGAGCTTTCAATCCGAGTTCGAGCCAGTGAGAGAGAGGGTCATCTGGCCGTTGGGAGAGCAGCAGGGGCCGGGCGAGTTGGGCGCTGGGGGGAGATGAAGATGTGTGTGCGCGAGAGAGAGAGAGAGAGAGAGAGAGAGAGAGATCCAACGAGGGTCTGCCGGACAGTAGGTGGCCGGGCGATTGCCAACTGGGTGCTGGGCATGGGCGGGCAAAACTCAAAAGGGAGGAGGGCGCTCAAATGAAATTGGGGGGGGGGGGGGACCGAGCCGAATTGAACTTGGGTTAGCTCGAGCTCAGCTCGAATTTTCAACGAGCCCAAAAATTAGGCTTTGGTTTGATCCACCTTTCGAATTGAGCCGAATCAAGCTTTTTCGAGCCAGCTCAGTTTTTGTACAGCTCTACCAACCAGCCCCTTGTCAGTCTGGTAACTGGATGATCCAACCCTTCCAAAAGTCCTCTTTTGGAATTTTTTGACGACCAATGTGCTTTGGTCAGCCTCTGTAACTATCCACAATGGACAACCAAAGCCTCCTGCATAGTCGGCTTTAACTCACGAAGATAATGTGCAACCAGTTGCCCTTTGTCTTCTTTCATGTTATTCCTTGCGGCCAAGTAGTGAAATTCTTCTATGCAATTATCAACATTTTGAAATCCTTGATGTAGAGATTGAAGTTGTTGATATAGGGCTTGCACATGATTTAGTGGAAGAAAATATCCCTTAATTTGACGCTTCATCCACTCCCATGAAATGATTAGATCTTTACCCATCCAAGGTCTTGATATTTGAAGTTGTTCCCATTGTATAGATGCATGATCTTTCAAATTTTTTTTTTTTGAGAATTGACAAGAAATTTCATTAGAGGACTAGCAAAAGCGAGCAAAGAATGCAAACGCCGCTAAAAACAAATCAGGCCCCACACTTAAGAAACTGGAAAATTTTCTAATAACCTCCTCGGTTCTAGCCTGAATATTTCTAAAACAACATCCGGTTCTAATAACCTCCTCGGTTCTAGCCTGATCTTTCAACTTAATGGTGACTAACTTCACATGTTTATGATTGGCTAATTCTTTGTATTAAAAAGTCTTCTCCATAACATTCAACGAATCCAAAACTCTTTCCATTTCATAACAACACTATACTCCGGGATGTCTTATTTAACATCCATTTCTCTTCTCTCTCTTCTTGGATATACTTCCGCTCTACAATCTGAGGTCCTCTAACCAGTGATCTATCATAAAACTTTTTATTTATTTATTTATTTATAAAAGTCTCATCTCTCTGATTCATCATTAAAATTATTATAATGAACTAACAGTTCCATGGGCATTGGGCCAATATTTCCACTTGTGTCCTTAACTATTATATTTCCACAGCATGGGGGTTGAGCAGATTGGGACCGTCTTCTCCTTCATCATGTTTACCTTTACCTTCTGCTCTACGGGGAGGCATAATGAGGAAAGAATCAATCTAAAACTTTATTGGATCAAGATCGAGAGGCTCTAATACCAATTTACGTAGTTACAACTCCCCAAGGTGAAATATAACAAGAACCAAGGAGTTAACACAAGCAAGATATGTAGAATGCTGCCTTGCCGATGTTGATTTCATGTCTCAAAAGGCTCTACCAACAAGGTCCACATACCAGAAAATCAAGCTAAGAATTCTTTAATATGCAAAGAACTACATGATTCCATTCTACTTTCTTTCCAACAAGGATTACATATTTATAACTGGAAAACTAGACTCTTGTTTTTTTGAACATAAACGGAAAACTAGAATCTAGACAACTTCAAATAATGAACCTAGACACTTTATTTTAAATAATGAATACAAATACTTCATTTTACTTCATTTTAAACAATGGATCTAGACACTTTACAATGAACCTAGACACTTTATCTTAAACAATGAATCAAGACAGTTTATTTTAAACAATGAATCTAGATACTTTACAATGAACTTAGACACTTAAAACATTAATTACATAATAAGATTACTTAGCACAAATTCCTAAAATATCTTCTTTGAATAATGATCCAATCATGGGTAGGCTTATGGGGCCCACGTAGATCATCCACCAATCCAGTTGTCCAATCTTTGATTAGACTCTTTTGAACCTTGTTGTTGCTTTCATAATGATCCAAAAACTCCCCTGCTAATGTCATCAGCCGATTTATCTTGTTATCATAATAGGAGAGAAGAGTTCTAACTATAGACAACCTTCAAATGAGATTTCTCATCCTCCCGAACATCTGTCAAATGCGCATGAGGGACCCAGAATCTATTGATCACCTTTTCATGCATTGCCTCTTCGCCGGTAAGTTTGGTAGCACTTCTTTCACATTTTCCATATCTCGTGGGTGATGCCGAATGTAACGCCCCGAAATTTCGGCTCTCGTGGACCACACAATGGGTCGAGTTTTCGGGTGTTATCTGGAATGTGTTAAGGATATATTTCCACATATTCATCTTTATTTTCCAGATTCATGGCATTCATAGCAAAATGACGGAATTCAAGGTTCTTATTCGAAGTTTTTCTACTCTACGTTATCAAGATAATATCCTTAAATCATACTAATTACTTAATATTCTACTTTCTAGTCTCAATGAGAGGCTTATTACAAGTTACATGAAAATAATTATACTCTAACAAGATAATAAACATAATCCATTTTCAAGCCCGGTTTCATCGTCCGTCACTTGCTGCTACGAGCCTTCGAGCACCTCGTCGTAGTGTGCGATTCTCTTACTGGATCTTCACCTAGATTATCTGAGATGTGGTTGGATAGCGTTAAACGCTATCATAGTGGGAAATATCCCTTTAAGACAATCATGATAATAATGGCATAGAGTAAACGCAAGCAGGATATTATCATTTAATCAAATAAAAACAATTCAGTAAAAGATCTTGGTTAATGCAATGCATGACATGCATACTCTGGCTAAGGCACCCTGGCCAAATGAGACGGGATCACTCCACTCTTCTCATCAGCTACTAGTCACCAGAGGTTTTAGCTAGGACGGGATCACTCCACTCTTCCCATGCACCAAAACCCAACTAGTGAAACGGGCCCATGCACACTTTCACTAGATAGCGAGAGAGAAACGGGCCCATGCACACTTTCTCTAACGCCCGAGGGGCTGACCCACCAAGTCGGGTCCAGTGAATGCATGATTAATTTCACTTTTTATTAAATAAGTTTAGCATTCAGCCCATTAAACGATGTACACGTCTAATGATCACTCCTTACCCCAATCAATTCAAGAGTCTTTATATTCATCAATTTCATACTTCAGTGGACCCATCATAGGTAACGAATCAATAAGGATCCCTTGGCACGTATCCAACAATACGCACACGGTAGTGCCAAACTCAACATCATGGCATATGCAACCAACAACACATATATGGTAATGCCAATACCTAATTCTCACGTCAAAGCATATTCATTCAATAAGACACATGGTAATGCCGACTTTCATAATAAGGCATATTCATCCAAAACATTCTCATCGTAATGCCAACGTAACAAGGCCTCGCACGGCTTCTTCTCTTTACATCATACGGTTACATCAGTATGGGGTTAAGGGGTGTTCATTAGCGTAACATTCATATACAATATCCCATAGCAAACAATACATCTATCATCATGAGCATGTGACAACGTAAATCAAGCATAATCTTCTCATAAGCATGTATATCATCACAATTCCTTTTCCAACCACTTATGCATAGTTCATACATCAAAATTCAACATACACAACAAGAAACATTATACAATTCATATTTACATGGAAAGATTTCAACAAGCACGGTTTCAAGAAACCACGTAACAAAATCCTAGTTTCCAAGCATAAAATCAACATATAATTTAATATTATCGTAGATGGGCTTAAAGGAAATCCCCACCTCTGAGTTTGGTTGGTTTGAGACGTTGCTAGGGCCGTGTGATTCTCCTTAGGTCCACATCCTATGACATTTAATGGAAAAACATGAGATTAAAGCGTATTATAGCCGGGTTCTATGGGTTAGATTGTTTTAGGATTGTATCTAGTCGTAGGATTAAGACTTGGGTTAGCATTAGAATACAAAAATCATTATTTTAGATGGCTTACCTTTCTTAGCACGGGGCGACTTGGTTTCGACTCGGATCTCTTTCTTTCTCTTTCCTTCCTTCCTTTCCTCCTCTCACTTTCTCTCCTCCTCCTTCTCCTCTTCCTTCTTCAGATCTGGAATAAGGCTCCAACGGCAGCAACAGTTGGGGCACGGATCTCCTCCACAGGGAACTGTCTCTCTCTCTCTCAAGACACTATCTCTCTCTCTCCACACGATCCCTCTTTCTCCCTCCTAAATCTCTCTCTCTCTCTCTCTCTCTCTCTCTCTATTCTCCACGGTCTCTCTCTCTAGTGTTTCTGGAATGAGGAGAGACGGACGGACGATTATAATATATGGTTAGGGCGGTGGGAAAAGGAGCGTCGGATCCGGGAGTTCTAGTTTGACTAGGAGAGGAGAACGGCTCTTTCTGTGGGGTTACCCACGTATGGGCACCGTTGGGAAGCTAGGTGGGGTACACACGAGGTTTCTAGAAGCGTTCCCAGGTGTCCATGCAAAGCAATGGGTCAGATCTTAGCTTTTCTCAGTTTGAACGGTGATTAGGAGCGGGCTACACAATCAAGGTCCGGTCGCCGGATTTAGCATGGTTGGGTTTTGGTGGGATGCCGTCAAGATGGACGGTATGGATGCTGGATATGGGGCCCACCTGATGAACGGCGTGGACCGCCAAAGATGGCAGCGGCGTCGCTGACTCCATGTGAAAAACGGAGAAGAAGATATGACAGAGAGGGTTTTTTTTTTGTTATGCGTACGGAACCCGTGCGTTACGCATGGGCTAGATGGGTGGGGTCCACTATGGTTGATCTGGACCATTTCCTCCATCCAATAAGTGGGCAACATAAAAATAGTTGTTGACGAGAAAAATGAGGCAGATCCGAGTTAAGGTGGGCCACTTATGGCTCGATTTCTGATTAGGGCATTTGTAGGATGATCGGAGGACTGAAATTTGACGTGTACGGTTAAGATGTGTCAAAAGGATTATATATGGAGTTTTACATAAAAAGGATCGTCAGAAACTATCATACTTAAAAACGGCGGTTTAACTTAAGTTTAATGAGTGGCATTTTCGTAATTATGTAAAAACAGTGAGATTTTCGAAATCTGGTCTTTCTACAACATTTATAAGGTTATTCTAAGCAACTTTTGTAAAGGGTCCCCTATCGGATCTCCTACGATGGTCCGTTGTTTTCAAAACAAGATAAACGTATGATATTAAATCAAAATAAAAATTTAAAAATTCTCAAATAAATTTCGAAAATCTGGGGTGTTACACCGAAGTTGGTAGATCAGTTTTTGTGGGCTTGGCACGGGGGAGGAGTGAGAAAGTCCCAGAAATCCATTTGGAGACTTGTTGCGGTGAGAACTTTATGCTTCATTTGGAGGGGGCCCAAAATAGCCGTTGCTTTCATAACAAGGATTGCTCTGTAGTAGAAATTATTCATATGGTCTCAAATGCTGTTTCGGGTTGGGCATTCTATATAAAATCAGCTACGCACGCTGATATTTCCTCTTGTTTTTTTTTTTTCTTAATTGCTGTATTTTTTCCCACCTCAGCGGTCTTTCAATAAATTCTTAGTTTTTTTTTTTTTTTTTTGGAGAGATACCAAAATTTATTAAGAGACCTGCCAAGAGGCAGGGAAAGAATACAACGCCCCTAGGAAACAAAAGCAAGGGAGACAGCCGAAGCTGCTACATCAAAAGGGGCCCACGCCCTAACAAAGTGAACAATGGAAGCAATCACTCCGCGAACGGAAGAGCTCTCATTTCGAAAACACCGGGCATTCCTTTCTTTCCAAACTGCCCAAAACACTGCCATTGCAGTAAGCCTCCACAAAACTCTATCTAACTTCCCACATCCTCTCCCATGCCAAGCCCAAAGAAGATCTTGGACCTAATTTGGCATAACCCATGCCACTTTAAAAGACGTGAGAAATAAATTCCAGTTCCCGAGCAAATGCGCAATGGATAAAAAGGTGGTTGATTGACTTGGCATTGTTCATACACATCAAACATATATTTGGGGAACAAGGGATCGCGGCTTATCTCGTCAAAAAATCGTGATAGGAGAAAGGCATTGATTTTTTTTTTTTTTTTGAAAGATGCATTGATATTATTGGTAGAGTATGATCATTTGACGATTTGTACACATGCATTGTACACATGGCATGCGTGTACATCATCATCATCATCAAAGCATTGTCTCGTCTTATTTGGTGTTGGGTTTATGAATCCTGTTTCACCATGCAACACATCTCCATCAATCTAAATTACCCAAATCACGGGCTACATTGCAGGTGCTTAACTTTGTTAAAATGAGATTGTTTGGCTGATCCCAACTTCCAATCAATGGATGCCTTTGATAAAAAAGCAATGGACATTTGTTGCTGGATTTGCTCAGTTAAAAAACCCTTTTTATTTTTATATTTTAACTGCCCCTTTTCAATACAGTCAACTGCATGGTCAATATCAAGGGTGGTTTTTAGACTAGGAATGATCTACAATGGTCCCCATGATTTAGATGGTTTGGATTGAGGGACATGTGTGCCACATATAGAGGCAGTGTGCATTCACACGAGTCATTCATTCTGCCCCTGTATCCAACAACTTCTCAAACAGCCTTTTAACATGTGGCATACATGTGCCTCAGATCAATCTGTCCTACCTTGGCCTCACTTTAGACAGACATTGCCTCAAGCTTGGATCAATTGGGCAATCCTAACCTCGCACTAGTGGATATTGGCTTGTTGTAGTTCAACTGTTGACCATCTTTCATTTCACCATTCATGAAGGCTGCAAATGGGAAAGTTAGGTTCATCTGTTCAGTGTTATTTTAGTACCATGCGCCATCCATAACCTGTAGCACGATTTGAATGGCCTGGGTCAAGTACATTTATGCATAGTCATCTCTGCAGGTGTATCTGGTAACTCCTTTTCCCGTAGTTCACGCATTTCTCCACTTACTTGGTTTATTTATTTTTGTTTATTCTTGTAGGAAAGTTGAACTTGCTTTCGATTTTGTCAACTCTGCCGCTCACAATAGAACCTGCAACAATGACAATCACCAGTGTGAATCTGTGCAGTCGTCACGCTTAATTCCCTTTCTCAATGATTGGATACAGTCACTATTAATTTCTCCTGACAAGAAAATTCCCACCAAAGGGAAAGATATAGATCCTTGTTTGGATTCTCGTTGCTGGGTTGTTTTCAAATTCTGCTTAGAGCAATCATCTTCAGCTCTGAGCTTTTCGTCAAACCTTCTTCGTGCAGTTTCTCTCGTAATTAAAGATGCGTCATCAATCAAAGAGCAGCAGTTGTTTGGTCTGGTTTCTGATTGCCTTTTCCTTTTATTCTCATCTCATGGCCTATCGTTCAATGCCAATGTCGATGTTTGGGCTTCTGCTTCCGCTGCAGCACTTGATCTTGCCCACAAGATTTTCACCGACAGTTTCAATCTGTCTGGTCATGATGTGGGTGTCCTTCTTCGCCTTTCGTATTCAGTGCTCGAGCCTTTTGCTAATTTTTTGCGGGTCCACCCGAGTCCTAAAAATGTTTTTCCTGTCGTTGTAGATAGACTTCTTGAGCCATTGTTGACAATGCTGGTTTTGCTGGACCATTCGAGCAATGTAAGCAAAAGTGACAGTGCAGGGAGTTTCTTGAAGGTTGGGGAAGACATTTTGTTGAATGGGTTATTCCACTTGGCACATATTGATGGGTTCTTATGCATACGAAGTTCGGAGAAGTATGTCAAGTCGGAAGCTCTTATAAAGGGGGCTAAAGTATCGAAAGCAGTTGTTAAAAGCTATCACAAACATTTATTTCATAAATTAGAACAGTTTGTGGCCGAGAAAAAGATGTCGGTGTTGGGTGGATTAGGACAGTTGCTGCTTTTGTTTGTTAGCAGAGTAAAAAAGCAGAAGGGAACTATGTCTTCTGTTGGTATGGAGGTAACGAGCAAGGCAGGGGTTTTGGGGCGATCAGAGCGTGTGGATAAGCAGTCTACTTCTGAAATATCTGTCGGGAAGCAGAGTTTGGTCTTAGAAGAAGCTCTTTCTTCTAGTAGAATGGATGAGGCAACGAGTAACTCGGTATTTGATGTCTTTGTGCAGTTTATGGAGCCTCTGGTGTTTGATGTTAAAAGGTCTTCTGGAAAAAGATGGTCCAAAGTGGGAGATTGTTTTGAATCTGTATTATTCGATGCTCAATGCACTCTTAAATCTGTCAACAATATACTCTCCAGTTTTATGCATGAAAAATTATATGTCAGGACGGAGGATACATCTGAAGGAGCGCATCATAATTTCTTGAAGGTCGTCTATGACACAGTCATTGCATTTTCTGCTGAAATGCATGTACACTGGTTATCAGCATTAAAGAAAGATGATGGGAGGTGTACTGTGATGCTATTATGGATAGCGAAGGAGGTTATTGTTGCTGTTGGGTATTTCTTAGAGATTAAATATGAGGTCATTGGGAATGATTTGGTTGGCTTGTGGCATATGATGCTTTCATACCTGGCTGTTGATCTGTCTCTAGTGGATGCACAACATGTCATTCAGGAGGTTCTCCATCTTGGATGCCAGTTGGTTAATGTCTACAGTGAGCTTCGCCAGGTAGGTAGAGTATTTTCATGCAAATGGATGATTTACATGTTTGCTATCATAACATTAAGGCAGTGTTTTTTTTTTTTTTTTTGTCATGCAACGCACCCACCCTGTTAGCTGCGCAACACACCCACACAGTTAGTCACACGATGCACCCACCCACCGGTGGGGTTAGTGTGTCTCCTTAGCACTCTAACCTAAGACCTGCTGTTGAAACGCCTAGGCGTCTTCCAGCTGGGCTAGCAGGCGAGATACATTAATTAAGGTAGTGCTTGATTGCACATAAGAATTGAATTACAGATAATCAGTTCAATGCAGAGGAAATGACCATATCATAGCTGCATTTGCTAGTGTTCATAATGAGGAAGTTGTGATGAAATAGCAGTGCATTCTCTTCCAAGTCCAATTTGATATTAAGATGATTGCAACTTGGAGCCAAGGTCCTCTCTATGAATGGAAGGAATGTTATTACAATTTGGTCATATCCACTTTATTGAGCTTATTGTTGCAAATCAATTCAGCAGTGCAACATAATGGAGCACAAAGTAGCTGCCATTTGAAATAGATTAATTGAAGAACTTTGTTGCACATTTTGTAGTTAATAGAAATGAGTTACCTCATTCTTGGATTTTCTGGTTCTTTTAGCTCAGTACAAGTACCATTTTTTCTGAAGATTGAAGTTAGTCCAATGAGGTCTAATTGTGTGCTTGAGAGAGCTTTACTGCATTGTTATTACATGCCGGTGGGTATTCATGAATTGTCGGTGCTATTTTTGCAATGCACGTGGTCCTTGTCACAGCCAAGTGACTTTCTATATTCTTGGTTGATTAATTTTAATGGCCAGCCTTATGGCTGTTATGGCCTTGTAACAGTCATAATTTTTTTAAAGGAAGAAACTATATCGGCCCCATATCAGACCATTATGGCCGTTACAGGCCTGTTAGGGGCCATTTTTTTTTTCAGAAAGGTTTACAGCCAATATCGCATAACGAGTCCCACCATTACCATCATGTAACCTTTTTTGAATACCATGTGTACAACAGACGCATCTTTCAAAAGAAAAATGTGTACAACAGACGTGTATGATAAATAAAACACATAATGTAATGACATTTGGCCAGCTTTCCCCCATCACTTACACAGATGTGAGCGTGTGTGCATGGTCAAATTACAGCCTATGAACATGTATCAAGCTGTTAGTTTTGGACGGAGATTGAATGACTGACAATGAATGGAAGGTTGGAGAATTTTTGCCACCCAATATTTGTCCTGGATACGGCTATGATACCTTTTTTCACTGTGCTTTGGACACTCTGTGAACCTCTTTGTAGCCATCCTATAGATTGAGGGCAAGCTGTCAAATATTATTCATTTTCTTAAGCAAGAATACCCTTGGCATACCATGGTGGATTTCACAGACCATTTCAAGGTGCTGGACCTGGTTCATTGTGAGCCAATGTCCTGTCTTCATTAGGAATGCAGTGATATAGCTGGCTAATTGGCTAGCCTACGTACGCGGGCCATGGCTGATGGCTTCTAGCCTTGGTCCTCTAACCATTGTCTTAGAGGAATTATGCGATCTTCCCTTGGGTCTTCAAGGCCACATGGTTCAGTTACCCAGAGCAATTGATCAAATGTGGCCAGCAGCGAATGGCAGGTGTCCAAGAAGTCTCCTTGATGGAGCAATCCGTGCCCTTCTGTTGGTGGTTTTCAGGTAGATGGTCAAGAAAATAAGCGCAGTAATTCAATGACAAAGCCAAAGATTGGATGGCTATTATCCTCCAATTTAGGAGATATTTGTGGGATTTCCCATCCATGGTGGGTACCATCGAACAAAAGTTTGGATCACCAAACCATGGGCCTACTCATATACATATCCTCTGGTTGAGGATCATATAATGCTCTTCGATTTGATGGTTTGTTCATTTGTGGGTGCCATGGGTGTTGGAGGAACGGGGTTTGCATCAAGTGCGCTACTCTCACATTGGGACTGAGTTCTAGGTGGAATTTTACATTATTAAGTTTTCTTCAGTTGCAACCATATAAAAAAACCAAGCAATTTAGATTGAAAACATTCATTGTAAAACAATTATATGCTGAAAAGAGGCAACTGGACTACACTGTTGAACTCCTTTAAACAGATATTGTAGCAAACTTGAAAATTGAGGGGCCAGTAACTCCTGAGAAATTTGCCTTTTAGCCAGTTTTCTGCCCTAGTTTTGTTTTAATGATCTTCTTTGGTTGTCCATATTTTCTTTCATTTGTTTTGTTTAAGTGACATTCCATTTGGTTCGGTTTGATGTATTTCTCTCATATGCATGCTAATAATGTAGGTTAACAACCCCATATTTGCACTGTGTAAAGCCGCGAGGTTTTTGATATACCCGACCGACGATGGTGGAATGGATCGTTCAAGATTTGCACCCTCTACACCTTGTTTATCCCCTGAAACACGTGTAAAAGCAGTTGCAACGTTGTTGTGCTCACAAGATTTCAGATTTGCCATTTCCACTGCAATTAAATCCATACCAGAAGGGCAAGCAAGTGGATGCATACGGCAATTAAACATGGACATCACCGAATCTTTGGAATGGATGAAAATTAGTTGCTCGATCGCTGTTGGAAAAGAACCAGCAGAAACAAATAGAAGAAGCAGCAGTGTGCTGGATTTAAGCTTGCGAGCTGAACTTTTAGGAAAAGGTTTATCTGAACTGTACATACTTATACTAGATTCTTCAACTGTTACAACTGGCAACAGCATTCTTGTTGGAAAATCAATAAAGGACCTGATGACCACAATACAGGTGAGCTTGAGTAGTCTGGTGCAAAACCAATCAGACAGTCTCAACGATTTTATTTTTTCCATTACAGGCAGGAGACTTTCCACTCAAAAGATGTCTGAGTGTGAAATCCATTCGATGATGGCAGAATGTCGCATGTCCTTTGTTTTTGTGTTTTTCTTTCGTATGTACATGTCCTGCAGAAGCTTATACCGGCAGTCAATTAGCCTCATGCCACCAGATTCATCAAAAAAGGCGTCTGCATCAATGGGGGATTTATTTACAGCATATTCCGGAAAGGATTGGATAGAGAGGACTGACTGGGTTGATGGAGGCTATTTTTCATGGATAATCAAGCCATCCACTTCTCTTATTACCATTATACAGTCTATTTCAGACATTTTTCTTCAGGACAAATTTTCAGGTTATGGACCCTTGGTTTATACACTTCATGCTATGGCCTTCCAGAGGCTTGTTGATTTGAATAGGCAGATAAAAGCTTTCGAGTTCTTACAGGAGAGAGATGCACGGGTTGCTCAAATACAGTTGCTGGATGATGCTGGCTTACGTGTGTCACGCAAAGGAATAAAAAAGTGGGGAAAACATATTTTAATCTCAAAGCAAGAGGCAGCAGATCTTACGAGTTTCATAACAGGCTATCTACCATTAATGTTTACAAAGAAACAGTCTACATCTGTTAATGGTGATTCTATTGGCATGGGTGAAGTGACACCGGGTACCTGTGAAGATGATGCGTGGGATTTTGGTGTTTGTTCTGTGAATGAGAAGTCACTGCCTACTGCAATTTGGTGGTTGCTGTGCCAAAACACTGATGTTTGGTGTCCTCATGCAACTAAAAAGATTTTGAAGAAGTTCCTTTCACTTCTGTTCTACCATTGCTTGTCCTCTGTGAGTAGTTTTGGTAGTTGTGGAGACCCAAATAAAGAAGAACCTGGCTGCCTGAGGAAAGTTACACCGCACCATATTTCACTACAACTTCTTGGCGACACTGCACTCTATGAAGAAACAGTAAGAAACTAAGAATGTATTGTGAAGTTTTCATCTTGCTTCTCTCCCTCTCATTCTTGCGATCATCTGGTTCTCTGATCTCTGCCAAGCCCACACACCAATTCACATGCAACTTTACACACGGTCACAGGTTCTAGCCTGCCATGTGTGGGAGATCTGAGATGTATGTGAGGTGGGCTGCACCGTGTAGATTACCTGGCAAAGTAAGGCATGTCCAGTTGTCCACTCATCTGGCAGTTCACACATGTACATTGAACGTGGCCATTGACAAATTTTTAGAACTTTTTGTTGTTTTCATAGATGTGTTGCTTGAATGAAGTGGAATGCACTGATATTTGGGCCATTTTGTTTACACGATAAGTCCCACCTGATGCATTTCTCAGATGTTCCACATATGTGCAGCAAGTGTTTGCCGAGCAAAGCTCTAGTTCTGGATTCTCTCTGCTCTCTGCTTCTTCCATAGTTGCAGCTGTCTCTTTTGTGGCTGATATTTGCCCGATTTTCAATGCATCATGTGATGTTTATGTCATCTCCTTTGCTAGTTTCTTTGCAGGAATTTGACATCAAGGTTTTGCCGCATCCTGAAGAAATCGTTCTTACCTCTCTTTTGCCTTTCCTCTTCAAGAGATGTTGATTTTAATTCGTTACCTGATTGGTCAGAGGGTTTAAGTATGCTTGAGAAAGCATCAGCAGTTGGTAGTACAAATGATACCCAACCCCATTCTGATGGTCGTTTAATGATGGAACTGGACCCCCTTCCACCGAAGCTGCATACTCTGGAAATCACAGCTTGTCAAAGTTTGCTTAATATCTTATGTTGGATGCCACAAGGATATGCAAATTCTCAGTCTTTTGTGGTTTATGCAACTTATATTCTCAATATTGAAAGGTGAGTTTGGTTCTTCTCTTTACCTTTTTATTTCTTAGTACATGTTGTGTTATACATTCCCCAATAAGCTAATGTGTAGGCTGACACACTTGCTGAAGAAGGGTTTCTCAATTTTGTCTGTACAGGGTCTCTTGTATATTCCTTTTAGTAAAAGCTTTTTGTCAGCTATAAAAAAATGGCAACTAGATTTTTTCATTAAAGAAAAAAAGAGCCGAGGAGCTCTACAAGCTAAACAATAGCAGATAATCAGAAATCATCCAACAAAGAGGGTAGAATCAGACCCCCATGACAAGGCAAAAGAAGCCTTTACAACTGTGGAATACTTTTAAAACCTGCTCCCAAGAAATAGCCAGTTTGGGGCTCTCTCGAAGACCTGCCAAGATCCGGAAGCATTGTGGAAGACTGTTATTTCACTCTTTCAAAGCTTGCCAAAAGACAAACCCACCAGGGAGTTCTTTTTTCCTTTGCAAATCCCCTTCTAGGCTGAGAGGGAGCTGGAAATGGTCTTTGACATCACCCATTGGATCTCACAGAGCCGAGTAAACTGCTACCAAATACCCTCCACAAAATTGAATGAATGGAAAGATGATTGATTGATTCACCATCTTTAAGGCAATGGATACATCCATTAGGGTACCCAATTCCCGCTCCTCAACAGATTGGCGGTAAGCACAAGGATACGTCCATTAGGGTACCCAATTCCTGCTGCTCAAGAGATTGACAATAAGCACCATATATCTCCCAACAAGCCAGCCAAAGCAGTTGCCCCTGGAGGGGTAGGGATGCTCCAAGTGAATGCTGGCGGAGTCTGCATCACCACATTTTGAACAGTGATAAGGTTCACATAGAGAGATTTGACAAAAAAGTTCCATTGCTAGTTAGAGTCCATCTCCATGCGTCTCTCACACCCTCTCTAGGTGTCAAACCAAACGGGAAACTCAGCATAATTGTGAAGTCTGCAATTTCCTCATTGGAGAGATCCCTATGAATCAAGGAGACCAAACCCCTTGGCCCCCTGTTCTGCAGAAAACCTGTGACGGCGGGTATCCCCTTTCAGTAATTATTGAATGAAGGCAAGGAAACCTTTTGACTGAACGACCTTGCACACCATTACCCAAAATGCCTTCCACCGACAGAGCAAAATCATCTTTGATTTCCTTAACACCTTTCCATATATTAGGAAGCCCTACAAAGAGGAGCTTCTGGTATACAACTGCCCTTCCGCCTTCCATACTTGCACCGAATCCTCCTCCATAATCCTTCATTTTCCATTCCAAAACACCAAAGCCATATTCATCAGTTTTGCACTGCATTCTGATATTTTGTTTGTATCGGTCTATTGTTATTATAATTTATTTTTGAGATTTTTACATATAAATATGTAGAATACACTATCATTTTGATTAGTGATGAACATTTTATTGAGAAGCAGCAAAGAAATACAACAGGAAAAAAAAAAAAAAAAACATAAAAAGCACAAGTAGTCAATGAACTACTCTGCAAGACAAATAAAAATCAAATCAAACCGACAGCATGGGAAGCCTCTTTTTGGAGACTATAAAGGGTCGGACGCCCCCACCCTAGCCTCTCCACCCTCTCCACCCTATAAAGGGTTGGGCGTCCCCACCCTCTCCACTCTCAGCACATGCCAATCTGACTAGCGTGGTACATCTGACAGGGGCATGATCTGGCCCCCACCATGAAGATGACCATAGACTGAAATCAGGTCATCTGGTCATCGTGCAGGCCACACATTTAAACAATGCAGTCTCCTGCTTGTTAAATGATCTGGTAGTGACAGTATAGTGTGTGAGTGATCCAGGGTTCAATCCCCGGTGGTGTTACCTTAAAAACAAAAAAGAAAAAAAAATGTAGGCTGTTGGTAAGTCTTTTTAAGCTGTCCTGTTCTTGTATTGGGTTGGCCCATCTGATGAGTGGACTTGCCTGATTTTTGTGTATGGGTATGGGGGCTCCAGTATGCACTGACCAGGTCATGCACCAGTAAGATTCCCACACACTTGCAAAGTTGGCAGTTCTGGGGCTAGCAAACCTTACGAATAAAAATAAAAAATCCTTTTTGAAAGATGATGATTTTATTAGATTAAAGGGCAAAGCCTAAAGAATACAAATCTATTTTTAATGAAAGATCTAGATATTACAAACCAGACCAAAAACAGGAAAGGAGCTGCTTTCACCTATTACATTTGATGCTATTGCCCATCCCATTACATTCAACTAGGCCCTATTGAACACCTCCAAAATCCGCTCGCTCCGATTCCTGAAAGATCGATTGTTCCTTTTTGATCAAAGGAACCAGATTCTGGCAAATATGGAAAGTCTCCAGATTGCCTTCCCAACCTTAACCCGACCACCCCCATGCCAAGCAAAAAGAAAATGCTCTCTGACGAAATCATTTATTGTTTCCAGAAGAAACAAACATAAGAATTAACTCTTGGATCCATTGGTAAATGTGGACCTAGAAACATATCCTCTTGTCTTTCAAGTAATTTAAAGCATGTATCCATCTTAAAAGAGGGGAACAACTTCTCCGTACATTCACCACCAATTTTCTTTTCCAGATTATTCTTTCATTCTTTTATATTCCTTCATGCTAATGGAGATATAAATCTCAGAAAATGCTGAATGGGTTACCTTTGAGAATGAAAACTTTTCATTGATGCAGCACCAATAACTGATGATGTGGTCTACCAGCAGCTATTTACTGTTTGATAACGAGTCAGTGATTTGCCTTGCCAAATCATCATGCTCCCATTCTTAACTCTGCTAATTTTGTTGTTCTTGACATTTTTATACATGTTTTTTGCCTGTTTGCCGAAGCTTTGTTGAAGCATTATCTGGATTATTTTTATGTAGTTCTACGCAGTGTTTGCAGTATCGATAATATCGGCCGATATTATTGATATTAGGAACCAACGACACAAACTGGCCCAGTAATAACAGGTGAGTGGTCTGATTCTTGTGTATCGCACGATATATCGTGCGATATCGATAATATCGGCAGATATATCGATATCACACGATGTATCGTCAATTTATCGCGTTTTATTCCTTTGCGGATTTCAAATATTGTCGATACTTGGACGATATTGTCCAGGTATCGTTACGTAGTCCCCCATTTTGTAGACCCGCGTACTGAGTCTGCGAAGGGGTCATATTTTGTTGAGTCTAGTTAGTCATTTTCTAGGTTTTGTTGAGTCCCCATATAGATCTAAGCTATATAGGGTAGTTTGCATTGTGTTGAACTAGGATAGTCAAAACTGCATTTGAAGGATACCCAGGCCACCCTTGCCCCGCATCTAAAGGAGAGGATTGCGCGTTTGGAGCTTTTTTGGGTCCAGGTAGCAATCAGTTGCATCATCCATAGGTATAGTTCTCAGCTCTCTTGCTTGTTTTACTTTGTCAATGAATTGGTTGTGTTTTCATTAATGTCTTCTTACATTCATATATCTTATGGAATCAATTTAAACAATAGTTGCATCAGTTTAGTCAGACAACGCATAGCTTAGGATCCTTTTACAAAGGAACTCCATTATGTGGACTTTTTTTTTTTACATATTATGATTTAAATGTGTGTATTAAGGTCCATTTTAACAAATCCCCGAAGTTTCATTGAAAAATTCAATCAATTTCCCAATGTTTCCCCATGTTTCCCAAAAAGTGCGATACATTACCCGATACAACCGATATTTCCCTAGCGATATGCGATATGTATCTGTATCCCAAGGGTGCAAAACGTAACGCGATACCGATACTGCGAACACTGGTTTTACGTCATGTGTACTGTCTTTTTTTTTTTGAGAGATGAAATAAACTTTATTAGGGCCGAAGCCAAAAAAGCCACAAGAAACAAAGAAAATAAAAACTATACAAACCTCACCCAGCAGCCTACCCACGGCAGACTACAAAAAACAACCACACAGAGGAGGCAGAAGAAAACCCTGCCGTGAAAAATCTCCCCTATGCAGGCCTTAAAGAGACCCACTCCGAAATACAAACTAAGACCCAACTAAGGACTCCCCAAGCTAAATGATTCTCATCTCTAAAAGTGCGGCAGTTCTGTCAAACCAAATCGACCAAAGAAACACTAGAAGCACCTTCTATCTGCGAGCCCCTAAGGAGCCCCCATCACCCCCATACCAAACTCTGAACAAGGACTCAGTCAACCCTGGCATCACCCAGGAAATGTTCGCTTCTCTAAGAATTCCAGACCAAACAACCCTGGCGAATGCACAGTGAATGAACTGATTAATCCAGATGGTGATTATTGATGACATCTAAGGGTGCGTTTGGTTGCACAAAACACCATGAAATTTTAATGATACCTTCCACCAAATTAAGGCTGGTTAATCGTGTAATTTCATGATATTTGGTGCAACCAAACACACCCTAAATCATGAACATCTTCAGTAAATTGTTTTTGTTTTAAACTTCAGTCTTTTCTTGATCGTTGGCTTCACTCAATCAGTTATAATATTTATTTCTAACTGGTCATAATTTGCTCTTTAATTTATGCTAGATGGTACCTTAGGTAGTTTATTTGACCCAATAATTTTCTCCAAGTGCGAAGTCCTGCTTGTATTAGTATTACCTTATACTCATGATCCATGCATTGTCTCCTTATCCAGGCCACTTAGAACATCTAACCTCTAATTCATTCTCTAGGTAAATAAAGAGAGAACATAAAAAAGGAAATAGTGAAGTTGCTATATTGATCCCTGAATTTCATCTGTAATGTTGGATCTTGTGCACCTGTAGGAGCAGACTTCTTGTCCCTGGAAGCTTCGTCAAACTAGTGCCAGTTCTTCTCAAAATCTCCCTCAAAAGCTTTAAATATTTAGGGGAAATAAGATTCCTGCCAGCTAGAGAGAGCAGCAAAAAAAATATTTGTGGGCCCCACACCAAATTTGCCTGGGTTCACCCAATTACTTGAGTATTTGAAGTGAGCATAGGTTAGGGTTTAGGCCTGTGTTTTGGGGTAGGTTTAATGGGGATTTTGGGTTGGCTTAGATTTTGGGTTGATTTAGGTTGGTGCTTGTAAATTCCCACAACAACAATGGTAAATGAGATCTCTTTTCAATGATTAATCGAGGCAATGGTCAGGGTTTCACAGGAGGTGGTATGTCTACATGCACAAAGCTGTGCCGGGTTTCCTCCATCCCAATTTGGATCAATGAGGCTATCTCACCCAGCATCAGTCATCACCCATGCAACCTTGAGGAACTCAAAGAAACCCACCAAATGTTCATTGCAAAAGGATAGTGTATAAACAAATGGTTGATGGTTTCCTCATTCCTCATGCTTAAGCAGCAGTCATTTGTAGTAAACATCTCTATGTTTTTCAAGTGTTCAATGGTGAGAACATCATCTTTGCTTAGTAACCGCCCAAACATTGTTTCTAGGGGGTATTTCTATTGTTAGTCAATGGTCTTGAAATAGTTGTTTATGTGGATAGTTTTCTGGTAATATTGGAACTAGGGTTCTATCAGTCTATTTACTTTCCTTGGGAAACATGTAAGTCAAAATTTTGTTATTGTAAATGTTAGTTTATTGGTTTCTGCATGAAATCATCATAGATGAAAATTTCTCCTGCATCGCAATCCAAGGCGTGCCACCAAATGGACTGTTCGGACTAGTAATAGAACATCAATGATGCACCATAATATCATGCGAGTTGCATTGTATACTAGCCAACTTCATGCTGATCCTTGATTTGAGGATCTTCATTGTCATCTTTATTATCACATATGTTTCTTATTCTACACATATACTAGGGACAGCTGCAGGAATGCATATCATAAAAGAAAAACCACACGAATAAATGCATTAGCAGGCAAGAGATCCACTTCTGTTAGATGTGTGATAATTTTACTATCTGCATGTTATGTCAATGCTAATGGGTCTTGAAAGTACATTGTATTTGAAAGTCTTTCTTTATAATTTTTCTTTTTAAATCCTTTCATTGTAAGAATTCAGTACTCTGTGTTTCCAGGCTTGTGGTTACCAGTTTGTTAAGTTGCCAAGGTGAATTATTTGCCGGCAGTTATTATGAGTTCTTCAAGTTATTTGTGTCCTGTCGGCGGGCCTTGAGATATCTAGCAACGGCTTCAGAAGAGGGGAAGCTGGAGGACAGGCAATCCTCGCTTATAGAGATACTGTTTGGGAGTACGTTTTCTGCTTTATGGCTTTTGAAATCAGTCTCTGAGGTGGTTGGATTGTTGCATTCATTTTCTGAAGAGGAGCATTTTAGGCAGGTGAAAGATATGATCTTCTCATTGATGGATCATACCTCGAATATATTTTTAACATTGAGTGAAGGCCAAATGAATGTTGCAATCCAGTCCCAAGCATACAAACAAAGCCCTAGTGAAGAATTACCCATTCAGAACCAGGGGAATGAGCAGGATAACGTAATTGCAGCTGATCTGGATTCCAGTTCTTCTGAACGTTTTAATGCCTGGAAATGTTTGGAACTTGTTGCGGAGACTTTGAAGGAGCAAACAAGAAGCCTACTTGATACAAAATTCGTAGGTGGCATAAATGCAAGTAATTGGAGCAAACTATCTTCCTTGATCTCTTGTTTCCAAGGTTTCTTATGGGGTATTGCTTCTGCCTTAAATGACGTAGATGAGGCAAAAGGACACTCACCCAAATGGAGACTTGGCAATGTTTCTGAATTTATTCTCCGTATAAATGTGTTTGAGGATTTCATAAATGTTTGCTTGAACACGTTGCTTGTAGATGAAAGTCCAGTGTCTGAGAGTTTATTTGCTTCTTGCAGTCTCCCTGATATTGATTGCATGAACAAAGCCTTGAGCTTGCAGGTGACCTCAAGGACCACAGTCAAAAGTTTTGGGGGTGAAAATGAAATTTCTCCTGGAAAACAGCAAGACATGGACATGGCAGATGGAATGGAAGACCACTCAGCATCTGATTCAGGGAATGAAAATGCCACAAATTCAGGAATTAAATTTACTAGAACTTTTAGCTCAAAGAAACAAAGGTTGAAGTCAGTGCTCACAAAGTGTGCTGTAAATGTTCTGAGTGAGGCTCATAAGATTGATTTATTTGAGTTACAACATTTGAACAGGCCTTTTTTGCGAATATTGTTGAAAGGTGAACATCCCGAAGTAGCGTTTTCACTTGGACAGTTCTTCACCACATCTTCAGCTATTCTTAGGCTGAAGCATCTAATATCCTCCCCAAAAGTATTGAAACTGGAGATTGACTGCAACATATGTGCATCAACCTCAATGGTTATTCTCATTGGAACTTCACATTTTGTTCTATCGGAGTTTGCAGAAATGGTTGGGAGGCCACACCCGTTCTCTTTGGTTTGGTTAGGTGGCATCATAAAATATCTGGAGGTTTTAGGTAGTTACTTTCCTTTAACCAATGCTGTCTTAACTAGAAATGTGTATTCCAAGCTGATAGATATACATTTAAGGGCTATAGGGAGATGTATTTCGTTACAAGGGAAATCAGCTACTCTAGCATCACATGAGATAGAATCAAGCACCAAGACACTTCAAGCTCAAGAAGGATCATCTGACAATTGTGCACCCTCTCTTGGTCACAGGAACCACAGCATCAATGAATTTAAAGCTAGGCTTAGGTTGTCGTTTAAAATGTTCATCAGAAAACCCTTGGAGTTGCATCTTTTGTCAGCAGTCCAAGCTTTAGAAAGGGCCTTGGTCGGGGTACAGGAAGGCTGCAATATGATGTATGGAATACATACTGGTGGTATAGATGGTGGAAAGGTTTCTTCTATGGTTGCGGCTGGAATTGACTGCTTGGATTTGGTTCTGGAATCTGTCTCAGGTATTTTAGATTTATTAAAACTTGAGATTTGCTGAAGCAATTCACATGGGGAGAGATTGAAGAGGTTGGTCAAGGCAATGTGCCAATTTGTCACACGTGTGAGTGATCCGTGAGCATGCCTGGTCCAAAATCCTCGCTGGTCTGCTCTGCTAGGCCATTTACATCTAATATAGGGGTCAGTGATTTTCTTTCTGACCATCCATTTTTCTCATACGACTGTGGCCCACCTGCTGATTGGCCCTCCCAATGATTGGCTGGATCTCTCACATGAGTGCCATGTTGGCAGTGGCATGCATGCCACAATTTGCCTCTTCATTTTCTCCATGCTAATTTTTGTACCATTTTTATTCGGCTTTTTTGCATATTTCTATGTAATAATTGGGAATTTGCTTTGTCACCTTCAAGAAAAAAAGAAGGGAATTTGTAAATACCCACATAAAAAATGGGGCCCTTGTTTGCAATTACCCATCGAGGTCATTAGTTCCGAGCCATGTTACCTTTCAAAAAAAAAAAAAAAAAAGAGTTTGCGAAGTTAATTAGCTAATGCCAGTTTATGACTTTGAAGGCATTTTTTTTGCAAAATGAAATGACAAAAATGCCCCTCCCCCTAAATTCCTCCGTCTTTGCAAGCAGAAAGACGCTCTCTTGTTTTCCCAGAAGAAGAAGAAGAAGAAGAAGAAGAAACAGGTGGTTATGTGCAAATACCCTATTATTAAAGGCGGAAATCTGTAAAAAGAAGAAATTAACGATCATACCTTTTGACATTGAGGTCTTGGTATCGATTCCCAAAGTGGGGTTGGCTAACTTTGTAGTGTGACTAACAAGGTGGGTGGGCGTACTAACAATGGGATGTGACTAACACTAAGAAGAAGGGAATTTGGAAATACCGACATAAAAAATCGAGCCCTTGTTAAAAAAGAAGGGAATTTGCAGTTACCCACATGGAGGTTGTTTGAGCCATGTTACCTTAAAAAAAAAAAAAAAAAGAGTTTGCGAAGTTAATTAGCTAATGCTAGTTTATGACTTCGAAGGCATTTTTTTTTCAAAATGAAATGACAAAAATGCCCCTCCCCCTAAATTCCTCTGTCTTTGCAAGTACAAAGACGCTCTCTTGTTTTCCCAGAAGAAGAAGAAGAAGAAGAAGAAGAAGAAACAGGTGGTTATGTGCAAATACCCTATTATTAAAGGCGGAAATCTGTAAAAAGAAGAAGAAATTAACGATCATACCTTTTGACACTGAGGTCTTGGTATCGATTCGCAAATTGGGGCTGGCTAACTTTGTAGTGTGACTAACAAGGTGGGTGGGCGTACTAACAATGGGATGTGGCTAACACTAAGAAGAAGGGAATTTGGAAATACTGACATAAAAAATCGAGCCCTTGTTAAAAAAGAAGGGAATTTGCAGTTGCCCACATGGAGGTTGTTTGAGCCATGTTACCTTTAAAAAAAAAAAAAAGAGTTTGCGAAGTTAATTAGCTAATGCCAGTTTATGACTTTGAAGGCATTTTTTTTTTCAAAACAAAATGACAAAAATGCCCCTCCCCCTAAACTCCTCCGTCTTTTCAAGCACAAAGACGCTCTCTTGTTTTCCTAGAAGAAGAAGAAGAGGAAGAAACAGGTGGTTATTTGCAAATAGGTGGAAATCTGTAAAAAGAAGAAGAAATTAACGATCATACCTTTCAACACTGAGGTCTTGGTATCGTTTCCCAAAGTGGGGGTGGCTAACATTGCAGTGTGACTAACAGGGTGGGTGTACTAACAGTGGGATGTTTGTACTAACCCCCCCCCCTCCAAAAAAAAACAAAAAAGACGGTGTGGTTGTTTGCAAGAAATTAACGATGTGGTTAATGATTTTATGAAAATTGCTAATATGCAAATACCCTATTATTGAGGTGGAAATATGTAAAAAGAAGAAGAAATTAACTATCGTAATAAATGGGCTATTTAGTATGGCAAGGATTGGGTATGAAAGATCTTACAAATCTAAACTCTTAGGATACAGATAGGCAAGCATGATTACTACTAATATGCAAATATCCTATTATTGAGGTGGACATATGTAAAAATCATTTTTTCTTACAACTGTTTTCGACTCATTCAGAGCAAGGATGGTATTTACTTTTGTTACAAAATAAATGTTGTCACTTTGAGACTATGGTACCAATAAATATTGTTACTTCGGAACTATGATACCTTGGTATTGATACAACTATTCAGTATGGAGGATCCGGTATGAAAGATCCTATAAATCTAAACTCTCAGGATATGGATACGCAAGGATCATTGCTACTAATAAGCATGATCATGTTAAAGTGTTAGCAATTTCACAAGTTGGGTTTGTAGTGTACGATTCATTATAATCCTTCATAACTGATAGGTCTAGAGTTCTCAACCCAAGTAGAGCCGGAGTTCAAGTCACACTGAAGGGGGATCTCCTATCCCGAGTCTCTGAGTATCTGACCTGGGTGCTTCAGTTTCTTAAAGGATTTGACCATCATATCTCTGAAATAGTGATCAACTAAAGAGTCCACGTCCAATACTTTCTAAAAAGAATAGTTTCATACCACTCCCTAAAGCTAAAAGGAGTTTTAGATATCGGTCACATGGAGGAGACTTATTAGCATCTTGTGACTCAACTAGTATGGTTGTATGCGTGGAGTGTTTACATTGTGGATCATATAGTCTTGGTTTCCTTTTATATATGTATGTTTTGGCTTCAGCCTTTGTTAACAAAATACATCCTAGAGTAAGGGAGCTTCTGAGGTTAGAGTGTTCCATTAATTATGATATTGCGTGCAAGGTTAGCGGGAACAAGAGGATCAGATTAGGGAAGGGATGTGAATAATGATTGTGCTATCCTAGAATGTGAGGTGGCTGGGGAGTAGCGACAAGAGGGCTCAAGTTAAGAAGGTTTGTAAATATTCCAAAGTTGACATTATCATGCTTCAAGAAACCAAGCTACATTCGATTACTACAGGTATGCTGTCTTCAATTTGGAATGTTTCTCAGTTTGACTGGGTAGCTTTAGATGTTGTGGGAATTGTGGGTGGTGTTATTCTTGGGTGGAAGTCGAGTAAATGGAGTAAGGTGGATTATTTCGTGGGGATTTTTTCTGTTTCAGTCCTGCTCTGTGAATCGTCATCTGGATTTCAATGGGTGTTGACTTCTGTGTATGGTCCCTGTGCAAAAAATTTAAGAGGCCAATTCTAGGAGGAATTAGATTCTGTCAAACAGAAATGGGAGTATCCGTGGTGTGTGGGGGGCGATTTTAATGTCGTTTGGTTTTCCCACGAAAAGTCGAAAGGGGGTCGTATTACTAATAGCATGCTTGGATTCTCCGATTGGGTGAATGGGCATCATTTGGTGGATCTTCCGATGGAAGCAGCTAGATTTTCTTGGTCCAATGGGTAGGCGAATGTGAATTTGTCTCGCTTAGATAGGTTTCTTGTTTCGGCAGAGTGGATCGATAAATTTCCCCTGTCGGTCCAGCGTGGGCTGCCCAAGGTAGTGTCTGATCACCATCTGATTGTTCTTCAAATTTCTGATGAGAATTGGGGGCCTCGTCTGTTCCAATTCGAAGCAACATGGCTAGAAGTGGAAGGGTTCAATCAGTTGGTGGCAAATTGGTGGAATTCGTTTAACGTAGAGGGCTTCACTGGTTTCAGAGTTTGTAGGAAACTCAAATTGTTAAAAGAACAGCTCAAGTTGTGGAAGGATATGTTGGGGGCTAGGGAAGCTGAATTTGAGAAGATGGCGGACCAGATTCACTTGTGGGACCTATTAGAAGAAAGCGGATCTCTATCTGATGCAGATAGAGAAAAGAGGAGCGAATTGTCAGCTAAATATTCTTAGAAGGCTAAAGAGGAAGAGATTAAATGGTGGCAAAGATCTAGAGCAGTGTGGCTTAAAGAAGGGGATAAGAACACCAAATTTTTCCACTACTTTGCTAGTGCTCGGGCAAGGAGGAATAGAATTGGAAATTTGCTAGTTGATGGATATCGAACTTCAGATAAGGAGGCGATTTTTGATTCAATCACTTCTTATTATATGAAGCTCCTTTTGGCTGATAAATGGGGGAGACCCAAGTTGGATCGTCTCAACTTTAAGCAGATTTCTGTAGAAGAAGCTTAGGATTTGGAAAAACCCATTGTGGAGGAGGACGTTTGAGAAGTGTTGAAGTCTATGTGTGGGGAGAGGGCTCCCGGGCCAGACGGTTTTCCAATAATGTTCTTCCAGAAATTTTGGCATGTGGTTGGGAAGGACATTATGGATTTTTTGTCCGAGTTTGTTGACATGGGAAGATTATCTGCTTCGATGGGGGCTTCCTTTATTGTGTTAATTCCGAAGGTAGAAGGAGCAGTTAAAGAATTTCAAGCCGATTAGCCTCATTGGAGCTCCTTATAAAATCTTGGCTAAGATCCTGGCAGTTAGATTCAAGAAAGTGTTAGAGAAAGTCATCTCGATTAAGCAAGGAACTTTTCTAGCCGGTCGTTAGATTCTAGATGGTGTGCTCATAGCTCATGAGTGTGTTGACACTAGGTTTAGAGAGAAAGAAATCGGGATAGTCTGCAAATTAGACTTAGAAAAAGCTTACGATCATGTAGACTGGGATTTCCTGGATTATATGCTTGGTAGATTGGGTTGTGGGCTGATATGGAGGAGATGGATGAAGGGCTGTGTTCGATCACTTACCTCTGTTATTTACTCAATGGATCTCCTAAAGGATTCTTTAGGTCTTCGAGAGGCTTAAGGCAGGGGGACCCGCTTTCACCATATCTTTTTGTGGTCATTGGGGAAGCTCTGAGCGCAATTCTTCGCAGAGGAGTGGAGTTTGGTTTGTTTCAAGGGTTCCAAGTGGCTAGAAATGGGCCTCAAATTTCTCATTTGCAATATGTGGACGACACGCTGCTTTTCTGTCAGGTGGATCCGGTGGCAATTGATAATATCCGAAAGTTGATTGTTTGCTTTGAGGCAGTATCGGGTTTGGAAGTTAATGTGGCGAAGTCGGAGCTCCTAGGCATTCATGTAGGAGACAAAGAGCTTCATATCTTTGGATGTAAGTCTGGTTCATTTCCTTCCACTTACCTTGGTTACCTTTGTGCTTGGGGAAGCCTCCAACTCACCTTTGGGATTAGGCGATTGAAAGAATTGATAGGTTGGAAAGGTAGGTCTCTCTCTCTAGGAGGTCGGCTGATGCTTATCAAGACTTCCTTCTCGAATATGCCCATATACTTCTTCTTGCTTTTCTGATGCCCGAAGTTAGTCATTTTGAGTTTGGATAGGCTGAGGAGAGGTTTTTTCTGGTCAGATGCTAATGAGACAAGGAAGTTTCATATTCTATAGTGGGACGAGGTCTGTAGGTCGGTCAAGGAATGGAGTGTGGGAATTAAATCGCTAGGGGACATGAATACGGCTTTGTCGGGCAAATGGATATGAAGATTTGGGGTGGAGTAAGGAAATTTGTGGAGGGAGGTGTTGGCTAGTAAATATGACACTGAGGACAGTGGCTAGTACATAAAATCTTCTTCTCTTTACCGGGCTTCCGCTATTTGGAAGGCAGTTGCAGCTACGGAGCATCATGTTCGTAATGCCACGTCCTTCTCAGTAGGGAATGGTTAGCATATCAGATTCTGGGTTGATATCTGGTGCGGTGATCAATACTCCAATCCAGGTTTCATACGATTGTTGGGCTTGCTCCTGATCGGTTTATCACGGTAGCGGAGTGCTTTTCGATGTTGGGGGGTAAGGTTGTTTGGGCTCCTTGTCGCAGGAATCTTTTGGAGTCTGAGATTGAGGACTTTGCTAATCTTCTCGGGATTCTTAGTTTCATGAATGTTGAGTTACATGATCAAGATTCCATGGTGTGGGTAGGAAATGCGTTCGGGAGCTTTTCTGTTAAGTAGTTTTTAGCATGGTGTCCAATCAGAGGCACGGTTTTCCTCATCTGTTCCATCATTGGTATTATGGGGCCCCTCCTCGGGTGGCAGTGTTTGTTTGGTTGGTCGGGCGAAAGCGGATCCTTACAGTAGACAACCTGCGGAAAAGAGGTATGATTCTTCTAGACATTTGCTACATGCGTAAGGCAAATGGTGAGTCTATTGATCACTTGATGATTCACTGTCCGATTGCTGCCAAGGTGTGAAGTCATTTTCTTTCGTCTTCCATGTCTTATGGGTGATGCTGGAAATGGTGGAAGATCTGCTATGGGCGTGGCAGGGGGGAGTGGGAAAATTTGGAAACGCTATGTGGAGGCTTCTCATTTCTGCAGTGTTTTGGGCCATTTGGAAATCTAGGAACGAATGCTGTTTTCAAAACATCCAGCCTAGTGTGGTTGGGATTGTCAAAAGAATCGACGGCTTCTTAGAGAGTTGGGCTTAGTGCCTTTAGTGGTGGGTGTTTGTTTGTGGGTGTTGAATTCTTTGCTCATTTTGCGAGCTTCATTTTGCGAGCTTCATTTCAAAAAAAAAAAAAAAAAAAATCCCATATTTAAAAAAAAAGAATTTTAAGTGATCGTTTCATTATATACAATGTGATTGAAGAGTTGCAATTTGTGTATCATTTACAATTTTCTGTTACTTGAACCATATTTGAAATTGATTTTTCTGATTCTAGACATACTTCTCAGGACACAGGCGTCTGAATGTTGTTAAAAGACACATCCAAAGCTTGATTTCTGCTTTATTCAACATAGTTTTGCATCTCCAGAGTCCTCTTATTTTCTCTCAAGGGGAGTTGAACCATACTAAAAGAGAAACAGATCCTGATCCAGGGTCAGTTGTTCTTATGTGTGTTGAGGTACTAACTAAAGTTGCTGGAAAAAATTCTCTGTTTCAAATGGAGCCGTACCATGTGGGCCAGGCCTTGCATCTACCCACAACTCTTTTCAGACATTTCTGCCAGCTCACAGCTTCCCCAGATAGATCTCATTCTATGGTGTTCAAAGCCAAAGAAGAAGTGCGACACATGATGGGCATGCATCTGAATATTGTAGATTGTCAGTTTTCCATAGATCTATATGCTGCATGCTGCAAATTGTTGTGTACGATTCTGAGGCATCGGAAAAGGTACTTATTATTTTTCCTCTTATTCTTTCTTATTTATTTGTAAAGAGGATACTAGATGCACATACACCTTATGTGTACTAGATTTAAGCTAATACTTCTGGTGGAAATTTCTATTCATAGGAATCTTGAGAAACTATTTTTTTTGTCCTATATAGAAGGGTAGTTCAATTGTTAAAAACTGCCATTTGGGAGACAAGTTGTATTGGTATCTACTAGTTGATTACGGAAAAAGTTCAAAAAGCACCTCTTTCAATGTGATTCGCTTATGTTCTATTTACATTTTTTGACTTTTTGTGTATTGTGTTAAGACTTAAGGTATAAGTTTTGATACCATTACAGTGTATGTGTATATGTGCACTTACGCATTGAATTTTCCATATGTGCCAGGTCTGGGACCATAGTGCCAATTTTGTTTGTACTGTGGTTGGGTGCTCATTTGTGGTTTATAATTTTTTTAGGTGCCTAGATAATCTAAGTCAGTGGGTTCAGTTCACTATTAGTTAATTTGGTTCAGTCACTCTACAGAAATTGTCTGATTTGCTGATAACTTCTATTCCTTATCCGGGGTTTACTTTATGGGGAATGATTCTAATTTTTGTTGTATTCTGACATTCAAAATACCTCAGTCATATTCAGAGGAATGTTGGACATCTGGATGATTTTGGATATCATAGCTTACTGTCAATGGTCAATGCTTACAAAAACAGTTAGTGGTAATGGCCTACACTTCGATGTGTGTTTGCAAATACTTTTCAGTACCTATGCTTTTTGTATCGTTATTGCATAATGTATCGCACCCTTGGGATACGGATACATATCGTTTATTGCATGGGATATATTGGTTGTATCGCGTAAGGTATTCCTGTTGTTGGGAATCTTGGGGAAACATTGAGAAATTTGTTGAATTAAACCTCAGGGATTGTTAAAAAAAAGACATCAATACACACTTAGAAATCAAAACATGACAAAAAACACAATAGGTTTCCTTTGTATGGGGTCCTAATCTATGTGCGGACTGATGCAAGTATATTCAAAGTCTATTCATATAATTTATATATGTAAGAAGGTATACATGGAAACACAAACAATACATTCAATAGAAAAAGAAGTAGAAAATACTAGAAAAATACCTATGAATAATGTGTGTGGTTGTAGCTCATACCCACATAGAGCTGTGCCGTGGCACAAAATCATCATCTCCGTCTTGATGAGACTGGGCATAGTATTGCTGCTCCACAACCAACAATACTATACCCGGGACATAGTAGATTGATATCAATGAAGATATTCTCTAAGATAATGCTGGTACTCATCTTCTTCGATTTGAGAAGAATTGGAATTTTTTTGAATTTTCTCCAATTTTCCGCAAATTGGCTCATCTTTCCCCAAATCCAAAAACTAGAGTGTGTGTAATGATGATTTCATTAAACAGTCATGAATACTCTAAAATGGGGGCTAATTGGCCGCTGATCGAAGTGGAATTTAAAAAAAATATTTTTTTAACATTTTTAATTAATTTTTATTAAAATAAATTTTTTTCTTCTGAAAAAGCCGCAAATTACCGAGAATTACTAGATCAAGTTACATACATGTTTGATTTTGTGTTTGGACACAGATTGCAACCGATTTGTGAGAAATTGAATTTTTTTTATTTTTCCCAATTTTTCATAACTCGGCCCATCACCCCAAATCTTGAAATCGAAATTCAAATTCATAACTTTTCATGCAAAACATGAAGAATCATGGATTTGTGACCATTTTACACTGATTTAAATGATTTACAAAAAGAAAAAAAAGGATTGAAAATCTAAAATGCTCGCTGGATCAAATAGGTGGGATATGTCGGCAATACCCGTGAGTTTCATATTGCACAGGCGGGATACAATATATGTCGTTCGATATATTGGCTGATATCGTCGATACTGAAAACATTGTTCATAACTCATCACAGTAAATGTGACATACATGCATGCCGAGCAAGACTTTCAAAATCATGGGTCCCATTCTGTTGTTAATGGATCATGTCCTAAAAATCACACTGATTGGATGATCATTACCACGTTATTTTACCTGTTGAATTTGGACCATACTAGTTTATTTTCGATTGACCATTTAGTGGTCTCTAGATATTTAAGATCCTGTGATCAGTGTCATAGTCATCCCATGCTCGATCACAATGGGTGCACAATTTTGATGGTCTCAATTTCTTTACATGCATGTGTCCCATGGGTGCTTTGCCACAAAATGATACCCTGTGGCAAAAGCACATTGGAGTCTAGCCCAGTAATAATAATAATCTGAGGTAGACTTGGATTTCGAATAGCCATATGTTGCAAAGGGAGAAATGCTAACAAGCCCGTCGTGCAAATTTCAAACATCATATTGCAGAATTAGAACACATCCTAGCTTCAAGTTATTACCTATACCAGCTTTGAATTTCTCATCCCCAAGGTAGATTAATATGGTGTGGAGTCAGAGAAGAACTGTTATATCCTGGAGTTGTGAAGTGTACTAGCTAGTAGCTACTACCTGCAATGTGTAATAGGTTAATAGCCAAAGAGGTCTCCTTCTCCCTTATGGAATGCCATGTTTTGGATCACACAAAGAAACTTCTCTTCATTTTGATGCTCTGTAGATTTGAGCTGATTCCAATTGTTTCTTCCCCTCTCTGGGGCATTTTCTATCTACATGCTGAATCAGTGGTCAAAGTCTGACTTTGATCGGCTCTCCCTGACCTGGCATTTCAATTAGCATTTGAATGCTTTGTCTTATCTGTCCTTAGTTTTAGAATAGTTAGTTTTTAAAACTTAATTTCTCTTAAAAAATCTGAAACTATAATTTGTCTTAAAAAAAGGAAAAAAGAAACTAAAACCATAATGCATTTTGATGGGTATTGCATGGCATTCTGATCCATTATATGGAAGTTTTAAGTGGTTTCAACCAGACATCATTCAGTTAAAAAATAAATCTACTCTGTCTGTTTCTGCATTCCAGTCAACGTAAAAGCTTTTAGTCTTGAGACATGTTTTGTTATTTTTAGTGATTCTGTCATTTTCGTCTTGTGATTTATCAGTGCACTGTTGCTGTTCTTCAGTTGACTTATTTACCTTCGAACTTGGTCACATGTGAATTAGATTTTGCTTCATTTCTATTTTATTGAATTAGGTGATTATTTTCCAGCATTTCAATTTTCTGTAAAATACTAAGCTATCTGGTTTCCAAATTTGATTTGTACGATATAGCGAGTCGGAACGATGCATTGCTCTGCTTGAAGATTCAGTGCGCATTCTCCTTCATTGTTTGGAGATGGTGGATGCTGGTTTAGTCAGCAAAAAGGGTTATTTTGTTTGGCAAGTACAAGAAGGAATAAAGTGTGCTAGCTTTCTAAGGAGGATTTACGAAGAGGTTTGTTACACTAGAAACATTCCATATCACGTGAAATGCTTCTTCCTTGTTTACAAATCTTTCACATGAATCCCTTTTCTTGCTATTGTTAAAGAATACTATTAATTTAGGTTGGGTGGGTTATGCCTATATTTTACATTTTTCTTAACATTGGATTAACTTTATTACCCCTATTCCAATTTTGGATGCTTGGCCTTTTCATATCTTGAAGTCCTCGTTTCTCAATCATGTCATGATAATGATTCTAATGATTTTAATACTCTCTTTGTGTGTGCGCGCGCGTGTGCGCGTGCGTGCAAGAATGAATCAATAAAGTATTCACAGGTCAATCCTTGCATGAATAGCTAAGGATCCAATAAGTCCAACATTGATTCCTTTAGACGTGTCAATTGGGCAAATACGTCCATAGCAAGGTATGCTGTAATGGTAAAGGTGGCTGTAATGGCCACCATCATTACCTTTACGATACAGGTTGTAATGACTGTTACGATCACTTTTTTTTTCAATTGAAAAAAAACCCTTGAAAAACTTGTATCGGCCTCGTAAGGGACCGTTACGGCCTTTACAGGGGCGTAACGGCCGTTGTGGGTTTTTTTTTCTTTAACGGGCGTTACGGCCGTTATGACCCCATAATGTGTAACGGTTGACACCATTACCTTTATGTGACGGCCTTTACAGCCCCGTAATGGCCATTTCGGCACACCATGACTTTAGCACTTCTATAGTACTGTACTGTATGTGATAACTAAATGGAATGGTACAGTCAGTTTTCAGTTTATGAACTTGATTTTGGTGCCCTGAATTACTTTTTAAATCACTAGTAATTCCCACTTGTTATCTATCTATTTATTTATTGCAGATAAGACAGCAGAAGGACATCCTTGGGAAGTATTCTTTTCATTTTCTCTCGAATTACATATCGATTTATTCAGGATATGGCCCTCTTAAAACAGGAATCAGAAGGTTGGTCTCTCTTTACTATGTAATTTCGTTACATCTCAAGAGCTTGAATATTATTACTTTCATCAGCAGCTTTTCTTCTCTTGGGTAGAACTTTTCCAAATAGTGCTGACATCTGAATTTCATGATGGCAGAGAAATAGATGAAGCTCTGAGACCGGGTCTGTATGCTTTAATCGATTCATGTTCACCAGATGATCTTCAACAACTTCATGTTGTATTGGGAGGTTAGCAGCTTTAAATTGACGTGGATAAAATCTGGAGGAAAACATGTGATGCTTAATTGAGGTTGCTCAGCCTGACAAACTGAACAGTTGGGGCCCAGCTAGTGATACAAATCTTTTTTTTACGGTGGGCCACATGGTGGATGAAATAAACCCATGGTGGATGAAATAAACCCAAAAAACCTTGCTAGTCCAATGATCTTTTCTGGCTGGGCTCCATTAAATGTGGACCATTGGCTGTAATTGTTCACTTTCAGTGGGTGGCTAGGTTCATCTAATGGATGCCCTGATGGGGCCCACCTTTTAAATTACTGAAAGGTGGATGTATCTCTATACCATTGTTGGGTTGAACAAGAAAACCTCAATTTTTTATCGGGCATCGTATGATACCTGTAAAAATTGTGGCAGGATAGATCGGAATAATATGTTCTTGCTGGAGCTTATTGGTTCTTTTTTGTTTTGTAGAGGGTCCTTGCAGAAACACTCTTGCAACTTTACAGCACGATTACAAATTGAATTTCCAATACCAAGGAAAAGTCTGATAGGATTTCTTTTCATTACTATCGAGTTTGAAATCAAGATGGTCCTTTTCGGCCAGTTTCATTACCTAACACAATGAAAGGACTTTCGATGGCATGCTCCAGCCTCAGATTCGAGATGGGCCATTTCTTACATCCAAAGCAAAATAAGGTTAGGCTGCCCATTCCGTTCCTTTTCCACTTCATTTGCACCTGTCTCTCTGTTTTATCCAGCATGCATTGTCCCATGGGGGACCACATGTAGAGATGGCCCATCCATCAGCTGGGTGCTAATGTGGATGGGCCATGGTCCAAAAAAATACTCCCAAGTGGATGATTCTGACCATAGAATGGAGTCAAATGTGGATAGTTAGGTGTTTTTCTCTTTGTTTTAGACAAAAAGGGCTAGAATATACAATCAACCGGACAAATCGATGCCCAGGACCAACTATGCAGGCATGATTTTTGAACCACGGTCTATCTGCATTTAGCACCCACTAGGTGGATGGTTCTGATCAACCGATCGCCTCTGCATGTAGGCCTCATGGGGCAATGCATGATGGACGAGGATGAGCTGTGGCTCAGCACATAACAGACTCGGAATGATTTCGATGGACAGTCTTTCAGAGATTCACTTCGTTCTGGTTGTTTGCTGCAAAGATGTACTTACTTGAGAGAGAGAGCATTAATGGAGAAAGTATAGCATGGAGCAGTTCGATCTGTTTCGGTTAAAGCTCAGAACCGGTCAATCCTCGCAATTTTGTATCTGTACAATAAACATAAATATCTTTGCTTACGAATGCTGTGAAATATACACTCTTTTAATCTCTTCCAAATTAAAATCAATCTTGCTGGCAATGTAAACATGTGTTAATGATAGTTAGGGCATTCCACATGAATTGTTTGGACGATTCAAAGAGTAAATTGCAATTGGCATGCATGCGAAAGATGATCAGTTGTGGACATGCACTTGGCTAAAAGATTGGTCTGCTTCGCTCGATGGATGGGCCACCCAACAATGACAAAAGAAAGGATGGCTAATAAGTGGCTAGTGACCTATCCGTTGATTTTGGCTAGGGCACATTCATGGTTTGCACTAGCTGACCACTGACCAGATGTACATTTCCATTCCGTGGGCAATTTTCCAGCAGAACAATTGGAGTGATGGGCTGAAACATTTTTCATCTGGTCACCTGAAAAATTGCTGTTGATGGGCTGGGCCACGCCAGGGGTTCGCTTGGGTCAGCTGTCTCTGTTCAAAATGTCATTGTGAAGTGGGAATTCACATGGGCTATTACACATTATCTAGATAGATCTCATTTTGCTTGCATCTGCAGTAGCTGTCTGTTCCCTGGGCACTGTTTTAAGTGACAGATGGCCCAGTAATTATGCTGAGAAAATGATCCTGACCATTGACTTATATAATTGAATGCCTTACGTTTGTAATTTTATTTTCAGTGGTCCATATTTAAATATATGCATCGGTGGTCGGAATTATCTGTACAGAGCCGCCCCCAGTTGATGGATGGTTCAATTCATTGGACCATCTCTAATGTGGTCCCCAATGAGGCCACACATGCTGGTGTGCCTGACTGGTTGCATTTGCATCTAGATGTAAGTAGTGTAGGTTTGGGCTGATAACCATTTCATGCACGTTATGTAGGCTGTTTTTTGTTTTGTTTAGGTTAGATTATTGTAATTTTATCCATGGATTGATCGGAATCCGCTCATGCTGAGAGGATTATTCTGTCCATTGAGATTTACAGTCGGACTAGAACCATTCAAAGACAACGTTCACAGTCAAGTTCACAAATCAATGGTTGGAATTATCGTTTCAGCATTGTATTGTACATGTGGCCAATCTGTGATGACTTCAAGGAGATGGATGGTCCGGATTGTCCAACCATCTGTGCTTGTGGATGAACCTTGAGAACTTACAGACTTGATTTCTATTAATTTAATTGAAGAGTGTACATGAATGGGATGTTAGAAACATGGGGCCCATTTTGTGGCCCACATGAAAAGAATAAAATCACAATTTTGTCGGTAGCAAGCAGTATAACAACATTTCAACGGATAAGAACCTTGATGTCCTCAGATTCCACCGCCTTCGTGTCCCATCATCTGATCAATGAAAACGATCGCTTGAGCAAGTTGTTGAGTGGCTGTTTCTCATGGGCCCTACACAACACGTCCTTCACCGTGTCCCTCATCTGTTCCAATCAACCAACAATAACAAAGCTTCTTCTTTCATGAGAACCATGGGAGGATCTGGGCCACTCATTAGGAGGGCCCCACCATGAACATCGTCTGGCCGGAAAATCAAGAGGGCCCATTTATCAATCTTCGATGAACGAACACGTATGCGACCCACCTAATGAACGGACTACATTGGTGATTGGGCCACGATGTGTTTATGGTGGCCGGCTTACCTGATGAGTGACCTGTATCTTACACACGTATGCCACATTGGAACGTGTGGTTGGGAGAAGATTAAGAAGAAACAATACCTTTCCTAAATGGCCCTTAGAGTAGGGAAGAGGTCTTTGTTGCTGAGGAGAAAAGGGAGGAGATTTTCTACTCATTTCTTCCACAGATATTCTCCTCCTTGTCTGACTTCTGGTGGTCATGCCCATGGACCCCACACCTTCACCACTCAATACATGTGGTAGGCTTGATTCCTGATCGTCCATAACACAACAATGCAAAGAATCGTTACATGAAATATCTCTCTTAGGCATGCTGATGATCGTTTTCATCCGATTGCAACTCATGCCCATCAGCATGTGTTAATGAGTGGTTAGAAGTGTCCATTTTCTGGTGCTAACATGTATGGGCCATGGTTGGAAATTAAATCGCTCGGAACAGATCATTTTGGCTATTGCATTTGGATAGACGGTTGAAATTGATGGTCAGAACTATCCTTTTCTCATGATCGCCTTATGGGCAATCCATGGTAGCACTCAGAAAATGGACGGTTCCAATGCATGAAAGGCATGGGTGGCAACACATAACGAATCATATAGTGGAAACACTCCCCTGATCTTTCGATAAATAACAAATCATTTCCAACGGCCAGATCAAAGATGCAATGGTTGTTAATTTCAGTTACCGATGGGAAATGACACATCATGTTCGTCAATCCAATTCCAAGTCATTTCCCTTAAATTGGACCGTTGATCATCATGGAAGAAATCCAACTTACCAATAACAATATAGTCGCGCAATGCTTGAGGACTTCCAGGTTCATCCGAACATCGTCAAGGCTCCTGTTGAGGCTCACTTAAACAAGATTGAATAGCGAATGGTAGAGCGAAAATGGACATGCTTCAATGGACGGCTGAGTTTAGCTCTTACCTGTGCTTCTGTTGCCCGAGTTCGAAGTAGGCGGCCAACGTCGACATCTAAGAGAAAGTTCAGAGGAAATGCTTGCTCACAATGTGAGAAATATGAAAATTTCAATGCAATCTTAAATGGGTTTGATTAGGACCCACATAATGATCAATCCAGACCATCAATTGATTGGCCACTTCATGGATGGGGACACTGCCCAGATATTGCACTAATCTAGAATGGTTTGAAATTTAAACCACCCTTCCATGCAACAAACACTTTGATTGGCTAAATTGTCAACCCTTGTAGAATAAGATCAAACAGGTCGACATGTGGGCCCCACCCTATGTGAACTGATCAAAGTGCTTGTGGGCCCTTTTTTTTCTTTTTATTTTTTATTTTTTATGTACTGTTGTTCTTATCATTTTGGAACATTACGACATGATGGTGGATCAAATCGTTATGAACTTCCAATTGATGCAGTTTCTGTTTTATGATTCATGCAAGAGGTGGCCCACTTGGATGATCTATTGCAACGATCTGATCACCGTTCACAGTGATGAAACCATTCAGCGAAGGGTATTCTAGGTACAATCAGCTCCCAAAACCAGGTTTCATGGCATAAACCATGCTCATCACTCATCAGTGCTAAAGAAGAAGAAAAAAAAAAACTACCTAATTATACCTTAAGATTTCCAGCTCTCCTACCAAACTTGTGTGAGAGAACATCCAATGAATCAATCATGCCGCTGGGCTTCGGAGCGGGCCGCCCAATGTCGGCAAACGCCTCCCGAATCCGAGCACAATCAAACCTCAGAATGTTATGTCCCGCCCATATTCTCCCTGGAAAAAAGAAAAAGAAAAAAATGGCCCACAAAATCCTAATAATCAATCTCACTCATTGGATCATTTAACCATGATGGTTGTACAAGAAAATTTTGGGCCACAATACCATTTAATATGTCGAATATCCGGTCCGCCACATCATTGAATGTTGGAGCACCTGCAACAACACTACGCGTGATCCCGTCCACTCGCCCCGACCTGGGTGGGACAGACAACAAGTCCCCTGGCCTTATGAGGGTGCAATAGCTCTCGAGCTCCACGAGCTTCCGTGGGCACACTAGTATTGCACCAAACTCCAACATCCAACGCCGTTGTCCAGTTCGGATGGGCATTGTCGTTTCGACGTCGAAGAAAACGATCTCATTGCGGCTGTCGCTGCAACTGGGACCTACCATTTTCATATCTAAACTGAAACCGAAATGGGAATTTGTGGTCAGTGTATTTGTGCATTGGTGCAATTGGTAGAAGTTATAAATGGAGGTGGAAGGAAGAAGAATCCATGCAGGAGTTGGATTGTCTTGTAATTCAAGTCAGATGGGGTTAGGGAGAAAGGGAAGCTTTGGCTTGTGGGTGTGGTTGTATGGGAGGGTAGGCTAGCTCATGTCCAATACTACAAGAAAACACTTGTAGTAAGACAGGAATAATCACAAGAACCATCATCAGATGCAACCCTTTGGATGGTTTTTCTGGTTACTTTGTAGTCTTTCCTTCCTTTCTAGGAAGGTGCTCTATGCTTTTAGAGTGCTGAAATCCACTACAAAAGCTTTGTAGATCGGTTAAGCTCTTATCCTATTATGCGGTGTGTGGGGCCCACCATGATGTGTGAATGACAGCCAATCCGTCCATCTTGTGTGCCCCGTCATTTTCTCCCTGACACACAAAAAATCACGCCGATGCAATACTCGGGTGGGCCACACCACGTAAGATCATGCCTCAAACTTTCTAAAGTCACGTGAGTTGGCCCACCTGAGTTTTGGAATGGTCTGATCTGATCTTTTGGGGGTGTACATTCATCTTGATGGGGGCCATCTTATTAATTGAACAGTGGGCTCCACACATAATCTGTAGGGTTTTTTTAATGGTGGACCCCACTGTTTCTTTTGGTGGGTCCCACTCCCAGTTTTGGAGCATCCTGATTTTTGGGCTCGCGTGATGGCTAGATGGGGTGTGTTTCACAGATCACTGGGGACCCCACACATCGCTCTGTAGATCAAGCTTAAGTTACAAAGCTTTGTACAGGATCCTACCTCTCCACGATTAGTGGCCCAGTGGCTGGGTGTATGGTCAGGTAATCCAGACCGTACATTGGATGGGGGAAATTATCCATGCAGACTAAAAAAGTACACACGTGTAACAATCGTAGCTGGCTGACTTTTTTCATCGATGGTCTGTTTGGTTGCATGGAAGGAAAGGAATCCATTACGTTGGGAATAGAGTTTTGCTCGAATGCATCGTGAAGTATTGCAACACGTACGATACATCGGGACTACACAGCTTTTGCATGTAGATCATCTACCAATGATCAAGGCCGTTTATATGATGAGTCCCACTTTGTACGGTGGAAAGACAAAAAAGGCTCCCTATTGGGTTATTCCAACCCCTTGATAAGTTGGCTTCTTAATTTGCTTTCAACGCACGTGAGCAGTCACCACAACCTTCTTGCAATCAAAGGATGGAAAGATTCAATAATATGAGAGTTCTTTGAGTCATCCCTCGTCCAAGGGGAGCCCTGTTAAATAAATGAGTTGAGATCCAACCCATGACTCGATGGTAGACAAAGTAAGTATCAACACTCATTTTTTTTTTTTTTTTTAATTTTTTTATGTAGGTCATATAAATTGTGGTCCCATTCTTGAGGGAGTGTAAATCTAAAATCATTAAGATCAAGCAATCCTAGCCATCTAAATATTAGCTATAAATAGATGGTTAAAAAATAGTGAGTGGTCTAAATTTCAAGAGAATTAGATGATTAATATTACCTTTTCTTCGCAATTTTTTTGACAATGCTCCATCCCAGGTTGGGTGAGTGACTTAGATGGTCGATCTAATCATACTACGTCTACTTGAAGGGGCCACCACCATGAAGTTGTGCTATGAAAAATTAATGCATCTTATTCATTGGTAACATGCAGGTATGGTCCAATGGTATTCATGACCTTGACCATGGTTCATGATGACTATAGGTTTGAGAATGACAGGTTATAACGCTGTAAGTAATATGTAAGAGCTCCTTGAATATATATGGACATGGATTAAAGGAGAGGGAGTCCTTCAAGAATATGGATCGTCTGCTCAGTGCTGAGCTGGACCAACGAGGTCGGCTGGAAACAGGAAAACCCTGTTAAAGATTGTTCCTTCAATTATTCCTAGCGGTGTGTATTTTGCATTTTTAAGCTATGGGACATGCAAGTGGACTATATGTAATCCTTCCCAACAACACACATAGTAACAAAATGTCCTCTCACACTAGGCCGAGCAGTTCCGATCACACATTAAGCTAATGCTCAAAACCAACGCCCATCCATTGAACACACTTATCTTGATATCAAGTTTGCACAATATTTGTTTTAAACAAGTCCAAGAAATTACATTTTTAGCAAATATTTAATATATATAAAATGGGAAATGCTAATGTCCCCACCTTTATTAGAAGGCTAGCAATGTCCCCAAAGCTTTTGTACAATGGGTAGGACATCCAATCATCAAGAGGGACTATCCGTTCAATAATGCTATTAAGAGCAAGCCATGGTGTAAGATTCATGCCAATTAGAAGATCCTAATCCTTTGAATGAAGCCAATTTGTTATAACCATTTATTTTTTGTGAGACATAGATCACATGTTCAAAATCCTCAGACCAAACTGCAAGTACTTTAGAATAATAAGAAATAGAAAGTGAAATCTATGGAATAGATGGTGCAAGATGATGGACCTACTTTGATTGTCTGCTTAATCTTGACTTTCTATTTTTCATGTCATCGACTGTATGTTTGGGATCTTCTAATTGGTGTGATTTTTGCACCATGGTTGCTCCATTTTGTATGAATGCATGAGCGATCTTAATCCATGATTTGTCATCTCATGTGTCATGCATTTAAGAGCTTTGGGGATGTTGCTAATCTCCTCGTGAAGGTGGGGACATTAGCAAAGCCTGTTGGATGCGTTGCACAAAAACTTCAGGATTTCGCCTCTCAATTACGTGAATTATGAGATATAGCAATGCAGAAATACAAGCAAACAATCAATCCACACGATATTAGAGATTTTTTACGTGGAAAAGTCTCAACAAAGGTAAAAACCATGAGACCTCGTCCAGATCAACAACTCCACCGTGTAAAAATAGTTTACAAAGCGATCACAAGCACAACTCGCTTGGATCCTATTTTCTTCACCCACACACGGGTGGATAATAATATGAAAATGAATTAGAAAATAAGAGATCTCACCGGATCCGATGATGTAGAAGAACTGAGATGTTGTCTGCACCGTGGATTGACCATCACGAGCAAAAATCTCTCTACTACAAGCTTCCTCTCTCTTTCTCTTCCTCTCTTCTTCTTTTTCTCTCTCACACCTTGCACGTGTAGAACACCTATTAGGATACATTCATCTCGAATTAGAAGCCATTATATAGCTTTGCGCGAGAGTTGAAGCTGAAATAGGAAACTGTGTATCGCAGTCTGGGTGCACCGTCGACCGATCAAGAATGACTAATAACTGTCCAGCGAGAAACTGAGAAGCAAACCCATTTAACAATAGGTCGGGCGATCGGTCTGGACATGCCATGTCCTGTCCAGCGTGCAGAGCTCCTCTGGGGTGATTTTCAGACCGGTCGGCTAGGGTGGTCAACCGGCCGTCAGACCCAAAATCTACACAATCTCTCCTCTATCCTGATGAGGAAAACCCCATCAAACTCCCCCTTCCATCTCAGGAGGAGGGCTTTACCACCTTTAAGTCAGCCAGGCTTATGCACGCCTCAAATTTTCTCTTGAGAAAAACCTTTGTCATCATGTCTGACTCGTTATTGTCCGTGTGGACCTTCTCAAGCTTAGAGTATCCCTGATCCAGTGATACTGAACCTCAATGTGCATCGACTTGGAATGGTGACTTGGATTCTTACTTAAGTGCATCGTACTCTGGCTCTCACAATAAACCATGTGCTTCTCTTGCTTCAGGCTAAGTTTCTGTAAGAACCTCTTCATAAAAAACATCTCCTTACATGCTCCTTGCATGCTTCTATGACTGCGATGTACTCAGCCTCTATCATAAACAATGCCACACACTTCTGTAACTTGCTTTGCCAAGAGACCGCCCCCCTGTAAATATGAACATGAATCCCGAAGTAGATTTTCTGGAGTCTATGTCATCTGCCATATTTGCATCTGTGTAGCCTTTTAACATAGGTTTACCGTCACCATAGCATAGGCTCAACCTGGATGAGCTTCTCAGATACTGCAATATCCACTTCACTGCTACCTAGTGTTCTTTGTCGGGATTGGTAAGATATCGGCTGATAACACCAACCGCATATGCTATATTTGGGCGCGTACACACCATAGCATATATCAAATTTCCTATCGCTGAAGCGTAGGGTATCTTCTGTATCTCTTCCACTCTTTCTTGGTCTTGGGACACTGCTTGTTGCTCAATTTGAAGTGACTATCGAGTGGAGAAGTGACTGGCTTCGCTACATTTATATTGATCCTCTCTAAGACTTTCTCAACATACCGCTCCGGTGACAACTATAATCTTTCGCTGCTTCTGTCACGCGTGATCTCCAATATTCCTAGGATCTATCTGGCTGGGCCTAAGTTTTTCATCGTAAATGACTTGCCTAATTCCCGTTTCAGCTTGTCAATCTTCTTAATGTCTTTACCCATGATGAGCATGTTATCAACAAACAATAGCAGAATAATGAAATCACCATCTGAGAACCTGCGCGTGAACACACAGAGGTCCGACTTCGTTCTGTCATACCCATGCTTTAACATGAATGAGTCGAACTTCTTGTACCATTGCCTCGGATCTTGCTTTAGCCCATACAAGCTCTTCCTAAGCCTATACACCATGTGCTCCTTGCCCTTGACCTCGAACTCCTTCGGTTGGTGCATATAGATCTCTTCTTCCAGGTCACCATGGAGAAAGATAATTTTAACATCTAACTGCTCTATCTTCATATCCATGCTTGCAGCCAACCCAAGTAACATCCGAATAGACGTCATCTTCACCACTGGTGAGAATATCTCGTCAAAGTCTATTCCTTTCTTCTGACTAAACCCTTTCACCACAATTCTGGCATTGAACCTCGTCTGTGAATTCTTCTACTCAACCTTATTTCTGAACACCCACTTGTTGCTTAGAGCTTTCTTGCCCTTAGAAAATTTTACCAGATCATAGGTGTGGTTTTTATGCAAGGATTCCATCTCCTCTTGTATAGCTTTCAACCACTTCCCCTTACGCACGTCGGCTAGGGCCCCAAAGTAGTTCTCTGGGTCTCCCCCATCGGTAAGCATAATGTACTTATGCGGTGAGTACCTCTTGGATGGGTGTTTGTCCCTAGATGACCTTCTCACCTATGGCTCAACAGGTGAATCAAGGGGGGGCTGCCCCCCCGATTCATCAGCTATAGGAACTCCCTTATCCCCTGCACCTTGCTGCACTCCCCTGTCATCAGGCACCACGGGAGGAGTGATTGGATCCATGTCTTCCAACTCACTTAAAATATGTTGGGTCTTCTTTGATTTTTCAATGTCTTCTATACACTGATCTTTAAAGAACACCACATCTCTGCTCCCGATGATCTTTTTTTCAATCGGATCCCACAATTTATGACTGAACTTCTCATCGCCGTACTCCAGAAACACACATTACCTGATATTCGTATCGAGCTTTGACATGTCATCTCTGAGTATATGAATAGATGCTCAGCATCCAAACACCCCGAGATGACCGTACCATGCATCATGTCCAGTCTATATCTTCTTAGGTACTTCATTCAACGGGGTTGATGGTGGCCTATTTATAAAAAACACCGCCGTGTGCATTACTTTTCTCAAAAACGTCTTCGGCAACTTCACATGGGATAACATGCATCTGATTCTCTCCACAATGGTGTGATTTATTTGCTTTGCTACACCATTGTGTTGGGGTCTTGGGCACCGTCTGTTTATGCCGTATACTTAGGGTCTTACAATATTCATGAAATGCCCTAATCTATTCACCTCCATTGTCAGTGCGGATGCACTTTAATGGTCTACTTCTCTCTCTCTCTCTCGACCATAGCATGAGACATTTTAAACACACTAAAGATTTCATCTTTGGATTTCAATGGATAAATCCGAACCCTCCTAGATGCATCATCTACAAATGTAATAAAATACAAATCCCACCCAAGGATTTTGTCCTCATCAGACCATACACATAAGAATAAACCAAATTTAATACATGAATTTTATTAACATGAGAAACAGTTTTAACAAATGAAATTCTATACTATTTTCCAGATAAGTAGTCAGTACAGATTTTGAGAGGTATACTTGTCATCTCTGGAAGGATTCGCTTTTTCGCTAGTGGCTGAAGCCATTTTTTTGCTCATGTGGCCAAACTGCCTATGCCACATGTCCATTACCGAATCTTCTTCTGTGTTCAACTCACCCTTGCATATGTTGACACTTGTCTTGTACAAGGTTTAACACTTCTTCCCTCTAGTTGCGATCATTGAACCCTTGATGAGTTTCAAGCACCCACCAACAAATCGGCTTTCATAGCCATCATCATCTAACCTTCTCTCGACATCAGGTTGAGGCGAAGGTTAGGAATATGCCTCACATCTTTCAATATCCATGTGCTGCCCACATCGATCTTCACACAAATATCACCAACTCCCATGATCTTCGATATTCCAGAGTTTCCTATCTTCATAGTGCCAAGGTCGCCTGACTTGTAACTTGTGAAGAAGTCCCTGCGTGGAGTTGCATGAAACAACGCTCCCGAGTCTATCACGCAATCAGTGTCCTGACTCATAGCCATGAGACAAACATCATGATTTGTAGAAAGAATAACAACAACGTCGCCATCTGAGACGACCGCAATAGAATCCAATTCTTATCTTCCTTTTTGGTGCGGTATTCATTTCATCTCCTTACCTTTTCCTTTCTTATATTCCTTTTTGGTGTGACATTCATTTCTGTAGTGGCCATTCTTGCCACAATTCCAACACTTAACATCTCTTTTTGTGCTTAACTTGCTTATGAATTTATCTCAGGCTTTACTGCCCTTCTTGTTCTTTCCTCTCCCCTGTTCCCGTGTCACAAGGGCCTCTTGTTGAGATGACCCCTCTCATTGTCTCCTCATTAAAGAGACAACTGGTCACCTGTTCTATGGATACCTTTTTGTCTGGTGTGGAGTTACTTAGAGACACAACTAATGTCTCCCAACTATTAGGCAAAGACCTAAGCAATAACAAGGCCTATAGCTTATCATCAAAGACCATCTTTATAGCGGAGAGTTGGTTCACATTGCTGCTAACTTCATTCATGTGCTTAGCCATAAAACCATTTTCCTTGAACTTTAGATTCACAAGTCTTCTAATCAGGAAGATTTTATTGTCGACTGTCTTCCTCTTACACAACCGTTCTAATTTTTACCATAAGCTAGTGGCTGAGGTCTCTGTAGACACGTGGTGGAATACCGTATCATCCAGCTGTTGAACCTCCAATTTATACACAAAGTATCCCATTACATCATATTATATGCATGATTTGCATGTTTAAAAGGCCCATCTAATGCATGTTTTTGTGATTGTAGGAATGAGAGTGATTTCGTCCAATTTGTGACAAAAAAGAGCATATTTAGGAGCCTTTGAATGAAGGCCCAAGGTGGACCAAAGAAGGAAGAAGAAAGATGGAGAAAAGAGAAGAAAGAAAGGAAGAAAAAGAAGGAAAAAAGGAGGTCCGACCGGTCATGATCGGTCGGCCAAGGGAGTCCGACCGGTCCTGATCGGTTGGCTAATCTGTCATGGCCGGTCGGCCAAGGGAGTCCGACTGGTCCTGACCGGTTGGCCAACCTGCCGGCCAACTTGGAGGCTTGCTGGACAAAGGACCAGCCTGGTCCGACCGGTCAAGACCGGTCGGCCATCAGGTCGGTCACCCTCTGGTGCACGTTGGACTCAAAACAGATCAGTTCGACCGGCCAAGACCGGTCGGCCAGCCCAGTCCGACTGGTCACGACTGGCCAGCCTTGCATAAACAACAGTTTCTATTTCAAGTTTCGAGATTTTCTACGCAAGTGCGTAATGTTACGCAAATTCTGAAAGATTTTGATGCTGTAGAGCCTCCCCACTATAAAAGGACACCTAGGGTCTCTTCCTAGGGCATCATAGAAGCTGAAGAACTTCATGGGTAGTGAAGGAAGACGTCGTGGGGCATTTGCAACCCTCCCAACTCTGGATTTTTATGCTTTTTATGTCTTTTTCATTGAGTTCTAGTTATAGTATGACAATGCTCGGTTAGAATCTCTCGGCTAAGGATGAGAGGTGAAGCTTGTAGCCAATTTCATGTTTAGTTCAGTTTGATTCAAGTAGTTTTCACTTTAAGTTTGAAATTTGAATGTTTTAGTTCATATAAAGTTGATATTTTTAGAAGTTTTATGAGAGTTCATGTGCTTCGGACATGGATTCCTTGCAATTCTTTGAGATTATCATATTTTGCTTGATTAGATTCGAATTATGGTAACCCTTGAGCATGCCATAGTCTATAGGCATTGTTGTTACTCCGAAGGTTATGATTTCAAATGCTATGTGATTGAATAGGACTAGAACTTGGATGTTCAACTTAAGTGGGATTGAATGTGTTTAATGCTCTATCTTCCAACTAGATGAGAGATAGAACTTCAAATCTAGTTGTGTATTATACTTGGATTGATTGGATTGACATGGGATTGTTACAAGTGAATCCTTGAAAGCCTTAGTTCCATAATTACTATTTTTTTAAGTTACTTTTTTAACATAATTCTCTCAATTGAATCTCTTAATTATTGCAATCCTAGTTGCTGGAATAGTATAGAAGCTATTTTCTAATTCCCTGTGGATTGACCTCGGTCTTACCGAGATTTATTACTACATCGCAGCCTTGCACTTGAGGCGAGCGAACACCAGCCACTGTCTAATAAACCCCATCGCCTTCCGGTCGAACTTCTTTTAATCATCATCGGTCATATCCTTCGGTCTAGCTGATTCCCTTGTGATTGGAGCATATATGTCTCTATAATAAAGTAGATCCTCTATTTTAGCCTTCCATATGGGCTAGTTAGACCCATTGGGGCTGATCGTCCTTAACGAGCCACCCTCTATAATTCACAATGATCCCATTGTCCGTTTTTTAAACCTGGACTCTATAATACCACTTTTGTTGGGTACGTTGCACAAAAACTTTAGGATCTCGCCCCGCAACTACATGAACTATGAGATATAGCAATGTGGAAAAACAAGCAAACAATCAAACCACACAATACAAGAGATTTTTATGTGAAAAACCCTCAACAAAGGTAAAAACCACGGGACCTCGACCAGATCAACAACTCCACTATGTAAAAGCAGTTTACACAACGATTACAAGCACAACCCACTTGGATCCAATCTTCTTCACCACACACGTGTGAATAACAATAAAGGAACTAGAAAACAAGAGATCTCACCGGATTCGAGGATGTAGAAAAACTGACACGTCGTCTGCACCGTGGATTGAAGGTCGTGAGCATAAATCTCTCTACTACAAGTTTCCTCTCTCTCTTTCTCTTCCTCTCCTCTTTTCTCTTTCTCTCTCTCTCTCTCTCTCTCTCTCTCTCTCACCTTGGACGTGTAGAACACCTATTTGGATACCTTCATCTTGAATTAGAAGCCATTATATAGCTTTGTGTGAGAGTTGAAGCAGAAATAGGAAACTGCGTATTGCAGTCCACGCGCATCGTTGGCCGATCGGCTAGGGCGGTTGACTAGTTGAGAATGACTAAAAATTGTCCAGCAAGAAACTGAGAAGAAAACCCATTTTACGATCAGTCGGATATGGCCTCAAACTAGTTGACGACCGGTCTAGACAAACCATGTCCTGTCCAATGTGCAGAGCTCCTCTATGGCGATTTCCAGACCGGTCAGCCAGGGTCAGACCTAAAATCTGCACAATCTCTCCTCTATCCCGAAGAGGAAAATCCCATCAAAGCCCATATAAAATATAAATACTAGTTTTCTAGTACGCTATTGATCGAATCAAATAGATTTTCATGATCTTGAGAATGCACATTAAGGTTGCGTTGCCTTATTTTGGATTTTCCATATAGTGAAGAATACGAATGACATCAGCACTTGCATTATTGTGAATGAATTGTGATTGATCCCAATCTTGCATATACGTTAACGGTCTATAGCATGTTCGATATGAATCACACGTTCTGAAATAGCAAATGACCAGTGACGGTCAAACAAGTAGCTTCCATTGTTCATCTCATGATCATGCCTGGTTATTATATAGATTATCATGATTTGGCCAGATATAGCGCAAGTCATATAAGATCTCATCTCTATCATTTCTTTGATCAAGGTGGTATTTCTCACTGTGCAATTGCGTCTCAGGATGTGTGACTCTTATCCTTATACTCAAGGTCGACATCATGCATGGGTTAGACATTAACTACCTATTGACAATACATGGATAAGCACCAAACAATGAAGAATGTGCCTATGTAAAACATTTCTTATGCATTAAATAAACCATAGTTTTATTAAATATAAATAATAAATTAGGTAAATCATTTTCTATAATATTGTTAGTGGGCATAAAAAATTACATGCCGCCATATAAAATCTAACTAGTGATAGAGTCATCCTCACCATCCAAGATAAACTGGAGCATTTCGACTAGCTAGAGAACGGCCTGCCGACACAACCGATCTATACTCAAGAATTAGCCAGTGGATAAGATGTTAACATATAGCCCACACTCCTCCATCATACATTAGAATATGACTATTGAAAAGTCCTACGACACATTATCACAAGCCGTTAGATGACCTAACTTAAAAGCAGACCAAGATGGCATGAGCCTAGAAAAAGGACCACCATCTGCATGAGATGATTACACTGCCAGAAGGGGGCCTTCTTGGGATGTGGAAATGGTTTTTTTGCACCCAAGGTTGAACCAAAGAATGTGAGACAGGTCGGGCATTGGGTGGTCTAATTTGATGGAAAGAAGAAATATTTTTGTAACGCCCCGAGATTTTTGACTCTCGTGGATCTTGTGATGAGCCAAGTTCCCAGGTATTAATTAGAATGCGCCAATGATAAATTCCTCTGCATTTCACTAATCATTTATATATTTAATAATTTTTGGCATTTAAGCACAGAGATCGAAGACAATTATTTTATTTTATAGATTTTTATGCTAAATTAACAACAAAATATCCTTATAACATATGAAACAAAGTATTCAATCATTATCTTCACCATAAAAGACTTATTACAATTTTGAAATAAACAATAAACTATCCTCAAAATATATAAACAAATAAGATATTTAATATGTCACTCCAACTTCGTCACCCGTCGTCTATGCCGCGAACCTTTGAACACCCCGTCGTAGTGCTCAATTCACTTACTGGATCTTCACTTGAATTATCTGAGATGTATTTGGATAGTGTTAAACGCTATCATAGTGGGCAATATCCCTCTAAGACAATCATTGTCACACCCCGAAATCCAGACATAGAGTGTGCACCCTCAGGCCTCGCTTTCGACGTATGACTTGTGCAATTGAATGCACTTATACAAAAGTTACTTCGTTGTAGAGGCATTATTCATCATCTATACTAAGTTATTTAGTCATAAACATCAACCTTTTTTTTTTTTTTTTTTTTTCATTATGAAGTTTAGTTAACAAGTTCTACCCAAAACATTATTACAGAATAAAGAAACGTAACATAACTAATAAAAAGAAATAAATCATCTAATCATTTTGATGGAAAGCTGCAAGCTCCTCTTCCGTCAGATAGGACCAATTCCCTTGAGATTCCTCCATTGAACTATCTTCTTTTTCTGGTTTCACCTCTGGTGGTTGAAATCTAATTTCCGCCGTTTACATTTAATACACAACCGTCAGTTGGCTAAGCTCAATGAGTACGCCCATCATGGTTCATACACACCAAATTAAGCAGTTCACAATATTTAAAATCTCTAAATCAATATTCTTATGCAAGCATGGATGTTATGAAAATGACATGATGCATCAAGTGGCATATATACAATTAGTCCTCCTCTTGCTTAGGTTGGATACCATCAACCCGCATCCCCCTACGTGGTAGGGCAGACTTCCACTGTGCGTGGGCATCCATGATGGTCCCTGGGCACCGGGTACTTAAGTACCTACCGGTCTTCAGGAGAGGAGATTCTCCCGGTACACATTATGATGCATGTAATGCATAGATTCTCATATTATTGTTCAATTACATATATCCATATTCGAGATATATCTCATCACATAGCTCGTCTCTCCTCATGAGAGGTCACCAGATAATTCGGTCATCGCTCCTTTTGAGAGACATTATATTTTCATTCATCTCTCTTTTGAGATGCCATGAAGTTGTATGATAGCACTATCCTTTTTATCATATAGATATTTGTATACAAACAATTCATCTTATACAAGTAACATAGTGATCAATCACATATCATCGCATTTTACCACTTAATTTACTTAATTTAATAAGTAGAGGATGTTAGTGCACTTTTCTGTGGCATACTAGTGCACCTTGTTTGTCAATCACTTACGTCAGTGAGTCTAGTATCGGTTGAGCCCAATGAAGACGAAGACCGAAGACTCAAGTGGCCCTGCTGCATCAAGGAAGAAGGAACATGTGAAAGTGATGCCTTGATGTGCCTTAACCTTGACTAAAACTCAACCCCTTATCCTCTTTGATGACCTTGACCATATTAGGAAACCATTAGTCATTATAGATTGGCCCTAGGTGTCCCAAAACATCACCCAAATTGTGCCCATAGTGAGTGGGTTGGAGAATTGTTGGGTCAGCAATCAATGTAGCTGAACCCAAGCCTGTCCGGACTGCCAGTCCTCATAGCAACTTGCTGTGTTAAAAAGGCCACAGGGCCGACCGGTCGTGACCGGTCGGCTGGGCTAGTCCGACCGGTCAAGACCGGTTGGACAGACCCCCCCTTAGACAGATTGTACTCTGTCTCTTTTTGGACGTTGGCCGACCGGTCGGGATAGGTCGGCAGAGCCTTTTTTGCCCGTTTGAACACCTTTTATAAAGGGGGCTTGGCTCATTTTGAGGGCAAGAAGAGGGATTTCGAAAGGAGTGAAGCCACCATTGTTGGAGACCATTTGAGGCTCATTCCCAACCTATGTAAGGCATCTTCCTTGTGCTTTAACACAAGATTGGAGCATTCCAAGCTCATGAAGAAGATGACCTTCATCCCCTCTTGATCTTTAGAGTTTGGAACCTTCTTGATTGGCAAATACTTGTCTAAGACTCAAAGATGAGATCGTTGTAGGAGAGAACCTCTAGGCAACCCATTCCCATTAGTTGTAGAGTTCTCAAACCTACCCTCTTACCACCTTGGGCATCTCAAAGGCACCACATGCAAGGTGTTTGATCAAGTGTGGCTGAGGCATTGGCGACGCAACGGCAACACGATCGTGGGAGCAAGGGAAGCTGATTGAAGCATGGGAGAGCAGAGATCAAGCAACCCAAACCGGCGCTGAACAAGGGGCTCATCCGACAAGTAAGGTTGTCCTTTTTGAGAGTCCATTTAGAGTTTGTTTGTCAAACTCGATCTAGGGACGTTAGCCGTTCCTTGGCCCGTTAGCCGGGCCTAAACTAATTCTCCAAGGGGGAGCCTCTGACACGGGAGTGAACGTGCGTCGGGTTGAGAGTTAGCCTATGTCCAAAACTCCGTTCGGGTTGAGAGTTAGCCTATGTCCAAAACTCCGTTCGGGTTGAGAGTTAGCCCTTTGTCGAAAACTCCGGTTATGGTTGAGAGGTGAACCGGTAAAACTTCCGTGTAAAGGTTGAGAGGTGAACCTCATTTAAAACCTCCGATAGTGAATGCTGTTGTGTTTAAATGAGTTGAGTACTTGAACCGGGAGTGGAGTAGACCCAAAGTCGAACCACTATACATGCTTGTGTTTGTGATTGTATTGAGCACATTGATATCTTAGCTTTGGATGTTTAATTGTTTAATTATGAATGCTTGATAGAAATGTATGGTAGGCACTAGATTGGCACATCCACACGCAAGATGTACTTTCACTAGGTGTGTAGACTTGAGCTCATTGATCCATTCTCATAAGTCTACATAGGTTGTATAGGTTAGGAGCTTGATTAATTATATCATTTATTCACCTATGCATGCTTAGACTAGGATTGTTTATTGCTTAACCACATGCTAGTCTTGTGATTGGACCCACTTACACTTGGAAGCCGAAGTGTTCTTGCTTACTTAGTCTAAATTGTTGAATTGTGTAAGTAGGCGAAAAGAATTTCAAAAAGGTCCTAATAACCCCGTTCCTAAGGTTTAGCCATTATTCTAATTGCTCTTTAAGCTTCCGCATATACGTAGGTGTCGTTTTAGACTACCGACGTACTTTCAGAGGAAACATGTTGGGATTTACTGACCTGTTAAGGGTAACGAATACTCCTCCTACGTTTCCACGGGCTTGAATTACGAATCAACACTGGATCTACAATCATCATATTTCATTCCCTTAATACATCTCTTTTAATCTCTATTGTGATAGATCACATCAAGTTGGGCGTTAAGAAGTCTGATGGCCTAACAACCTTAACTTTCTCATAAGTACACTTGGGTGGTCTACAACTGGCCCAAAATTATTCATAAAGTGGGCCCAACACTTGGCCCAAAGTATGGTCCATGATGGCTCCCAATTGTGCACCCGGCCCATGTACATCGTAGTGGCCCAAGGCCCATAAACACTAAAAATCCAATTAATGTTTATTATTTTCTGTGGTGTAAGTTGGATCTGCTCCAATAGCTGGCCCATGGCCTAAAATGTGCTGTGAGGACAGATGAAATATGTGAATGAATTTTGCCACCAATGTGGGGCCCCAAAATACTCCAATCGTGACCGTTTCGGCCCATTTACACCTTGTTTTCTACAATACGGCACATCTGATGATTGGATCGGGCTATAATTTTATATCCAGCTCTAAAATGATCTGATAAATCAGATTTGTGGGGTGGATGGTCCTGGATGTCGATGTGGAGCCCATAATCACTTAATAAGTGGCCATTTCCACACATTTTCCGATGATACGGCCCACCTTGGCCTCTGATCAGGGCCATTTTTGATCAAATACTCCCTAATGGGGTGATAAGAGGGATGGACCAACTAGATCTTCTAAATTCATTGCGGCGGGGTCCAGAAAGTGGCCAAATCGTAAGAATCCAAATCGCACTTCCCACTTTTTCTTTTGGTATGGTCCACCTGAAAATCTGATTGGGCTGATTTTTGGTAATAAGGTACAAGATTACTGTCCAAGAGATTTAGTGGAGTGGATTTTCCAAAGGAATCACAATGGAGCCCACACGTTGCAAACCAGTGGACAGGTACTGTTCCCATCGTTTGGATCGGTGCGACCCACTGGAGCGTCAGATGTGGTTAAAGTTTTGTCCCTATCTAGAAAACTTACTGATACAGATGTTGGACGTCTTGGATTTCACAAAACACATCCATGTGGGGCCCACGGACATCAAAAGTCCAATCTCGGATGCTTTGACCGCGGGTGATAATGCCCCCACTGTTTCAATTGATGTGGGCCACGAGAGACTCGGATCTGTCTCATATTTGGTCTCCAGATACAAATATGGATGTGAAAACTGATGGACAGCGTAGATATAGCAAATACATCAAGGTGAGTCCCACGGTGGGACCCCCAATTAACGCCCAAAGGTCCCTGGACACTGGACTCGTTCCAGCGTCTCTGACGCTGAGAACGTCCAGCGTCTGGACTTTAAGATTTTTATTTTTTTATTTTTTTGTTTCTTGTTTTCCCACAAGATGGGGTCCACTTGGAAAATCTAACCCGTCCATTGGGTTGGCCACATCCTTACGGCCCCAATGATTGTCTGAAATATGGCTGGATAAAAATTAAAACCTCAAAAATTTAAGAAAAGTAAATTCAAGGGCTGTCACTGATTCCAACGATGTGGTCCACCAGTAACTCGGTTCGGCCTGAAATTTTGGGCCATATCATAAAATTGGCCGTTGAATCAAAAGAACCGGGTGGATCCAATACATCAGAGTGTGTGCCAAGGGATTTCAATGGTGGAAATTTCCATTCACACCATTGATATGCCATGTGGCCTACATGATGAATGGATCGATCTGATTTCTGGGGGGATCTAATTTATAAGGATCAGAGAAAATAGAAACCAAAGGAAAGAGAGAAATGAATGAGTGCTTACCGACGGTTGTGATCGACAGCTAAGATCTCCAAGATGCAACAAATGGAGGGTTGGATGTAACAAGGGTTAGAGGTATGACGGATAGGGGGAGAAGTATACGTAGCCCATCTCCCCCATCTCTTTATAGCACAACCATCATTAATTATTATTATTATTATTATTATTTTATTTAGGTGAGAGGAATTAAATGTGGGTGGTTGGTGAGTGAAATAAATCAGCGGGCCCCACGCAGCTGGCCCACATTGGGTGGGCCCCACGTCGGATGCCTGAGAAACTACATTTTTCAGGTTTTTCGTAAAAATGTGATAACTTTATGCTCAGGTATCGGATTGACGCATGGTTTCTACCGTTGTGATTATAATGACAACGTGGTCATTATGACAAAGGTTTTGATGGTATCAGATATAATATACCAAGACGAGATTTCTGAGTGTACATAGGTGTTACGTACGGTCAAACAACATCTCACTGTGATTTACTGTATCAAAAGAGTCGAAGTGTTACAATCATGATAATAATAATGGTACAGAATAAACACAAGCAGGATGTTATCATTTAATTAAATAAAAACAATCAAGTAAAAATCTTATTATCAAATCAAAACAACCAAGTAAAAATCTTATTAATGCGATGCATGGAATGCATGCTCTGGCTAAGGCACCCTGACTAAACGAATGCGGGAAGCCCAAGTTGAGACACCCCATACACACCCGTTAAACGAATGCGGGAAGCCCAAGTTGAGACACCCCATACACACCCGTTAAACAAATGCAGGAACCCAAGGTTGAGACACCCCATACACACCCGTCAGCCACTAGTCATCAGAGTGAAATTAACCCAACTAATGGAAGCGGGAAACCCCTAAAACACTTCTACCAGATGGTGCATGGCAAGAAGCGGGAAACCCCCAATAACTTCATCCGTGACACCCTGAGAGGCTGGCTCACTAAGTTGAGCCCTAGTGCAATGCATGAATTTGTTTCACTTTTGTCTAAGTGTTTTCACATACAACCATTTTAAATAAAACTCAATGGTCGCTATGGGGAGTCGTAGACAACTCAGCATAAGCCGACAACTTGGGCTTAGTGTCCATAGTACCAACCCTGGCTCATGAGGATCTACATGTCATCAAGATTCACTCCTTATCCCATTCTACCATTTAATCATGTTTCCAATAATCAATAATATTCATCACGGCTCAAAATCATCAATCACATTAGTACGGCCCATGGATCCATCTTAATCATAATGCGATCACAAGGATCCCTTGGTAACCATCCAATATCCAATCATGATTATATAAAGATCGTCTTTCCAACCATGGACGCCTCTCATGGCTCCATCTTTTCACATCATGTAATCTCATCACTAAGGGACAAGGGGTGCACATTAATGCATTATACACATCAATGATCTTTTGCATACAATACATGAAGTAATCATCATCATAATCAAATATAATTCAAGACAAATCACCACATGGTTCTCCCATAAAGAATTATAAAATCTCATTCAATCATTCATAAACATAAAACTCAAGATAATATGTTAGATGTACAATGTAAATCTTATGATCATAACCATATTACATGAGCCAATAATATCATTCAAAATCAACATAGGCAATGTTAAATTATTTTTAAAAGTATCTAGACAACTATAAGATATGGATGAATGGCTTGAAGGGATTAATCCTCACCTTATAATGGACGCAATAGAAGGCCGTAGGGGCTAAACACATCACTGGAACAACCAAACTCTCTCTCTCTCTCTCTCTCTCTCCTCTTTTTTCTCTCTTTCTCAAATTCGTGCATGAGGGTTATCATTGCTGAGAGGGGGCTTATTTAGGTTAGGAGGGTCGGATTTTAGGGTTTAGAGACTATAATGGACGGTTGTTGTTTAAAGATGAGATTTGAGATGTTATGGGCCACTTTGAAATGTATACACTCTATAGATTGAAAGAAGGCTCTGGACACAGGTTAAGATGGGTATGGGCTACAAAATAGACGTGGTAGATTTTAGAATGGGGCCCACACTATCGAACGGTTGACGTGAAGTTTTAAGGAAAGAGAGAGAACAAGAATAGACAGTTGCAAACGAACATTTTATCTGACGATCAGGCACCGAGGATGGGTTTAGATTAGTCTATTTAGGCAGGTAGGGTCTACAAACTGAGGCTCCATAGCCGTTTAATAGACATTTAGCTCAAGAGAAGGTTCTAGAGAAAAATCCTTTAAGAAAGAAGAAATTTCTATTTTCAATGAGAAAGGTCACGTTGGTTAGCTAGGAGGGATCCTTAGGATCCTCTAGAGGCTTCCCTAACTTCTCATGCAAGGAACATCTCCGGATTGGAAGATCTAAGATTCCAACCGTTGGAAGGGAAGAGGAGATTGGGTTGGATTCGGGGTGGAATGAGGAGTTTTTTGCTAGGAGAGGGTTTTGATGGGCTATAAAGAGGATAAACTATTCAGATCTTCGAAACGGGGCCCCCAAATGAACGGATTGGATGGCCAGCGGTTGCGTGTTGTATAAAACACCCGCCGGGCTTGACGCTGGCCGACCGACCCAGCTAGCGGGTTTGGCCACGGTGGGTCCCACTGTGATGTATATATAAAATCCACTCCATCTAGCAGGTGAGCCTTCTAATTTTAGTCATTGACACAAAAATGGGACAGATCCGAGATCGGGTGGCCCACTTATGATCCAATTTCTGATTAAGGCATTTGTAGGATGATTGAAGGGGTGAAATTCGACGTATATGGCTAAAATATGTTCAAAAGCTTAAGTTTAGGGTTTTGTGTCATTGTGATAACTGAAAACTAGTATACTTGAAAATGATAATTTAAGTCGAGTTTAACTAATGGTATTTTCGTAATTATCTGAAAAGTGCGAGTTATGCGAGATCTAACATTTCTACGCTATTTTTTGGGTCATTTTAAGAAACTTTTATAAAGGGGTCCTTATTGAATTTTCTACGGTTGGTCCATTATTCTTGAATCAAGGGTAAATGTATGATAATTAATTAAAATAAAATTACAATGAATTTTAAAAAAATTTCAAATAAATCCTGAAAATCTGGGGCGTTATAATTTTTTCCTCGTCCCTATCTAAGATGTAGAAATAGTTTTTTTTTATGTCTATAATACATGTTTTTACAGTGTATGCTATTAGTATAGTGATACTATGGTAAATATTTTTTAGCATACGTGTGAAAATATCTTTGTATAGATTTCTATATTGATATATAATGGAATAGCACCCTTAAGAGGGGTAACGAGTCTTCATAAATTTTTATGGTATTAGAGCTTAGGTTCCTCTTCTGCCATGTCGTCTTCCTTTACACTATCATCATCTTCTTCTCCTGCTACTCTCATGGATTCAATCCTTTCTACATCTGCTACTTCATCAGATACTACCCTACTTTCATCCTCTACATCTTCCCTTTCCCATATTTCTTCTCAATCTTCTTTGCTCATCATCAACATAAAAAACTTCCTTTACACTATCATCATCTTCTTCTCCTTCTGCTCTCATGGATTCAATCCTTTCTACATCTGCTACTTCATTAGATACTACCCTACTTTCATCCTCTACGTCTTCCCTTTCCCATATTTCTTCTCAATCTTCCTTGCTCATCGTCAACATAAAAAACTTCGTTCCACTTGAACTCATGCATTCCAACTATTTAGTATGAAAATCCTTATTTCTCCTTGTTTAAAAAGTTTTAATGTTGTTGGACATATTGATGGCTCTCTTCCATGTCCAGCTACCTTTGTTCTTGGTTCCTCTAATGCTATGATTCCAAACTTACGCATGCGTAGACGTGGTGAGATCGATCACCATCTCTCTAGCTCACAAAGATAAATATTCCGAATCCACGGAACTATCAAGACTTCTCAACCGATCTTCTTTGAATCAACGAAGGAAACACTCGAATCCATGAGCAAAAGAGAAAAAAAATCATTTTTTATTCAAATAGGTTAATGGATTAATAACAACGAAATTAAAAGAGTTTATATAGCTTAAGCGCTCCATAAGAAACCCTAATTGCAAGATTAGAAAAAATTCTAAAAGAAAAAGGAAATAAAACAAAAAAATGGTGTGAATTTTTTGGCGGTCGATTGATCGACCCAAGTGGGCAATTGATCACTCAGGGCAGGCGATTGATCAGGCGATCGATTGCCAGCTTTAATCGCAGACCCTTAAAACAGTCCAGAGAGGTCTAGAGGCGATTTGTGAATTTTGAGAATTTGGGCAATCAATCGCTCAGGCTAGGCGATGGATCTCCAGATGCGTTTTTAGTCCAATGAACTCTTTAAACAAATTTTGGTGTGGACGATGGATCACTCAAGTCGAGCGATGGATCGCTTTGGCCCAAAAATTGTTGAAAGTTGTTTTTTCTTTGGTTCTTTCTTCTGATCCTTTTGTTGGTCCATCTTTCAATTCTTCGTCATCCTCGGTTAGGGGACCTTCTCGCTACATCAAACTCCTCCACTTGAAAAAACTCGTCTTCGAGTTTCGCTTCGTCCTGGGGTTATGAATCACGTCCATCGTCAGTACTTGATGCATTGCAGTAGCTTTCTAATGTTGCCTAATTTCTTGCTTAACACCGTTCACATCAAGGAGAGATTGCCTCTCCACTTTCAAAGCCTTGGGGTTCTCTTTAGGAAGCATATGGGCGAGAGTGATCTTCCTTCCATCTTTTACGAATGTAATGATGTTGTCCCGCCCGCGATGTACGACATCTCGATCGAATTTCCATGGTCGCCTAAGTATCATGTGATAGACATTCATGTCTACGACGTCACATAATATTTGGTCCATGTAGGATTTTTCGATAGGAAAGGACATGAGGCATTGGACTATTATCGTTGTCGTGCTGTCCTTCTGGATCCAACTAATCATGTATGGAGAAGGATGCGATGTAGTCTCCAATTTCAGCTTCTCTACAATCTTCTGTGACACGATGTTCTCACAACTTCTGCCATCAATGATCACATTGCAAACCCTCCTGTTTACTATGCACCTAGTACGGAAAAGATTGTAGTGCTGGGGTTGGTTTGCACATCCGTCGTAGACGACTGTCTCTGTACGACCAGTGACATACCTTGATCTTCAGGAAGTCATTCAGTCCCTTCCTCATCATTCTCAGTGTGATCAACACTACTATTCTCAGGTTTGGCTTGTGCATTTTCTTTAGTGACAGTTAGATTAGCCATTGGTCACCACGAGCATGTGTTTGATAAGTAGCCTAAATGTCCACACCTGAAACAATGACCGGGCCTAGGCCGGTCGTAGGGATTTGAAATTTTACTCGGGCCTGACATAATTATTGATCATTATGGTCTCGCATGACCACTTCCCGAGGCACGAGCCGCGACTTCAGTGGGCTGAGGACAATCTTCAATAGGGTATTTCCCTTGGACAGGGACGAATCTCGAGCAGGGCTTGTTACAACGTAAGGTTACGTAGGGGCCCTCGTAAGCTGTGTCTCTGCCATAGTGGTCGATTGGACGACCCCATCCATGGTCTAGACCGGAACCATCTGAACTTGATCCTGGATAGAGGGTTTCAATTCGCCGATGAATCGTGCCACTTGCTACGATTTAGATTCAACCAGGTTGTTCCGTGTTCCCAAACGCTGAAACTCTTCCAGATATTCTGATACGGGTCGATTCCCTTGTCGACAATTTTGATACCGTTGGAATAGAATTTGTTCGTAGTCATTGGGGAGGAATTAGGTTCATAGAAGACGCTTCATCTGAGGCCATGATCTGATGGGCACTTTGTTCTGTCGAGCACGAAAAACCTGAAGTTGTTCTCACCATGCTGACACTCTAGATTTTAGTTTATAAGTGACCAACTTCACTTGTTTCTCTTCCGGCACATCCATGTAATCAAAATACCATTCTACCTTGGCTAACCAATCGAGGAACTCCTCTATATGTAATAAACTATTAAAATTGGGAAGTTTAACTTTACCTCGATATCCTCTTTCAGCACGATCTGTACGTTCGCCTCCATACACAGGACGTCGGGCCATGATGCTGCCGACTTCCTCTTTGTTGAAACTCGAACCGTTTGGAGTGACCCTGCGACTTGCCGTTAAGAGTGCCCTACGAACAACCAGATTGTTCGGTAGAGCAACTACAGGTGGCTGAACTTCGTATGGGGCTCGGGGCGGAGTAAGCGCATCTGTGATCCTGTCGAGAGTGGCCTGCAACCCTTATATAGTCGTCCGACTCTCCTGGTGGAGAGCTTCCATCTTCCTCATAAGATAGTTAATCCCATGATCAACGTTAGTGGAGATTTTGTCTCGACCATTATTAGTTGTCATCAGATTGGAGGGGCGTCCTCTCTATGATACTAATTGATGCAGGCTTAAACGTGCTGAGATCGATCACCATCTCTCTCACAAGAATAAATATTCTGAATGCACATAACTATCGAGACTCCTCAACCGATCTTCTTCAAATAAATGAAGGAACACTCGAATCCACGAGTAAAAGAGTAAAAAAACTCAGAGATTTTTATTGAAATAGGTTAATCGGGCGATCGATCGCTAGCTTTAATCGCAGACCCTCAAAACAGTCTAAAGATGTCCATAGGCAATTTGTGAATTTTGGGAATTTGGGTGATTGATCGCTCAGGCTAGGCGATAGATCGCCAAATGCGTTTTTAGTCTAGTGAACTCTCTGTACAAATTTTGGTGTGGGCGATGGATCTCTCTGGCTCGGGCGATGGATCACTTAGGTCGGGTGATGGATTGCTTTGGCCTAGAAATTGCTGGAAGTTATCTTTTCTTTGGTTCTTTTTTCTGATCCTTTTGTTAGCCCATCTTTCGGTTCTTCGTAGTCCTTGGTCAGGGGACCTTCTCGCTACATCACAAACCCTACATGACATGGCTTCAAAAAAATATTGCTGCATTATCATAGATCAATGCTACGTTGTCTATCGACATTCTTGAATTGATCCTTGAGGACTCCAACACCACTGCTCGTAATGCTTGGTTGGCCATTGAGAAGATCTTCTTTGATCAAGATTCCTCTCGTCATTTACAACTCAAGTTGCAACTACAAACATTGAAGAAAGACATGTTGTCCATGACTGCATATCTATAAAAAATGAAGTCTACAAGTGACTCCTTGCACTCAATTGGTCTAGTGTCTTTGACACTGATCTAGTTCTTCATGTTTTGGCCTGTTTATCACAAGATTATGAGGGTTTTGTTATGGCCATCACCACTTGCCCACCACTCCCTTTGTTTGATGATCTTCAACCACTTCTCCTAAATCAAGAGTTGCGCCTCCAACAAATCTATCATTCTGCAGATTCCAATGCCACTCGACATTTCCTCTTTCCGCATCACAATATATATAGCTTATAAATGGCCTTTTTATGATTTTGCTTTCTTTATTACAAGATAATTTTTAGCATTTTAGTTGTTTTAATATCTTACCTCATTAGTCATTAGGATTAGGAAAAAAATTTGATTGGTAGAGAGTATAGGTCTCTTTTCTATTTTTAGAAGAGGAGAAGATGATCATGGGAAAACTTTGATAATTGTTAATAAAATGGCTCATGCAAAAAAAAAAAAAAAAAAAAAAAAAAAAAAAAAAAAGAAGAAGAAGAGACCTATACTCCTAATAAAAATTGGGTTTTCATTCTTTTTTTCTTAGCCTCCTGTGTAAGTGTATGAGAGCTGAATCCCCTGATCTTCCCGTGGGTCTTTCCATTTGGGCCATCTCTCATTGCCACCCGTCCTGTTGTCCTTTATCAGTCATCGTTCTCATTTCATGTACTTTGTTAGTCATTGTTCTCTACTGCATTTGTTGGCACTTCTTTCCAATCGGGTCTTGTGGCCGCGGAATCAATGGTTATCATGAAAAAAAACCATGGTTCCCACGTCAAAAATGAATGTCCATCCTTAATTTAGATATTAGGACATATTGTCCAATCCGACTATTGGCTATGCTCCCAATGTCTAAATATGACCCACCATTTGGACAGTTATTAATGTGACGTATATATCATATCGATGCTTCTATGCAGTAGATGCATTCTAGTATCAATGTTTGTCAAAAGCCTCACAACCTAAGGTAAGGTAGTCTGGTTACACGGGAGTACAGGGCTGCACGTGTAGCTGCCTGCGTAAGACACATGTATTCGTGTCTACACTTGCATTTAAATCTTAGCTGAATCTAATTCCTTTCTTTCTTGGGTGGAGCTTGAATTGAAGTGGAGAAAGCGATTCTTCTCTTGAGTTGAAAGTTAAAGAAGAATGCTTCATTGCTCCCAGAGGATGATAAATTAGAGTGCTCCTAGTTGCATTGGGAAACTTAGACAATCCAATCCTTTGATCTAGACCATCAGTTAAGTCCAGAACACATTTCATGGGCTACCGTGCTAATATCACACTGATTTGAGAAATATTAACCATTGGATCAATGACCTTTAATATAAACGGTCCGGATTGTTTAAAATATGTCCAATCAAAAAATTGATCCATCTATTTATTAGGGACCATCATGGATTACTTATGAACCTAAAGAATCACTTTTGTCAGGCAGCTGTAACAATCCCATCAATGGCTTGGAAAAAAGATGGCCGTAGAAAAAAGGTCAAATCAAGGATGGTTGGATAATCCGACCCGAGTGATTTTTGCATGGTAGCCTATGAGATGTGTTCTGAACTTAAATGGACAGTTCAGATCAATCGATTGGACTATCTATGGGTTCCAATGCAACAAGAATTTCTCAAAGAGAAATGCTTCAGTGCTCTCGGATCACTATCAGTTACAGTGCTCCTAGTTGCATTGAGAGCGGATTAGGTGAGACCCCGGGCTCACCTAAGACTGTGCGGCCCTTACCATGGGGTGACTGTGGGGCCCACCTTGACGTAAGTATTATGTATCCACTCCGTCCATCTGTTTTTCCAGATTATCTTAGTCCAGATTATCTTAGGGCATTATCCCAAAATTGAAGCAGAAACAATTATCAGGTGGACCATACCATAAGAAACAGTGGTGATTGACCAGTAGACTCCAACATGATCACATGATCAATCACCAAAACTAATATCAGCTACATCCAAAACTTCTGTGGCCCATTAATGGTCAATCACCACTGTTTCTTATGTTATGGTCCACCTAATGATTGGATCTGCTTCCTATTTGGTATAATCCCCTGAAAGGATCTGTAAAAATGGATGGACGGCGTGGATACATAATACATACATCAAGGTGGGCCCAACGGTCACCCACAGTAAGAGCCGCACCGTCTTAGATGAGCCCGGGGTCTCACCTAACCCGCTCTCACATTTCATGAACTTGGACAGTCCAATAAATCAATCAATGTATCTGAGAACACATTTCATGAACTGCGATGCAAAAGTGGCACTGATTTGGCCGTCCAAACGATCCTTGATTTGGAATATTTTCTCGAGCCATCCATTTTAAGTGCCATGGATGGATGGTTACATTTGCCTAACTTAAGTGATTCTTGAGAATCATCAAAGGGTCCTAAAATAGATGAATCAAATTGTTGATTGGACTTATTTTGCCTAAATTATTTTGACTGTCCATATTAATGGATGTTGATAAATGGTTAATGCTTATTGGATAAATGTCATGTTTATGTGATAGCCCATCAAATGTGTGTTGAACCTAATGAACGGTCTAGATCAATGGATTTGACTGTCTATGTGTCCAATGTAACAATGAGCATTATTATTACTTATAGTGCTCTTGACAACACTATAAACATTTAAAAAAAAATATTATATCATTTTATGGAGAATTATAGATGTCAATGTGACAGCCGACCACAATTCCTAGCTAAATTGGGCAACGTGGACTCTCCATCGATCAATCTCGTCCGTCCATTAGGTCCAACGCATTCCCTAAGCTAGAAAATTCTTGGCATCCAATCAGTGTTTAGAATATAAAATGGATGGTCAGTATTGTTTATATTAAAATAAGTCTAATCAACAATTTGATCCATCCATTTGTTGGGGACCACAGTTCATTACTTATATTGTTCTGAAGCATCTCTGGCGATCCTAACTATCCAAACCACCGATTATAAAACGAACGGCTATAAAAAAGAAAGCCAACATCAGAGTGGATTGAGCCGTCCGATTGGTGTATTTTTCAAATAGTTTCTAATGGGAAATGTGGGATAGACCTAAAGAACGGTCCGGATGGGTCGATTGGGCTGTCCAGATGTCCCATACAACTGAGAACGCAATTAACTTAAGGTGCTCATAGAGAAAAGAAAGCAATCAAGAAATAGAATATATTCTCGGAGAATTTATCCCAAGCGGAACCTCATCTTTGAGGAGAAGCACCGCCAAAAAAAAAAAAAAAAAAAAAAAACTTGAGAAAGCACCGCCAAGCTGCTTTACGGAGTTTTGCTAACTCCCCACGCGTGTGGAACCCTGACAAACCACATGCATACACACGTGCCTTTGTAGAACATGTGAAAGATCAGATCTTTCATTATGGTTGTAAATGATACTGATATTTAATTCCTTAAATATAAAGAATCTTAAATCTTAATACATGTCACAATCTAAAATAGTTGTTAAAATACTTTTCTATCCGTCCATTTATTTTAGGCCTGCTGTGGGTCAAATGGAGTGTGGAATGGCCTTAATTTAGGACATAAGAGATAAAAAGTGTATCCCAAGTAATGGAAATCTCCCATCAGGTACATCTGTTCCATATTAGCACGTGTGCATAGGCAGTGCTGCCACACGCGGGTAGAATTAGCAAACCTCATGTTTCAGATTAAAAAAATACGAATCTTACTCGCGCAAGCAGATTTTGGAATCATACTCTCCGCACACGTGCCAACTCACAGCGAGTGTGCATGATCCATGACATTCATCACGTGGAGAACACAACGTACGTGTAGTGGAGAGAAAATCATCCCACCCATTAAGTCAGTCGCGTTGGTATAATAAGGACCGTTGGAAAATTCTTTTAACGAAAGATCCTCGTCCGACGCTCAAGTGAGGCCTACATGATGATAACACGAGCCGGATTCAAAGGCACCTAACCTCTCACACGTGGTACAGTTGCAATTGCTACATTCTCAAGTGTGTAGAGATAATAAGACTCCGAATCCTACTCTCGCAAGTAGCTTTTGCATGCCACTGCCCTTACTATAAAATCCAACCGTTTGTTAAAAGGACCAGTAAAAGAAATCGCAAAACATGGGGTGGTTCTTCAATGAAAGAAGAGGCCCACAGTGGAAGCAAGGATGGACAGGCCAGACCCTATCTTCCCTGACCCCACCACCAGGCCCTTTACTCGCAATCCTAGCCATCGTTCTCCTCTTCTTGTCAATCCCCTATTACATGCACCTCAAGGAAAACATGCAACATACCATGATCAACTTCCAGCTTCTACTCTTGCTCATCCCTGTCCTTCTGATCTTCATCGTACGGTCCATGTCAGTTAATGGACGGTTCGTGTTCGGTATCCCCCGGCCCGATCACGATTCGATCCACCGAGCTGGGAGCTCGCCGTGGGGTGTGGCAACGCTGGTAGTGGTGCTGCTGGTGTTGATCTCCTACCGGTCTTTCTTTCACGTGCAGTGGTTTAGACCACTTTGGAGGTCATATTAACGGCTGTGATTTGATTATCATGTTGATTATACGAGTTTTTTTGCTTCCTTGTGATGTATGTACATATTGTGATATTATGAGTAATATATATATGATAGTGTCACACGATTGGTACGTGCTAATATGGCACGCTTAGGTGATCTTGGCCGTTCGCCTCAGCCTGACAAATAAGAGCCCACTCTTTAGGTGGGCCTCGCCGGCATTTCAATACACATGCTTTATGCATATGATGAATTGGACTGCCGGATTTGTATGGTAAATGAATTTGGTGTGGAGCCTGGATTTCACATGCATGGAAATTGACACGTGTGGGGTTTTTCTGTGCGTAGTTTGTGGATGGGCATTTGCAATTATCAGTGTGAGGATTGCTCTTTGTTATATATGTACGGAAGTTATATTTATTTATCAATTTTATCAATTTTTGGGGTGGGTCCAGGACCAACCATTTTTGGGCTTGAGCTTGGGCCAGCTGTGCTAGCCATGCGGCGCTTGCGTTGTCGGGCCTAGAGAAACCCAGCCCATTGCCCATCACATAGACGGTTTGGATCATTGAGACAGTGGCTGCAATCAAAGTAGTTTGCATTCCATCACGAACGTGGTTTGCAGAAGAGGTGACAGAGTTTGGTGTTGACGCGCTCTCTCTTTCCCTTCCTTTTTCTGTTTTCATTTGGCTTCTAGTTAGTTACTGCTAGCCGTGAAACTAGACTAGTGAATGTGAATTCCACTCACTTGAGTGCACTTCTCTCACACGTGTAAACAGGCAACCGTATGAGTGATAAGTGCTGTCCTTTCAGGTGATCCCAGTAATGTAGATCATGCATCTACCCCTGAAAAGAAAAATCAGGCTATATGATTATTAGACAATAAAAATTGGAGACAAGGATCACCAATCTGCGTATAGACAGGAATGTGATCAGGTTTCTCTTCACTTCCAAGGGAGGTGAATGGTGTAGCGGATGTGCTCGCCAGGGAGGAGAGCGCTGCGGTGAGCTGTTTATGGACCGTTGAGTTTGGGTAAGATCGAGGAGTGAGTCCTCCTGGTGGAGCCTCTTTGTACAGCTGATAGCGGCTGAGGTTAGGCCCTTGGGGCGGTAGGTAGTGTTGTAGCAGGTTGTACTATAGGTGGCTCGAGCTGGTTTTGTGGCTTTGGGCTGCCCGTACGTGTGCAGGGTCTGTATAGTTTCTCCAATAAATTTTTATTTAAAAAAAAAAAAAAGACAATAAAGATTGGATGGTTGAAATTAATCAATGGTTCAAATTCTATGCTGACGTAAGTGTAACATGTGCTGCTGGCTGAGGTCTTTCAAAACGTTGATAGAGTATGTTCAATACGTAGTTTATGGCTAAGAAGATATACGTCGAGTTCATTTAATCAATAAATTTGGAGTGAGTGGTGATGGAGTTGACTATAGCATCATAATAATAAGGGCTTAAACCACTCAAAATATACAGCGTGATCTCTTCATCCCCAGTTGTGTTGCTGACAACAAGATGATGAGTAATAGCTTTTGTTGTCGCCTAGATCTAACCAACAGATGAAGTTGAGCTAGGATGGCTGAGGACCTTGTGATTGTCATTTGGTTGCTGGTCTTGCAACCAAGAATAGAAAATATATAGGTAGCATAAGGGGGGTGCCTGTGGCCGGCTATAGCCCATTCGATGCCTAAGTCATGCTTATAGAATTTGGGCATAAGGGGTATAGATGCTAGAACTGTCGTACCTTAGCTTAGAGTTCATGGCCTATATATAGGGCATGGGGAAAGTTCTAGATTTGAGTCCTGCTAGACTATATTTGGAGAGGCAGGATTCTCATCCTGTATTTATAAGAGAGATCTTCGGTTGAGATAAGGCTGGATCCCTATCTCGTCCGGATATGGCAAATCTGCCTCTGATTCCTCATAGTGCTTCTCTAGCGATGGTCGTCATGGTCTACTTGAGTTATTGTGGAGCTCCGTGCTCAAGCTCGAGCTCCTTCCTTGCAGGCTTCTCAACTTTATAGGTCTTCCTCAGAGGGTGAGTCCTCCCACACCGAGCTCGGCCGTGTTCTGACGGCGTAGTTCGGTGGCTCGCCTCTGAGCTGGAAGAACTGCTCGTCCTGCTCGGATGGTCTCCTTGCTCAATTCGTCAGTCATTGCTCCTCAGTCCGGTGGAATGATAGACCTATCTACTTGGCCACATTGCTTTTCAGCTCGGAGGGCTAAGAACTTATACTTGGGCCTTCTTTTTCGTGCGAGTATCAGTTCAGAATTCTCCACAACAGCTTTTACCTTTAGAGGACATTGAAGAATCTAAAATATTCTTCTTGTATTTTTATTATATGAAGCCGTAACTTTAGTTATAGTAGGTGTGATCGAGCTTGTGAGGAGAAATGCCACTACCAAAAAAACGGGATAAGGCTACGGACTATGGCTCCTTTTTGCTACGGATTATATCTGTAGCTATATTACTGCGGATTTAATCCGCAGCTACAGCCTAATACCCTCCAGGGCGTACCTAAGGTTGATGGTGCCTTTGAAGGACTCTATGAGGCCCACAAAAGTATTTTTGTATGATCTAAGCCATTTATCCATTTTGATAGCTTATTTTGGGGTGTGAAGAAAAGAGGCTTATCAAAACCTTAGGTGGACCACACCATGGGAGATTGTGATTTAAACCTCTTATCATTCCGTAAACTGTTGATTGTTGAAATGGTCTATGGGAATTGGATCTAAGTCATTTTTTGTATATAGCCCTAAAATCAGCTGTTAAAATGGGTGGACGGAGTGGATACTCTATATACATCATGGTGGGCCCCACGACTCTTATCATCACGGTGGCCCCTTGGATTTTATTTTCGAAAACCCCCCCAGCCCGCGCCCTCACACGTTGGGGGGAAAACCCCCAAATATCTCTCTCTCTCTCTCTCTCTCTCTCTCTCTCTCTCTCTCCGCGCCCTCTCCTCCATCACTCTCTCCCTCTCTCCCTCTTCCTCTCCCTCGCCCCTCGCCACTCGCCCCTCGCCCTGTCCTTCTCCGTCATTTATTGCCGTCAGTCGCTGCCCCTTGCCACTCTCCCTCGCCCCTCGCCACACGCCCCTCGTCGGATTTCGGTTTGTTCTCCAAATCTCCGTCAGTCGCTGCCGTGAAGACCTTGCTGGATTTGGGTTTCTTCCCCAGATCTCCGTCAAGTTGCTGCCGTGAAGACCTCGCCGGATTTGGGTTTCTTCCCCAAATCTCCATCTGTTGCTGCCGTGAAGACCTCGCCGGATTTGGGTTTCTTCCCCAAATCTCTGTCAGTTGCTGTCGTGAAGACCTTGCTGGATTTGGGTTTCTTCCCCAAATCTCCGTCTGTTGCTGCCGTGAAGACCTCGTCGGATTTGGGTTTCTTCCCCAAATCCGGTGAACGATCCATCTCTCAATCTTAATCTTTGCTTGATTTGGTATCTCTCTCTCTCTCTTAATTATAGTTTGCATCCAATTTTTGGTTTAATTTTGTATTGGTTTTTCATTTTTTGGGGATTTTCAGGAGATGTTCTTTGATGTAGACCATTCACTGTGTGGGCCCCACCTTTGTAATGGACAGTCCATCATGCGTGCCCCATCTTAGATGTTGGTCATTCATCATTATGGCCCGACCTTTAATTTCCCCCATCATTACATAGGGACCAACTTTGATGTTGGCCATCCATGAAGTGGGGCCCACTGTCAATATCCACTGCCCATCATGTGGAGCCCACCTTTGATGTGGATGTTCATGTGGAACCCACCGCTGATGTGGGTCGTCCATCATGTAGGGCCCGCCTTGGATATGGGCCACTCATCATTAGGGCCGACCTTTGATGTGAACCTTCCATCATGTGGGGCCTACCTTAATTTGGATTATACCTTAGGTGGTCTTCGCCAAAGGATGGCCTGGATGAAATTGTGCTCGGGCCCCACAGATAGCAGGTTGGTTGGCAATAAACATTTGAGAGAGCCTTAGGAAGTTTTCGCTAGTAGGCGTCTGTTTCCTTTTGGTGTGGTCCACTTGATAGCGGGGCCCCACGCCCTAAAATGATCTGATAAATGAATGGACAGTGGATAGGACAAATATATCAAGGTGTGACCCTAGATGGGGCCCACAACATGGTGCAACGTGCTGGACAGCATGGTGGTCCAGTGAAGAAGTGATACTGGATTAGCTGTGATTAGAATCTGCCCACAAGGGCCCGTGGCCCCTTGTCATGACCCAATCAGGTGATGTTCTTTTTTTTTTTTTAATCTTTTTTTTTCAGGGCTTATTTGGTTAGACTCATATCTTAGTTTTGCACCATTAAAAAAGGTGGTGATTGTGCAAATCGCTGATCCAACTGTAGATGGAACATAACTGAAAAATTGAGAAGATATATTAACCATCTGATTGCGTAATTAATGTGATTTTGTAATCATGCTCCATCCACAAGGGATCTAGAATTTGGATGGTTCGGATAGCTGTACATGTATCATATGCAAGGAGGATGAGTCACCACCATTTTTAGATGGTGCAAAACTAGAATAAGGGTGTAGCCCATGATTCACAATTTGTTGCACCTCATAGTACATATTGGGTGCACATATTAGTGAATCATGACTACACCCTTGGGTGGACACTATTGAGGATGGCCCATGGTTGTAGAGGCACACACAAAATCCTCGGTCCCCCATCCATGTCCTTCAGTTCGAGTGGAAAGACTTCATAAAAAGTGATCAACGATACACATTCAATGGAAGGATGTCCACTAAATTGAAATCTAGGATTGTTCGGCCAAGTTTGTTTGTCCAAAGAAATTCAGAGGTTGGTCCAACTCCAACGGTGTTTTGGATGATCATCAGGCATGAAAATTAGGTCTATCCATACATAAAAGTGGGGCACATCATCAATGCCAATGGACAACTAATGGTATGAGTACTAGTGCAGCCAACCCAAAGACTGGATCTACCTGATATTGGAAACAAGTCATCGTAATAGATGTGGCCCACCTTTGTAGTGTGGATATTCTACCTATGTGACATGTTGGTGGGAAGAAATTGGCTGCATCCTAGCTCCTTTTTTTTTACAACTTATTGTACAGCTGCTGCATCTCATTATTTCTCCTCTTTTTTTCCACTATTCTCTAGCAAACAAATGATCTTTGGGGTAGAGATAGAAAAAGATTCAACCTGCTTCCTTCACAACTTTTAATAGCTTTGGCCCGCACCCATTTCTCTTCTATGAGGTCTGCCATGTTGTACATGCAAAATCCACTCCATCTATTAGGTGAAGACCATTTTTAGCCATCATGGCTGGGTTGGGTTGAGGCTTAAGTTGAATAGTGTTGAGTGGGCTTGGACAAAGCTGCCCTTAACCCAGCTTGTTGATATCAATTGGATGGTCAAGTTGTCCTTGCATGAGCACCAAATGTAAGTAACATGAGTCACCATTACTTGTTGTGACTCTAGCCTATGGCAGCAGCCGCATATTAAAAGATTGGGGAGTTATATGATACGTAGGGAGTGTGTGATGTGTGATACACATACACTTTGGAATTGTATAATGCACTCAATTAAAACATTTTAATTTTAAATTTAAATTTTATCTTAATAAGCCTTTGAGCTTACTAATAAAATGATTTGTTTGGAACATGGGTCAGGTGCAAGTTGAAGATGGACCCGTTAGTTAATCGGGAGTGGATGACACTAAGATTTCCAGATCCATGTTTTATTTCTGGTATAAGAAGCTTTTTGAAGTTCGCACGGGAACATCTTCCTAGTAGAGAAACCATTCCGTGTCCATGCATCAGTTGTAGATGTTTACGAATACCAATTTCTTACGACGAGTTGGAAATACATCTAATGAAAAATGGATTCGACCCAACATATAGGGTTTGGAACGTGCATGGTGAGCATGCATCACCTAAGTAAATTGAGCGTGCATCAAGTTCCTAACAATACCACAATTTGCAAGACTTAAATGAGATTCACAATGCAGTTGTTGAAGAACTCGGTGGTAATAACCTGGATGAAGTTGTCCATGATGAGCCGAACGTGACCTCCGAAGTTGAAGGCGTCTCTAGGGATGATGAAACCAATGAGTTTGAAACAAATCTACGATACGCAATGACTGAGTTGTACCCTGGTTGCGAGGATTTCACAGTGTTGACTTTCATTGTACAACTTTTTAAGTTAAAGGTGAACCATGGATGGAGCGAAAAAAGCTTTACAGAGCTCCTTCAACTACTTCAGAAAGTGTTACCTTCCGGTAACAAGGTCCCAACTAATACCTACCAAGCGAAAAAGATCATTACAAAGTTGGGTCTTGATTATGTGAAGATCCATGCTTGCCCAAATGACTGTATCTTGTACTGGAGAGAGCATGAGCCGAAGACCAGCTGTCCAAATTGTAAAACTTCTAGGTACAAAACATCTGAAGTACCTGCCAAGGTATTAAGATATTTTTCATTAACACCAAGGCTACAAAGAATGTTCAGTGTGCCATGGTTGGGGAAAGATATGTCCTGGCACTCAACCAGGAAAATGTAGCACGAAAAGATGGAGCATCCGGCTGACTCTATTGCATGGAGGATTCTCAATGAGAACTATCCAGATTTTTCAGCTGAGACTCGCAATATTCGATTAGGTCTGGCCACAGATGGGTTTAACCCCTTTAGCAATTTAAGTACGTCGTATAGTTCATGGCCTGTAATGTGTGTGACATATAACCTTCCACCAAAGCTTTGTATGAAACCTCAGTTTACCATGTTGACTTTACTCATTGAGGGGCCGCGACAACCAGGGAAGGATATTGACGTTTATTTACAGCCATTGATTGATGAATTGCAAGACTTGTGGCGGAAAGGGGTCATGACGTTCGATGCATACCGTGGAAATAAATTCAACATGCGTGCCGTTCTGCTCTGGACAATCCACGATTTTCCGGCATATGGTAATATTTCTGGTTGTAGGACCAAGGGTAAGTATGGTTGTCCTATATGTGGTCCCAACACAGATTCATTGCGACTCCAGTACGGAAAGAAAAATGTCTATATGGGTCACAGACGATGGTTGCCATTGTCAGACAAAGCTAGGAATGACACAAGTGCTGGCACATTCAATAAGACAAAGGATGAAAGAGGACAACCAGTCCGTCTGAACGGGAATGAAGTCGAAAAACAGACCGCGAACCTAAATGTGCAATGGGGGAAGACTGGGAAGATGAATGTAGGGGGTCTAAGAGAGCAGGAGCAAGCGGATGATGTTGAATCACCGTGGTTCTTCAAGCGGTCCATATTATTTGATTTGGAGTATTGGAAGGATATTCTAGTACGCCACAACCTTGATGTAATGCATGTTGAGAAAAATGTACGTGAAATCCTTGTCGCCTTGATGTTGAACACGCCCGGAAAAACCAAGGATGATGCTAATGCACGTAGAGACCTAAAACGGCTAGGAATAAAGAAACGTCTATGGCTGAAAAAGACAAATGGCAAGGTGATCCAAAAACGAAATCCGTTCTGTCTCCAAAAAGAAGAGAAAAAGCTTTTCATCCAGACTTTACGTGACCTACGTGTTCCGATTGGGTTTAGTGGGAATTGGAAGACCATTGTAGCGGAAGATTGTATGGATTTAAAGGGAATGAAGTCTCATGCTTATCACGTGTTGATGCAACATCTGCTTCCAGTTCTCATCCATCATGCATTCAAGGATAGGAAGGTCATCCGTTCTGTAATTACAAGCTTTTGTACCTTCTTCAATGCCCTTTGCTCGACGACCATAGACCTTAAAACGCTCCAAATTCTCGAGAGGGGTATGGCTAGGACGTTATGTCAGCTTGAGATTACATGTCCTCCATCGATTTTTGTCGTGATGATGCATTTGCCGATCCACTTGGCTTACGAGGCTCGCATATGTGGTCCTGTCTACTACCGATGGATGTATCCATTTGAAAGGTATGATATGAGCTTAGTAAGAATAACTTGGGATAACATCTAGAATTGCATTTTTACATAATGTGTCATTATCTCTGTCAGGTTCATGAAGACATTCAAGGCTTATGTCCGTAACAAGACACGACCTGAGGGTTGCATTGCAGAACAATACGTCCAGCAAGAGACAATTATATACTGCAACCAATATAGAGGAAAACAAAGAACAATCCTCTTGGAGAAATTGGAAAAACGGTTTGACGGAGTCATTCCAAGACTACAGAAGTTGAAAGATATTGTTGATGATGACTCTAATAGTGACGATGTTGGTCCAGTAGGTTCGGGTCAAAGTGTCATGCTAGCGGGTATTGAATATGAACAGGCTCGCATATGGGTACTAAAGAGTCATCCTAGCCATAATGCGTGGGAAGAGTATGTATAGTTAGCTCATATGTATATATCTTCTTTACTTTATGTAAACTTCGATTTAACAATGGTATCGAATAATGCGCAGGAAGCACAGAGATTTCTTACAACGATGCTATAGGAGGACCAATAGGGTGCCTAGCGAAGATGAATTCATACCTTGGTTGAAGAGGCAACCAGCGTTCAACGAATCAAACGACAAAGAATTTAAAGATATAGTGAGAGGATCTCTAGCTTTTGCTACGGAGTACAATAAGTACTGTGTTAACAGTTTCCTCTTTGTCACTAAGGACTATGAGGAGAATAAAACGAACCAGAATAGTGGGGTTATGACAGAGGGTATGACCACCTTCCGATCTAGTGCTAAGGACATAAATACAGTGGATGAAAATCAACCTTACTACGGAGTCCTTTGCAGAATCATCCAACTAGAGTACCGATCAGGATACAAACCCGTCCTATTTAAGAGTGATTGGGTGAAGGTGACACATCACGGTGTCTCTTTTGATGTCGATGCAAATCTGAGATTAGTGAATTTGTCTAGTCTTTATAGTTCAAACAAAGTGAGCGACGAGCCGTTCATTCTTGCGGAGATCCAAAAAATCCTGACTGGCATGTGGTCTTGGATGTTCCAAAAAAGATTTTTGTCGAGGACGAGATGTGCCTTGTATCGGAACGATTAAAAGATGTAACTAATGCCGATGCAGGACCTGATCTCATCTCATTAGCAATTGCTGATGAGATGATATTCAATGAAATTGAAGATATCGATGTTGTTGTAGAAAAACCAAAGAAAAGAAAGCGATCGAGGAGAATCTAGTGAATTGTTTGTACTTCTCAATGTTGTCAAAATCGTTATCGTATCACGAATCGTAGTAGGGGTTGAGACAATAATCATCCACAAAAAAATTACAGGTAGGTCATACATCAAATTTGGTGATTTGACCAATTACGAAGTAAGAAATCGCAATAAAAAAAAGCTACATAATTTAATGTTGAAGAGAATATATATAATTTAATCTCTTATAAAGAACAAATATAATGAATATAGTGAATTGTTTGTACGTTACATGTCATGTAATTTTTTTTCTTAACCCCAATGTTTTTTCCTATTGAACATGAAATAGGCACATGGATTCACAACCAGAGGCATTGAGTACGCACTCGCTCGGGAATGCAGATGCGAGCGATCCCAAAAGTAATATGATAGCTCTCTTTAATTAGCTATGTTCATTTCATCTTTCTTATATATTGGTGGTAATCATAGATGTGTGTATATACCTGTTAATTTTTTTTTATGCAGTTGTGCCACCTTCTTCTTTGTCCAGAAAGAGAGGCCCTACAAGGGGTTCTTCTTTAGAGGTGGAACAAGATAGAAAAAAAGTCCTAAAGACAAACGAACATGGACAACCCAATGAGAACTCTCCTAATCATAAAGACTTTGCATCGTATATTGGTATCCTCACTCGTACTCATATCCCGATCATATACCAGGACTTTCGCCAGGTGCCTCATACAAACATTGAGACAATCACAGACACATTGTCACGGTTTTATGAGTTTGAGGGTCAAAGTTGGGATGCGAGTCTTATATACATAACACGTCGGATCAATGAAACATGGAGAAATTACAAAAGAAGATTGACTGCAAAATATATTAAAGGCAATGATCCTGCAATTGTTGATTATATAATGGCTGACATGATTCAATTGCTTCGACAGCACTCATGTATGTGCTGGTCCCGATGCCATGTCTATTCTTCGGTGGTGGCTCCACTCAATTCTTAACTAGCAGAGATGGTGGGGGGTGAGTTTGTACATTCAAGCTCTTCTCTTTTCATGATTATGCCATGTCTATTCTTCCCAAATTTCACAGGGCCTGTTTGGGTGCCACTTTGTATCCCATTTTAATTAATAGTATTATGTATTAGATATCATGAACTAAAATGAGATCAGCTTCTCCTCTTTTTTTAAGGCGGCACCCAAACAGGCCCTAAGTCATTTTTATTTGAGATAATGTTCGGTTTTACATTTGAGATGTTGAGATAATGTACGCCGCAATATTTAGATAATGTATGTTGTGTGTACAGTTTCTGAGGGAGCGGATTAGGTGAGACGTCCAATCCACCAAGGTGGGTGGGATCCCTGACTGTGGGGCCCACTGTAACATAGTGACTGCAACCACGCCCGTCCATCTGTATTGAAAGCTCATTTTAGCTCATTTTAGGTCATGGGCCGCAAAAGCTTTGGATCAAGATTATATTTGTGTGGTCTCTTCGTCTAGGTGTTTCTGACCTTATCAACAGGTTGGATGGCAAATAAACATTCCAGTGGAATCCATGAAGTTTTTAATGGTGGGGATTCAATCACCACTGTTTCATGAGGTGTGGTCTGTTGAACCTCCAATTTATACATTGCATTGCCCATTACATGACATGGTTTGCATGATTTTCATGATTTAAAGGCCCATCTAACACATGTTTTGTGATTATAGGAATGAGAGCGGACTTCACTCAATTAGAGACCAAAAAGGGGCCATTTGGAGCCTTTGATGAAGGCCCAAGGTGGACCAAAGAAAGAAGGAAGCAAAGAAAGAAGAAAATAGAGGAAAGAAAGGAAGAAAACAAGAAGAAAAAGAGACCGACCGGTCTTGACCGGTCGGCCAAGGAAGCCCGACCGGTCTTGACCGGTCGGCCATGCTTGCTGGAGTAATGCCAAAGAGGGCCTGACCGGTCGTGACCGGTCGGCCAGCCCTGTCCGACCGGTCGTGACCGGTCGGCCATGCAAGTTTCAGATTCCAGATTCCAAAACAGCAATGTATTCCCGCACCTGGTTTTTCGGATCAGTTTTTTTGAAGCCATCTTGATGATATTTGGAAATCCAACACATCCATGTCGAAGAGGAGCTCGACGCCGAACTAACCCAAGTGGTTTCGTGTCGATCGGAGATACGGATTGACCGTGGTGGCCAAAACAATACGAACTGTCCAGAAAGTTTCAGATTTCGCTGTTCAACTCTGGGCCGGTCCAGAGGACTCATCATTGATGATATGAAGAATCTACTTTGACCATCTTTTAGAACACATCCACATATGAATAACCACAAAAGTTTCAGATCAAAAGAATGTGTGGTTTGATCGTACCGGTTGAAGAAAGATGGACCATCCAGAAAGATCCAACTGCGCAGAGTTTATAAAAGCCCTAAGTGTTCTAATTTTCGGACCACATTTTGGGATTTTTTTGGACAATCTAATCCGTCTATCATGTAGAGGATGAAGTTTTCTACCAATGTTTAAAATTTGAGATCAATCCAACCTCTGTACACTCCAAGGCGTTGAAAGCAAGATGACTGGTTCTGAAGGTACCCAAAGTGCGCGATTTTGAGAGGCGGTCGGTGATGTGATTGGTGGGCCCATTCAGAGGATAATCTTGGAAATCTAAATCATCTATGAAGAATATCACATTACAAGGAAGCTACAAATCAAATTTGAGGGCAATCCGACCATTGGTTAAGCCGTACCAGGCGAAACAAATTCTGCTATGTTGCTGTACTATTGCTGCACTATAAAAGGAGGTGCTCTCTTCTATTCCAAATGAAGCAAGGACGTGGGGAGCAAGGAGTTCAAGTCCCAGGAGGCTACCTAGCCTCCTACAGCTAGTTTTTCTTCCTTTTCTTAGTTCTAGTTCTAGTTTTAATATGCTTTTCCTTAGCTAACCTCTTAGCTAGAGCTAGAGGTGAAATTTGTAGTTGGTTCCAATGCTTTAATTCTTTTATTTCAAGTACCCTTTTCTTAATTTTGGATTTTGAAGTTCTAGTTTGAATAAATTTTGGTTTTTTAGAAGTTTTGTGAGAGTTTGTGTGCTCCGGACATGAGTTCCTTGCAATTCTCTAAGATTACCATGATTGGGTTGTTTGAATCAGAATTGTAGTAACCCTTGAGCATGCCATAGTCCATAGGCATGGCTGTTACTCCGAAGGCTACAAGTTCAAGTTCTATGTGCTTCATTAGAACTAGAAATCTAATTTCCAGATTTAAGTGGGATTGTTTGTGCTTGAATGTTATATCTTCCAATTAGATGAGAGATAGGACTTTGATTCTAATTGTGTTGTACTTGGATGAATGGATTGGCATTAGACCACTACAAGTGGATCCTTGATGCTCTAGTTCTTCTTATTTTCAGATTTTCCTATTTCATGTGAAAAATAACGTTCTTAAACTTCTTAGATTCTAGTTATTAGAGTACTTGGAATTGTTTACTTCTTTCCCTGTGGATCGACCTCGGTCTTACCGAGATTTATTACTACATTGCAGCCTTACACTTGAGGCGAGCGAACAAGTTTTTGGCGCCGTTACCGGGGAAAAAGTTAAACGGTTTTAATTGTTCTAGTAGCTATAGAGTAATCTTAGTTAGGTAGGATTTTCAGTTTTTATAGAAGTAGATTTTCTGATTTTTTTTTTTTAGATTACTAACAAATTCTTTTTTGATTTTGTAGGACATTGTTGCTGACATAGATCTCACTCTATTGGGTAACATCTCCCCATATCCCTTCTTTTTGTTCTTTTTTTTATATTAGGGTAGTTTTCAATTTCTTAAAATTTCATCATGTATGATTGGACGAATGGTGCATATAAGCATCTTTTGGAAGATGAGATGTCAGACCATGAAATTGAAAGTCTTTATGATTGGAACCATTATAAGCATAAGTATTTTTCTAAGGTTCAATCAACCTCCACTGCCGCCCCACGTAAGACGATGCGTGATTACATTAATGAAAACAATACACATATTGAGACACGATATAAGACGATGGGGGAATACCGGAACGAAGCAAAATTGGATAATCATCTGGGAAAAACATTACGTGATTACCGGATTGAAAATAACATGAGTGTTCCACCGGTTATGGTAAGAGGTGTGCAACAACAAAAGGAACAGGTGAATAGTAGCCAACCGGTTAAGACAATGCGTGATTACTTGTATGGATATGCCTATCAACCATCATATAACTTTTCATCCTACAATGCGTATGGTCTTAATTGGGAAAACCACCATTCTCCTTGTTCAAGGGAGGAACCAACCATGGATGCCAACAACTATCCTCAAGAGTTTCTTTCTCATGAGCCGCAACCGACACGAACTCTTGAGGATGTGCTGCGAGAGTTTATGGAAACAACTGAGCAATACATACAAAACCTCTCGCCATCTCAAAATATTAAACCCAACATTGGGAACACCGAATCAATCCCCAACAATGAGGAGGATGAGGCTATCCAAGTCCCACCTTCTTCGGATTTAATGGATAGACTTTTAAAGGAGATTGATTTCGATGATCCCAATGTCATCATCAATTATGGTGAGTCCACTATCTCTTTTGGATGCTTTGAACTTAATGATGAAGAGATTTCAATGATGGTTGACGAACCCGACGAATCCATAAAATTTGAAAGTGGTAGTGGGGTTGCCTACAATGAGGGTTTGGTGAATGGTTATGAACCTATGGTTTCTTTTTCCCAAGGGCATAATGATTATGAGTCTCTAGAGGATATGCATGCTAGAGAGACGGCCGAAGTTGATATTTTTGAGTCACTCCACCAACTTGCCATGTTTAATTTTAATGTGGAGAATGAGACTCCCATGAGTGAAAATTCAGATTCTTTGGACGAATGCTTGGCTCACTTTGAAAATTCAAACGACCCCATTATTCAAGAGATTGTTAAAGCCTTGCATACTTCCGACTCGGTGCCTCATACTAGTTATGGAGAACCTAGTTTGGAAGAATTCCACTCCATGGAGGGAGAGTCCCTCACCATCGAAACTGAATTTTTGCACTCACTCAAGCAAGATCATGATCCTTCATCCGACTATCTCGATTTCCTAAAGGAATGCTTGGCCCAATCTTATGATCTTGATGATGAGATGATTAAGGAGTTGGACATTTTGTTAGACACGGTGTCGGTGCCTGAAGAACACCTTTCCACTGATTTACACTCTTTACCATTGTTTGTGGAAGCACCGTACAATTCTGAAATTGTGGAGGAGACAACTTTAACCAATGAAAACTTGATGAGTGTCTCTCCACCATCATGGGTCCTTCAGCCCATTGAAAATTCTGATTGGGATGACCCATTTTTAATCAATCATAACCCAAATCAGAATTTGAGGAGATATCTTTTTGCTGCTCTTATCTCCTCCTATCATGCATGTGGTGCACATAAATATTGGACTTCAATGGAGACAAGCACCCATATCTACTGTCGAGCAGGACTTTGGATGGTCCTCATGAGAAATTTATTGAAATTCATGAAGATTCTGCTCAAATTTGATCATGTAGTCGATCAGACTAATTAAAGGTAGGTAGGTAGGTAGGTTAGGATTTTTTTTTTTTGAAATTAGGATTAAATAAGTCTCATCGAGACAATGGAAGATGCTAGAATTGATCAACTTGCTATCTCAGGTACTATTGTTCTCACTCTCTCATATTTTACCATTACTCTCATGTTCATGCTATTGCATATCTTTTTACATTGAGGACAATGCAAGATTTGGTTGGGGGGTGAGATGAGATTCCTCATCTAGCATGTTGCAACATTTCGAGCCTCACATGCGCAAATTTTTTCGAATTTTCTAAAATTTCAAAACTCTTTTAGAAAACCTTATTTCCATGCATTCGAGATGATATGAGTATAAGAAGAGGAGATACGAAGTGTGTGATGTTGTAAGTCTTGAATTCTCCCAACATAATGGTTTTATATGTTAGTTCCCCTATTGTTGTGATTGATAGAAAATTTGAACACCTTCACACCAAGTTCACATTACACGATTTTCATGAGTTGAAAGGTTTATGTGATTTGTGGATTAGCTAGACTTTGATATAAAGGTGTTGAGAAACCAAGCCGGGGTATTTTGTCCATCCTTGTCCATGGGAAAATAATGAAAGATATGGATTTTTAAAAATCCTATCTAATTTTAAAAGAAAAAGGAAAGAAAGGATGAAATCGGGAATGAAGGAAAAATGGTGGAAAATTTCGACAAGGGCTACTTATTACCAACCGGGGGATGGTCGAACCGTAACCAAAGCCGGAAATGGGACGTAGTGTGAAAGCCGTCGGAAGGACGGTAAGGCAAATTCCTGTCATAGGCTTGTTGTTGCTCTGTGCACCTTAAAATCCTTGGTTTACTTAATCTATGAAGAAGATGATCCCAGAAACTCATGAGATGAACTTTCACTATGCACACTAGGTTGAATTTGTTCGAGTTCTTCTATTTATCAATCAATCAGCGGGAATTTCATATAGACACTTATTATGTTTTGAGAGTCCAAGATTTCAGCTTCTATCACCTAATTTTTCCAAATTTTATACTTATACACCTTGGAATGGATAGAATCATGGGTTCTGAGGGAGAGTTGGGTTTGGAGGTTTGAAATTGTTTCACGCATGTTTTGCTCGGGACTAGCAAAAAGCTGGTTGGGGGGTGTGTTGAACCTCCAATTTATACATTGCATTGCCCATTACATGACATGGTTTGCATGATTTTCATGATTTAAAGGCCCATCTAACACATGTTTTGTGATTATAGGAATGAGAGCGGACTTCACTCAATTAGAGACCAAAAAGGGGCCATTTGGAGCCTTTGATGAAGGCCCAAGGTGGACCAAAGAAAGAAGGAAGCAAAGAAAGAAGAAAATAGAGGAAAGAAAGGAAGAAAACAAGAAGAAAAAGAGACCGACCGGTCTTGACCGGTCGGCCAAGGAAGCCCGACCGGTCTTGACCGGTCGGCCATGCTTGCTGGAGTAATGCCAAAGAGGGCCTGACCGGTCGTGACCGGTCGGCCAGCCCTGTCCGACCGGTCGTGACCGGTCGGCCATGCAAGTTTCAGATTCCAGATTCTAAAACAGCAATGTATTCCCGCACCTGGTTTTTCGGATCAGTTTTTTTGAAGCCATCTTGATGATATTTGGAAATCCAACACATCCATGTCGAAGAGGAGCTCGACGCCGAACTAACCCAAGTGGTTTCGTGTCGATCGGAGCTACGGATTGACCGTGGTGGCCAAAACAATACGAACTGTCCAGAAAGTTTCAGATTTCGCTGTTCAACTCTGGGCCGGTCCAGAGGACTCATCATTGATGATATGAAGAATCTACTTTGACCATCTTTTAGAACACATCCATATATGAATAACCACAAAAGTTTTAGATCAAAAGAATGTGTGGTTTGATCGTACCGGTTGAAGAAAGATGGACCATCCAGAAAGATCCAACTGTGCAGAGTTTATAAAAGCCCTAAGTGTTCTAATTTTCGGACCATATTTTGGGATTGTTTTGGACAATCTAATCCATCTATCATGTAGAGGATGAATTTTTCTACCAATGTTTAAAATTTGAGATCAATCCGACCTCTGTACACTCCAAGGTGTTGAAAGCAAGATGACTGGTTCTGAAGGTACCCAAAGTGCGCGATTTTGAGAGGCGGTCGGTGATGTGATTGGTGGGCCCATTCAGAGGATAATCTTGGAAATCTAAATCATCTATGAAGAATATCACATTACAAGGAAGCTACAAATCAAATTTGAGGGCAATCCGACCATTGGTTAAGCCGTACCAGGCGAAACAAATTCTGCTATGTTGCTGTACTATTGCTGCATTATAAAAGGAGGTGCTCTCTTCTATTCCAAATCAAGCAAGGACGTGGGGAGCAAGGAGTTCAAGTCCCAGGAGGCTACCTAGCCTCCTACAGCTAGTTTTTCTTCCTTTTCTTAGTTCTAGTTCTAGTTTTAATATGCTTTTCCTTAGCTAACCTCTTAGCTAGAGCTAGAGGTGAAATTTGTAGTTGGTTCCAATGCTTTAATTCTTTTATTTCAAGTACCCTTTTCTTAATTTTGGATTTTGAAGTTCTAGTTTGAATAAATTTTGGTTTTTTAGAAGTTTTGTGAGAGTTTGTGTGCTCCGGACATGAGTTCCTTGCAATTCTCTAAGATTACCATGATTGGGTTGTTTGAATCAGAATTGTAGTAACCCTTGAGCATGCCATAGTCCATAGGCATGGCTGTTACTCCGAAGGCTACAAGTTCAAGTTCTGTGTGCTTCATTAGAACTAGAAATCTAATTTCCAGATTTAAGTGGGATTGTTTGTGCTTGAATGTTATATCTTCCAATTAGATGAGAGATAGGACTTTGATTCTAATTGTGTTGTACTTGGATGAATGGATTGGCATTAGACCACTACAAGTGGATCCTTGATGCTCTAGTTCTTCTTATTTTCAGATTTTCCTATTTCATGTGAAAAATAACGTTCTTAAACTTCTTAGATTTTAGTTATTAGAGTACTTGGAATTGTTTACTTCTTTCCCTGTGGATCGACCTCGGTCTTACCGAGATTTATTATTACATTGCAGCCTTACACTTGAGGCGAGCGAACATGGTCCACCTAAGATTTGTGTCAGCTTCATTTTTGGGATCATACCCTAAAATGAGCTTTCAAAATGATTAGACGGTGTGGATTTCATTCCCATACATCACTGTGAGCCCCACAATCATGGGTTCCACCAACCTCTGTGGATTGGCCAGGTCTCACTGAATCCGCCACAATCATGGGTTCTCACTGGTTCAAAGTCAGATGGGTCTGGGAGGCAGAAGAAAGCAGTTGTGTGTCCCATTTGCACAGTCCATTTGCAGGTACAAAATTTTGCCATTTTGTCTCCAACACAAATTCCAATTAGTGTCACATGTATAATAGGATTATTGGCAGGAACTTGATGCTAATCACACTGGTAGCTAGAAGCAACAGAACATGGGGGAAAAGAAAAAAAGAATCCCTGATGTAAAACAGAAATTATTGTTGGTAAGAACAGTAAGCAATGATTGCATTACATATAAGCATGAAGCACTAGTTATATAATACATGGTGGTAACCTTTCATTCATCTTAGCCTTTCATTCTCCATTAACATGCTTTCAACGCAGGTTTGAGAGACAGAGAGGGTGCACCATCAACTTCCAGAAGCCAAAAGATACAAACCCGTCTCCTCATGAGGTGGGTTGCACATACATGCAGATGTGCCATTGTGACAGTTGTGGCAGTTTGTGCTAGGTGGCAGTTGTGTCAACTTCCAGAAGCCAAAAGATCTTACATGCAAACATGTGCCATTGTGGTAGTTTGTGCCAGGTCCGAGCTATTTATCAGATCCATCCCAACAAAGCCCAAAAATAAGCCAGCTCCTCATGAGGTGGGTTGCACATACACATTGACCATTATCCTTAAGTCTTCCATTTTCACTTGGCCAAACAGATGAGAGGACCAGCCTTTTTTTTTTTTTTTTTTTCACTTTGAATTCATTTTGCCCAGTGCACATACATGATACAGCCTAGCTGATGAATAGTTTGGATCTTGCATGTGTGCTTATATTCTTCAAAGAGGACTATCCTTCTTTCTATCAAAGTACATGTATTAGTCTATCTATCTTGTTGAATATCTAAGGAGATCTTTGGGATTTTTGTCTTTTCCCAACACCAATCCATTTCATTTCCTATTGGTTGAAACAGTCCTTTAGACATGAAGGCACCCATCTTTTCTTGTCTATAGTCACTCATGTCTTATATCCTTTAGACATATGAAAACGATGTGTGTGGCCCACTTAAAGCCAACCATTTATGTTTTGTGTCATTGAATGCTATGTTTGTAGTATTTCCTATCCTTTCAAGAGATGGTATCAATCACCACATAGAAGATGCAATTTTGAGAGTGGATAGATTGGGTGTGAAGGTCCATAGCCTTGCTGATGCCAAGATCCAAGATCCAAAATCCAAGTTGTCCATCATGTGGGTCCACATGTTGATGCCAAAGCCCAAAAATCAGACAAGTCTACTCCAAGCTATCCATCAAGTGAGACTATTATTTTATTTCATTCCTCTTTGAGTTTTTATTAAATCATTAGGCTGCAGCCAAACGGCCTGGTGTGAATCAGAATGGTTGAGGATACAGCATATGGGACATGATGTTATCTATGTTTTAATGAATTATGAGCTGCTGGCTTTGAAACTTGCTTACGCTAGATTTGCTTTTTGGGATCACATTTTTCTTTCATGGTTAAGAGGAAAAAAACTGATTTGGTTGTTTTCATGTCTATATAATTGCCACTATCATGCTCTGATTATTGTCAAATTGGATTCTCAGCCAAAGGTTATTAAAGGTTTGATTCTCACAGAGGCTTCATTTTGAAGGCTTAATTAGAACTTCTTTTCTAATTAACAGTTCTTTTTAATTTCTGTTTATACATTACAAGCCAGAAAATTCTGTACTGGATTTGAGTCTTGTTGTATCTAATCTGAAGAAGCTTGAAACTGAGTCTTGTTGAACTTTCTTTTTCTGTCTATTAATTTTGAACACCGTGGCCCCACTGATGAGTAAACTGGCCTAATTTTTGTGCCAAAGCAGCTCCACAGAGGGGTCCATCTGGTGGATTACTTGTGGATATTTCATTTATGTGCCACATTGGTGCATCTGGAACCCAACAATTGATTGGATGGCTGTTACAACTTTGTGTTGCTGGAACCCAACTTTAGGGTCTTGATCAATGTTCGCATACTTTCTTTGTACATTTCTTCTAGAGGAGTTAGGATTGTAAATCAGACAAGATTGTACATATTTCCTTATAGATGAACATGCAGTTGTTGGCTAGCTTCAAAGCCCCCATTACATGATAAAATAAATGTGCAACTGTGTATAACTTGGCCAAATTTTCTAGCTCATGTACCTGTTTCTAATATCAGGTCCAATCACATTCGTGCAGGTCCAATTCCTTCCTCTTTGATTGACCTAAAAGCTTAAGCGAATTGTAAGTTCTCAAAACTTTGAATTGATGTTGCGTGATTGGTTGGATATCTTTTATTTTTATAAACGATGTTAATAGTTGGATAATGAATGGTACTTGTGATTGAGAATGGAAATTAAAAACCTATAATATATATTTATATATATGTTATCAATGGAGAATACCTTGTTTAGGGGGACATGATATTTTTGTAGCTTATGGTATGGTGCCCCAATATTGGTTGTATGTTACAACTATGTAGTAGATAATATTAGGTGGCTTTTGTATATGAATAAAAATACTTGTGGAATTAGAGGGCTGATCTACAAAACGAGTCACTATGTTTGCAACAATTTATTGGTACATGTAATTATGCTTAGATGTAAAGATACTTTGAACAATTCTAAAGGCTTCTTAACATGCCTTTTGATTGAATAATGGACAGACCACTGTTCATGCTCACGACTGTAAGTGAAGAAACAAAAGTTGAAAATCAAGTTGATGCCTTCAATTGGTAACAATAGATGTACTTGAGATAATGACCATTGTCATCAGCTCTCGATAAAATGGTAAAGAAATAAGTTTTTGGGCAAGGGATAATTAATCTAGTCTTCCATGAAATGACAAAAAATGCACATATCACACTCACAAGTAGCTGTATGTGCTATAAGCCTATAACTACGCAATAATACACCAAAATGGATTTGAAAATTCTGAAGAATGGTATCATATGGCTATACTAACTTCTTTTTTCTTTCTTTTCTTTCTTCAATTTATTTTCTTTTTCCTTTTTTCTTTTTTTTTCTTTTTTTGGGGGGGGGGGGGGGGGGGGGGGGGGGGGGGAAGGTGACTGATTTTATTAAAGCAGAAAACAAGAACAAAAGTAGCTACCATGATTATTCATAATAAGCTACACTAGCAGTATTGCCCAAACTGAAAACCACCATCCACATAATAGGTATATTAGGCATTTTTTGGAATAACAACTATTTCAGCAGTAGTCACACAGTTTCTAAATATTGATGATGCCATCTTCTTCACATTCAAAGAATACAACAATTAGAAAGACAAGTTCATGAAAATAATGCACACCATGACATAGACACCTTTAGAGTTGCTAGAAAAGGGGATTCAACATCGGCTCCTGATCCATACCTAGAACTACTTCCAAAATCCCAGTTCTCATGAGTTTCTTTTTCTTTGTTTGATTTTTCTTTCTTTTCCTTCTTGCCATTTGCATGTGCATGTGTGTTTGCATTTCTTCTTCTTTTCTCTAGGTAAGTGAGGTAGTATTGGGCTTTTTGGAGGAAAATCCATCTCAAAGTCCGAGAAAACGCATAATAACGTTGAAGTAGCATGTAAGCTTGGAGTAGCATGCTCCCCTTGGAGTAGGATGCTCAATTCACAAGAGGTGGAAAAGAGGCATATATGCATATGAGCTTGTTGTTTTCCTATCAAGCAATATGTAAAACCACCAAAAGATACTTGCTTTCTCAAAGATGTTATCAAATTGTCTTGAGAGCATGTTGTATTTTGGGCCCGGGCTTAATGAATTTTAAGTGGCTTGGGTTGTTCCACAAGGTGATAGGTCACCTGTGGGTTGTTAGTTATTGCTTTTCCTAATTGTGATCACTTCCAATTGATAAACTGATGCTTTAACATCTCCATGAAGAAAAATGATGATTGAACATGGATAGATGCATGCTTCATGCAAGCTTTCTTACAAATGGCTAAATAAATGATGCCATCACATGCTTGTAGTTCTAACATAAATTCACGTGCATGCATTAGATTGATTCATGGGGACACAATATCATTTCCTGCTGCAAATGATTTGTATGACTTGTTCATTTTCTGATTTGTATTTTTTATGCAAGGTTTCTGGAGAATATGTGTGTAGGACGGCTTTGTCAATCAGTTCTAATCTTAGTTTCTGCACAAACGGAGGTAAATTTTCATGGTTTTTTTATGTATTGTATCTATCAAAAAATGTTGACATGCACGAAACAATTCTTCTTCTAATGCAGCAACTTAATTCCTTATCAGAGAAAAGACTCAATACTCAGAGCATATCACAGGCAATGAGGTTTTTATACTCAGATAGTTTTGCAGAGGGTTGTAGAGAAAATGGTGGGCGGGTAGAGAGCCTTGGTTCATTTGAAGAAACTTATATGGAACTTAAGGATCTTGGCTTCTTTGTAAATTTTTTTCTTATCTAAACGAGTCATCTAATTTCTTGTAATGAGAACTCAAGTGTATTTAGTATTTTGACTTTCCCTTCAAAATAACTTCAATTGGCTTTGTATTGTTAATCCTTATTTGGATGAATGTTGGATGGATTGTTTTCATTTGAGTTAAAACAGGGCAAAGGGCACAGGCCATGCACTAGAAACAAAGGGGCAAATTTTTTTTTGTTTAAAGAAAACTGCTACGGATTTCGTCCGTAGCTACAATAATCAAAGATTTAATATTGACAACAAACTGCGACGGACTGATCCGTAGCTTAATTTATCTACAGATACGGGACTGATTCGTACTCATCTCCAAACGGCGACGGACTAATCCGTAGCTAGTCGTAGCAATAGCTAGCAATGGCAACGGACACGTCCGTAGTTGTATTTGTTAACGGCGACAGACTCTATGTTATAGCTACGTGTTTAAATTTAAAGCTTCGGATAGCGTCCGTAGCTATAGCCAAAAGACCTACGGATACTGCGGCAATTGCTACGGACTAGATACGGACTAGCGACGGATTGTATCCGTAGCTTTTGATAGATGGCTACGGATTTAATCCGTAGCCTTTGAGACTTTTTTTTGTAGTGTGCTTCTCAAGTGCAGTCCAAACATTCTTGAATGTAGACAATTGATGACTTTGGTATGAACACTTCCAGTGAAAGAGCCAAAAAGGGGTTGCTCCTAGGGCTGCACATCAATTCGATCAATTCGATTTTATATGAAATTGAAATTGAATTGATCCTTAATTTTCAAAATTGAAATTGAAATTGAATTGATCTTAATTTTGAAATTTCAAATTGAAATTGAATTGACCCCATTTTTTTCGGAATTGATATAAGATTGAGTTGATGGAATTTTCGATTCGATTCAATTTTCACACATTGCAAATTGAAAACCTATAGGTTTTGTAGGTTTGGATTTTATAGTACCTCAAGTCTACGTGTTAACTCTCACCCTCCAAAATGTAACCTTTCATGTGATCCACCTAATCATGGGTCAGCTTGATTTTTTGGCTTTTTACGTGTTCGCTTCCCTAAGTGTAGGGTTGTGATGTAGTAATAATCTCGGTAAGACCGAGGTCGATCCACAAGGACTTGTGTAGTAACTCACAAAACACTTCCAATGGTTTCTAATTGAGAACTAACTAACAGGATTTTGGAATTGAATGTAGATAGATATTTTGAACTAAAACTGAATGTAATCAATAATAAAGAGCACTAGGGGTTTAATGATCCACTTATAGCAATCTTGATGCTTAATTCGTTGTGGTTTCGCAATTACTCAACTAGAATCGAAATCAAATCCTATCTAGCCGGATGATAGAGCAGTTATAACATACAATCAATCATATGTGTGATTCATGTGCATGATTCCCTCAATTCAAGTTAGGACTTGAGCACACTCAATTGCATAAGTCAATCCTAGTTCCAATAGGTTAAGATCACAATCATAATCATCATTAAACTCTGTCACAAAGATAACTAGATCATGATTTGAACTTCATTCAAATCACTTACAAAATCACACATAACTTAGAAATTCAGAAAAGTAGAACTTCGGTTAAAAATTCCCACATAAGAATCCAAGGTCTAGAGCGTATTGAATCCGATTACTCGGAGAGTGTAGGTCTAGAACCATTCAAAACAATTAAGAACTCAAGCAATTCTTCTAAACATCCATGAGCCATCATAAGACTAAGAAAGAATACTTAGAACTTTATTCAAACTTCAAACCATTGTTCTTCACTAATAATCCAACTTGAAATCAAAACAAACGAATTAAAACATCTTAGATTCACTACAAGCTTTACCTCTTAGCCCTAGCTAAGAGGTTTAGCCGTTCATGATCCAAGGAAACATGAAAACAACTAAAATATGAACTAAAAAGCAACAAACTAGAGGAAGTTGTAGAACTCCGATTCCGTCTTTTTTCGCCTCCCGCCTTCGTAGATCTCTTTTAAGATACCTTAGGAACGAGCTAGATGAGTCCTTTTATAGGTTCGGGGCCCTAGATGCAAAGAAACTTTGAGAAAATTCGTAAAAACTGCACTTTGCGCAGTAAATTTCGGAACTTGCAGAAGAAGCTCTGTTACGCAGACGACTGGTCAGACGACCGGTCTGAGCTTATGGACGATCGGTCGAACGACCGGTCGCAAAAGGCCAAAAATCGTCTAGTGAGTTTTCAAAAAAATCCTTCCTGGCTTTTGAATTAATCGTGGACGACCGGTCTCATGATCGGTCTTGATTTGTCCAGCAAGGTTGGCAGCAAGGGTCCTCCTATTGAGTGTTCGGACCGATCGGATGACCGGTCCTGGGCTATGGCCGACCGGTCTTCAATGCAATTTTCTGCACTTCTTCCTTTTCTCCTTCTCTTTCTCCCTTACTTCTTTCTTCCACCCTTTGACGCTTGGTCCTTTGATCTTCAATGTGTATAGAGTGACCTTTTAAGCATTAAATTGGTGAAGTCCCCTTCTCATTCTTATAATCACAAAACATGCTTTAGAATAGTCTTTAAACATAAAAACCATGCATAATGAGTGATAAATTGGGGTTAGACTATGCATAATTAAGAGCTCAACACCCCCCCCCCCCCCCAACCAGCATGTTGCTAGTCTCGAGCAAAACATGCATGAAAACAAATTTCATTCTTCAAAACTCAACTCTCCTTTAGGAACTATGCTTCTATACACTCAATGATATGCAAGTGTAAAAATTATGAAATGCCTAGTGATAGAAGTTGAAACCTTGAACTTTTCAGAGCATACCAAATACTCATATGAAATTCCCGCTGATTGATTGATAAATAGAAAAGTCCAATCAATTTAACCTAGTGTGCTCAGTGAATGCTCATCTCATGGATTTTCGAGATTACCTTCTTTATGAATTAGCTAAGGTATGGATTTAACGGTGTATAGATCAACAATAAGCCTTTGACAGGAATTTGCCTTACCATCATTCTGACGGCTTTCACACTACTTTCCATTTTCGTCTTTGGTTACGGGTAGACCATCCCCCGGTTGGTAATAGGTAGCCCTTTTCAGAATTTTCCAGCATATTTTCAATCATTCTCATATTTTCATCATTCCTTTCCTTTTCACACACATTAGATAGGATTTTTAGAAATCCATATCTTTCGTTATTTTCCAATGGACAGGGGTGGACAAAGTACCCCAGTTTGGTTCCTCAACACCTCAAATCCAAACCTAGCTAATCCATAATTCTAATAATCCCTTCAAAGCATGAAAATCGTGTAATGTGAACTAGGTGTAAACGTGTTCAAAATTTCTATCAATCATAAAAATAGGGAAATTCACATACAAGACTAGTACCTTAGAAATTGTTCAAAGTATTCAACATCACTCACTTCGCCTCTCTTTTTCTTCTACTTAAACCATCCCGAATGCATAGAAACAAAGATTTCCAATGGAGGTTTGAATTTGTAGAAAAAATTTGAAAAATGTTTGAAAAATGTTTAACTAGATTCATCCTAGTTATCCCACACCCCCAATCAAATCTTGCATTGTCCTCAATGAAAAAGATATGCAATAAGCAAAACATGAGAACAAAAATAAAGGGAGTGAGGAATGAGAGTACCTGAGAGAACAAAAACTGGAATTCTACCTCCTTCAAACAAATCTATGAAAAAGCAAATCAAAAGCAGCAAAATCTTAATCTTAAGTACTCTATACCTCTATCAGATTAGGAGATCAAATACCCTGATACACAGGATCAGTCAGAGGTATGGACATACCTTCTGAAGGAAAATTCTCAAAGAACGGCTTTAATCGCTGACCATTCGCTTTAAAGATATTACCATTCCTTGGATTCAATAACTTGACAGTCCCATATGCATAAACAGTTTTCACAATGAAAGGACCGGTCCATCAAGACTTCAATTTTCCCAGAAATAAATGTAGCCGAGAATTATACATAAGGACCTTTTGATTAATCGTGAAGGTCTTATGAAGGATGTTCTTATTATGGAACACCTTCGTCTTGTCCTTGTAAATTCTCGCATTTTCATATGCCTCGTTCCGGAGTTCCGCAAGTTCATTAAATTAAAGTTTGCGCAACGAGCTTGCTTTGTCAGAATCAAAATTCATCTTCTTTATCACCCAATATGCCCTATGTTCTAACTCCACGAGCAAGTGACAAGCTTTTCCATAGACAAGTCTATAGGGAGACATTCTAATAGGGGTCTTGAAAGCGGTATGGTAAGCCCAGAGTGCATCAGTAAGTCGAAGTGACCAATCTTTACGATCGGGGTTCCCTGTTTTCTCCAAAATATGTTTAATTTTCCTGTTAGATATCTCGGCTTGTCCACTTGTTTGTGGGTGATAGGGAGTGCTCACCTTGTGATTTACACTATATTTCTTCATTAAAGCATCAAACGGGCGGTTACAAAAATGAGATCCTCCATCGCTTATAATGACTCGAGGTGTTCCAAACCGGGAAAGGATATTTTCTTTTAAGAAACGAATGACTGTTTTATGGTCATTATTCCGGCATGGAATTGCCTCGACCCATTTTGAAACATAATCGACGGTAAGCAAAATATATAAATTTTCAAAAGAAGATGGGAATGGATTCATGAAATCGATGCCCCAACAATAAAAAATTTCGATTGGTAAGATGGGATTGAGTGGCATCATATTTCTACGGGTTATTCCTCCTAATTTCTGACAAGGCTCGCATGTTTTGCAAAATTCATGAGTATCATTAAACATGGTGGGTCAATAAAACCCACATTGTAGAATTTTGGCTGTGGTCTTCTTAACCGAAAAGTGGCCACCACATGCCTGAGAATGACAAAAGGAGATGAACTATGTTGCTCATCATCCGGCACACATCTCCTTATAATTTGATCGGGACAATACTTGAATAAGTACGGGTCGTTCCATAAGAATTTTCTCACCTCATTGAAAAACTTATCCTTATCTTGCTTATTCTAGTGCGTTGGAATTGTACCTGTAGCAAGATAGTTAGTAATGTCCGCATACCATGGCAATTGGGAGATTTTAAAAAGTTGTTCATCAGGGAACACGTCATTGATCGTGGTTGTCTCAAGGGAATCGATGAGAACAAGTCTAGAGAGATGGTCAGCCACTACGTTTTTTACTCATTTCTTATCAGTATTTCTATGTCAAATTCTTGGAATAGGAGGATCCATCTTAACAAGCGTAGCTTAGCATCCTTCTTAGAGAGAAGGTACTTAAGCGCAGCATAGTCGGTGAATATGATAATCTTGGATCCAATCAAGTAGGACCTAAACTTGTCTAAAGCAAAAATTACGGCTAAAAGTTCTTTTTCTGTAGTAGTGTAGTTTGCTTGGGCTGAGTTTAAGGTTTTACTTGCATAGTAGATGACGCATGGCTTTTTCTTTTTTCTCTGGCCTAACACAGCCCCAATAGCGTAGTCGCTCGCATCACACATAATTTTAAAAGGAAGACTCCAATCAGGTGGTTGCATTATGGGGGCACATGTCAACATACTTTTAAGCTTGTTAAAGGCATTTTAACAATCTTCATTCCACTCAAATGAGTTTTCCTTTTGAAGGAGGTTACATAAAGGATGAGAGAGTGAACTAAAATCTTTTATGAACCGTCTATAGAATCCGGCATGTCCCAAAAAGGACCACACATCTTGTACACTCTTGGGTGGTGGAAGGTTAGAGGTAAGATCGATTTTTGCTTTGTCCACCTCAATTCCATTTTGTCAGATGATGTGACTGAGGACTATTTCCTTTTGAACCATGAAGTGACATTTCTCTCAATTCAACACGAGGTTATTTTCTTCACATCTTTTCAAAATAGTTTTTAAGTGCATAAGACACTCATCAAAGTTACAACCAAATATTGAGAAATTGTCTATGAAGACTTCGAGAATCGTCCCCACCATATCAGAAAAAATACTTAACATACAACGCTGAAAAGTGGCAGGGGCATTGCATAGTCCAAACGGCATCCTTCGATAGGCAAAAGTGCCGAATGGACATGTGAATGTTGTCTTCTCTTGGTCCTCTAGGCCGATCTCTATTTGGTTATACCCTGAATACCCATCAAGGAAGCAAAAATGGGAATGGCCCGCCAACCTTTCTAAAATTTGATCAACAAATGGTAAACGGAAGTGGTCTTTCCTTGTGACTGTGTTTAGCTTCCTGTAGTCAATGCACATTCTCCAACCGGTAGTGACTCTAGTTGGTACAAGTTCATTATTAGGATTGGCTATGATGATTATTTCGGATTTCTTAGGCACCACTTGAGTTGGACTCATCCATTGACTATCGAATATTGGTAGATGATACCCACATCCAATAATTTCACCACTTCGACTTTAACTATCTGTTTCATGTTTGGATTGAGGCGTCTTTGTGGTTGCCTAGATGTCTTGGCATTTTTCTCAAGGTGTATGTGATGAGTACAAATCAGTGGGTCTATACCTTTGAGATCTGCAATTGACTATCCAATGACGCTCTTATGCTCTATTAGAGTAGCTATTAGCTTACTCTCTTGTTCCTCATCTAAATGGGAAGAAATCACCACCATATATGTCTCATCTCGACCTAAATATACATATTTCAAATCATTTGGTAATGGTTTTAGGTCGAGCTTTGGTGCCTTGATATTAGATGGAAGAGGCTTGTTCTCGCTTAAGGGTAAAGGTTCAAATAGTGCCTTCCATATTTTATTATCAAGTACCGACATAACATCCAAAATGGCATCCATCTCTCGTATCGTGTCATCATTTATCTCATGAGAGTGGGCCAAACATGCCTCCAAAGGATCGGAATAGAATGTCAATGGGGATGTATCTTCCACGAATGATTCAATTAGATTTATTTCGTGGACCTCATCATCAACTTCCTGTGGTTGTTTGCATAAATAAAAAATATTCAGTTCGAGTGTCATATTTCCAAATGACATTTGTACAAGCCTGTTTCTATAATTGATAATTGAATTTGAAGTAGCTAGAAAAGGGCGGCCTAGTATGATAGGAATTTGAGCACCGGTACCTATCACGGGATGTGTATTTAAGACAATAAAATCTACTAGATAGTAGAATTTATCGACTTGGACCAAGACATCCTCAATCATCCCCCTCGGTATATGAATAGATCTATTAGCAATTCGGAGTGTGGTTTTGGTGGGTTTCAATTCACCTAACCTAAGTTGTTCATAGACCGAGTATGGGATGAGGTTAACACTTGCCCCTAAATCGAGTAAGGCTTGTTTGATCCGGTAGTCACCTATGATGCATGAGATGGTTGGATTACCTGGATCCTTGTATTTTTGGGGCACCTCTTGTTTGATAATAGCGCTCAAATTCTCAATCAAAAGTACTTTGTTGTGAACATTGTGTTTCCTTTTGACTGTACACAATTCCTTCAGAAATTTGGTATAGGATGGTATTTGTTTTATAGTACCCAACAACAGAATGTTGATCTTCACTTGCTTAAAAACCTCTAAGATTTTCAGATTTTTGTCTAAAGGTTTGGGTGAAATCAACTTTTGAGGAAACAGGGCAACCGGCTTGTATTGCCTTTTCGGTTCTTTCTCATGTGGAGTGTTGTTCGAGCTATCATCCTCTTTGAAAATTTTCGGATCATTAGGCTTTGGGGCCTTCACCGGATTAGGTTTATCGATTATTTTTTCACTCCTCAAGGTGGTGATAGCTTGAACATGCTCCGTATGTTGGGAGGATGAGCTTGGGTCTTATATCTCAAATTGGGTTCTTGGGTTAGGGAGAGGTTGGCCAGGAAGTGTGCCTTTCTCCCCAACACTGAGATGAGATTCAACTCTAGCCATTGAGGTTTTCAAGTCATTAATGGCCTGAGATGAATTTTGATTGAATTTCAGTTGCTCTTGCATGAACCCATCAATTTTCAGAGAATTAGTCTTGTTATATTCAGCTTGAACCGATACGAATGCACCCAATATCTCCTCTAGCATAGCTTTTGGTGTGATTACTAGGGATGGACCTAGTAAAGGTTGAGCTTGGGGGGTGTTGTTTACATTCACAGTTGGTCCATTCCTCCAACTGAAGTTGGGATGGTTCTTCCAACTAGAGTTATACTTGTTTGAGTTTGGAGCACTAAATGGTCGTTGATAACTGCTTGTGGCATTTGATTGTTCTTGTAAGATTTCCTGACATGTAGAAATTGTGGGACAATCCTATGTTGCATGTTGATTCCCAGCACAAATTCCACAAATAATTTCAACGTCCTTTGAGTTAATCGTCTCTCCTTTCTTCAATTCCATGGCCTCGACTTTTCTTGTGAAGTTAGCACATGTGCACTTATGTTATCTTCTTCTAAGAGGACATACATTCCTCCTTTTTCCTTACGATGGCTTGTCTTGGGATTTATTGGTTTAGATGTATCCCAAGACTGTGCATTCTTGGCCAATTCATCAAAATAGTCCCATGCTTCTTCGGCTTCCTTATTCATGAATTCTCCGTTACACATCATCTCTATGAATTGGTGCATGGGTGAAGTTAGTACTTCATAAAAAAACTTATTACCTGCCAAATTTCGTAGCCATGATGTGGGCATGCATTTAACAAGTCCTTGAACCTCTCCCAACATTGGAAGAAGGTCTCATCCTCTTTTTGAGCAAAATTCATGATAAGGCGCCTCAACATGATCGTTTTGTGAGTAGGGAAGAACTTTTTAATGAACTCCCTAGTCATCTCAGTTCATGTGCCAATTGATCTTGGCCTTAATGCATGAAGCCAAGCCTTAGCTTTCTCTTTAAGGGAAAAGGAAATAATTTGAGTCTCACCACATAATTAGTAACATTTGCAAAGTGCATTGTGGCTATCACCACATCAAATTCCTTAAGATGTTGATAGGCACTTTCACTGTCTAGCCCATGGAATTTGGGAAGGAGTTGGATTACTACTGGTTTAAGATCTATGTTCCCTACATTATGTGGAAAAACTATGCATGTGGGAGTGCTCGCTCTTGCAGGTTGCAAGTAATCACGTAGTGTTCTAGGTCGGGGAACATTCTCAACCTCATTCTCTCCCGTTTCAGTTTGGTTTTGGCCCAGATTTTGATTGGCCATAGGGTTGGGTTGATTTTCAGCCATACTTTCAGACAAAATTAGAGAATCTAAACATTTCTTAGCACGTGGCTCCTTATCAATCCCTTTAACAATTCCCCCTTCACTAATGAGTCGGTTGTTAGAATCTCGAACCCAATGTGGCATGCAAATCTCAGAAAAATAAAAGAAAAAGGGTTAGAAAAACCTGATTTGAAGTAACTACTTTGACTCCTAGAATTCCTGTAAAAATAAAACAAAGCAAACAAACTAAGTTAAGTAAAGGACTACTAAAAATCTTAAATAAAAACTATTTTTAGAAATTTTGTGAAAAACCATCAAAGTCCCTGGCAACGGCGCCAAAAACTGCGATGTAGTAATAATCTTGGTAAGACCGAGGTCGATCCACAGGGACTTGTGTAGGAACTCACAAAACACTTCCAATGGTTTCTAATTGAGAACTAACTAACATGATTTTGGAATTGAATATAGAAAGATATTTTGAACTAAAACTGAATGTAATCAATAATAAAGAGCACTAGGGGTTCAAGGATCCACTTGTAGCAATCCTTGATGCTTAATTCGCTGTGGTTTTGCAATTACTCAACTAGAATCGAAATCAAATCTTATCTAGCCGGATGATAGAGCAGTTATAACACACAATCTGTCATATGTGTGATTCATGTGCATGATTCCCTGAATTCAAGTTAGGACTTGAGCACACTCAATTGCATAGGTCAATCCTAGTTCCAATAGGTTAAGATCACAATCATAATCATCATTAAACTTTGTCACAAAGCATAACTAGATCATGATTTGAACTTCATTCAAATCACTTACAAAATCACACATAACTAAGAAATTCAGAAAAGTAGAACTTCGATTAAAAATTCCCACATAAGAATCCAAGGTCTAAAGCGTATTGAATCCGATTACTCGGAGCATACAGGTCTAGAACCATTCAAAACTATTAAGAACTCAAGCAATTCTTGTAAACATCCATGAGCCATCATAAGACTAAGAAAGAATACTTAGAACTTTATTCAAACTTCAAACCATTGTTCTTCACTAATAATCAAACTTGAAACAAAAACAAATAAATTAAAATATCTTAGATTCACTACAAGCTTCACCTCTTACCCCTAGCTAAGAGATTTATCCGTTCATGATCCAAGGAAACATGAAAACAACTAAAAACATGAACTAGAAAGCAACAAACTAGAAGGAGTTGTAGAACTTCGATTTCCTCTTTCTCCGTCTCCCACCTTCGTAGATCTCTTCTAGGATGCCTTAGGAATGAGCTAGATGAGTCATTTTATAGGTTTGGGGCCCTAGATCGAAGAAACTTCGAGAAAATCTGCAAAAACTGCGCTTTGCACAGCAAATTTCGGAGCTTGTAGAAGAAGCTCCGTTACGCAGACGATTGGTCTGAGCTCACGGACGATCAGTCGAACGACCGGTCACAAAAGGCCAAAAATCGTCCAGTAAGTTTTCGAAAAAATCCTTCCAGGCTTTTAAATTAATTGACCGGTCTGACAACCGATCTGAGTAGTGGACTACCGGTCGCACGATCGGTCTTGATTGGTCCAGCAATGTTGGCAGCAAGGGTCCTCCTATCGAGTGTTTAGACCAGTCGAACGATCGGTCCTGGGCCATGGCCGACCCGTCGGACGACCGGTCTTCAGTGCAATTTTCTGCACTTCTTCCTTTTCTCCTTCTCTTTCTCCCTTACTTCTTTCTTCCACCCTTTGGCGCTTGGTCCTTTGATCTTCAATGTGTACAGAGTGACCTTTTAAGCATTGAATTGGTGAAGTCCCCTTCTCGTTCCTATAATCACAAAACATGCTTTAAAATAGTCTTTAAACATGAAAACCATGCATAATGAGTGATGAATTGAGGTTAGACTATGCATAATTAAGAGCTCAATATTGCGTAAGGTAGGATTTCATATCTAGTAATTGGAGTAGATCTCAGATAAACATCACAATGGGCCATCTCAAATATGAGGGTGGACATATCATAAAATTTTGGATTTTTAGGAGTGGGATTGGGTACGTATCACACAGTAACGTTTTAACGTGTGCTGCTGCTAAAGCTCTGTGGACCCCACGATGATGAGTTTCTTTTATCCACACTGTCCATTCATTTTTCCAGCACATTTGAGGCATGAGCCAAAATATAAGGTAGATCCAAATCTCAAGTGGACCACACCATATGAAATAGTGGTGATTGAATGGCCGCCATTAAAAATTTACTGGGGGCTACAAAAGTTTTAGATGAAGTTAATATTTAGGTTTTCCTTTCATCTAAGTCTGTGTGACCTAATTGACAGGTTGGATGGCAAATATACATTATAGTGGGCCCTAGGCATTTTTTAATGGTGGGTGTTCAATCACCGCCGTTTCCTATGGTGTGGTCCACTTGAGATTTAGATCTCCCTCATTTTTAGACTCATGCTGTGAAATGAGCTAGAAAATTGGATGGACAATGTGGATAAAACACACGGATCATGCTGATCCCACGGATCTTTTCTAGCAAGACACCATATGGTTGTTGTGTCCTACTTAACACAATTTCGGTACTTACACAATATGGCTAGCTATGATGTGTATCTGAGATCCATTCAGACCATTAAACATGTAGTCCCACCTTAGGCCCAAAGTTGAAAATTAAGATGACCCGCGATTTAGGTGGGCCACACCATAGGAAACAATTGAGATAGAGACAACCACTCTTAAATTCTTGGGGACTACAAAAGTTTTGTGATCAAGCTAATATTTGTGCGGTCCCTTCATCTAGGTCTACGTGACCTCACCAACAAGTCCGATGGCAACCAAACATTTCGGTGACCTTAAGAAGTTTTTAATATTGGACATTCAATCACCACTCTTTACTGTTGGGTGGTCCACATGAGATTTTGATTTGCTTTACTTTTGGGACCATACACCAAGATGAGATGTCAAAACAAATGGATGGCAGATCCATCACAATGGCTTACACACTGAGGTATCCTTTCGAAGGTTCCCTGGAGATCTTCTTGGAATCTTTTTTCTTTTTCTTGCACCTAGAGTTTCAAAGTTGCATCAACTAAGAACCCAGATTACCAGCGAGAACCATCCACTAGAATCTAGTTGGGGCCACCGTGACATTTGTAGAAAACCACAATGTCCATCCTTTTTGTCATATCATGTTAGGACATGGCCTAGAATGAGGTATATCTAAGACTTAAGTGGCCAGCGCTATAACTACTAAAAAAATGACTTTCCCCGGCGGCCCTGCCTTTTTTTCCCCCGACAGCTATACCGACGGTCTAAAACCGTCGGTGAATCTATATAGGCCGTCGGGGAAACACTACCCAAAGACCTTCCCGGACGGTCCCGCCTCTTTTTCCCCGACGGCTTTAGACCGTCGCTATATCATCTCAAAATTTTCTTCCCTCTTCATCACCGCCATCATTCACGCCATTTTATTTTGGAGTGCGAATTAGGTGTTACCCTGGAACAGCTTAGTGGGTGTTACCCTAACCATGTGGGGACCATATTGATGTATTTTTTTTTTATATATCGAAGCCGTATATTTATTTTTTCATATCATTTTAGGATGTGGTCCAAAAACCCTAAGAAGATCTAAATCTCAGGTGGACCATGCCACTAGAAACAGTGATCAATAACCATTAAAAACATTTTATGGGCCACAAAAGTTTTGGATCAATCTGACATACATCAAGAATTTATTAACATTATAAAGAGCTTGGATTGCAAATAAACACTACCAAAACCTTACGATGGGCACTTTGAAAATTTTAATGGTGGGGCACTCAACCAAACTATTTCTAGTGGTATGGTCCACTTGAGATTTGGATCTGCATAATTTTTGGAACCTCATCCTAAAACAGAATTTAGAAACGGATGGACGGAATGGATGTACAAAGTATCATCAATGTGGGCCATACGATAGGGGGTAACACCCACTAAGCAGTTCCCAGGGTAACACCTAATTCGCGCCCTTAATTTTGGCAATATTTATCCCATGTAACAGGCTATAGTGACCCATGTAACGGTGGACTTGCTTAAGTGATGGTTTTAAAGCTCCATGGGCCCCACCATGATGTATGTGTTTTATCCACTTTGTTCATCCATTTTCCATATGATTGTAATACATATGCCCAAAAATGAGACTGATCTAAATCTCAGGTGGACCACACCACAGGAAAATAACTGGAATTGAACGTCCACCTTTAAAATCTTACTAGGGCCCATTGTAATATTTATTTGCCATCCAACCTGTTGATAAGGTCATATAGACCTAGATGAAGGGAAAAAACAAATATCAGCTTGATATCAAACACCTGTGGCCCCAAAAAGTTTTTAACAGAAAGCGTCAATCCCACTATTTTCCTGTGGTGTGGTCCACCTGATATTTGGATATGTGTTAGTTTTGGGCTCATGCCTTAATATCAGATGTAAAAATGGATGGACAGTGTGGATAAAACACATACATCATGGTGGGGCCCACGGAGCTTTGAAACCATCCCTTACGCTTTACGCTCTCAGGTTTCCCGAGTAACAACGTCTCCAGCGCCCATATGTAAAGAGACCCTAACTCTCTCTCTCTCTCTCTCTCTCTCTCTCTCTCTCTCTCCCTTTGAAACTCTAGAAGCCCTGATCCTCTCATCTCACTCGCCCCGATCTGTAGAGAGAGAGAGCAGTTAGATCCTTGCTCGGTTTTCATCAGGTCTGGGATGTGGGTTTTGATTTCTAGCTTCTTTTTTCTAATTAGGTTTTGATTTCTTGTTGAAAAATTGATTTTTTGATTTCTAGCTTCTTTTCAATTGATTTTGGGGGTTTGATTTTATTTTTTTCTAGCTGGGTTTGTAATTTCTACCAGAAATACTAATTTCTTTTCTAATTAGATTTTTTTGTCTCTAATTTCTTATGACTAGGTTTTTGGTTCTGGCCTTTTTTTTTTTTTTCTTCTAGTTGGGTTTTTTCTTATTATAGTTCTACCTTCTTCTCTGATTGTGAGTTTGATTTTTCTACAGAGTGATTTTGTTGGGTTTCTGATTTATTGATTGGGAGTTCTAGCTTCTTTTGTACTGGGTGTTTTATTAATTTACAGTTCCTCTTTTTTTTTCTGAATGCATGGGTTTCTAATTCATAGCTTTTTTTGGTTTTTCGTTTTCTTTAGTTAGGGTTTTGATTTCTAGTTTCATTTCTAACTGGTTTTAAATGATCTAACAGACCATGAAAAAAGATAGACCCCTAAATCTGTTGTTATGAAATCTATTGTTTCCTTTTTGTAAATCTTTTATGCGAATGCTGGAATGGTGGCCTGAATTGAAATGCCACTAGTTCTTGTTGAGCATTGTATATTGCCCCCATTGGTTCTGCTTTTGCCCCCTTCATATGAAATTTTTGATTTTTGATTGTTTGATTTCACAATAGCTGTGAGTTGTGGTAGGATTTGTTTGAGAGGTTTGCTTAAACCCACATGCATATATAAGGTAGCTGGCAACCATCTTCACGCCTCCAAAAATGCCAGCATGGCAGCTTGTAGCAATTCTCAACAGGTAAATTCATGGCCTTGTTTAGCTTTGGTAAGAGCCAGAGGTGTAATTTTTTTTTTTTTTTTTTGTCTTTCTTTAGATCTGAATGTCATGTTATCATATTTCTATAGACTAGTAATATGGGCTCCAAAATCTGAAGTTTGTATCAACAGTGTTGCCTTTAGCATTACTTGTGGCATTAGATTGTTTACTGGATATCACTTAGATTACAGTTTCCAATAATCTGGACTGGTCCATCTGACTTCTGGCCAGATTTTTGCTCTGCCCATATAAAGGCATTTTTAAGTGAGGCCCACCCACTCTTTGTAGCTGTCAGAGATGAGTCTATGCCTGAATATATGACGTGCATGATTGGCTGGACATTAATTTTTGGATTCAAGGGGTGTTGATTTTATAGCAATTTCTCTTGTCAAGTTTGCAGAAGTGATTAATCATCGTAAAAGCAAAATTGTTGCATGGTCTTATGATAGGTAAAAAGAATGTCTTTCTTAAATTTCTTTTTATTTATAGTGTTCTTCTATTATGTCTTTGTGATTTATGGTTAGATAGCTCTGAAGTGTATTTAAAAAATAAACTTGAGAGCTTCAGGAGCTTTGAAGTGATATGCATCCGGGGGAGGAGTTGCTTGGTAATATGTGTGGACCTGTGATCATTCATGGCCTTTCCCTTGGTGATCTAAACCATTAATTTAGTTAGCCCCTTTTTGGTGGGTTCATGGTCCAAGTGTTCTTTCCATTAGGTGATCTCACCCATCCAATGAAGGAATTTTGGTTGATTCATTTGAATTTCACGGTGGGACGCACCCGATCATGGAGCATGGCTCCATGGATGGCAGAGGGCATGAGGAGAAATGGCCCTGTGGACATTTTTCCAATTAAAACTATATTTTGCTTCTAGCTGTATATTTATTATGCAATTCATTTCATTCAAGTCATCCATGCTCTTGGTTTGTTCATATGCAATCCTTTCCATAATTTCTTTCAGTAGGGGTTTCACATATACGAACAAATCCTTGTAGTATTTATTTTCTTCTCTTCCTTTCTGGTAGTCAATATAGGTTAGTTGGACCTGATAAAGTCCATTAATCAGATCTGAAATTTTGATGTTTTATATTGATTTTAGAGGTCACATGTATGAAAACTTGTGGGCTTATTTACACATCTATTTATATAAATGTGTAATTAATAATTGTCTGTGCATTTTAGCGTCTAATCTCTAACTTGGTGTAGCCTAAACTTGCTGAGCCAGCCAACACTGCTGCCCTGTAATCATATATTTTGCAGGTATGAAATCTCTCTCCATCTTTTAGTTGGGACTGATGTAAATATGATTTGGTTCTGCAATATGCTTAACATCCTCTTCAATTCATGTAGGTCTTGTATTTCTAGGCCAATGGAATTTGGATTGAAATGCTCTGTCTGCAAATCACCATTTGTTGATCAGGGTATACTCACTAACCCTAATGGATTTCACATCACTCACATAATAGGCGTGGATGCATTTAAGCTTTAGTGCACCCTGGTGCTTCTCGAGCCCTCTTCACTCATGATGGGTATAGTGTAGAAAAAGTCAAATTAACTGGATGTTCCTAACCACCTCATATCTCAGTCTTCTTGGTTGCAGATTGATGATTGTTGTCATTTTCACAAATTGATTCTATGCATGCTTTAGTTATGATTTTCAAACTCAAGTGATCCTCACATGGACAGTAAATATATGATCGGGTCTACTCCATTGTAATCCAATTGAGTTGTTCATTCTCTTGAGCATTAACTAGAGTTGTTGAAGGCAAAATTACATTCTATCTACAGCCATAACCACAACTCAAATCAGCAGAAATGTGTTTCTGCTTTGATAAGAAGTGAAAGTATTGTATTTGGTATGTGTTTCTGCTTCCTTGATTGGTTAAAAGTGCCTTAGCTGGAAATGTATGTGTGTGGACTGATTAGATTTTAAGCTTAAAAAGAGAATATAATCTGCCCATCCTAAAAGTCAAAAAAATCTATTATGATCCACTCAAGCTTTGGATTGAAATTGATTCTAGATCAAGTGTTCATATTTAATCTCCATCACTTGTGTATGCATGTGAATGTGAAAGGACTGTAGAATCTTCACAACATAATGCTGATGAGACATGTAAGCAAGACCTGGGCCATTCGGGTCTAACGACCGTGAACATTACCTGGCTCAAAAGTTATACCAGTGCAATCATCTAGTAGGCCAGCATTAGATTAAGTGGATGGTCTATGAAAGGATCTGCGTGTCAATGAGTGAATTGAAATGTATGCTGGTGGAAATAAAATCTGAAGGCGATCATTTTATTACATGTTTTCTTCATTGCGTTATTCTTATGGTATTATTGTTTATTTAGTGGAAGTATTTTGGGAAATTCTATGACAATTGATGAAAATGCATATCTTTCTGAGACTAAGAAACTTCTTGACAAGTTGTGTTGAAGCTGAATGGAGGTTTGGGGACTACTAAAGCATGCACTGGTCCTAAGTAAGCTTTCTGCTGATTTTGATGATCAACATTTTCTTTTATAGCAACTTTAGGAAGTTTGTTCTGTTGTATAGCAATTTTAGGTTTCTTTTATATCAATTTCAGTTCTTCACATTCTTCACAACAACAGTTTCTGAAATAAAGTTACGGCTGAAAAGAACTGGATCGAAATTTTCTAAGCTATCATTGTAGCCCACCTAATGAGTAGATCAGCCTGGTCTTTGAGTCGAAACATCTGCATGGTTTTGTCCACTTGATGGATGGCTTACACATCGCACTAATCTGCTCATGTGCCAAGTAGATGACTTGCCTCTTACATGGGAATGGCCTTGACAAATCTCTTAATGGGCATTTTTTGTTGCTTCTTTCCTTCAAGGGCAATGCTGCTTAAAAGAACTCCCCAGTAACAGGCATGGGGCTACAGCCCTTGTGGTTAAACATTTAATTCTTTTATTAATTGGGGATTTTTCATATTCAAGTAGTGGGTGAATGAATTTATCATTTTAATTTTTTTTTTGTAATTACATAAACTATCGAATGTGTCACTAAGTGCTGAGCTGGTTGTTTTGGCATGTAGTATAGAAGCTTTGGAGGCACTTGTTTCATCAAGTAGCCTAACAAGTGCAATCGTGAGCATAATTCAATTGGACCATGCTGGCCAGCCTTGATGCCTCAACCATGTTGTGTGAGTGTAGATGCGTGTTTCATTACTGACAGTTGGTTTGCTTGATTAAGCACCATATATTGTTTGCTTGACAGTTAGTACCCACAACTCAAGCACCATATATTTTTTTCATCTCGTGCCCTTAAACTGGTTAAGGAGTTTGATTCAGAAGGTGAGTTCCATAGTTATGACATTCAACCAACAGATCAAACAACGGATCTGGGCCCATAGTTATGACATTCAACCAACAGATAAAACACCTCAGAAATCTAGTTGGAGATGCCTATCTGTTGGTTAATATAAGTACAGTCCCTCCTCATCTCTTTGGTCTAACCTAAAATAATTATTACAGCCCTGAAATCAAATTTTTTTTTCCCCAACTTGTTGAATACACAATCCATTGATATCAATAAAAAAATTTACCATCATTTCATATGTTAATGGCATTATCTCTAACATGCAGCTTCTAAGAGCCATATTAATGGGAAACAAATCTGTGGTTCTTGGGTTTTAAAACTCACTTAGAAAATATTTCATTCCCAGTCCTTAAAAAAAGGCCATCTTTCATTCCCATCACTCATCTAATGGGCACCATTACCTTTAATTTTTTATAACTCAAAGCATTTTTCTTCATTTGATTGACATTTTCTTTCTTGTTGCAGAACAGTGAAGCCATATGCATGATCAATTGACATGCCGGCTGGCCCATCGAAAGTTCCAGTCATTGCTGACAAACATGCCAACCTTGTTTATATAGCTACAGATTTATTCTCTCAGGTGTCCCTCTCTCTCTCTCTCTCTCTCTCTCTTTAAGTTATGCACTCCAACCCATTTAATCTGTGAATGGTGAAACTGGGGTCATTTTAATTTGTGATGACTCCCTAACTCCTAATTTAAGTTCCTTGCATTTCAAGTTAGACTTGAAGTCACAATGATCGTATTTCAAGTGAGTCTCATATTTTCGTGTAATGGAGATGGCCCCATTACTGTTTGTTTGTTATTGAACTGAGCTATTGCAATTCAATTGTACATCCAAACACATCCTTAGGGCCTGTTTTGACACACTCTTGAAAGGGTTCTTGAGACCTGAACCCTTTTTGAGCCAAATCGCAGTCGCCTTTTTTTTTTTTTTTTTAATGAAACAATAAATTGCAGTAGCTGTTGCAATTCAATTCAAAACAAATTGTTAGGACCTGTTTCAACACTCTCAAAAGGGGTGTTTGAGGTCTAAACCCCATTTTGAGCCAAACCGCAATTGTACTTATTCCGTTTGGATGTGCTTTGTGAACCACCATATTTCATGACAATGCCTTGTGACGTGTGTGTATGTGACCCATTTATATGCCACCACATGTGCCAACGTGACGTGTATGGGATCTAAGCCATCCAAATGGTGGGTTCCACCTTTTTTTTTTTTTTTTTTACCTCTGCACTCATCATGTCACTCCACTCATAAAATTGGTGATGTTAGAAACAAAACCATGGCTTAGCACAACTTGGCTGAGTTTCTAGCCATATCCTTGTTCTCATAAGTAGATCAACTGATCAAGCTGAGTTTTTAATCATCCATTATTTCATATAAGACCTGCCCACCTGTTGAATGTGTTGCCTAATTTTTTCCATTTTCACAGTGGCTGCCACCTTATGAAAGGCTCATTCCACCCATGCGCAAGCCAACAATTTTTATGAAATTCTATAGCTCAACAAACCATACACTAGAACTGCAGGAACATGACTGCCATAGTAACTGCAGAACTATTTCTGATTTTGATTGTGAACTATTTTTGTATTTTTTATGGTGGTGGTCACAAGTAGGATGTAAATTAATCTTTCTTAATTGTCATTGAGGGCAAAATAATAGTGGTTACAGATTGTTTATCCTATAAAATGGATCTTCTATTGCATAGAAATTTATTTTCATCTCTTTCTAAATACACTTTTATATGATGTTCATTTATTTTCACTTTTATCCTGTAGGTTTTCAACAATTGAGCCGTTGGTGTTTGAGCTTAATGGCCACAACAACAGATGGCTGGCACAAGTCTCTTATGAATCAGCTGTTGATGTTAGGAGACAGAGGAAAAATGATTGCTTGGCATTCATTTTTCGGAGCACATTTATCTTCTAATGTCAACAGTCAATCCATAAGAGAGCCAACTATTTGCTGTTGTGGCCATTCTCAAACACCGATGACTTTTTTTTATATGCTAAAGAAACGCCGACGGTCATGAACCGTCACCTGTCGGACTTAGCGACGGTTCATCACCGTCGGAATTTGCGACGGTCGACCGACTGTATATAGCCGTCGGAAATTCCGACGGCCCATAACCGTCGGATAGAAACGGTGCGCCCCCTTTATCGACGGCCCGTCCGACGGCCAAAAGCCGTCGGCAAAGCCAAGGGCTTTGCCGTCGGGAAAAGTCATTTTTCTGGTAGTGATAGGAAATGGTGAGAATTAAATGTTCACCCTTCAAACATCGGTGGGGTCACAAAAATTTTGTATGAGGCTAATTTTTTTTTTCTTTCATAGTTTTAGTTCATCCAAGGTAGAAATGACCTTATCAACACTATAGATGGTATATAAATGTGTGTGTATTCAATTCAATTCGATCAATCGATTCAATTCGATACAGATCGATTCAATTTTCAATTCGATTCCATCGATCAGAACCGAAAATTGAAAGTGAATTGAAATTGATTTTTTTTTTAAATTGAATTGAATTGATCTTAGGGAATGATTCGATTCAATTTGATTTGTTAGATTCGATTCAATCGATAAATTAATCATAAATTGAATTGTGTGTAGCCCTAGTTGATTCCATTATTCCTAACTGATGTAGGTGGGATTTGGTGTTGCTCTATGGGTAAACTTAGGATTTGAAATTGTTTTAGCCAATGTTGTAAGTTTTCCATATAGTGGGCCCAATTGATCAATGGCCTAGATCTGATTTGGATGACAGAGTCATATGGACTGATCATTGTGTAATAGAGGGTTTTTCAAAACCCATACAGAATAATAATAAAAAAAAAACCAACCTCACTGGCAGAGACAGAACCCGCGACTGGAGCCGACTGCCATGGATGGTGGTGCTTTGACTGCCCACCTTTTCTACTCATCTTCCTGGAAGAGGATGATTAATGGCTGTCATCTTCTCCGGCAAACAAAGGTAATGGATTCTGTCACCTATAGCTGGCGGTGCTTTCCTTGCTGGAAGATGGAGATGATGAAAGGCAGAAGGGTTCCGGTGACTTGTTACCGTTTTAGGTGCTAGTAGAAGCATGCAGCGGCTTGTCTCAACGCGTCCGGTCGTCGGTTTTCGGAATCAGAGAGAGCAGGACGGGCAACCTTGTAGCTAGGGTTAGGGATTTTCCCTTTTTTCCCTTTTTCCCTCTTTCGTAATCCAGCCCTAGGGGCTGTTTTGGTCTTAGGGCGAGACAGGGCAGCGCCCTTTCTTTTGGTTAGAAGGGCCATGGGCCTGATTTGTGAGGGCTTGGGCCATCAGTTTAGTTGTGGGTCCTGCCCATTTCAGGCCCATTTGCTGGCCTGGCCTATGGGCCCACACACTTCAGATCTATCTGTTGAGCCGTCTAGTCTCTCGGTCCTTTGTGCAGATCAATGGTCTGAGCCCTTTTATACAGTAGGGTCGATGGACCTGGACCACTCATTTAGAAACTCAAGTGGTCTTTTAGGACGTTTCCATGGGCCGTGAAGCCCTCTAGCAATGACCTCTATTTTCATGGCATTCCCCTGGACATGTGATTGTTCATTATTAACGTGAGCCCTTTGGCTCATTTCAAATTTAGATGTGCGTTAATCCACATTATATATATATATATATATATATATATATATATATATATATATATATATATATATATATAAAGTGTACATTAATTGCTGGATTTGGCGTATCCATTATGCATATTATGGGCATCCCATCTATACCATTCATCAGGTGGACAGATGAATATCCATGTGTCCTTTTTGGACTTTAAAGAATCATATGCCCATTCAGACCGTCCATCTTTCGAACATTATTGTTAATTCAAGATGCTCATTATTGATAGCCAAATCATACAGTAAAGTTCTGACTAGGCCCCTTTTTGGCCCATTATCCATCTTTAAGAGTTGAAACGATCCGTTGGAATTGGGTATTGAGACCTAAACGTAAGTTTCACTTTATCTATTTTTCTTCCTCAACGGTCAAGTGTCAAATGCTTTTTGGGCTAAATTGAACAATTTTAGATATAATCTGTTGAGGGTAGGATTATAATAGCAATCCTGAGTCTAAACTCGTAGAATTGGATCTGGTAGTGTTAGCCACCATGGTGACCTCTATTAGTGAAAATTTGCACGAATTCAGACTTGTAATACTGGGATTAAAGTTAAATGATTGCATACAGTTGCATTCATGTCCAATATAGACGGTGTCGAAAACATATACGATCACCATTTTAACGAGGACAAGAACGCATGTAGACAATGATGAAAACACAGAAGATCACCGTTCAGTTTTATGTACAGGAGAACCATCTGTATGCTATGACTACCAACACAGGAGGAGTCATGATGATATGGCCGATTCTCGCCAGGATTGATTATTTAGGCCCACCTTCATCCTAGATAATTCAATTAAAGGCCCCAATCTCTTGAATATTTATTCGCCTGAAACTCTATAATATAAAGTCTAATGTAAGTTTTATATTCAGTTAACATTCCAAACAGTTCTAATACTGTACCTCTTTTGACCGACTCCGACTATACCACTTGAAAGGAGTCCATTTATATTGCCCTGGGGTGTATGAAGTTAAACATTGTCCCTCCTAAGCCTTTAGATGACACCAATGAGGAGGAAAAATTGGCTACCTTAGGACAAGGGAGAAAAGGTAAATACAGAAAAAGAAAACAGACTTCAGAAAAAATGTTCTTTGGGTACTACAGGTAGCATTAAATCACAATCCGCTGGTAAAATTAAGAAAAGGAAGTGGGGTCCTGATGATGGATGATTCTTCTGCAAGAAGTTAGGACACCAAAAGAAGGAGTGCGAAGGCTTTAAAGAGTGGATGATAAAGAAGGGTAATCATTCTGTTCTTGTTTGTTTTGAAAGTAATTTAACTGATGTATCGACAGATTCCTGGTGGATAGACTCTGGTACTTCTATTCACATATGCACTTCCATGCAGGAAATGCTATAGAGCCGACCACCAACGGACACAGAGCAATTGGTGTATGTTGACCATGACATAAAGGTAAACGTTGCGGCAGTAGGACTTTGCAGACTTAGATTAACATCTGGCCATTACTTAGACCTAGTACATACTTTTTATGTAACTTCTATAAGGCAAAATTTGATTTCAGTCTCTCGCTTAGTAAAGGTGGATACACTTTTAAATTTGAGAATGAAGGTTTTAATATTTACTTTGGTTTAAATGAAGTTGGTCATGGTACTTTAGTAAATGATTTATATCAGTTAAACTTACATAATGCAAACGTCTTGAATGTGAACCTGCAGCATAGTAATGGATTAGGAATCAAAAGAAGAAAGAGAAATGAAGTTTTCTTCATACTGTGGCACAGATGATTAGGCCATATTTCTCACGAAGAATGGAGAGGCTTGTGCGAGATGGAATACTTCAATCCTTAAACTTCTCCGATTTTAAAGACTGTACGGATTGCATTAAGGGAAAACAGATTAGAATGAGGAAAAATTATGTAACCAGGAGCGTAGGTCTGCTAGAAGTGATACATACATATATCTGTGGTCCATTCCCTACAGCTTCATGGAGTGGATATAAATATTTTATCACTTTTATAGACGATTACTCTCGCTACGGATACCTGTACCTGATAAATGAGAAATCATATGCCCTGGATGCCTTCAAAATTCATAAGACTGAAGTCGAGAACCAACTCAACAGAAAGATTAAAGTTGTCAGATTTGACCGTGGTGGTAAGTACTATGGGAGATATGACGAATCAGGCATGAATCCAGGACCTTTTGCTAGGTACTTGTAGGAATGTGGCATTGTCGCTGAGTACACTATGCTTGTGACGTAAGAGCAAAACGGTGTGGCTGAAAGGTGCAACCAAACCCTTATGGACACGGTACGAAGCATGATAAGTTATTCAACATTGCCACTATCCCTGTGGGGTGATGCCATTAAGACCGCAGTCCACATCCTTAACAGGGTTCCTAGCAAATCTGTCCCGAAAACTCATTTTGAGTTATGGAATGGGAGAAAGCCTTGTCTTACCTATTTTCATGTTTGGGTTGTCCTGTAGAAGCTAGACCCTATAGCACGCACCAGAGTAAACTTGACCCAAGAACTATAAGCCGTTTCTTTATAGGTTACCCTGAAAGGTCAAAAGGCTATATATTCTACTGTCCTTCCCATTCTATAAACATTATTGAGACTGAGAATGCTAGATTTCTTGAGGACACTGAAGACAGTGGGAGCATGAACGTTAGGGAGATTGTATTTGAGGAGGAACGAACCATGATTCCCATGACAGTAAGTCACGAAGAACCTCAAGTACAACCCACCGAGGAAGAGAATCAAAATCATGATCTGATTCAGGAGATTGAGCCCTTAAGAAGATCCTAAAGGGAGATGAGACTTGCAATCCTTGATGACTGCGTCGTTTATTTGTAGGAAAGTGAGTTTGACATAGGGGTGAAAAAGGATCAAGAATCCTTCAGACAAGCTAAACAAAGCATTAACTCCTCTCAGTGGTACAATGCCATGAAAGACGAGTTAAAATCCATGCAGGACAATGAAGTCTGGGACCTTGTTCAGTTACCTGAAGGAATTAAGCCAGTTGGTTATAAATGGGTGTTTAAAACCAAACATGACTCCAAGGGAAACATCGAAAGGTATAAAGCTAGACTTGTTGTCAAGGGTTTTAACCAACGAGAAGGCATTGACTACAAAGAGACTTTCTCTCCAGTTTTAAAGAAAGACTCTTTCAGAATCATCATGGCTCTTGTAGCTTACATGGATCTGGAAGTACAACAAATGGACGTTAAGACTGCGTATCTCAATGGGGATCTATATGAGAATGTTTACATGTTACAACCAAAGGTTTTTGAACTTGAAAGCTCAAAGCAACTAGTTTGTAAACTTAAGAGGTTCATATACGGATTGAAACAGGCATCACGTCAGTGGTACCTAAAGTTTAATAAGATGATTTCCTCTTATGGTTTTGTAGAAAACACAGCAGATGAGTGTATCTACATTAAAATCAGTCGAAGTAAGTTCATTATTTTAATTTTGTAAGTCAATGACATATTGTTAGCCAACAGTAATATTGGGATGCTTCGTGATATTAAGAAGTTTTTATCTTAAAAGTTTGAGATGAAAGATCTTGGTAATGCTTCCTTTGTCATAGGCATTGAGATTTATAGGGATAGATCTCGAGGACTGCTTGGTTTTTGTTCGCTCGCCTCAAGTGTAAGGCTGCGATATAGTAATAATCTCGATAAGACTAAGGTCGATTCACAAGGAAAGAAGTAAACAATTCCAACTATCCTAATAACTAGAATTTAAGAAGTTTAGGAAATCGGTTTTTAAGAACTAAACATAAAATGGGGAAAATCTGAGAATAAAAAAGACTAGAGTATCAAGGATCCTCCTCTAGTCTTAACCATGCTCAATCCAATGATTTGATCTTATCACAACTGGAATCGAAGTTCTATCTCTATCCAGCCGGGTAATATAACAATTAAAACACACAGATAATCTGAAATAGATGGGTGTTTACTGATTTGATTCCCTTAATCAAGCTCAGGCCTTGGGCACATTTAATTGTACAGGCCAAGCCTCTTTCCAATCTAGTTGAGATTCACAAACATAGCTTTCATCAAATCCTGTCACTAGACTTGACTATGACCAATGATTAAAACTCTAATTAAACCATAGAAACCCTACCTTCTGCTACAAGGCTGGTTGAGATAGCTGAATGAATGGAGGTCCAAACCCCCAAATCCTAAATCCAAACTCAGTTAAACTCACCCTTGCAAGCTCCAACCCATAACCCAACTCAACTTACCCCTAAACATCAGCCCGAAAAACCCCCTATAAGAAAAACCAGTCCAAAAATTCTAAAAAAGTCAAACTTGGTAAGTCAACCCGCTGAGTCAAATCACCAAGTCAACTCATCGGGTCATTCCAGCCCTTGCACCCAGTCGACTCACCTTGTCAATTCATCTTTAAAACCTAGTCAACTTACCTAGTTCCGAGCCACAGCTTTGGAGCAACTCCGAACCTCGAACCTGTATCTTTTTGCTTCAGGTTTGGAGTCCGTACGCTCTGAAGCTGAAGCAGAGTGGCCGTACGGGCGGCTTCTAGGGGGCCACCCAAAAATATTTACGGGAGTTGCCACTCTTTGCAGTTATAAATATCCTATCCCTCTTTCGTTTCTAATATCCCTCAAACATCCAGAGAAAACCTAGAAAATCCGAGTCCATCTTCATCCCTTTAGCCCATTCCTCCACCAAGGAGAACCCGAGTGAGAAGAGTCTAGCCCTGGTCCAGCCTGGCCTGACCTTGGTTCAAGCCTCTCAAGCCACCTAAGTCCAGATCTTAGCCGCTTGAAGCTAATCTTTGCGATACCTCTATCCATCCAGCTACTCTTATATCAGCATTATCTCATTCGCATCTATCATAAGTGCAACATTTGTTATTCTTTCAACCCCCCTGCTTATCATTCTACTATAAACACTTGATCAGGTCTCAGCGTATGCTGTTTTTCGGTTCACCCGGAACTTATCCATCAGAAACTCTGACCGATTAAACACACATCATGTATATCGCATAAAGCACATGTCAGTTCGAGCGTATACTATGGGCTTGCCTATCTGATTGGAACCTGCCCATCAGAAACTCTTACTATTCAAACCCATATACATGCATCATATCACTTATGAGCATGTACGAGGATTAATTCAAACTTTCAAGTATTAGTTCGATTCCGTGAAGTAAAGACCGTACTTCAGTACGAGCAGAGTGGGTGCCTAACACCTTCCCACCCTGTAACCGTGATTCTTTACCTTGAATCTCTGACAGCAGATAAAAAAGAGTCATTTTATAGGAAGAAATCTTCGAATTCCATTCTCTAACGTTTCTACGGGGTCTAACCAACTGTAGATTCGAAGTAACTGGCTAGTGTTGTCTCTCGCCTTATAAGAACTTATCTAAACATATCCAGTTTAACTTAACGATAACACGAGAACTGAAAAAGCCATTGAGAAAGAGGCGAGCCGTGGTAAACGGCAATTCGTGCAACCCCTTTTTGAAAGGGAGGGTTGGGAGCGCGGAAAGGCAAGCGTCCACAGAATGATAACTCCACTAGGGTAGTCCCACTAGTCGTGATCCAACTTGAAAAATAGAATCCTTCCTATACTTAAAAGTCAATAGTCTTCATACAATCTCATCTGCACAACATTCCATCCATAACAAAAAAATATAGAAAATCTCAAAACCTAAAAAAGAGTAAAGCATATTCCTCACCATTGTGCTTCCTCGAGCTCAACGTCCTCGGAAACAGCTTCCTTACCGCAGTATATATAATTCGCACCCAAGCTCAGCAAGCCATGTCCGACCATGAAGAGGAAGGTCACCTCTTTCCTGTCCTCAACATGACCGAAGCGCAACCTCCAGCGCAACAACCGATTGAGAACACTTCAATCATGCAAGAATTGGCACAAGGAATGAGAGCGATGCAAGAAATGTTCTTGCAATTCATGCGAGCACAAAGCTACTGCAGCAGCCAGCAATTAAGTTGGTCCAGTTCAACAATATCAACAGCCATACTGGGTCCTTTCGGCTTCCAGTTCAAATCAATCACAACCATCAGAGTCTGCCCAAGACTACCAATTACAGCCGTCTCAGCTCTCTGTTATGGGGCATCCTTCTCAATACTTTCCCGCGGCAGCTAATCTCGCAAGTAATGATCTTAGTAGATTTTAGCATGTCCCTGCCGATGGGACCTTTACTCAATTTCAACACATCCCTACTGATGGAATTTCAATTCAATTTTCAGTAGCAGGGATAGCATTGGCGAATGCCTACAATGGGGGTCAGTGTCAAGCCCACATCAATCAGCGAACAGTGGCGAATACCCAACAAGGGGGTCACTTCCGAACATCTTAGCCTCCTACAAACAGGAGCACTTTTCAATTCCAGCAAATCCCCGCTGGGATTCCAGTTAATTTTCAGCAATCTTCAATTCAGCAATCTCCTGTTAATTTCCAGCAATCTTCAATTCAGCAAACTCCAGTTGATTTCCAGCAAGTTCCAGTTCAACCTTCAGTTCAGTCTCCAGCTCAATTACAATCATTTCAAGCATAAGTTCATCAGAATCTAATTTAATCATCAAGTCAAATTCAGCAACATAGTTGCTTTTCAGCAAACTCATAGGGTCGAAGACATTGACCACTATGCCGAAGAAGAACATGCCTTATTACGAGAGGCACCAACCACTTGAATGGATCATGCGGGACTGGACGGGTTGCGGGAGTAGTTCCAGACCTTGCAAAATCAACTACAGCGGCAATAGGGAATTGATATACCCTCGACCAAGTTCAGAGACTTGTGTCCCTTTCTAGATGCTTAGATACCTCAAAACTTTGAGGTACCAAAATTCAAAAGATACGACGGCAGCGGCTGCCTCACAACACATCTCAAGGCTTTCTGTGGATAGCTGAGTGCAATCGCAGGAAATGAAGGAGCTCTCATTCGCTTATTCCAAAAATCTCTGAAGGGCGATGCCCTAGACTGGTATACATCATTGGATTGCCATCGCATCAGGACTTGGGAGCAGCTTTCCCAGGCTTTTGTCGACAGATTCACATACAATCTTAACATAACACCCAGGAGAGCGGACCTTGTAGTTCTCAGGCAAATGAGTGACGAAACATTGTCAGCTTATGTGGGACGTTGGCGAGCTATGTCAGCCCAGAAATTGCTGGAAGTTGTCTTTTCTTTGGTTCTTTCTTCTGATCCTTTTGTTGGTCCATCTTTCAGTTCTTCATCATCCTCGGTCAGGGGACCTTCTCGCTACAACAGACTCCCCCACTTGAAGAAAACTCGTCTTCGAGTTTTGCTTCGTCCTAAGGTTATGAATCACGTCCATCATCAGTACTTGATGGATTGCAGTAGCTTTCTCACATCACCTAATTTCTTACTTAACACCGTTCACATTAAGGAGAGATTGCCCCTCCACTTTTAAAGCCTTGGGGTTCTCTTTAGGAAGCATAGGGGTGAGAGTGATCTTCCTTCCATCTTTTATGAATGTAATGATGTTGTCCCACCCGCGATGTACGACGTCTTGATCGAATTTCCATGATCGCCCAAGTATCATGTGAGAGACATTCATGTCTACGACGTCACATAATATTTAGTCCCTAAATGATTTTTCGATAAGAAAGGACACGAGGCATTGGGCCATTATCGTTGTCATGCTGTCCTTCTGGATCCAACCAATCATGTATGGAGAAGGATGCAATGTAGTCTCCAATTTCAGCTTCTTCACAATCGTCTTTGACACGATTTCTCACAACTTCTGCCATCAATGATCACATCGCAAACCCTCCTGTTTACTATGCACCTAGTAGTGAAAAGATTGTGGCGCTGGGGGTTGGTTTGCACATTCGTCGTAGACGACTATCTCTGTACGACCAGTGACATACCTTGATCTTCAGGAAGCCATTTAGTCCCTTCCTCATCATTCTCAGTATGCTTAACACCACTATTCTTAGGTTTGGCTTATGCATTTTCTTTAGTGATAGTTAGATTAGTTGTTGGTTACCTCAGGCATGTGTTTGATAGGTAGCTTGGGTGTCGGCTTAGGCCAATCGTAGGGATTTGAAATTTTACTCGGGCTTGGCACAATTCCTGATCATTGTGGTCTCGTAGGGCCACTTCCCGAGGCACGAGCCGTAACTTCAGTGGGCTGAGGATGATCTTCAATAGGGTCTTTTCCCTTGGACAGGGAAGAATGTCGAGTAGGGCCTATTACAGTGTAAGGTTGTATAGGGGCCCTCATAAGCTGTGTCTCTGCCATAGTGGCTGATTAAACGGCCCCATCCATGGTCCAAATCGGAACCATCTGAACCTGATCCTTGATATAGGGTCGCAATTCGCCGATGAATTGTGCCACTTGCTGCGATTGAGATTCAACCAGGTTGTTCTGCATTCCCAAACACTGAAACTCTTCCAGATATTCCGATACGAGTCGATTCCCTTGCCGAAAATTTCAGTATCGTTGGAATAGAATTTGTTCGTAATCGTTGGGGAGGAATCGAGTTCATAGAAGACGCTTCATCCGAGGCCATGATTGGATGGGCTCTTTGTTCTGTCGATCACGGGAAACCTGAAGTTGTTCTCACCATGCCGACGCTCTAGATTTTAGTTTATAAGTGACCAACTTCACTTGTTTCTCTTCCGACACATCCATGTAATCAAAATACCATTCTACCTCGGCTAATTAATCGAGGAACTCCTCTATACGTAATAAACTATTAAAACTGGAAAGTTCAGCTTTACCTAGATATTTTCTTTTAACACGATCTGTACGTTCGCCTCCATACACAGGACGTCGGGCCATGACGCCGCTGACTTCCTCTTCGCTGAAACTTGAACCGTCTGGAGTGACCCTGCAACTTGCTGCCAGGAGTGCCCTACAAACAATCAGATTGTTTGGTACATCAACTACAGGAGACTGAACTTCGTATGGGGCTCGGGGCGGAGTAAGCGCATCTGCGATTCGATCGAGAGTGGCCTGCAACCCCTGTATAGTCATCCGACTCTCCTGGTGGAGAGCTTCCATCCTCCCCGTAAGATAGTTAAACCCATGATCAATGTCAGTGGGGATTTTGTTTCGGTCGTCGTTAGTTGCCATTAGATTGAAGGGGCTTCCTCTTTATGATACCAATTGACCTAAGAAATAGACGTGGTGAGATCGATCACCATCTCTCAAAACGATAAATATTCTGAATCCACGGAACTATTGAGACTCCTCAATCGATCTTTTTCGAATCAACGAAGAGACACTCAAATCTATGAGCAAAAGAGTAAAAAAAACTCAGAGATTTTTATTTAAATAGGTTAATCGAGCGATCGATCGCCAACTTCAATCACAGACCCTCAAAACAGTCCAGAGAGGTCCATAGGCGATTTGTGAATTTTGAGAATTTGGGTGATTGATCGCTCAGGCAGGGCGATTGATCGCTAGATGCGTTTTTAGTCCAGTGAACTCTTTGGACAAATTTCAGTGCCGGTGATGGATCGCTTTGGCCAAAAAATTACTGGAAGTTATCTTTTCTTTGGTTCTTTCTTCTGATCCTTTTGTTGGTCCATCTTTCGGTTCTTTGTAGTCCTTGGTCAGGGGACCTTCTCACTACATCACAAACCCTACATGGCATGACTTCAAAAAGATAGTGCTGCATTATCATAGATCAATGATACGTTGTCTATCGACATTCTTGAATCGATCCTTAAGGACTCCAACACCACTGCTCGTGATGCTTGGTTGGCCATTGAGAAGATCTTCTTTGATCAGGATTCCTCTCGTCATTTACAACTCAAGTTGCAACTATAAATATTGAAGCAAGGCACGTTGTCCATGACTGCATATCTATAGAAAATGAAGTCTACAAGTGACTCCTTGCACTCGGTTGGTCATAGACACTGATCTAGTTCTTCATGTTTTGGCCTGTTATCACAAGATTATGAGGGCTTTGTTATGGCCATCAACACTTACCCACCACTCCCTTCGTTTGATGATCTTCAATCACTTCTCCTAAATCAAGAGTTGCGCCTTCAACAAATCCATCCTTCTGCATATTCTGATGCCACTCGACATTTCCAGCTCTCTTCGCATCACAATAGCTTATGGATGGCCCTTTTATGATTTTGCTTTCTTTATTATGAGTTAATTTTTAGTATTTTAGTTGTTTGAATATCTTTCCTCATTAGTCATTAGGATTAGGAAAAAAAATTGATTGGTAGAGAGTGTACGTCTCTTCTTTATTTCTACAAGAGGAGAAGATGATACATGGGAAAACTTTGATAATTGTTAATAATTAGGCTCATGCAAAAAAAAAAAAAAAAAAAAAAAGGCTCATGCAAAGAGCCCCAGGCATTGTTTTTATTGTGCCAGTGTATGAGAGCTGAATCCCTTGATCTTCCTTTGGGTCTTTCCATTTGGGCCATCTCTCATTGCCACCAGCGTGTGTTCGCCTGTTGTACTTTGTCAGTCATCGTTCTCATTTCATGTACTTTGTTAGTCATCGTTCTCTGCTGCATGTGTTGGCACTTCCTTCCAATTGGGTCTTGTGGCCGTGAAATCAATGGTTATCATGAAAAAGAGCCATGGTTCCCATGTCAAAAATAAATGTCCATCCTTAATTTAGATATTAGGATTGTCCAATCCGACTATAGGCTATGTCCCCAATATCTAAATGTGACCCAGCATTTGGAAAGTTATTAATGTGACGTATATATCATATCGATGCTTCTATACAGTGGATGCATTCTAGTATCAATGTTTGTCAAAAGCCTCACAACCTAAGCAAAGGTAGTCTGGTCACACGGGAGTACAGGGCTGCACATGTTTTCTTTTATTTTTTTTTATTTTTTATTTTTTTTATATCCCCACACATAGCTGCCTGCGTAAGACACACATGTATTCGTGTCGACACTTACGTTTGAATCTTAGTTGGAAATGCATTGAATCTAGTTCCTTTCTGTCTTGGTGGAGCTTGAATTGAAGTGGAGAAAACGATTTTACTCTTTCTTGAGTTGAAAGTCAAAGAAGAATGCTCCATTGGTCCTAGAGGATGATAAATTATAGTGCTCGTAGTTGCATTGGGAAATTTAGACAATCCAATCCTTTGATCTAGGCCATCAGTTAATTCCAGAACACATTTTGTGGGCTACGGGGCTAATATCACACTGATTCTAGAATTATTAACCATTGGATCAATGACCTTTAAAATAAACAGTCCGGGTTGTTTAAAATATGTCTAATCAACAAATTGATCCATCTATTTGCTAGGGACTATCATGGATTACTTATGAACATAAAGAATCACTTTTGTTAGGCAACCGTAACAATCCCTACAATGGCTTGGAAAAAAGATGGCAGTAAAAAATAAGCCCAAATCAAGGATGACTGGATAATCCGACCCGAGTGATTTTTACATGGTAGCCTATGAAATGAGGTCTTGACTTAAATGGACAGTTCAGATCAATCGATTGGACTATCTAAATGCAGCAAGGATTTCTCAAAATGTGAGAAATGCTTCCGTGCTCTCGGATAACTATCAATTGCAGTGCTGGTAGTTGCATTTCATGAACTTTGTCAGTCCAATCAATCATTCTGAACTATCCATTAAGTTAAGAACACCTTTTTCATGAACTGTGATGCGAAAGTGGCACTGATTTGGCCATCCAAACGATCCTTGATTTGGAATATTTTCTCGAGCCAGCCATTTTAAGTGCCATGGATGGATGGTTACATTTGCCTAACCATGATGGGTCCTAAAATAGTGAATCAAATTGTTGATTGGACCTATTTTGCGTAAATTATTTTGACTGTCCATATTAATGGATGTTGATAAATGGTTACTGTTTATTGGATAAATGTCATGTTTATGTGATAGCCCATCAAATGTGTGTTGAACCTAATGAACGGTCTAGATCAATGGATTTGAGTGTATATGTGTCCAATGCAAGGAGGAGCATTATTATTACTTTAGTGCTCTTGACAGCACTATAAGCATTTCTCTAAAACTATTATATTATGTGATTAGTGCTGTCAATGGACCGGGTTAGCCCGATGGGTTTTCGGGCCTGGCCCGCCTTGGGCCAGGTTTGGACTAGAATATCAGGCCTGCAGGTAGGGTTCGGGCCTGAAGTAAAAGCCCATCTTCCAAATGGGCCGGACTTGTCCTGGGTAGTTCAAAAGCCCATCAGCCCGGCCTGACCTGAATATATATATATATATATATATATATATATATATATATATATATATATATATATATATATATATATATTAATTTAAAATTTAAATTAAAATATTTGCCTTTCAAAATTTCTCCAAAAATCCATCTCCTACTAGAGTCTTTTCATTCTCTATAATGTTGAAGAATTTTTTTTCATATATAGAATAATGTGGGATTAAAGAATAATTTCTCTCTCTATGTGAAAGGTCGGGCCCGGGGCCAGGGTCGGGTTCGGGCTGGATCTTTTATTTGTATCTTGGGCCGGGTTCGAGCTAGACTATTATGGTCCGTCATAGGCTCGGGCCAAGTTTGGGCATATGTTGAGAGACGAGGGCCGGGCTTGGATAGTGCTTGGCCCAACCCTAACCTGGCCCATTGACACCCCTATATGTTATAGAGAATTATAGATGTTAATGTGACAACCGACCACAATTCTTAGCTAAATGGGAGTGAATTAGATGTTACCTTGGTAACACCTTAGTTGGTGTTACCCCTACTGTGTGGGGCTTGTCTTGATGTATTTTTTGTATATTTATGCTGTCCATATGTTGTTAAGCCTAATTTTAGGATGCGATCCAAATCTCAGGTGGATCATACGTATAGAAAGAGTGACGAATAATTATTAAAAGCATTTTGCAGGCCACGAAAGTTTTAGATCAAGTTGGTCTTTAAATTTTCCCTTCATCCAGACCTTCTTGACATTGTCAAGAGCTTGGATTTCAAATAAACATTACCAAAACCTTATGATAGGCTCTTTGGAATTTTTAATGGTGGGTACTGAATCAGCACTGTTTCCAGTGGTATGGTCCACTTGAGATTTGAATTTGCATAATTTTTGGAAGACCAAATGGGCTGGAGAACCGGATGGACGGCATGGATATACAAAATACTATCCATGTGGGCCACACGGCAAGGGTAACACCCACTAATATGTTCATAGGGTAACATGGGAGCGAATTAGATGTTACCCTGGTAACACATTAGTGGGTGTTACCCCTCCCGTGTGGGGCCTACGTTGATGTATTTTTTGTATATCCATGCTGTCCATTTGTTGTTAAGCCTAATTTTAGGATGCGATCCAAGATTATAAGAAGATCCAAATCTCAAGTGGACCATACAAATAGAAAGAGTGACTAATAATCATTAAGAGCATTTCATGGGCCACAAAAGTTTTAGATCAAGCTGATCTTTAAATTTTCCCTTCATCCAGACCTTCTTGACATTATCAAAGCTTTGATTTCAAATAAACATTACCAAAACCTTACGATGGGCTCTTTGGAATTTTTAATGGTGGGCACTCAATCAGCACTGTTTCCAGTGGAATGGTCCACTTGAGATTTGGATTTGCATAATTTTTGGAAGACCTTCCTAAAATGGGCTAGAGAACCGGATGGACGGCATGGATATACAAAATACTATCCATGTGGGCCATACCGCAAGGGTAACACCCACTAAGCTGTTCATAGGGTAACATGGGAGCGAATTAGATGTTACCTTGGTAACACCTTAGTGGGTGGTACCCCTATCGTGTGGGGCCTACGTTGATGTATTTCTTGTATAACCATGCTATCCATTTGTTGTTAAGCCTAAATTTAGGATGCGATCCAAAATTATAAGAAGATCCAAATCTCAGGTTGACCATACAAATAGAAAGAGTGACTAATAATTATTAAAAGCATTTTGCGGGCCACAAAAGTTTTAGATCAAGCTGATCTTTAAATTTTCCCTTCATCCAGACCTTCTTGACATTATTAAGAGCTTCGATTTCAAATAAACATTACCAAAACCTTACGATGGGCTCTTTGGAATTTTTAATGGTGGGCACTCAATCAGCATTGTTTCCAGTGGTATGGTCCACTTGAGATTTGGATTTGCATAATTTTTGGAAGACCATCCTAAAATGGGCTGGAGAAACGGATGGACGGCGTGGATATACAAAATATTATCCTTGTGGGCCACACGGCAGGGGTAACACCCACAAATCTAAAATAAAATATAATATAATATATTTAATTAAGTAGAAAAATGATGCAAATCCCACTATTTACTGTAGCATGAATATAACATATACAGTAAGGTGGCAATGAGTCGGATCTTAATTGGATTCCGATGGAACTCGGATATGTTCTTGTGAATCCAAATCCAGTCCATTTAAGTAATCGGACCTATTTTAAGAAAACTAATCCATTTAATTAATCAGACTTATTTTAAGATTCAAATCCCTATTATATGGGCTTAGAGTAGGATCTCGGATATGAACCACTCCATTAAGAGCCCTAGAATTATAGATGTTAATGTGACAGCCGACCACAATTCCTAGCTACATTGGGCGCGAATTAGGTGTTACCCCGGTAACAGCTTAGTGGGTGTTACCCCTGCCGTATGGCCCACATGGATGATATTTTGTATATCCACTCCATCCATCCGTTTATACAGCCCATTTTATGATAAATTTCTAAAAATTATGTAGATCCAAATCTCAAGTGGACCATAAAACTGGAAACAGTGTCATTGAGTGCCCCACCATTAAAAATCCCTAAGAGCCCATGGTAAGGTTTTGGTAATGTTTATTTTCAATCCAAGCTCTCGATAATGTCAATAAGGTCTTGATTAAGGGAAAATATAAATATCAGATTGATCAAAAACTATTGTGGCCCACAAAACGTTTTTAATGGTTATTAATCACTGTTTTTAGTGGTATGGTCCACCTGAGAATTGGATCTTCTTAAGGTTTTGGATCATGTCCTAAAATGATATGATAAAACAGATAGACGGCATAGATATATAAAAAACACATCAAGATGGGCCCCACACGGTAGGGGTAACACCCACTAAGGTGTTACCAGGGTAACATCTAATTCGCTCCCAGCTAAATTGGGCCACGTGGACTGTCACAGAATTTATCCCACGCGGAGCCTCATCTTTGACGAGAAGCACCGCCAAAAAAAAAAAAAATCTTCGAGGAAAAGCACCGCCAAGCTGATTTACGGAGTTTTGCTAACTCCCCACGCGTGTGGAACCCTGACAAACCACATGCATACACATGTGCCTAGGCAGAACGTGTGAAAGATCGGATATTTCAATATGGTTGTAAATGATACTTATATCTAATTCGTTAAATATGAAGAATCTTAAATCTTAATACAGGTCACAATCTAGAATAGTTGTTAAAATACTTTTCTACCCGTCCATTTATTTTAGGCCTGCTGTGGGTCAAATGGAGTGTGGAATGGCCTTAATTTAGGACATAAGAGATAAAAAGTGTATCCCAACTAATGGAAATCTCCCATCAGGTACATCTGTTCCATATTAGCACGTGTGCATAGGAAATGCTGCCACACGCGGGTACAATGAGCAAACCTCAATTTTCGGATAAAAAAACTGCCAATGCTACTCGCGGAAGCAGATTTTGGAATCATACTCTCCGCACACGTGCCAACTCACAACGAGTGTGCATGATCCATGACATTCATCACGTGGAAAACACAACGTACGTGTAGTGGAACGAAAATAAGGCCACCCATTTAGTGGGCCCCGCTGGTATACTAAGGACCGTTGGAATATTCTTTTAAACAAAGATCAACGTACGACCCTCACGTGAGGCCTACATGATGATCCCACGAGCCGGATTGAAACGCACCTAACCTCTCACACGTGCTACATTTGCAATTGCTACATTCTCAAGTGTGTAGAGATAATAAGACTCCAAATCCTACTCTCGCAAGTAGCTTTTACATGCCACTGCCCTTACTATAAAATCCAACCGTTCGTTAAAAGTACCAGTAAAAGAAATCGCAAAACATGGGTCTTTTCTTTTTCTTTCTTTTTGTTTTTTTTGTTTTTTTGATGGTTAGTGCATATAACATGGGGTGGTTCTTCAATGAAAGAAGAGGCCCACAGTGGAACCAAGGGTGGACAGGCCAGATCCTATCTTCCCTAACCTCACCTCCAGGCAGTCTACTGGCAATCCTAGCCATCGTTTTCCTCTTCTTGTTTATCCCCTATTACAAGCACCTCAAAGAAGACATGCAACATACCATGATCAACTTCCAGCTTCAATTCTTGCTCATCCCTGTCCTTCTGATCTTCATCGTACAGTTCGTGTTCGGTATCCCGCGGCCTGATCATGATTCGATCCACCGGGCCGGGAGCTCGCCGTGGGGTGTGGCAGCTCTGTTAGTGGTGCTGATGGTGATGATCTCCCACCAGTCTTCCTTTCAGTCGAAGTGGTTTGGACCACTTTGGAGGTCAGATTAACGGCCGTGATTTGATTATCATGTTGATTACGAGTTTTTAACTTGCTTGGGATATATATATATATATATATATATATATATATATATATATATATATATAAGTACGTGATAGTATGGCACGCTTACGAGATCTTGGCCGTTCGCCTCAGCCTGACAAATATGAGCCCACTCTTTAGGTGGGCCGTGCAAGTGTTGGACGGTTGGTAAAGGAAATATATGGACGCCGGATTTGTATGGTAAAAGAATTCGGTGTGGAGCCTGGATTTCACATGCATGGAAATTGACACGTGTGGGGTTTTTCTGTGCGTAGTTTGTGGATGGGCATTTGCAACTATCGTTCCTCTTATGTGTGAGGTTTGCTCTTTGTTATATATGTACGGAAGTTATATTTATTTATCAATTTTTGGGCTGGGCTCAGGACTTTTGGGCTCGAGCTTGGGCCAGCTGTGCTAGCTATGCGGCGCTTGTGTTGCCGGGCCTAGACTGACCCGGTACAAACCCAGCTCATTGCCCATCACAAAGACGGTTTGGACGATTGAGACAGTGGCTGCAATCAAAGTAGTTTTGGGTGAAAGGGGTTTGGAGCCTGTCCTTATCCGTTTGTTGGTAAGCTTTGCATTCCATCACGAAAGTGGTTTGTAGAAGAGGGGACAAGAGTTTGGTGTTGACGCGCTCTCTTTGCCTTCCTTTTTCTGTTTTCATTTGGCTTCTAGTTAGTTATTGCTAGCCGTGAAACTAGACTAGTGAATGTGAATTCCACTCACTCGAGTGCACTCATCTCACACGTGTAAACAGGCACCTGTGTGAATGATAAGTGCGGTCCTTTCAGGTGATCCCAGCAATGTAGATGCATCCTACTCTGACGGTAGAAATTAATTAATGGTCCAAATTCTATGCTGATCATAAGTTTTTTGATATAAGTGATCGGCTCGCAGCGGAAGCGAGTGAGAAATAATCAAACGAGAACAATCACACAACAACGACAATCAATCAAGCAAGTCAACACAAACAAGAGGTAATCCAAATTTTACATGGGAAAACGTCTCACAGCTAAAAAACCACCACCACAACACAAAGCGAATTCCGCTATGCATAAGAAGTAACAAGAGTATGAAGAAACTCACACCTGCATGAGACTAACTCACACCTGCATGAGACTTGAGACTAGTTAATTCAAGTCAAGTGAAAAGAAGGGACTATCGGGTGATAGGTACCGACAGTAGGGAAGGTAAGCACGGTTGTTTGACTTGTTCCCCCACTGGGGCTGTGGGGGGATAGGGCTGCTAACGTGCTTGTTGTTCTTCGAGTTCTTGTCTCCCGCCTTCCTTAGTATGAATGACCACTACCAGAAAAAATGACTTTTTTCGACGGCTAAAAGCCGTCGGAAAAGTGCTTTGCCGACGGCTTTCTGCGGTCGGATGGGCCGTCGGAAATTTCGACGGTGATGAGCCGTCGGTAATTCCAATGGGTCAAGCCTTCACAAATTCCGACGGCGATGAGCCCTTGCAAATTCCGACGGCTCATAACCGTCGGCGTTACTTTTTAGCATATAAAAAAAAAGCCATCAACGTTTGAGCATGGCCACTACAACAAATAGTTGGCCGTCTCTTATGGATTGGCTGTTGACGTTAGAAGATAAATATGCCCCGAAAAATGAATGCCAAGCAATCCTTTTTCCTCATCTCCTAACATCAACAAACGATTCATAAGAGACTCCGCCATCCATCTGTTGTTGTGGCCATTAAGCTCAAACATCGATGGCTCAGTTGTTGAAAACCTGCAGGAAAAAAGTGAAAATAAATGAACATCATATAAAAGTGGATTTAGAAAGAGATGAAAAGAAATTTCTAAGTAGTAGAAGATTCATTTTATAGGAAAAACAATCTGTAACCACCATTATGTTGCCCTCGATGACAATTAAGAAAGATTAATTTACATCCTACTTATGACCACCACCATAAAAAATACAAAAGCAGTTCACAATTAAAATCAGAAATAGTTCTGTAGTTTCTTACATTGTAAATGTACCCTCAGATGCAATATCTAATCGAGTTGTTTACCTATTCTGCTGCAACTACATAAATTGATAATTCTAGTTTCCAAACAAGGCAACAAAACAAGTATAACATGAGATGATAAATTATCAGATTATGTGCAGGCAAATGAACAAATTCATACAACTATATGCACACATGACCTACCAAAATAATCTATATTTAAGCTTGAGAGTGCTTCTCTTTGAAAAATCACCTGAACCCTGGAAAAATAAAATTGATAAAAACTTCAGTTGTACAAGCTTGCCAATGCCCAAAAACACACCCCAAAGTACCATAAAGCAGCAGGAACATTGCCTATGTTGTTCAATCACATACATGAAAATAGGTATCTAATCTTAGTCTCATAATGACCATATGCATTCAACTTCCAAAACCAACTACCCATATTTAAAAGAACAAAGAACACAGTCACAGAGGAAGAAGAAAAAAAAAAAACCAAAGGGAAAAAATTAAAATAGATAACAAAGTGCAATCAAATCTTGTATCATGGTACTAATTTTTTTTACCCGCATACATACCTGCATGTTGCTGTATCTGTTGGAGGTCTTGAAGCAGACAAGACATGAGAACTATGTAGGGCCGATGAGGATCTGAGAAGGTGTAGGTATTCAATACCGACCCTTGTTGAGAGAGTGGTTGTAGGGTAGTGCCCTGAAACAAGACCTCCTTGTGGTTACGACACAATCCAATTAGATGACACAAAGAAATCATATAGACTAGCCTAACAAACCAAGCAAGCAGCAAGCCACATGATCTCTATTTCCTTACAATTTTATAGTTGTGATCAGTTTATAAGGTAATAGTGCACATGTGCAACTATGCCAGACAGAGTGACATGATCTAGTTATGTAATGCCTCAAAATTCAACGCCTGAATATACCACCTGAGCACGAATTTTTGAGCGTAATAATTACAGAAATACAAATAATAGTAGCATTTATTGAGTAACCAAGCCATGTCACGCTCTTATTCCAAATGAAATTATAAACTAGGGTTCCAACATTCATAAACAATAATTAATAATTTTATTAAATTCAGCTACAGTTCTATTAACTTCAAACCAAACAATAATTCTAGAAATAAATGAACTGTTTTCATTTGCGTTGGCGTCCTGCTCCAGTGTTGTTGCTATTTCTTCAGTATGCATATCGTCGCCTATAGCCTCCATATCATCTCCATGACCTACGGTTCCCTAAGAAGGGTGAGCAAAATAATGCCCAGCGAGTAGGAGTGCTTACTCCACTCCATAATATGAATCAAGCATCCAAGTAAACAAATGAATATAATGAAAACATAACTATTCAGTTTGTAATACCATGCTCACACTTTTCCACTCCACAATGATACATTCATTAACACTAAACACATATCCCATAATAAATTTCTATGTAGCACGCATAAATTAACCATATGCGTGGCCTTTAATGCAAGGTCTTTAATCAGGTTTTGCACAAGTAAATTAGCCATACAAGGCTACGCCTGAAAATAATATTACAATCATTCACAGCCAGACAAGTGAGGTACATTTCGATCCGGACACGGTATGCCCGATCCTGATAGGGGTCGCATTCCTGACGAGACACAACTGCTCCGATCTTGACACGGTACGCACGATCCTGATATGAGTCGCATTCTCAATGAGAAAACAATTGCCCCAATCCTGACACGGGTACGATCCGATCCCAACACTGGACGCATTCTCGACGGGAAAATATACCACAATTGATGGTTTTTCATATTCCAGTTCATCCAATGTATCCATACATAGTTGTCCTATAGTCACACCCATATCCATCCCACACACACTTAACCACACCCATATACACTGACAATACTTAACCACACTTGGATAGTCATGGTTAAGAACAATTTACATACCCCTACTCTGATTTAACTTCGTGGACTTAACCTTACCATAAACTGCTTTATGCATGGGTCCATCATATATGATCATATAAACATGAACATGTGATAATGAGAATTTATTGTATCTTAATACAATTTAATGAATCATACAACATAACTATTTAAGAAACAAATCAAGTGCATATATATCAAGATGACAAGAATGCATCTACATTATGAAATAAAGCATTTTGAGGGGTTTAAGAACTTTAAACTAAATTATAACCATACATTCAAAGAAAATGGATAGGTGTTGTTCCCACAATTTCGCTTAATCTGACTGTTTGGGAGGTTTGATGTGTACCAAATTTATTTTACAGTTTTAAGACTTGCTGGTCTAAGCATTGGACGGCTTAGATTGGGCAATATATTCCCCAGTGGGACCCAGAAGTTGAAGTCAAATCAGATTTAGATTCTGTTATTTTTCAGGGTATCAGTCCCATTATTTCAAGTGGTGTGGGCCACCTGGAACCCCGTTCTGGCCCATATTTTTATGGTGAATCCCACTCAACCTAACAAATAGTGTGGACGAGGTGGATTTATCCAAAAGTTCACATGTGGGGCCCATAAGTGCTCGTTGTCCCCACTTTAAAATCTGCTCACCTTCAGACATATATTGTATTACATTGTCCACTATTTGAGACGGTGTGGCCTACTCGGTTATCGAAATCCTCTGAAATTTAATTTCCAGCTTCCTAACATAGTAATGTAACAAGTGAGTGGTATAGATTTGACAGAAAGCTTAGAGTGGGGCCCACGGATTACTCGCTGTCCATGAGAGATAAATTCAGAATTTTCTGCACAATTGCAGAAAATTCAGCGAGATAGTCTAATTTGTAGAATTTGGTGTGGTCCGCTCGGGTCTCGGATTAAGCTGAAATTTTGTAGACTATTATATCACATGTCGAGGTAAGTGATGGACGGAGTGGATAAGAAAAAATACATTAAGGTGGGGTCCACTAGTGGGCCTCCAACTGGCAGCCCGTCCGCCCACCCGCCAGCACTGGGCGCTGGTGACACTGCCGGCCAGCAGTGTCCTTTTGGGTGCTGGCTGGACAGCGGCTTCTCTCTCTCTCTCTCATTTTTTTTATGATTTGTATCCACACAAGGTGGGGCCCACTAGGTCGAGATCCAACCCGTCCATTGAATTATTCGGGCCTTTGGTGCACCCAATAAATCTAATTTTGGACAGATCAAAAATTGTAAAACAAAAATAGTGGCTTTATCCCCTTTTTAATAGTTGGGTCTATTTCTCCCACCCTGGCCCACTTAAATATTAGATTCCTTTTAAATCTGGGCCCACAAGCAAACGTAAACTAAAATACATGATGGACGACATAGATTTAATCAAAGTAACGTAATTGATCTACTAAACAAAACACAAATGCGCAATCAAACAATGATGTGGGGTGAGTATATCTGTAGACTCACCAATCGTCAATCCGATCCTAGATTTTGAAGATGAAAATAACAAAGAAAACCAATTTTCGGCCTACTATAAAATACTACCTCCTTCCTCCTAATCAATGGTTATATGATGATGATGATGATGATGGATGGTGATGATGAATGGTAGGGATTTGAAACTATTGATGATGAATGGTGATGGGATGGCTATGATTCGGTCGTAATTGTAAAAGTAGTAGAATAGGACTCTCTTACGAGAGTTTAAATAAAGTCTATTAGCTTATAACATAAATATTTGTGGTGAAAATAGAAGTAATATTTTGATGGTCCACCTTGTGATCCCTTCTTGGATCTAAGATGTCCATCATACATAGGATTAACACAACAAGTAATGGATAAACTGTCGGGTCAAAGGGTCGATGGATGGACACATTATGATCTATGTAAGAGTTAGCCTAAATGAATGCTTTAAAATGGATGTGTAACATCTTAAAATCGGGCCCACCTTTCATAAATCTGAGACCATTATGACATTGGCCTCGAAAAACTGACAAAGTGGTATGGATTTGGGAGAATTTGGTAGTGTCCACACCCACGATCTAATAAGGACACAAATGATGGTCTAAATGGTGGTAAACACCATAACTTAAGGTGGTCAGTTTCTAAGGATAAGCTTGACCACTTTGAGGTGCGACTAAATCATGACCATTGAGTGTTGTGTGAAGTGGTCCGCACCATTGGTTAGAATGTCCATGGATTGAATAATGGACCGTTGGGTCGATAAATCTCTTACCGGTTTAAGAGTAATTGATAAAAAAATGTGATGGACGGTGAACATACCTTGGTTCAAGATTCTGAAAACATAGGGACGTGGGCCATCTTAGAAAACCTAAAATACACAAAATCTAAACACACGCCGACGTCCATACATAAAAATGGACGGTCCACAACGAAGATAGAAATCTCTCTTTACCAAACTCCGTAACCATATCCTAAAATTTAGATTTTGAATCGGTACGTCGCATCAAATATGACTTCTGTACTTCTTGGTCTACATGGACATATCTAGGACCCTACGATGGAATCTAATTCAATAGGTCACCTAAGCATATGAAAAAGGTCGTCCATGAGTGATTTCACCTTGATTGGTGGTCCACATGGCTCTACACAGTAAATCTTCAATTAAACAGTCTCGGAAGATCATCTAGTGATGAAATTTCACATGGACGGCTAAAATGCTATAACAAAGGTGTGTCGTAGAAAATTGCATAGCTAACTGACACACCAATTGAAATAAATCACGGGGTTCACTTTCACCACTGGTTTGGTGCTAAGACAAGTTTTAACGGCTTGATTGAAGTCCGATAAGAATTTCAACGGTCACAAAGGTTCTTCTAAGGATACTCTATAATTCCAACGGAACAAAACTCGGTTTGATCAGTTCAATAGGCCATGGTGATCAAAATGAGGACGAATGGTCCCGCTAGAAAGATTTATGATTAGATCTGGATCGATCAAACTATATTATTGGATTCTACATGATTCAATATATCATTCTATGACTCAGATCAATTCCACAGATCGGGGGCGTCAAGTTCTAAGCGGGAGCAGATACAACTGCCAATTCGAGCATCTATTGGTTCCTTCACCAGATTAGGCCCTCTTGTATCCGATCATGACCAGAACCAGCACCCAAATCCTGTTGCTGCTGCTTCTTACCATGGAACTGTTTCTTCCAACAGAGTAGAGCAGGAGTTGCAGCATTCAGACAACATAAGCTCCAATGAAAGCAGTGCTCTAAACACTCCTGTGCACAATGTTCATGTCCAAGGTCCAGCTCCTATAGCCAGTGGGATGCAGCGGTTGCAGGGGAGTCATGGTGTGGAGACTCTTGATCATGTTTTCTGCAGTAGTATTTTGGCGACAGAGGTATGGAGCTTCTTTTCTAAGATTTTTGACATGCAATGGGCTCAGAGTCACTCCATCCTTCACAGATACAGATTATGGGTGAAGAGAGCGTCATACTCCTCGAAACTTCGAACTTTGAGAGGCCTAACACCTGCCTTCATTCTTTGGGAAATATGGCAAGGTCGGAATGCCAGCAAATTTGATGAAAGAAGCATTAAATCAAAAGCAGTGGTTTACAAGGTTAAAATTTGGCTATAAAAAATTGCGAATCTTATCCCAGATAGGGGTAGATTGTCCCTGTCAGAATCCCTAGCCCTCCAATCTCTCGGGGTCTCTTGCTCCTCTTCTTCCCCAGATGACTCAATTTGGATCGTCAAGTGGTCCAAACCAAGAGCTAACTGGGTCAAATTGAACATTGATGGCTCCTCCAGAGGCAACCCGGGAGAAGGCGGTGGAGGCGGAGTTTGCAGAAATCATCAAGGTAAAGTCCTCTTCGCCTTCCATAGATATTACGGTCACGTTTTTAACACAATAGCAGAAGCTCAGGCCCTTCTAGATGGTATGAAGATGTGCTTGGATCAAGGTTACTCTAATATTATTGCAGAAATTGATTCCAAGATTGTTGCGGAAGCTGCTTCGGAGGTCGGTAGCGAGAGGCCATGGAATATCTGCTATAGGATGGGCGAATTCAAGAGAATGAGGCAGCAGGTGAACCTGAAAATTGTTCACATTTTGAGGGAAGGAAATGCGGTGGCGGATGCGCTCGCCAAATTCGGTAGTAGTTCAATTTGGGACTCTAGTTTCCACTCCAGAGCTGAGCTCCCAAAGCACATTAGGGGTCTCCTGACGTTAGATAACATTGGGATTGGGGCAATCAGAAAAGGAAAGTAAAGAGGTCTTTGTAAAAAAAAAAAAGAAGCTTATTTGCTTGTTGCACAAGGAAAAAAAAAAGAGTCCCTAGGGAAGCCAATGTTGTAGCTGATAGCCTCGCAAAAATGGGGAGCAGCCATCAAGGGAAGCAAGTCTACTCGGCATGCTCAGAGCTACCTTTAGAGTTAAGAGGTTTGTTGTTCCTTGATAGAGTAGGGCTGGGTTATCTTAAGCTAGGAAAAAGATGAGCCTCCTAATGCCTAGCGTTGTGGGTTTTTCTTTGGGTTTATATGATAGATAGTCCCAGGTTTTTTGGGTCCTGGGTCTTTCCGAAATGTAAGTAGTCTATACTCTTATTTGAATAAAATTTTGTTGCTTAAAAAAAAAAAAAAGATCAATTCCACAGATGATACAATATTTAAAATGAATTACTAAAGTTTATGTACATGGAATGTAGTTTATAATTCCACTTTTCTACTCAATTATTCGAAGGAAACACACATTATGCATGTTGTCAATCAAATGTTATCATTTTAATTTAATAAATTTTAATCCAGGTTTTTAAATTAAATGAAATACTAAAAAAATCATCAGAAAATTACGTATATTACAAGTTATGGGTAAAAATAGATGGGTTTATGCAAGTCAATACAATGTATCATGTTTGCTATCTTACCTTCTAAAGCTCATCATGTACAGCAACATTTTATCCTGCATATTACGAAACACGACAACAACTAAGAGGTGAGAACATTTGACAGTATGATCAAGTAAGATATTTCCATGCAAGCTGATCTTGTGATCTTTAAATGTTACAATGAGAACAAAAATGGATATAGGAAGCATAGTGATGCTAAAGAAGTTTTGATCTTTAAAAGTTACAATTGGTTAAGAAGTTTTTTTTTTAGAAAGCTGCCCCTTATTCTCTTAATGCTAAAGAACACATCTTATATTAGACTAAATAGTTTGACAAGCAAAAGTCCCCTCCATCATTAAGCCAGAAATACAATGTGGACCATAAAAGGCAAGAGAAGATTCCTATAATTCACATATGGGAACCAAATATAACCAAACCAACTCAAAATGATGTGCATATTGTAACCTCCAGTCATAATACAGCTTGGGTTCTCAGAAATAAGAATTGAAAACTCTTTCATGAATCACATAGGTTGCATTTAGAGTCTTCATTGAAATGAATGGGAAAATCAGTTCGGTTAAGCGGAAAATCAGTAATTACCTTTCTCGGTATTCATATTGATGAACTACACTCCATGGCAATTGGATCACTTTCAAATTGGACTTGTAAACAAATAGCTCCACTTGAAATTTGTATCTACTTCATTTTTGGAACCAAGCTTCTAGGTATGCGCTGCGCCAAAAGGCCAGATGGCAAATAGCATACCGCCATTTTCGACAAATACATGATGCCCTCCTTAAGCTGTATGGAGTCATTCGCGTGAAGACCTGGTTATGGACATCAATCAAAGCAATAAATTATGAAATGAAATCATTAAAAAAAAAAAGAATTAGTAAAAATACTTTCTGGAGTGTAGACATATATAGGCTATAATCAACTGGTTATTGCAAAAGCACCTCAAATCTCAACAATTTCTTAAAAAGATGGGGAAGTTAGAAGACTCCCAGACATTTATGTTCCCATTCCCTAATCGAATTCCACATCCCAATTACACATGGATGCACATTCAATATTGACTGATTGAACCTAATTTTAGTTAGAGTTTAAACATTTTTTCTTAAAGGATGTTAGCACCTAGTCAAGAAAAAAAAGACCATGAGAGGAAGTAGAAAAGCTCAAATACAAGTTAAGATGGGCAGAACAGCCATGCAAGTTAAGATGGACATCTTAAAAAGATGGGGAAGTTAGAAGACTCCCAGACATGTATGTTCCCATACCGAGCACCACCAAGCTGATCAAATAAATCATTTTATGCATAAACAGATGAAAACTCGTAACAAATCACACTAGTTTTGAAAATCCTGTGTTTTGGGGCAAACCTTCATTTTTAGACCCTTGTGGCAGACCCTACAAATACCATTTGGTTAACCACCACTAAGGTTTTGTAGCCCTCATAAGTGAGAGTATAAATGACCTCCTACACCCCTTAAGTGGATCCCATGTGATTGGTGAACAACGCCCAAAATGGGGCCAACAATAGTTGTGCAGAAATTCCAAGTACCCATATTGGGCCTTGCACCATAAATTTCATGCAAACTTTCAGTAGGCCCCACCTTAGGGGTTTTAATGCCCATACATAGGGCTATTAAAAGGTCACGTCCTCTTGCCCAAAGTGGACCCCATGTGATCGTGAATCGGGCCCAAAAATGGGCCCGACCAATTTCTGCACAATCTGAAAATTGAAAATTTGTTCTAATGGATCTTGCGTGGCCCATCTCTGTGGGGTCCACCAACTGCGTGTGGGTCTTATCTGACCATATAAACCCTTGACATGGTCCGTTGATCAAAGCGGAGTGATCCCTATCTTAAAATTCACTAATTTTTACACCAGAAACACAAAGTAGAAAAATCTTTCACCAATTTTTACACAAATCCTTACTCCATACAGCCATATAAATTTCACATATTTGAGTTATAGCCTAAACAACCATCTAAACAAGGTATCAGAGGAATCTTGAAGCTTCCATATTGTTATGAAAAAGACAAGCAATGGAATCCTATATGTGCTATCCTTGAAATTAAGAGAAGGTGCATAAGGAACCAGGAAGCCAATTAATTAGGTTTGCCCACGAATCATGGTTTATAATTGTAGTTCTGTAGTGTGACTTGCCTAGAGACTGAAAACAGTACATAGATGGCTAAGTGAATATGACTCTGTCCACTAATTTAACCTACCTTGTAGACCTTGGCATGGCCGCCTTAAACAACCATCTAAACAAGGTATCAGAGGAATCTTGAAGCTTCCATATTGTTATGAAAAAGACAAGCAATGGAATCCTATATGTGCTATCCTTGAAATTAAGAGAAGGTGCATAAGGAACCAGGAAGCCAATTAATTAGGTTTGCCCACGAATCATGGTTTATAATTGTAGTTCTGTAGTGTGACTTGCCTAGAGACTGAAAACAGTACATAGATGGCTAAGTGAATATGACTCTGTCCACTAATTTAACCTACCTTGTAGACCTTGGCATGGCCGCCTTATCTTAGGGTGGAGGTAGAGGAGCTTCGGATCGATGAGCCATCGATCATCGATCTTAGCCTCGTCGGCGATGGAATCGGGGTAGAGGTAGAGGAGTTTGGGGCACAACGATGGGGGGGGGGGGGGGGGGGGGGGGGGGGGGGGGGGGTGGCTACCAGATATTTGCCCTAAGGGTGGGGTAGCCGATTTGGGAATTTTGGTTTCCCTCCATCCACACTGCCACTAGCTAGGTGGCTAGTGGTCGATGCTTTGTGTGCCCCACCATGATGCATGTGTTTTATCCACACCGTACATCTATTTTTTCCAGATCATTTTATAGATGGATCCCATAAATGATGCAGATCTAAATCTCAGGTGGACCACACTATAAGAAAACAATAATGATTGAACGTCCACCATTTAAATCCTCCTAGGGCCCACTGTAATGTTTATTTGACATCCAAACTGTTGATTAAGTCATATGGACCCGGATGAAAGGAAAAAACAAATATCAAGTTGATCCAAAACTTCTTTGGCCCCAACAAGTTTTTAGTGGTGAACGTTCAATTAACATTGTTTACTGTAATGTGGTCTACTTGAGATTTGAATTGTCCTCATTTTTGGGCTCATATCATAAAATGATCTGGAAGAACGGATGGACGGCATGGATGAAACACATACATGATTGTGGGGCCCACAGAGCACCGAGCAGGGTCACTCGCCAATTGAATCGGTATGGAATGGAGAGTGAATCCTGTTACTCGGTCATCTCCTTAGTGGGTGTTTTTCTAACTGTGTGGGGCCCACCTTGATCTATTTGTTGTATATCCACGCCGTCCATCTATTTTCACATCTCATTACAGGATGGGATCCCAAACCTTAAGAAAATCCAAATCGCAGATAGAACATACCACTAGAAAAATTGATGAATTGCCATCAATAACTTTTGTGGGCAACAAAAGTTTTGGATCAATCTGATCATTTTAGTTTGCCTTCATCCAGATCTTCTGATCATTTTAGTTTGCCTTCATCCAAATCTTCTTAACATTATTAACAGGTTGGATTTCAAATAAACATTAATAAAACATTGTTGTGGGCCCTTTGGAATTTTTAATGGTGAGGCACTCAATCACCATTGTTTCCTGTGGTGTGGTCCACCTGAGATTTGGATCTGCATTAGTTTTGGTACCTCATCCTAAAATCGTCTGTAAAAACGGATGGACATTGCAGATATACAGAAAATCATCAAAGTGGGCCCCACGGTAAGGGTAACACCCACCAAACTGTTATGGGGTAACATCTAATTCGCACTCATTGCCACTGGCCAGGTGACTAGTGGTCAGTGCTCTGTGGGCCCCACCATGATGTATGTGTTTTATCCGCACTGTTCATCCATTTCTCAAGATCATTTAAGCACTCAAACCCATAAAAAAAATGGATTTTTGTTCAAATCTGTGTGCGTTTCACACCATTAGATGGGTTGACACTATCACGTGCTCCGTGGGCCCCGTCTATTAATTGTTAAATATTATTTTATGGATTTATACAAAAACTTAACCACATCTAAATCTCAGGTAAACCACATCGTAGGAAACCAATAGTGATTGAATGTCCACCACCGTAACAAAACTTGTGATTGAGTAATTACATAGTGGGTGTTATCCTAACCGTGTGGGGCCCACCTTAATGTATTTTTTTGTAAATCCACTCCATCCATCTATTTTCCTATATCATTTTAGGACACCATTCAAAATCTTAAGAAGATCCAAATCTCAGGTGAACCATACCACTAGAAACAGTGATGAATGACCATTAAAAACTTTTTATGGGCCATAAAAATTTTGGATCGAGCTAATATTCTTATTTTCCCTTCATCCAGATCTCTTTGACATTATCAACGGGTTATATGGAAAATAAACATTATGAAAACCTTATTTTGTGCCTTTCGGAATTTTTAATGGTGAGGCACTCAATCATCACTGTTCGCTATGTTATGGTCCACCTGAGATTTGGATCAACTTAAGTTTTGAGACCCCTTACTAAAATGATATGTAGAAACAGATGGACGGTGTGGATATACAATGCATCATCAAGATGGGCCCCACGGTAGGGGAAACATCGATGATGTTACGCGGGTAACAGCCAACGAAATGGGCTATACCCCCACCGGGACGGATGCGGTTTGGCTAATGACCCTGGTCGATGCTCTGTAAGACCCACCATAATGTATGTATTTTATCCAGGCTGTCCATCCATTTTTAGAGATCATTTTACGGTATGAACTAAAAAATGATGTAGATCCCAATCTCAAGTGGGCCACATCATAGGAAACAGTGCTGATTGAACTCCCACCATTAAAAACTTCTTGGGGTCCACACAAGTTTTAGATCAAGCTGATATTTGTTTTTTCCCTTCATCCAGGTCTGTTTGACCTAATCAATAGGTTGGATGTCAAATAAACATTACAGTGAGCCTTAGGAGGTTTTTAATGGTGGAAATTCAACACTACTATTTTCCTGTGGTGTGATCCACCTGAGATTTATATATGCCTCATTTTTAGGATCAAGCCTTAAAATGATCTCAAAAAATGAATGAACCGAGTGGATAAAACACATACATCATGGTGGGGCCCATAGAGCATCGACCACTATCGACGTGGCTAGTGTCAGCATCACTAGCCAAACCGCGTCTAGGGCGGACAAGACAGGTAAGAGACTGATGATCCAGTCGGTGGGCTCGTGGGGCCCAAAGTGATGAATGTGGTTTATCCACTCCGTCCATCCATTTTGAAAGATTATTCTAGGGAGGGATCCAAAATATGAGGCTTATGTAACTTGCAAGTGGACCACACCACAATCAACGATAAGCACTCAAGAAGGGTCGGCGAAAAAAGGTGGGACCATCGGGAAAAGTCATTTTATAGTGGGATTCGCCGACAGCTGATACACCATTCGCCGACGGTCGAAAGCTGTTGGCGAAAAAAGGCGAGGCCGTCGGGGAAAGTCATTTTTCTGGTAGTGCTGGTAATAACCATTCATAGTTACGTATTGAGTAATCCCTTTCCATGGCGCCTAAAATCTCCCAAAGCCCATAAGAGAAAACCCAAGCTCTCCAAGAGGAAAAACTAACGTAGCCATTTCTCTCAAGCTCTTTCTCTCACCCTAAAGCTCTCTCAAACCACATGAACACGTTTATGACTCTTTGTGTTACTCTAATCCCGCATATACCCCTTTAAATAAGAAAAAATGAGATTAGAAATAAATTCTGCGCAAAACTTGCGCCACCGACTTAACAGTCTGCACACTGTCCGGCGCTCGACAGATTCAAAATCTGTCCAGTGAGTTCCAGCATAAATCCAGTCAAATATCGGGTGCCTTGCAACAACTGTCGGGTGCTCGATCATCATGCCCCTTGCAACAGTCATCGGGCCCCTATAGCCCAAAAAACAGAACAACAATTTCAGATTTTAAAAGCCATGTCCAGGCTTTCTCGGTCGCTCGACCTGAACCCGTCGGGCACCCGACACCCCCTAGTGTCCAAGATTGAAGACAAAACCCCAACAGTAAGTGTAACATGCGCTGCTGGTTGAGGTCTTTCAACATGTAGTTTATGGCTAAAAAGATATTCTTCATGGAGTTCATTTAATCAATAACTTTTGAGTGAGTGGTGATGGAGGTGACTATAGCATCATATTCAGAGCTTAAACCGTCCAAAATATATAGCTTGATCTCTTCATCACCAGTCGTGTTGCGAAAACAAGATGATGAGTAATAGCTTTTACCTTTAGAGGACATTCAGCCATCTAAAGTATACTTTTTATTATTTTTATTATATGAAGTTGCAACTTTAGTTATAGTAGGTATGCTCGAGATTGTGAGGAGAAATGCTTCTCAAGTGCAGTCCAAACATTCTTGAATGTAAACAAGTCAATGACCTTGGTATGAACACTTTCCGGGAAAGAGCCAAAAGGAATTGATCCCATTATTCCTAACTGATGTTAGTGAAATTTGGTGTTACTCCATGGGTAGACTAAGGATTTGAAATTGCCTTAACCAATTTAGCCAGTGGGTTTATGTCATTAAAGAAGATGCAGTAGCTGCAGTTTTCACAGTAAACAGTTATTTTGGTCGAGTTTGGTGGCAAGGAAAATGCTGAAAATTTCAAAATAGAGAGGGCGAAGAAGGGTTGAACGCAATCATTAGAGATTGAAGGACGAGTCTTATGGTTCTGATACTATAAAGCAAAGCAAAACAATATGAGTTGAACCCGGTTTGGTTAGTTTACGTCCATGATGGTAAGTCTCCCACACCACTATCGATGGAATTGTTTTTATTATTTATAATTGAATTGATTACAAGATAGAGATCTCAAAGATAGAATGGTTGAGATTGATCTGTAGATTGTGATTGATACAAAGAAGGAGATAAGATAGAAATGGTTAAAGAGATTTAGGGAGTTTGATTCTTTCCATGTGTATGCTTTCCAATATCTAACGGTGTGGTCTACCTGATTGTAATCCACAGAGATCCTATTCCATCTTACAAGAGACTTGTTTACTGATGGAGTGCGGTTTTTTAGTGCACTCGAGCTGGAAAAAGAAAAAAAGAAGGAAAAGAGCTAATGCAACTAGCATATCTCAGATTAGATGCTCCTAGTGTCCAGTTTTGCTGACATCGAGTTTGATGATCCAAACTGTTCACATGATGGTTCTTAAGATGGAGGACTGATGCACTGGGAATTTACTCAATTAGATGATCCCAATATATAAATACAGTTAAGAGAAAAGGTGCATCAACATCTAAATATAAAAAATTAGAATATTTTAAATGGGAATATCCTTGCATCCTCTATCCATTGCGGGTCCCATCCGAACTCTATTTGGATCGTGTAAAAGCAGGCCCTACTTGAATGGATTCATGTGCATTCACAATATACATTTACGGATGAGCAGCACATCATAACTGGGAGCCTGTTTGGTTTAGGCTCTAAAGGGCTGAGTTGTCCGGATGAGCTTTTGGGCCTGGTCTGCTTTAGGCCCGAGGGCTGAGCCCAGGTCTAAATTTGAGTCCTTGTTAAAAAATCGGGCCAGGCTCAGGCTTCTCTTAAGAGAACACTGCCCGGCCCAAGTCCAGCTCATTTGGATAATTAAAGGGCATTCTTTCCCGTATATCATGCATGATGGGTACCCTTAACAAACATCCCAAAATCTTGCACACAAGTGAGCAGCGGGGCTTGGTTTTGTATTCCGGCTCAGCCCATGCATGCATAATCCTAAAGCCAGGCTCTGGGTCTATATTCGACTTTATGGGCTAGGTTTGAATAGACCCATTGACATCCCTGGTTCGGTTGCCACCTAAAATAAAAAGAGAAATTCTCCTCTGAGCACTATTAGTGCACCTAATAGTCCATGGATTTACGTGGACAGTCCAATGATTGATCTGAGCTGTTGATTAGGTTCACCGCACATTTGACCATCCATGTTAAATGGTTAATATTTCTAAAATCAATATCATGTTTGTCTATGAAATGTGGGATGGACCTAACCGGACAATTTAGATCAATGGATTTAACTGTCTAATTAATGTCCAATGCAATTGGGAGTATTGTAAGTTATAGTGTTCTGAAAGCACTAGAGCATTTTTTTATTCAAATAAAAAGTCTAATTTTAAATCTGGAGCTCTGTCCTACACGAAAGATGGATTATGCTATTCTCGAAGAAGAAAAAAAAAAGATTTCTGGGATTTTTTTTTTCCACAGGCCTTCCCATGCCTACTGGTGATCTAAGTGATCCATGCATCAACAGGAAAGTGTCATGTAATGGACGCCACTTTGGAGTTACCAGAATTCCCGGCAACCTAAGCTTACTGGGGCCACCATGATGTATGTGTTATATCAAGCTCCCTCCATCAGTTGAGCCAGCCCATGTCAGGACCTTATGTAAAAATTCAGGCAAATGCATAACTTAATTGGCCACACTACGAAAAACAGTCTGGATTGAACATACACCATCGGAACCTTCTTAGGAGACGCACAAAATTTGGATTAGTTTGATATTAATTTATTTATTTAGTCACTTCATCCTAATAATAATCACATTATGAAAGGTCAAAGTGGGCAAGGGAAGGTTTCGGGGTTGTGCTTTTCCATCCCCAATGAGTCATGTGTTGTGGAAGAGTGTCCGACCCTTAGTCGGACCTAGCAAGGTCTGTCCAGATCTGTGTGGGGCGCCACGGTGATGTAGCTGTTTGTCCACGCCGTCCATTCCTTTTCTCAGATCATGTTAAGGTTGGGCTCAAAAATTAGGCAGGTCCAATGCTCCAGTGGACCACACCAAATGGTAAGCTTGGGTTGCTTTAAATGCACAAAGCATTAAATGCAAGAGTTATCTCTAGTGTGGTCCACTAGAGCATTGGACCTACCTTATTTTTGGGCTTATACCTTAACATGATATGAGAAAAGGGATGGACGACATGGATAAACAGATACATCATGGTGGACCCCCACACAGATCTAGTTTAGGATGCAACCTGCTTCCATGTGTTGTGGCCTACTGAGTTTTAAATCTTGTCTGAAAATGAGCTAGAGAAAGAGCAGGAAGTATGAACATTAAGTCAATGGGAGGATATTTTAAAGAAAATCCAGCATAGACCGCGGTCTTGCCCATCAATGGTTGTGGCTTCCGCCGTCTATGTGGCTCACTGCACCCTCAAAAAGAGTCCTGCTTGGAGTGAAACGCTCAAGCACCACACTGGATTCTCCAAACCACAACTCATGGATTATGCGAAGATGCTGGTGAAGTTCCATTCCTTGGGGGTAGAGGGTAAACTGAAGCTGGTTCACAGGAAGTATTCGTGCCCAGAACGAGGGGCTGTTGCTTTGCAATCTCCTGCAGAAAAGCTACTAGAGGAGTCGAAGGTGGGCCACTGATCAATGTAAAAAGCCATAGCGAGCTTCGGGTGGGGGTGGTCAATTCTTTTGATTTATTGGTTGAGATGTAGTGGAGTTGCATGAATATTGTAATCATCTAATTTGTTGATGAAACAAAAAAGAGATTGAAATTTCGATTGGAATTTTTTTGTAAAAAAAAAAAAAAAAAAAGTAGGCGTACTGGACACACACCTGGACCTGTTGCTCACTAGGTGGGCCATGCATTCACGTTTAATGTGGACCACTGGCTAGACCGATGAGCCCTATTCGTACATGATGAACGGAAGTCTATTTCCACATGACAACATTTGGATCATCAATCTCACCTTTAATTGCCCATGAATCTCAACCATCACTTTGCTCGAACTGGACAACCTTTCCATTTTATTTTTAACCGTCCATTGATCAAACAAACAGGCTCTGTCTGTTTGGACCGCACGGGTCTGGGGAATGTGAGGGAGGACTCTCTTAGGTTATAGCTAAAAATAAAAAAATAAAAAAAATCTCTGTGTTAGCTGGTTATGGGGTGTCCGGGCTTTTGATAGGATTCTGCCCATTCTGTTCATATTTCAAAACGAAAAAAAAAAAAAAAAAAAAAAAAAAAAGAAGAAGAAGAAAAAAAGAAAGAAAAAAAGAAGTGGACACATCCAGACCATGCATGCTACCAATATGATCTTCAGTGTGAGATCATGCGACCAAGGTCACTAGCTACTTTCATTTTCTACTAATGTCTTCCGTGCCATCATTATTTTTTGGTAGGAAAATCGTTTATTACAAAAATATCTTACAATATTACAACACTTTTCAAATCATCTCTAGGAGAGAGGGAATACAAAACTGAAAATGTAAATAAAATTCATCACCCACTCTCCACACCTGTGCATTTTTTTTAAAAGGTGGGAGCACACTACCTACAATTTTATTCATGTGGAAACAAAAACCATTTACATCCTTGAAGGGGTACTAAACCGACTAACCCCTCTACAACAAAATTACACAAAGCAAACACACGACTAAAACCACAGAGAAGACCAAAGCACAAAAAGGAACCGACTAAACACAACTGAACACCTTGTTACCTCATCTTAAGGGCAATAGGGGATTGGTGCAGCTGCTGGATCCACACCTACATATCTTCCATTCCATGACTAGCCATAACTTGTTAATAATGACTAAGATAAGACGAACCTGGGCCCAATAATGGCACCCCATTTTGCTGATCTTGATGAAACCCAACCCCAAGATATAAATCCCTGATTGCATGCGTTTCTGTGGCAATATCTCTCGTTTGCATCCGCTCATTTGGAGATTCCACAGAACATGCAATGCCAATTTTGGCCACAGAATGCAAGCACTCTCGCATTTTAGTTCTTAAAACCCGATGTTGTTCTCCATTGTTCAATCTTGAACTTCTTCTAAGGGCAGTCGTGGGTCTACAATCTCCATCAGCCGATCAGGTAAAGCCATCTTAACAAATTGATGGAGGCTTAGACCATCTTTAAATGTATCATTGGTTGGTCTTTTTCCTGTGAACATCTCTAAAAGAAGGATACCGTAACTATAGACATCTCCATGTGTAGAAGCCTTTCCGCCCATTCCATACTCTGTCATTTGCACATCTCGAATTTTCGAGATATCAATGTTTCAATTAATACAATAATAAAATAAAAATAGGATTAGATTTTGACATAAAAGAAGCCACGTTCATTACAAGCATAGGAAACAATTATCTTATTAATTGTAAACTTTTGAATCATGAAGTTATCAAGGTATAACTAACAAATGAGTCCGAGTACAAACATAAGTCTAGGAAAAAGAAAAACTTTGCAACTTAGTGAAAAATAGTCAGTACTAATTGCTCATCTGTCAACCTTGCATGCTCAATCGATGGATGCAATTTAGTTGAAATTTATCTTAACTGAAAAAATTACTAAAATGAATCTTCCATCCTCCAATCCTTCGTTCTTCTTGAGAGTTTCTTTCGGGTTACCATTACAGTTGGTTTAGTTGCGGTAATGGAAGTATTACTTTTACAAAATGATTTATTTTGAGATTTTTAGGAAGTGTTTGGTAGCCACTGAAATACGGGTTCATCTCAATTGAGTTAATTGTAACTATGCAATAGATCAGATGATGATTTTGGTAACAATAAAAATAATGCACATAACCAACAATTTATATAATATCCAATAATTCTCATAACCAACAATTTCTTATTTTATGTTCTTATGGCAGCAACTGTAACAATAGTAGCAACAACACAAGCAATAAAGATAAGTGACGATTCAAGCTTCATATATATATAAGAACATTGGCAAAACATCTTAAAAAGATAAAAGAAGAAAGAAAAACGATGAAATTGGTACCTGGAGGAGCATAGCCAACAGATCCCTTGATACCAGTTGAGCTGGTTTGATCTTGAGAGGTATTACTGGAAGCATTAGGAAGGAATCTTGCTAATCCGAAATCACCCACGTGGGCGCACATGTCATCGTCCAGTAGAACATTGCTTGGTTTTAGATCGCGATGAATGACTGGTGTGCTGCAATGGTGATGAAGACACTCCAATGCAGAGGCGACATCAATGGCTATATCTAGCCTTTGAATGAGGTTCAAGCTCCTCAATTCTTGCTGCCCATGTGCACTTGGATGCAACCACTTCTCTAGACTCCCATTAGGCATGTACTCAAATACTAGAGCTTTGAAATCGTTGTCTTTAAAATCAATGCTTGAGCAAGCAGTAATGATTTTAACTAGATTCCGATGCCGGATATTTCTCAAGGCTTCACATTCGGCCATGAAACTCCTTGAAGCTCCTCGCTGTTGAAGATCAACAACTTTCACAGCAACAAGTGTTTCATCAAGCTCTAGAATTCCTTTGTAGACAGAACCATAATTTCCAACCCCAATCAGACTGTCTGAAGAGAAGCCACCAGTCGCTTTAAAGAGCTCCGCATAAGAAACCTTTAAAAATTGCTCCTCCAAGAAAGACGCAGGCAAAGGCTTCTTGTTGGCCTTTCTTCTCGCCCGATAAAGAAGAGCAAAGAGAAATGACAAAAGAATCAAACCAAGAACTGCACCAACCACAGAGAATATTACTCTTAGAGCAGTCGACCTTCCATGTTTCTTAGGTTCTTTCATTGGGCACGCTGTCAGCCGTAATTGTGGGATACCTCCACAAAGCTTGTTGTTTCCCAGGACCGAAAATACGCTCGAGTTTTTGAAAACCCCTTGAGTAGGGACTTGGCCTTCGAGATCATTGGAAGACAAATCCAAATACTGCAAAAATGGAAATTTCTCCAGAACTTGTGGAATATTTCCAGACAAGTTATTATGAGAAAGATGTAGCAGTACAATACTTTTTAAGTTGTTCAGAGACAGAGGAATGGCTCCCTGAAATAAGTTATTGCTCAAATTAAGGACTTCCCAGATCCGACAATTGCCAAGTGTGCTCGGAATTTCACCAGTCAATTTGTTGTGAGAAACATCCAATTGCTGAAGTTGTTTTAACTGACCAAATTCCAATGGTAGAGATCCGACCAAAGAGTTCTCGCCTATATTAAGTTGGCCCAGCGTAAGGATACTTGAAATTTCTTTGGGTATGGTGCCGTTCAGCTTGTTTCTCCTGAGGTCTAATTCTTCAAGACGACAGTTTCCAAGACTCAAAGGGATACTTCCCTGTAAATGATTTCCGGGTAAAGCGAGTATAGCCAATCTAGTGATGTTGCCGATGGAGGATGGGATTTTTCCTGAGAGTTTGTTTCCGAACAAATACAATCCCTCCAAATTTTGAAGCTTCCCAACACCAATAGGAATGGTACCCATGACAGAAGTCTCAGATATAGCTAGCTTATTTAAGTTAAAGAGATTGCTAATATCTGTGGGGATGCTTCTGGATATTTCGTTTCCTCCTAATGCTAGTTCTGTTAGGTGGGTAGAGAGATTGACGATGGTGGTGGGCAATGTTCCTCTGTAACACCCAGTATTTTTCCTGTATTTTTTCATTTTTTTTTTATGCCACTACTAAAACTCCACTATTTAAGTAACCTAGTTTCTACAATCATTTTTGACCCTAAACTTAGTGTATGGCCTATTTAATACAAATTAACCGTACACGTCAAAAATCAGATCCCTGATCATTGTGCAAATGCCCTAATCAGAAATTTGATCATTAGTGGCCCACCTTAACTCGGATCTGCCTCAATTTTGTTTTCAGTGGTTAAAATGATGATTGCGACATGTTGGACGGATCAAAGAATCCCGATCCACTTGGAGTGGACCCCGCTTGTGAGGGCAACCATAAAATACCTGTGTACGTGCGATGCACGATATAAGAGATTTTTTTTTGAAAGAAGACTCCTCCTTCTTGGTTCCGTCTCTTCAGCGAACGGACGACGCTGTCTGTTTGAGGCCTCCACGCTGGCCCTCCAGTGGACCCCACGGCCAAATCCACTCCGTCCATTCAACTCGCGGCCGAGCAAAACCCAGTCCCCCTGAAAATCTTCGTCAACCGTCACTTGTCCAGGCCGCTCCAAATCACCGTTCGTTAGAAGAAGGATCATGATCTGATCCGTTACTCTGCATGGGCACGTGAGACCACTTTTAAAACCTTCTTGTGGACCCTCCCTTCACTATGGACGGTCCTCACGCGTAAGGGACCGGTGTGTAGAGAGATCCGAGCTTCCCGTCGTCGTTTCTTTGTGAAATACGGAACCGGAACCTAGAAGCTTCCTCCGAACCCTAATCCGAGCTGTATAAAACCTATTTTTCTTCTCCACAGCCTCCATGATCGTCAGAGAGAGAGAAGCGATCAGAGAGAGAGAGAAAGAGAGGCCGTGAGGAGAGAGAGAGAGAAAGAGTAAGAGAAAGAGAGAGATAGGAGGCCGGCTGCCGCTGGACGGTTGCTGCCGGTCAGTCGTCGCTGGACGGCTGTTGCTGGACTCTGTCCAGGGAAGGAGAAGGAGGAGGAAAGGAGAAGAAAGAGAAAGGAAGAAGAAAGGGAGAAGAAAGAGAAAGGAGAAGGAATCTTGAGCCAAACCGGGTCGAACCGAGCCAAACCGAGTCGACTCAGCCGGCATCCGAAATTCTAAGAGGTAGGCCCCATCTTCTTTGATATTGTCCCATATAGACAGCCTACATTTAAACCTTATGGTGAACCCAACCTTAGATGTCCATACCATGTTGAAACTATTCCTAATTGGCGTATTTCCACGATTATACTCGGTTTAGGAACTAGAGGAGGTGCACACTATTTATAATCATATCATTCGAATTCTAAGGTAAGGATTTCTTTTTAAGCCCATTTACAGCAATATCACATGATAGGTTGAATTGTGTCTTAACGTTGTGGTTTGTGGTATGTACTTAAAACATGAATGATTGTGAATATATCCTTTATGAAATCGTGTTTTGATGAATATATTTTATATTAATTGCTGAAATTTCATTTTATATAGATGGTATGTCAGATCTGAGGGTTAAAGAAAGAATGATGATTTATTTGTATGTGTATATGAGAATATGTATGCAACATGCTTCAAAATGCTTATTCATATGAGATTATGTTTGCTTCATATTTCAACATGTTGTTCACATGTAAAAGATTGAGACTATGATTCATGTATGAGGATGGTTGTATGTATGGATGTCGTCCTAAGGGAAGCCCTTACCCCATGAATAGTATAACTGTATATATAGAAATTGATGGATTCATAAGAAACCCATGAGGTGTATTTTGGCAAGACCATGGTCGTAATGTTAACGAAGTGCCAAGAATTTATGCGAATGAGTAAATAATGGACTCTTGACTCAGATACAAATGTTTTGGGTGCCATGTGTCTCATCTTGACTAAGATGTGTACGAGTTTTCGTGGTTGGCCCCTATCGAGAGGAAACGGCTATTCTACGTCATGACAGACCATGGATGGGGTGTAGAGTGACCTTAGGATAAGAACATCTCTAAAACTGCTGGATGATAAGCTACTTAACTAAATGTGGAACTAAATCAATCATACATCGGTTGCCAGTGAAAGTGTGCATGGGCCCGTTTCGCTAATTGTTTTTGGTGTATGAGAAGAGTGGAGTGATCCTGTCCTAACTAGAACCTCTGGTTGCTAGTGACTGGTGAGAAGAGTGGAGTGATCCCGTCTCATTGGTCAGGGTGCCTGAACCAGAGCATGCATTTTATTCATAGCATTAATCAAGATATTTCTTTTTACGTGTTTTGTATGATATATGCATTGTTTGGATATTATTGTAATAGTCTTAATTAGTGATCTTTACTGAGTTGATCGCGAGCAACTCACGTCCTTCTGGGATGGTGTTTTGTTTAAAATACCACCAGACATTGCAGGTGACGATCCATTAGATGAGCCTGATCTGCAGGGTGACGAATATGAAGGCTCGTGGCAGCAAATGGCGGATGAAGAAGCCCACGTAGATTGATGATGATCTATTGATTGCTTTAGTAGAGAAAAGATTAATTCTTTGAATTTGAAATAAGTTTCCTTTTATGGGGACATTTAAATGAACATTTTGTTAGGCATGTTTTATATTTAATTTTGAACATAGAGTAGAAAATTATGGAATAAGATATTTATTTTCCGTCATTTTGCTTGAATGCCATGAATGTATATATGTACAGTATGTGTGTATGAAATTATGATGTCAACACACAGGAGTTAACACCCGAATCTCGACAGATCGTGTTGTCCACGAGAGCCGAAAATTCGGGGCGTTACATCCTCTCAGCTGATTGGAATATAGATTTAATAATTCCAAACGCGTACAATTGGTCAAAGAAGTGAGGAAACTCAAGTCATCATCTCCTTCTTCACCGCCAAGCTTATTACGAGGTAAATTTAGGACACGAAGATCCTGCAATCTTCCCAAATTCTTGGGGATGGGTCCGCTGAAATTATTAAAATAAAAATCAACCTCAACAAGTCCTGAAGCATTGGGTAATGAAGCTGGTATCAGTCCGGTAAATGCATTTTTTCCAAGGAGAAGTTGTTTGAGATTAGGAAGGGTGAGGCCTAGATTGGACGGACGGTTTCCATGAAGTCGGCTATCTGGCAAAGAGATAGAAACGATGGATGAGACGTTGTAAAGCATTGGTGGAATCACACCGGACAGTTTATTTAAATCGATTGAAAGAATCTGTAACTTCACTAGCCGTCCTAGCTCATTTGGGATGCTTCCTTCCAAGCTGTTTTCATCTAGAAAGAGATAAACAAGAGACGAGAGATTCCCGAGTGGTGGTGGGATGTTATCGATGAGATTGTTAATATGAAGAATCAACCGCTTGAGTTTTGACAGAGAGCTAAGATCAACGGGAATTCTCCCCACGAGCTTGTTTTGATGTAAGACGATGTATCTGATTTCCAAACAGTGGGACAGGTTGTCGGGGATTCCTCCTTGCAGCCTATTATCGTGCAGATCAAGATATCGAAGCCGGAAGAGACGACTGATTTCACGTGGGATTTCACCGTGGAAGTTGTTGCTCGAGAGGTTGATACTCCTGAGGAAGGTGAGGTTTGCTACGTGGGGCGATATGGGCCCCACCAATCCGTGGGACCCAAGATTCAAGGCGGTGACCCTTTGAGGATGCTGGCGACCGCATGTGACTCCTTCCCAGTTGCAGAAATGAAAAGAATCGTTCCATGTGCTGAAGACGTGGAAAGGATCGTCAAATATCCGACCCTTGAATGCGATCAAGGCGAGTCGATCCGTCTCGTTTCCTAAGGCGGGGGAACCGATTCCTATGCACTTCGTGCATGGGAGAAGGCACTCAACGAGCAGTAATGACCAAAATGCCCTTAGACATACAAGTACAGGCTCCATTCTACTCGTCAATGGGAGGGCTGAAAGAAAAAGTAAACTGGAAAAATGGCAGTGGCATCTATTGGGGCGTTGCTTTCCAACCTTCGTGTATTTATAATAGGAGTCGGTTTTACCTCCGTCGCGACTAACAATCCAGCATGTGTCGCCACACACAGGGACCCATTTGCTGAGATGGTCCCAAGATTTGAACCGTCCATTTTCCGGATATTATGTTATTTAAGCTGTTAATTACATTATAGTCAACACTAAGGCACCCATTTTCCGCATACTTTACTAGGTAAGATGATACTTGTTGGGGTGGATCCACCCACAAACTTCACGATCTAGCAACCCCAACTGTCTTGAATTATGAAATTTTAATGAGGAAAATCGAACAAGCAATCATACCACATGAGACACAAGTACTTTTTACGTGGAAAACCCTCAAACAAATGTAAAAATCATGTGACTTAATCTAGCCAAACATTTCACTATAACGATACACAACGATCACGAGCTTATAACATTGTGTGGATATGGTTTTCTTCATCCTTAGGTGGATTGCAATCAAAGAGAACAAAATAAGAGAGACCTCACCAATCCGGGTAGTTTTAAAACACTATTCCAAAAAGGAGTGAGTTGCTCACGGTCGCCCCACATCTGTCTGAAATAGTCCAGCAACCAACTGCCACATCTGGGTAGTTTCGGTTGCTCGACCTAGTCTGGTCATGTAACAGCCTGAGATTTTGACTCTCATGGATGACACGATGAGTCAAGTATCCTGGTGTTAACTTGAATGTGTGTAGAAAAATATTTCCACACATTCCTTTCGTTCACATGTATTTTTATACTTTCTTGGCACTCATAGCATAATGACGGAAAATAAAATTTTTATTTCATAGATTTTTACTCTACGTTCTCAAACATATTTTCTTAAATCCACATCAAGCATAGTTTTCCACTCTCTTCTCCCATGGAAGACTTATTACAATTTTATACGAAATTCAAACTATTTTAGAGAATGAAAATAAAGCAAATAAAAGTCGTCTTTAAGCCGCTTCGGCTTCGTCGTTTGTCATCTGCTACCACAAACCTTCATATTCCTCACCTTGCAAGTCAGGTTCATCTAATGGATCATTATCTGCAACATCTGGGTTGATGTTTTAAAACACTGTCCTAAGAGGGAGTGAGTTGCTCGCGATCAGCTCAATGAGGGAATACCCTCTAAGATTAGCACAATAATAACACAAGCATGATAATCATACCCAAAACAAAATATACGTCAGAAAATCTTATTTAATGTAATACAAGTTATGCATGCTCTGGCTAAGGCACCCTGAGTAGGTGAATACAGGAAGCCCAAGCTTGAGACACCCGTTACACACCCACTAGCCACTAGTCACTATAGTTCAATGAAGTGGGTAAAACCATTATTTTCATGTCAACCAACCCAACTAATGAAAGCAAAAAACTTCCACTAGTTAGTGTACGGTTAGAAGCAACTTCCATTGTAATACCCGCGCGGGGTTTGACCCACCAAATCAGGTCCATTGAATGCATGATTAGTTTAGCCTTTAGTTAAGTAGGGTTAACATTCAACCAATTTAATCATGTCCACAATTAATGATCACTCTTTACCCATCCCATGGTCCACCATGTCTTAGGATAACCGTTTCTCTCCAACGGGGCCAACTGTGAAGAGATGTACAACCCCTAATCATGACACTACACATGGCACACATTTAACATCAACTTCTCATGGATCCTTCATAGGTACACATTCACACTTAGATCTTTTGGTATATCACATACACAAGATTTTGCCATTAATTTATAATACAACCCTTCTTGGGTTCAATTTCTTCCATCACACGATTTCATCAATTATGGGGCAAAGGGTTTCCATTAATGTAACTGTAATGCCCTAGAATTTTGGAATTTATTTAAAATTTATGAAAATTTATTTTTATTTTTATTTTAATTAATTATCGAGCAATTACCTTATTTTGAAAAAAGGACCATCCATGAGAGTTTTGATAGGCGACTCTTTACAAAAGTTGTTTGAAATGATCCCATGAACGTTGTAGAAAGACTGGATTTCAAAAATCATGTACTTTTCAGATAATTATGAAAATGCCATTGGCTAAACTTAAGTTAAACTGCCATTTTTAAGTGTTATAGTTTGTGATGATCATCTTCACAAAAAAATTTATATATAAGCTTTTGGGCACGTTTTAACCATACACATCGAATTTCAGCTCTCCGATCATCCTAGAAATGCCCTAATCAGAAATTAGATCATAAGTGGGTCACCTAAACTCGGATCTGTGCCACTTTTGGCGTCAACGCCAAACTCTACCTTGCCAACCAGCTGGATAGAGTGGATTTCATATATAGATCATGGTGGGGTCCGCATGCATTGGATGCATGGAAGACGTGCGGTAAAACATACGTTGACTGTGCGTCAAACGACGCTGGCAGACGCTGCCCATCCAAACCGTCTATCTGGGCCCGTTTTGTAAATTCGAACCGTCCATCTTCTTCCTAGCCATCCAAAACCCCCTCCTACCAAGAATCTCCTCAATCCACTTTGAATCAAAGCTGATTTTCTCCCCCCAAAGTTAACCTTATGAAATAAGATCTTCCAATCTGGAAGTCCTCTCCGCATGGGATGTTAGGGGAGCTTCTTGAGCATCTTAAGGGTCCCTCCTAGCTATCCAACGTGACCTTTCTAAACTCTTGAGGGATAACTCTCTAGAATCTTCTCTTGCGCAAGAAACCTATCAAACGGTTGAAGATCTTTAGTTTGTAGACCCTACCTGCCTATTTGGACTAATCTAAACTCATCCTAGGTGTCCGATCTTCAGATAAATCACCCGTTCAAAATTTTCCATTTACATTCACTCTTTCCTTAAAACTTCACACCGACCGTTCGATCGTGTGTGGGCCCCGTTCTGAAATCTACTACTCTATTTTGTGGCCCATACTCATCATAACCCTTGTCCAAAACCTCATTTTCATCCGTTGTGTGTACGCCTCTCAAAGTGGCCCGAAACATCTCAAAAACTCATCTTGAAATAACAACCGTTCATCTATTGCTTGTGTAGCTTCTCTAAATCTTAGTATCCGACCCAGCACTTATAAATAGAGCCTCTTTTGGCCAGAGGAAGCATCACCCACGAATTTAGAGAGAGAGAGAGAGAGAGAGAGAGAGAGAGAGAGAGAGGGTCTTCTCCTATTCTCTAACGGTTAGGTCGATCTCTACAACCCTCTTCTAAGTCTGTTCTAAGGTGAGGATTAATCCCTTCAAGCCATTCATCTTAAACATCAAGTTTTCTTAAATTATCTTCTCATATGTGTGATGTAATGTGATGTTGATTTGTTGATTTGCTTAACATGTTGATTTAAGTTTAACTTATGATATTAATGTTATGATCGATGATCACATCGCATGTGTATGGCATATTTATGTGAATGATTTATTAATGGGCACTCCTTGGTCCCATGTCGAGAAATTCTCAATCTAGGAAGATGGAGCCTGTGAGAGGTGTCCATGTGTAATAATATGTTTTGGCATGAATATAAGAATGCATGGGATATATGTCAAGAGATCCTTATCTTTATTGATACTTGAAGTGGATCCATGTATGTTTTGTTGATTAGTTAGCCTTGTTAGAGGACAATGGCTATCGTGGGACTTGATTGATTTACAATGAGGGACAAGGAGTGAGCATTATTGGTCCATACCATCTCATGAGCTGGGGTTGGTGTTATGGACACTAAGCCCGAGCTGTCGGCCTATGTTGGGTTACTTGTGACTCCCCATAATGTCTATTGAGTTATTTTAAACAGTTGTATGCAAAATACCTAATTAAAGGAGAAACAAATTCATGTATGTACTGGACCTCATGACTTGGTGGGTCAACCCCTCGAGTAGTGAAAAAGTGTGTATAAGGCTGTTTCCCTCGCTATCTAGTGGAAGTGTGTATAAGGCTGTTTCACTAGATGGGTTAAAGTGAGTGGGAAGAGTAACTAAGGTCCGTCCTAGCAGGAACCTCTGGTGACTAGTGGCTAATGAGAAAAGAGGTATATTCCTATCTCATTTACTCAGGGTGCCTTAGCCAGAGCATGCATCTCATGCATCGCATTAATAAGATTTTTCCTTGGATGTTTTGCTTTGAATCAAGATATTATCATGTTTGTGTTACTCAGAGATTTATTCATAATTAATCCTGATTGTCTTGGAGGGAATATTCCCTACTTTGATAGCGATTAACGTTATCCCAAACACTTTAGACGTTGCAGATGACGATCCAATAGGTGAACCAGATATCCAGGAAGAAGAATATGAAGTTTTATGGCGATTAATGATGAATGGCGGGGCCGAAGTAGTTTGAGGATGAATTATGTTCATTGATTTCATTTATATAAGATATATTTATTTTCATGTAAACTTGTAATAAGCCTCCCATGAAGACTAGAAAGTGGAATGTTATGTTTAGTTTGATTGTAAGCCATTAAACTAAACTTGATGAAGGGATGATCTTTAGGGTATTCTAATCTGTTCACTTCGTTGGGTACGAAGAGTAGAGTCAGAATATATAATTTTTTTGGTGTCCAGAATTTAGATTGTGTCACGCCCTGAAATTCAAGACTTGAGTACAATAACTCAAAGCCCGAGTTCCAGAGTGCAAACTTAATTCAAGCATAACTTTTAGAGAAATTCCATTCCACATGCCACAATACTACTAAACTAAAGTACTTTATTTATCATAGCTTAAATCTCAAATTGTAATTTAAATTAAATAACTACATCTACTCTGTAAATAATTCAAGTCTATTAAAGTCTGTTTCAATCAACTTCAAAAGAAAATAAATTAAACCACCTAATCTAAAATAAAGCTTCTAATAGAAATAGCCGTACAGATATTCCGCTTCAGCTGCTTCTTCTTCCTCCTGAAATCCTGCAGGAACTGTGGTAATTTTGGTGAGCTAAAGCCCAGTGAGGTCATTTCCATCACATGTAATATTGCAGTTAATAAGGGATATGATGCGAATCATCAATGGATAGAATTGTATGGAATATACAAAGATAAAGTTATGATTGATACACTTTATGATTTATTATCAATGGAACATGATTATCATGATGTCATGTATGTTATGATACGTGTGAGAGCAATAAACGTCTGGAAACTCGCTGCCACTGAATATTAGGAACCTATCGCAAATCAACCATGCTCACCTAACCGGTACAGCGAGGTGGTAAATCAACCATGCACGCCAGTGGGCAAATCAACCATGCACCACTAATCCAACCGAGCAAATTAACCATGCTCAATAAGTGAAATGACTAGAACTCGCTGCCACTGAATATTAGGAACCTGTCGCAAATCAACCATGCTCACCTAACCAGTACAGCGAGCAAATCAACCATGCACGCCACGAGTCAAATCAACTATGCTCCTGTTCTGTCGCAGTTTATAAATGTATATATATGTCATGAGTTATGGAAGTATTTTTCAAGCATACAATGCAATTCAATATTCAATCCAATCACACCATGCATGCATTAACTTCATTAGGGTGTCCCTTTACTTAAACCCTAAGTTATTGTCTATTAGAAAGTGTAAGGATAATACTATGTAGAATTTTGATAATATCTCAAATACTCAGGGTTGTATATCGTTGATATCGTAAGTATGTAGCCTAAGTCAAGCGTATTCCTAAAATTTTGATTTGCACAACAAGAAAGAGAAATTGAGGAAAAGAACCAACAAGAAAGGAAATATAAAAATGACTGGGAGGATGGAAACGAAAGACGGATCCTTTGCCTAGGATCAAAGATGCTATTCTAAACTCAATTTAGAAAGAGGTTTAAGAGATGGATCTATACCTACGATCCATGTCGAAGGATAACATGTAAATTAAAATTATACTAGAAGAAAGAACAAATCTAGGAAAAAAAATTAACTTAGAACTTCCTAAGATGAATCACTCATCGATTTGTTGATCTTTTAGACTTCAAATATATCGGCTCAAATCCGGATTGACTCAGCGAGTCGCCTCGGACCAAGAGAAGAAATCTTTTTCTTCACCTTCTTTTCTTTCTTTCTTTTTCTTCATTTCTTCTTCTTCTGTTTCTTCTTTGCTGGAGGATTCTCCCAGCAGCAATAGGAACAACAACAGTGGATGGATCCCCCACTGGATAGAGACTACACGACCCCTCTCTCTACTCTCTCTCTAACGGCTCTCTCTCTCTCTCTCTCTCTCTCTCTCTCTCTCTCTCAACTAGCTCTCTCTCTTTCTCTGCCCGAACCCTCTCTCTCTCTTTGGTGTTTCTCTGAAGGAGGCAGGGATGGACGGCAGGCTTTATAGCTGTGCGAGTCCGACGTGGGTTGGTTTGCCTATCCGGTTTCAAGAAGGATTCAGTTTCCACTTCTTGTAGACTACGACACATAAAAGCCGTCGGATATTTAGGTGGGGACCACATGAAGAGAGTGGTGAAGTCGGGACCGTCCATGCAAAGCAACGGACCGAATCTTGGTCTTCTTTGAATTGAACGGTGGCTTGAGGAAGATCGGATAGACAACCGATAAGAAAAGTATTCAAGGGGACTCCATGCGTGGGGTAGGGGAGTCGAATGGATGGCTTGGATTTTAGATGTGGGCCCCACAGATGGACAACATGGACAGCTCGGACGGACAACGCTGCTCGCTGTCACGGAGAACGTGGTAGAAGACGACCTGTCTTCATATAACGCGGTCAACGCGTGTTTGAGCGGGCTCGATTTGCACATGTAGTTCACGTGGGTCCCACCTTGATGTATGTAAGAAATCTAATCCGACCATCAGGTAGGCCACCTAATTTTAAGGCATGACACAAAAAATGAGGCAGATCCGAGTTTAGATGGCCCACTTATGGCCTAATTTCTGATTAGGCTATTTGTAAGATGATCGGAGGGCTAAAATTTGATGTGTATGGTTAAAACATGTCCTTAAACTATTATATGAAGTTTTGTATGAAACTGATCATCAGTTTAACTAATGACATTTTCATAATTATTGTAAATTTATGAGTTTTGTGAAATCTGACACTTCTACGCTGTTTTAGGGTTCATTTTGAGCAACTTTAATAAAGGGACTATACTATAATTTCTTACGGATTATTTAATATTAATTTATCAATATTAAAGTTATTTAATTACTTAAATAATTAAATCATTATCTAAATTATTCTAGAAATTTAAAATAATTAAATTATTATTTAAATTACCCTAAAAAAACCTGGGTCATTACAGGCCGATCTTGAAAAATGGTCTAGCGAGTGCCAAAACGGACTTGATCTCAATTAACGGTCCACGCTTGATGATCGGGGTCCAAAATTGAAAGAAATGTGCAGTCATGATAGGCAAACAATTAGACAAATTTTGGTGGTCGATTGATGATGAAAAAGGTGTGAATATGAAATTCCACCTGTCGCTAATAAAGGAAGGGTTTGGCTCTAGGATTCGACGGTGTAGGATCATAGATCGGGGTTTAAACTTTGCGTATTCTCATAGTCATTTAAGGTTAAGGTATGCTCCAAATTTGAGTTTTGATTGACGGTGGAAAATGGTTGGTTTAATTGAAAGGTGTAGATTTGAGAAGAGTTAATAACTCTGTTAATAACTTGGTGCTTAAGAAAGAGGCTTATCAAGGTGAGGCACTTCAATCACACTATTGGTTCATGATATGGATGATCAAAATCACTCACATGAAAGAAAATATTTGACTATGACTACCCATCCACTTTTCTCACGATGGACACTAAAATAAAGGGTTAAGGGGCTGATTTGCTAATTGGGCCACTTTTGCTATGATCTAAGAGTTGAAATTCAACGTGTATTGTTCATTTATGATATATAGGCATGTGATAAAATTTCAAGTCAAACAAATCATGGAAACCATGTGATATAGAAATCAAGGGTATATGCTATTGTCATTTTTATAATTATTTCTGATATGAGAGTTTTGAGAAATCTAAGGATTCTAATGGTTCTAGGCATATTTCTAAGTATATTTTACAAAAGCACATTTATCAAATTCATTATAGATATATATTTATTCACAAATCAAGTTACAATTCTCGTTAATTAAGGGAAACGCATATAACTATCAATATGATAAACTTATGCTGGTAATAAAAACTTTGGGGTGTTACAGGTCGGGCTCCTAATGATCCCCGAGTTGCACTCTCTCCTCTGCTCTTAAAGAGGAACACCTAATCAAATCTCTTCCTTTCGACTCAGGAGGAGGGCTTCACCGTCTTCAAGCCCGCCAGGCTTCTACAAGCCTCGAATCTGCCCTTAGCTAATGCCTTGGTCATCATATTCGACCCATTATCATCAGTATAGATATTCTCAACTTGTAGCACCTTATTCTCCAATGTATCTCTGACCTAGTGATACCGAACCTCTATGTGCTTCGACTTGGAATGCTAGCTTGGATTCTTGCTTAAATGTATCGTGCTCTGGCTATCACAATAAACCACATGCTTATCCTGCTTCAGGCTAAGTTCCTGTAGGAACTTCTTCATCCAAAGCATCTCCTTGCATGCTTCTATGATTGCGATGTACTCAGCCTCTGTTGTAGACAATGCCACACACTTTTGTAGCTTGCTCTACCATGAGATCACTCCTCTTACAAATGTGAACATGTACCCTGATGTAGACTTCCTAGAGTCATGTCACTTGCCATGTTTACGTCTGTGTAGCCCTCTAACACAAGTTTCCCTTCATCGAAGCATTGGCTCAACTTCGAAGAGCCCCTTACATATTGTAGTATCCACTTCACTGTTGTGCCCAGTGTTCTTTACCAAGATTGGCAAGATATTAGCTTATCTCGCCAACCGCATATATTATGTCTGGGCACATACACGCCATAGCATATATTAAACTTCCTACCACTGAAGTGTATGGTATCTTCTGTATCTCTTTCATCTCTTCTTTGGTCTTGGGACACTGCATGTCGCTCAATTTGAAATTGACATCAAGTGGAGAACTGATCGTCTTCGTTGTCTTCATAATGAACCTTTTTAGGACCTTCTCAATATACCGCTCTCGTGACAACCATAGCTTCCTGACTCTTCTGTCATAGGTGATTTTCATTCCTAGAATCTGTTTGGCTGGGCCCAAGTCTTTCATCATAAAAAACTTTCCTAACTCTTGCTTTAGCCATGGTGAGCATGTCATCAACATATAGTAAAAAGATGAGAAAGTCACGATCTGAGAACCTTTGCATAAACACACAGTGGTCTGACTCTGTTATGTCATACCCATGTTTCAACACGAATGAGGTAAACTTCTTATACTATCGCCTTGGAGCTTGCTTCAGCCTATACAAGCTCTTCTTCAGCTTACACACCATGTACTCCTTGCCCTTGATTCCGAACCCCTTTGGTTGCTTCATGTATATCTCTTCTTCTAGATTACCATGAAGAAATGTTGTTTTGATGTCTAGCTATTTTATCTCCAGGTCCATGCTTGCAACCAAACCAAGCAATACCCCAATGGATGTCATCTTCCCCACCGGTGAGAATATCTCATTGAAATCAATCCTCTTTTTTTGTACAAAACCTTTTACGACCAGTTTGGCCTTGAACCCCGGTTGTGAAATCTTTTGCTCCATCTTCTTTCTGAACACCCAATTTAATCTGCTCAGAGCTTTCTTGCCCTTATAGGTAGTTTCATCAACTGATACATGTGGTTCTTATGCAATCATTTCATCTTCTCTTGCATAGATTTCAATCACTCAGTCTTATGCACATCGGATAGGGCCTTAGTATAGTCTTCTGGCTAGCCCCCGTCGGTAAGCATATATAATGTACTCATAGGCTAAGTATCTCCTGAACGGTTGTCTCTCCCTAGTTGATCTCCTCACCTGTGGCTCAATAGGTGGATTAAGAGGGGGTTGCTCCCCCAGTTCATCTATTGTAAGGATGCCATCGTCCCTTGCATCATGCTACACTCCCCTATCATTAGGTATCACGGGAGGAGTGATCGAATCTATATCAACCAGCTCATCTGAACTGGAATGTGTCTTCTTTGGCTTTTAACACACTAATCTTCAAAGAAAACCACATCTCTGTTTCTAACTATATTTTTTTCAACTGGATCCCACATCATGTAGTCGAACTTCTCGTCTGTATACCATCTAACAAGGTGCCAAATGTAAAATATTGTAAGGTCTTTGGTAGCAAGTGTCATATTCTTAGAGACCGAGAAAATCTAGAAATTTTTTGACTTTAAAAGCGACGGGGGTATATTTTTAGGATATTCAACAAATAGCCAAGCTTATATAGTCTATAATACTAGGACCTAAACTGTACAAGAGTCGGTAAATGTATTGGTAGATGATCAACCTTTTAGTGACACTAAGGCTTCAGTCGTGTTAGAGGAGGATGAGGGCACTATGTGAAAAAAGTCCAAATTCGGCGGTTCGGGACCGTCAAACTGTCGAATACGTTTCGACAATCCATACAGGTCGAATAGTGCAGGGAATCGAACACGTTTCAACGATCCATACAGGTTGAATAGTGCAGGGAATCGACCTTCGGGGGCTGTCGATTGTTTACACAAATTGACGATTAAAAATAGTCGAAGATTTTTTGATGGTCCAAATCCACTATTATGTAATGCCCTGTATTTTTGTGTACTCGATCGTTACCAAAGGAATCAAATGTAGTTACGTGTGTTTCGGAATAAATCTAACTTATATTTAATGATTGAAAAAGGTACACTGAAAACAAATTTATGGGGTTCCACTTGCGATGAAATTTAGTATAACACTTTAATAGGCAAATCAAACTCTTCATTATAAGTATTGAGTCTTGGATCATTAGATCCATCGGAAATCACGTTTGGAACAACTTAATACTAAACCTATAATTAAATCAGATAATTTAGCCAAATAACACTTAATTAACCATTTAAGTTACACTAAATACTATTTAAGGACTCTAAGAGTTGCTAATGGTTGGATTTTGATTTAATCAGATCATCAGATTGTTGAGAATCCATAATAGAACTTAAAATTCTCTAAGTATGGCCCACATGAGAGTTAAGTCTGCCTCATTTTTAGACTTGTGCTCTTTTAGGATGATTTGAACGGAATGGACGGAGTAGATTTGTCAAAAAACTTCACTGTGGACTCCCACACTCATTGTGTGTGTACACCATGTGTGTACACCAATGGGTGTACACTCACAACACAACCAAAATGGAATTTTGGTCTAACTGGGTTTGACCGAAGCCTTCACGAATGAGGAAGGAATTCCTCTTCCATTTGTTGTTTCCCGCCCGAGACATTTCAAACAGACCGAGCGTCCGTCTCTGGCTAAGCGTGGCCCACCTTGGATCCCAGTTTTGGATGATCCGAACCGTCCATTGGATTTGGACGGTAGGGAATATCATTTTGGGGGTATCTTTCGCTGCCGTGTGATGTAATAGGGTGTAATCTGGAGTAGAAATCCCGCTGTTAAAACCGAGTTTGTGTTTCCAGCTGCTTTGAAATCCTTAGATTGTGATTAGTTTGGTCCACCTTTTGGCGATCCAAACCGTCCATCCTGTAGTGCTTCTTTCTGAACACCCAATGTGCTAATATGATTTGGCAAAAATGATGGACGGAGTGGAGTTCTAATAAACATCATGGTGGGCCCCACCTAGCTTCACAGCACAGGAACTCAGCGATGTGGGTGCGACCCTGACGATAGGGCCCACCTGAATGTATAATATTTATATGCATCCCATCCATCCATTTTCTTAGATCATTATAGGGCGTGGAACAAAAAATGAGGTAGATCCAAAATTCAAGTGGGCTGCACGGTTGGAAAGAGTGAGGATTAATTGAATGTCCACAATTGAGACATTCCAGGGTCATCGAAGTTTTGGATGATATTTTTGTAATTTTAGTTCATCCCAGTAGTGACCTTATAAATGATATGGATGACATATAAACATCACGGTGGACCCAAGAACATTTCAACGATAGGCATTTCCTACCCACCGTTTTGTATCGTGTGGCCTACTTGAGTTTTGGATCAACCTCATTTTTTGTCCCACATGATAAAATGTCACGACTCGAAAATTCTGGCTGTTTAAAAATTGTTTATGATAGAAAATAAGGTTAAATGAATTAATCTTTCATTAATAAACAAAGGGTAACATGGGCTGGTTGGTTTAAATTCTCTCGGTTGAGAGGATAGATCCGGGATTGAGTCTTGCCTCTAGCTAACTAACTCTCTCTCTCCCTATAAATAAAGAGGGGTGGAAAGAGCGATAGCAACGTAAAGAAACTTAAAGAAAGGAGAGAGAATTGTTATATTTCCTATACATTGCAATTAATATAGTGTGATTGTTGATGATGTGTAGAATTGAAGTAAATTCTGAATTATATGTTATGAATCTATGTTGAGTTGCAACTAATAAATTGTTGTACATGCATGTTGTTGGAAAAATGAGAAAAATGGAATGATTGGTGTGGTTTACCTCTCAAATCATGAGATGGGCTATTTGAAGTGGTTTTCCTTTTAAATCATGAGATGGGCTATTTGAAGTGGTTTATCTCTGATAAAAGGGATACGAGATGATACGATGAGTTAGACATGTGCATTACATGCACCTCATAATTCATGCATCATGGTATGTACCTGGATGATTTCTCTGGAAGGCTATTAGGTACTTAAGTACCCGGTGTCCCAAGGACCATCCTGGATGCCCGCGCAATAGTGGAAGTCTACCTAGGGGTAGATGCCGGCCCTAGGATGGGTGATGCGGGTTGATGGAGTCCAACTCAAGCAAGTGGATGCATTTCCCACTTGATTTATGCATCATGCACACATAACATGTTTGCACACATTTTACATTGATGAGAATGGTTTGTGATGTTCCTAGTTTAATTATCATGTATATGAACTATGATGGGATTCACTCACTGGGCTTCCCAGCTGACGGATGTGGATTAAACATATACAAATGGAATGAATGTTGATCTCTCAGAAACAATACATGAGCAGGAAGCTGAACCAGTGGAAGAGTAGCAAAATAAATGACATTATTTAACGGAGGAAGAAGTGGTTGCTTTGAATCAAGATGTTTAGAACTTATCAATTGATAGTTGTTTCTATTTTTTTCCCTTTTATTTTCGGTTGATAACATTATAAGTCCAAAATGGGTGGACTGTAGAGATAGTTTTCAGGATTATTAAAGTAATTGGTTATTTGATGGTTGAATGATGTTTTTAGAACTTAGTGTGGATAATTGTGTGCCTCATCAACAGTTTGACACTTGAATAAAGTGCACTTGTGCACAAGTCATACACCAGAACCTAGGCTTGAGGGTGCACACTTTGTTTCCAAATTTCGGGGTTTGACATAAAATGACCTGGAAAAATAGATGGATTGCGTGAATTTCTCAAAAACATCACATGGGCCCTACTTTGATTCCCATCACAGGAACTTTCTGCGAAAGTCCGCGTCCCACCATGACTTAGCTAAAGTGGATGGTCCCGTAAGGGGCAATGTTGGGCCCTCCGCGATGTATATGTTTCATTGACACCGACTATCTATTTTGAATTTTAGGGCACGAGCCCAAAAAGTAGGTAGATTGAAGGCTTAAGTGGACCACATGAGAGGGAAAATTGGGGAAAGAAGTCCTATCGCTGGAAAATTCCTAGGGCCAACCATGATGTTTAATTGCCATCCAACCTATTCATAAGGTCAAATACACTTGGATGAAAGGAAAACATAAATATCATCTTAATTTAAAAGAACTTATTTGGCACGAAAGAAGATTTCAATCTCCACTGTTTCATGTGGTCCATTTGAGCCTTTGATCTGCCTCCTTTTTGGACTCATGTCCTAAAATGATCACTCAAAATGGATGGACAATGTCAATAGAACATATACATCATAGTGGGCCCCATAGAGGCCCTAACTGGACTGTCTGTCTCTAGCTAGGTCATGTTGGGGGTAGTACCAATCCACATCTGCCAAACCATGTCCGATATGATGCAGAGCAAAATGGGTTAGATTAGAAGCGGAAGTTCCCATAGGTGGAAGTTGTGTGGGGCACACCTTGATGTATGTGTAGTATATACATGCCATTTATCCACTTGCCATGATCATTTTAGGGCATGGGACCAAAAATGAAACAAATACAAATCTCAAATGGACCACACTACAGGAAATAGTGTTGATTGACCATAAAAAATGTTTTGTGGGACATAAATTTTTTGAATTAAACTAATAACTAGAAAGGTTTAAATCTACTCCTAAAGCTAGAATGACATGTTCCAAATAACCGATTTTGGTATAGTGACACTTAGAATTTTATTACGAAACAACCAAGTAAGGCCACTTAGACATACTATTTTTCTTTTCAATTTCGAAATGAGGATGCTTAATTGGCTGTTTTCAAGAATTGTGGCATGAAATTTTATAACATAAAATTGGATTTTAATCCTAAAACCCAAAATCTATTTTGGACTTGAAAACGGAAGGATTTCCCAAATGACAACATAGTAGTGTACCTGATCTATCATAGTCAAATTGTTTGGTGGATGTTGCCTACATATGGATGAACCAAAATCAGGCAATACAAACAAGGTCTAAATCAACCTTAATAGTGTTAATGGCTCTGAACAAACAAGGATTTAACTTTACAAATTTAAAATGATAAAAGCTAACTTTTGGCCTCGATTACTTAGCAATAGTGGCTAAAATACCAATCGTGGCTAAAAGCCAACTTTTAGCCTCAATTCCTTAGAAACTATGGCTAAAAGCTAATTGTTAGCCTTAGTTCCTTCGCAACCGTGACAACAAGTCGATTTTTAGTCTCTGTGACTTATCAGCAGTAGTTAGAAAGCCTACTTTTAGCCTCTGTTCCTTAGCAACAATGGCTAAAAGCTGACAAACAATAGTTAAAAAGCTTACTTTTAGTCTCAATTCCTTAGCAACAGTGGTTGAAAACTGACTTTAGCCTCGGTTCCGTAGCAACTATGGCTAAAAAGTTGACTTTTACTCTCGATACCTCAAAAATTGTGTCTAAATATGAACTTTTATTCTTAGTTCCTTAACAACCGGTGATAAAAAACAAACTTTAGCCTCAATTACTTAGCAGTCATGGCTAAAATTCTAACTTTTGGCCACTGTTACTGAGGAGCCGTGGCTAAAAATTGACTTTTACCCTTGGTTCCTCAGCAAATGAAGGCAAAAGTTAACTTTTAGCGTTGGCTCCTTAGCAACCATGATTAAAAACTGACTTTTAACTACAATTCCTTAACAATTGCAGTTACAAACTGACTTTTAACCTCAACAGTTTATGAACGGTGATTAAAATGTTGACTTTTAGCCTCGGTTCTTTAGCAACAATGGCTAAAAGTTGACCTTAGTCTCGATTCCTTTGTAACAGTAGCTAAGAGCTGACTTTTATCCTTGATTCCTTATAATCTGTGGCTAAAAGCGTACTTTTACTATCGATTCCTTATTAAGTGATGTTAAAAAGCTCATTTTTAATCTTGATTCCTTAGCAACCGAGGCTAAACTTTTAGCCTCAATTACTTAGCAACCATGGGTAAAAGCTTACTTTTACCCTCGGTTACATAGTAACTGTGGCTAAAAGCTAACTTTTACACTCAGTTCATTAGCAACTAATGCTAAAAAATGGACTTTTAGCCTCTGGTTGTAACCAGCTAAAATTGATTGTTAGCTTCTATTCCTTAGCAGCCGTGGCTAAAATTTGACTTTTACCCTCGATTCCATACCAACCGTGGCTAAAATCTGAATTTTTACCCTCGGTTCCTTAGCAATCGGGGCTAAATAGCACATTTAATTAGTCTCACTTTTTTGAACCATGGCAAAAGGCCTTTTATCTTATAGTGTCGATGAGTATTCCATATATTTTTCCAAATCATTTTAGGATATGAGATCAAAACTAAGGCAAATACAAGGCTTAAGTAGACCAAGTGGGATTTTTTTGGGGGGTTAGTACACACCCCACGTTGGTACACCCACCCCCACTATTAGTCATACCACAATGTTAGCCACCCCCACTTGGGAATCCATACGGAGACCTTAATGTTGAGGTCTTTAAAGTCAGGCCACTTTTAAAAAATTATTAGGAGCCAAAAAAGTTTTGAACAAGCTAATATTTGTGTTTTCCCTTCATGCAGGTGATCTCATGAAGGGGTTGGATGGAAATAAACATCACCATGGATCCTAGGATCCCTTCAAACATGGGGGTCATTATCACCACTACTTCCTTTGGTGGTCCACTTGGTCCTTGGATTTGCCTCCTTTTTGGGATCATGCCCTCGAATGGTCTTTCAAAATGAATGGATGGTGTGGACAAACCATATACATCACGGTGGGCTCCACAGAGACAGGACACAATCCACATCCTTTTCATTTGGCCACAAGATGCCGTTGGAAGCTAGAGGTGGGGCTACTGTGATGTTTGTGAGAAATCCACCTCATTCATCCGTTTTTCCAGCTCACATTAGGCCATGAGACTAAAAATGAAGTGGATCCAAACCTCAAGTTGGCCACATGACAGGAAATATAGTGGGGATTGAATATGAACAGTTGAAACATTCATGGGCAGCAAAAGTTTTGCATTAGTCCAATATTTTAGTCATTGTAACCTACAGAAAATTTTGAAACACGATAGTGGGAGCATGTGCCCAACTGCAAAAGGGTCACTTCTGTCCACTCAGCCAAAAGCACTTTCTTAAAGTCTCCATTATTTGATCTAAATGGGTCCCCTTATTTGGCCGATTCTTAGTTGAGGTACATTCTATTTCTCCGTGAAAACACTAGCACCACAGGAAGAGAGTCACGTAATCTATGAGACGCATTCCTGAAAAACTTTGTGTGTTTTATTCACGAAGGGCGGTCACAGACTTACAGCAGACGCGGGTTGGCTGGTGACTCGAACACCACCCAGCAAGCTGGTGTCAAAGCTCTGTGAGTCCCACCATACTTATATTTGTTTTATTCACACCATCGTTGTTGGTTTTTTTTTTTTTTTTTAATCGTTTGTTATTCTGCTCATTTTAAGACATGAGACCAAAAATGAAGCAAAGCTTAAGTGGACCACACCCTAGGAAACAATGGGAATTGAACATTTACCATAGGAAAATTTTTAGGGGCTGTGGAAGTTTTGGATCAAGCTGATATTTGTGTTTTCCATTCATTCAGCTCTTTATGTTCTTATGAGCATGTTGGATGACAAATAAACATCACTGTGGGCCTGAGGAAGAGTTCAACAGTGGACATCATTCCCCTCACTGTTTCCTGTGGTGTGGTCCTCTTGAGCTTTGTATCTGCCTCATTTTTGGTCTCATGCCTTAAAATGAGCTGGAAAAATGGACGGACAGCGTGGATAAAACAAATACATGGCGGTGGGCCCAGCGAGCTTTGACTCCAGCCAACCCGCGTCCGGTCACGACAAAAGGGGCGGGATTAGGTGTTACCCGAATAACACCTTATTGGGTGTTATCCTTACCATGGGGCCACCTTGATGATTTATTGTATATCCACGCTGTCCATCTGTTTCTACAGATTATTTTAAGATGTTGTCCCAAAAATTAAGCAGATCCATATCTCAGGTGGACCACACCATAGGAAACAGGGGTGATTGAGTGCCTTACCATTAAAATTTTCAAAGGGCACATAGTAAGGTTTTCATGATGTTTATCTGCCATCCAATCCGTTGATAATGTCACGAAGACATGGATGAAGGGAAAAATACAAAGATCAGCTTTATCCAAAACTTTTGTGGCCCATAAAAGGTTTTTAATGGTCATTTATCACTGTTCGTAATGGTATGGATCACCTGAGATTTGGATATTTTAAGGTTTGAGATCGCATCCTTAGATGAGATGAAAAAACAGATAGATAGCGTGGATCTACAACAAATACATCAAGGTAGGCCCCATAAGGTTAGGGTAATACCAACTAAAGTGTTTACTAGGTAACACTGATAATCCGCTCCCAAAACAAAGACTTGATGTGGGCTCATCCTTGGGTCTTACAGTTACAGGCAGCTGCCGTTCCACTCCTCTTACATTTGCAGCTCACACATGCCAATGTGTCAACCTAGTGTCAGATTCATGCCATTCATGGCACAACCATAGACGTGGCGAGATCGATCACCATCTCTCTCGCAAGATAACTAATCCGAAGCCCTGGAGCTTTCAGGAATCCTTAACTAGACTTCTTTCAATCCACAAGAGAAAACTCTCAAATTCACGAGAAAAGAAACCAAAAAAATCAAAAGTTTCATTCATCAAAGCAAAAGATGATCTCTAACAACAAATTAAACCAGCTATTTAAAGAGAAAACTAACCCTAGAAACCCTAGCTAAAAATGTAAGTAGAAAGAGTTCTAAGCAAACTATGAAAGAAAGCTGCAAAATAAAAAAATTTCGTGCAAATCTGCGGAGCTTCTCGTGCATCGCTGGGTGCCCGATGAAGGGTGGTCGGGTCACCGAAGTCCTCCAAAATAGAGTCTAGAGAGCAAAGTTGTGATTTAGATGAATTTTGAGCGCCCGATGAAGTGTTGTCTAGTGACCGACAATACCGACAACCCAGATCCGTCGGGAATCCGTTGGAAAGCCGTCGGGAATCCAAAACTTTTGACAGTTTTCTCTGAAAAGCTGACTGAGTTTCGAGCGATCGACCAGAGCTGTCGGGAAAGTCGGGTGCCCGAAAATTGTTGAATTTTTGAAAATTTTTCTGGATCTTTTTCTGGTCTATGTGCAATAGAAACGTGGTCGATCCTCTCCCTTCAACAATGGGTCCTCTCCCTACATCAGACTCCCCACTTGAAGAAAACTCGGCCTCAAGTTTCGTTTTGGGCTTGGATCACGAACCGCCTTCAATTTCATCGACGGAGGCATAGCAGCTTCTTTCTCTTGCGTCGCATAGGGTGCGCTGTTAACGCCCCGGATTTTTCAGATTATTTGAATTTTTTTCGAAATTTTAATTGATTTTATTTTAATTAATATATGAAGCATTTACCTTGTTTTGAAAATAATGGACTATCTGTAGGAGATCCAATGGGGGACCCTTTAAAAAAGTCGCTTAGAATAATCCCATAAATGCCATAGAAAGAACAAATTTTGAAAATCTTACAGTTTTCATCTAATTATGAAAATGCCATTAATTAAACTTAAGTTAAACCGCCGTTTTTAAGCATAATAGTTTCTAACGATCACTTTCACGCAAAACTTCGTGTACAATCTTTTGGTCATATTTTAGTTGTACACGTCGAATTTCAGCTCTCTGATCATCTTACAAATGCCCTAATTAGAATCTGGCCTATAGATAGCCCACTGGATCTCAGATTTGTCCCATTTTTTGTGTCATGGCCTAAAATTTCATGGTCTACCTGGTGGATGGACTGTATTTGTCACATGCATCATGGTGGGACCTGTGTACATCGCGTGCACAAGTCTTGCAGGATGAGGTAGCACCCAGTCTTCTTCTCCATTTTCCTTGTGGCGACAGCGGCTCTCGTTGCCGTCCGTGCACCCCACACGGTTCATCAGGTGGGTCCCGTATCCTCCATCCAATCTGTCCATCTTGGTCTCACCCCACTGTAGATACCCCACCTTCGGCTACATTGTTGGTAGAGGTAGCTGGATGAATGGAGGACCATACTCCCAAATCCCATGTCCAAAATCAGCCAAACTCACCCTTGTAAGCCCCAATCCATAGCCCAGCTCAAGCCTGAACCTAGTTAACTCGCTCCTAAACATCAGCCTGAAAAACCCCCCATAAGAAAAACCAGTAAAAAAATCTTTAAAAAGTCAAACTCACTGAGTCAACCCGCTGAGTCAAATCATTGAGTCAACCCGCTGAGTCAAACCGCCGAGTCAAATCACCGAGTCAACCCGCTGAGTCGACCCACCGAGTCAACTCATTGAGTTCCAAGCAGCAGCCCCAAAGCATGTCCGTACTACCCGCTGGATCTCGAGAAGCGTCCGTACGGGCGGCCCCCTGGGTGCCGCCCAAACTTATTTACGGGAACTGCCACTGCCCGCTGCTATAAATACCCCCCTCCCCTTCTCATTTCAACAAGCCTTTAGCCCAAGTGCGATCCAGTCGCTTTGAGTCCACTTCCATCCCTCTTTTAGCCCATTTTTCCACCAAGGAGAGCCCGAATGAGAAGGGCCTAGTCCTGGTCCAGCCCAGCTTGACTCTGGTCTAAGTCTCCCAAGCCATCCAAGTCTTGATCCAGCCACTCAAAGCCGACCCTTGCGACACCTCCGTCCATCTAGCTACTCTTTTACCAGCATCATCTCATTCGCATCTAGCATAAGTGCAACATTTACTTTTCTTCCAACCCCCCTGCTTCACTACAAGCACTTTGATTATTCAAACACACTGCATGCATTCTGCATAAAGAACCTGTCAGTTCGAGCATATGCTCTGGGCTTGCCTGTTAGTGGAACCTGCCCATCAGAAATTCTTACTGTTCAGACCTGCATTCATATACATATCACTACAAGCACTTTGATCATTCAAACACACAGCATGCATTCCACATAAAGCACCTATCAGTTCCAGCGTATGCTCTAAGCTTGCCTGTTAATGGAAACCTGCCCATCAGAAACTCTTACTGTTCAGACCTGCATTTATACATCATTTCATCTATGAGAATGTACGAGGATTAAATCAGACTTTCAAGTATTAGTTCGATTCTGTGAAGTAGAGACCGTACTTCGGTATGAGTAGTGTATGGGGTGCTTAACCTCTTCCCACCCTGTAACCGTGATCCCTTACCTCGAATCTTTGGCCGCAGATCAAAAGAAGTCATTTTAGAGGAAGAAATCTTTGGATTCCCTTATCTAACATTTCTACGGGGTCTAGCCGACTGTAGATCCGAAGTAACTGGCTAGTGGCGACTCTGGTCTTATATAAACTCATCTAAATACATCCAGCTTAACACGACAACCAAACAAAGCCCTCAAGAACGAGGCAAGCCAGTGGCACAAACGACGATTCGCAGGCACGCACCTCTTCTTCTTTTTCCGAAAGGAAAGGGAGAACGTCGTGGGAGCGCGGAATGGCGAGGGTCCACACCCACCCAAACCTGGCTGGCCCAAACCTCGCGTCCGTTAGATGACTGTTTAGCCCACTCCATTCCACCGTTCTTAACCAAGAAACTTAAGATCTTTCAACCCGCTGCGCATGGCCTCTTCAAACTTCATCCATAGCTTCGTGTGGACCCCACCTAGCATCTCAACGGCCTCATGCCCCATAAAACCCTCGTTGCAATCCATTTCCAACTCCAACTTCGGAGCCATTCCTTCCGCACCACGCAACCAGCTGACCTCAGCCTTTCACATTACAAAACCCTGCCGTTCGTCCACTCTCGCCTCTCTCGAGAACATAGAGAGAGAGAGAGAGAGAGAGAGAGAGAGAGAGAGAGAGAGAGAGAGCGTAGGAGGAGACCTATGATTTTCTCTGTTGCTGCTGCTGCTGTTGCTGGATTCTTTTCCAGAAGAAGAAGAAGAAGAAGAAGGGAAGAAAGAGAAGTAGAAGAAGAAAGGAAAGAAGAGAGAGAAGGAGAAGAAAGTGAGTCAAATCAAGTCGACTCGGTTGGGTTCCTGCATTGAGCTGTTATTGGTGGAGGTAAGGCCCATCCAACCATGGTTTTTGTTTCCTAAATGTAGTCCAACCCTAACCCTAGGTAGGATTCTAAACCTAGATAATTGTAGTGCTGAGAACTTATCAAGTTACATCCTAATTTCATGCTTTTCATTAAACGTTATAGGATGTGGACCTAAGGAAAATCACACGGCTCTAGCAACGTCTCAAATCATCCAACTTCAATAGGTGGGGATTTCCTTTAAGCCTACCTATGATAATATGAAGTTGTATGTTGATTTTATGCTTAGAAACTAAGGTTTTTGTTACGTGATTTCTTGAAATCGTGCTTGTTGAAATCTTTCCATGTAAATATGATTTGTATGGTGTTCCTTGTGCTATATACTGAATTTTGATTTATGAACTATGCTTAAGTGGTCGGAAAATGAATGCTGATGATGTACATGCTTATGTGGAGACTATGCTTGATTTATGTTGTCACATGCTTATGATGATTGATGTATTTTTTACTATGGGATATTATACATGGATGTTAAGTTAATGAACACCCCTTAACCCTATACTCATGTAACCGTTTGTTGTAAAGAGATGAAATTGAAGCGGCTTGAAGATGGATTATGTTTATTGTTTTTGTAGAGTAGATTTATTTTCATGTAACTTGTAATAAACCTCTCATGGAGACTAGAAAGGAGAATATTATGTAATTTGTATGATTTAAGGACATTATGTTGATAATGTAGAGTAGAAAAACTTCGAATAAGAACCTTGAATTCCGTCATTTTACTATGAATGCCATGAATGTGGGAAATAAAGATGAATGTGTGGTAATATATCCTTAGCACATTCCAGTTAACACCTGAAAACTCGGCCCATTGTGTTGTCCATGAGAGCTGAAATTTCGGGGCGTTACATGAGCACCCTTCTTTATTCTACCTAGAGTTCTTTTCCACGCTGTGCACAATAAGGAGATATTGCCTCTTAACCCTAGCTGTTTTGTGGACCTCAACCGAAATTGTAGGGGTGAGGACAATCTTTCTCCCATTTTTAGTAAACAAGATGATGTTGTTGCTTCCTCGATGAGTGGTGTCTCGATCAAACTGCAATAGCCGCCCAAGTATCATGTGACAGGCGTCCATGTCTATGATGTCACATAATATTTGGTCCCTATAAGATTTTTTGATAGAAAAGGATACAAGGCATTGGGCCGTTACCATTGTCATGCTGTCCTTTTGAATCTAACCAATCGTGTATGAAGAGGGATGCAGTGTAGTCTCCAATTTCAGCTTCTCCACCATCATCCATGACACGATGTTCTCACAACTTCCGCCATCAATAATTACATCACAAACCCTTCTGTTTGCCATGCACCTAGTATGAAAAAGGTTGTGCCATTGGGATTCGGCTCCCATCTCTGGCACGTACATCTATCTCTGCACCACTAGGGACATTCCCTGATCTCCTAGGATCCATTCGGCTTCTACTTCTTTGTGCTCAACGTATTCAGCTCTGTTATTTTTTGGATCATCCTGCGTTTCTTCTGCAGCGATGGCTACATTAGCCACGGACCATTGCGGACATGTCTTTGATAACTGGCAAGGTTATCCACATCGAAAATAATAGTTCTGCCTCGGTCGAGCATAAGGATTTGGTATCCTTCTTGGAGCTGGAGCAGTCGTCGCGGTATGTTGGGGCCTTGATTGGATGTTTTTCGAACCTCGACTCGTAGATGTAAAGGGGGAGGATGTGCCTCAACAGGTGCTTTCCCATCGGTCTGGGATGTGCCTTGTGAAGGATCTACCATGGGGTCTTGCGTTGTAAAGTGAGATCGTGTAAGGGCCATTGCAGGTTGCGTCTTCGCCCTAGTAGCCAATTGGACGGCCTCCTCCATCGTCCAAATCGGAATCCTTTCAACCCGATCTTAAATTGCAAGCTGCAACTCGTCGATGAACCGTGCCACTTGCTGCAATTCAGATTCCGCCATGTCGTTCTGCGTTCCTAAATGCCGGAACTCCTCCAAATGCTCAGCTACTGATCAATTTCCTTGCCGACAGTTTTGATATTATTGAAATACAATTTACTTGTAGTCAGGGAGGAATCAGATCCACAGAAGATGTTTCATCTGAGGCCATGATCGGATGGGTGCCTTGCTCTGTCGAGCGTGGGAAATCTGAAGTTGTTCCCACCATGCTGACGCACCAAATTTTAACTTGTAAGCGACCAACTTCACTTGCTTTTCTTTTGGCACATTCATATAATCAAAGTACCGCTCTACCTCAGCTAACCAATCAAGAAACTCCTCTATACATAATAGACCATTAAAATTGAGAAGCTCAGCTTTACCTCATTAGTATCTTTCAGTGCGATCTGCACGCACATCTCTGTGTGCAGGTTGTCGGGCAACGATGCCCCTGACATCGTCGTCGCTGAAATTTGGATCTTCTAGGATAGCGCGATGATTCGCCGCAGGTAGCGCTCTACGAGCAACGGCGTTGCGCTGCATAGTGATAACAGGAGGATGGATGTTGCCTTGAACTTGGGGCAAGACTAATGCCCCTGCGATCAGGTTGAGAGTTTCCTGTAGCCCTTACATGGACAACTGATTCGCCTATTGGAGAACATCTATTTTCTCCGCAAGATATTGAAATCCTTAAGCAACGTCAGAGGGGTTGTTGTCGCGACCGTCTTTAGTTGTCATCAGATCGAAGGGGTTTCCTCTTTCTGATACCAATTTGGTGCAGGCGTAGACGTAATGAGATCGATCACTGTCTCTCTCACAAGATAACTACTCTGAATCCATGGAGCCTCCGGGAATCCTCAACCGGACTTCCTTGAATCCACAAGAGAAAGCTCTCGAATCCACCAGAAAAGAGACCAAAAATTCTGGATTTTCATTAATCAAAGCAAAAGATGATCTCTAACAACATATTAAACCACTTAAACTAAGAAGGAAATCTGCAAAATCGATAATTTCCACTCAAATCTACGGAACTTCTTGTGCGTCGTCAGGTGCCCGATGAAGGGTGGTCGGGTGACCAAAGTCCTCTAAAATAGCCCGACGAGCAAAGTTGTGATTCAGATGAATTTTGGGTGCTCGATGAAGTGTAGTTGAGTGAACAACATTACCGACGGCCCAGATCCATCAGAAAGCCACTGAGAATCCAAAACTTGAAGAACTTTCAGTAGTTTTCCTTGAAAATCTGGCTGAGATTCGGGCAACCGACCAGAGCCATCGGGCTTTTTGTCGGGCGACCGTATGGAAAGTCGGGGTGCCTGAAAATTGTTGAATTTCTGAAATTTTTTAGATCTTTTTCCTATCCATGTGCGATAGAAATGTGGCCGATCCTCGCCCTTCAATAGGAGGTCCTCTCCCTACATTAGTTCATCACATGAATCCATTGTTCCTTTGCTCTAACTTAAAAGCAAGCTAGTCTCGTCTGCTCACCAAGTGGACCATGCATGCAGAAACCAAATAGACAAGCAGGGGGAACTTACTAATGGTCCACATTCAACAGAGGTGTGGCACGTACATTTGTTTCATCAACCATCTTGATGCTTGACTTGAAAACTCAGCAGAGATGGATATAACTATAGGTGGGCAACGATCCAATCCGAGTCAAACATGGACCAGATCAGATCGTTCGGCTGCTTGAGTGGGTGTGTTCGAACAAAAATTCGAATAGGGTGGCTCTTTTCAAACTCGGCTTGGTCTGTCCTAGCTATGGATTTCTGACAATTTTGACGAGTTCGAACAAATTAGAACAATTTCGCTTTTTTCGCTTGAAAATATTTTTTCTATTACTGAATAGTGAATCCCTGTTCACTTCCCCAAGTGTAGGGGTGCGATGTAGTAATAATTCGGAAAGACCAAGTATCGTTCCCACAGAGATTTATGTATGGGTATTCTTAGAATTTATCTAAAAGAACTTATAATTAAGATCGCATTAAGAACTAAATCTAAATAATGGAGAATTGGGTTTAAACAGTGAATGTGTATGAATAATAATTTAAAAGGTACTAGAGCGCCAAGGATCCACTTTTGATAGTTTTTAATGCATCAACACAACTAAGTCTCTCACAACGCAATCGGAATCGAATTCATATCTTTATCCGATCAGAATATGGAGTGGTTTAATCAACACTTATTCAAAAAAGTTGCTTATTCATTGATTCGATTCCTATAACAATGCTCAGGCCTTGGGCACACTCATTGGATAGGCCAAGCCTCTTTCCAATCTAGTTAAGATTCACAACTATAACTTTCATTAAATCCTGTCACTAGACTTGATTACAACCATCAAGAGATCAAAGTAAAACTGAACTAGTACTTGATTCAAACTCATATTAAACTAAATCCTTCAATTAAAACATGAAAAGGAAACCTAGGATGCATCAATCCATCAAAAACAAATCAAAAGCTTCACCTCTTAGCCCTAGCTAAGAGGTTTTAGTTCATCTCAAACAGCCTTAAACTAGAAGCCTCAAAAACTATAAAAACAACTAAAACTAGAAGAAAAACTAGGAAAACTTGAAGTAGAATCCATCTCCTAAGCCTCCTTGATGATCCCCACGTCCTAGCATGCCTAGGTATGAAGAGAAGAGGTCCTTTTATAGGTTTCAGACTCCAATTGTGAAGAAACCTTCGAGAAATCCCGCAAAAATAGCGCTTTGCGTAGCAAATTTTGGAGCTTGTAAAACAAGCTCTATTACGTTGTCGACTGGTCAGACAACCGGTCTGAGTCGATGGACGAATGGTCGTAAAACGTCTAAAACAGTCCAGCAAGCTTTGGAATTTTCACCCTTTCTCTGTTGAGTGTTCGATCGGTCTGACGACCTGTCTGAGTAACTGTCGACCGGTCGTTCTTGGTCCAGTGAGTTTGGGCAGCAAGGGGAGGTCTCTGTTGAATCACCGATCGGTCGGACAACCGGTTGTGTGCCTTGGCCGACCGGTTTGACGACTGGTCTTCAGTGCGCTTTGTTGCACTTCTTCCTTCTTTCTTCCTTTTCTCCCTTGCTTCTTTCTTCAATCCTTTTGCACTTGGTTCCTTGATCTTTAATGTATGTAAAGTGCTCTTTTTAGCCTTGAATCAGTGAAATCTCCATCTCGTTCTTATAATCACAAATCAAACATTAGAGTAGTCTTTTAAACATGCAAACCATGCATAATATGTGATGAATTGAGGTTAGAATATGCACAATTCAGAGCTCAACAATACTGATTTGTTTACATATTACATATTACAAATGAAAAATCATAAGGTTTAACTAACTAAATAAAAAATCATTACATAGAAAGTTAACATTCCCACTGTTTCTGTGGTGTGGTCCACTCAAGCCTTCGATCCACTTCATTTTTTGGATAATGCTATAAATGATCTTTAAAAAATGGACGGACGACTTGGATAAGCAAATATATCACAGTGGGCCCCACAGAGCATTGACAGGACCGTTCATCTCTAGATAGGTCCTGGTGGGGGTAGACTGGTAGTACCCAATCTGCGGACGCGAGTTGGTTGGTGATGCGAACACCAGCAAGCAAGCTGGTGTCAAAGCTCTATGGGTCCCACCATAATGTATTTGTTTATCTACTTTGTTCATCCATTTGTACAACTCATTTTGAGGCATTAAACAAAAAAAATGAGGTAGATACAAAGCTCAAGTAGACCATGCCACAAGAAACAGTGAGGAGAATAATGTCCACCATTGAAACCTTCCTAGGTCCCACAGTCATGTTTATTCGAATAGGGATGTGATTGAAACCAACTCAATTTTTTTTTTTTTCGAATAGACCTTGTGTGCTCGAACAAAATTCGAACACGAAGACTTTCTGTTCGGACAAAATTTTACCGAGTTGATCCGAGTCAATCCAAACGATCAACCTCGGTTGGTGTCCAGCTCTAGATATAACACAGACATCAGTGGCCCCATGGAGCTTAGGATTACAGGGAATTATGTAACCTCAGTCAAGATGCTAACGTCCCTCAACTATCCTCGTAACCCCAAACTCTGTGGGGTCTGTCCATCCGTTTCACCTCACCTTAGGAGATAACCCAAATATGAGGAAGACCCAAATCGCAAGTGGGCCACATTACAAGGAATAGCGGAGATGGAAACACCCATCACTGAAGCCTTCTTGCAGCGTGCCATCACCAAGAAAGTTTCAACTGTAGTATTTAATCCACACTGTTTCTTGTAGTTTGCTTCACGTGAGTTTTGGATCTTTCTTATGTTTGGGCTCATTTCCTAAAATGGGCCAGTGAAATGGATGGATGGAGTTGATTTGACCTAAACATGAAGGTGGGTTCCACACAGTTTGGGGAACCCTGTGTCACCAAGTAAGTCACATCTAGAGAGGACACCTGCTAAAAATCTCGACTTCTAAATTATCCTTCTTTGATGGCTGCCGTAAAATTTGGGCGTGAGTGGACGTGAATTGCCTGCCAACCCTGCCTACATGAAGTTCCAGTAGGTGGTAGCTAGCTATATGGAGCCTGCCATGGCATCCGAGTGACATCTACTCTATCCTTCAGCTTTGGCTAACTTATGTCATGACATCAGTCTAAAAATGATGCAGATACAAAACTTGAGTGGAGTACGCCAGAAACAGATGGTTGAAATTAATTTCACCATTGAAACCTTCTTGGGGACATAAGTTTTGGGTTTTCGGTTCATCCCAATGGAAATGCTTACTAGTGGATTTTATAGCATAGAAACTTCACACTAAGGCCCTTGAAAGGTTTCAACGGTTAGCATTTTCATTACCAATGTTTCCTATCGTGTGGCCCACTTGAGTTTTAGATCTGCCTTGTTGGGCTTATATATATCCTAAAGTGATCCAGCAAAATTGATGCATGGAGTAGGTTTCTCACAAACACCAAGGTGTGCACAGGAAAATGATATACAAAGCTAATTGTCCACAATCTAATATGGGGTTACAAATCCCTTCAAAACCTAATCTCTGTGAGGCCCACTATGATGTATGTGTTATATCCACTCCACTTATCCACTGTGCTTGCCTATTTTAGGATGTGATTTTAAAAATCAGACATTCAAATCTCAAATGGAGCATACAATAATAGTGGAATCTCAGGAACAGGTAAACATCAGGTGGGCCTCATGAAAGTTCTAACGTCCCCACTATTTCCTATGGTGTGCACTACAAGAAATATGACCTTTACCCAGGAAATATTTACCAAGGAAATGAATTTCCTAGGTAATAATACACTTTTACCGACGAAAGTAGAATTTCCTAGGTAAATATTGCTCCGCTTTTTACCAAGGGAAATTTTCCTTGGTAAAAGTAACAAATATCGACGAAATTTAAATTTTGTGGGTAAATAGATGATTATTTCGTGGCTAAAAATATGAAGATTTTTAAAATTTTTGATTAATTTTACCGAGGAAATAATTCCTAAGTAAAAGCTCACAATTACCTAGGAAATTATTATTTTGTTGGTAATTGTCACTTTTACCGATGAAATATTTCTTAGGTAAAAGGTCCCTTTTGCCAAGGAAAACATTCCTCGGTAAAAGTGATAATTCCCACGAAAATACTAATTTCCTCTGTAATTGTAAGCTTTTATCTAAGAATTGTTTTCTCAAGTAAAATATTATAAGAAATTTCCTATTTACCAACGAATCATCAAGGTGGGCCCCATAATAGGGGTAACACCCACTAAGTTGTTACCTTGATGACACCTAATTGCTCCATTAAGGCGAAGCACATCATAAGAAATAATGGTAATTTATTGCTCATATTAAAAAAATCCAAAATGCACATAAAGTTTTACTAATGTTTATTTACAATCGAATCGGTTGATAATGTCCAAAAAATCTAGATGAAAGGTAAATATAAATATTAGCTTAATTGAAAACATATGTGACCCGCGAACGGTTTTATGACCATTCATTATTGCTTTTAGTGGTATGTTGCACCTAAGATTTGGATATTTCTAAGGTTTAGTATTATGTTCTAAAATGATATTAAAGAATCGATGGATGGGATGGATATTAATAAAATACATCAACATAGGCCTCACACAGTTATGATAACAGATGCGAATTGGCTATTGACCCTCTACTAACTAAATGGCTAGTGGTCGGTGGTTTGTGGTCCCACCATGATCTATGTATTTCATCCACATTGTCTATACATCTTTCAAGATCATTTTATGGTATGAGTTTAGAATTAAGGTAGATCGAAATCTCAAGTGGACCACATCACAAGAAACAGTGTTAATTGAACTTCAACCATTAAAAGCTTTCAGGGGCCATGGAAGTTTTCGATCAAGCTGATATTTGTTTATTCCCTACCCAGATATGTGTCACCTAATCAATAGGTTGGATGTGAAATAAACATTACAGCGGACCATATGAGGTTTTTAAGAGTGGACATTCAATCACTAATGTTTTCTCATGGTGTGGTCCACCTGTAGATCTGCCTCATTTTTGGAATCACGCCTAAAATGAATTTTAATAAATTAATGGATGACATGGACGAAACAAATACATCATAGTGGGGCCCACAGGAAAGTTTCAATGGTAGGCATTAAAGTGGACCCACCTCAATGTATCCACGCAGTCCATCCATTTTTCCATCATCATGCAGTGGTTATTCTCTTCCTGTTCCCTTCTAGCTCCACGTGAGTCTCACGTGCTATGGCCCTGCAGTGTCCATGAATTCAAACATTGAAAGGCTTCATCTGCCCATGATTCATGCTGTCCAATGGACTGAGGACATTCGTACCATTGCAGATCTAGTGGGGCCCACACGTTCATGTTAGGTGGGGAAAATGCCTCGAAACAAATACGACTTACACGTGTGTGGCCTGCCTGATGAATGGGCTAGCTGGGTTCTTTTGGGGCAGGGCATCTTCGAGGTGTGCCCATATGCCATGGGCCCCATGTCTCTGATATCTTCATCCATGTCTTTGTAACCTCATCAACAGGTTGGATGACAAATAAACACCACTGTGGGGCTTAGGAACGTTTCAACGGTGGATGTCACTATCCCCACTGTTTCCTTTTGTGTGGTCCACTTGAGCTTTGGATATGCTTCAATTTTACGATCATGTCCTAAGATGATCTGATAAAATGGATGGACGCGTGGATGAGACACGTACATCACATCGGGCCCCACAGAGTTTCCACACATAATCCGGTCCGATGCCCTCTCTCTCTCTCTCTCTCTCTCTCTCAAAATCGTCCAACGCTCTATCAGATCACCTACAGAGCCAATGCCCTCTCTCTCTCTCTCAACAAAAGAAACCCTAAAATTTCCCTTTCAAGCTCCACATGCATTTCCTATTCCGCTCAAAATCCTCGGTTTTGAAATCTTCTCGCTCAAAATCAGCAATCTACCTCGATTCCAACACAATCTCCCTGCGTTTCCACCTCCGATCGTTTGGAAAATGCTAGAATTTGAAGAGATTCGGCTTGATTTCGATGGGAAGAGGGAAAATCGACAAGATCGACGGATTCTCATCCTCTAAAGGTAGAGCGTGAGCGTTTTGAGCTTTGGTTGTCTGAAAACCCTAGGTCTTGAATTAACACAATCTCAAATTCCTGCATGAGTATGTGAGGTATTATGAGACAGTTCTTATGTACTATTTTTTTCCCCCACTAAGCTACGCCTCCCTCTCTGTGCATCGGAGTAAGAGTTCCCTGGATTATTGAATCCTTCTTCTTCCTCTTTTATAGATATCGATCTCACAAGGAGATCGAGAGATCTGGTGAGGAAGGAATGGCGAGGAAGAAGATCAGAGAGTTAGATTCGAAGCGACTGTTGAAGGAGCATCTAAAAAGGCTTGCAAGGATTGGACTGGAGATCTGCTTTTCTCAGGTAATTTCCTAATCCGATCTACTTTCTTGATCTTTCAGGTTTTTTCTTACTTCTTTTTTTTTTTGGTGTTTAAATTTCTGATTTTTCTTACTACCATTTGGGTTTTCTGAATAGAACATTGTGACTTGCATAGTAGTCTATTTCAGGCCTTATCTTGCTAGTAAATTGCAACTCAGTTCTGTTGTGTATCTGAACTCACCCTGATTTATTAATTCTTTCTCATTGAATTCCTAACTCCTAACTAATGTTTACTAATGGTCTGTTCTCGAACTTGAAATACAGACATATCGCTTCTGTTGCTGCAGGAAACCATGGGATTCCAGTCATTGTTGTTGGGCATCGTTTTGGGAATGCAAGAGGCATGGCTCCTCGTGCACAGTAATTGATTAAACTCTAGTTTAGACTATTAATGTGTTTGTAGTAGCAAAGTGGATATGTTTATGTGGTCTCTAGAAATTTTTATGTACTTTTTTTTTTTTCGGTCAATCTGTTTTAGCATTGCTGTTTACAAGGCATTGTACAATAGCTTCGGAGGCTTTGCTACAGATGTAGGTGCCTTCTTTGGAATGCATTGTCTAAATCAATTTTAATACCCAAAATTAGCATATGTGACATTTGATGTAAGATGGTGCTCTTTCCATTTTAGGAATCGATGTGTTATGATCAACTTTGAGATGTGGTAGCCAAACAGAGACTTGGTTGGGAGCACTTATAGGAAGTGGGTGTCAATCATGTGTGGTGATTGATTAGTTCAAATTGATATGCACTATCTGTACTTATTTTTTTCATAAGAGATAGTATCACTATGACAATCATCTATTCCCAGTGGAGTTTCTGTATCTGGGTTTAGGCATACATGATGTCAGATTACTCAAGTACTACATCTTCATTTCAGTAGATTATTATTTTTCGTTTGGTGTTGATTACATACTTATTAGCTTTTAGTTGCATACTTATTTTCCTTTTGCGTCGATTCCTTTTCTTATCAGTAGATTATTATTTTTCCTTTGGCATTGCTTACATACTACATCCATTCATAGGAGGTGGTGATTCTGTTGCAGCAAAGCATTGGCTACAGTTATTGTCCTTGAGACATGCCTTGGGCTTCAAGTATTGGCTACGTATCCAACAGTTATCGTCCTAACGTTTCTAGTAGAAACACATTTGGCTTTATTCTAGCATCTCTCATTTACTGCCCATTGCAGATGGAACATCCCACGATCTCAACTATTGATTCTTTTTGTTGAATTTGAATGGCTGACCAATTTACTTTTCAACGTCCATATGATGGCCACTAGCTGGACGGGAATATGATCCATCAAGAGCCATTAATGTGAGTTGTTGCTTTTTGTTTCTCAGCCATTACTTTTTGGGCCATTTATTAAAGGTTTAGGATTGTCTTTGTTGGCAATGTAAACTCATTTTGTTCAAGAGAGCTAAGTTTAGAAGAAAGATATGCTAAAGTAGAATATTGGAATTTAAATAAATTCGGAGATGTGCTAAAAGTGATTATTGTGATTGTGCTAAAAGTTGGAGATTTCACTCCCACTGGAATAGGGGAACCACCATTAGCAAAAGTAGTCTCTTGTGTATATACCCAACTTAAAACATGCTCCATTGTCTTTGCATGAAAATAATTTAAAAGAAATTGAAGGTGGAGTTGTCTTAGAAAGCCAGGTAATTTCATAGTCCTACACCATACCTATGGGATCTCTGTCTAACCATGCATTAATTAGCCTAAGCAAGGTACTAGATTTCAGTACCTTGCTTTAGATATCCTTAGGTATGCATAAAATTTACAAACAATCTTTAACTGACAGAAGCAAATTCATCCTTTCTACATATATTGTAATAACCTGATTTTTCTTCTTCTTCTTTTTCTTCTCTTTTTTCTTGCAGTTCATATCACACCAGGGTCACTAGCCAAGAGCCTTCACAGCCTTAACTTATCAAGGAACAAGATCTCCGCGCAATAGGAGCTTTACTTGACTTCTTTCCCAACAAGTGCTAGCTGGATCCAAGAGTTACTCAAACTTCCTATGCAGCTCCGTAACATACATATTTCATTGCTTCAAAAGACTACTCAGTCCGGATCTCTAGTTGACTTACACCACCCTTTCACACCATTTCCCGATGAGATGGCTCTATTAAACCTTGATCAAATATATATCAATGAGGAAGACAGCCATGGTGGAGTAAGACTAACAGGGCAGACAAAGCTTGCAAAGAGCAACCCATGCCAAACTGGTCCTAAGATTCAGACAGTTTTCCTCCCATTCAGTTTGATTGTCACGACTTGCAGAGGCCAACTGCCCATCAAACACCTGTGGAACCCAACCGTAATGCATCAGGCTTTATGACTGTCACTTCATGTCTCCTGTTTGTCTGTTCGGGCCTACCAATGGCCCTATTGTCGGTAATTGTAGCATAGGTGGGCATCTGTTGCGCTCATACCAACTTATGGCCACTTCCAAGATACACTGATTAGGCTAGGTAATTGTTTCTAAGAATGTGGTTAGTTTCTGATGTTTTCCCATTATGTGGTGGTAGTTGTTTGGAGGACCGCTTCTGCCCTCTTGAAATGCTCCATGTGATAAAATGGTGTTAATAATACCTTCCAAAACGAAAAAAAAAATGGTGTTAATGATAAAAGAAGGCCTTGCACTCCTAAACGTTCAAGCCACCCTTTCCCCCTCACCACCTTAAGCTGAAGTCCTTTAAGATCTTCCTCTCATCTCTGATTAGGAGTGCAACACGGGCTTGGGTCGGGTTGACGGTCAACCTCAGCCTGATCCAGCTTCGAGTAAACCCAACCCACAGGCCAACCCAGCCAGAATTCCACCCTGAAGCACCAATCCAATTTCCTTTATACTCAACCCTAAACAGAACCAATCTCATGCTACCCGGACCTGAACTGACCCACATACATGCAATTATTCCCAACTTGATCTAACCAAACAGCCATCTAGAAGACTTTGGATCAAATTTGCATTTGCCTGGATGGATATTTTGGCATGAATTTTTGGAGTGCTGAAAAAGAATTCATGCATGGATTTTTTTCCTTTACCATCAATGAAGTGCTTTAATAGTCGCTTTGTTGCAGGATAAAACTAAGTTCTTACAAAACAAGTTAGACAATGGTCCAAATCGAGCCAGAAAAATCAGCTGGTTCAGGCAATCTTAGCATCAGAGGCATGGATCTGCTTGGAAACAAGGGCAGACTTGGGATCTCTAGACTGGGAGCTTGTTGACACATGAACCATACATATGTATTATGCTAAAATGCAAATCCCAAGTTCGTGAGCGTGAAATGCAAATCGACTTCAGACGAGAAATGTTTTAGCGGCCACTCCATTGATGTCTTTCGGTTGGTTTGGGAGAATCTACACACCTTATATCCTTACGCATTAAGAAGGTAGGCTTATTGATATGGTTTTGAATGTTTGTAAAATAATCCTTCTTTTTTTTCTTTTTCTTTTTTTCATTCTTGGGCTGAATCTTGTGGTGTTTGTAGGTTGGACGCAGAAGATCTGTCCAAGACAATGATAGTTCAAAGCTGTCTTCACCTAACTAGATATATTCACCCAATAGAAGAAAGGTAAAAAATCAACAACTTACAGTAGCAAGAAACATTACAAATTTAACCTTCTGGATTTTGGTTTGAATTGCTAACATTTCAACTGAAATATAGGAATTTGAATGCGCGAACTATTAATGAGTGAACTGCATATTTTATTTATAAGTTATTAATTACTAATATTTTATTTTGCAGATTGTTTGTTGGCGATAACGGGGATGTTTGTGCTGATTGATTTTTTTTTTTTTTTTTTGTATTGGTTGTATGTACTAGCGGGATTGACATTTCGATTTTATTCAAAACATTATTACAGTTGAATGGTCATTTTGATTGGTATACGATTGAATGTTCAATTAGGTGATTGGGATATTGAATATTGAATGGTAGGGATATTGGATGTTCCAAAGAAATATTACGTTTACAATGAAGAGGTAATTCTAATGCCTTTTCCAAGGAAATGTTCTACTACCTTTTCCTTGGTCATAGCTTTTCCCAAGGAAAGTTTTCCTCGGTATTAGTCGCATAATTACCAACGAATTAAAAATAGCCACGAAATTGTTGACTTTTACCAAGGAAATTTTTTGTTGGAAATAGTCAACTATTTACCGACTAAAAATTAAATTTCATCCGTAAATGTTTTTCCCCAGGGTGATGTTTCGATGAAAACCGCGACGAGCATTTTCATTAGTAATAACTTTTACCCAGGAAATTATGACATTTAGCCAGGAAAAATTTCCTTGGTGAATGTCATATTTCTTGTAGTGGTGGCCCACTTGAGTTTTTCAATCTTCATGGTTTTTAAGATTGTGCCCTAACATGGGCTGGCACATGTGGGCCCACAAAGCTTAAGGTTACATGGGATTCCTACTGGCAAGTCCCATCTCTCATATTCTATGAAGTGGGGCCAGGATTGGATGATTTTGGACACAAAATCTACCTTTGTAGTCGTCTCCTTATTTGTTTTTAATTTAATGAGAGCATCAATATTTTGGGTGAAGTCCGTTGGCTGAGATCTACTTTTAGAGTCAAGTCTCCTTCTTTGCTCAGGTGTGGGCCTGGACCAAATTACTTTTAGAGTCAAGTCTCCTCCATTGCTCAGGTGTGGGCCTAGGACCAAATTACTTTTAGAGTCAAGTCTCCACCTTTGCTCAGGTGTGGGCCTGGACCAGATTACTTTTAAAGTCAAGTATCCCCTTTAGCTAAAAACATCGAGATTCCAAGGAGCGGGCCCATGACGAGATGAGTTTGGTGGACCCAGATTGTACTTTTAAAGTCGAGTCTCCTCTTTTTGTTAAAAAGCATGGGGACTCCATAGAGTGGGGGCCTGGGACTGGTTATGGGCCTAGATTTTTTATTGGTTTGTTTGGGCTTATCAGTCCAAAGTTTTATTTTGCACGCAGGCTTAAGTGGAACAATAAATTAGGGGCCAGAAATGGATCTTTGACTCTGGTTGGACCATGGGCCAGCTGGCAAGTCCTTCTCTAACTTGGGCTCGAGTATAATTAGTGGGTTGTGCTTCGGTTTCAGCCTTGAAACAAGGCCTGTTAAAGTAAATGAGGCAGGCTATGGCTGACTCAATTTCGTTTCAAACTCCTCCTAGCATGCAGGTATTAAAACAAAGTTTCAAATCCAAAATCTCACAAAAGCTACTAACGGGATCGAAATAAGAGCCATTAAGTAAATGAGTCAAAGGACGTTGCTCAGGCCTTATAATTTATTGACGGGTGGGACCATGTATCAATATCCCTTGGCCCAAAAATAGGACCTTTCACTCATGAGGTGGTCATAGACATGAGAAAAAACAGATTATCATAATAACATGACCAACATCCTATATTCGACGTAACGCACTTCATGAGTGGTGCAGCTCAAAACTCTTGAGGGAGGACATGCTAACAGTGGACACAGCTCATGAATGGTATAAGTCTTGCATGCATGGCCATAGATTGATGTGAGTCCTATCAATCTCCACTTCAATCTCTTGCGCAAATTGCTTTGGAACACACATTCAAGCAAGGCTAATCTTTCAGTAATCCAAACAGTTCACCTGTTGGAACAAATTGAATGTGTGTAAAAAAAAAAAAAAAAACACTCTGGTGACACGTGTATTATCCAAGTTATCTATGTGTTGACAGGAAAGTGTCATGCAATATTGGACGCCCCCTTGAGTTAATTAAATCTCCCGTAACCTAAGTTTTATGCGGCCACCATGATGTGTGTGTTATATCAGCTCCTTCCATTAGTTGAGCTAGCCCATGTTAGCACATGATGTCAAAAGTCACGCGAATCCAAAACTTAATTAGGCCACACACACACACACACACACAAAGGATTGGACATACACCATTGGAACATTCCCGAGAGCAACAGGAGTTTTTTTTATCAGTTTGATATTTATTTACTTTTTTCTTCACTTTCATCTAATAAAAATTTGTTGGGTGCGTTACACAAAACTTTAGGATCTCGCCCCCCAAACTACGTGAATTATGTGATATGATAATGCAATAAATAAGATCAAACTATCAACCACACGACACAAGAGATTTTTACGTGGAAAACCCTCAAAGAGGTAAAAACCACGAGTCCTCGTCCAGAAAACAATCCACTATGAAGCAAACTGTTTACACCTTCGATTTCAAATATAACCCACTTGGATCTAATATTCTTCACTTACATAGGAGTGGATAAATAATAAAAGGACTAGAAACTGAGAGATCTCACCGAGCACGAGGACGTAGAAGAACCTGAGATGTCGACTGTATTGTGATCTTTTCTTCTCCAATATTTTAAATAAAACTCAGTAGTGTGGTTACATAACCTGATAGAATCCTCGTCTGTGCCTCTCTCTCTCTCTCTCTCTCTCTCTCTCTCTCTCTCCCTCCTCTTTTTTAAGAGAACAAAATCGGAGGGCGAAGCTCCCATTACCCCATGCAAACATTCCCCAACACCACCTTATCGAGGAAGATAGCCCCTCTAACTTCTTGCAAGAGGTCAGACAACCTATGAAAAATTCTGACCACTTGGGATCCACTCCCCCATCTTTGCCAAAAAGTCTGCCACCACATTTGCCTCCCTCACTACATGCCTCACTTTAACTTCTGCCTTATGTAGAAGAAAATGGAGGCAGGCGCTCTAGTACCACAGCTTCCTTAAATCGGATAGCCCCTTGTTCACCATCTCAACTATCGCTTTTGAATCATTTTCCACGATGATTCTGTGGAAACCACGATCAAGATATAAGGAAAGACCCTCGACCATGGAGCGCACCTTAGACCCGAGAGTTAGTTCCTAGGCCATAACCGGTTGAGAACGTAAGAATGAGATTACCTGCACAATCTCTAACCACTCCCCCTCCACCATCATTGCCTAGGTTGCCTCGTGACGAACCATCTACATTGACTTTTGTTGGGTGCGTTTCACACGAGCCTGAGGATCTCGCCCCCCAATGCACTAGAATTATGGACTAGGATAAAGCAATAATCAAGAGTAAACAAACAACCACACGACACAAGGAGTTTTTACGTGGAAAACCCTCTAAAGAGGTAAAAACCACAGGACCTAGTCCAGATCAACAATCCACTATACCAGAGAACTGTTACAACCGATCACAAGCACACACCGCTTGGATCAAACCTTCTTCACCCACACAGGGATGGATAACAATGAAAGAATAAGAAAAACTGAGAGATCTCACCCGAGCACGAGGACGTTGAAGAGCCGAGACGTCGTTGCACCGGGAATCACCTTCTCGAGCAATGCCTCCTCTACCAATAAGCTTCCTCTCCCTCTTTCTCTTCCTCTCTTTCTCTTTTTCTCTCTCTTTCACCTAGGACGTATAGAACACCTTGTGGGAATCCCAAATCCCGAATTAGAACTCCATATATGTAGTTTTTGCAAGAGTCCTAGCCCGATTTGGAAACTGCGGTACCAGTCCGCGCACACCTTCGACCGGTCGGCCAAAACCGCCGGCCGGTCGGACCCACCAAAAGACAGTCCAGAGAGAAAATGTGTTAAAGAACACATGGACCGACCGGTCAGCCGGCCGGTCGGCCAGGACCACCGGCGGTCGGACGACCGGTCGGCCTTCACAAATTCTGTCCAGAGAAATTTGTGTTTCCAGCCACTTTGTCCGGCCGGTCGGTCAGGGGCACCGGCCGGTTGGACAGGAACATTTGTTCCTCTCTCCTCTACACACCTGAGGAGGAAAACTCCAACAAATCTCTCCCTTTTCCAACTCAGGAGGAGTTCACCATCTTCAAGCTAGCCCGGCTTCTACAAGCCTCAAACTTTCCCTTGAGCAGAGCCTTGGTCATCATGTCTGACCCGTTATCGTCCGTGTGGACCTTCTCAAGCTGTAATACCTTCTGTTCCAAAGTATCCCTGATCCAGTGATACCGTATCTCTATGTGCTTCGACTTGGAATGCTGACTTGGATTCTTGCTCAAGTGTATCGCACTCTGGCTATCACAATAGACCACGTGCTTCTCCTGCTTCAGGCTAAGTTCTTGTAGGAACCTCTTCATCCAAAGCATCTCCTTGCATGCTTTTGTGACTGCAATGTATTCGGCCTCTGTCGTCGACAATGCTATGACCTTCTGTAGCTTGCTCTGCCAAGAAACCGCTCCCCCAGCAAACGTGAACATGAAACCCGATGTGGACTTCCTGGAATCTATGTCACCTGCCATATCTGCATCTGTGTAACTTTCTAACATAGGCTTCCCGTCACCATAGCATAGGCTCAACCTGGATGAGCCTCTCAGATACCGTAGTATCCACTTCACTGCTGCCTAATGTTCTTTGCCAAGATTGGCAAGATACCGGCTGACAACACCAACCGCATATGCTATGTCTGGGCGCGTACATACCATAGCATACATCAAACTTCCTACAGCCAAGGCGTAGGGTATCTTCTGCATCTCTTCCACCTCTGCTTTCGTCTTGGGACACTGCTTGTCGCTCAATTTGAAGTGACCATCCAGTGGAGTACTGACCTGCTTCGCTGCATTCATATTGAACCGCTCTAGGACTTTCTCAATATACCTCTCCTGTGACAACCAAAGCCTTCTGCTGCTTCTGTCACGGGTTATCTCCATTCCTAGGATCTGTCTGGCTGGGCCCAAGTCTTTCATTGCAAACGACTTGCCCAACTCCTATTTCAGCCTGTCAATCTTCTTGATGTCCTTTCCCATGATGAGCATGTCATCAACATATAAGAGCAAAACTAAGAAATCACCACCTGAGAACCTGCGAGTGAACACACAGTGGTCCGACTCCGTTCTATTATACCCATGTGTCAACATGAATGAGTCGAACTTCTTGTACCATTGCCTAGGAGCTTGTTTCAGCCCATACAAGCTCTTCCTAAGCCTACACACTATATGCTCTTTGCCCTTGACTTCGAACCCCTCTGGTTGTCGCATATAGATCTCTTCTTCCAAGTTACCATGGAGGAAAGCAGTTTTAACGTCTAACTGCTCTATCTCCAGATCCATGCTAGCCCCCAACCCAAGCAACATCCGTATGGATGTCATCTTCACCACTGGTGAGAATATCTCATCGAAGTCTATTCCTTTCCTCTGACCAAAACCTTTCACCACGAGTCTGGCCTTGTACCTTGTCTGTGAATTCTTCTGCTCAATCTTCTTTCTGAACACCCACTTGTTGCTCAGAGCTTTCTTGCCCTTAGGCAATTTCACCATGTCATATGTGTGGTTCTTATGTAAGGATTCCATCTCCTCTTGCATAGCTTTCAACCACTCCCCCTTATGCTCGTCGGCTAGGGCCTCAGAATAGTCTTCTGGCTCTCCCTCATCAGTAAGCATAATGTACTCATGCGGCGAGTACTTCTTGGATGGGTGCCTGTCCCTAGATGTCCTCCTCACTTGTGGCTCAACAGGTGGATCAAGTGGGGGCTGCTCCCCCTGTCCATCTCCTATAGGAACTTTCTCGTCCTCTGCACCTTGCTGTACTCACCCGTCATCAGGCACCACGGGAGGAGTAGTGGGATCAAAATCTTCTAGCTCATCTGAACTGGGCTGGGTCTTCTCTGGCTTTCCAATGTCTTCTATACACTGATCTTCAATGAAAACCACATCTTTGCTCCTGACGAGCTTCTTCTCGGTCGGATCCCACAACCTGAAGCCAAATTTCTCATCACCGTACCCCAAGAACACACACTGCCTGATCTTCGTATCGAGCTTGGACCTCTCGTCCTTTGGTACGTGAACGGATGCCCTACATCCAAATACCCTGAGATGACTGTATGAAGGATCACGTCCAGTCCACACCTTCTCAGGTACTTCTCCATTCAAAGGGGCTGATGGAGACCTGTTTATCAAATACACTGCTGTGTGCATTGCTTCTCCCCAAAACATCTTGGGCAACTTCGCATGGGATAACATGCACCTGATTCTCTCTACAATGGTGCGATTCATACGCTCAGAGACACCATTGTGCTGGGGGGTCTTGGGTACTGTCTGGTCATGCCGTATACCTAGGGACTTGCAATACTCATGGAAGTCGCCAATGTATTCACCACCATTGTCAGTGCGAATGCACTTCAATGATCTACCTATCTCCCTCTCGACCATGGCATGAAAAGTTTTAAACACACCAAAGACCTCGTCCTTAGATTTTAAAGCATAGACCCAAACCCTCCTAGATGCATCATCTATAAACGTGACAAAATACAATGCCCCACCCAAGGTTTTAGTCCTCATAGGACCACAAACATCAGAATAAACCAAATCTAATGGATGTACTTTCTTAACATGAGAAGCAGTTTTTACAAATGAAACCCTATTATGTTTCCTTGATAAACAATCAATACAGGTTTTAAGAGGTGTACCTGTCAACTCTGGAAGGAGGTGCTTCTTCGCTAGTAGCTGAAGCCCTTTCTCACTCATGTGGCCGAGCCGTCTGTGCCACATGTCTGTCGCTGAATCTTCTGCTGCATTCAACTCACCCTTGCATATACTGACACATGTCTTGTATAGGGTGCAACATATCTTCCCTCTTGCTGCGATCATCGAACCCTTGATGAGCTTCCAGTGCCCACCAACATACCGACTCTCATAGCCGGCTACATCCAACCTTCCCATCGACATCAAGTTGGGGCGAAGGTCTGGAATATGTCTCACATCTTTTAGAACCAATGTACAGCCTATATCGGTCCTTACACAAATATCACCAACTCCTACAATCTGGGACACTCCAGAGTTCCCCATCTTCACTGTACCATAGCTGCCTTGCTTGTAACTTGTGAAGAAATCCCTTCGTGGAGTTACATGAAACGACGCTCCCGAATCGACCACCCAATCGGTGTCCAGATTCGCAGCCTGAGACAAACATCATGATCTGTTGAGAGAATGACTACAACGTCACCATCTGAGGCGACCGCAGTAGAATCTGAATCATCATCTTTTTCCTTCCCTTTTCCTTTCTGATCCTTTTTCTTACGACATTCATTTTTGTAATGGCCCTTCTTGCCGCAGTTCCAACATTCAGCATCTTTCCTGACACTAGACTTGCCTTTGGATTTCTCTTCGGCTTTTCCGCCCTTTCTGTTCTTTCCTCTCCCCCGATCCTGTGTCACAAGGGCCTCTTGCTGAGTAGACCCTAGAGACTTCCTCCTTGTCTCCTCATTAAAGAGACAACTCGTTACCTGTTCCATGGATATCTTTCTGCCTGGCGCGGAGTTACTTAGAGACACCACCAATGTCTCCAAACTATCAGGCAGTGAGCTAAGCAGTAGCAAAGCCTGTAGTTCATCGTCCAGGACCATCTTCATAGCGGAGAGTTGGTTCACAATATTGCTGACTTCATTCGTGTGCTCAGCCACAAAACCATTGTCCTTGAACTTGAGATTTACAAGTCTTCTAATCAGAAATATCTTGTTGCCGGCTGTCTTCCTCTCATACAGCCCTTGTAATTTCAGCCATAGGCTAGCGGCTGAGGTCTCTGTAGACACATGGTGGAAGACTGAATCGTCCAACCATTGTCTAATGAACCCCACTGCCTTTCGGTCCAGCTTCTTCCAATTATCATCTGATGTATCCTTCGTCTTCGCTAATACGCCTATAATTGGAGCATACAGGTCCTTGCAATAAAGCAAGTCCTCCATCTTAGCCTTCCATATGGTCCAGTTGGATCCATTGAGACTAATCATTCTTGATGAGCCACCTTCCATAATTCAGAATCAATCCCACTTCCTGTTCGATAAACCTGAATGCTCTGATACCACTTTGTTGGGTGCGTTTCACACGAGCCTGAGGATCTCGCCCCCCAATGCACTGGAATTATGGACTAGGATAAAGCAATAATCAAGAGTAAACAAACAACCACACGACACAAGGAGTTTTTACGTGGAAAACCCTCCAAAGAGGTAAAAACTACGGGACCTAGTCCAGATTAACAATCCACTATACCAGAGAACTGTTACAACCGATCACAAGCACATACCGCTTGGATCAAACCTTCTTCACCCACACAGGGATGGATAACAATGAAAGAACAAGAAAAATTGAGAGATCTCACCCGAGCACGAGGACGTTGAAGAGCCGAGACGTCGTTGCACCGGGAATTACCTTCTCGAGCAATGCCTCCTCTACCAACAAGCTTCCTCTCCTTCTTTCTCTTCCTCTTCCTCTCTTTCTCTTTTTCTCTCTCTTTCACCTAGGACGTATAGAACACCTTGTGGGAACCCCAAATCCCGAATTAGAACTCCATATATGTAGTTTTGCAAGAGTCCTAGCCCGATTTGGAAACTGCAGTACCAATCCGCGCACACCTCCGACCGGTCGGCTAAAACCGCCGGCCAGTCGGACCCACCAAAAGACAGTCCAGAGAGAAACTGTGTTAAAGAACACATGGACCGACCTGTCTGTCGACCGGTTGGCCAGGACCACCGGCCGGTCGGACGACCGGTCGGCCTTCACAAATTCTGTCCAGAGAAATTTGTGTTTCCAGCCACTTTGTCCGGCCGGTCGGTCAGGGGCACCGGCCGGTTAGACAGGAACATTTGTTCCTCTCTCCTCTACACACGTGAGGAGGAAAACTCCAACAACTTTAACCCAGCCTTCCTCAGGCTTTGCCCACTTCACCATTGATGGCTTAGCCCACCGGGGAGGTAAGCAATCGATCCTCAAGGGTTAGAGTAAGAGCTGGCACGAGAGCTTCACAGTGGGCGAGGATGGGAGGGTCTTTCCAATTGTACATAACCAGATATGGATGCGAGCAATGACCCTATCGTGGTTCATATGAATTCCTTCAAATCTGCTCTCATTTCGATCCTTCCAAAGTTCCCAGAAGATGATGCATGGGAGCAAACCCAAAAGGACTAAATAATTTTCAAATGATGACCTCACCGAAGCCACAGTCCAGCATTAGATCACTCTCCCAATTGCGGACTGATTTGGCACGAAACAGAGGTCAGAGAAGGTTGCATAGAACTCCCAAACCTTGGTGGCCAGGATGCCTTTAGAGAAAAGGTGGTCTAGCGTCTCCATACATGGACCTGAGAGACAACACTCACACTTAGACGCCAATGAGACACCTCGCGATTGAATTTTGGCATCAATCGGGACTGCCTTCTTTAAGAGCTTCCAAGCGAATAGGCCAATTTTGGAAGGCAATTTGACGTGCCAAACCCATTTAGCCTAAGATTTATGAAGGCTTGCATCCCTGCAAACGCACCAAGCAGACCTCACATTGAAGACGCTCGAATTCTCTAAAGACTAGCCACACCTATCCTATCTAGGAGACGTACACAGTACTCCCTCTTCCAAGAGGAAGTTCCAAACATGTTGAGGAAGAAGGTCTTCAATAACATAGGGGTGTTTGATTGTCACACCCTGAAATTCGGAACCCGAGTACAACAACCCGAAGCCCAAGTTCCAGGGTGTGAATTGAAAATTCGAGCATAGATTCCTTGAGATTCCATCCCACACATTATATAAATTCCCAAATATAAAATTTCTTTTCCACTAATGTCTTATTACATTGAATTTTACAAAATAAAACAAATCTGGCGCGATTGACGCTCGAGACCCCTTGAATACTCTCATTTGCCTATGTCTTGTCCTTCTTGAAAACCTGCAAGAACTGTGGTGATTTTGGTGAGCTAAAAGCCCAGTGAGGTCATTTCCATCACAGGTAATATTCCAGTTAATAAGAGATACAATGCGAGTCATCAATGGATAGAATTGTGAGCAATATAGGAGGATAATGTTATGATTGATACACTTTATAGTTTATTATCAAAAGAACATGATTAGCATGATGTCATGTATGTCATGATATGTGCGAGAGCAATAAACGTCTAGGAACTCGTTGCCACTGAACATTAGGAACCTGTCGCAAATCAACCATGCTCACCTAACCGGTACAACGAAGCGGCAAATCAACCATGCACGCCAGTGGGCAAATCAACCATGCACCACTGATCCAACCGAGCAAATCAACCATGCTCAATAAGTGAAACGACCAGAACTCGCTGCCACTGAACGTTAGGAACCTGTCGTAAATCAACCATGCTCACCTAACCGGTACAGCGAGGCGGCAAATCAACCATGCACGCCAGGAGTCAAATCAACCATGCTCCTGTTCTGTCGCAGTGTATAAATGTATGTATGTCATGAGTTATGGAAGCACTCTTCAAGCATACAATGCATATCACTCAAGTCCAATCACACCATGCATGTGTTATTCCTTTAAAAAGTTTCTTTCCCTAAGTTATTATCAGTAAGGGAGTGTATGGACAATATTACGTAAAATATCGTTAACACCACAAACACCTAGGGTCGTATCTTGTTTGTCATCATAAATACGTAGTCTAAGTCAGGTGTATTCTACAATTTCAACCTACGTAACGAGAAGGAAAGTGAGAAAAGAATCAATAAGAAAAGAAATGTTGTAAGAAGAATATTTAGAATGTAAAGGGAGATGGATCCCTTACCTAGGATCCGGACTGTGTATAATAGGAAAATGAAACCTTAAACTCAATTTAGGAAAAGGGTTGAGGGGATGGACCTATACCTAAGATCCATAGTAAAGAGAGGTGGAATTTGAATACTGAGAATAACACACATAAGGGAAAATGAATTAACAAGAAATTCTGAGATGAATCACTCACAGTATGATGAACTATAGGTTTCGCACAAGCCCAAACTAGATTCTGAGTTGGCTCAGTGAATCGTTCAGCGAGTCGACTTGGTTTGGATGTCTAGAAGATCCTTCTTCTCTCTTCTCTCTTTCTCCTTCTTGTTCCTTATTTCTTCTTCTTTTCCTTTCTTTTCTTTTCTTCTTCTTTTCTTTTCTTTTCCTTTCTTCTTCTTCTTTCTTTTCTTTTCTTTTCTTGTTTCTTGCTGACTGGTGCTGCCCCTACAGCATCAGCAAACTACCTTCCTCTCTCTCTCTCTCACCGCTTCTCTCTCTCTCTCTCTCTCTCTCTCTCGTTTCTTCTCTTCTTCTTCTTTTTCCTTCTTCCTTTCTTTCTCTTTCTTCTTTTCTTTCTCTTTTCCTTTTTCTCCTGTTTCTTCCTTGCTGCCCCAGCAAGAGGAGCAACAGCAGCAATGGCGGCAGCAGCGGCAACAGCGGCAACCGCAGCCACCCACTCTCTCTCTCTACCCGAACGGCCCACACCTCCTACCAGATCACTCTCTCCCTCACTCCCTCTGACGTGTGATGAAGAGCAGAAGAAGACGACGATGGCTTATATAGCCGAGTTCGGAGAAAACACGGTCGCGGTGCAACCGGCCGGTTTGAGCTTCCGTTTCCAAGAGAAACTTGGACTCTCTTTTCTTGCTACCTACTCCACATGGGAACCGTCTAAAGGGTGTGTGGGGTCCACACGATCCTAACGAAACCAATCTTGGTCGACCATGCAAGGTACGGACTTGGATCTTGCCAAATCCCGGTTTAGACGGTGCGTTGAAGAGAGCCTGTTGCTCGGCTGTTGGAAAGAAAACTCACGAGGATTGATATCGCCGACGAGACACATCAGATGGACGGTTTGGATGCGTGATGTGGGGTCCACAGATGGACGGTGTGGATCACCAGTTGGGTCGGGCGCCGCAGCTGCTGCGAACGCTGCAACCGCGTCCGCTGTTTCAGCGGTTAAGGAAACGGATGAAGCAGGGATTCTTGGACCGTTTGCTACGTGCGGCGCACGTACAACCACACACCGTACACCACTTTCATCATCGGACGGCATGGATGCCACCAGCGGACAGCGTCCGCTCGCAGCAGCGGCTGCAACGAAGAAGAAGAAGAAATTTCTTTAAAATCGCGGTCAACGCGGGTTGACCGAGCAAGGGTGGTGCACGCGATGCACGTAGGTCCCACCATGATGTATATGCACAATCCACTCCAACAGATAGGTAGGCCACATGATTTTAGGCTATAACATCAAAAATGAGACGGTTCCGAAGTCAGATGGCCCACTTATGGCCCGATTTCTGATTAGGGCGTTTGTAGGATGATCGGAGGGTCGAAATTTGACATGTATGGTTGGATCGTGTCCTAGGACTATTATATAGAGTTTTGTACGGTAATGATCACCAGAAATCATAATTTTTGCAAATGGTCTTACAACTTAAGTCATGTAATTTGAAAATGTTACAGTTATGTAGTTGTTCTCAATTAACCTACCAATAAAATTATTCCAGGACTTTCAAGTGAATCACATTATTATTATTGTAAGGATCCGGGTTGTTACATTCTACCATCCTTATACAGAATTTCGTCCTCGAAATTCGATCCACCTACTAGACTAAGGTGCTGTTTGGTAAACTAAAAAATTAAGTCTGAAAATTAATTTAAGTACTGAAAACTTAAACTGCTGAATTTAAGTGCTTGTAAGAACTTGAAAAATCTGTTTGGTAATTTATCGAAAAACTACCATTGAAAACTTATCACGGCCACAAAAGTTTCAGATCAAGCAAATATTTGTGTTTTCCCTTAATCCAGGTCTTTGTGTTCTGATGAACAGGGTTGATGGTAAATAAACATTATGGTGGGCCCTAGTAAGGTTTCAATGGTGGGCATCATTGTCCCCATTGCTTTCATTGGTGTGGCCCACCTGAGGTTTGGACCTGTCTTATTTTTGGGCTCATGCCTTAAAATCATCTCTCCAATTGGATAAACTATGTAGGTATAATACATACATTATGTTGGGGCTTATAGAATTTGGTGACTTTTAAGTATTTGCGTGGGAAGGTTTCATGGATGGGAAAGTAAACAAAGAAGGGTAATCTTGCCATTTTTAAATGTTAATAGGGATACTTTTGTCAATTTTTATCTAAAGATTTAAAGAGAAACCACTTACCGTATTCAGCTATAAGCTTTAAGTCAAGTTGGCATGACTTAAAATAATCCACTTAATTTAAGTGATTTTTCCAATTAAGCACCGAATTTTTATTTTTTATTTTTTTGTTACCAAACGATCTGAATTACTAAAATCACTGAAAATATCATTTTTCAGTGATAAGTCATGGAATTAATTTTTTTACCAAACGCACCCTAACTAATGAAGATATTTTCCTGAAGTGTCTCACAAGTGTTATGAATCTAAGGTTCAAGGCGTACAAGTGTGTATGCTTGCTAACAAGAATGTGGGTTCTTACAATCTACCCCTCTTATAGGAATCTCGTCCTCGAGATTCGAAATACTCCCGCGACTTAATTTCTATTTTACACTCTAATGTGCCTAACCGTATGCTACCAATAAAAAGGTAAGGAATCAACAAAACATTCAAGCAACGAAAACATCACAAGCTAGGCAATCAATAATAGTACAAGCAATAAAGCAAGCAGAACGAATAGCCCAAACAAAAGACACACCACAGACAAAACCAACAGACACCCTAACTCAATAATATAGACATGACCTTATAAGCAATGACGCTAGCAAAACAAAGGTCGCAGTACAACAACAAACTCATGTAAGAGCAAATAATTTACAACCTTACAATCAAAACAATCATCAATAAAAACGAAGACAGACATCAAGTATCATCGCAACAAAATTATACGTAGCGCGCCCATTCCTGTGTGTCTACAAATTGTCCTATTTTCAGGTTCTTTACAACCATTACCTATGTCCAAATATGGAACCTACTCGAATTTCATTAGATTACATAGGACAGAACGAAACTTCAGCTCTCTAGGCTTCGTACCTAAGCTCTAGTGTAAACTACACCTAAGATCCTCCATGGAATTTAAACTTAGGCTCCGACACCCTATATGGTCTTCCATGTCTCACTGAAATGTAATCTTCGACAATTAACAACCATCTTAGTTCATAAAGGTCATAGCTGAGACTTTACTAGCGATCGAAACCCTGACTCCAAGTTCACTAGGTGCTAGCCCTAACCCTAGGCACTTTGGAATTCTCGAAATCTCTCTCTGATACCAAACTGTCACACCCTGAAATTCGGAACCCGAGTATAACAAACCGAAGCCCAAGTTCCAGGGTGTGAATTGAAAATTCGAGCATAGATTCCTTGAGATTCCATCCCACACATTATATAAATTCCCAAATATAAAATTTCTTTTCCACTAATGTCTTATTACATTGAATTTTACAAAATAAAACAAATCTGGCGCGATTGACGCTCGAGACCCCTTGAATACTCTCATTTGCCTATGTCTTGTCCTTCTTGAAAACCTGCAAAAACTGTGGTGATTTTGGTGAGCTAAAAGCCCAGTGAGGTCATTTCCATCACAGGTAATATTCCAGTTAATAAGAGATACAATGCGAGTCATCAATGGATAGAATTGTGAGCAATATAGGAGGATAATGTTATGATTGATACACTTTATAGTTTATTATCAAAAGAACATGATTAGCATGATGTCATGTATGTCATGATATGTGCGAGAGCAATAAACGTCTAGGAACTCGTTGCCACTGAACATTAGGAACCTGTCGCAAATCAACCATGCTCACCTAACTGGTACAACGAAGCGGCAAATCAACCATGCACGCCAGTGGGCAAATCAACCATGCACCACTGATCCAACCGAGCAAATCAACCATGCTCAATAAGTGAAACGACCAGAACTCGCTGCCACTGAATGTTAGGAACCTGTCGCAAATCAACCATGCTCACCTAACCGGTACAGCGAGGCGGCAAATCAACCATGCACGCCAGGAGTCAAATCAACCATGCTCCTGTTCTGTCGCAGTGTATAAATGTATGTATGTCATGAGTTATGGAAGCACTCTTCAAGCATACAATGCATATCACTCAAGTCCAATCACACCATGCATGTGTTATTCCTTTAAAAAGTTTCTTTCCCTAAGTTATTATCAGTAAGGGAGTGTATGGACAATATTACGTAAAATATCGTTAACACCACAAACACCTAGGTCGTATCTTGTTTGTCATCATAAATACGTAGTCTAAGTCAGGTGTATTCTACAATTTCAACCTACGTAACGAGAAGGAAAGTGAGAAAAGAATCAATAAGAAAAGAAATGTTGTAAGAAGAATATTTAGAATGTAAAGGGAGATGGATCCCTTACCTAGGATCCGGACTGTGTATAATAGGAAAATGAAACCTTAAACTCAATTTAGGAAAAGGGTTGAGGGGATGGACCTATACCTAAGATCCATAGTAAAGAGAGGTGGAATTTGAATACTGAGAATAACACACATAAGGGAAAATGAATTAACAAGAAATTCTGAGATGAATCACTCACAGTATGATGAACTATAGGTTTCGCACAAGCCCAAACTAGATTCTGAGTTGGCTCAGTGAGTCGTTCAGCGAGTCGACTTGGTTTGGATGTCTAGAAGATCCTTCTTCTCTCTTCTCTCTTTCTCCTTCTTGTTCCTTATTTCTTCTTCTTTTCCTTTCTTTTCTTTTCTTCTTCTTTTCTTTTCTTTTCCTTTCTTCTTCTTCTTCTTTCTTTTCTTTTCTTTTCTTGTTTCTTGCTGACTGGTGCTGCCCCTACAGCATCAGCAAACTACCTTCCTCTCTCTCTCTCTCACCGCTTCTCTCTCTCTCTCTCTCTCTCTCTCTCTCTCTCTCGTTTCTTCTCTTCTTCTTCTTTTTCCTTCTTCCTTTCTTTCTCTTTCTTCTTTTCTTTCTCTTTTCCTTTTTCTCCTGTTTCTTCCTTGCTGCCCGAGCAAGAGGAGCAACAGCAGCAACGGCGGCAGCAGCGGCAACAGCGGCAACCGCAGCCACCCACTCTCTCTCTCTACCCGAACGGCCCACACCTCCTACCAGATCACTCTCTCCCTCACTCCCTCTGACGTGTGATGAAGAGCAGAAGAAGACGACGATGGCTTATATAGCCGAGTTCGGAGAAAACACGGTCGCGGTGCAACCGGCCGGTTTGAGCTTCCGTTTCCAAGAGAAACTTGGACTCTCTTTTCTTGCTACCTACTCCACATGGGAACCGTCTAAAGGGTGTGTGGGGTCCACACGATCCTAACGAAACCAATCTTGGTCGACCATGCAAGGTACGGACTTGGATCTTGCCAAATCCCGGTTTAGACGGTGCGTTGAAGAGAGCCTGTTGCTCGGCTGTTGGAAAGAAAACTCACGAGGATTGATATCGCCGACGAGACACATCAGATGGACGGTTTGGATGCGTGATGTGGGGTCCACAGATGGACGGTGTGGATCACCAGTTGGGTCGGGCGCCGCAGCTGCTGCGAACGCTGCAACCGCGTCCGCTGTTTCAGCGGTTAAGGAAACGGATGAAGCAGGGATTCTTGGACCGTTTGCTACGTGCGGCGCACGTACAACCACACACCGTACACCACTTTCATCATCGGACGGCATGGATGCCACCAGCGGACAGCGTCCGCTCGCAGCAGCGGCTGCAACGAAGAAGAAGAAGAAATTTCTTTAAAATCGCGGTCAACGCGGGTTGACCGAGCAAGGGTGGTGCACGCGATGCACGTAGGTCCCACCATGATGTATATGCACAATCCACTCCAACAGATAGGTAGGCCACATGATTTTAGGCTATAACATAAAAAAATGAGACTGTTCCGAAGTCAGATGGCCCACTTATGGCCCGATTTCTGATTAGGGCGTTTGTAGGATGATCGGAGGGTCGAAATTTGACATGTATGGTTGGATCGTGTCCTAGGACTATTATATAGAGTTTTGTACGATAATGATCACCAGAAATCATAATTTTTGCAAATGGTCTTATAACTTAAGTCATGTAATTTGAAAATGTTACAGTTATGTAGTTGTTCTCAATTAACCTACCAATAAAATTATTCTAGGACTTTCAAGTGAATCACATTATTATTATTGTAAAGATCCGGGTTGTTACATTGATGCCTTCTAAGCATATGACATTTTGAACCTTAAGACCGAGAAGGGGATCAGGAATTTACTGGACACACAATACAACAAGGGGTCCCAGGCTTGACCAATATTCAACAGTCCAGAAATTGCAATCTCCCCATTCCACCACTTCGCGTACAGGTCGAGGGAGGGGAATAGGTTGATGAGGGATCGGAAGAAAGGAGAGGTAGAGTGGTTTATCGAACTAAAAACGCCATATTTCGAGCGAAGAAATGAAGCCCATAGGCTATAAGGATTACCATACCTGAAGTTCCAAGCGAGCTTCATCTATAGGCTAGGCTATGATCTCCTTTACTAGTAGAAATCTCCTCTTCCAACTTGCTTCCTTTCTCTCTTTCCCTTCCTATCTTCCTCTTTTTTTTCTATCTCATTTTGGACGTGTAAACCTCCTATTATGATGCTTAGGTCTCAAATTGGAATACAATATATAGCCTCATGTAAGAGTTAGACCTAAATTAGGAAACTGCGGATTAGCAATTCACGCACCATTGGGCGCCCTACCTGACTTGGTCGGGCGCCCGATAGATCCAAAATTTGTCTAGTGAGTTTTAGATAAAATTCGCTAAATTTTGGTCACTCGACCTACCATGGTCGGGCGCCCGATGACCTATAGTCGGGCGCCCGACAGTCTTTAAAATTGTCAAGGGACCAACTGCTCCTTTTGAGGTGAATTTCAGTCACCTGACCCTGACTGGTCGGGAGCCCGATGACCCCCAGGCAGCACTATCTCTCCTCAACTCCTGAGGAGGAAAACCCCATCAAATCTCCCCCTTCTGACTCAAGAGAGATTTACCATCTTCAAGCTAGCCAGGATTCTGTAACCCTTAAATTTGCCCTTGAGCAAAGCCTTGGTCGTCATATCTGATTCGTTATCGTCTGTGTGGGCCTTCTCATGCTGTAACACCTTTTGTTCCAAGGTATCCCTGATCCAGTTATATCGAACATTTATGTGCTTCAACTTGGAATGCTGACTTGGATTCTTGCTCAAGTGTATAACACTCTGGGTATCACAATAGACCACATGCTTCTCCTGCTTTATGCTAAGTTACTATAGGAACCTCTTCATCTAAAGCATCTCCTTACATGTTGTGACTACGATGTACTCGGCCTTTGTCGTGAACAATGCTACGACCTTTTATAGCTTGCTCTGCCAAGAGACCGCTCTCTTTGCAAATGTGAACATAAACCCCGATGTTGATAACAATGTGCTTAACTACATCACGGACACAGGCATGTATAGTGGTTCGACTACTTATCTACTCCACTTCTGGTTGCCGTACTCACTCCTTGAGTACATCAGATTTCACTGGAGGGTTTTAAAGTAGGTTCACCTCACAACTTAAGAGTTTTGAATAGGATCCTCCCTACCTTACAATCCTACACAATGATCAGCTCCCCTTGGAAGCTTGACAATTTTGGCTCTACAACCGAGCTAAGGTCTTACAACTAAACCTGACAATTTAAGCTTTACACTAGAGCCAAGGTCCTACGACTGAACCTCAATTTAGACTCAACACATAAGTAAAAGTCCTACAACTGAACCTCAATGGTTTTAGGCTCTACAAATGAGCCATGGTCCAACAACCGAACTTAGCCTATACTAAGTTTACAAAGGCTCAACCGCTATTACAACACATGGATACACATGATTGACAAATAAGGTGCATTAGTATGCCACAAAAAAGTGCACTAACAATCTCCCCCTTTGTCAATTATGTGACAAAAACCTAACCTAGACCATGTCATGGTCCATACCAATGACACTATCAAAACAACAGATAAATTACATATCAAATTAAAAAAAATTACAACTCAAAATACACGAAGACATGTAAAACTAAGCAATGCTCTTCTTGATTGCTCCCCCATAACCTGTCAACTCCTGTCACACAAAACACAAAACATGTTTTGGTGGGACTTGATCTTTTTCCCCCTTTTTGTCAGCAATTAACAAACCACTCTCTCCCCCTTAATGATATATCAATTAAGTAAAGGGAATATAGATTAGAGTGTCTCAGATTTAACTATAAAAATATGTTAACTAGAGAGATAAGGGATGCATGCATGAACATTAAAACATAGAGCATGCATGGAACATGATCAACAAGAAAATATACCTAACTAAGCATAAGTGATCATGTATAATTAATCATTCTAGATAAACATGAAAACAAATGACAAAGGCATAGATTGGCATACATTAAGTATAAAATTCAGGAAGATTAGCTAACCTAAGCAGAGTGATAGTCTAGTTCAATCGAAACATAGGTTAAACAATCAAACGTGGGTTAATGAGGCTTGAATCCTCTTATATGCCCCTAAGTATACTAAATGAGGCTAAAATCCTCAGATTTACCTATATTGATTAGATTTTAACTACCCTTACTAGATTTTTTTTAGTGTTAATCTAAAGGTAACCTAATTTCCTCAACACCCTTACGATATTCAGTAAATGATGAGGGGTTGGGAACTACTTCTTCCCCTAGAAGGGGTAATGGTCGGGATCCTCTCTTCGATTAGAGGGAAGAGAGGTAGTGGTTGAGGCCATTAGAATTTTCACAAATTTTTTATCCTCATCACTAGCAGAGTCACTTGATTCACTTTTGGACTCCTTCGTATCATTCCATGTTACTGCCATAGCCTTTTTACCTTTCCTCTTAGGCTTTTCGGAACAATTTGTGGCAACATGACCATACTTATCATAGTTGTAACATTGGACTTTCTTTTTTATGGATTTCCCTTTATATTTTTCTACCTTCTTGTCCTTTTTGTTACAACTCTTACCTCTATTTATTTTGAGGAATTTCTTGAATTGATGATTGAATCTTTCTTCCTCGTCTTCCTCATCGTTGTTATCTTCTTCTTCTATTATTTTCCTATAGGGGGACTATAAGAAGATTTTAGAAAAATGTTCTTCTTCCTAGCGGAGGCCTTAAAGTGTAGTTCATGAGTTTGTAAGGAACCTATGAGTTTTTCTACTTTCATGTTGTCTATATCTGTAACGCCCCAAAATTTTGACTCTCGTGGACAATACGATGGGTCGAGTTTTCGGGTGTTAACTCATGTGTATTAACGTCACTATTCCACACACTCATACTGTATTTACATACATCCATGACATTCAAGCATAATGACGGAAATTAAATATCTTATTCCATAATCTTCTACTCTAAGTTCGAAATCAAATATAAAACAGTTTAAACAAAAGTTTCACTTAATGTCTCTACAAAAGAAAACTTATTATGAATTCAAGGAAATAAATTTATTCTATTGAAAGAAGTAAATGAATCATCATCAAGCTACTTTGGCTTCATCGTCCGCCTTTTGCTACCACGAGCCTTCGTATTCTTTGCCCTGCAGATTGGGCTCGCCTAACGGATCATCACCTGTAATGTCTGGTGGTGTTTTAAAGACACCGTCCTAAGAGGACGTGAGTTGCTCGCGATCAACTCAGTGAGGATCACCAACTAAGACTAGTACAATAATATCCAAACATAATGCATATATCAAACAAAACAGGCAAAAATAAAATATCTTGATTAATGCAATGCATGAAATGCAAGCTCTAGCTCAGGCACCCTGACCAAATGAGATGGGATCACCCCACTCTTTTCATCAGCCACTAGTTACCAGAGGTTCTAGTTAGGACGGGATCACTCCACTCTTCCCATACACCAATATCCAATTAGTGAAACAGGCCCATGCACACTTTCACTAGCTGGCGATGAATGCATGATTTAGTTTCACATTTATTTAAGTAGTTTATCATCAAGCAGTTTTAATAATGCCCACATCCGAAGGTCGCTCTTTACCCCATCTATGGTCCGTCATGACGTATAATAGTTGTTTCCTCTCAATAGGGGCCAACCACGAAAAAGCATACACATTTTAGTCAAGATGAGACACATGGCACCCAAAACACTCGTATCTATCTCAAGAGTCCATCATTTACACATTTACATAGATCCTTGGCAATTCATTAACATCACGTTCATGGTCTTGCCAAAATACATCATATGGGCTTCTTATGAATCTATTATTCTCCACATATTATCCATGGGGCAAGGGCTTCCATTAGGACGACATCCATACATGTAAACATTCTCACACATGAATCATAATATTTATCTTATACATGTGAACAAACATATTGAAGCATGGTGCGTACATAATCTCATATACACATGTAACCAATTATCATTCTTTCCTTAACCATCACTTATAACATATAATCTATATAAAACAAAATTTCAGCGAGTTCATATCAAATATATTCATCAATACACAGTTTCATAGAGGATTCAGAACCATTCATGTTTTCAATTGACATACAACAAACCATAACAACAAGGCACAGTTTTGACATACCATTTGATATTGTTGTAGTTAGGCTTAAAAAGAATCCTCACCTTAGAGTTAGGATGATTTGAGTTATTGATAGGATGAACCTCTTCTAGATCTTAAACCTAACATGATTATGGAAACACATAGTTAGGAATTATTTTGGCATAATATTCATTATTATGAACATCTAAGATTAGGTCCATCATAAGGTTAAGGTGTATAGGGCTTACCTCTTAGCAATTCGGATCCCGGCTAAGTCGACTCGGTTTGATCAAGTTCTTCTCTTTCTCTCTTTCTTCTTCCTTCATTTTTTCCTTTCTCTTAATTTCTTTTCTTTTTCTCCTCCTTCTCCTTCCCTGGAAGGAGTTCCAGCAGCAAGGTCTCCCCTTCCCTCTCTCGATCTTTCACTCACTCACTCTCTCTCTCTCTCTCTCTCTCTCTCTCTCTCTCTCTCTGACAATCTTAGAGGTGGCAGGGACAAACAGAGGGTTTTTATAACTCTCTCTAGTCGGTAGCTAGGGTTTGAAGGAAGCTTCTAGGTTCAAGTTTCGTAGTTCAACAAGGAGACGGTGGGAAGATCAGATCTCTGTACACATCAACTCTTTACGCACGAGAACCGTCTAAAGAGTAGGTAGGGTCCACGAAAGAGTTTTAGAAGTGGTCTCGTATGCCCATGTAGAGTGGTGGATCAAATCTTAATCCTTCTTCTTTCGGACGGTAGTTTGGAACGGGTCATATAGGTGACGGTCGGCGGAGATTTTCAAACGGACTACGTTTGGTTGGCCCATGATTCAAATGGACGGAGTGGATTTGGCAGTGGGGTCCACTGAGAGGGGCAGCATGTAACGCACGGATGGATAGAACCATTTTCTGTTGACGCGAAACGAAGGGGGGGGGGGGGGTTGCAGTGTCGTGCGCACGCGGTATGGAAACCGCGTGTGACTTGCGTTCTCCGTAGGTGGGGTCCATTGAGGTGGATCGGGTTGATCCGACCCACTAGATGTGTTGACAAATAAAATTATTTGTCGAAATAAAATTTGGGTCGAATATGAGTTGTGGTGGGTTGTCTATTGACCATTTCCTGATTAGGGCACTTGCATAATGATCAGGGAGCTGATTTTCGACGTGTACGATTATTTTGTGTTAGATAGGCCATACATGAAGATTAGGGTCCAAACTGATCGTGGAAAACTTGGTTACTTAAATGGTGGGATTTAGGTATTGGCGTTTTAGTAATTTTTGAAAAACGGTGAGTTTAATAAGATCCAGCAGTTCTAGACTGTTTTAAGGGCTAATCTGAGCAACTTTTATAATGGGCCCTCCTTAGATTTCCCACGGTTAATTAGATATGAATTTCTCAAGATTAATGGCTATATTTCTAAAAATAATCGAAATTAAATAGAAGAAAATAAAGAGAAAATACGGGGTGTTACACTCCACCCCCCTCAAAAATAAAATTTTTCCTCGAAGTTTACCTATGGTTGGTCGACGAAGAGCTTGAGATATTTCTTCCTCATCCCCTCTTCATTCTCCCACGTCGCTTCTTCCTCACCATGGAAGAACCACAAGACTTTTACTAGGGAGATGACTTTTTTTATGGAGAGTGTGTTCCTTTCGATCCAAAATGCACACTGGCTCTTCCACGTAAGATGCATCATCTTGAAACTCAATCTTTTTCCACTCAATCACATGGAAATCATCTATCTTGTACTTCCTTAGCATGGAAACGTGGAAGATGTCATGTACATTTGACAATTGAGGAGGTAGAGCGAGACGGTATGCCACTTCTCCCACACGCTGCAGAATTTTGAACGGGCTTATAAATCGTGGTGCTAGCTTGCCCTTCTTTCCAAATCGCAACATACCCTTCATTGGTGATACCTTTAAGAATACGAAATCCCCTTCTTTGAACTCGAGATCTCGACGTCTAATATCGGCGTAACTTTTCTATCTACTTTGGGCGGTCTGTAAATGTTTGCGGATGATTTCAATCTTTTTTGAGGTAAGTTGCACAATCTCTGGTCCAAGCACACTACGTTCTCCAACTTCTGCCCAGCAATGCGGTGTGCGGCACAAATGACCATAGAGGGCTTCAAAAGGTGCCATGCCTACACTTGCTTGGTAGCTATTGTTGTAGGCGAATTCAATGAGGGCTAGATAGTCTTCCCATTTTCCTTTAAAATCCAACATGCAAGCTCTTAACATATCTTCCAATATTTGATTCACTCTCTTGGTCTGATCATCGGTCTGGGGGTGGAAAGCCGTGCTATACTTAAGAGAGGTACCCATAGCTTGTTGCATTCTAGACCATAATGGGGATGTATAGCGCTGATCTCTTTCTGAGATGATCGATGCTAGCACACCATGTAAGCGCACTACTTTGACATACAACTCTGCCAATTCTGACATCGGGGCGGACACATGGATCAGAATAAAATGAGTTGACTTAGTGAGGCGGTCCACGATGACCCATATTGCGTCGTGTCTCTTACTTGACCGGGGTAGTCTTGTGATGAAGTCCATTGAGATATGCTCCCATTTCCATGTGGGAATTTCTGGTTGGGTTAACAATCCGCCTGGTTTCTGATGTTCGACCTTTACTTGCTGGCATGTGAGACATTTTCACACAAATCCGACTATTTCACGCTTCATGTTATTCCACCAATATTGTCTTGTCATATCCTGATACATCTTCATACTGCTTGGGTGAATTGTCAATTTAGATCTATGTGCATCATCTATTATTTCACTTTTCAGCTCTGGGTCATTTGATACACATAGGCGATCACGAAAATGAATTCCCCCATCGGATCCTATTTGCCAGTTCTTGCCATGTTCTGGATCCCTTTCCTTGGCTATTTCTTCTTGAAGGTCCACATCTTGACTTTGAGCGTCTATGATTTTTTGTATCATTACTGGTTCTATTGTGATGTTACTCAAATATGCTTTGCGCTCGTCTAAGCTCAGTTTGACTTTGAAGTCCTTAACAAAATTTAACATCTCCCACTTCTTCACTATGCAAGATGCTGCTATCTCATGGGTTTTCTTCCTGCTTAGAGCATCGGCTACTGCGTTTGCCTTGCCGGATTGTAACACAATTCGATCTGAAAATCCTTCAAGGTTTCCATCCAACGACGCTGCCTCATATTTAGGTCCTTTTGTTGAAATAGATACTTTAGGCTCTTATGATCCGTATTTAATTTAAATTGTTCGTTGTACAAATAGTGTCTCCATATTTTTAGTGCTAAAATCACAGCGGCTAGCTCTAAGTTGTGCGTGAGATAATTCTGCTCGTGAGGCTTCAACTGTCGAGAGGCATAAGCTATCACCTTGTCTTTCTGCATCAATACACATCTCAGTCCGGCTTTTGACGCATTGGTGTGTACCATGTACTCGACTCCTTCTGGCAAGCTTTAGACTGGGGCTGATGTTAATAACTCCTTCAGTGTCTGAAATGCTTTTTTTTTTTTTTTTGCCTTATCGTTCCATTTGAATCGAGTGCTCTTCTTGGTAAGCTCTGTCAAGGGGCGGGCGATTTTAGAGAATTCTTTAATAAACTGTCTATAATATCTGGCTAGGCCAAGAAAACTACGAACTTTCGTAATGGTTGTTGGTTGACTCCAATGTCGGACTGCATCATTTTTTGACTGATCTACTGCTATACCTTCACGCGTCACTACGTGTCTAAGGAATTTCACTTCTTCTTTCCAAAAGTTGCACTTCTTAAGCTTGGCGTATAATTGGTTATTTTTCGGGGTTTTTAGGGCGGTCCTCAAGTGCTCGGCATGCTCCTCTTCGCTCTTGGAGTAAATTAGGATGTCGTCGATGAACACGATTACGAACTTGTCTAAGTAAGGTTTGAACACGCGATTCATTAAATCCATGAACACGACAGGGGCATTTGTCAACCCGAAGGGCATGACTAGGAATTCATAATGGCCATATCTCGTTCTAAAAGTAGTCTTCGGAACATCCTCCTTCTTTATGCGTAGCTGATGATAACCAGACCTTAAATCAATTTTTGAAAAGAATCTTGCTCCACGTAGCTGGTCAAAAACATCATTTATGCGCAGTAAGGGATATTTTTTCTGATGGTGGCTTGGTTCAGCTTCCTATAGTTAATGCATAGACGAAGCGAACCGTCCTTCTTCCGCACAAACAGGACAGGGGCGGCCCAAGGAGAAACACTTGGGCGAATAAACCCTTGGTCCAGGAGTTCTTCCAATTGGTTCTTGAGTTCTTGCAACTCTACTGGTACCATTCGGTATACGGGTAGAGCTATTAGAGATGTGCTCGGCATGAGATCAATAGTGAAGTCTACCTTAAGCTCAGGAGGTAATCCGGGAATATCTTGGAAGACTTCCGGGAACTCCCCCACTACAGGAATTCGCACAATCGATAACTTGGCCGACTCTTCTTCTACTACGCTCATCAAGCGTTCAATGACTTCTTTTCTCCTCTTACCCTGGAAAACTAACGGGTCTCATTCGGGGAGGGCTAAAGAGATGGTCTTGGCGTGGCAATCCAAGTTCGCGAAATGTTTAGAAAGCCAATCCATGCCCAAGATCACATCGAACGTTCTCATATTCATCACTACTAGATCAACCTTAATGGTGACTCCACCAATATTCAAGGGGCATCCTCGGCATACCTTTCGCAATTCCACGATCTGGTCTATAGGGGTAGCTACTACAATTTATTCATCTAGGTGATCAATCTGAAGGTCTAATTGTGCTAGCACAGATGCAGAGATAAATGAAATAGACGCGCCACTATCAAACAAAACTACTACCAGAATGTCGAAAATGTAAATAATACCTTCGACGGCTTGAGGTTCCTCTTCCACTTCTTTTGGTGGTGCCATAGCAAAGAGACGGCTCGGGTTCTTCTAGTTTGAGTTCGTCGTCTCCTTTCTCTGAGCTGAAGGGCGGGACGGTTGCACTGGTCTTGGGGCCTGTTGCAGTTGCTGAGTTTGGTTGTCCACACACGAAGCTGTCCTCTGTTCATCTGCTAGCTTTTTAAGACATCTGGTGGCTAGGTGTCCGGTCTTCCCACAGTAATAACAGTCTCTACTCTTTGGAGTCTAACGCTAATCTGGTGCATTATTCTGAGGATAGGTCGCCCTAAATTTCTTCTCAGGAGCATGTGGGACATTTGGTGATGCCTTATTCTTTGGTACAGTGGGTCTGACCTGGCTACGCAGCTGCAAATAACACTGTGTCCTTTTCTGCAATCATAGCACGATCTACTATCTCTTCGTACGAATTGAGCTTCAGAATGCTAATCTTAGATCGTATGCTTGACCTTAATCCTTCTTGGAATTTATGAGTTTTGTACATTGGATCTTCTATTGCTTTAGGCATGTAACTGGCCAATTCAGCAAATTTGTCTTCGTACTAGGCCACTGACATGTTTCCTTGTTCCAACCTGAGGAATTCTGACATCTCTTCCTTTCGATAAGCCTCAGGGAAATACTTGTCATAGAATTTGATACGGAATGTTTCCCATATCCACTGATAATCTACTGGGGCGCACCTTTTGGTCGCTTGCCACCAGACATGTGCAGGACCCTCTAACATGTAAGCAGCTAGAATCACTCTATGATGAAGAGGGCATGCCAATGTGTCTAACTTCTTGGCTATCTGCTTGAGCCAATAATCTGCCTTGATGGGGTCTGGTCTTCCAAAGAATGCTTCTGAGTGCAATTTCATGAACTTCTCAATGATGATAGTTTCTTTGGTAGTGCGAATCTCGGCTGCATTGGTGGTGGCGCTTAACTGGGCGCTAGAGGTGGCATTTGAGCCTCTGGCGAATTCCATGGTCTAGGTGGTGCTTGAGTTGAGGACTGGTCCAATGTCATTAAGGTCACGAGTTTTTTCAAGAGGGCATGTTGTCTAGCTTGTTGTTTTTACTGTTGTACTTGTTGCTGATGCATCATGCCGGCTAACCGATCGAAAGCTCTGAACGTGGCCTCCCATGGTTGAGGGCCGGTTAGCATTGGTGGTGGTACGAAATAAAATCCTTGTGCACTGGGTCGTGTCGATGGTCCGGCTTGAGGAGGTGGGGTCCCCATGGGAGCGGATTTCGGATTTGGGGCATTATTTTCAGGTGGTGGGGCGATTGTAGGGATGGAGTTTACGCTTCTGTTCTTCCTTCTTGGGGCCATCAATAACTAAAAGTAAGCACTTAAATAATTAGGGGGATAGTCCTAGGGCAGAATTAAGCCCTCATAGTCTAATTGTAGGGTTTTTCGGCTCACCTAAATAAAGAGTGACTAATCTGGAACTCAGGACCTGGTTGCACTCCTGGATTTTTATCTCTCAGCCTGGGCGTCGATTCTGCTGAAATTTGAAACATAGGCAAGGTATTAGGTGGGGAACATGTCAAAATTTTATTAAGTCCATAATCAAATTATATCTTAGGGTTCCTGACACTTTTACCTCGAAAATCTCTGCAGGTCAGCGCTGGATTACGCAGGATCTTGCCTATTGACGGAATTTTTGTGATTGTTTTGTTCATCGGAATAATCTGAAATTTTTCAAAGGTTTTTCAGGTTGAGTTAAGAGTCTAGAAATAAAATTTCAAAATTTTATAATCTCTAATTATTTATTTATGACTGAATTATCGTGAATAGGTCTGGAATCCTGCTTTTGGGAATAATAATCATTAAAAATTAAGATATAAACTTTTTGGGGGGTATACCATATTTTAGTCAGCGGATTTGCTGAGATAATCATGGAGAATAGGTGAGAGCCCCAAGGAATGAATTTTTGGGTAGGATTTCTCCTTCCCGAAGTCCTAAATTGAAGCTTCTACGTTTAGTGACTACCCTATTGATTCCAAGGGAAACCTAGTGTGGGTTTCTAAGTTTGAACACTTCACATAACTATGTGATGTACCTAGGCTAATTGTAACTAGTCATCAAGGGCTCTAAGTCCTAGGGTGAATTTATTATGCAGTGGGTTGGGCTTCATGCCCAAGGTTCCGTTTACGCTCTGATACTAACTTGTAACGCCTCGAAATTTCGACTCTTGTGGACAACACAATGGATCGACTTTTCGGGTGTTAACTCATGTGTGTTAACGTCACTATTCCACACACTCATACTGTATTTACATAAATTCATGGCATTCAAGCATAATGACAAAAATTAAAGATCTTATTCCATAATCTTTTACTCTAAGTTCGAAATCAAATGTAAAATATGTCTAAACAAAAGTTTCACTTAATGTCTCCATAAAAGAAAACTTATTACGAATTCAAGGAAATAAATTTATTCTATCAAAGGAAGTAAATGAATCGTCATCAAACTACGTAGGCTTTATCGTCCGCCATTTGCTGCTACGAGCCTTCGTATTCTTCGCCCTATAGATCGGGCTCGCCTAACGGATCATCACCTGTAATGTCTGGTAGTATTTTAAAAACACCGTCTCAGGAGGACGTGAGTTGCTCGCGATTAACTCAATGAGGATCACCAACTAAGACTAGTACAATAATATCCAAACACAATGCATATAATAAACAAAACACGCAAAAAGAAAATATCTTGATTAATGCGATGCATAAAATGCATGCTCTGGCTCAACCATCCTGACCAAATGAGACGGGATCATTCCACTCTTCTCATCAGCCACTAGTTACCAGAGGTTCTAGTTAGGACGGGATCACTCTACTCTTCCCATACACCAATATCCAGTTAGTGAAACGGGCCCGTGCACACTTTCACTAGCAGGCGATGAATGCATGATTTAGTTCCACATTTATTTAAGTAGTTTATCATCCAGCAGTTTTAATGATGTCCACATCCCAAGGTCGCTCTTTACCCCATCCATAGTCTGTTAACGTAGAATAGCCGATTCCTCTCAATAGGGGCCAACCACGAAAAGGCGTACACATCTTACTCAAGATGAGACACATGACACCCAAAACACTTGTATCTGTCTTTAGAGTCCATCATTTACACATTTACATAGATCCTTGGCAATTCATTAACATCACGTTCATGGTCTTGCCAAAATACATCACATGGGCTTCTTATGAATCAATTATTCTTCACACATACAATTATACCATCCATGGGGCAATGGCTTCCATTAGGATGACATCCATACATGTACACATTCTCACACATGAATCATAATATTCATCTTATACATGTGAACAAACATATTGAAGCATGGTGCGTACATAATCTTATATACACATGTAACCAATCATCATTCTTTCCTTAACCATCACATATAACTTATAATCTATATAAAATAAAATTTTAGCGAGTTCATATCAAACATATTCATCAATACACGGTTTAATAGAGGATTCATAACCATTCATGTTTTCAAGTGACATATAACAAACCATAACAACAAGGCATAGTTTTGACATACCATTTGATATTGTTGTAGTTAGGATAAAAATGAATCCTCACCTTAGAGTTAGGATGATTTGAGTTATTGATAGGGTGCACCTCTTCTAGATCCTAAACCTAATATGATTATGGAAACACATACTTAGGAATTATTTCAGCATGACATAAATTATTATGATCATCTAAGATTAGGTCCATCATAAGGTTAAGGTGTAGGCTGGATATAGGGGATAAATACCATTGTAGATAGGGCCTACCTCTTAGCAATTCGGATTCCGGCTGAGTCGACTTGGTATGGTCAAGTCCTGAGTCGACTTGGTATGGTCAAGTCCTTCTCTTCCTCTCTTTCTTTTTCCTTTCTTCTTCCTTCATTTTTCCCTTTCTCTTTCTTCTTTTTTTCTCCTCCTTCTCTTTCCCTGGAAGGAGTTCCAGCAGCAAGGTCACCCCTTCCCTCTCTCGATCCCTTCCCTCTCTCTCTCTCTCTCTCTGTCTCTCTCTCTCTCCTCACGGCCTCTCTCTCTCTCTGACGATCTTGGAGGCGGCAGGGACGAACAAAGGGTTTTTATAACTTTCTCTAGTCGGTGGTTAGGGTTTGGAGGAAGCTTCTAGGTTCCAATTTCGTAGTTTAACAAGGAGAGAGTGGGAAGATCAGATCTCTATACACATCGACTCCTTACGCACGAGGACCGTCCAAAGAGTAGGTAGGGTCCACAAAAAGGTTTTAGAAGTGGTCTCGTATGCCCATGCAGAGTGGTGGATCAGATCTTGATCCTTCTTCTTTCGGAGGGTAGTTTGGAATGGGCCATATAGGTGACGGTTGGTGGAGATTTTCAAATGGACTACGTTTGACTGGCCCACGATTTGAATGGACAAAGTGGATTTGGCAGTGGGGTCCACTGAGAGGGGCAACGTGCAACGCACAGATGAACATCATCGTCTGCTGTTGGCGCGAAAGGAAGAAGATGGAGGGGGGTGCAGCGTCGTGCGCACGTTATACGGAAATCGCGTTCGACTTGCGTTCTCCGTAGGTGGGGTCCACTGAGGTGGATCGGGTTAATCCGGCCCACTAGATGTGTTGACAACATGAAATTTGGGTCGAATCCGAGTTGTGGTGGGCCATCTATTGACCATTTCCTAATTAGGGCACTTGCACAATGATTGTGGAGCTGATTTTCGATGTATACGGTTATTTTATGTTATATATGCCATACACGAATTTTAGAGTCCAAACTGATCGTGGAAAACTAGATTACTTAAATGGTGGGATTTAGGTAGTGGTGTTTTCGTAATTTTTGAAAAACAGTGAGTTTAATAGGATCCAGCAGTTCTAGACTGTTTTAGGGGCTAATCTGAGCAACTTTTATAAGTGGGCTCCCCTTAGATTCCCTACGGTTGATTAGATATGAATTTCTCAAGATTAACGGCTATATTTCTAAAAAAAATCGTAATTAAATAGAAGAAAGGAAAGAGAAAATACGGGGTGTTACAATATCTCTACACTCTTCTAAGGTTATTACCTTGGAGTTAAATCTCTCCGGAAGGGACCTACGTATCTTTCTACATATCTGCCATCATGGAATCCTTTTTCCTAAGACAAACATGGAGTTACAAATATCTGACAAGTATGTGTAAAACTCTATAAAAGTTTCAGACTCTTTAATTTCAATATTTTAAAATTTTATGGTTAAGATCTGAAGCTTCGAGCGTTTTACTGTGCTAGTTCCCTCGTGAGTTACCTCTAATATGTCCCATGCTTTTTTTGTAGTATACATTTGAAAATGCGTTGAACATCATCCGAAGAAACCGCACAACAAATCACATTAAGAGCTTTGGCATTCGTAATGTATTGAGTTCTCTCATTATCATTCCACTTCTTATCATCTTTGGGAATAATTATGATTTTACCATCAACATCCACTTGTTCCATGAGTGTGGAATATCCACGTTGTGTGCTTACCCAAACAAAGCAGTCCAAAGATTGTAAGAAAATTCGCATTCTGGCCTTTCAATGGGGGTAGTTAGACCAGTAAAAGTATGATAGACGGTTAATGACACTCTCATCTTGGCTAGTCATTATGCTAGTGCTTTGGTATCAGATCTCACTTTAGACGGTTAAGTCCTTAAAGAGTAACCCACTCTAATACCTATTAATATTGCGTCGCTAGTCTAACACGACACCCTACGCTATACGTGTGAAAGCTTGACGGAATAATTATAATTATGGCTAAACCCTAGACAGGGGATTAAAACATTTTTTAAATTCTTTTCGCCTATTTAAATTATTCTACAATTTAAGCTAAGTAAGTAAGAATACTTCGACTTTTAAGCCCAAGTGAGTCCAATCACATAGACTGGTAAAGATAAGAAAATAATATAAATAGTATAAGTACACAGATTATAAATGATATAACTATCAAGATACTAATCCAAGTGTAATATCTAGAGTACAAATGATTAAACATTCAATTTTCTAGTCTAAAAGTGAAACTACACCTTGTGCATGTGAATTTACCTATCAAGTGCATAACAAACATTCCTATCAAGCATTCATAATTAAGAAATTAAACATACAATGCTAAGATAACAATGTGCTCAAGTACATCAAACACATAAGCATGTATAGTGGTTTGACAATTTGTCTAAAATAAACATGTAATAGCCTTTTCCAAACAAGTACACAAGCATAATTTTACAAGTGCAAAGAAACATTATGCATTCATGTATATGTATTATGCATTATCCACGTCATTATGTATATGTATTATCCATGTTGTCCATCCGTTTTAACATATCATTTTGGAACATGATCCTAAAAAGGAATCATATTTAAAGCTCAAGTGGAGCACACCATAGGAAACAATGTTCTTACGATCTACGAGCTGAATCAAGCCAAATCAAACCGAGCTTCGAGCCAAGCTGAGTCGGCCCTAGTTTGAGCTTGGTTTGTTTTTTCAAACGAGCTTGACTCCGAGGCTTGGTTTGGTTTGAACTTTTATTCGAACCAATCCAAACCGGGCTTTTTCAAACCAATCCGAGCCGAGCTTTTGAGTTAGCTTGGTTTGTGCCTAGCTCTAGTTCCAATGTGTAGTCCTCGATCTTATGCAACAGTTTCTCCCTGTAATTTTTTCACATCGGAGGCAATTTTGCAATTATGGCCCTGACTTGGAATGATTCAGGGATGTCAATTTTAAGGGCCTTAATTTTGTTCACAATTAGCTGTAGTTCTTAGATTTTGGCTAGCAGCGGTTTATTATTTGTCATGGTGTAGTCGAAATAGCTAGCTATAAGAAATTTATTTGTACCTTCTTCTTCAGCTTTGTATTTGTACTTGAGAGTGGTCTAAATTTCTTTGGCAGAAGTGGTCCTGGTGTACAGGTCGTACAGATGATCAGACACCACATTCATGATATGTTCACGGCACAACAATTCATCTTCATCTCTTTTGTTACGTGCAACAATTTGTTCAGGAGTGTCTTGGTTAGTTGCTTCAGTGAGTGTTTGCAGTTTTGGATAAAAAAATATAGTAGATCTTCAACACCGTTAACAGGAGCTTGATCTTGTCTTGTGTTGAGCTCAGAATTGTACATATTCGAACCCCAATTCATCACATATTATACATGGGTTGCATGATTAAAAGACTACTTTAATGCATGATTTGTGATTGTAGGAATGAGATGGAGATTTCACTAATTCAAGGCTTGAGAGAGCACTTTACATACATTAAAGACCAAGATTTGATGAGCCCAAGAAGAGAAGAAAAACCTTGAAGAAGTTCTGAATTGTCCTGAAAAAGCAAAGCGCAGAGCTGCAGGGCTATAAAAGTAAAATGCAGAAAGTTGCAGTTTCTGAAGATTGATCCAGAGATTGATCCGTCGATTGATCGCTCAGCCTGAGCGATTGATCGAAAGACTTGAGCGATTGATCGCTCACAGCAGAAATTGACAAAATTGTTGTTGGACTGAAAGTGCAGAATTGCGATTGATCGCCCAGATTGTAGATCAATTGACAGAATGCATATATTTGAAGAATTGCTATTGAAACTCTCTGGACACTTTTTACTTCCATCGATTGATCGCCTAACCTTGATTGATTGATCGCTAGTACCCACCGATTGATCTCTTAGCCAATCGATCAATCGCTCAAGTTCAGAAACTGCTATTTTTAGTCCGGATTTCTCTGCGCAGTGTATAAGTTTTACGCAAATTCTCGAAGATCCTATGCTACGAAAGCTTGAAAGCTATAAAAGGGGTCCTCCACTACATTCCTAAGGCATCCTAGAAGAGATTAAGCACGGTGGGAGACGGCGGAAGTCGGATTTGCAATTCTACAACTCCTCCTAGTTTGTTTTTCTAGTTTTATACTTTGTTTAGTTGTTTTCATGTTTCCTTGGATCATGAACGGCTAAACCTCTTAGCTAGGGCTAACAAGTGAAGCTTGTAGTGAATCTAAGATGTTTCAATTCGTTTGATCTGGTTTCAAGTTGGATTTCTATTGAAGAACAATGGTTTGAAGTTTAAATAAAGTTCTAAGTAGTTTTTCTTAATCTTATGATAGCTCATGGATGTTTAGAAGAATTGGTTGAGTTCTTAACTGTTTTGAGATAGTCTAGACCTGTATGATCCGAAGAATTGGATTCAATACGCTCCAGATCTATGATCTTCATGTGGGAGCTTCTTACTAAAGGTCTATTTTCTGGAATTTCTGAAGTGTGTAAGATTGTGTATGTGATTTGGATCAAGTTCCAATCATGATCTAGTTTTATCTTATGACAAGATTTAATGATGATTATGCTTGTGATCTTAACCTATTGGAATCAGGACTGACTTATGCAATTGAGTGTGCTCAAGTCCTAGCTTGAATTGAGAGAATCATGTACATGAATCATGCATATGACAGATTGATTGTTTTAACTGCTCTATCATCCGACTAGATAGAACTTAATTTCGATTCTAGTTGAGAAAGTGAGAAACCACAGCGAATTGAGCATCAAGGATTGCTACAAGTGGATCCTTGAACCCCTAGTGCTTTTTATTAATTGTTTACCTTTAGTTTAATTCAAAGTTACTATCTACATCAATCTTTTACAAATCTGTTAGTTAGCTCTTCAGTGGAACTATTGGAAGTATTTTGTGAATTCCTACATAAGTCCCTGTCGATCGACCTCGGTCTTACCGAGATTATTACTACATCGCAACCCTACACTTGGGGAAGCGAACATCTTGCCACCTTGTGAAATTGGTTCTATCGAATCGATCGAGCCGAATCAAATCCTGGTTTATCAACTTGATGGATGACACGCCTTCGGTTTTCATTCCAAAAATAACACTTTATGATTGTTGAGATTTTATTTTAATCTTAAATTTGAAAATTTCAGAAATAGGAAAAATTTTAAAAACCAAAATCAAAATAAGGACAGGCTGAAGCATGAGTTGAACATGCTATCCTTAAAGCGTTACTTGCCCCTACTCGAAAGTCGAGTCTGCTGATAGGTTACAGGAAAATTGCTTCCAGATACAACAAGCCTTGTGGTTCTGAGTTCGGTAAAAACTAAAAACCACTATGGAACTCTTCTAACACTTATCTGGCAGTTGAGCTAATAATCCTAAATTTTATAAAGAAGAAAAAGACAAATCCGTGCAAGGGTTAGACCACTGTACTGGTTAAGACCACTTGAACCGTTTGGTTCTGAACCATTGGTTTGAAGAGAGGACTGAGCTTCTTGTTTTGATTGAGAGAGATGGTTGTGTTTACCGTGTTGTTGGAATAAACCGTCTCAGCTCTCATTTTATAGGCAATGGTAGCTCAAGAGTTATGGTCAAGGTCCATTAATATTTTGGATTGTTCATGGCTGTTGGAGAAACTAGTCGTTATATGGCAGTGTCTGACTGTTTTATAACTGTTGGAGACATGCTACATGCTAGCTGTTAAACTACAACTAACCGTTATATAGCTATTTTATGACCTTTTATAGCTGTTGGGCTAGCCGCATACAACAGTTTCTGCATGTGCTGGATCGTTTCTACATGAGCAGTTACAAATAGTCATTTTAATAGCTTTGCAACCCCTTATAAAAGGCATAGAGATCTCTCTATCAAATCTCTTTCTCACAACACACTATAATACTAAACCTAGTCACCTGGCCCATCACTTAGCTTGTAGTCGTATCGCGACTCGCAACAGTCTTGCTTCGGTTTGCGAGGGAGCAACCCATCTGCGACACGATGCGCATGTGCGAAGTGCGCCACTAGCGCCTCTATAACCACACTGCCTCACATGCCCATGCCCTCACACCGAGTCTGAGACTGAGACCGTGCATAGTGTTCCAATGCGAAACACAAGCTTTGGTAGTCCTCTCTCCTACCATGAAACTATAAGGTACTCCACCCCTATCTTATAAACCAGATTATTTCTTCATCCCGATTCAATATGGGACTATTCAAAAGAGAAAAAAAAAAAAAACCAAAAGATTTTTCAACTATATATATATATATAATATTTTTTTAATTAAACATGTTCAACATAGAGTTCATTCATGGCTGAAACAGCTTAAAATATATAGCATGATCTCTTCATCCCCAACCGTGTGGCTGGCAGTGGTAGCAAGATAATCAGCAATAACTTTTGTTTTTGATGTGTGCTCAATTTTTCGAGGAGAAATGTTTCTCAAGTGCAGTTCAAACATCTTTGGATTTAGACAAGTCGATGACCTTGTGTATATATGAACACTTTCAGTGAAAGAGTCAGTGACCCAACTCAAAAAGAGTTGATCCTATTATTCCAAGCTGATATTAGGAGTGTTGGTATTGCTCTGTTGGTAGCGAGCTTTGGTGTTGTTCTGTCAGTAGATTCAGGATCCGAAATTGTTTTTAGCGGGGGAAGGCTCTGTGCCATCATTGTAGCAATGAGAGGTCATGTCCTTGAAGAAGGGGCAACAATGCGATTTCCATAATAATAGTTATTTTGATCAAGTTTGGTGGTGAGTGAATGCTGAAAATTTAGAAATGAAGAGGAAGAAAATGAAAAGGATGAGGAAAATTGAACGCAGTAATTAGAGATCGAGGGATGCGAGTCTTATGGCTCAGATACCATAAAGCAAAACAAGACAATACAAGTTTAACATGGTTCGGCTTAGTGTAGCCTACGTCTGCGATGGTTAAGTCTCCCACATCATTATTAATGGAATTGCTTTTATTTTTATAATTGAATTGGTTACAAGATATAAATCTCAAAGATAGAATGATTGAGATTTTGTAGCTTATTGATAGAAAGTTAAAAAGATATAAGATAGCAATGGTCTAGAGATTTTTGTTTTTTATTTGTTAGTCATGCAACGCACCCACCCATCACCCACACGGTTAGTCACAAGCACCTACCCACAAGTTGGGTTAGTGTGTCTTCTTAGTATTTTGAACCTGAGACCTGCTGTTGAAACGCATAGGCGTCTTCCAGCTGCACTAGCAGGCGAGACACAATGGTCTAGAGATTTAAGGAGTTTTGGCTCCTTCAATGCGTATGCTTTGCAATATCTCCAATGGCACGTTTGGTTTACTTGATGATTGAATTCGCCTGATCTTTTAGATACATGTAATCCACAGAGATACTATTCCATCTTGCAAGAGTCACCCATTCACCTGGCCGAGTGTGGTTTTTAAGTGCACTCCAGGTAAAAAAAAGAGCTAATTCGTTATGCACATGTGGGTCCATAGTTTGATGATCCAAACCATTCACCTTAATACGGAGGAGGTGCACCAGGAATTTTCGGGATTAGATGGTCCCAATATATATATATATATATATATATATATATATATATATATATATTAGATGATCCCAATATAAAAATACAGTTAAGATAATAGATTCATCAACGTCTAAGTATAAAAAATTAGAATATTTTAATCAGGGATATTTCCTTGCATCCTCTATCCATTGTGGGCCCCATCCAAGCAATAGTTTGGATCATGTAAAAACAGGCCCTACTTGGACGGAATCATGTGCATCGCCAAGGTATACATCTTGGGGATGAAAGCACATCATAACTGGGACCCTGTACGGTTTAGGGATACAATGATCGGACTGTCCTGCTGATGGGCTTTCAGGCCTGGCATGCATTGGGCCGAACTTGGGCTGAAATTGATCAGGACCAGGGTTGAGCCCAGGTCTAAATTGTACGCCTTGTTTAAAAACGGGCCAGTCTCAGGCTTCTCTTAAGAGAACGCAGCCCGGCCCAGTCCAGCCTGGCCCGGCTCATTTGGATATAAAGGGCGTTTTTGTTGTACATCATCATGATGGGTACCCTCAACCAACAGCCCAAAATATTGCACATAATTGAATAGCAGGGATCGGGTTTGGACTCCGACTCGGGCCATGCGTAATCATCAATGCAGGCTCGATCTTGTTTGTTGTGGTCTTTCACAGCCAGGGATGGGCTCTGGCCTAAATTCTAACCGACTAAAGCCTGGCCCGTTGACATCAGTGGTTCGGGTGCCACCTAGAATAAAATGATAAATGCTCCAGTGCTCCCTCAGCACTATAAGTCTATAAGTTATAGTTCACCCAGTTGAATGGGTTTACGTGGACAGTCCAATGATTGATCTGAGCTGTCGACTAGGTCCACTGAACATTCGACGGCAAACAGTGCAAAAATGGCGGGAGCGAATTAGTGGGTAACAGCTTAGTGGGTGTTACTCTAACCGTGTGGGGCCCACCTTGATATATGTTTTTTATATCCACTCCGTCCATCTGTTTTAACATCTCATTTTAGTACTGGATCCCAAACCTTAACAATATCCAAATCTCAGGTCGACCATACCATTAGAAAAATTGATGAATGACCATTAATAAGTTTTTGAGGGCCAAAAAAGTTTTGGATAAATCCTATCTTTGTATTTTACCTTCATCTAGATATTCTTGACATTATCAACAGGTTGGATTTCAAATAAACATTAATAAAATGTTACTATGGACCCTTTGGAACTTTTAATGGTGGCTCGCTCAATCACAACTGTTTCCTGTGGTGTGGTCCACCCAAGATTTGGATATGCATAAGTTTTGGTAGTACATCCTAAAATGGTATGGAGAAACAGATGAACGGCATATATATATTCATCAAGGTGGGTCCCACAGTAAGGGTAACACCCACTAAGCTGTTACCCGGGTTACACCTAATTCACACCCAAAAATGGCTCATGTCCATTCTATCCTTGATTTGGGACGGTTACAATGCCTGATAAACGTAATACGGGCAGTGGATCAAATGTTTAATGTCCTTACAATGATTTACGCACAAACAAAAGCCTCACCTGCTGCGGAAGGGAAATAGGACTAAAAATGGGACGCTATATGGATTTTAACTTAGATGTGTTTCCTAACTCCAAGTGGATCGCCAATCGCTAAACCCAATCATAGGCGCAGGTCTAGAAAGCCAGTCCCATCTATAATTCGTGTGGGCCATACCATTGACAACAATGTATAGGGTGATTTCCATCCCTCAAACTATTTTCCTTGGTGTAGTCCAACTAAATCATGGATTTTCTTGACCTTTGGGCCTAAGGTCTAATTTTATATTTTTAATTATTTTTTTGGCATCTAATGTTTGGAATGGATTTTACATAATCATTATGGGGGTTAGGGCTCTCAATGGAGCGGGTCAGATCCGAGATCCGATTCGCTACGAATCCATATAATGCGGATTTGGATCTTAAAATAGGTCTGATTAGTTAAATGGACCGGATTTGGATCTTAAAATAGGTCTGATTACTTAAATGGAGCAGATATGGATTCACAGGAACATATCCGAGTTTGATCAGAATCCGATTAAGATCTGGCTCATTGTCACCTTACTGTATATATTATATTCATGCAGGCCATCCGTTTTACAAATTATTTTAGGCCATGTTGACCATGCCATAGTAAATAGTGGGATTTGCATCATTTTTCTACTAAATTAAATATATTATATTATATATTTTATACCATATATTTTTTAAGATTGGTAATGGGGTGGATTCAGACCTAGATTCGACCCGAATCCGATGGTTATATGGATTTTGGATCGGAAATGGATCTAACAATTTATAAATGGATCGGATATGGATATCACCTTTTAGATCCGAGTTGGATCCGAATCCGATCCGAATCCGTCTACAGATATACGGACTTGGAGCCGGATCCAAGTAGATCCGATCCAGATCCGACCCATTGAGAGCCCTAATGGGGGTCTCCATAAAAAATCAATGTTGGATGTCTCTCTCATGACTATTTCCTTTGGTGTGGCCATCTGAACCACAGGTAAGGATGATTTTCTGGCTGTGGGCCTCAAGTAGGATTACATATCTAATAGTCAGTGTGGATTTCACATACACATCTCAATGGGCCTCACAAAAAAAATCGAAGGGCGTCCTTAACGAGATTTTCAAAAGCGGATTGCGGCACCTGCCATAAGGATACCACGTGACATAATGGATCCAAGCTCGGGGCGCCATAATGTGTGTATTTTATCCTCCACATCCCTCTGTTATGCCAACTCATTTTAGTGCATGAGCCCAAAAATGATGAAGATCCAAAGCTCAAGTGAACCACACCATAGAAAATGGTGGTGATTGAACACCCACCATTAAAACCGTCCCCGGGCCCATACTCCATTCCAGTGGTTGGACCAGTAACCAATGGCGAAAACTCAAAAACCTAGAAAATATTCCATGGTTTCGGTGATATTTTATTTGCCACCATTCAATTTATTCATAATATCACACAGACTTGGATGAAGGAAAACCACAAATATAAGCTTGATTCAAAACTTCTGTGGCCCCTAAAAGGTTTTCAATGGTGGGTGTTCAATCCTCTCTGTTTTCTTTGGTGTGGTCCACTTAAAATTTGGATTTGCATTATCTTTGGTCTTGTGCACTAGAATGAGTTGGCAAAGCAATTGGATGGTGAGGATAAAACACATACATCACAGTGGGCCCCACAGAGCTTAGGCCAGATCGTGACACAGGAATATCTATGTGGTGGGTGCTGAGGCAATCGGCTTCCGAGATTTTTGTTGTATGTTAAAAAAAGAAAATGAAATGCACGCCTGAGCCCACCGTTGTGTTTATGTGAAATCCATTCTAACCACTAAATGCATATTCTCATGTTATACCATGATTAAGAAAATCAAGTTGAACCGTGATTTAGATAATCCAAACCAAAGGAAGCCATTGGGAGAGAAACGTCCACCGTTAATTTTTTTTACTGAGCCTACCATGATGATCATGCAAATCCACTTGAGCCATTAGATGTCACAAAAACATTTAGACGTAGGGCCCAAAAATTTTAGGACAATCTGTGTGTTTCGGGTGAGCCACAACAAGGAAAATAATTTGGAGGGTCTGTGTCCCTATATACTGTTTTCCATCGTATTGTCTAGCTTAATCAGAGATGGGGATGAATTTTTGGCCCTAACCTAAGGATCCTACCCATGCAGCCAACCCCTTCACTGTAATGGCAGCTTTTTACAAGTCTTAGCTGGCATAGGACCATTGGGAAGGGAGCAGATTCGTTCGTAACCCGTCTCCATGTGAAAGGATATAGATGAGAATGGATGAGCAATAAAGCTTTTACCCTCACTTACAAGTAACAATTATAATTTAATAAATATAAAATTTAATGGCATTTTATAGTAAAATTAAATTTTAAAAGGATTTTCCCTATAAAAATATATTTTTGAAAATTTTACAAATCACTATCCCATTTATTCAGTATTTACGTCAACAAACCTTTTTCAAAAAGGTTTTTTAAAAAATGACTCATTAAAATATTATCATTCCATCACCCGTTAGCTTTAGTATTATCACCCAAATGGTCAACAACTTGAGTAGGCTCCAGCATAATGCCTATGTGGAATCCACCCCAACCACCAGGTGCCTCACCTCATGTAAAGTCTTAGGCCAAAAAATCAGCTTCATCTATTATTTAGGTGGATCATATGATATTATAATTAGAAACAATGTACAAGGCAATGCTTGTCTTCTAAAGTGTGTCTCCCTCCCTCTCTCTCTCTCTCTCTCTCTCTCCCTCTCTCTTTTATCATTTTTTTTCCTAGAATCTTTTGCTATATCCAAAATCAATATCGAGAAAGGAAAATCCTCTAACATACAAAGAACAATTCATAATTCAAATTAAAAATTAATACCATAAGGATGGCCTGATTTTTAGGCCCTAGGCATAAATTATGGTGCGGCATCTAATGGTTGGAGTGAATTTTATATAATCACCATATTAAGCCCTGTAAAATCAAGAGTGGACGTCTCTCTCTAAACTATTTTCTTTGGTGTGGCCCACCTAAAGTACAAGTCAACCTAATATTTTGCCTGGTGCGTGAAGTGGGGTTATACATCTAATGGTTGGAGTGAATTTCACACAAACATCCTGGTGGGCCCTACCAAAATCAAGTGGCTGCTTCCCTCTTGGAACTGTTAAAGACAACCACTCGAGTTATAGATCAAAAGAAGGTTAAGTCCAACCGGTTGGAGCAAAAGGTTATGGTTCACCGAATGCATATTTTCCTACTTATTAAGTGCATGGAACATCCAGCACGCTCAATAGATTGAACCCTCCATGAGGAGCACTTTGTACAATAAGTTAGCCCTATCCACTCATCAAGTGGACCGTACTTGTATTTTTCTATTTATTAGTGGCCATGCAGTATTTTCTATCGTGTAGCTCACTTGATGAAGGGATGGGGCTAATGTTTGCAGAAGGTGCTTATCATGGCCAAGCTAACCTGATGCAGGGAGGACGTGGGAGGTCGATTACCATCTTCCTCATCGGTTGGTTCTTGTTTTCATGAGAGAGAATAAGAGATAAAAGAGGAAATTAATTTCGAATAAATTGTTAATAATTGATTGAATCTCTTAAACGGAATTACAATGCATATAAAAAGGAAATTAAACCCTAGGTAAAGCATCATACTCCTACTCAAACTAAAATACCCTAGAAAACCCGGCTTACTATAAATAGTAAACTTACTATATATGGAAGACTCTCATTTCTACTATTACTCATGGTTTTCGGCCAAAAATAGAAAGTTTTCAAACGGGCCTACCCATGTTGTTCTACTAATTATTCTAAGCTCTTTTCATGTTGGGCACTAACTCTAGAACCCTACGGATCAAAAGTTATGATCGAATTATAACTTACTATAAATAGTAAAATTGAAAATAAACTAGCTTCATGGCTGTCAATCCTGTCGATTCCAGCTTGGGCAACCCAGCATAACGGGGTTGGGTGGCTAAAGTAGCTCGAGCTACCCTAAAATCATATATTATATGTCTAGAAACTTATTTTAGATTGTGAGATACGACTGTGTTTACGGTCCTGATGGTCCGGATCACTTTCAACCCCAACCGATCTTCTTTTAGTCCATCTAGGCCATGTAATAATCAGTGACCCGCTCTACATCATAACCTATTAGGAGGATTGGATGCCACAAGGGCTTAATAGGTTGGAAGTCATCCACTGGGTGGACTGTAAACTATGGTCCAATTGATTGAACCTTACACCTTACAAAATGGGTGCCAAGTCGTGATTAACAAGCCCACTATGATATTCATGTAAGATCCACCTTGACCATTAAATATTTAATCACATGTTAATCCCAAAAGTAAAATCAGGCTGACTTTCGATTCATGTGCGCCATACCCAAGGAAAGACGTGGGAGAGATCATTGGCTTTTATAGGAACCACCACAATGATTATATGAAATCCATTGCAACCTTTAGATGCCACACCATAATTTAGACAAGTGCTAAAAAATCAGCTCCATCTGTAATTCAAATGGGCCACACCAAAGGAGATAGTTTGGAGGGCGAGCATGGCCTTATACACTATATCCAATCATATGGTTCACCTGAGCAATGGATGGGCCTGATTTGTAGGCCCTAAGGTAACATGGCTTAACGCACCTGGTGGTTGAAGTGAATTTTGCATAAGCATCACGGTGGGGCCCACTCAGCCCTCGGACCATTTGTTCCCACCGTTTAACTTACCAGGTGTTAAGTAATGTAATGGAAGGGAGTGGGCTGACAGTAATTCCATTAATGAGGAAGGTTTTTGAAACCTTCTTGAAAAGAAACATAATGTAATTTTGAGAGTAAACAGATAGTTTGTTTGTAAATATAATTTTTTAGTGGGTGGGTGCATCGTGTGACTAACCGCGTGGATGGGTTGTGCAGGACTGACTTAAAAAAAATAATAATAATAAAATAAAATAAAAAATCCACAGGGTTTCACATGCCAGCTGGTGACGTGTGTTATCCGAGATATCCACGCATCGACAGGAAAGTGTCATGCAATGGACGCCACTTTAGAGTTACCTGAATCTTCGGTAACCTAAGCTTTATGGGGTCACCATGATGTATGTATTATATCAGCTCCGGCCATCACTTGAGCCAGCCCATGTTAGGACCTTATGTCAGAAAACGGCAAATCCGAAGCTTAATTGGGCCATACTACGCAAAACAGTCAGGATTGAATTGGAACCTTCTCAGGACCCGCAGAAGTTTTGAGTTAGTCTGACATTTATTTTTCGGCTTCTTCCTAATAAGAATCACCTAAGGAAAGCTCATGGTTTGCAAGCAAAGGCTTCAATGACGCACCGTTTCCATTCCCACTGAATGAATCATGTGTTGTGGCCTACTTGAGTATTGGATTTTAAGTTTTGGGCCATGTTGAGAAATGAGCTCGCAAAAGAACCCGACAGGGGATATAACATAAGCACGACAGTGACGTCCATATATAGAGCAAAAGTTTACAGGGAATTCTAAACATGGGGTCACAGGAAAGGGGAGTCTTCATCCAATGACATGAAAGTGCCATGAACAAGTACCAAGCCCATCCTCAATCGTGGGCCATAGTTTGCACTGCTCTGCTTTCTATCCTCTAACACCGGTATGTCTGCTTCAACATTTAAGCTTGTGTACTGTGGAAGATGGGCAAAACCTCAAGTTTTTTAAATTAAACATATTTTTAAAACACATTGATTTACAAATGCATATTTTTAGGGAAATTTGAAAAAAAATAAAATTAAGGACCGCCATATATTAATAAAATGGGGAAGATGGACAATTTTAACAGATTATATATAAGGATTACTTAGAAATGAAGGATTTGAAAGAGAGAAAGGAATAGATTAATCCACCATCTGATTATCTGTATATATTAATGCTTATTGTGCATAAAATTTAATATTATATTTTTCTATCTTGATCTTATTTTTGTATCTAAGCTATATCCATATATAATGGGATTAGCTTTTGAACTTTTTCTAACCCTGCAATTAATTTTCCTGGCCAGAGAAGTTTGAATATTAAAAGTGGATATGAATATATTTTTCAAGAAAACCAAGAGTAATTTGGGAATCTTAAATGTAGATATTGTCCCTCCCACAGTTCTGATTAAACCAGCAAAAGAAGCCGTGAATGGCTTAGATTTTTTTTTTTTTCTTTGTTCTTTTTCTTTTTTCTTTTTACTTGCAAAAAATCTGCATCCTTTCTCTTAAAATATAGGAGGAAGAAGGATTGAACACCTACAATTATGGCGGGCCTTAGAAAGGATTCAACGACAGGGGTTTCCATTCTCATCATCTCTTGTCGTTGAGCTGGCAAAATTGATTGATGGAGTGGATGTCCCACGGACATCACAATGGCCCCACATAGTTTTTGCCTCCACCTATAGCAGGAAATTTAGTATCGCTCCCTCTCTCCCTGATTTCCCTGACTTCGTCACTCATTTTTCTTATCTCCCTTCCTATTTTCACATGCGTCCCATATGCGTTACTCTGTAATACATAAGACATAAGCGGGTACACAGGCATTTTGTAGGCATTTCTTACTCTGACCCTTTCAGTCAAAACCGTATTAAAACCTCATAGACTTTTTTTTTTTTTTTTTTTTTTTGGGTTAAGTACACACGTATCCCACTGTTAGTACACACACCCACACACTGTTGTTTTCTTAAAAGTAGGCCCTTTGTTTTTTGTTTTTTTTTTTTTTTTTTCTTGATTAATTTTTTGACCTCACCTGATGGAATTAAACCTGAGCACTTGACATACTGTTTTTTTTGCCCTTTATTTTTGTTGTTTTTTTTTAACCTTGCGGATCAACCTGATGTTTGGGGCTGTCAAATTTCACAGTGGGCCCACTTTGCTGAAAGGCTGGATTTCATTCACGCAGGACGGTAGGCCCTCGTGAAGACCTTGTAGGATAAACCTATCTTACAAGGAATTGTTCAGGTCCTGAGGAGCCGGCCTCTCCTACCCTATAGAGGTAATCAGCCAATAGACCCTGCGCAGCAATATTCGAGTGATCAGAACACTCTGTATGATGCAAACTAGCAAGAAAAGATCACAGTCCGTTAGTGAGCATTGTCTATGAACCAAACAGTTGAAAACTAAATGATCATAGTCCGTATTCAATTATGTGAAGAAGTGAACAGAGTTGATGGTCAGGATTATCACGTTGGCACATGTTTCACACCATGGCCAAGTTAAGGTAGTGATACCATGTGAACGGCGCTGATCACCTTCGATCTGGATATTGACAGTGTTCTCTTTATGGAAAGAAGGCTTGCCACACTCGCATGCACCCTGTCCAAGTTCATACTTTGGTACTGGATAAGCACCAAACCAAGTACCTGTGGTGTACCTGAGCAGTGCTCAATCTCGGAGAGTTACTAGGTAGGCCAGGTGTGGTGGACACACAGCTGGACCTGTTGCTCATTGGGTGGGCCATGCATTTACGTTTAATGTGGCCCATCGGCTAGACCGATGAGCCCTGTTTATAAATGATGAATAGAAGGCTGTTTCTGCATGACCACATTTGGACCATCCATCTCACCTTGAATTGCCCATTAATCTCAACAATCACTTTGGTCGAACTGGACAACTGAACCATTTTATTTTTAACCATCCATTGATCAATCAGGTGGACATGTGGAGACCCTTCTACCAATATGATCTTCAGTGTGAGATCATGTGACCAATATCATTAGCCACTTCGATTTTCTACTCATGTCTTGCGTTGCAGGTTTAGACCTCTTTTACAAAAAGCAGGAAAATCTCTCAGTACAAAAGCATATCACAATATAAACCTTTTCAAAGCATCTCCAAGAGATCGAGAATACGAAACTGAAAATCTAAATAAAACTCATCGGCCGACCAACTTTCCACACTTGTGCATTTTTTTCCAAAAGGTGGGAGCACACTGCCTACAGTTTTATTCATGTGGGAACAAAAACCATTTACATCCCTGAAGGGGTACCAAACCAACTAACCCCTCCATACTACAAAACCACGCAAAGCAAACATACAAGCAAAACCACAGAAAAGACCAAAGCACAGAAAAGAACGGACTAAACAAAACACAACAACATCTTACTTCATCCGAAGAACAACAGGGGATTGGGTGCTGGATGCATACAAACTTGGCTTAACACTCAGTCGGATGAGCATCTTAACCCACACCTATGTATCTTCCATATATTCCATGACTAGCCACAACTTGTTAATAATGACTAAGATATGATGAACCTTGGCCCAACAATGACACCCCATTTTGCTGATCTTGGTGAATCCCAACGGCAAGATATAAATCCCTGATTGCATGCATTTCTACGGCAATATCCCTCATTTGCATCCGCTCATTTGGAGATTCTACAGAACTTGCGATGCCAATTTTGGCTACAGAAGCTAAGCACTCTTGCATTTTAGTTCTTACAATGCGACGTTGTTCTCCATTGTTCAGATCTTGAACTTCTTCTAAGAGCAGCCGTGGGTCTACGATCTCCATCACTTGATCAGGCAAAGCCATCTTAACAAATTGGTGGAGACTTAGACCATCTTTAAACATGTCATTGGTTGGCCTTTTTCCTGTGAACATCTCTAAAAGAAGGATACCAAAACTGTAGACATTTCCATGGGTAGAAGCCCTTCCACCCATTCCATACTCTGTCATTTGCACATCTCGAATGATCAAATATCAAGGTTTCATTCCAACAATTAAATAGAAATAGGGATTAATTAATTTTAACATAAAAGAAGTGACAATCACTATAAGCATAGGAAATAATATCACATTAACTTTAAACTTTTGAAGCATGAAGTTATCAAGTTATAGCAAAGAAATGAGTCCTACAAATGTAAGTCTAGGAAAAAGAAAACTTTGGAACTTGTGAAAAGTAACTAGTACTAATTGCTCATCCATCGACCTTGCATGCTCAACCATTGGATGCATTTTTAGTTGAAGTTTATATTAACTAAAACTGAAAAATTACTAAAATGAATCTTCCATCGTCCAATCCTTCAATCTTACTAAGAGTTTCGTTCAAGCTACCATTGCAGTCGATTTAGTAGCGGCAATAGAAGTAGTACTTTTACAAAATGATTTATTTGGAGAGTGTTAGGGTATGTTTGGAAAAATGCGTTCATCTCAATTTAGTTAATTGTAACTATGCATTGAGATCGATTATTTTGGTAACGATTAAAAATAATTCTCAAAGCAAACAATTTATATAATCTCCAATACATAATTAATATTAACCAAAATGAGATGCACTCATTTTTCCATGGCTACCAAACAGGCTCGTTTTGTTGCTGTTTATGAGAAATGATTCGGTGCTCTCAGAGCAATCGTGGTCCTAGTTGGATTGAGACACTTGGATAGTCTAATTGATCGATCCAGACTGTCCATTAGGTCTTCTACCTATTTCATTGGCTACCCCGAAAACAAATCACAACCATTGGATTATTCAACTGCCTATAAGTTTACCTCCTTTTTCAAGCCATTCATATTTGAAGACATGGATGGGATGGTTAGGATCGCCTGATAGAAGTGATTCGTTACTATCATAACCGACCCACGATGGGCTTGAACAAATAGACGCCACGATGGGCTAGTGATCAAGTGTTCAGACTCATCGAGTCATGTGATTTTTACATTGCATGCTATGAAATGTGCTATCGATCTAATTGTATATTCATATGGTAGCAACTTTAACGACAGTAGCAGGAATATCCAACCCATGGCTCAGTGGTAGACAGAATGTTGAAAGAGTGCCCATGTCGAGTGCAACAACACAAGCAATTAAAAGAAGTGACAATTGAAGCTTCATATTTAAGAACATTTGTGAAACACTTTTAAAAGATAAAAGAACAAAGCAAAACCATGAAATTGTCACCTGGAGGAACATAGCCAACAGATCCCTTGATACCAGTTGAGCTGGTTTGATCTTGAGAATTATTGCCGGCAGCATTGTAAAGGATCCTTGCTAACCCGAAATCACTGACATGAGCGCACATGTCATTGTCCAGTAGAACATTGCTGGGTTTTAGATCACGATGAACGACTGGTGTGCCGCAATGCTGATGAAGATACTCCAATGCGGAGGCGACATCGATGGCTATATCTAGCCTTTGAATAAGGTTCAAGCTCCTCAACTCTTGCTGCTCATGTCCACTTGGATGCAACCACTTTTCTAGACTCCCATTAGGCATGTACTCAAACACTAGAGCTTTGAAATCATTGTCTTTAAAATCAATGCTTGAGCAAGCGGTTATGATTTTAACTAGATTCCGATGCCGGATATTTCTCAACGCTTCACATTCAGCCATGAAACTCCTTGAAGCTCCTCGTTGTTGAAGATTGACAACTTTCACTGCAACAAATGTTTCATCGTGCTCTAGAACTCCTTTATATACAGAACCATAATTTCCAACACCAATCAAACTGTCCGCAGAGAACCCACCAGTCGCTTTAAAGAGATCCATGTAAGAAACCTTTAAAAATTGGCCATCTGAGAAAGATGCAGGCAAAGGCAACTTGTTGGCCTTTCTTCTTGCCCGATAAAGAGTAGCAAAGAGAAATGATAAAACAATCAAACCAAGAACTGCACCGATCACAGAGAATATTACTCTTAGAGAAATCGACCTTCCATGTTTCTTAGGAGCTTTCTTTGGGCATGCTGGCAGTCGTAATTGTGGGATACCTCCACAAAGCTTGTTGTTTCCGAGGACCGAAAATGCGCTCGAGTTTTTGAAAGCCCCTCGAGTTGGGACTTCACCATCAAGATCATTGGATGACAAATCCAAGAACTCTAAGAATGAAAATTTCTCCAGAGCTACTGGAATATGTCCAGACAAGTTGTTATGAGAAAGATCTAGTAGTAGAATACTTTTTAAGTTGTTCAAAGATGGAGGAATGGCTCCCTGAAATAAGTTATTGCTTAAACTAAGGACTTCTAGGCTCCGACAATTGCCTAGTGTGCTCGGAATTTCACCCGTCAATTTGTTTTGAGAAACCTCCAAATATAGAAGTTGTTTCAAGTCACCAACTTCCAATGGTAGAGATCCAACCAAAGAGTTCTCGCTTATATGAAGGCTGCCCAGCGTAGGGATACTTAAAACTTCTTTGGGTATGGTACCGTTCAGCATGTTTCTATTAAGGACTAATTCTTCAAGACGACAGTTCCCAAGACTCGAAGGGATACTTCCCTGCAGACGATTTCCGTGTAAAGCGAGTCTAGCCAATCCAGTGTTGTTGCCGATGGATGATGGGATTAGTCCGGACAGTTTGTTCCCGTACAAAAACAAGCCCTCCAAATTTTGAAGCTTCCCAACACCAACAGGAATGGTACCCATGACAGAAGTCTCAGATATACCTAGCAAATTCAAGTTAAAGAGATTGCTAATATCTGTGGGGATGCTTCCAGATATCGGGTTTCCTGCTAACACTAGGCCTGTTAGGTGGGTAGAGAGATTGACGACTGCGGCGGGCAATGTTCCTCTCAGCTGATTGGAATATACATTTAAATACTCCAAACGGGTACAATTGGTTAAAGAAGTGAGGAAACTCAAGTCATCTTCTCCTTCTCCACCTCCAAACTTATTAACAGCTAAATTTAGGAAACTAAGATCCTGTAGTCTTCCCAAATTCTCAGGCACGGGTCCGCTGAAATTATTAGATATAATATCAACCTCAACAAGTCCTGAAGCATTGGATAATGAAGCTGGTATCGGTCCCGTATATGCATTTTTTCCAAGGTAAAGACCTTTGAGATTTGGAAGGGTGAGACCTAGATTGGACGGAAGGTTTCCGTGAAGTCGGTTAGTTGCCACAGAGAAAGTAACGATGGATGAGAGGTTGTAAAGTGATGGTGGGATCAGACCCGACAGTTTATTTCTAGAGATGACAAGAATTTCTAAGTTCACTAGGTATCCTAGATCATATGGAATGCTTCCCTCCAAACTGTTATCATATAGACTGAGAGAAACAAGAGACGAGAGGTTCCCGAGTGGTGGTGGGATGTTGCCGATGATTTCGTTACGGCCAATATTCAATGACACGAGCTTTGACAGAGAGCACAGCTCGACCGGAATTCTCCCCACGAGCTTGTTTTCAGCTAAAAGGATGGATCTGACTTCCGAGAAGTGGGACAGGTTGTTGGGGATTCCTCCTTGCAGCCCATTATCACTGAGATCAACGTACCGAAGCCGGAAGAGCCGGCCGATTTCACCAGGGATTTCGCCATGGAAGCTGTTGCTAGAGAGGTTGATACTCCTGAGGAAGCTGAGGTTTGCCACGTCAGGTGATATGGTCCCCACCAATTTGTGGGACCCAAGATTCAATGCGGTGACCCTTTGAGGATGCCGGCGACCGCATGTGATTCCTTCCCAGTTGCAGAAATGGAGGGAATCGTTCCATGAACTCAAGACCCGGAAAGGATCGTCGGATATCCGATCCTTGAATGCGATCAAGGCGAGTCGATCTGTCTCATTTCCTGAGGCGGAGGAACGGATTCCGAGGCAGTTCATGAATGGGAGAAGGAAGGCCAGGAGGAGTAATGACCAAAATGCCCTTGGACAGACAAGTCGAAGCTCCATCCCACTCGTCGGTGGAGGGCTGACAGAAAAAGAAAACCAGACAAATGGCAGTAGCATCTATTGTCGCAACCACCCAGTCGGTAACACGATGCTTCCACCCCCTGGTGAGCTGTTAGCGGTTTCGAACTCGAGACCAATTGAAACACCCAAGCTTACAAAAGCTGGGCTAGCAGGCGATCCGATGTACAGATTTCTCCCAAAACTAGAAGTCTAAAACCACAGCCGGGTCCCGGAGTGTATATAGCTTATCTACCACATACTATTTGTAAGTTGGTTTTACCTCCGTCGTGTGTCCCCACACCCAAGGACCCATTTGCTGAGATGGTCCCACGCTTTGAACCGTCCATGTTCCAGATACTACGCTAGTGAAGCTGTTACATTATCGGCAACACTTTAGAGCTGATACTAACCTTTGATAATTTCATAGTTGAATGCCATCCATTGAAAAATCGAGGGATCTTGACCAAAATGGCTTCTTGGTACTGCCAAACATACCAAAAAGTAAACCTTTCTAATATATTCCTTCTTTAACCCTCTTACCAAATTTGCAGAATTTCGGACTAAATTGCCTTTGTTTTTTATTTCAAGGACTATTACAGCTTTTGCGTGAGGTAGAAACTATCGTAGCAGTCATCTTGAGGCATTGTTGTGGATGGGACTTGTCATTTGGCTCACTGAAAGTCAGATCCAATCCGTTTATGTTCTTTATGACCCTTCATTTGTTTGTGAAGATGATAACCTCATGCCATATGATTTCTGTGTGGTCCAAAAAACGCGGTAACCTATAATGATGTCCAATCGTGCTGTGGTTCATATGACCGGTAGATGTCTGTAATTCTTGCAACCATGGTCCTCCATGAAATTTTGAGGATAATATGTAGAGTGAATTCCACACGTAGGCAATGGTGGCTCCACAGACGGTTTACGAACTCCTTAGATAAGGCCAAGCATTACCTTTTTTCAGTTTTTGTAAAGGAGCTTCTTCTTTCTTGTGAAGATGACAACCTCACGATTGGGCCCAACCCGACCCTAACCCGACTCGTGTGCAGGCCTACTTTTGGGTGGTAAATCTGGTAACGCATCAACCTGTTGGAAGTTGCAAACCAATCCGGTCCATCTATTTGCTAGACGGTTGAGCTTCCAAGAAACAATTAAAAGAGATGCTTCCAGCAGCAGCTGGAGATAGAGTTTCCAAGCAACGGTTCATCTCTCCAACACATGGAGAAGAAAAATATTAATTGCATATTTTTGTTTTTTGCAAAAGGAGTTAAGTACATACCCCTAAAGTGTATTTTGAAAGGGCATTTTTGTCTTTTCATCTTGCTGTAAATATCTATAAATTGGAGGCTCTTGCTGTCCGTTTCTCATCAACTCAACAAGCTTGTAAGCAATCAAATATCTAGTTTGTTCTCACCATAGTAGTGGTTTTGTAAAAAAAATTAGTGAAGCAACCAAGTTTCTCTCTCTCCCTTCCTCCTTCACGTGTTCATTGAGTCTTAAGATTAAGGCTTAGAAAAGCCAACCTGACTAAGGCCAATATTGCCAACAAACTGGTATCAGAGCCCTTGGTTAAATGGCCTCCGCAATCCAGCAGCAGATTCCTGAGTTGTCAAAAGACAACTATGAAAATTGGTGTATCCAAATGAAGGCACTGTTCGGGTCACAAGACCTATGGGAGATCGTCACCGACGGATACGAAGAGCCCACTATGGAGCAAGAAGCCGCTTACACTGCTGAGCAAATGACCGACCTCAAAAAACAAAGAAAGAAGGACAAGAAAGCCCTGTTTTTTGTCTATCAAGGGTTGGACGAATCCACCTTTGAAAGGATTGCCGACGCGACATCAAGCAAGAAAGCATGGGAGACTCTTAACACTATTTTCAAAGGAGTTGATCGTGTAAAGAGGGTTCATCTCCAAACCCTTAGGGCCGAGTTCGAGACCGCACACATGAAGGAAGGTGAGACCATTTCTGATTATTTTTCAAGGTTGCTTGTTATTGTTAACAACTTGAAAAGAAATGGTGAAAAAATCGAAGATATACGTGTGATTGAAAAAGTGCTTCAATCCCTCACCATCAAATTTGAGCATGTGATTGTGGCCATAGAAGAATCAAAGGACTTGGAAAAACTGTCCATTGAAGAACTGATGGGATCGTTGCAAGTGCATGAGCAACGAATGCAAAAGAATGCTGGTTCAATGCTTAAACATGCCTTAGAGTCTAAGTTGACTCTAAATAAACAAAAGAATGGCCATACACAAAGAGGGGGCCGTGGCACCAGCAATCGTGCAAGAAGCAGAGGGCGTGGATATCATCCAAGCCATCAACAATATCAACAAAAATTTACCAGTTTTCGTGGAAGAGGAAATGGTAGAGGCCGGTTCATGCGTGGTCGTGGAAACACAAAGAACGTTCAATGCCACAATTGCAAGAAATTCGGCCACTATGCCTCTGAGTGTTGGAGCAAAGTGGATCAAGATGAACGATCCAACTATACTGAAGCATTACACCATGAATAAGAAGACTCCACACTCCTCATCGCACAAGAAAAGGCATGTGAACAGCCGGATATGTGGTATCTCGACACTGGTCCAAGCAACCACATGAGTGGTAACAAAAAATTGTTCGTGGAACTCACAGAAGGAGTTCATGGCAACGTGAGTTTTGGCGACTCATCAAAGGTACCAGTGATAGGTAAAGGAAAAATTAAAATCTATTAGAAAAATGGAGAGCCAAATTACATCTCCAATGTGTATTACGTACCAAACATGAAAAATAACATCCTCAGTATCGGCCAACTCCTTGAGAAAGGGTATGTCATACACATGGAGAACTATTCTCTCTCTATAAGAGATGCTCACATGAGACTTGTGGTTCAAGTCCAAATGGCGAAGAATCACATGTTTCCGCTCCATATTAACACAAAGGCTGATAAGTGCCTCTATGGACTCGTGAAGAATGATTCATGGAGATGGCATCTTCGCTTTGGGCATCTCCATTTCAGTGGCCTTAAACTCTTGTCTTCATCAAGCATGGTGCATGGCTTGCCGACTATTGAAGGTCCAGAACATGTGTGTGAGGCGTGCACACTCGGCAAGCAACAAAGGAACTCTTCCCAAGTGGAGTGTCCAGAAGAGAAAAGGAACCATTGCAGTTGGTTCACACTGATATTTGCGGACCACTTGAAACACCCTCTCTTGGAGGTAATAAATACTTTATTACCTTCATTGATGATTTCAGCAGAAAACTTTGGGTGTATTGCATCAAAGAAAAATCTTTCGCTTTCATTATCTTTAAAATTTTCAAAGCTCGTGTTGAAATTGAAAGTGGTTACAAAATTAAAGTACTCAGATCTGACAGAGGTGGAGAGTACACCTCAAATGCATTTCGAGATTATTGCAGGGAACAAGGCATCAAGCAGCAGCATACTGCAGCCTACACGCCACAACAGAATGGCATTGCGGAACGAAAGAACCGCACCATCCTCGACATGACAAGAACCATGCTCAAAGAGAAAGGCCTGCCAAAGAGCGCTTCTGAGCAGAGGCAGTTGCATGTACTGCCTACTTACTCAATCAGTGTCCAACTAAGAGCGTCAGAAACATGACACCACAGGAAGCATGGAGTGGTTACAAACCGAGCGTGGTGCACCTAAGGATCTTTGGGTGTGTCGCCTACGCTCAAGTTTCAGAAGCAAGAAGAAGGAAGCTTGATGATCGTGGCGAGAAATGCATCTTCATCGGTTATAGTGAAGAATCTAAAGCCTACAAGCTCTATAATCCACTAACCAATAAAGTAGTGGTGAGTGGAGATGTGGTCTTTAGTGAGGAAGAAGCTTGGAAATGGAACAATGAAGAATCAACCAAAGATATTCAAGTCGAAACAGAAGAACAGGAAGAAAGATATGACCATCGAGAGCAAACGCCCGCAACTCCTTCTTCGGCCCCATCATCAGTATAAAGAAGTCCAGGAGTACATTCCATCTCTCCTGAAAGTACTCCATCAAGTCAAAATTCGGCCGGCTCATCCTCACCCATGGCACCTATCAAAATGAGAAGCTTAAGTGACATTTATGAGCAAACTGAAGAAGTCAATCTTTTCTGCCTATATGCAGATCATGAGCCTCTGACGTTTCAGGAGGTCATAAAAGAAGAATGTTGGAGAATCGCTATGAAAGAAGAAATCCAAGCCATTGAGAAGAATGACACATGGAAGCTGACTACGCTTCCTAATGGCCAGAAAACTATTGACGTCAAATGGGTGTACAAAATCAAGCGAAATGCTGATGGTGAGATTGATTGCTACAAGGCAAGGCTCATAGCAAAGGGCTACAAACAGAAGTACGGGGTGGACTACGAAGAAGTTTTCGCTCTTGTTGCTCACCTTGATACTGTAAGGATGATTATCTCTCTTGCAGCCCATCACAGTTGGATGATCTACCAACTGGATGTGAAATTTGCATTCCTGAATGGAATTCTGGAAGAAGAAGTCTATGTTGACCAGCCTGAAGGCTTTGTTATACAAGGGGAGGAACACAAGGTGTATCGGTTAAAGAAAGCCCTCTATGGGTTGAAGCAAGCTCCACGTGCTTGGAATGCATGCATCGACAACTATCTTCAAGCGAACGGCTTCGCCCAATGTCCATATGAGCATGCAGTCTACATCAAGAAGAATGCTCATGGCGATATGCTCATAGCATGCCTGTATGTTGATGATTTTCTTTTTACAGGGAATAGTCAATCGATGTTTGATGAATTCAAGAAGGCCATGCTTAATGAGTTCGAAATGACCGATGGAGGTCTGATGTCCTTCTTTATGGGCATCGAAGTGAAGCAATAATATGGTGGCATCTATATATCTCAGAAAAAGTATGCCAAGGAATTACTTGAAAAGTTCAAGATGGCTGATTGCAACGCCGTAAACACGCCTGTAGCAACAGGCTTAAAACTGACAAAGGACGGAGAAGGAAAAAGTGTGGACTCGACTCTGTTCAAGAGTCTAATTGGAAGCCTAAGGTACCTCACAATCACAAGGCCGGATATCGTTTACAGTGTTGGGCTTCTGAGCAGGTACATGGAAGCACCAAAAGAATCACACTGGCTAGCCGCAAAAAGAATCCTCAGGTACGTCAAAGGAACAATGGAATTCGGTCTTTTTTATCCATACGATGATGAAGCAATGCTGTATGGATACTCAGACAGCGATTGGGGAGGTGAGCGAGATGAAAGAAAGAGCACCACTGGCTATGTATTCTATCTCGGAACGACTGCTTTCACATGGAATTCGAAGAAGCAAAGTGTGGTCGCCCTGTCCACATGTGAAGCCGAGTACGTGGCAGCATCGTCCACTGTCTGTGAAGCGATTTGGTTAAGGAACTTGTTAAAGCAGCTGAAGCATCCGCAGGAAGAATCCACAGTCATATATGTGGATAACAAGTCAGCAATCGAGCTTGCTAAAAATTCGGTGCAGCATGAAAGGAGCAAGCACATCGATACTCGATACCATTTTTTAAGAGATCAAGTAAAGCAGAAAGCGATAAAATTGGAATATTGTCACACCACTAAACAGGTAGCGGATATTTTCACCAAGGCACTCCCAACAGATGCATTTAGACGACTAAGATCGATACTCGGAATGAAACCGATTTTGGTTTGAAGGGGAGTGTTGGAAGTTGCAAACCAATCCGGTCCATCCATTTGCTAGATGGTTGAGCTTCCAAGAAACAATTAAAAGAGATGCTTCCAGCAGCAGCTGAAGATAGAGTTTCCAGGCAACGGTTCATCTCTCCAACACATGGAGAAGAAAAATATTAATTGCATATTTTTGTTTTTTGCAAAAGGAGTTAAGTACATACCCCTGAAGTGTATTTTGAAAGGGCATTTTTGTCTTTTCATCTTGCTGTAAATATCTATAAATTGGAGGCTCTTGCTGTCCGTTTCTCATCAACTCAACAAGCTTGTAAGCAATCAAAATATCTAGTTTGTTCTCACCATATTAGTGGTTTTGTAAAAAAAATTAGTGAAGCAACCAAGTTTCTCTCTCTCCCTTCCTCCTTCACGTGTTCATTGAGTCTTAAGATTAAGGCTTAGAAAAGCCAACCTGACTAAGGCCAATATTGCCAACACAACCAATTCTGGGTTTAGTTTATAATCCGGATTGGGGAGCTTAGTTGAGTACTGACATTAATTAGATTTAGCATGCAATATAGTTCCATATTTGTATTGGATTATAGGAATTCTCAACTGAGTTATCCCTGACTGAATTATCAGTTTCAACTCATTGAGTTGGGGTAGATGTAGGGTTTAAAATTCATGTATTCTATCTTCAGAATTGTTCATTCATTGCTGGCCAAATGCTACTATTTGTAGACCCAAGTCTAACCTTGGGTTGAGCTAAGTGTTGGATGTAATTCGATTTTTTAGGGAGTTGAGCTTAATTCTTATTAGGGTGGGTTTATTTAGTTAATTGAGCAAGAACCCTAATATTATCCCCATATATTTCCAGTCAGGTTCTAGATTCTAATCATGAGGTGTTGTAGTTGTAGATTGTATCATTAAATTGGCTTGGGGTGTCTCAGATTGGGTTGGACTAGAATTATCTCAAGGTTTGAAGAATTCAGGAATTTTTCCTTCTTGGAAAGCTTTTGTTGGAGAGTCTTCAAGTAGTGCACGGTTTGGGTGCTTAAACCAGTCGGGCGACCGGTCTGCATGTAATGGTCCAAATACACAGAGGTCTCTAGACAATTTTCTCTCACCCTAGACCTGTCTGGCGACAGGTCTACAGGGGGCTTAGACCGGTCGAGCAACAGGTCTACTGGGGGCTTAGACTGGTCGGGCGATAGGTCTAAGGTGAGTCAGATGTGCGATTTCTGTGTGATTTTTCTCTGGACTATTTTGTGCAAGGTCCAACCGGTCAGGCGACCGGTCTACTATGCACACATTTTCTTACGCTGTTACGCAGTTATGCGTAAGAAGTTTCTAATTTTGGTTTGTTGCCTATATAAACGGGTTGTAACTGAGATTAGGAGTAATCCTAAGGTGTCCAAGGTTTCCTAAGTGTGTTAACTTAGGAAGAGGGGAGAGTGTTTTGCGGTAGAGAGAGTTTGGGTTTTCTCTGTTTTCCTTGCTTGTGGGCTGTCAATCTCTGTAATCTTCTGTTAATCATAGTGGATCGTTTTATGCCGTGGTTTTTTACCCGTTGATGGGGTTTTTCCATGAAAAATCGGATTTTCTCTTGTGGTTGAATGCTTGTGTGGTGTGATTATATTGTGTTTCTCATTTGATCGCATATTCTATTGTGGTGTTGTTCGGCTTCTGCTTCTACTGTCGGCGTCCCTATTACTAACAAGTGGTATGAGAGCTAAAGTTAGGGTGGAGTAGAATTCAGATCTAAGATGAGAAGATGGGATCAAGCATAAGGTTCGAGATAAAGAAGTTCTCTGACAAAAATAACTTTGAGCTATGAAATGTGAAGATCGAATCCCTTCTAGTTCAACGAGGGCTTGATGAAGCTCTTGGAAAGCGACCCGAGGTTATGAAAGAGGGTGAGTGGACGAAGCTCGACAAGAAGGCTAGAACCTCGATCCTGTTAAGCCTTACGGATGATGTCATCTATCACGTCACAAAGGAGAAGACTGCGGCTGATACGATGGCGAAGTTAGAGAAGGTTTATGCCAAGAAGTCTCTAGAGAATCGCATGTATCTGTTGATGCAGTTGTTCACCTTGAGGATGGTTGAGGGGATGGATGTGGAGGACCACTTAAGCACGTTCAATCGACTAGTTTGCAAGTTTGTGGAGATAGATGACCGATGAAGGATGAGTATCAAGCATGCATCCTGCAGAATTCACTTTCAGATTCATATAAGTCATTCAGGGACTCTATGTGCGCAGGGAGGGAGATCATAAACATCGAGACCGTTATCTCAGCCCTCCAGTTGAAGGCGATGAGAAAGAAAAGCGGTGACGTGGGTTTTCGTTCTTCCTCAGAGGCACTGATTATGAGGGGAAGAAATTATGAGTATGGTAGAGTATATTCTAAATCGGGATCTAAGGTCAAGGGCAAAGGGAAAATCAATGTGAAGTACTAGAGTTATGGTCAGGAAGACCACATGAGAGGGGACTGTCAGAATCCCAAGTTGAAGCAAAAGAGGTATGTAAATTATTCTGGAGAGAGAGCTAATACCGTAGAGGATGGTGGCGATCTTTGTGAAGTTCTGAATGTATCTAGTAAGGGATCTTACGGTAGAGAGTGGATCCTAGATTCAGGGGCTTCATGTCACATTTATCCTGACCGGAGTTCATTCACGATATACAGGGAGTATGGTGGTGAATTGGTGTTTGTGGGAGATGGCTACGCTCATAAGGTGGTGGATATTGGTATGGTGCGCATCAGGATGTTCGATGAGATCGAATAAGTTGTGGAAGATATGAAGCATGTCCCCAAGATGAAGATGAATGTAATTTCCCTTTGTGCACTTGAGGCGAAAGGGTGCGTGTTCATCGCCCGCGATCGTTATTGTGAAGTGATGAATGGGGCACTCGTGTGCATGAAGGCACGGAGGTGTAGTGGCTATCTTTACAAGTTAATCAGGAGCACAATTCAAGGTGGAGCTGCGAGATCGGCAGCGAGATCCACAGTTGCTCGTATGTGGCAAGTGCCCAAGGGCCACATGAGAAGAGAGGAAAAGGGAGTGAAAGTGCAAGGTTAGGGTTGATGGTGGCACGAGAAGTGGTGGAGCTATGATGAAGATGAGATGACGAAAGCGAGGATGTTCTGATTCGACGTTTGACGCCTCGGTGGAGATTGTTGGAGAATCTTCAAACAGTGTACGGTTTGGGTGCTCAGACTGGTCGGGCGATCGACCTGCACATAATGGCTCAGATGCACAGAGGTCTCTGGACAGTTTTCTCTCACCCTAGACCTATCTGGTGATAGGTCTATAGGGGGCTTAGACCGGTCGGGCAACAGGTCTACAGGGGGCTTAGACTGGTCGGGCGATAGGTCTAAGGTGAGGCAGATGTGCGATTTCTGTGCGATTTTCCTCTGGACTGTTTTGTGCAAGGTCCGATCGGTCTGGTGAACGGTTGACTGTGCACGCATTTTCTTACGCTGTTACGCGGTTATGCATAAGAAGTTTCTAATTTTGGTTTGTCGCCTATATAAACGGGTTGTAACCGAGATTCGGAGTAATCCTAAGTTGTCCAAGGTTTCCTAAGTGTGTTAGGAAGAGCGGAGAGTGTTTTGCGGTAGAGAGAGCTTGGGTTTTCTTTATTTTCCTTGCTTGTGGGATGTCAATCTCTGTTATCTTCTATTAATCATAGTGGATCATTTTGTGCCGTGGTTTTTTACCCATTAAGGGGTTTTCCACATAAAATTGGATTGTTACTTGTGGTTGAATGCTTGTGCGGTTTGATTACATTGTGTTTCTTGTTTGATAGCATATTCTGCTGTGGTGTTGTTCGGCTTCTGCTTCCGCTGCTGGCGTCCCTATTACCAACAGATTTTTTTGTAGAGATCTTGATCTTGAAGCGAGTTCACATAATTATAGCAACGTTAGAGTGGGATCCGACGCCCTAAGGTGAGGTTCTCACCCTTCAAGTTTCCATTCTTCTAATTGTTAGTGAAATTTTTCTATTTCATAAATTGCTTATGATAGTACTCATTTGAACCTACTTATGAATTAATTTGCATATGATAATTCATGATGAGTATTTATGATTTGATTGATATTAGGAGGTTAATTGATATAAGTTTACATGTTATAAACCTAATAGGCCTTAGGGTATTCTAATTGGAATTAGTTGTTTGATTTGAAATTTGAATAGAATGATTTAATTCTAATTTGATGTAAATTGGAGAATTAGATTTGGAATTATCATTGATGTGTTTGAAGTTTGGCTTGATTGCCATACGGAGTTTTGGTTTGAGATGAATGTTGAGGTGTTTTGAAGGATGGCTTGATCGCCATTTGGATATGAGAATTGAATTGTTTAACCTTGGTTAATTGTGATCTTTTGGGTGACAAAATTTACACTCCAATTAGTGGCCATTGAAATTATTTTAAATATCCTTTTGATATAGACTTACCATCATTTAGAATAGTTGTGCCTTTGCGGTTGTGCCTACATGGCTTTTGGGGTTAATCCTCTTTTATTTGGTTTGGCCGTGATTGGACTTTTTGCCCAGGGTGGCTTTTGTGGTATCTTTTGTAAAATTTTGTGATGATAAGCTTTATTCTTTGTATTTCAATAAGCCACTAGTCATAGAGATTTGTGATTTACTATATTTCAGACACTAATTTAAATTGACTATTTGTAATCCGGACTAATAAAGGTTAGTTAATCATGCATTCATGGCATACGGGTTTCCACCGGGTGATTAGTATTACGCACGTACCTTTGCATATTTTCGTTGATACTAATCATTAAAGGGTAGTCCATTGCATTCGGGACTTGTACTTAGTGATGGATATTACTCACCTACATATGTGTATTTTTTCTGATATGGTTGTCCTTTGTTTGAGATTTTTGTCTGTGAGTGTTATTATGCACGTACCTTTGTGTATTTTTGTTGATAACCCCTCATGATTTGGTTGTCCCTCTCTTTGTATCGTGGGTTTTCCCACAGTTGCCAGCTGGATGTGCATCCCCAGGTTGAAGAACATGTGAATGCACTTATGCAGTTAAACAAGATTAATGTTACAATGTATGGATTAAATATTATAACTTATTGGTTGTTTATAATGTGGATGAAATATTACATTTGATTGAGTTGAATGTCATCTCTCTTAGAATTCTATAACTTGCTTATTACCTGATTTGTTATCTTTAGATTATCCTTACTTAATTAACTATTTTTATGCCTGGTAATCTTGGAGGGTTACAGCTCATTATGATAGCGTTTTGACGCTGTCAAACCATATCAATTGTTGCAATTGGTTTGAATAAGGAGTTGGATGGATCTTACAGCTTGGAGCAAGTATAATTTCATTTTTATTGTATTTCTTAAAATTAGTTTAATTTTTAAGACATTTAGTTGTCACTACAACAAATTGGTTATTTACCAACGAAATTATTGGTGACAAAATTGCTTTCGTTGGTAAAAATCATTTTACTGACGAAATCAATATTTCTTTGGTAAAAACCATTCTTCTTTCACGCCCCCACCAAAAATGTTCCCGCCACTATTTATAACGACGGGACTACACTTATACCGACGAAATTAACATATCGTCGATAAAAAATCTTTTACCGACGAATATTTTCATCGGTAAAGACATTTATACTGACGAAATTGATACATCATCGGTAACAATGATAGACCACGGGTGTTGCCCACTTGAATTTTAAGAAGGGTTTTACGAACGAAAATTTTTGTCAGTACTAATCATATATTTTAACTTCGAATCGACCCCAGCAAGTGTTGAGCTCTTAATTGTGCATATTCTAACCCCAATTCATCACTCATTATGCAAGATTTTCATGATTTAAAGACTAATCAAATATATGTTTTGTGATTGTAGGGATGAGATCGGACTTCACTCAATTAGAGACCAAAAAGGGGCCATTTGGAGCCTTTGATGAAGGCCCAAGGTGGACCAAAGAAAGAAGAAAGCAAAGAGAGAGGAAGGAGAGAAGAATAGAAAGAAGAAAAAAAAGCCAAATTGGGTCCGACCGGTCAAGACCGGTCGGCCAAGAAGGCCCGACCGGTCATGACCGGTCAGATGCACTCTCTGGAACAAGGCCAGCCTTGTCCGACCGGTCATGACCGGTCGGCCAACCCTGTCCGACCGGTCGTGACCGGTCGGCCATGCAAGTTTCAGATTCCAGATTCTAAAACAGCAAGGTATTCACGTACCTGGTTTTTCGGACCAGTTTTCTGGGCCCATTTTGATAATATTTGAAAATCCAACACATTCATGTTGAAGAGGAGCTCGACGCCGAACTAACCCAAGTGGTTTCATGTCGATCGGAGCTACGGATTGATCGTGGTGGTCAAAACAATACGAACTGTCTAGAAAGTTCCAGATTTCGCTGTTCCAATCTGGGCCGGTCCAGGTGGCCCATCATTGATGATATGAAGAATCTACTTTGACCATCTTTTAGACCACATCCATATATGAATAACCACAAAAGTTTCAGATCAAAAGGATGTGTGGTTTGATCGTACCGGTTGAAGAAAGATGGACCATCCAGAAAGCTCTAACTGCGCAGAGTTTATAAAAGCCCTAATTGTTCTAATTTTCGGACCACATTCTGGGATCTTTTTGGACAATCTAATCCGTATATCATGTAGAGGAGGAAGTATTCTACTAATGTTCCAAATTTGGGATCAATCCGATGTCTGTACGCTCCGGAGTGTTGAAAGCAAGATGACTGGTTCTGAAGGTACCCGAAGTGCGCGATTTTGAGAGGCGGTCGGTGATGTGATTGGTGGGCCCATTCAGAGGATAATCTTGGAAATCTAAATCATCTATGAGGAAGATCACATTACAAGGAAGCTACAAATCAATTTTGAAGGCAATCCGACCATTGGTTAAGCCGTACCAAGCGAAACAAATTCTGCTATGTTGCTGTACTATTGCTGCACTATAAAAGGGGGTGCTCTCTTCTATTCCAGGGCAAGCAAGGACGTGGGGAGCAAGGAGTTCAAGTCATAGGAGGCTTCCTAGCCTCCTCCAGTTAGTTTTTCTTCCTTTTCTTAGTTCTAGTTTTATTTTTAATATGCTTTTCATTAGCTAATCTCTTAGCTAGAGCTAAGAGGTGAACCTTATAGTTTTCTTAGATTGTTTAATTCGTTTTATTGGTTTTAAGATTGGTTTTCATGATTATGAACTATGGTTTGAAGTTTATACAAGCTTTAAGTAGTTTTTCTTAGTCTTATGATGACTCATGGATGTTTGGGAGAATTACTTAAATTCTTAATTGGTTTGCATCAGTCTAGACCTGTATGATCCGAGGAATTGGAGTGCGCTCTAGTACTATGATCTTCATGTGGGGACTTCCTACCAAAGTTCTACTTTTCTGAATTTCTATAATATGTATGGATTGTGCATGTGATTTGAATCAAGTTCAAATCATGATCTAGCCTTGTCTTGTGACAGGACTTGAGGATGGTTATGATTGTGAACTGAACCTTTTGGAATGGGGAATGACCTATTCAATTGAGCATGCTCAGCTCAGCCTACATTGAGTGAATCCTATGCATTGAACTTACATATGGCAGATTGTTTGGTTTAACAGCTCTATCATCCGACTAGATAGATCTTAATATCGATTCTAGTTGAGAAAGTGAGAAACCATAGCGAATTATGCATCTAAGGAGAGCTATAAGTGGATCCTTGATGCTCTAGTTATCTTTCCATTATCAGATTTTTTATTTTATGTTAAAAATCAATTTCACAAACCTCTTTGATTCTAGTTATTAGGATAGTTAGAATTGTTTACTTCCTTCCCTGTGGATCGACCTCGGTCTTACCGAGATTATTACTACATCGCAACCCTACACTTGGGGAAGCGAACAGCAAGCCCCCATCTCTCTCACTCTCTCTCAGTCCCCCCCCTCTCCCCCCCCTCTCTCTCTCTCTCTCTCTCTCTCTCTCTCTCTCTCTCTCTCCGGACGTCACCGCCGCATGCCAGCCGTTACCACTGCACACCGCATGCCCTTCTCTTTGCCGTCACCGCCGCACAGCCTTCTCTTTGGTAACCTTCTCTCTCTCTCTCTCTCTCTCTCTCTCTCTCTCTCTCTTCCTTCTTCCTCCATTTCCTCTCTCTCTCTCTCTATCTCTCTCTCGTTCACTCTGTCCCCCTCTACTGTTTGTGGGGCCCATCGTCGGCAGTCCATTGCTTCTGGGTCCCATCGTCCCATCGATTCCACTGTTTTGTGGGGCCCACCGTCAATGTATAGTAGTGTTTTGTGGGCCCATTGTTTTAGTAAATTCCTAATTAGAGATTTATTTTGGAAATCCCTACTTAGGGATTTCTTAATTAAAATACCTAATTTGAGATTTTCAATTCCAAAAGAAAATTCAAAAAATTATGGATATCCAAATCTGAAGTGGACCACACCACTAAAAACAGTATCCATTCGTTGTGAGGCCCACCGTCGATGTCCATTGTTTTATGGGGCCCACTTTTTTAGTAAATCCCTAATTAGGGATTTCTTAATTTAAATCCTTAATTTAGGATTTTCAATTCAAAAAAAAAAATTATGGATATCCAAATCTCAAGTGGACCACACCATTAGAAACAATGTGATTGAGGGCCCATTGTAAGGTTTTGGTAGTATTTATTTGAAATCCAAGCTCTTTATTATGCCAATAAGGTCTTGATGAAGGTAAAATATAAATATCCATTTGATCCAAATGTATTGTGGCCCACATAATGAATAATCCACATCAAATAAGGTCACTCTCCTTTATTTGTGGATGTATGTGGCTTATTATTAATAGTTATTTTGTCCACAAATGGTAGTATAATACAATTAGTTAATCCATTTGGACATTTTCATATTACCGAGCATAAATATAGTGTGTTTTGGAGGTATAAAAATCTGCCAAATTGTCCTGTCGGATAGTCCAAGGTTGGATAGATTGGAATGTTTTCGTTATTTTTCATTTACATGCTCTGCCATTAGTTTCGTGCGTTATTTCCCCTATGCTCTCTGGATATGCTGCTTCTTATGTTTATTTCCATTGTCAATAATCCACACAATGTGTGGATAATTGAAATGGAAATTAAATGTAAGATAAATATATCTGGAGAGATAGGGGGAGATGCTGTCGAAATTTAGGCTTGGGCATTTAAATGGAAATAATGAAAGCATTTCAATCTATCCATCCTTGGATGGGCGACTGATTGTATTATATTATCATTTAGTGGCAAATTAGATGATGAACATGATACTTGTGATTAAGAGTGATTGATCCAAACGGATATTGAGCGAGGGTCCCTGGAAGGTGGGAACCGCTGTTATGACTATGATGAAACTGTCCATTTCCTATGGACAACAATATGGGTGGCCTGGCCATTTGGACAGGCCCCTGTTTATGTATTAGCTCAGAATTGATGGAGCAAACCCGGATGTGAATCGGAGCTATCAGGATGTTGAGCGAGGGTCCCTGAAAGGTGGGAACCGCTGTTAAGACCATGATGAAACTATCCATTTCCTATGGACAGCAATATGGGTGGCCTGGCCATTTGGACAGGCCCGTGTCTGTGTGGAGCAGACCCGGATGTGCGTCGGAGCTATCCGTGAGTTGGTTGAGTCTCCAAGACCTAAACCTTAAACCACAAACCCCAATCCTAAACCACAAACCCTAAACCCTAATCCTAAACCTATAACCCTAACCTAAACCTAAACCTAAACCTAAACCTGATCCCGAACCCGAACCCAAACTCGATATCCTAAACCTAAACCTAAACCTATACTCAATTTACTTAGCCCAAACCTACACCTAATCCTAAACCTATAACCCTAACCTAAACCTAAACCTAAACCTAAACTCAAAAACCTAAACCTAAACCTAATCCCGAACCCGAACTCAAACCCGATTTCCTAAACCTAAACTAAATTCACTTAACCTAAACCTACACCTAATCATAAACCTATAACCCTAAGCTAAACCTAAACCTAAACCTAAACTCGAAAGCCTAAAACTAAACTCGATCCCGATCCCGAACCCGATTTCCTAAACCTAAACCTAAACCTAAACCTAAACTCAATTCACCTAACCTATAACCCTAACCAAAACCTATAACATAAACCTCAACACAATTCACTTAACCTAAACCTATAATCTAAACCTAAACCTAAACCTAAACTTGAAATTATAAACCTAAACCTGATGTCGAACCTGAACCCGAACCCAATTTCCTAAACCGAAACCTATAACCTAAACTTAAACTTAATTCACCTAACCTAAACCTACACCTAATCCTAAACCTACAACCCTAACCAAAACCTAAACCTAAATTTGAAATCCTAAACCTAAACCGATCCCGAACCCGAACCCTAAACCTAAACTTAGACTCAATTCACCTCACTTAAACCTACGCCTAATCCTAAACCTACAACCCTAACCTAAACCTAAACCTAAACTTGAAATCCTAAACCTAAACCCGATCCCGAACCCGAACCCTAAACTTAAACCTATCACCTAAACCTAAACTCAATTCACCTAACCCGAACCTACACCTAATCCTAAACATACAACCCTAACCTAAACCTAAACCTAAACTCGAAATCCTAAACCGAAACCTAATCATGAACTTAAACTCGAACCCAATTTCCTAAACCTAAATGTAAACTCAATTCACCAAACCTAAACCTACACCAAATCCTAAACCCACAACCCCAACCTAAACCTAAACCTAAACCCGATCCCGAACTTGAATCCTAAACCTAAACCTATAACCTAAACTTAAAGTCAATCTACCTAATCTAAAACTACACCTAATCCTAAACCTACAACCCTAACCTAAACCTAAACCTAAACTCGAAATCTTAAACCTAAACCCGATCCCGAACCCAAATCCGAACCCCATTTTCTAAACCTAAACTTAAACTCAATTCACCTAACTTGAACCTATACCTAATCTTAAACCTACAACCCTAACCTAAACCTAAACCTAAACCCGATCAAGAACCCAAAGACGTACACGATTTCCTAAACCTAAACCTAAACTCAATTCACCTAACCTAAACCTACACCTAATACTAAACCTACAACCCTAACCTAAACCTAAACCTAAACTTGAAATCTTAATTCTAAATCCGATCCTGAAACCGAACCCAAAACCTAAACCGATTACCTAAACCTAAACTCAATTCACCTAACCTGAACCTACATTTAATCGTAAACCTACAACCTTAACCTAAACCTAAGCCTAAACTCGAAATCCTAAACCTAAACCCGATCTGAACGCAAACCCAAACCTGATTTTTGAAACCTAAACCTAAACTCAATTCACCTAACCTAAACCCACACTTAATCTTAAGCCTACAATCCAAAACTAAACCTAAACCAAAACTTGAAATCTTAAACCTAAACCCGATCCTGAACCCGAATCTTGAACCTAAACCTATAACCTAAACTTAAAGTCAATTCACCTAACCTAAACCTACAACTAATCTTAAACCTACAACCCTAACCTAAACCTAAACCTAAACTTGAAATCCTAAACCTAAACCCGATCCCGAACCCAAACCCGAACCCAATTTCGTAAACCTAAACCTAAACACAATTCACCTAACCTAAACCTACACCTAATCCTAAATTTAAAACTCTAAGCTAAACCTAAACCGAAACTCGAAATCCTAAACCTAAACTCGATCCCGAATCTGAACCTGATTTCCTAAACCTAAACCTAAACCCAATTCACCTAACCTAAACCTACACCTAATCCTAAACCTACAACTCTAACCTAAGCCTAAACCTAAACTCGAAATCCTAAACCTAAACCCGATCTCGAACCCAAACCCGATTTCCTAAACCTAAACCTAAACTCAATTCACCTAACCTAAACCTACTCCTAATCCTAAACTTACGACTCTAACCTAAACCTAAACCTAAACTCGAAATCCTAAACCTAAAACCGATCCCAAACCCTAACCCTAAACCTAAACCTAAACCTAAACTCAATTCACCTAACCTAAACCTACACCTAATCCTAAACCTACAACCCGAACCTAAGCCTAAACCTAAACTAGAAATCCTAAACCTAAACCAGATCCTGAACCCAAACCCTCAACCTAAACCTATCACCTAAACCTAAACTAAATTCACCTAACCTGAACCTACACCAAATCCTAAACCTACAACCCCAACCTAAACCTAAACCTAACCTTTTAATCCTAAACCTAAACCCGATCATGAACCCAAACTAGAACCCGATTTCCTAAACCTAAACCTAAACTCAATTCACCTTCCTAATCCTAAACCTACAACCCTAACCTAAACCTATACCTAAAGTTGAAATCTTAAACCTAAACTCGATCCTAAACCCAAATCCTAAACATAAACCTATAACCTAAACTTAATGTCAATTCACCTAACCTAAACCTACACTTAATCCTAAGCCTACAACCCTAACCTAAACCTAAACATAAACTCGACATCCAAAACCTAAACCCGATCCTGAACCCAAACCCGAACACAATTTCCTAAACCTAAACTTAAACTCAATTCACCTAACCTGAACCTGCACCTCATCCTAAACCTGCAACCCTAACCTAAACCTAAACCTAAACCTAAACCTGATGATGAAACCAAACCCGAAATCGATTTCCTAAACCTAAACTTAAAATCAATTCACCTAAACTAAAACTACACCTAATCCTAAACTTACAACCCTAACCTAAACCTAAACCTAAACTTAAAGTTAAAATCTTAAACCTAAATCCAATCTCGAACTCAAACCTTAAACCTGAACTCAATTCACTTAACCTGAACCTACACCCAATCCTAAACCTCTAACCCGAACCTAAACCTAAACCTAAACTTGAAATCTTAAACCTAAATCCGATCCCGAACCCGAACCCTGAACCTAAACTCAATTCACCTAACCTGAACCTACACCCACACCCAATCCTAAACCTACAACCCTAACCTAAACCTAAACCTAAACTCGAAATCACGAACGCAAACCTGAACCCGATTTCCTAAACCTAAACCTAAACTCAATTCACCTAACCTAAACCTACACTTAATCATAAACCTACAACCTTAACCTAAATCTAAACCTAAACTTGAAATCTTAAACTCCTAAACCTAAACCTATAACCTAAACTTAAAGTTAATTCACCTAACCTAAACCTAAACCTACACCTAATCCTAAACCTACAACCCTGACCTAAACTCGAAATCTTAAACCTAAACCCTATCCCAAACCCAAACCTGAACCCGATTTCCTAAATCTAAACCTAAACTCAATTCACCTAACTTAAACCTACACCTAATCCTAAACCTAACACTCTAACCTAAACCTAAACCTAAACTCGAAATCCTAAACCTAAACCCGATCCCGAACCCGAACCCGATTTCCTAAACCCAAACTTAAACTCAATTCACCTAACCTAAACTTACATCCAATCCTAAACCAACAACTCTAACCTAAACCTAAACCTAAACTCGAAATCTTAAAACTAAACCCGATCCCGAACCCAAACCTGATTTCCTAAACCTAAACCTAAACTCAATTCACATAACCTAAACCTAAACCTAAACTCAAAATCCTAAACCTAAACCCGATCTCGAACCCAAACTCGAACCCGATTTCTTAAACCTAAACTTAAGCTCAATTCACCTAATCTAAACCTACACCTAATCCTAAACCTACAACTCTAACCTAAACCTAAACCTAAACTCGATTTCCTAAACCTAAACCCGATCCCGTACCCGAACCCTATTTCCTAAACCTAAATCTAAACTTAATTCACCTAACCTAAACCTACACCTAATCCTAAACCTACAACTCTAACCTAAACCTAAACCTAAACTCAAAATCCTAAACCTAAAATTGATCCCAAACCCTAACCCTAAACCTAAACCTAAACCTAAACCTAAACTCAATTCACCTAACCTAAACCTACACCTAATCCTAAACCTACAACTCTAACCTAAAGTTAAACTCGAAATCCTAAACCTAAACCCGATCCCGAACCCGAACCCGAACCCGATTTCCTAAACCTAAACTTAAACTCAATTCACCTAACATAAACCTAAACCTAAACCTAAACTCGAAATCCTAAACCTATACCCGATCCCGAAATCAAATCCAAACCCGATTTCCTAAACCTAAACTTAAACCTAAACTCAATTCACCTAACCTAAACCTACACCTAATCCTAAACCTACAACCCTAACCTAATCCTAAACCTAAACTTCAAAACCTAAACATAAACCCAATCTCAAATCCGAACAGATTCTGAAACCTAAACCTAAACACAAATCCATAAACCTAAACCTACACCTATGCCTAAACCCATAACCCTAACCTAATCCCAAACCTAAACCCGAAAACCTAAGCTAAAGCCCGATCCCGATCCTGAACCCGAATTCGAATCCCTGAACCCTAAACCTAAACCTAAACTCAATTCACTTAACCTAAACCTACTCCTATTCCTAAACCTAAAACCCTAACCTAAACTTAAACCTAAACTTGAAAACCTAAACCTAAACCCAATCCCGAATTCGAATTCCTAAACCTAAACCTAAACCTACACCTAAACCTAAACCCATAACCCTAACCTAAACCTAAACCTAAACCTAAACTTGAAAGCCTAAACCTAAACCCGATCCCGAACCCGAATTCCTAAACCTAGGCCTAAACTCAATTCACTTAACCTAAACCTACACCTATTACTAACTCAATTCACCTAACCTAAACCTAAACCTAAACTTGAAAACCTAAAACCTAAATCTGATCCCGAACCCGAATTCCTAAACCTAAACCTAAACTCAATTCACTTTACCTAAACGTAAACTGACTCTAATATTTGTATTGTAGATATGGATAAGAGTTGAATGCGAGCTAAGAATAGGTTTAGCCCAGAGTATAAACAAGGTGTTAAAGAGTTCATGGAATTTGCACGATATCGGGCAGATTCAGGTAATAGGATTAGGTGTCCATGTCGAAAATGCAAGAACATGGTTCACAAGACTTTAGACAAAGTAGAAGACGATTTGTTCATACTTGGGATTGACCAGGGTTACACCTGGTGGATCCGTCATGGTAAACATCGTATGCGGCTTCATTTTTGTTGCCGAGGCTTGAGAGAGCGCCTTTGTGATCTCCTCTGTTCTGATTATCTCTTCGAATGCAACGCCCATTGTGATTCATATTCCCTACTTCCACACATTCTGGATAGTGCCATGGGACCTCTTTATAATTTTTCTCACCTTTGCCTTCTAGGACTACCGGTTCTTACAACGGTGCTGGTGTGGGTACCAGATCTTCCTCGTATGGAGCTTTTTCCTTGAGGACTACATTGTTGCCTGTGCTGAAGGGAAAATATCGAGGCTTGTCTTCATAGATCATATAAGGTCGCGGTCCTGGTCTGACTGTTTCCGGAGCAAGAGGCTCCCACGGGATGAATACTGGTCCTCTTGATATGGCAGGGGGTTTCTCTGTTCGTCCCAGCTGTCGTAGTGTGATTGACACGCCTCCGGGATTTGCCCCTTACAATATGACTGGCTTGATTGGAGGAGCTCCTTCTAAGACAATGGGCTCTTGCTGCTCATGAGTATGATCCCTCCACTGCGGATTGTATTGTTCCTGTGCTGAAATTGCCCCTTGCAAAACGACAGGTTCGTATGCAGGCTCGATGTATGATTGTGCTCCTTCCAAGATGACTGGCTCCCAACATGAATGGCTGTAAGGTGCCCCTTGAGTAACTGGTACATCATACGGAAGTGCTCCTTCGAGTACTACTGGCTCGAAGACTGAAGGAGGAAAGGGACTTGCCCCTTGCAGGATCGGAGGAGGAGTTGTTGGCCCATAAGTGTAGGCATGAATGGACTGGATAGGGGAGAAGAAGCGATCGAGACGTTCTCCTTCTTCTATGCTGTTGAGGCAGAGGATTCTGAAGAATGTTGGTAGAAGCTGCTGGAGGAGTTCCAGGGACTGAGATGACGATCTTGCGGTCGTCAATCAGATCTTGTATGGCATTCTTCAAAGTAAAGCATCGATCAGTGGTGTGGCCACGCCCTTGATGGTAGGCACAATACTCATTTTCTCAGTAGGTTGGAGGTAGAGGATTTGGAGGAGGCATGGGTGTCATCAGATTGAGTAACTGCTTTTATACTAACATAACTATGATTTGACTAAGTGGTTGAGTGAGTGGAGTGAATTTCCTGAGCTCCCTGTAATTCTGCCTATTCTGATATGAGTATTGGCCGTTCCCCCTGAACTGTTGCTGCTGTCGAGGTGATTATGGCTGTGGTTGAGGATTTGGTTATGGTTGATACCTCTGAGGTTGGTGCTGAACCTGATTTTGCTGATGCTGTTGATGTCCCTGTAGGGGAGCATATTGATTACTCTGAGCAGTGGTGCTGATGTTGTTTACCTTTGTCGGGCGAGGAGGAGAACCGCTGCGGTTTCCGTTCCCATACCCGATAAGTCTTCCTTCCACTCTGTTCCTCTTGACTGAGCGGCTTGATGAGGCCACGGGGAGATTGTCCCGACACAGATTCCTGCTTTGACTTGCTCTCCAACACGGATCAACTGTGAGAAATTCGCATATAGATGCGAGATGAGATATCCAGATATGCCAGGATATGTTGAATGAACAATCATAGAGATTTGTTCTTCGTCATCGATAGGTGTCTGCATTCTGGCTGCCATAGCTCGCCAACTGTTGAACCTCCAATTTATACATTGCATTGCCCACTACATCGCGTTATATGCATGGTTTTCATGTTTAAAAGGCCCATCTAATGCATAATTTGTGATTTCAGGAATGAGAGCGGAATTCACCCAATTGGAGACTAAAAAGATCCATTTAGAACAATTGGATGAAGGTTGAAGGAAGACCAAAGAAAGAGAAGAAGAAAAACACAGAAGAAATCATGTTAAAAGACCTGGCAGGGCTAGAAAACCTGAAGTGCAGAGCTGCAGGGCTATAAAAGCAAAATGCAGAAAGTTGCAGTTTCTGAAGATTGATCCAGAGATTGATCCGTCGATTGATCGCTCAGCTTGAGTGATTGATCTCTCACAGCAGAAATTTGAGAAAATTGTTGCTGGAGTGAAGTGAAGAATTGCGATTGATCGCCCGGCCTGAGCGATTGATTGCCCAGCCTGAGCGATTGATCGCCCATCCCATAGATCAATCGCCAGAATGCAGATTTTTAAGAAATTTGGAAAAAACTCTCTGGACACTTTTTGCACCCTCCGATTGATCGTTGGACACTGATCGATTGATCGCCAGAAGTGACCGATTGATCTCTCAGCCAGTCGATTAATCGCCAGATCCGAAAGATGCAGTTTATACAGTTATTTGAACTAGCGATTGATCGCCCGGTCTGAGCGATCAATCGACAATGTCCCAGATTAGAAATTTCCAAGTCTGGCTCCGATTTTCTCTGCGCAGTGCGTAACCTTACGTCAATTCTGGAAGATTCTTATGCAACAGAGCTTCCCCACTATAAAAGGACACCTAGGGGCTCTTCCTAGGGTATCATAGAAGCCAAGGGACGTCGTGGGAGAGGACGGAAGTTGTCGTGGAGCGTCTGCAACCCTCCAAACTCCGGTTTTTCTAGTTTTTATGCTTTCTTATTTGAGTTCTAGTTGTAGTATGACAATGCTCGGCTAGAATCTCTCAGCTAAGGCTGAGAGGTGAAACTTGTAGCTAACTTCATGATTTGATTCAGTTAATTCAAGTACTTTCAATTCAAGTTTGGATTTTTATCTATTTTAGTTCTTCAAGTTGATAATTAGAGATGTTTTTTGAGAGTTCATGTGCTCCGGACATGGATTCCTTGCAATTCTCTGAGATTATCATATGGTGCTTGTTTAGATTCGAATTATAGTAATCCTTGAGCATGCCATAGTCCATAGGCATGGCTATTACTCCGAAGGCTATGATTCCGAATTCTACATTGTTAAAAGGGACTAGAACTTGGAAGTTCAACTTGAATGGGATTGAATGTGTTTAATGCTTTATTTTTCAACTAGATGAGAGATAGGACTTCAAATCTAGTTGTGTATCTTGCTTGGATTGATTGGATTGACATGGGATTGCTACAAGTGGATCCTTGAATGCCTTAGTGCCTTTAAACTATTGTTTTCATTAAAGTTACTATTTTAGTATAATTGCTTCAATTGAATCTCCTATTTCTTGCAAAATTGAGTTGCCGTAATAGTTTGGAACCTGTTTTCCAATTCCCTGTGGATCGACCTCGGTCTTACCGAGTTTTATTACTACATCGTAGACTTACACTTGATGCGAGTGAACACCAACGTCCCACATAAGCTAATAGTGTTTCATCACTCTTTTGCCTGAGAGCCGCAAGGTCGGCCCTTCTAGGTGCCATGTTGAGATTATACGCGAATCTATCAACGAAAGCCTGGGAAAGTTGTTCCCAAGTCCTGATGCGGTCGCAGTCCAATGAGGTGTACCAATCTAGGGCATCGCCCTTCAGAGATTTTTGGAACAAACGAATGAGGGCCCCTTCATTTCCTGAGATTGCACTCAGCTCTCCACAGAAGGCCTTGAGATGTGCTGTGGGACAACCGCTGCCATCTTTTGAATTTTGGTACCTCAAAGTTTTGAGGTACTTGAGCATCTTAGAAGGGACACAAGTCTCTGAACTTGGTCGAAGGTAGATCGATTCCTTGTTGTCGCTGAAGCTGATTTTGTAAGATCTGAAACTGCTCCCGCAACTCGTCCAGTCTTGAGTGATCTGTTCGAGCGACTGGTGCCTCTTGGAGTAAGGCACGTTCTTCTTCGGCATAGTGGTCGATGTCTTCAACCCTATGGGCTTGCTGAAAAGCAATCGCGGGTTGCTGAAATTGATTTGATGACTGGACTGTATTCTGATGAACTTGTGCTTGAAAGGATTGTAACTGAACTGGAGATTGTACTGAAGGTTGAACTGAAACTTGCTGGAAATTAACTGGAGATTGCTGAATTGAAGATTGCTGAAAATTAACTGGAGTTTGCTGAATTGAAGATTGCTGAAAATTAACTGGAATCCCATCGGCGAGGATGTGCTGGAATTGAAAAGTGCTCCTGTTTGTAGGAGGCTGAGATGCTAGGAAGTGACCCCCTTGTTGGGTATTCGCCACTGTCCACTGATTGATGTGGGCTTGACACTGACCCCCATTGTGGGCATTCGCCAGTGCTATCCCTATTGCTGGAAATTGAATTGAAATCCCATCGGCAGGGATGTGCTGAAATTGGAAAGGGGTCCCATCGGCGGGGACATGCTGAGAAAGGAAACGAGTCCCATCGACGGGGACATGCTGAGATCTACTGAGATTGTTGTTTGCCAGATTGACTGGAAGCTGACTGGAAGTTCCTACGACAGGAGTACTCTGAGGCGGCCTTGTTGTCGCGGGAAGGTACTGAGGAGGATGCCCCATAGCGAAGGGCTGAGATGGCTGCTGTCGGTAGTCTTGGGCAGACTCTGATGGTTACGCTTGATTTGAACTGGAGGCCGGAGGGACCCGGCATGGCTGCTGAGATTGCTGAACTGGGCCAACCTGATTGTTGGCTGTTGCGGTAGCTTGTGTTTGCATGAATTGCAAGAGCATTTCTTGCATTGCTCTCATTCCTTGTGCCAATTCTTGCATGATTAGTGTATTCTCAATTGGCTGTTGCGCTGGAGGTTGTGCTTCGGTCATTTCAAGAGCGGGGAAGAGGTGAGTTTCCTCTTCATGGTCGGACATGGCTTGCTGTGCCCGAGTGCGGATTATGCTGCGGAAGGGAAGTTGTTTCCAAACGCGTTGAGCCCGAGGAGGCGCAATGGTGAGGACTATGCTTTACTTTTTTTTGAGTTTTGGGATTTTTTATATTTTTTGGTTTTTTGGGTAGAATGCTATGTAGATGAGATTGTATGAGGACTAATGACTTTCAAGTACGGGAGGGATTCTATTTTTCAAGTCGGATCACGATTAGTGGGACTGACCTATCCCCAGCAGAGTCGCCATTCTGTGGACCCTCGTCGTTCCGTGCTCTCACGACGTTCTCCCATTCCTTGCGGAAAAGAAGAAGGGTGCGTGCGCGCGAATCGCCGTTTGTGCCATTGGCTTGCCTCGTTCCCGAGGGCTTTGTTTGGTTGTCGTGTTAAGCTGGATATGTTGGATGAGTTTTTATAAGACCAGAGTCGCTACTAGCCAGTTACTTCGAATCTACAGTCGGCTAGACCCCGTAGAAACGTTTAGAGAAGGGAACTGAAGATTCCTTCCTCTAAAATAACTCCTTTTGATCTGTGGCCAGAGATTCTAGGTAAGGGATCACGGTTACAAGGTGGGAAGAGGTTAAGCACCCTACACACTGCCCGTACTGAAGTACGGTCTGTACTTTACAGAATCGAACTAATACTTGAAGGTCTGTTTTAATCCTCGTACATTCTCATGGATGACATGATGCATGAATACAAGTCTGAACAGTAAGAGTTTCTGATGGGCAGGTTTCCATTAACAAGCAAGCCCAGAGCATACGCTCGAACTGACAGGTGCTTTACGCGAGATGCATGCAGTGTGTTTGAATAATCAAGGTGCTTGTAGTGGCTAATGTATGAATGCAGGTCTGAACAGTAAGAGTTTCTGATGGGCAAGTTCCACTAACAGGCAAGCCCAGAGCATACGCTCGAACTGACAGGTGCTTTATGCAGAATGCATGCTGTGTGTTTGAATAATCAAAGTGCTTGTAGTGAAGCAGGGGGGTTGGAAGAAAAGTAAATGTTGCACTTATGCTAGATGCGAATGAGATGATGTTGGTAAAAGAGTAGCTAGATGGACGGAGGTGTCGCAAGGTTTGCTTCGAGTGGCTGGATTAAGACTTGGATGGCTTGGGAGACTTGGACCAGGGTCAGGTTGAGCTGGACCAGGGCTAGGCTCTTCTCACTCAGGCTCTCCTTGGTAGAAAAATGGGCTAAAAAGGGATGGAGGTGGACTCAGAGCTCTCGGACTGAAGAGAGGGGAAGTGCATGTCGAATGTGAAGGGGAGATGGGGTATTTATAGCAACGGGCAATGGCATTCTGCGTAAATAAGTTTAAGCGGCACCCAAGGGGCCGCCCGTACGGACGTTCTTAGGATTCAGTGGGCAGTACGGACATGCTCCGGGGCTGCTGCTTGGAACTCGGTGAGTTGACTGGGTTTGGGCGATGGGTTGACACGGTGAGTTGACTTGATGGGTTGACTCAGCGGGTTGACTCGGCGATTTGACTCAGCGGGTTGACTCGCCGAGTTTTGACTTTTTAGGACTTTTTTGGCTGGTTTTTCTTATGGGGTTTTTTTCAGGCTGATGTTTAGGGGTGAGTTGACTGGGTTCAGGCTTGAGTTGGGCTATGGATTGGGGCTTACAAGGGTGAGTTTGGCTGAGTTTGGACATGGGATTTGGGGGTATGGTCCTCCATTCATCCAGCTATCTCTACCAACAGTGTAGCCGAAGGTGGGGTGTCTACAGAAATGTGGGCTATCTTCATAAGGTTAACTCTCGAGTTTTAAAAAATGAGTTGTAAACTCAGGTTACGAAAATCAGTGCGTTACAGATATCCCCGTCCTTATTAACCTAAATTTAGGCTTACCGGTCAATAAAGAATATGGAGATATTCTTAGATCATCAACTCAATCGATACATACTCCAGTGGATAACGTGGTCACTCCATCCGATATTATTCCACAGGATATACATATAGCTGATGAAGCTTTTGTTAATCTAGAACATTAGGGATATTGAGATATTGACCCCCCACTGGGCAAATGTGGTTCGGATATGGGAGTGAGCTCTTTAGGTGGTAGGTGGGGAACTGGGGTGAATCGCTGGCACCTGTCGCATTCTTTTACAATATCTCGGGCATCTTGCTGGATAGTGGGCCAGTAGTATCCTTGTCAAATCACTTTTTGGGCAAGTGCTCTGCTCCTAGCACGTAATCGGCTTCTTCGGGTCCTACATAAATAGACATGGTAGAGAAAATCCTTTTTGGTAAAGGACTTCATCGATCAACGTGTAACGAGCCGATCTGTAGCTATTCGCTTCCCCAAGTGTAGGGTTGCGATGTAGTAATAAACTCGGTAATACCGAGGTCGATCCACAGGGACTTATGTAGGATGTCACAAACTCATCCACAAGTTTCTATTGAAGCTAACAATCAAAGTTTGAATAGAATGTGTGTATTTAATAGTTTAAGCTAAATTGAATGTAAACAAGTATAAGAAGGCACTAGGGGTTCGAGGATCCACTTGTAGCAATCCTCGATGTTTAATCCTCTGTGGTTTCCCATTCTCTCAACTAGAATCACCAGTCAGGTCTATCTAGTCAGATGATAGAACTGTTAAACCAGAAGTCTGTAACATGTAGTTCTGTGCACAAAGTTCACTCAACTCTAGGCTGATCTGAGCATGCTCATTGCATAGGTCAATCACCTTTTCTATAGGTCCAATTCCCAACCATAACCATCCTCAAGTCTTCTCACAAGACAAGGCTAGATCATGATTTGAACTGGATTCAAATTATATGCACAGTCCATACATATTCCAGATAATCAACCAAAACTAGAACTTTGGCATGAAGCCCCTTTATGAAGAGCTTGGTACTAGAGCGCACTCCAATTCCTCGGATCATACAGGTCTAGACCGTTGCAAACAAATTAAGAAGATAAGTAATCCATCCAAACATCCATGAGTCATCACAAGACTAAGAGAAATTACTTAAAAACTTGTATAAACTTCAAACCTTAGTTCATAATCATGAATTCCAAACGGAAAACCACTTAACTACGAATTAAAACATCTTGGATACACTACAAGCTTCACCTCTTAGCCCTAGCTAAGAGGTTTAGCTGCTCATGATCCAAGGAAACATGAAACAACTACAAAAAGCATAAAAACAGCAAAGCAAACCAAAAGGAGTTGTGAAACTCCAATCTTCACTTTCACAGCTTCCAACCTCGCTTGAACCCTTCTAGCATGCCCTAGGAACGATCCCTAGGTGTCCTTTTATAGTCTGGAAGCTCCACAACTTTGGAAGAATCGAGAACTTGCGTAACACTTACGCAGCGTAGAGAAAATCGGGATGAAATTAGAAATTTCTAACTTCTTTCGCACAGCCGACCGGTCATGACCGGTCGGCCTCAATAAACAACCACTCCAGCAAGCATGCCCGACCGGTCAAGACCGGTCGGGCCTATTTATCTTCAGTCCAGCAATGATGTCCGACCGGTCAAGACCGGTCGGACGTTTCTTCTTATGTTACAGCAGCCATGGCCGACCGGTCATGACCGGTCGGCTTTCCTTAGTACCTCCAAACACGCATGGCTGACCGGTCTGGCTTCCTTGGCCGACCGGTCACGACCGGTCAGCTCTTTTTTTCTTCTTGTTTTCATCCTTTCTTTCTTCTCCTTTCTTTTCTTCTTTACTTCTTTCTTTCTTTTCTTCTTTGGTCCTCAAACGTTCTTCATCAGAATGATCCCAAGTGAACCCTTTTCGTCTTCAATTGAATGGAATTCCCTCTCAGTCCTGTAGTCACAAAATATGCATTGGGTTAGCCTACAAACCATACAGCCTTGCACAATGAGTGATGAATAGGGGTTAGAATATGCACAATTAAGAGCTCAACACACCCCCCAACCAGCATTTTGCTAGTCCCGAGCAAAACATGCGTGAAACTATTCTCATTCTTCAAAGCTTAACTCTCTTTCAGAAACCATCCTTCTATACATTTCAAGGTTCATAAGCTTAAGATTCAGAAACATTAGGCAACAGAGGTTGAAACCGTAAACTCTCAAAGCATAATAAGCATTCATATGAAATTCCCGCCGATTGGTTGATGAATAGAAAGATTAGAACCAATTTAACCTAGTGTGGGTAGTGAAAATTCATCTCACGAGTTTTTAGGATTATCTTCTTCATAGATCAAGTAGACTATAGAACTCAAGGTACATAGAGCCATATCAAGCCAAAGACAGGAATTTGCCTTACCGTCCTTCCGACGACTTTCACACTACGTCCCATTTCCGGCTTTGGTTACGGGTAGACCATCCCCCGGTTGGTAGTAGGTAGCCCTAATCGGAATTCTCCACCATTTTTCCACATTCCCAATTTCATCCTTCCTTTTCCTTTTTCTTTTTTTTCTTTTTTTTTTTTTAAAATTAGATAGGATTTTTAAAAATCCATATCTTTCATTATTTTCCCATGGACAAGGATGGACAAAGTACCCCGGCCTGATTTCTCAATACCTTAATTCAAAGTCTAGCTAATCCATAAATCACATAATCCCTTCAACTCATGAAATTCGTGTAATGTGAACTAGGTGTAAAGATGTTCAGATTTTCTATCCATCACAAAATAGGGGAGTTCACATATAAAAACCATTATGCTGTGAGGAATTCCAGACTTCCAGCCCTATACACTTCATATCTCCTCCTCTTATGCTCATATCAACTCGAATGCCTAGAACCAGTGTTTTCCAAAAGAGTCTCAAATTTTTGAAAAATCGAAAAAATTTCCACATGATTGCTTGAAATGTTGCAAATCGCTGAATTCATCCAAGAGATCCTACACCCCCCAACCAAATCTTGCATTGTCCTCAATGTAAAAGATGTGCAATGAGCAAAACATGAGAGCAATTTGAAAATAAAAGGGAGTGAGGAAAGATAGTACCTGAGAGAGTGAAAAGTGAAGATCTTCCTCCTTCTAACAAACCTATGAAAACGAAAACAAAAGCAGCAAAATCCTAATCCTAACTACTCTATACCTCCATCAGACTAGGAGATCAATCATCCTGATACACAGGATCATTCAGAGGTATGGACATACCTTCTGAAGGGAAGTTCTCAAAGAACGGCTTTAATCGCTGCCCATTTGCTTTAAAAATGTTGTCGTTCCTTGGATTTAATAGCTCAACAGTCCCATATGGATAGACAGTTTGCACAACGTAGGGACCGGTCCACCGAGATCTCAATTTTCCCGGAAATAGATGTAAGCGAGAATTATACATGAGGACTTTTTGATTTATCGTGAATGTCTTGCGAAGAATATTTTTATCATGGAATATCTTCGTCTTGTCCTTGTAAATTTTGCATTCTCATAAGCTTCATTACGGATTTCTGCAAGTTCATTCAATTGAAGTTTGCGTAATGAGCTTGCCTTGTCAGGATTGAAATTTATCTTCTTAATAGCCCAATACGCCTTATGTTCCAACTCCACAGGCAAGTGACAAGCCTTCCCATAGACAAGTCTATAGGGAGACATTCTAATAGGAGTTTTAAAGGCAGTACGGTAAGCCCAAAGCGCATCGGTAAGTCGAAGTGACCAATCCTTGTGATCAGGATGCACCGTTTTCTCTAAAATGTGTTTAATCTCTCTATTGGATATCTCAGCTTGTCCACTAGTTTGTGGGTGATAGGGAGTGCTCACTTTGTGTGTTACGCCATATTTCTTCATTAATGCTTCAAAAGGGCGATTGCAAAAGTGAGACCCTCCATCACTTATGATGACTCGAGGCGTTCCAAACCGGGAAAGAATGTTTTCTTTTAAGAATCGAATGACCGTTTTATGGTCATTATTCCGGTAAGGGATGGCCTCGACCCATTTGGAAACATAATCAACGGCAAGCAAGATGTATAAGTTTCCAAAAGAAGATGGGAATGGGCCCATGAAATCGATGCCCCAACAATCAAAAATTTCGATAATTAAGATGGGATTGAGTGGCATCATATTTCTACGGGAGATTCCTCCTAATTTCTGACAAGGTTCGCAAGCTTTGCAAAACTCATGTGTGTCTTTGAACATGGTGGGCCAATAAAACCCACATTGCAGAATTTTCGCTGTGGTCTTTTTAGCCGAAAAATGGCCACCACATGCTTGAGAATGACAGAAGGAGATGATACTTTGTTGCTCATCATCTGGGACACATCTCCTTATGATTTGGTCGGGACAATACTTGAACAAGTATGGGTCGTCCCATAGAAATTTTCGTACCTCTGAGAAGAATCTATCCTTATCATGCTTTTTCCAATATGTAGGAATTGTACCTGTAGCAAGATAATTAGCAATGTCCGCATACCATGGCAATTGGGAAACAGCAAAAAGTTGTTCATCAGGGAACATGTCATTGATTGCAGTCGTTTCAGGGGAATCAGTGAGGACAAGTCGAGAGAGATGGTCAGCTACTACATTCTCTACTCCTTTCTTATCACGTATTTCTAAGTCGAATTCTTGGAGTAGGAGGATCCATCTTAATAACCGTGGTTTAGCATCCTTCTTAGAGAGAAGATACTTAAGCGCGGCATGGTCAGTGAATACAATGATCTTGGATCCAATCAAGTAGGATCTGAACTTCTCCAAGGCAAAAACTACAGCTAAAAGTTCCTTTTCAGTAGTGGTGTAGTTTGCCTGGGCTGAGTTTAGGGTTCTGCTTGCATAGTAGATAACACATGGCTTTTTATCTTTTCTTTGGCCTAACACAGCCCCAATAGCATAGTTGCTAGAATCGCACATAATCTCAAAAGGAAGGCTCCAATCAGGTGGTTGCATTATTGGGGCGCATGTCAACATGCCTTTAAGGGTGGTAAAGGCCTTTTGACATTCTTCACTCCACTCAAATGAATTTTCCTTTTGAAGTAGGTTACATAAAGGACGAGAGAGTGAACTGAAATCCTTTATGAACCGTCTATAAAATCCTGCGTGTCCTAAAAAGGACCGTATATCTCGTATGCTTTTGGGTGGTGGAAGGTTAGAGATAAGGTCAATTTTCGCCTTGTCCACCTCAATTTCATTTTGTGAAACGATGTGACCAAGTACAATTTCCTTTTTAACCATGAAGTGACACTTTTCCCAATTGAGCACAAGGTTCTTCTCTTCACATCTTTTTAGCACAGATTTCAAGTGCTCAAGGCACTCATCAAAGCTACAACCGAATACGGAAAAATCATCCATGAAGACTTCGAGAATTGTCCCCACCATGTCAGAAAAGATGCTCATCATACAACGCTGAAAGGTGGCAGGGGCATTACATAGTCCAAACGGCATCCGTCGATAGGCGAAAGTGCCGAATGGACATGTGAATGTAGTCTTTTCTTGGTCTTCACGGGCAATTTCTATTTGGTTGTACCCTGAATAGCCATCAAGAAAGCAAAAGTGGGAATGACCCGCCAACCGTTCTAAAATCTGATCAACAAACGGTAGGGGGAAGTGGTCTTTCCTCGTGACAGTGTTTAGCTTCCTGTAGTCAATGCACATTCTCCACCCGGGTAGTGACTCTAGTTGGTACGAGTTCATTATTGGCATTGGCTACGATGGTTATTCCAGATTTCTTAGGCACCACTTGAGTTGGGCTCACCCATTGGCTATCAGATATTGGGTAAATGATACCTACATCCAATAGTTTCACCACTTCGGCCTTAACCACATCCTTCATATTTGGATTTAGTCGTCTTTGTGGTTGCCGGGATGTCTTTGCATTTTCCTCAAGGTGTATGCGGTGAGTGCAAATCAGTGGGTCTATGCCTTTGAGATCCGCAATTGTCCATCCGATGGCACTCTTGTGCTCTAATAGAGTGGCTATTAGCCTACTCTCTTGTTCCTCATCCAAGTGGGAAGAAATCACCACTGGATATGTCTCATCTCGACCTAAATAAACATATTTTAGCTCACTTGGCAATGGTTTTAGGTCGAGTTTTGGTGCCTTAATGTTGGATGGGAGGGCCTTGTTCTCATTTATAGGCAATGGTTCAATTGGGGTCCTCCATCTTTTATTTTCACGCACCATCATCACATCTAGAATAGCATCCATCTCTTGTGTTGTATAATCATTCATATCATGGAGATGGGCCACACATGCCTCCAAAGGGTCGAAAAATAGTGACAAGGGGATTGTATCTTCCACGAATGATTCGATCATGTTTAATTCGTGGATATCATCATCAACTTCCCGCGGTTGTTTGCATAACTCAAATATGTTAAGCTCAAGGGTCATATTTCCAAAGGACATTTGTACAAGTCCGTTTCTACAATTGATAATGGCGTTTGAGGTAGCTAGAAACGGTCGTCCAAGTATGACGGGAATTTGAGTACCGGTGCCTATCATAGGATGTGTGTCCAAGACAATAAAATCTACTGGGTAGTAGAATTTATCAACTTGGACTAGAACATCCTCTACCATTCCTCTCGGTATCCGGATGGATCTATCAGCAAGTTGGAGTGTGGTTTTGGTGGGTTTCAATTCACCTAACCCAAGTTGTTCATAGACCGAGTATGGAATGAGATTCACACTTGCCCCCAAGTCGAGTAGGGCTTGTTTAATCTGGTAGTCTCCTATGATGCATGATATGGTTGGACTACCCGGATCTTTGTATTTTTGGGGCACCTCTTGTTTGATGATGGCACTCAAATTCTCAGCCAAAAGCACTTTGTTGTGAACGTTATGTTTCCTTTTGATTATACACAATTCCTTTAAAAATTTGGCATAAGATGGTATTTGTTTTATTGCATCCAACAGCGGAATGTTGATCTTCACCTGCTTGAATTTCCAGATTTTTATCTAAAGGTTTAGGTGAAATCAACCTTTGTGGAAATGGGGCAACCGGCTTGTATTGTCTTTCCGGTTCTTTCTCTTGTGGAATATTGTTTGGGCTATCATCCTCTTTGGGAATTTCCGGATCCTTAGGCTTGGGGGCCTTCACCGGATTGGATTTATCAATTTCTTTCCCACTTCTCAAAGTGGTGATAGCTTGGACATGTTCCGTATGGTGGGAGGATGAGCTTGCATCTTGTATCTCATACTGGGTCCTTGGGTTAGGAAGAGTTTGAGCCGGAAGTGTGCCCTTCTCTCTACCACTCAGGTGAGCTTCAACTCTAGCCAGAGATGTTTTCAATTCATTAATGGCTTGGTTTGAATTTTGATTGAATTTCAATTGCTCTTGCATGAACCCATCTATTTTTAGAGAATTTATCTTGTTATACTCATTCTGGACCGATACGAGTGCACCCAACATCTCTTCTAGTGATACTTTTGGAGTGTTGTTTGCATTTGCAGTGGGTCCATTCCTCCAACTGAAGTTGGGATGGTTCTTCCAATTAGGATTATACGTGTTTGAGTTTGGAGCACCATATTGCTGCTGATAACTGTTTATGGCATTTGTTTGTTCTTGTAAGATGCTTTGGACTGCTGAAATTGTGGGACAATCTGGTGTAGCATGTTGATTTCCAGCACAAATTCCACAAACAGTTTCAACCTCAGTGGAGTTGATTGTTTCTCCTTTCCTTAATTCCATGGCTTCGACCTTCCTTGTAAGGCTAGCCAACCGTGCACTTATGCTATCTTCTTCTGGTAAGACATACATTCCTCCCTTTTCCTTTTGTTGGCCAATCTTGGAATTTGTTGGTTTAGATGTGTCCCAAGATTGTGCACTTTCAGCCAATTCTTCCAGATAATCCCATGCTTCATCAGCTTCCTTATTCATGAACTCCCCATTACACATCATCTCTATAAATTGGCGCATGGATGGAATCAGTCCTTCATAGAAAAAACTTATAATCCGTCAATTTTCATAGCCATGATGTGGGCATGCATTTAATAGGTCCTTGAATCTCTCCCAACATTGGGAAAAGGTTTCATCCTCCTTTTGGGCAAAGTTCATGATAAGGCGCTTAAGCATGTTCGTTTTGTGAGTAGGGAAGAATTTTTTTATAAATTCTCTGTGCATATCATTCCATGACCCAATTGATCTTGGCCTCAATGCATAAAGCCAACCCTTGGCTTTATCCTTAAGAGTGAAAGGGAAGAATTTAAGTCTTACTACATCTTCAGTCACATTTGCAAAGTACATGGTGGTGATTACCTCATCAAACTCCCTAAGGTGTTGATAGGCACTTTCACTGTCTAAACCATGGAATTTAGGGAGAAGATTGATCACTCCCGGTTTCAAATCCACATTCCCTGCATTTGGTGGAAAAATTATGCATGAGGGAGTGCTCGTTCTTGCAGGTTGCAAGAAATCACGTAAAGTCCTAGGTCGGGGAACATTCTCAACCACATTCTCCCCTGTTTCAGTTTGATTTTGAACCGGGTTAGGTTGATTTGCAGCCATACTTTCAGATAAAATTGGAGAATCTAGCTGTCTCCTAGTACGTGGCTCTCTATCAATCCCTTCTACTATCCCCCCTGCACTAATGAGTCGGTTATTGGAATCCCGAGCCCAATGTGGCATGCAAAACCAAAAATAAGAAACAAAAAAAGAAAAAAGAATTCTTCCTTCTTTTTCTTTACTCTTCTCTAAGACCGAAGCACAAGGTGTCTTGCAATGGCTAGGCCAGAAACAAAGATATAGACCGATTTCTCCTGGTCAATAGGGGTTCAGAGAACACCCCACCCACTCTTTGAATCTTTTGAGAAAAGGTGCAGAAAAAGGAGAAAGAGGAGTAGAGATGAGAAAAGAAATCCCTGAGCACAAGGTGATCCAAGACGGCAGAGCCGACCAATAGGAATCCAGGTGGCAAAAAGGCCGACCTTTCAGAGATCCAAAAGGAGTCTCCACCCACTCTACAAGGATGAATAAAATAAGAATGACTAGGAGAAGGAGAAGAGTAAGGTTTTAGAAGGATAGCACCTGAATTGCACTTGAAATCCTTGACTCTTCTTCGGCTTCCTAAAAATCCTTGAAAAGAAAAATCAAATAAATAACTAAGTTAGTCTAAAAATAAAAAAATCCTAAATAGACACTAATTTCAGAAATTTGTGAAAACCGTCAAAAATCCCCGGCAGCGGCGCCAAAAACTTGTTCGCTTCCCCAAGTGTAGGGTTGCGATGTAGTAATAAACTCGGTAATACCGAGGTCGATCCACAGGGACTTATGTAGGATGTCACAAACTCATCCACAAGTTTCTATTGAAGCTAACAATCAAAGTTTGAATAGAATGTGTGTATTTAATAGTTTAAGCTAAATTGAATGTAAACAAGTATAAGAAGGCACTAGGGGTTCGAGGATCCACTTGTAGCAATCCTCGATGTTTAATCCTCTGTGGTTTCCCATTCTCTCAACTAGAATCACCAGTCAGGTCTATCTAGTCGGATGATAGAACTGTTAAACCAGAAGTCTGTAACATGTAGTTCTGTGCACAAAGTTCACTCAACTCTAGGCTTATCTGAGCATGCTCATTGCATAGGTCAATCACCTTTTCTATAGGTCCAATTCCCAACCATAACCATCCTCAAGTCTTCTCACAAGACAAGGCTAGATCATGATTTGAACTGGATTCAAATTATATGCACAGTCCATACATATTCCAGATAATCAACCAAAACTAGAACTTTGGCATGAAGCCCCTTTATGAAGAGCTTGGTACTAGAGCGCACTCCAATTCCTCGGATCATACAGGTCTAGACCGTTGCAAACAAATTAAGAAGATAAGTAATCCATCCAAACATCCATGAGTCATCACAAGACTAAGAGAAATTACTTAAAAACTTGTATAAACTTCAAACCTTAGTTCATAATCATGAATTCCAAACTGAAAACCACTTAACTACGAATTAAAACATCTTGGATACACTACAAGCTTCACCTCTTAGCCCTAGCTAAGAGGTTTAGCTGCTCATGATCCAAGGAAACATGAAACAACTACAAAAAGCATAAAAACAGCAAAGCAAACCAAAAGGAGTTGTGAAACTCCAATCTTCACTTTCACAGCTTCCAACCTCGCTTGAACCCTTCTAGCATGCCCTAGGAACGATCCCTAGGTGTCCTTTTATAGTCTGGAAGCTCCACAACTTTGGAAGAATCGAGAACTTGCGTAACACTTACGCAGCGTAGAGAAAATCGGGATGAAATTAGAAATTTCTAACTTCTTTCGCACAGCCGACCGGTCATGACCGGTCGGCCTCAATAAACAACCACTCCAGCAAGCATGCCCGACCGGTCAAGACCGGTCGGGCCTATTTATCTTCAGTCCAGCAATGATGTCCGACCGGTCAAGACCGGTCGGACGTTTCTTCTTATGTTACAGCAGCCATGGCCGACCGGTCATGACCGGTCGGCTTTCCTTAGTACCTCCAAACACGCATGGCTGACCGGTCACTGACCGGTCTGGCTTCCTTGGCCGACCGGTCACGACCGGTCAGCTCTTTTTTTCTTCTTGTTTTCATCCTTTCTTTCTTCTGCTTTCTTTTCTTCTTTACTTCTTTCTTTTCTTCTTTGGTCCTCAAACGTTCTTCATCAGAATGATCCCAAGTGAACCCTTTTCGTCTTCAATTGAATGGAATTCCCTCTCAGTCCTGTAGTCACAAAATATGCATTGGGTTAGCCTACAAACCATACAAACCTTGCACAATGAGTGATGAATAGGGGTTAGAATATGCACAATTAAGAGCTCAACAGTAGCGGATCTTTTGCGCTTCTCTTTTATTTTCAGGCAGTTCGCCTGATTACAAAAATTCAGATGATGGGATCCATCCAGCTCTGATTTAACAACATTGGACATACCTCGATTGGCTCCTCCTAAGATATGCTTCGATGGGGGAGGAATTCGATGGGTATCATCCTGTTGAGCTCATCGTCCACCGATGATGCTAATTTTGTCAGTGAGTCTGCATTAGTATTTTGAGTTCTTGGGACTTGAACGATCTTGTAGTGATCGAAGTAGGATAGTAATTCTTGAGCTTTTGCTAGATATGCACACATTTTGTTTCCTTTCACTTGATACTCAGTAGTTACCTGCCCGACCACTAACTGTGAATCACTGTGCACTTTCAATTCTCAGACTCCTATGTTTGAAGCAAGGCGAAGGCTAGCTAGGAGGGCTTCGTATTCGGCTTCATTATTAGAGGCTCGGAAGCCGAACCAAAGAGCATATCGGACTTTCGCCCCGTCTGGTGAAGTTAAAATGAGACCGGCTCCACAGCCTTGTGAATTGGACGACCCGTCAACGTATAATGACCATGTAGATGCCATAGGATCATTTCTCGAAGAACTTTCCAACCATTTTTCTTCGAGAGGTAGGCTCGATTCGTGATCGCACCTACCATCTGGGGGGCTGGTCAATTCAACAATGAAGTCAGTGACCACCTGACCTTTGATCGCAACTCGAGGTCGATACCGTATGTCGAATTCGCCCAGCTTGATGGCCCACCTTGTAAGACGACCTGAAAGTTCTGGTTTCTGCAACACTTGGCGCAGTGGCTGATCAATTAATACTGTTATTGGGTGTGCTTGAAAATAAGGCCGTAGTCGCCTTGCTGATATGACCAGAGCCAAAGCAAAATTTTCAACGCACGAGTACCGAGTTTCTGCATCGAGAAAAGCTTTACTGACATAATAAACTGGCCTCTGTGTCCCCTGATCATCGCGAATTAAGGCTGACCTGACTGAAACCAGAGAGACTGCCAGGTACAGGAGTAGTTCTTCAGTACCTGACAGTGATTTGGACAACAAAGGAGGAGATCCGAGGTAGGCCTTGAGCTTGAGAAAAGCCTGCTCGCATTCTGGTGTCCAGGTCATTTCTTTGCACTTACGAAGTTGTTTAAAGAATGGGAGACATCGATCTGTAGCTTTAGAAACGAACCGATTAAGGGCTGCGACCCGACCAGTAAGACGCTGAACTTCTTTCACAGAGGTGGGAAAGCTCATGTTGATCAGAACCCGGATCTTCTCTAGATTGGCCTCAATTCCCCGCTGATTTACCATGAAACCAAGAAACTTTCCTGAGCCTACGATTAGGTGGATTTGTTGGGATTGAGCTTCATCCGGTATTTCCTTAAAATCTCGAACATGGTGCGGAGGTCGTCTATATGGTTTTCCGACTTCAAGCTTTTAACAAGCACGTCGTCCACGTAAACCTCCATGGTCTTATCGATCTGGTCTGCAAACATTTTGTTAACCAGACATTGATATGTCGCTCTGGCATTTTTTAGCTCGAAAGGCATTACCTTGGAGTATATAGACCTCGATCTGTGACAAATGTTGTTTTCTGTCTGTCAGGAGTGTACATCTGAATTTGGTTATACCCAGAGTAGGCATCTATAAAACTAAGGAGCTCGTATCTTGATGTCGCATCAACAAGTTGATCTATTGTAATACCCCGTATCTGTCAGGCATTTTTATGATTTTTTTTAAAAGAAAATTAGTTAGAAATTTTATTAAATAAATAATATTTAGATATTACATTTATATATCTTTTATATTGATGATGGATATAATTAGATTATATTATAAAAGTTATATAAATAAAAATAAATAAGTCTTGTTCATCAGATTTGTAGATTGGGCCAAGTGTTGCCCACTAGTTCTAAAGTTTGATGACAAAGTGAATGGATGGAGTGGATTTTTATAAAACATAATTGTGGGGTCCACTTGGTTGTGCATGTGCATCAGCACTTGTGCACATGCTGTGCACTAGTTCCAGTTGTGTTGGTCAAACCAACTTTCTTAAACCAAAAAAGAGGAATTCCCCTTTCGTGTATAGGTAGCCGCTGCAGCAGTCGGACGAGCAGGTGGTCTGCTGTCCATTTTTGTCAGCCGCGTGGCCCACCTGTGGTGTGGCTTAGATAAATCCAGACCGTCTATATGTTTTGGGTGTGGTGGCTGGTCTCATGTATGGTGAGGATTATCCTTACTTCTTTACAGGGCAGTTACAATTTGAGACTGAAGTTGGTCTGTCCAAACAGCAGATGTGTTTCCAGCAACCCATTTTGTTCCAAACTGCGATCTATGTGGCCTATTTTAGTATAATCCAAACCATTCATGTTGTGGAGCATGATGTGCTTCATCTAAGGGTGTTAGTAGTTTTTAGTGGGGATCTTTGGATTCATCTAGAAATCCAAACTAAAACCTATTTTTGTTGTTTGTTTCTGTTAAAGTGGGATTGCCAGGTGAGCAATCCACGTTCGAGTCCTCAAACTCATCTCAACCGTTCTTAATAAAATGTTAGGGAGTGTTTTGGTGCGAATCCGACCCTCCATTCGTTCTTCACTTGGATTAGTTGGTCCATATAAAAGGAAAAGAAAGAACTTGTTCTCGTTTGGTATTGTTTCCAAGCAAAAACCTAGATCTAGCTTCTTCTTCTATCTGCCCTTTCTCTCTATAAGCTGGAGTCTTGCCTCAGCCGTCAGAATGGGGTTTTCTATCCTCTCTAGTAGAAGATTGGGGTAGTCAGCAACTTCCAACCCTCATTTCGTGTCACCGGAAGAGCTTGGAAGAAAGCTTCTATCCTTCTCTTCTCAGATCTGCCATTTCTCGTCTTCCTCTTCCATTCTTCCCATCATTTCAGCATCTTGATACTGCTTGTTGCCATTAAATCGGCTGGGTTCCTTCAGAAAGGTGTGGTGTTGCCGGTCGGATATTGCTGGAAGATCACCATGGCGCTTCATAGCAAGCAAACTCTGAGTTGTTGCTTTTGATCTAATCAGCGGTGGGATTTTCTCGGTGCAGTTTGTGAGTGCAGCAGCTAGGAAGATTATAGCCGATCTTGGAGATCTGGTTTATATCTGCAAACCCTTCTTACTTAAGAAAATCAGGTAAATCATTCATCTACTAGTTCTAACTTTGTAAAACTATTTCGGGTTAGTTGAATATTAGGTGTCTAGCAATTCGTTTTTGAATATAATGAAAGTCGTTTGGCATTAGATCTTGATCTAATGAACATTCGAAGGGTTCAATGAGATAGAACAATTTGTGAATGGAGTTAGATCAGTAAAGGTTTCTAATTAGTACTGTGTATGTAGCTAGGAGCTCCCAACCTAATTTGGTGGGTCATAGGCCTCTAATCCATCGGTTGGATTGGAAATGATTTAGTTTCCTGATGGAAGATTTGGCTGGAAATTTTATAATCATCAAGTTCCTGTTTGAAATCAGATTAATGATATGAAGATTTTTATCAATGGGGTTAGTGTGCACAAATCCTTTTATATTTTTATTTGAGGAAGTGTTTGAAGTTAGATTGCTGGATATATAGATCCTATCTCCAAGTTCCAGAGTTCTCTTTTTTTTTTTATGCCTATTTCGAAAATCTTTAGTGTCACTCCAAGATAAACCTCTTATCAAGTAGAACCGTCCTTGTAGTTTTTATTAGAATGAGATTAGGACTTGAGTAAAGGATTTAATTGTAAAAGTTTACCCTATTATAGGCGATTAATATCTATTAATACAATCAGGTTGAATTCATCCTATTCAAGAAGATTGAGGATTAATTCCAATTCTTCCTCTTCAGTGTTAGGAAAGAAGGAAATTCCCTCAAGGTGAGGTCCCTCACCCTTCAAACTTTCCCCAATTTTTATTGATTATTAAATTTAATTCTTAATTGTTTTGTGGCAAAGCATGTTATTAGATTGATAGCACCACATTTGGAAATTATATAAATAACTGGAATGAAATTAAGTAGTGTTCTCTTGTTTGATTCAAAAAGCTTATTTGAATGAAATTTGATTTTTAACAATGGAACATGTTAAATGCTTCACATGTGTGTTAATTTTAGGTATGAAGTGAATGCTATAAAATCTTATGATGCATGTTGGACATTAAAGTAAGTGTGGTTTGAATGATAGTTGTTGGAATATATGTGCATTATGATAAATAATGATACTGGCTTACAAATTATATTGATGTTGGGTTGTAGTATATTATTTAGATAGGAATGGGAGTTAAACCAATGATCATTCCTCTCGTGGGCCGGGGATGGTGTTTTGGGATGCTATGCCCGAGCCGTCGGCCTATGCTGGATTGTGCACGTCCCCCATAGTGTCCGCGAGTATATTATTATATTACCAAATGGACTAATGACGGCTGGGTAATCATCCATCGCATTGCATTTGTGGATGTGTTGACGACGAGTCACACTATTCTTGGTTGATAAGCATTGCATTGCGGGTAACTTTGGTGATTAACCGAGTTACTGTCGGCTCGACCCTCACCAGCTGGATACATCCCCAGGCTGAAGAACATGTGCATGCATTCATGCACTAACAAGATTTAAAAGTAACATGATAATTGTAATATGTGTTGGATACTTGTTACCTGTGTCCTATGATTATTTACATCTGCTTTTAAGATAATTGTCTTGTATTATGTACATGGAAATCTTGGAGGGTGTTGCCTCACTATGACAACGATTGACGTTGTCGAAATATATCAGATGGTGCAGATGATGGAGGGGATGTCCCTGTTCCAGTTGTGGAAGAGCCTAGGGCGGACATTCGAGACACTTGGCCGTACCTGTCCTAGGAGGAGCTGGACCAGATGGCGGCCCTTGACGAATAGTTTACTTTACTTTTTGTGTGTTACTTTTGGAACATTGGATTTGTATAAGCCTTATGGGCATTACTTACTTCCGCTCTGATATGATGATTTTGCTTTGTGGGATTCTTAGATCTATCTCTCGTATTTGGATTACAAAGATATTGATTAAATGATGATTATTAGTCTTTACACTCAGGTTTTTCAAAGCATGAGCTTCTTACTTGAGCCCTGAAAAACCGGGGCGTTACAAGTTGGTATCAGAGATAGATTTGATAAATGAAACCTGCTTTGTGGAAGAACTTATACAGATTCCAATGTTTTATAAGTACTTAAAATCCCTTTTTAGATTCAGAATAACATGTGAATTAGAGACCAAATTTAGTTCCCACAAACTTGTAGGATAGCCATTTGAATGTAGAAATTGAAATTCTAGGTACATGAGCACTAATGGCTCTTTGGAATTCTTTACAATATTTCCACACAATATTATTAGTATATTTTTGAAATTGTGATTGTAAGTTATAATTGTTGGGGTACTACATGCAAACATCAAAATAATTTGTAGGATGGTATGAAATGGACCATGACAATCCTATTTTGGTAGGATTATGGCTCCAAAGATCTCTCGCTACTCTAAGTCAAAGTCGGTTTTTATGCTGGCACCACCCGAGGAATATGTTCAGGATGGGAGGGCCGATCTTGATCCAGATTCGTCAGTTAGGCCTGGAGGATCTACTGCTGGACAGAAGACTCATTCTGTTCCACCTCCACCGCCTCCGGTTCATGAGAGTACTCCACTGGGTAGTACACTGCAGGAAATGCCGCCATACGAGATGAGGCATTTCACGGCTATGATGCTGCGATGCTAGAGAGTCTTCAGCGAACTATTCACATAGCAATTCCTAATCAGGAGGTTACACCTCGGCGGAATATGCCTGTGCCGACCCCACGTTCTGATGATATGCGTGAGGTAGAGATGTTTGAGAGATTTCAGCGCCTTCGTCCCCCGACATTTTCTGGAGTGACGGATCCAGTGCAAGCCGAGCATTGGTTGAACAAGTTGGTCAAAATGATGAGGCCACTTGGTGTTTCTGATGAGCAGAAAGTTTCTTTGGCTACTTATGTTCTAGAGGGAGAGGCTGATATATGGTGGGAAGGTGTTCTGCGAAGTGTGCCAGAAAATTTCAGTTGGACGTGGGAAGAGTTCAAGCGTAGATTCAACGACAAGTACTTTCCTCAGTCATTTCGGAAGGAGAAAATTTCACAGTTTTTGAAATTGGAACAGGGAGGTATGACAGTTTCTCAGTATGAGGCGCGGTTCGCTGAGCTGTCCCGTTATGCACCAAGCGTGGCTGGTGATGCAGAATATAAATTTCAGAAATTCAAGGAGGGACTTCGTGCTAATATTCAGTCGAGACTATGTGCGACAGATTTCTCTGATTTTGCTGATCTTGTGGACAAGGCTATTCGTGTTGAAAAGGATTTTGAGCGTCTGGCCAAAATTCGAGCTCCTTTCAGAGATGTGGGAAACAAAATCCGAACGACATCTTTTATTCCTTCTGCGACAGAAAAGAGGATGAAGTTCACTCCACAGATAGCTCATTCCACACAGTCTGTCAAGGTGTGCAATTACTGCGGGAAATCAGGCCATATTGCACCATATTGCTACCAGAAAATGCGCGATGAGGGTATTACTCCACCAGTAGCTAATCGTTCTTCTCAGAATCAAGTGGCAGCTAGACCTCCAACTATGATTCAAGCCCAGCCGATCAGATCTCAAGCTCCTTCCAAGGGTGGACTTGCACGTGTATATGCTTTGGAGGCTTCTACATCTGAAGAGACAGAACTGAAAGCGATCGAAGGTACGGCATTTGTCAAAGAAACCCCGGTGTATATTTTATTTGATACTGGTGCTACATTGTCGTTTGTTGGTCATGCTTTAGTTGAACGACTAGAGTTAAAAGTTAGTCGTACAAATATCACTCTCACAGTTCTCTCACCTGCTGGAAAACTAACGGAAACAAACAAAATATGCAAAGCATGCCCTGTATTGTTGGTGGATCAAGAAATATATGTTGAATTGGTAGTAATGCACATGAGACAATATGATATCATTTTAGGTATGGATTGGTTGTCTCAAGTCCAAGCTGTATTGGGTTGTGGTACTAAAACAGTCAGAATATCCCTTCCAAACCAAACCCCAATTGTATTACAAGGAAAACGGAAGTGTGAAGTATTTCATCGGTTGATGGCTGTAGATGTGGAAAAGTCAGATGAGATCACAGTAGACTCTATTCCCGTTGTACAGGAATTCCCAGAAGTTTTCCAAGATATACCAGGATTACCTCCTCGGAGGGAAATAGATTTCACAATTGAACTTCTGCCTGGTACTTCTCCAATTTCCTTGTCTCAATTTAGATTGTCTCCGTGTGAAATGGAAGAATTGCGGACTCAAATTGAAGATTTGTTGAAACAAGGTTTTATTAGACCTAGCGTCTCTCCGTGGGGTGCGCCAGTTTTGTTTGTGAAGAAAAAAGATGGATCTTTTCGGTTGTGCATCGACTATCGACGATTGAACAGTGTAACTGTGAAGAATAAATATCCATTGCCGCGAATTGATGATCTCTTTGATCAGTTGAAGGGAGCAAAATTCTTTTCTAAGATTGACTTAAGGTCGGGATATCATCAATTAAGAATCCGAGATGAGGACATTTCCAAGACGGCATTTCGAACTTGATATGGCCATTATGAATTCTTAGTTATGCCCTTTGGACTCACAAATGCGCCGGCGGTATTCATGGATCTAATGAATCGAATCTTCATGCCTTATTTAGATCGATTCGTTATTGTCTTCATAGATGATATACTGATTTCTTCAAAGACTCGAAAGGATCATGAAGAACATTTGAGAAAAGTTTTGCAAGTGTTAAAAGAACAACAGTTGTATGCAAAACTGTCAAAATGTGATTTTTGGAAAGACGAAGTGAAATTTCTTGGGCATGTGGTAAAGGCTGAGGGTATTGCAGTTGATCCATCTAAAGTTGAGGCTGTGGTGAAGTGGGAGCAACCTACTACGGTTACTGAAGTTCGAAGCTTTCTGGATATGGCAGGATATTATCGTCGGTTCATCAAGGAATTTTCTCGTATTGCACGACCGTTGACACAATTGACAAAGAAGAATGCCAAGTTTGTATGGAATGAAAATGCTGAAAAAGCATTTCAGGAGCTTAAAGCAAGGTTGACTTCAGCGCCAGTACTTACACTTCCAGAGGAGGGTGCGAAGTATGTGGTGTACAGTGATGCATCTGGAACAGGGTTAGGTTGTGTCTTGATGCAAAACAGAAAAGTTATTGCTTACGCCTCGAGACAGTTGAAGAAACACGAAGAAAATTATCCGACGCACGACCTGGAACTTGCTGCAGTGGTATTTGCTTTGAAAATATGGCGTCATTATTTGTATGGAGAGAAATTTGAGTTATTCTGTGATCATCAAAGTTTAAAGTATATCTTTACACAGAAGGACTTGAATATGAGATAGCGAAGATGGATGGAAACGATGAAGGACTTTAATTTTGAAGTGTCTTACCACCCGGGTAAGGCTAATCTTGTAGCTGATGCTTTGAGCCGGAAAAAGAAGCATGTGATGATGGCCTCCTTAATGGTTAAGGAGTGGGAAATGATAGAATTTGTACAAGATTTTTATGCACTTGCGGGAAATTTGTTAGTGGAACCTACTCTGGTTTGACAGGTCATTGAGGCACAGGATCTTGACGAGGAATTCAAAAGGAGGAAGGAAAAATGTAAAACTGAGAAAAATTATGAATGGTGAATTGGTAAAGATGGTGAACTTCGGTATCAAGGCCGGTTATGTGTGCCCAATAATTCAGAGTTGAAACGAGAAATTTTGGATGAAGCTCATAAATCTAGAATGGTTATTCATCCAGGTAGTACTAAGATGTACAAAGATGTGAAACGTCAGTATTGGTGGAGAAATATGAAACGAGAGATAGCAGCTTATGTGGCAAGGTGTCTTACATGTCAGCAGGTGAAAGCCGAACACCGTAGACCGCCAGGATTGTTACAGCCGTTACCGTTGGCAGAGTAGAAATGGGATTGTATCACTATGGACTTTATTACTGGGTTTCCTAGGACTCAGAAGAAGCATGACTCTATTTGGGTGATTGTCGACAGATTGACGAAGACTGCACGATTTTTACCGATTCGTATATCTGACTCAGCGGATGATTTGGCAAAGTTATATATTCAGGAGGTTGTTCGATCATTTGGGGTTCCGCGTGAGATTATTTCTGATCGAGATTCCAGGTTTACTTCTACTTTCTGGAGGAGACTACAGGAAGAGTTGGGCACAACTCTAAAGTACAGTACAACTTTCCACCCTCAGACAGATGGTTAGACAGAAAGGGTTAATCAGATTCTTGAAGACATGTTGAGGGCTTGTGTATTAGATTTCAGAGGAAATTGGGATGATCATTTGGCTCTTGCAGAGTTCGCTTATAACAATAGTTATCAAGCGAGTATTGGTATGGCTCCATTTGAAGCACTATATGGTAGACCGTGCAGAGCACCGCACTGTTGGGCCGAGATTGGTGAGAGGAGTTTATTGGGCCCTGAGCTTATTCAGGTTACATCTGAGAAGATTGGTGTGATTCAGAAACATCTCCGGGTGGCACAGAGTAGACAGAAGAGCTATGCAGACAACCGTCGCCGAGACTTAGAGTTTGCAGTCAAGGATCATGTGTTTTTGAAAGTTTCGCCAATGAAAGGTGTTATGCGATTTGGAAAGAAAGGGAAGCTCTCTCCTCGGTATATTGGACCCTTCGAGATCTTAGAGCGCGTGGGTGCAGTTGCATATCGTCTGGCATTACCTCCAAACTTGGCTTATATCCATGATGTATTTCATGTCTCGATGTTGAGGAAGTATGAGCCTGATCCTTCGCATATTATACATTGGGAGCATATTGAGTTGAGAGATGATGCCACATATGTGGAGGAACCAGTTCGAATATTGGACCGTAAAGAGCAAGTTCTACGGACCAAGGTTATTCCTTTGGTCAAAGTGTTATGGTCTCGCCATGGGGAAGACGAAGCAACTTGGGAAAGAGAAGCTGAGATGAAAGATAAATACCCACAATTATTTTGATATCATCATGCAGGTAATTTCGAGGATGAAATTTTTGGTTAGGGGGGTAGACTGTAATACCCCGTATCTGTCAGGCATTTTTATGATTTTTTTTAAAGAAAATTAGTTAGAAATTTAATTAAATAAATAATATTTAGATATTACATTTATATATCTTTTATATTGATGATGGATATAATTAGATTTTATTATAAAAGTTATATAAATAAAAATAAATAAGTCTTGTTCATCAGATTTGTAGATTGGGCCAAGTGTTGCCCACTAGTTCTAAAGTTTGATGACAAAGTGAATGGATGGAGTGGATTTTTATAAAACATAATTGTGGGGTCCACTTGGTTGTGCATGTGCATCAGCACTTGTGCACATGCTGTGCACTAGTTCCAGTTGTGTTGGTCAAACCAACTTTCTTAAACCAAAAAAGAGGAATTCCCCTTTCGTGTATAGGTAGCCGCTGCAGCAGTCGGACGAGCAGGTGGTCTGCTGTCCATTTTTGTCAGCCGCGTGGCCCACCTGTGGTGTGGCTTAGATAAATCCAGACCGTCTATATGTTTTGGGTGTGGTGGCTGGTCTCATGTATGGTGAGGATTATCCTTACTTCTTTACAGGGCAGTTACAATTTGAGACTGAAGTTGGTCTGTCCAAACAGTAGATGTGTTTCCAGCAACCCAGTTTGTTCCAAACTGCGATCTATGTGGCCTATTTTAGTATAATCCAAACCATTCATGTTGTGGAGCATGATGTGCTTCATCTAAGGGTGTTGGTAGTTTTTAGTGGGGATCTTTGGATTCATCTAGAAATCCAAACTAAAACCTATTTTTGTTGTTTGTTTCTGTTAAAGTGGGATTGCCAGGTGAACAATCCACGTTCGAGTCCTCAAACTCATCTCAACCGTTCTTAATAAAATGTTAGGGAGTGTTTTGGTGCGAATCCGACCCTCCATTCGTTCTTCACTTGGATTAGTTGGTCCATATAAAAGGAAAAGAAAGAACTTGTTCTCGTTTAGTATTGTTTCCAAGCAAAAACCTAGATCTAGCTTCTTCTTCTATCTGCCCTTTCTCTCTATAAGCTGGAGTCTTGCCTCAGCCGTCAGAATGGGGTTTTCTATCCTCTCTAGTAGAAGATTGGGGTAGTCGGCAACTTCCAACCCTCATTTCGTGTCACCGGAAGAGCTTGGAAGAAAGCTTCTATCCTTCTCTTCTCAGATCTGCCATTTCTCGTCTTCCTCTTCCATTCTTCCCATCATTTCAGCATCTTGATACTGCTTGTTGCCATTAAATCGGCTGGGTTCCTTCAGAAAGGTGTGGTGTTGCCGGTCGGATATTGCTGGAAGATCACCATGGCGCTTCATAGCAAGCAAACTCTGAGTTGTTGCTTTTGATCTAATCAGCGGTGGGATTTTCTCGGTGCAGTTTGTGAGTGCAGCAGCTAGGAAGATTATAGCCGATCTTGGAGATCTGGTTTATATCTGCAAACCCTTCTTACTTAAGAAAATCAGGTAAATCATTCATCTACTAGTTCTAACTTTGTAAAACTATTTCGGGTTAGTTGAATATTAGGTGTCTAGCAATTCGTTTTTGAATATAATGAAAGTCGTTTGGCATTAGATCTTGATCTAATGAACATTCGAAGGGTTCAATGAGATAGAACAATTTGTGAATGGAGTTAGATCAGTAAAGGTTTCTAATTAGTACTGTGTATGTAGCTAGGAGCTCCCAACCTAATTTGGTGGGTCATAGGCCTCTAATCCATCGGTTGGATTGGAAATGATTTAGTTTCCTGATGGAAGATTTGGCTGGAAATTTTATAATCATCAAGTTCCTGTTTGAAATCAGATTAATGATATGAAGATTTTTATCAATGGGGTTAGTGTGCACAAATCCTTTTATATTTTTATTTGAGGAAGTGTTTGAAGTTAGATTGCTGGATATATAGATCCTATCTCCAAGTTCCAGAGTTCTCTTTTTTTTTTATGCCTATTTCGAAAATCTTTAGTGTCACTCCAAGATAAACCTCTTATCAAGTAGAACCGTCCTTGTAGTTTTTATTAGAATGAGATTAGGACTTGAGTAAAGGATTTAATTGTAAAAGTTTACCCTATTATAGGCGATTAATATCTATTAATACAATCAGGTTGAATTCATCCTATTCAAGAAGATTGAGGATTAATTCCAATTCTTCCTCTTCAGTGTTAGGAAAGAAGGAAATTCCCTCAAGGTGAGGTCCCTCACCCTTCAAACTTTCCCCAATTTTTATTGATTATTAAATTTAATTCTTAATTGTTTTGTGGCAAAGCATGTTATTAGATTAATAGCACCACATTTGGAAATTATATAAATAACTGGAATGAAATTAAGTAGTGTTCTCTTGTTTGATTCAAAAAGCTTATTTGAATGAAATTTGATTTTTAACAATGGAACATGTTAAATGCTTCACATGTGTGTTAATTTTAGGTATGAAGTGAATGCTATAAAATCTTATGATGCATGTTGGACATTAAAGTAAGTGTGGTTTGAATGATAGTTGTTGGAATATATGTGCATTATGATAAATAATGATACTGGCTTACAAATTATATTGATGTTGGGTTGTAGTATATTATTTAGATAGGAATGGGAGTTAAACCAATGATCATTCCTCTCGTGGGCCGGGGATGGTGTTTTGGGATGCTATGCCCGAGCCGTCGGCCTATGCTGGATTGTGCACGTCCCCCATAGTGTCCGCGAGTATATTATTATATTACCAAATGGACTAATGACGGCTGGGTAATCATCCATCGCATTGCATTTGTGGATGTGTTGACGACGAGTCACACTATTCTTGGTTGATAAGCATTGCATTGCGGGTAACTTTGGTGATTAACCGAGTTACTGTCGGCTCGACCCTCACCAGCTGGATACATCCCCAGGCTGAAGAACATGTGCATGCATTCATGCACTAACAAGATTTAAAAGTAACATGATAATTGTAATATGTGTTGGATACTTGTTACCTGTGTCCTATGATTATTTACATCTGCTTTTAAGATAATTGTCTTGTATTATGTACATGAAAATCTTGGAGGGTGTTGCCTCACTATGACAACGATTGACGTTGTCGAAATATATCAGATGGTGCAGATGATGGAGGGGATGTCCCTGTTCCAGTTGTGGAAGAGCCTAGGGCGGACATTCGAGACACTTGGCCGTACCTGTCCCAGGAGGAGCTGGACCAGATGGCGGCCCTTGACGAATAGTTTACTTTACTTTTTGTGTGTTACTTTTGGAACATTGGATTTGTATAAGCCTTATGGGCATTACTTACTTCCGCTCTGATATGATGATTTTGCTTTGTGGGATTCTTAAATCTATCTCTCGTATTTGGATTACAAAGATATTGATTAAATGATGATTATTAGTCTTTACACTCGGGTTTTTCAGAGCATGGGCTTCTTACTCGAGCCCTGAAAAACCGTGGCGTTACATCTATCCTGGGTAACGGGAAGCTATCCTTTGGGCAAGCTTTATTCAGGTCGGTATAGTCCACGCAGACTCTCCACTTTCCGTTGGTTTTCTTCAGTAAGACCACATTAGCAAGCCAATCTGGATAGCGTATCTCTTAGATAAATCCCATTTGACGTAGTTTCCGGACTTCTTCCTCGATCACAACATACCTTTCGGTGTTAAAAGGACGTCTTTTTTGGCGGACTTGTTTGAAGGTCAGGTCGACGTTTAGCCAATGGACCATCACCTCAGGACTGATTCCTGACATATCTTGATGGGACCATGCAAAGACATCTGCATGCTCCTTCAAAAAAGTGGTCATCTTTTTCTATACATTGCTTTTTAATTGAGATCCGATTTTCACAACGCGGGTCAGGTCGTTGTCCATAAGTGGGATTTCGACCAACTCCTCGGCGGGTGATTCGCATTCTTCCGTTTCTCCCATTGGATCCAGAGGGGTGTCGTATGTGAGACGGTTGAAACTGAATTTCAGTTTTTTCCTCATAGGGTTAGCTCATAGCATCGACAAGCTTCCTGTTGGTCTCCTCTGACCACTCTGACCCCATCATCGGTTTCGAACTTCATAGCTAGGTGATAGATGGAAATACCGGCTTTGAGAGCTCGAAGGATGGGTCGTCCGATGATCGCATTGTAGGCGGAAGGGGTGTCGACGACGAGGAAATCGACCATAATCATTTTCTAATTAGGCTCTTCCCCCGCTGTGACTGGAAGTGTTATTTCTCCTTTCGGCATAACGTTATCTCCTCTAAATCCGGTCAAAGCGGTTTTGATTGGCCTTAACCTAGATCGGTCGATTTTTATCTTCGCGAATGCTGTGGCGTACAAGATGCCTGCCGAGCTCCCTATATCGACCATCATCCTGTGGAGTTTCTTGTAGGCGACCACCATTGATACTACAAGGGAATCATCATGTGGGTGTAGGATACCTCGAGCGTCCTCCTTAGTAAACGTTATTGTAGATGAGGTAACCTTTGCGACCTTTGAAGGTCGGCTGGTTATGTTTATGGAAGGCCTTGGTTGCGATGTTCTTCCTTGTCATACATAGGCCTATTGGGAGTTGCTAGAGTCCTCGATGGTTGGTCTGCCAAAGATCATGTGGATTTCTTCCACAGGATCGTTGTTGATCTGCTCGTCAGTTTGCCCTACAGCCCTCCGGTCCTCCTGACGCTGGGTGATGTAGTCTTTTAAGAATCCCTACTGAACAAGGGTCTCTATTTGTCGCTTTAGGTCGAAACAGTCTACTGTATTATGACCGTGGTCTTTGTGATACAAGCAGTACTTCGATTTCGACTTTCTGTTGGGGTCAGTTTTTATCTTCGCAGGTCGTTCGAACGTATGCTTGCCTTTTTCCGCCAAGTACACTTGCTCGATGGTTTTGTTGAGTGGTGTGTATTTCTCAAATCGTAGTGTTGAGGCTATGATTCCTCGAGTAGAATTGTTCCGACCTGGTGATCTCCGATCTGGTTTGTGCTTTTTCGAGCTGCTCCCTTCCTGATGATCTTTGTTTTTGGAGGACGTTCTATGTGCGTTGACCAATTCCTCCGCGTTGATGTGTTTGGCAACTCGATCTAAGAATTCCGCCGCAGACTAAGGTGGATCTTCTCCGATAGACCAGATGAATTTTCGATCGCGCAATCCTCCCATCATAGTGTGGAGCAATACATCCTAAGAGAGATTTTCGGCCTATACTGCTTCGGCATTTAAATGTGCGAGGTAGTCTTTTAAAGACTCATCTTCTTTTTGTTTGACTGCAGCGAGATGGGTTGAATGCTTCCTTGGGTCAGTACTCCCGATGAACTGAGTAGTGAAGGCCCTACTCAATTAAGAAAATGATCTGATTGACCATAAGGCTACATAAGGCTACACATGTTGTCACGCCTCGAAATTCGGGACTCAAGTACAACAACCCAAAGCCCGAGTTCCAAGGTGTGAATTGAAAATTTAAGCGTAGATTCCATGAGATTTCATTCCACACATCGCATAACTAAAATAAATCCCAAATATAAAGTTTCTTTTCCACTAATATCTTATTACATTGAATTTTACAAGATCCACTAATATCTTATTACATTGAATTTTACAAGATAAAATAAATCAACTACAGTTGGCGTTTGAGTAACACGTGATCATCTGAATACTCTGCTCTGTTTATGTCTTTTCCTTCCTGAAAACCTGCAAGAACTGTGGTGATTTTGGTGAGCTAAAAGCCTAGTGAGGTCATTTCCATCGCATGTAATATTCCAGTTAATAAGAGACAGGATGTGAATTATCAACGGATAGAATTGTATGAAATATACAAGGATGAGATTATAATTGATACACTTTATGATTTATTATAAATGAAACATGATTATCATGATGTCATGTATGTTATGATACGTGTGAGAGCAATAAATGTTTAGGAACTCGCTGCCACTGAACATTAGGAACCTGTCGTAAATCAACCATGCTCACCTAACCGGTACAGCGAGGCGGCAAATCAACCATGCACGCCAGTGGGCAAATCAACCATGCACCACTTATCCAACTGAGCAAATCAACCATGCTCAATACGTGAAACGACCAGAACTTGCTGCCACTGAACATTAGGAACCTGTCGCAAATCAACCATGCACACCTAACCGGTACAGCGAGGCAGCAAATCAACCATGCATGCCAGGAGTCAAATAAACCATGCTCCTGTTCTGTCGCAGTGTATAAATGTATGTGCATGTCATGAGTTATGGAAGCACTTCTTCAAGCATACAATGCATATCAAACTCAAGTCTAATCACCCCATGCATGTGTTATTCAAGTAATTCTTTATCTTGATTTAGTTATTGTCAATCGAGGAATTTGAGAAGGTCATCGTGTGAGGTTTAGTGTTGACAAATAACTAAGGTTGTTCCAAGAGTTATGTATTGTACATTATGTAAACCTAAATTGTTGTCGATTAGGAAATTTAAGAATAATGTCACGTGAAATCTTGAGAATACTACATATATCTAAGGGTGCATGTTGGCGACATCACATGTATAAAATCCTAAGTTGAATTGTTGTGGAATTCTAACATGTGCATGAGTTATCTCCGTTAAGGTGTTTCTTCATTTAAACCTTGGTTTATTGTTTACCAAGGAATGTGAGGGCAACATCATATATATGGAATTTAAAAACTTAATTAAGGAAGAATTCCAAGACATAAATAAGAAAGGATTAGGAGGGATGAACTATTTACCTAGGATTCCATAATCATGAATAACTAATCAAATAAATAAATAAATAAGCATGCCTAAAAAAAACTAATTAGAACAAAGTATGGAGAGACAGAATCAACCTCACGAGCTTGTAAAGAAAGAAGAATTCAAATTTGAGGATAAAACTAGGAAGAGGACCAAGGAAGGTATATCAAAAGGAATATACGAAAGATAAATCACTCACAGTATATGACAACTCAAGCAAACCCAATTCGGATCTGAGTCGACTTAGCGAGTTGACTTGCTGGGACAACATCATCTTCTTCTCTTTCTTCTTTCTCTTTCTTCTTTCTTCTTTATTTCTTTCTTCTCTTCCTCTTTTCTTCTTCTTTTTCTTCTCTTTCTTCCTCTAGAAGAGGATCCAGCAACAACAGTAGTAGAATTACTCTCTCTCTCTCTCTCTCTCTCTCTCTCTCCACGCTTCCTTTCTCTTTCTATCTTAACGCTCTCTCTCTCTCTCTCTCTCTCTCTCTCTCTCTCTCTCTCTCTCTCTCCAGCTGTTGTAGTTTTCCTTAGATTAGGACCCTCCTTTATAGAGCTAACAGTCTTGCATAGCAAATCTTCTAAAGGTTTCTTACTCTATCTATAGTGTCGGGTCGATGCGGAAGAAATCTTAGATTCAATCCAAGTTGGAGAAGGAAAATGCTTATGCTGGAAAGTTCTTGCGCATTGGAGCCGTTGGGAATGTAGGTGGGGTCCACACGATTCTCTGGATGAAGTTTGGACTGATCATGCGGAGTGGATCAGCGGATCTTGATCATCTTTGGCTTTGGACGGTGATTTGGTGCGGGCCACATGATTGATGGTTGATCAGGGGATTCGAACGGACTAAAACCACACACCGTAGGAAGCTGATGAACGGCTTGGATTGGACATTTGGGGCCCATCGTAAAGACGGTGTGCACCGTGAAGGGCGGCAGCGGCAGCGGCAGCGGCAGTGTCCAAGGAGAAGAAGGACGTAAGCTTCTTCTTCTTCTTTTCTTTTTTTTTTTGTTACGTGCGTTGCACGTATTAAGATTATATGCACACCTTTGACTGGTGGGTCCACCCGCCGTGTACAGAGATCATTCCCTCTGTCCATCAGGATGGCGACGAAGTTTTAGCCGTCAACGAGGAAGATGAGACAGATCTGAGTTACAGTGGCCCACTTATGGTCCAATTTCTGATTAGGGCATTTGTAGGACGATCGGAGGGTTGAAATTTGACGTGTACAGTTAAATTATGTCCTAGAACTAGTGTATGAAGTTTCGTGTGAAATAGATCGCCAGAAATCATAAAACATAAAAATGGTGGTCTAACTTAAGTTTAACTAATGGCATTTTCGTAATTATCATAAATTTACGACTTTTATTAAATCTATCACTTTTATGCTGTTCTAGGGTTTATTCTAAGTAACTTTAATAAAAGGATTATATGGTAATTCCCTACAGATGATTTATTATTAATTTATCAATATTTCAAGTTATTTAACTTATTAAATAATTAACTAAATTATAATTTAAATTATTCTAAAATCCTAGGGTGTTACAAACACACCCGAGCAGGTTCATAGGGTCTAGAAATCACTGGTCTAAGCATATTCCTTGTGACGGACACGATGTACGGGTCAGATTTACGGACAAATATGTGTACAGGACGATGTGGAGATCGTACAGCAGATTTACGTTGATCGCGTAGTTCGGAATCGAAGTGGACGGTTGGATATTCTAGTCTAGTAACGACCGATTATTTTAATGGTCGGTCCATCGACTTAACTAAGTACGCTAAGTTTTTCAGAGGCCTGAAAAGTTGTCTGGATACGTATAAAAATGTATACGTGTGCGTATGCGTGTGAACAACACGGCTTAAAATTTAATTTCTCACATGTGAACACGCACTCGTGTACTTACTCCTGTGCCCAAATTTTCAGGGTATTACACATGTGCTGGAGAGACTTAAAATAGACAGGGGGGTGTCAGATTTTAGGGTTTGAAGAGGCTACACAAGGCTACACATGTGCGGTTGCAGTATAAAGATGCTTAAAGTGACGTTTCGGGTTTGATTTGGGAAGTTTACAAACGAGGGATGAAAGTAAGATTGATAAATCTTGGAATGGGGCCCACATACGAACGAACAGTCCCCATGCAAAAACAGGAAAGAGAAAGGTTGGAAATGGCAAGTTTTGAATGGATGACTTATCGGACGATCGGACACCTTATGAAGGTTTGGATGGGTCCACTGATGCCTGTGGGGTCCACAAATCGAAGCTCCTCGGCCGTTTGATAGGTCTCTTACGTAAGAGAAGGATTTGGAGAATAATTCTTCAAAATAATGAAAATTTTCATTTTTAATAGGATTTGGCATGTTGGTCAGCTATGGAGGATTCTCAAGATCCTTTAAAAGGTTCCCCAACTTTCCATGCGAAGAAAAATTCCAAATTGGAAGATCTTAAAAATCAAGGGTTAGACAGAAGAGAGAAATCTAACAGGATACTCAATGAAATTCAAAATGGTTTAACGGGAATATGTTTGGGATGGTGCTGAGTAGATTGGATGGTTTAGATAATCAAGGTGGGGTCCACCTGGTGGCCGGCGGAGAGGCCTGTGGTGGCTTGTGAAGAAGAAGAAGACGGTTTCCATCTTGGGTTCGTGAGTGCACGTGGTTTGACCATGCACTTTGACGTGCATGTAACATACATGGACCCCACTGTGATGATTGTGAGAAATCCGCTCCATCTACCCAATTTGCATGGAGAAAATAGGACCAGCCACAAAAAATGAGATAGATCTGAGATCAAGTGGGCCATCTAAAGGCTGATTTCTGATTCGGCTATTTCTAGGATGATCATAGGGTTGGAAGTCGATGTGTACGGCTAAAATGTGCCCAAAAGCTTATGTTTAAAGTTTTGCATTATTATGATCATGAAAATCTATTGTACTTAAAAATGACAGTTTAATTTAAGTTTAACTAATGACATTTTCGTAATTATCTGAAAATGAAAGTTTTGCGAAATCTAACATTTCTACGCCGTTCATAACATCATTCTAAGTATCTTTTGTAAAGGTTCGCCTATCAAAACTCCTACGGTTGCTTCGTTGTCTTCAAATCAAAGTAAACGTTCGATATTTAATCAAAATCAAAATCAAAATAAAATTTAAAAAAATCCAAATAAATTATGAAAATCCAGGGCGTTACACCTAGGTGGGGCCCACCGTAATGTTTATTAGAAATCCACCCCATCCATCTTATTGTGAGATCATTTTAGGGCATGCGACTGAAAAGTATCCGGATACATGACTCAAATGGGCCGCATTAAAGGAAAGGTGGGTAGTAAAATTTCTACCGTTGAAACCTCCTTGGGGTCCACAGTGATGTTTATATTCTATCCATACCGTTCATAATGTTATTCCTACTTGGATGAACTAAAAACACAAACATTAGGCTGATTCAAAACTTCTCTAGCCTTAAGAATATTTCAACTGTGGATATTCAATCTTCATGTTTTCAGCACAAGTTGGATTCAGCTGATTTTTTGTCACATGTCCAAAAATGAGCTTAAAATGGATAGATAGGGTGGATTTCTCACAAACATCATGGTGGGCCCCATTTAGGTTCCAGCACAGGAACTTCCTGCGAAAGAAATTTGCATCTAGGGGAAGCAAATTGGCTGGTGAACCCTGCTGGTGTAGGTACCTAGTACGCACAAACGAGCACGTCAGTCCTTCAGCACTGTGAATGCACAAGTGATCCAAAGAATATCAAGGTTCTTTGGGCCCCACAATGATGTGTTTAATATATCCACACAGTCCATCCATTTGGTGAGATCATTTTAGGGTATGATCCAAAAAATGAGTCATATCCAAAGCTCAAGTGGATCACACCACAAAAGGTAGTGGGGATAATGATTCTCACCATTAAAACTTTCTTAGGGCTCACCATGATGTTTATTTACCATCCAAACTGTTCATAAGGTCACAAGGACCAGAATGAAGGGTAAAACCAAATATCAGATTGATCCAAAACTTCTGTGACCCCAAGAAGGTTTCAATGGTAGACGTTCAATCTCTATTGCTTTCTGTAATGTGGTCAACTTGAGGTTTGGATTCATCTCATTTTTTGTATAAAGCCTAACGACGATCTCACAAAATGAACAGATGGTTTGGATATAACACATACCTCTTGGTGGGGCCACAGAACTTGCTGAAGTCAATACACCAACCAAGTCGGTGTAGTGTTGACTAGCCAATTTGCTTCCGCATTGGGGCATGGAAGCAGATTGGCTGGTGTACCCTACACCAGCAATGTTACTGGTGTGGATACGTGGCAAGCGCAGACGAGCGTGTCAGTCCTCGAGCACCGCGAATATATGAACGGTCTAAAAAGGATTAAGCTTATGTGGAACCCACAATGATGTATTTAGTATATCCACATCGTCCATCCATTTGACGAGATCATTTTAGGTGTTAATACCCTAAATGAGCCATATCCAAAGCTCAAGTGGACCACACCACAAAAGGTAGTGGGGACAATGATTTTCATCGTTAAAATATCCCTGGGGCCCGATGTGATGTTTATTTGCCATCCAAACTGTTCATAAGGTCACACGGACCTGGATGAAGGGTAGAAACAAATATCAGATTGATATAAAACTTTTCTGACCCCCAAGACGCTTTCAATGGTAGACGTTCACTCTCCATTACTTTCCGTAATGTGGTCCAATTGAAATTTGGATCCATCTTATCTTTTTATAAAGCCTTACAACGATCTCAAAAAATGAACAGATGGTTTGGATATAACATATACCTAACATATTGTAACGCCCCGAATTTTAAGGATTTATTGAAAAAAATTCTAAAATTTTAATTGATTTTATTTTAGCTAAAATATGACGCGTTCACTTTGTTTTGAAAACAATGGACCATCCATAGGAGATTCGATAGGGGACCCTTCACAAAAGTTACTTAGAATAATCCCATAAATATCGTAGAAAGACCGGATTTAAAAAATCTCACAGTTTTCAGATAATTGTGAAAATGCCATTAGTTAAACTATCATTTTTAACTTTTAGAGTTTTTTATGCTCACTTTCACGCAAAACTTCATATATGAGCTTTTGGGCACATTTTAACCATACGTGTCGAATAGTAGCCATCCGATCATCATATAAATGCCCAAAACAGAAATCGGACCCTAGATGGCCCACCTAATCTCAGACCTGTCCCATTTTTTGTCCCAATGCCTAAAATCATGTGGCCTACTTGTTAGTCGGAGTAGATTTCTCACAAGCATATCAGTGGACCCCACATATGTCGGCCATCCCATAACGTTAAGTGCCGCACAATGTGTGTGCATAAGAAAAAAAAATCATTGTCTTCTTCGCTATTACAACGAGCACGGCTGCCGACCGATCCTCTCTAAGTTGTACTCCTGGTGGGCCCCAATTCATAAATCCAGGCCGTTCATCGTGAACCTCCCCCTCATATACTCAATCCTTTCGAATATTTTGACCCAATGTTGATCTTGTGGCCCGCTTCATCATAAACTCTGGTAATTAGTGGCGAATGGGAAGAGTAAAATAGGTCCCATCTCATTTGGTCATGGTGCCTTAGCTAAAGTATGCATATCATGCATTGCATTAAATAAGATTTTCTCATGTATGTTTTGGTTGGGTATGATTATGTTTGGATGTTATTGTGCTAATCTTAGGGGATAACCCTCACTGCGTTGATTGCAAGCAACTCACTCCCTCCTGGGATGGTGTTATAAAACACTACCAGATTGTGCAAATGACGATCCATTAGCCGAACCCGACTTACAGGTTGAAGAATATATAGTTTCATAGCGGTTAATGGCGGACGATGAAGCTGAAGCGGCTTGAAGATGGATTATGTTTATTGTCTTTGTAGAGTAGATTTATTTTCATGTTAATTACTTGTAATAAGCCTCCCATGGGAACTAGAAAGTGGAATATTATATAATTTGTATAATTTAAGAACATTTTGTTGATAATGTAGAGTGGAAAAACTTCGAATAAGAACCTTGAATTCCGTCATTTTGCTATGAATGCCATGAATGTGGGAAACAAAAATGAATGTATGGAAATATATCCTTAATATATTCCAATTAACACCTGAAAACTTGGTCTATCGTGTTGTCCACGAAAGCCGAAATTTCAGTGCATTACACATAGTACATGCTGACATCAATACACCCAAGTTTGTAGTGTGTGGTACACCATACAATCCGCTTCTCCGGGGCATGTGCCCAGTTGCAAATGGGTCACTTATGTCCACTCAACCAAAAGCACTTTCTAAAAAGTCTTCATTATTTTGTCCGATTTTGAGGATACGGCCAACCTCCACGTGAAAACACGATCACCACAGCAAGAGAATACGGCCAACCTCCACGTGAAAACACGATCACCACAGCAAGAGAATCACGTAATCCACAGGTCGCATTTTTCTGAAACACGTTGTGTGTTTTATTCACAAAGGGCGGTCACAAGACTCACAACAAAGTGGAGGGGAGTGGATTCGGCAGTAACAGGTGGACCATACCACAGGAAACAGTGGTGATTGAGCGCCTCACCATTAAAAATTCCCAAGGGCCCATAATAAGGTTTTCGTAATGTTTCGCTGCCATCTAAAGATAATGTCAAGAAGAATTGGATGAAGGGAAAATACAAAGCTTGATTCAAAACTTTTATGGCCCACAAATTTTTTTTTTATAGTCATTGGTCACCGTTCCTAGTGGGATGTTCTTGGATCTTCTTAAGGTTTGAAATTGCATCCTAAAATAAGATGAAAAGCAGATCGATGATGTGGATATACAACAAATACATCAAGGTGGGCCAATAGGGTTAGAGTAACAGCCATGAAGGTGTTTTCCGGGTAACAGCTAATCCACTCCCACAACAAAGACTCGATGTGGGCCCACCCTTGTGTCTTTCAGGTACAGGCAGCTGCAGTTCCGATCCTATTACATTTGCAGCTCATACATGCCAATGTGTCAACCTCATGTCTCATCCAAGTTCACCACAGGAAAATGATATACAGAGCTAATTTCCCAGATTCTAATTGGGTTTACAAATCCCTTCAAACCTTGCTTGCGGCCTACTATGATGTATGTGTTATATCCACTCCCTTTATCCGTTGTGCTTGCCTATTTTAAGATGTGATTTTAAAATTCAGGCAAATTCAAATCTCAAATGGAGTATACAGTAATCAAGAGGTGATTGGACGCCCACCATCTCCAAAGGGCCACTAAATTTTCAATCAGGGTGATATTTGTGTTGTCCTTTATCCCGTGGGAATCAACTCAGGAACAGGTAAACATCAGGTGGGCCTCTTTAAAGTTTCAACATCTCCACTATTTCCTATGGTGTGGCCCACTTGAGTTTTTCAATCTTCCTGGTTTTTAAGATCATGCCCTAACATGGGCTGGCACACATGGGCCAACGGAGCTTAAGATTACATTGGATTCCTACTTCCAAGTTGCATCTGTCATATTCCACGAAGTGGGGCTAGGATTGGATGACTTGGGACACAAAATCTACTTTTGAAGTCAAGTCTACATATTTATTTTTTATTTAATGAGAGCATCAATATTTTGAGCGATGCCGTTGCAGGGCTAAGATCTACTTTCAGAGCCGAGTCTCCTCCTTTGCTCGGGTGTGGGCCTGGACTAGATTACCTTTAAAGTCAAGTCTCCTCGTCTGCTTTAGTGTGGGCCTGGACCAGATTACTTTTAGAGTCAAGCATCCCCTTTTTATAAAAGCATCATGATTCCAAAGAGTGAGCCCACGTCGGGATGAGTTTGGACCCAGATTCTACTTTCAAAGTCAAGTCACCTCTTCTTGTTAGAAAGCATCAGGACTGCATGGAGTGAGGCGAGGGGCTGGATATGGGTCCAGATTTTTTATTATTTACCTTGGGCTTGTTAGGCAAAGTCTAAAGTTTTGTTTTGCACGCAGGCTTAAATGGAGCAATAAATTAGGGTTAGAAATGGATCTGTGACTGTAGTTGGCCCATGGGCCAGCTAGCAAGGCCTGCTCAAACTTGGCCTCAAGTATAATTACTAGGTTGTGGTTCAGTGTCAGCCTAAAAAACGAGGCCCGTTAAAGTAAATGAGGCAGGCTAGGGCTGACTCATTAATCTCGTTTCAAACCCCTTCTAGAATGCAAGTATCAACAGAAGGTTTCAATTCCGAAATCTCATAAAAGTTACTAACAGGCCTGAAATAAGAGCCATTAAGTAAAGGAGCCAAAGGGGCGCTGCTGGGGCCTAAAACTTTATTGACGGGTGGGACCATGTATCAAGATCTCATGTCTATGACTCATAAGGTGGGTCATAGACATGAGAAGAAACATATCGTCACAATAACATTACCAGCAACCTATATTTGATGTAACGAATTCATGAGTGGTGCAGCCCAAAACTCTCGAGTGAGGACAAGCTAACAATGGACACAGCTAATGGCATAAATCTTGCATGCATGGCCTTGGTGTGTGTCCTATCAATTGCCACTTCAATCTCTTGCACAAATTTCTTTGGGACACACATACAAGCAAGGCTAATCTTTCTGTAATCCAAACAGTTCACATATTGGAACAAATTGAATGGGTGCAAAAAAAAAAAATGTTGGGCTTCAAATTGAAGAACTGCAAAAGAGCTAAAAAATAAATAAAAAAGGAAAACAAAAGTTACTTGAAAAAGGTTTTGTATCTTTTTTTACCTTAGGCTTTCCCACGCTAACTGGCAGCACGTGTTGATGGGGTTTTCCTTCAAATTCTGGTTGGGCGATCGAAATTCTCTCGGATGAGACCTTTTGTTGCTGGACTGTTTTTTCAATAGTTGGGCACCCGACGGTCAAGGTGATCGGGCGCCTGATATTCTGGATTTTTCTTCTGAAGCTTGCTGGACTATTTTTGGCTTAGGCGGGCGCCTGATGGTCTGGTGACCGGGCGCCCGACCCGACACGGATTGCTTATGCGCAGTTTCCTATTTGGGTTCTGTTTCCTCCGGTTTACTACTTAAGAGGTTCCAAATCGTGATTAGGACATTCCATTTAGGTGTTTTCACATCCAAGGTGAGAGAGAAAAAAAAAGAGGAAGGGAGAAAGAGAAAAGAGAGAGAGAGAAAAAGGAATCTTGTAGGAGGGAGAAGTTACTTGAAGAGGAGTTCTTATATGCAATCGTCGTGTCAGCGCTTCTATGTGCTCGTAAACGGTGAGATCCTCCTATTTTCATAGTTCTCTTATTGTTTATCCACTCCTACGTGAGTGATGAAGGTTTGATCCAAGCGGTGTGTGCTTGTGATCGGCTATAAATAGTTCTCTGAGATAATGAATTGTTTATTTGGACTAGGTCCCGTGGTATTTACCTCTTTGGAGGGTTTTCCATGTAAAAACTCCTTGTGTCGTGTGATTGATATTTTATTCTTGATTATTGCTTTATCATAGCCCATAATTCTAGTGTATTGGGGGGACGAGATCCTAGGGCTTGTGTGAAACACACCCAACACGTGTGTTACCCAACTTATCCATGCATCAACATAAAAGTCTCATGCAATGGGCGCAACCTGAGAGTTAAACTGAATCCCCCCTAACCTAAGCTTTATGGGGCCACCATGTGCATGTGTTATGTCACCTCCCTTCATCAGTTGAGCCAGCCCATGTTAAGACATGATGTAAAAAAATTGGCTGAATCCAAAATTTAATTGACCACACTACAAAAAAACAGTCAGGATTGAACATACACCATTGGAACCTTCTTGGGAGCCACAGAAAAGTTTTCGATCAGTTTGATATCTATTTATTTATTTTTTCACTTTCATCCTAATAAAATTTACCTTATAAAAAAGGTCACGGTGAGCTAAAAAGCTTTCAATGGTGGCCGTTTTCATTCCCACTTATTTGAGTTTACGATCTTGTCTATAAACGAGCTCACAAAAGAGCCCCACAGGAGATATAACCTAAATATGAGAGTGGGCACACAGAGCATAAGGTTAAAAGGGATTCTGAATATGTACAAGAAACAAGAGTTTTCATACAATGAGGGTGGGCACACAGAGCATGGTGTTCGCTATAACCAGAGAACGTCCTAGGAGTTGGGCTTTCTGGTATTAAGTGGCCCAAATTTCCTCCCTTTTGGACCACGAAGAGGCCAGGACTTAGTTCATGACTAGAGACACAAATGTAGTTGCTGATCGCTTGGCGCGTCTGGGAAGCGACTATAAAAAATAAAGAGTTTTTCATACTGTTAAAGAGCTACCCGTAGACATCCATGGGTGCCTTCTTATAGACAAAGTAGGGCTGGGTAACTTACCAAAGAAATGAGTCCAATTGCAGGTTTGTTCGTATTGTTAGCGACGTATACGATAGGTGGCCCACTGCAGCTTTTTGTGTTTTCGGGCCATTCGAATGTGTAATTCCTTCAATTTCTGAATAAAATTCTTTTTCCTTTAAAAATTTGATTTGGTCTATGGACCGAAAGCCTGTTTACCTTTCCAAAACTGCGTGCTGTTTCCACTACGGACCTTCTACAGCCTGGATAGAAAATTACTGGGAAAATGACAAATTTGCCCTCTTCAAAAGTGAATAACCAAGATTTACTGTATTGCGCCTCGAGTGTGCCGTGTTTGGTAATGCATGATTGTGGGGCCCACCACGTTCTTTGTGGAAAATCTGAGCCGTCCACCATTTCCCTCATATGATTTTAGGGCTTGGGCCGTGACTGCCAAACATGGCTGTTGAGAACGGCCAAGGTACGAATATTCCCCTTTATTTCTATTGTTGGAAGGGAACGGGGTGCATGCCATCGCCATTATCGGTTGGCTTGAAACTTCTCTGACTTCTCTCTCCATCCGGTTTGGCAGTGATGGGTTTTATCCCCGTTTTTAAATGAAACCCTAATGCCCCTACCCCATGGACAACAGTCCGCTGTCATTGGAGATGCCGAAATCCGAGATGCCTAATGGGTTTTGAAGCCCTTCTGCATCAATCGCCAATACTTTTTGTTATTGGATCTTAATGGGCTTTTACCCCCTGTTTCAGTCGCTGTCAATATTGGGCATTGATCAACAGCAGTCCACTGTCGGTAACAAGGCTGAAACCGATGGGTTGTACTTTTCCGTCCCTTGTGTCAAAATCCGGCAACGTTAACATGGGGACTGCCGAACTGGATGCTAGAAAACGACAATCTAGCCAGATTTGGCCCACCATCTAAAGCCTCCTATCGCATGATGCCGAATTCCGGCTTTCCTCCAATTAGGTGGTAAAAAAAAAAAATCATGCAATTAGAAGGTTTTTACATAGCAACCAAACCAAAAATAAAAATAAGAAAATCCACCATATTAATGCATAATCTGCTCCGATGCCAAATGTTATAATAAAAATCACAACGGATCTAGCGATTCCGCATTAATCTAGTATATTCAACTGTATATAAATACTTGGGTCGTTCATTACTCTATTAGTAGAGATTACTGAATGACGTGTTTTCAGTGTTGTGGTCCACTTTAGCTTTAGATCTGCATTATTTTTGGGCTCGTATATTAGAAAAATCTAAAACAAGGAATGGACAGTGTGGATCTAAGAAATACATCATCGTGTGGCCCACATAAATTTCACACCTAAAGAAATTTCGTTGCTTCCTGTCCTGCAGCGGATTAAGTGAGACACCGGCCTCAACCAAGATGGTGCAACCCTTACTGTGGGGCCCACCTTGATGTGTGTATTTTGTATCCACTCTGTCCATTCGTTTTTAAGATCGTTTAGAGAGCATGGTCCCAAAAATTAAGAAGATCCAATTATCAGGTTGACCATACTCCAGAAAACAGTGGTGATGGAAGCCCTACCATTAAAAACTTATTTGGGCTCACCTTATTATTTCCGTAGTTTTTATTTACCATCCAATCTGTTTATAGGTTCACATAAGCCCGCATGAAGATGAAACAAATATCGGCTTGATCCAAAACTTTTGTAACCCATTAATGGTCAATCAGCACTATTTACTATGGTATGGTTTAGCTCATAATTGGACATGCTTCATTTTTTTGGGTAATACCCTAAAATGATCTTGAAAAGAATGGATGTACGGGGTAGATATGGAATGCACTCATCTAGGTGGGTACCACGGTAAGGGTCCCACCGTCTTGGGTGAGTTTGGGTCTTTGCACATTCCTTCATTTGAGAGAAGAAAATAGGAAATGTTTACATGTGGAACTTTCATGGGTCCATCATGATGTATGTATTAGATCCACATCCTCTGTCCATTTTTTTCATATCATTTTAGGAAATGCGACAGAACACACAAGACAGATCTAAGGCTCAAGTGGGCTACAGTACTACAGAAACAGCAGGAATTGGACGCATATTGTTAAAAACTTCTTGGGGCCACAGGAGCTGCTAATCAAGCAAATATTTGTATTTTCCCTTCATCCAGTCAGTGTCACCTTATGAATAGTTTAGATGGCAAATAAACCTCATGATGGACTCAAGTAAGGTGTGGTTCACTTGAGCTTTGAATGTCCCTCCATTTTGGGATCTTGCTCTAGAATGATATGTAAAAGTTAATGAACAATGTGGAGATCATAAATATGAATTATTATGGGCCAGAGAATTTGTATAAATTAAAACTCATGTTTTGTAGCATGCAATCTATTTGGGAGAGAAAAATCACACATATCTTGTTAGCTTGAGTCATCGGCAATGACATTGAACAATGAGAAGCGATGTCACTGAATTTTACTGTGCCTTCAACACGGACAATCCGCACTCGGGAGAGTTACTCATTAGGTAGGCCAGACGGACACACCAGGGCCTGTTTCTCATTAGGTTGGCCATGCATTTACGTTTAATGTGGGTCCCATTGCCTAGACCAATGAACCATATTGATGCACGACGGACAGAAGACTATTTCTGCATGACAATACTCGGACCATCTATCTCTCCTTTAATTTTTTTTTTAGAAGAAAATTTTTATTGAAAGAAGGAAAAGAAACAAACAACAGAGCCAGCAGGCACTATGCAGGCACATTACTTTTGGGCAGGCCAACGATGAAAAGGCTGAAAGGCCCGCCTATCATTTTTTTTTACCAGGCCAAAGAAGAAAAACTCTCCTTTAATGCCCATGAATCAAGTTCACATATTGAGACCATGCTACCAATATGATCTTCAATGTGAGATCATGCGACCAAGATCATCAGCGACTTCGATTTTCTAATCACGTCTTTCGTACCATAACAAACTTTTGGTTGGAAAATCTTTTATTACAAAAGCAAAATCTTACGATATAATCCTTTTCAAAGCATCTCTAGGAAATTGGGAATACAAAACTGAAAAATTAAGTAAAACTCATTGGCCAACTATCCACACCTACGCATTTTATTTTTCTCCGAAAGGTGAGAGCACACTACTTGCAATTTTATTCATGTGGAAACAAAAACCATTTACATAGCTGGAAGGGTACCAAACCGACTAAACCCTCCACGTACACAACAAAACCACACAAAGCAAACACACAACCGAGACCACAAAGAAGACCGAAGCACAGAAAAGAACCGACTAAACACAAGCCAACACCATGTTACCTCGTCCCAAGGGGAAACAGGGGATTGGGTGCTGGATGCATACAAACTTCGCTTAACCCTCAGTGGGATGAGCATCTCAACCAACTTTGCTACATATCTTCCATTCCATGACTAGCCACAGCTTGTTAATAATGACTAAGATATGATGAACCTTGGCCCAACAATGGCACCCAATTTTGCTGATCTTGGGTGAATTCCAACCCCAAGATATAAGTCCTTTATTGCATGCATTTCTGCAGCAATATCTCTCATTTGCATCCGCTCATTTGGAGATTCTATAGAACATGCGATGCCAATTTGGGTCACAGAAGTTAAGCACTCATGCATTTTAGTTCTTACAATGTGACATTGTTCTCCGTTGTTCAGATCTTGAATTTCTTCTAAAAGCAGTCGTGGGTCTACAATATCCATCACTCAATCAGGTAAAGCCATCTTAACAAATTGATGGAGGCTTAGACCATCTTTAAACATGTCATTGGTTGGTCCTTTTCCTGTGAACAATTCTAAAAGAAGGATACCGTAACTGTAGACATCTCCATGTGTGGAAGCCTTTCCGCCCATTCCATACTCTGTCATTTACACATCTCAAAATTTCAAGATATCAAGATTTCATTCCAACGATGAAATAAAAATAGGGATTAGTTTTTTTACATAAAAGAAGTGACAATCATTACAAGCATAGGAAACAATTATCTTATTGATTTTGAACCTTTGAAGCATGAAGTTATCAAGGTTTAACTAAGAAATGAGTCTAAAAAGAAAAGATTTGTGACTTATGTGAAAATTAATTAGTACTAATTGCACATCCATCAACCTTGGATGTTGAACCGAGGATGTATTTTTAGTTGGAATTTATCTTAACTGGAAAAATTACTAAAATGAATCTTCCATCCTCCGCTCCTTCATTCTTATTGAGAGTTTCTTTCGAGTAATCATTGCAGTCCTTTTGTTTTTATTTTTTTTTATTTTATATTATTAGTTTCTATGTTCTTAGCCCCTTTTGGATCATTGCAGTTGGTTTAGTTGCGGTAATGGAGTATTACTATTACAAAATGATTTATTTTGAGATATTTAGGGAATGTTTGGTAGTGAATGAAAAATGAGTTCTCTCGGTTTTGTTAATTGTTACTATGCATTAGAGATGGATAGTATTAGTAACAATAAAAAATTATTTAATCTTCCCTGCATAATTAATACTAACAAAAATGACATGGACTCCACTGGCAACCAAACATGCCTGTGTTTTTGTTTTTGTTGTTGCTTATGTGAAATGATTCGGTCTTCTCAGAGGTATTTCATAGGTTATTGTCAAAACAAATCACAACGATGTGATGATCCAACCGCCTATAAGTTGACCTCGTTTTCTAAGCCATTCATATTTAGTAGACATGGATGGGATGGTTAGGATTGCCTGATAGAAGTGATTATTAGTATATCATTTAAAAAAAAAAAAAAAAAGCAATAAAAAGAAGTGACAACTCAAGATTCATATTTAAGAACATTAGCAAAACGTTTTAAAAAGATAAAAGATGAAAAAAAAAAAAAAAAAAACGTTGAAATTGTTACCTGGAGGAACATAGCCAACAGATCCCTTGATACCAGTTGAGCAGGCTTCATCTTGAGAGGTATTACTGGAAGCATTAGAGAAGAATCTTGCTAACCCGAAATCACCCAAGTGGGCGCACAAGTCATTGTCCAGTAGAACATTGCTTGGTTTTAGATCGCGATGAACGACGGGTGTATCACAATGGTGATGAAGATACTCCAATGCAGAGGCAACGTCAATGGCTATATCTAGCCTTTGAATAAGGTTTAAGCTCCTCAACTCTTGCTGCCCATGTACAGTTGGATGCAACCACTTCTCTAGACTCCCATTAGGCATGTATTCAAATACTAGAGCTTTGAAATCATCGCCTTTAAAATCAATGCTTGAGCAAGCAGTTATGATTTTAACTAGATTCCGATGCCGGATATTTCTCAAGGCTTCACATTCGGCCATGAAGCTCCTTGAAGCTCCTCGTTGTTGAAGATTAACAACTTTCACAGCAACAAATGTTTCATCACGCTCTAGAATTCCTTTGTAGACAGATCCATACTGTCCAACACCAATCAAATTGTCTGAAGAGAAGCCACCAGTCGCTTTAAAGAGCTCCGCATAAGAAACGTTTAAAAACTGCTCCTCCAAGAAAGACGCAGGAAAAGGCTTCTTGTTGGCCTTTCTTCTAACCCAATAGAGAAGAGCAAAGAGAAATGATAAAAGAATCAAACCAAGAACTGCACCGACCATAGAGAATAATACTCTTAGAGAAATCGACCTTCCATGTTTCTTAGGTGCATTCATCGAGCATGCTGGCAGCCTTAATTGTGAGATACCTCCACAGAGCTTGTTGTTTCCGAGGACTGAAAATGCGCTCAAGTTCTTGAAAACACCTTGAGTTGGGACTTCGCCCTCGAGATCATTGGAAGACAAATTCAAGTACTGCAGAAATGGAAATTTCTCCAGAACTTGTGGGATATGCCCAGACAATTTATTATGAGAAAGATCTAGCAGTAGAATACTTTTTAAGTTGTTGAGAGACAGAGGAATGGCTCCCTGAAATAAGTTATTGCTCAAATTAAGGACTTGCAGGCTCCGACAATTGCCTAGTGTGATCGGAATTTCACCTGTCAATTTATTCGGAGCAACGTCCAAATGTTGAAGTTGTTTCAAGTCGCCAACTTCCGATAGACGTCCGATCAAAGAATTCTCGCCTACATAAAGTTCAACCAGAGAAGTAATCCTTAAAACCTCTTTGGGTATGGTACCGTTCAGCTTGTTTCTCCTTAGGTCTAATACTTCAAGACGACAGTTTCCAAGACTCGAAGGGATACTTCCCTGCAAACGATTTTCGTGTAAATCGAGTCTAGCCAATCCAGTTATATTGCTGATGGAGGATGGGATTGGTCCTGAGAGTTTGTTTCTGCTCAACAACAAGCCTTCCAAATATTGAAGCTTTCCAACACTAATAGGAATGGTACCCATGACAGAAGTCTCAGTTATACCCAGCATATTTAAGTTAAAGAGATTGCTAATATCTGTGGGGATGCTCCCAAATATCGGGTTTCCTGCTAACACTAGGTATGTTAGGTGGGTGGAGAGATTGACAATGGTGGCGGGCAATGTTCCTCTCAGCTGATTGGAATATATATTTAATTCTTCCAAACGCGTACAATTGGTCAAAGAAGTGAGGAAACTCAAGTCATCGTCTCCTTCTCCACCTCCAAGCTTATTAGCAGCCAAGTTTAGTAAACTAAGATCCTGTAGTCTTCCCAAATTCTCAGGCACAGGTCCGCTGAAATTATTTAAAACAATTTCAAACATAACAAGTCCTGAAGCATTGGGTAATGAAGCTGGTATGGGTCCGGTAAATGCATTTCCTCCAAGCAAAAGTTGTTCGAGATTAGGAAGGGTGAGACCTAGATTGGATGGAAGGTTTCCGTGAAGTCGGTTCTCTAACACAGCGATAGATACGATGGATGAGATGTTGTAAAGCATTGGTGGAATCACACCGGACAGTTTATTTAAACCGATCGAAAGAACTTGTAACTTCACTAGCCGTCCTAGCTCATCTGGAATGCTTCCTTCCAATCTGTTTTCATATAGATAGAGAGAAACAAGAGACGAGAGATTTCCGAGTGGTGGTGGGATGTTGCCGATGAGATTGTTACTGGCAAGACTCAAGTATTCGAGCTTTGATAAAGAGTGAAGCTGGACGGGAATTTTACCTACAAGCTTGTTACGATGTAAACCAATGGATCTGATTTCTAAACAGTGGGACAGGTTGTCAGGGATTCCTCCCTGCAGCCCATTATCGTGCAGATTAAGATCCCGAAGCCGGAAGAGCCGGCCAATTCCATGTGGAATTTCGCCATGGAAGCTGTTGTCCGAGAGGTTGATACTCCTGAGGAAGGTGAGGTTTGCCACGCGAGGCGATATGGTCCCCACCAATCTGTGGGACCCAAGATTCAAAGCGGTGACCCTTTGAGGATGCCGGCGACCGCATGTGATTCCTTCCCATTCGCAGAAATGGAGGGAATCGTTCCATGAGCTGAAGACGTGGAAAGGATCGTCAGATATCAGATCCTTGAATGCGATCAAGGCGAGTCGATCCGTCTCGTTTCCTAAGGTGGGGGAACCGATTCCTATGCATTTCACGCATGGGAGAAGGAATGCAACGAGGAGTAATGACGAAAATGCCCTTAGACATACGACTCCAAGCTCCATTTTACTCGTCACGGCGAAGGTTAAAAGAAAAAAACAGAAGAAACCAAGAAAAACGCCAGTAGCATCTGTTGGGGGCGTTGCTTTCTAACCTTCTCATATTTATAATCAGAGTTGGTTTTGCCTCCGTCGCGCCTCAGGATCCAGCATGTGTCGCAACACACAGGACCCGTTTGCTGAGATGGTCCCGTGATTTGAACCGTCCATGCTCTGGATACTACGCTAGTTAAGCTGTTACTTTATAGTCAACACTTCGGAGATGATTCTAACCTTTCATTTTTACGTTTTTTAGTTGGATGCAATCTTTTGAAAATTTAATCTACTTTCAATGGTGTAAAATGAACTAGAAATACGGCTAGGAGTGTCAGGCTAATAGACTTTCTGTTCATAACCTACTTGGGCGCTACTTGGCTGGTACCCTGGAACCAGCAATGTGGGTGCTACCCTGACTGTGGGGCCGACTTGGATATAAGTGTTATTTGCGGGGTTAAAGCTTAAAATAGGCCTAAATGTTGACTGGGTCAACAAGAGGTAATACTACGTAGCAGGAATGTATAATCTTTACGCTATTCACTTTTTTCTTTCGGACCATTTTGCCTCTGCACCTTTTTAGAAGGTAGAGTGGTTCAGTGACCCGTAAGATCAAGTCAATCTCAAAAGTCGAGTGGAATGAGAGAGTCTCCCATATAAGATTAAATTAGTTCAATCGTGATCACTTGTGAGTACAAGTCAACGATTAATAGCATAAATCTCTAATCCAACCGTTTAAATCTACTATCCATAGTTCAAATCTACAACCCACCTCACAAAACTGAATTCCACGACTCTTCTCAAAAAGGATTTTGATCGTCACATAAATGGAACATCCAGCGTATTGCCACGGTGAATTCATTTATTTCGTCTCTATAATAGGAAGTGTCATGGTGCAGGCTACAATATAATCTAACCTTTTTATTATTTGGGTGCACCACGAAGAGTGCCCAATTTTGATTGCGATCAGAAGCTGGTATAATTGCAAGAAACATTATAAGTACCGTGAGTTATATTGATTATGGGTCATTAAACCGGATTTGATTATGAGAAGATAAACAACTTATTGCATCATATTTCTACAACCAATTGCATCATATTGAGAAGATAAACATTATAAGTATTGCATGCTCATGTTGGATACAACGAGATCAAGTATCGTGCACTCATCTTCATTCAGCTGCCTTAACAGGTCCATTGGTCTTGTATCATCGGCGACATCTTCCAGCTACAAAGAGTGGACAACTATCAAAGGATTGCGGAGGTACCACAATGGATTTCTTAGCCGTTTGCTCGGCAACATGTTCTCCACATTAGCCCGTACTGCATCGGTAGTTTGATTTGGAGGAGTTGTAAACAATGAGCCCTCCAACCCATCCATCAATTTTTGTACAGATCTCACTCTCGGCCTGCACAGGTAGTGGCACAAAAGTAGTTGTCGCGGGGGGGGGGGGGGGGGGGGGGGGGGGGGACAACATCCTCTACAGAACTTAATAGGATATTCCCTCTAGGAAGCTCCTTAGAGCCAAGAGCAACCTGGATGCAATATGTAGTGTTAGTGTATGTTATTAACTTCTAATAACACTAATCAACGTCAAAGAAATAAACATTACAAGCACAACATCCTGTACTGCATCGCTAGTTTGATTTGGAGGAGTCGTAATTTATAAGCCATCCAACTCATCCATCGAGGTTGTACCGATCTCTCCCTTAGCCTACACATGCAGTGGCACGACAATAGATGTTGGGGGGACAACCTCTTTTACTGCACTTGGTGGGATACTCCATCTAAGTAGCCCTTTACATCCAAGAGAAACCTGGATGCAATACGTACTGTTAGTGTATGTTCTTAACTTCTAATAAAACTAACTAACGTCAAAGAAATAAACATTACAAATACAGCTACCTTTATTACCTTATATAGGGCCCTTAAAGTACTCAACTCTTCCACAGATCTTTATTTTCTGCCCTTAACTAGGCAGTCTCTACTCTTAACTAGGCATAATCCTACCTTAATTGGGCATTCTCTTCCCTTATTACCTTATTCTCATAATTGGATTGCTCTAGCTTATTTATTAGTTTTCTCAAATTAATATTTATTTGACGAATTTTCTAATCTACATTAGTCTCTCTCTCCTACGTCACGCGAGCCTCACTCTCTCTCACCTCCTCTCTCCTCCTCCTCACCTCTCCCTTCCACATCCCTCTCTTCCTCCTCACTCTCTTCCTCATCTCTCCCTTCATTCCCTCCATGTTGAATCTCCTCCCCTACATGCTCCCCCAACACGTGTGCTGACTTCTGTTATGTGCATTGTTAGCTCCTCCGCTAGAGTGGAGATGAGTTCCCCATTGGGCAAAATGATCTATAGTTATATATTCATGAAATTAGTTGCAATAGAAAAGGTAATGCCGGGCTTACCTTTCCCCTACACCCCTGCTCAATTTGCTTAAGCCTCACAAACTTTACCCCCTTCGTATTCCAATTCAAAATTCTTCGAATATGGGTTGTGGGGCTTTTAATGATAATGCCCTTCTGCCTGCAAAATGCAGGGAATAATTCATATGCCCAAACCTGTTGAATGCAATAAAGATAGAGAATGAGACAAAGATAGAATGTAAGGCATATACATAGTGATTTATGGGAAAAAAATCATGTTTACGTAAAGACAATGTTTACATTAATTTACGTGTAGGGTATAGGGGTAGCCACAAAAATTATAAGTCCTGGGATATCCAGTCTTGATACATGTGTTGGCTTCAGCCTTCAGTATGTTGTACCCCACCCTGCCCTAGGGGTTACTATCAAAGGCCTCTATATCGTTGGCCAATACAACATGTCTCTCATCAATCTTATTTTTCTGTGGTTGCCCAACTATCAAATTCTTCACACACAATAACAAAGCCAGTTTGATTGCATCGATGTGATCGTCCCGCCCTTTCAGTTTAACAAATGCAGCCAGCACATCATCCTTATCCACGATTGGCAACTTTTTGAAATACCTCCTCATTAGTGTGTTGTCAATTTCATTAATATTTACCGTAGGAGGTACCCATTTCAATCCCATTGCAAGGGCAAAATCAATCTCCTTGAATTGACAAATGGTGCCATAAAAATAAAAGAGGAGATCACCTTGGTGCCTCTACACTATCCAATGAATAAGAGGTTCTTGGGCTTTAAAATTGTGCTCATCCAAATTCATCATATATCCAAATTTTGTTTTATCGAACATTTCCCTCCTTGTCTAGAAATTTCCAAAGTCGTCCTTCAGATCTTTTAAAAAGGTCAACGAACACTTCAGCGACACCCTTGGATTAATGTCGTCCATATAAGGACCATGCTTTCTTATTGGTAAAAGGAAAATTATATTGAAGGACAATAGAGTTGAATGGATTAAAGTGAGAAAGAGATGAATGAATATAGATAGAGATTAATGAGATGGAGATAGCAGGACCACAGCTGGGTACTATGGATCGCAAATGGGCACAATGGATCGCAGATTTTTGAAGTGGTTCAAAGATGTCTAAAGTGGATCGGAGATGTCTGAAGTGGATCAGAGATGGGCACGGTGGATCGCAAATTTACTTCACACATTTACGATCCACAGTTAAAATCTGCAATCCACCTTACACATCTGCAATGCACAGTTCAAAACTACAATCCACCTTACACATTTTCGATCCATAGTTCAAATCTTCAACTCACCTTACGCATCTGCAATCCACTTCACATATCGAAATCGAGCTGTGTTTCAACTTCCACAACTGCACTACAACTCTTCAAAATCTGTGTTTCAACTCCCTCGGCTGCGATCCAACTATCCTAGCTGTGTTTCAACTCCCCCAGCTGCGGTCCAACTCTTTAGCTTCCTCATTCGATATTTAGATGAGTGGGAATGATGGACAAAGATGAATGATAGTGAGACTCCAATGGAATAAAACACAAGAAACAAATAGACCTTTGGTATGTTTGTCCTCCATCTTTTGTGCATCAAAAAATCCATTCAAAGCTTGCCGAAAGTGGTTGAAGAGGTTGGGTGTTGTTGGAAAGTAGCAACGTAATTGAATCTTTAATCTTGGTAGTTCACTAAGTTGGTAATCCCTCGCTTGGTGGTCCCGTAAAAGGCCTTGGTAGAATATGAGGAGGGAAAAAAAAAGGAAATAAAAAAATGCCTTTTTCGGCTAATGCAGTATGCCCCATATCCTGTAAGTGCATTGGTTAGCTTTTGTGTAGCCTACTTGCTATTCTGGATGGAGATCCACCACATTCAGAGGATGGGGGTTTTAAATTCATGGTATGGGCAAAAAATTGAGGGTGAAAATCAGCACAGGTGGACCACAATGAAGTAAAAAGTATAGGAATTAACGTGGACTCACTACGTGAAAAAGTAGTAAAAACGACTACTAAATTCGACGGTTATAAACCGTCGTAACAGTTAATTTTTTGCTAGTGAAAATTTGACGTTCCAGCGTAGTCGAATTAAACGCCCAATAAACAAGAGGTATTTACTTAGTAGTCGAAGTAAGAATTCAACGGTCTTGAACAATTGAATTCAACACCTCAAATGTCGACGGTTCAGGATCATCTAATTTTTATTAATACCCTAACTGATAAAATCCCCAATTCCCCACTCTCTCTCTCTCTCTCTCTCTCTCTCTCTCTCTCTCTCGTTGGTTTTGATCGCAACGCCGCTCCTCTCTCTCGCCGGTCTCTCTCTCTCACCGGTATCTCTCTCTCTCTCTCTCTCTCTCTCTCTCTCTCTCTCTCTCTCGGCCCTCTCTCTCCACTCTCTCTCTATCCATATATTTTTTACATCCACGCCATCCATCCATTCATCTAGTGGGCCCCACCTTGATGTATGTGATGTAGATCTAGTGGGGCCCACCTTGATGTATGTGTAATCCAGTGGGGCCCATAGTGATGTATGTGTTGTACATCCACCCCATCCATCTGTTCATTCAGTGGGGCCCACCCTGATGTATGTGCCATCCAGTGGGGCCCGCAATGATGTATGTGTTGTACATCCACACCATCCATCTGTTCATCTAATGGGCTCCACCTTGATGTATGTGATATATATCCACACCCTACATTTGTTTTCTTGTGGGGCCCACCTAATGTACATGTTTTAGATACACTTGTGCCATCCATCTGTTATTCCAGTGGGGCCCAAGTGATGTATGTGTTGTACATCCACACCATCCATCCGTTCATCCAATGCACCCCATCTTGATGTGTGTGATGTAGATCCACACCCTACACCTATTTTCCAGTGAGGCCCACCATGATCTAGATCCACACCAGTGAGGCCCACCTAAAAATACAAAAATATTAGTTTTATCCATAATTCCTTTAGCCCAATGAATGTTTCAATGGTGGACATGCAATCCTTGCCGTTTCATATTGTGTGGCCTAGTACTTGAAACATGATATGTGGTCCTCATTGGATGTACATGTATGATCTACATGGTCAATGGTAAAACCCGAACCGTAAACCCTAAACCCTAAAACCCTCAACCTTAATCCTAAATCTAATCCCTAAACCTAAATCCTATACCATAAGCCTAATACTAAACCCTAAAACCCTAACTGAAGAAGACGGAGCTATAAATGTCCTAGATGGGGGTGGGGGTGAATAGGACAACTCAATTCAATTGAGCTTCTTGCAATCTTAAAATAAATCAGAGTATTAATCACAAGATTAGCAAGAATAAATATGTAACCAACCAATCTAAAAGCAAATAAGTTAATAAAAAGTAATTTGAAACCTTGGACTAAATCGTACGACAAACTTACACTCAGAAACTAAGTAGTACAACCTTCTACTTAGTAAACTAAGTAGGATAATCTTATATCACTTAGAAATCCAAGTAGAACAACCTTATATCACAATTTAAGGTTTCATAAACAATCATGCACATAAGAAGATAAAAGATCAAACAATCACCATGACATAGAGAGTTATAGTGGTTCAGTGCTTAAACAACTTGCACTTACTCCACTGTTAAAATTACTACTTATAATTTTGGCTTTCCACTATATAAAGGTTTTCACAGGCTCACCTTTAAAACCTAATACAGATATTATGATTTTCAGAGGTTTATCACAATAAAAACTTAAGTGATTTTCACAAGCTAATCACTAACAACCTGATTTGAGATTTTCACGGGTTATATCAAATAAAACCTAAAATAAAAAATGAAAAGATATTACTTTTCTTCTTGTAGAAGATGATTAAGCTTAGCAGAGATCAAGCTTCAATGGTATAGTGATCCGATCTTTAAAGAAGATAAATCAATATAGCTCGAATAAGATGAATCTAGAAATTTCTAAAAAGATTTTCCTAAAATGTGCAATTTCAGTTCTCTTATCTCAAGTATGAGAATGATCTTCTCTTTGCACAATCAGATTAAAGGAGAAGAGAATTATGATAGCTATAAAATAAACTGGAAATTAAGATCAAATAGCGAGACTATAATGAGGGCTTTTTAACCAAAGGGATAGTATTTTTGTGCATTTTTTTTATGAAAAATAGAGAGAAGAAAGTCATATTTATAGCAAAAAAGTTAGGTCTTTAGCTGACATAAGATTCAATCATTTTATTCCAACGGCTATCAGATTTCGCGGGATAAGAATTTATTCAAACTTCGGCTGACCCGAGTGTACTTCAACTGACCCAAGAGAGGGTCGGGCTGACTCGAGTTTCAACTCCAAAAATCAGCTTCAAATCTGAAAACTTGATCGAACATTCTTGGGCTAACCAAAGCCTGTTCGGCTGGCTGAACACAGGGTCTGGCTGACCGAACATCCTTTAAGTTTTTTAATTACACTTGCTGGAAATTTGATTGAAGTTCTTAGGTTGGTCGAAGATTCTTGGGTTGACCGAATACATGGTTAGGTTAGCCGAATTTTCTTGAACTATAACTTTAAAAGAGATTAGAGTGATTAATTTAAAAGTCATATGAAATCACCTAACCTAATGTCATCTCTATGGTCAATATTACCTTTAGCATATATGGTTTATCTTTGAAGCTTTACCACAACTTCTTTTATAGAGTCGATAGTTTTGATCTTAATATGTTTGTTGAGGTTGACTCTCGTCTTCTTTAAGAACTTGGCTTGCTCACATAACCTCATACACTATACTATTGTTTACGAAATTTGACAACTATACTGTGCTTAACACTCACATTTTGTGCTTAGCACTTACAATTTCCCCCTTTGTCAATTTTGTAACAAAACACAACACATTACATTACAAGCGACTCTCAACATATATAAAAAGGATTTTTCAATAGATAATTACTGAAAAAGAACTTATCTTGTCTTGTATACTCCCCCTGGAAGTATGCTGCTCCCCCTGCACATATACTTAGAAAGGAAATTTTGCACCACAGTAAACACATTCATTCATTCATAGCATATCTATAACATCTCTCCCCCTTTATTCACAAGTTGACAAAGGAAGAAGTGCAGAGATAATGAGTGCATAATATTAAAAATATAGTAGCAAAGTGAACCAGAGTCTAACTGAGTCTATTAGAAAAGTACTCATAAACATTCATTACAAACCATATATAAAAATATCATTCTCACCCAGATGAAGAGGAAGGTAATGACATCTCAGGATCAATGCATTTCAGACTCTTACTCATACGATGAAAATATGTTTTCATATATTTCATATTAAGCTTTTGAGATGCAATAAGAATTTCTTGAAAGACATGTAGAGAATCCAACCTCTGTTCTAGGGCAGAAATACTAGAATTATAATTAGATGGATTATAATCAGGGTTATCTTCATCTTCAACTTCAAGCTCACAAAAAAATCATCCATATTTACATCGCCTTTAGTGTCTTCTTCATCATTCTCATTCTGTTGAGAGACACCTCGTTGTTCAAGCAGAAGATCCAAATTCATCATATTTAAATTAGAAGAATTAAAGGAAGTTTGGACTCTGGTGCCTCAACAGTTAAAATTTGAACACATAGATTTAGGGCAAGAGAAGTAATAAGATAATCGAAAGACAAATTTTCATGCTTAGGCTGCATGCGATAGTGAATAATGTAAAAACAGATAAACGTGGGAAGACAAATATGAACTCCAATAGCAATAGAATGCAATACACGAATCATGAAGGGAGTAATGTCTGTTTTATTTCTAGCTCTAGGATAGACACTGGAAGTGAATATACATTGAAGAACTCAAAACTTAGGAAATAGTTTTCCAAGAGGAAGAGCATTTTTCGATCTCCAATCTGCATCAAATCCACACAAAACTCGGGTAATAATATTTTTCTCAGATTGAGACATCTTTTCAAATAAGGGAGGAATTGGGATTCCATCATCTACCGTGTTAATTTTCATTAATGACGCAATGGTAGATGGTGTGATTGTCACTGTTTCCTCTAGAAATTTAATCTTAAAATAAATGTCATCATCTAAAGAGACTTTCAAGATGGAGGAATATATGTTTTGGACTATTGATCGATATGTATTTCCTCCCCATTGGAGAATCTTTTCCCAACCAACTTCGGAAAGGAGACCATGCAACCCATATTCAGCAATGTGATTGAGATTAACAAACTATTCTACAATAATATCTCTATATCGAAAATCATGGACATAGTCGGGATCATCTTCTGATGGTGGAATTATCCGAATCTCTATTGGAATAGAACGAGAGGAAGAACCAGGATATGATTTACTAATGACTCGTTTAGAACGGCGTTCCATGACAATAGATTGAAGAAATCTTGCAAGAAAAACACTCCAACAAAAAAAAAACCCAAAAAACAAAGGTTTCAAATCACAAAGACTTGATTTAAAGTAGAATGAAGTTGATTGAATGATGAAATCAAGAAATATCAATGATAAAATCAACTCACAACACTTAATTGCATGAATATGAGATGGGTAAATGAAGAGGGGCATTAGCCGACCGAAGAAGAAGAAGAAAAATGAAATAAAAAGACTGTTTCAAGCTCTTTTAAATCGAAATGACCATGCTGTTCGTTCCTGCAAACATGGTTTTGAGCTGGTTGGCCATGGGTGCCTCTGTAGCACACCTCTGGTTCATCGAGTGGGAGGGAGGCTTTGGAGCAGTGACTTTTAAGGATCAAACACTATCTGACGCTGACGGTGGCTTCTTGTGTAATGTACAATGCCTTGTAGTTGAATTTTAAATTGAGGAATAGGAGGTCACATTTTTTGTCGTAAAGGCTTTCCTCTTTTTTTTTTTTTTTTTTTTTTTTTTTTAAGCAACAAAATTTTATTCAAATGAGAGTATAGACTACTTACATTTTGTGAAGGCTTTCCTCTTATTTTGTTGCATGCTACCATAGTTTGAGTGTGTGCAACTTGTTGGCATGTGCCTCTGCCCCCTCTGCTGTTCGACTTTTGGGGTCAAATTCGGTAGAGCTCCCTCGGGGTATGCTCATCACCATCCAGCTTGGGCTGCTGGTTGAAGATCAAAAGAGGGAAAAAGAGGCGACTTCGGAGAGGAGGGCGTATTGTGACAACAGGGTCATTCTTCCTCTCCTTTGTTCGACGAAGGTCGCTTTTCGCCATGGAGATTGTGATAGGATAAGTTTCTTCTTCTTCTGTGATATAGAATTGTTGACGCATGACGCCTGTGTGTAAGTGACTTTGACGGTCTTTCCATAATAAAAAAAGATATCTCAATATTTTTGGTCTTTTCTTTCCATATTAGGTGAAAGATGTCTCTTGCAGGTAGGTTCTACTCTATTGGGGGAGCAGGGTGATGTTTGGGCCTAATTGGCCAAACTCAGACTGGTTTGGCCAGGTTCGGACGGTCGAGCTTGGGCGGCCAAGCCTAGAGGCCTGGGCGGTTGAGGCTTGAGTGGTCGAGCCTAGGCAGCTTGTATGGGGTAAGGGCAGGCAAGCCTGGACAGCCGAGCCTAGACAATAGAGCCTAGGAGGCCGAGGCTTGGGCACCTAATGCCTGAGTGGCTGTGCCTGGGCGGCTAGTCCAAAGGCTTTGGTTAAAAATAGGATCCCACTTTTATTGACGAGGAGGGTTCAGTATACAAGTGATTTTCAAGAAAGAAAGATAGTTTTCATCTTAGTGCATCTACCAATGGTGGTACTTTGTATGCCTGGTTGACTATTCTTAGGGCTGACCTTGCGCCGATAAAGGGTGGTCGGCCTCTTTGTGCCTGGGCGGCTTATGTAGGACCTGGGAGGTCCGGTTGGCTAGATGAGTCCTCAAAGGATTTCTCTGAGAGGATTGTCATTGATGTGGGCCTCTGGTACGCCTTGAGTAGGTGAGAAGCTGCCGGCTAGGCGCCTATCGACATATTCTTAAAGGAAGCCTTTCTGGATTAAGGCCTTAATTTGCTGCCTCAACTCGTAGCAGTCCCATGTGTTATGGCTGTGATTCTTATGGAAGAGGTAATGTTTTGACCTGCTTCTCATCTCTGGGTTGGATCTTAGCCTCACTAGTGCCTACAAATAGCTCTTTTCTTTAATTTCTAGGAAGACATGAAATAGAGGCCTTGAGAGGTGTGTACTTATCAAATCTGGGGACATGAGCTTTAGGTGGCCCCGAGGAGCCACTCCTGTTCTCATCTCTTCTCTGTCTGTGATCGGAGCCATTGTCGTCTTTTGTATCTCTTCGCCCTTTGCTCATGGGCGAGTTGTTATTATTGCAATGGGCGTTGATGAGATCCTCAGCGTTTGCATACTTGCGGGCCCTGTTAAGGAGTTCTAACAGGTTTCTCGGCGGGGTCTTACCAAGCAAATATAGGAGTTCCACCCAGGTCGGAGTCCACTGATAAGGGCCGCGAGGGCCATTTTCTCAGCGCAGTCCTCAATGGCCAGGGCCTCTTTATTGAATCGAGCGATATAGTCTCGTAATGGCTCGTCTTCTTTCTGCTTTAAGGTTAGCAAATGAGCAGCATGTTTTTGAGATCCTCCGCTGCTGATGAACTGGGCAATGAAAGCTTTGCTCAATTGGTGGTAGGGGGAGATAGATTTTGGTCACAGTCCCCGGAACCACATGCCCGCAGGATCTGTTAGTAACAAGGAGAAGGTTTTGCACATGATGGGTACCGAAGTACCATACAGCTCCATCTAAGTCCTAAAGGTTTTGAGGTGTTCGAATGGATTGCCTTCACCAGAGTAGAGTCCAAAGTTAAGCATTTTGAAACTAGGAGGAAGACGCTCGGCTAAGATGTCTTCAATGAACGGGGGCTTCGCTTCTTCGAGGAATACTTCGATTGGGGTAGGGGCATTGGATTGGTATTTCTTCCTCATGTCATTAATTTGATCCCGGAGTTCCCCAAGCTGAGCTTCAAGGTGAGGGTAGGGCTGTCAACGGGTCGGATACGGGCCAGATCAGTGATGATCCGTATCCGATCCGATTAAGGATATATCCGACCCGAATCCGATTCAGATCACGAGAGTATGATCCAAACCCGACCCGTTTAGATATTTTTGAAATCAGTATCCGATCCAAATATGATCCGACCCGATATCCGAATATGATCCGATATTCGAATATTATGATTTTCAGGCCCATCCGGCCCATTGAAACCCTATGTAAATTCTAATTTTCAGGCCCGCCCGGCCCATTGAAACCTACTTTTATTATTTTATATACTATCTTTAATCAGATCGGGTCCTTAACGGGCCGGATCACGGTCGATCCGAATCCGACCCGAGTATTAAACGGATCATCTTTGGGTATCCATATCCGACCCGATTACCCGATTATTGATCCGAATCCGATTAAATCGGATCGGATACGGATCAAGATCCGTGCCGTTGACAGGCCTAGGTGAGGGCGACTCTTTGTGACTTGCTCAATCTCTTTCCCCTGACGTATGTCGTCAAGGGTGTGACATAGGTCTGCAGCGTCGAGGCGAGTCATCGAATATGCCTGGTCAGGGTTGGCTTGGTCGGCATGACTGTCGTTGCCTGGATGGCGAGCTTGGCAAGGTTAATCTTGAGATAATCGAGGCCGTTGGTCCCCCGGGCTTCCCACTGAAGTGGCCGGCCGGGAATGAGTAGCTTATGGTGTCCCACCACTCTCAAAGTAGATTGTGATACGATCTAGTTTTTCTGCCATATTTCCGTATTGTTCCTCGAGAATAGTTAGATGAGAATTTTTATTCTAGGACCTTCGCTAAAAGGACGTTAAGGAAGGCTGGGACGAGTCTAGCTCTCTTTATTGCTGCGCTTGTCTCTTTAAGGTGGGTTCCTAGGAAGTTTTAATAGTGGTCTTGGCCTTCTTCTTGCCCTTAGCCATGTCGGCCAAAGGATGGGTGTTGAATGCTAGGATTTAAATGGCAAGAACACAAGCTACGTCATTCCCATAGGTGGCCCCAAGTTTTATTGTATGATTATGGACAACAGACTTGAACGACTAGGATTTTCCATGTAACCTTCGATCTGCGTGCAAGAGCTCCTTCCATCCATCAGACTTGCAAAGAAAGAGAAAGAGAAAGTAGGGGGAGGTGCCGTTGTGTAGTGGGAAACTTTCTGATGCCTAAGTCAGGTCTAGGAATAAGGAGGATTAGGGACAAAGTAATTCGTTACCTTTAAGGTGTAGATCCAAGCCCTATTTATAGAGGCTTGGAGAGACAGATCTTACTCGGATACATCGGTAGAGTCCCATTGAAGGAAAGATTCTCTCTCGCGATCGTATTGGGGAGATCTTTCTGGAGAAGGCAACAGATCTAGGAGTATTTGGACCTTCCGTAAATATGCACCGACTCTGGGTGGTCGGTTGGTCTTATACCATATCTAGTTGTTTCGGGGTTGAGCCTGGGTGGTCAGCCTGTCGAGGCCGAGCCTAGGTGGTCTCCTTGTCAGGGCCGAGCTTGGGTGGTTGGCCTATCGGGGTTGATCGAGCCTGGGTGGTCAGCTTGTCGGGGTTGAACTGGGTGGTCGGCCTATCGGGACTAAGCTTGTGTAGTCAACCTTTTGAACCGATCTTGGTTGGTCGACCTATTGAGATTGAGCCTGGGTGGTCAGCCCGTCGGGGCCGAGCCTGGGTGGTTGACCTCATCAAGGTGCAAGCTGCGGGATGGTCTGTGGGTCAGGCGGTGGGGAATGAGATTCCTCGTGGTTCGTGGGGTAAGGTCCAGCTCGGAGTACCCCGTAACAACAGATGGCCCTTCTATGATTTTTCTTTCTTTATTACAGGTTAATTTTTAATATTTTAGTTGTTTTAATATCTTTCCTCTTTAGTCATTAGGATTAGGGAAAAAATTTGATTGGCAGAGAGTATAGGTCTCTTCTTTATTTTCAGAAGAGGAGAAGATGATACATGGGAGTACTTTGATAATTGTTAATAATTAGCCTAATGTAGAAAAAAAAAAAAAAAAAAAAAAAAAATTGCTCATGCAAAGAGCCCTAGCCCCTATGCATTGTTTTTTTTTTACTTCTCGTTTTTTTTTTTCTTAGACTCCTATGTCAGTGTATGATAGGGCTGAATCCCTTGATCTTCCTGTGGGTCTTTCCATTTGGGCCATCTCATTGCCACCGCTGTGTGTTCGCCTGATGTACTTTGTCAGTCATCGTTCTCACTTCATGTACTTTTTTTTAGTAATAGTTCTCCACTGCATGTGTTGGCACTTCCTTCCAATCGGGTCTTGTGGCCGCGAAATCAATGGTTATAATGAAAAATAGCCATGGCATGGGTTCCCATGTCAAAAAATAAATGTCCATCCTTAATTTAAATATTAGGATTGTCCAATCAGACTATAGGCTATTCTCCCATCTAAACGTGCCCACCATTTGGACAGTTATTAATGTGACGTATATATCATATCGATGCTTCTATACAGTGGATGCATTCTAGTATCAATGTTTGCCAAAAGCCTCCCAACCTAAGCGAAGGTAGTCTGCTCACACGGGAGTGCAGGACTGCACGTGTAGCTGCCTGCGTAAGACACACATGTATTCGTTTCTACACTAATATTTGAATCTTATCTGGAAACGCAATGAATCTAATTCCTTTCTTTCTTGGGTGGAGCTTGAATTGAAGTGGAGAAAGCCGATTCTTCTCTTTCTTGAGTTGAAAGTCCAAGAAGAATGCTCCATTGCTCCTATAGCACTAGCAATTATAGTGCTCCTAGTTGCATTGGGAAACGTAGACAATCCAATCCTTTGATCTAGACCATCAGTTAGGTCCAGCACACATTTCGTGGGCTACAGTGCTAATATCACACTGATTCGAGAAATATTAACCATTGGATCAATGAACTTTAATATAAACGGTCCAGATTGTTTAAAATATGTCCAGTCAACAAATTGATCCATCTATTTGTTAGGGACCATCATGGATTGCTTATGAACCTAAAGAATCATTTTTGTTAGGCAACTGTAACAATCCCATCAATGGCTTGAAAAAAAGATGGCTGTAGAAAACAAGGCCAAATCAAGGATGGTTTGATAATCCGACCCGAGTGATTTTTGCATGGTAGCCTATGAGATGTTTTCTGGACTTAAATGGACAGTTCAGATCAATCGATTGGACCATCTATGGGTTCCAATGCAACAAGAATTTCTCAAAATGTAAGAAATGTTTCAGTGCTCTCGGATCAGTTACAGTGCTCCTAGTTGCATTTCATGAACTTGGACAGTCTAATCAATCAATCTGAACTATCCATTAAGTTAAGAACACATTTCATGAACTGTAATGCAAAAGTGGCACTGATTTGGCCGTCCAAACGATCCTTGATTTGGAATAATTTCTGGAGCCATCCATTTTAAGTGCCATGGATGGATGGTTACATTTGCCTAACCTAAGTGATTCTTAAGAATCATAAAAAATCCACGATGGGTCCTAAAATAGATGAATCAAATTGTTGATTGGACCTATTTTGCGTAAATTATTTTGACTGTCCATATTAATAGATGTTGATAAATGGGTACAGTTTATTGGATAAATGTCATGTTTATGTGATAGCCCATCAAATGTGTGTTGAACCCAATGAACGGTCTAGATCAATGGATTTGACTGTCTATGTGTCCAATGCAACAATGAGCATTATTATTACTTATAGTGCTCTTGACAACACTGTAAGCATTTCTCTAAATATATTATATTGTGTTATAGAGAATTATAGATGTTAATGTGACAGCTGACCACAATTCCTAGCTAAATTGGACCACGTGGACTCTCCATCGTTCAATCTCGTCCGTCCATTAGGTCCAACGCATTCCCTGAGCTACTATGCACCAATTAAACCATTAGAAAATTCTTGGGATCCAATCAATATTTAGAATATAAAATGGATGGTCAGTATTGTTTATGTTAAAATAAGTCTAATCAACAATGTGATCCATCCATTTGTTGGGCACCACAGTTGATTACTTATATTGTTCTGAAGCATCTCTGGTGATCCTAACCATCCAATCCACCAATTATAAAACGAACGGCTATAAAAACAGAAGGCCAACATCAGAGTGGATTGAACTGTCCGATTGGTGTATTTTTCAAATGGTTTCGAATGAGAAATGTGTGATAGACCTGAAGAACGGTCCGTATGGGTCGATTGGGCTGTCCAGATGTCCCATACAACTGAGAACGCAATTAACTTAAGGTGCTCATAGAGAGTACTTGATTATTATTATTAAATTTCATTCGAGAAAAGAAAGCAATCAAGCAATAGAATATATTCTCAGAGAATTTATCCCAAGCGGAGCCTCATCTTTGAGGAGAAGCACCGCCAAGCTGCTTTGCGGAGTTTTGCTAACTCCCCACGCAGGTAGAATTAGCAAACCACAGGTTTCAGATAAAAAAAAACTGCGAATGCTACTCGCGGAAGCAGATTTTGCAATCATGCTCTCCGCACACGTGCCAACTCACCACGAGTGTGCATGATCCATGACATTCATCACGTGGATCACACAACATACGTTTATTGGAGTGCAAATCAGCTCACCCATTAAGTGGGCCGCGTTGGTATAACAAGGACCGTTGGAAAGTTTTTTAACGTAAGATCCACGTCCGACACCCACATGAGGCCTACATGATTATCCCACGTGCCGGATTTAAAGGCACCTAACCTCTCACACGTGGTACATTTGCAATTGCTACATTCTCAAGTGTGTAGAGATAATAAGACTCCAAATCCTACTCTCGCAAGTAGCTTTTGCATGCCACTGCGCTAACTATAAAATCCAACCGTTTGTTAAAAGGACCAGCCAAAAAAATCGCAAAACATGGGGTGGTTCTTCAATGAAAGAAGAGGCCCACAGTGGAAGCAAGGGTGGACAGGCCAGGCCCTGTCTTCCCTGACCCCACCACCAGGCCCTCTACTCGCAATCCTAGCCATCGTTCTCCTCTTCTTGTCTATCTCCTATTACATGCACCTCAAGGAAGACGTGCACCGTACCACGATCAACTTCCAGCTTCTACTCTTTCTCATCCCTGTCCTTCTGATCTTCATCGTACGGTCCATGTCGATGAATGGACGGTTCACGTTCGGTATTCCACGGCCCGATCATGATTCGATCCACCGGGCTGGGAGCTCGCCGTGGGGCGTGGCAGCGCTTGTAGTGGTGCTGCTGGTGATGATCTCCTACCAGTCTTCTTTTCACTCGCAGTGGTTTAGACCACTTTGGAGGTCATATTAACGGCCGTGATTTGATTATCATGTTGATTACGAGTTTTTAGCTTGCTTGTGATGTATGTACATATTGTGATATTATGTGTAATATATATGTGCTAGTGTCATACGTTTGGTACGTGCTAGTATGGCACGCTTAGGTGATCTTGGCCGTTCGCCTCAGCCTGACAAATAAGAGCCACTCTTTAGGTGGGCCGTGCAAGTGTTGGACGGTTGGTAAAGGATATGGACTCGCCGGCATTTCAATACAGATGCTTTATGCATCTGATGAATTGGATTGCCGGATTTGTATGGTAAGAAAATAAATTTGGTGTGGAGCCAACGTGATTATCGGCCTGGATTTCACATACATGGAAATTGGCACGTGTGGGGTTTTTCTGTGCGTAGTCTGTGGATGGGCATTTGCAAGTATCGTTCCTCGTATGTGTGAGGATAGCCCTTTGTTATTTATCAATTTTATCAATTTTTGGGGTGGGCTCAGGACCTACCATTTTTTGGGTTCGGGCTTGGGTCAGCTGTGCTAGCCATGCGGCGCTTGTGTTGCCTGGCCTAGACTGGTCCGGTACAAACCCAGCCCATTGCCCGTCACATAGACGGTTTGGATCATTGAGACAGTGTCTGCAATCAAAGTAGTTTTCGGTGAAAGGGGTTTGGAGCCTGTCCTTGTCCGTTTGTTGCTAAGCTTTGCATTCCATCACGAACGTGGTTTGTAGAAGAGGTGACAGAGTTTGGTGTTGACGCTCTCTCTTTCCCTTCCTTTTTCTGTTTTCATTTGTACTGCATGACTCACCAAACCAAGCACATGTGGGGTAACTGAGCAGTTCACAATGTCGGAGAGTTACTCATTAGGTAGGCCACATGTGCTGGACACACACCTGGACCTGTTGCTCATTAGGTGGGCCATGCATTTACGTAAATGATGAATGGAAGGCTATTTTCACATGACAACATTTGGACCATCAATCTCATGCACCTTTAATTGCCCATGAATCTCAACAATCACTTTGCTCGAACTGGACAACCTTTCCATTTTATTTTTAACCGTCCATTGATCAATCAAGTGGACATATTCAGACCATGCATGCTACCGATATGATCTTCAGTGTGAGATCATGCGACCAAGATATCATTAGCTACTTCCATTTTCTACTAATGTCTTTCGTGCCATCACTATTTTTTGTAAGAAATTATCGTTTATTACACAAATATCTTACAATATTTTCAAATCATCTCTAGGAGATAGGGAATACAAAACTGAAAATGTAAATAAAACTCATCACCCACTCTCCACACCTGTGCATCTTTATTTTTTTTTCAAAAGGTGGGAAGCACACTACCTGCAATTCTATTCATGTGGAAAAAAAAACCATATACATCCTTGAAGGGGTACCAAACCGACTAACCCCTTTACTACAAAATTACACAAAGCAAACACACAACTAAAACCACAAAGGAGACCAAAGCACAAGAAGGAGCCGACTAAACAAAACTGAACACCATGCTACCTCATCTTAAGGGCATGCGCAATAGGGGATTGGGACAACTGCTGGATGCATACAAACTTTGCTTAACCCTCAGTGGGATAAGCATGTTAATCCATACCAACATATCTTCCATTTCGTGACTAGCTACAACTTGTTAATAATGACTAAGATAAGACGAACCTAAGCCCAATAATGTCACCCCATTTTGCCGATCTTGATGAATCCCAACCACAAGATATAAATCCCTGATTGCATGCATTTCTGTGGCAATATTTCTCATTTGCATCCGCTCATTTGGAGATTCTACAGATCATGCAATGCTAATTTTAGCCACAGAAGTCAAGCACTCTCGCATTTTAGTTTGAAATAAATTTAATATTTTTAGTTTAATCTTCCATCTCTTGTAATTATTTTTACATGGGTTGTTTTGATTTACTGAGACTGATCAATGGGATGTTGTTGATAGGATTTTAGGTTGTAAAGATCTTAGATCCATAATCATATGTTGGATGCTAGGAGATCTTACAAACTAAGTTTCCTAAGTGCTTATATAAAACTAAACTAGAAGAAGTTCTTATCTTTGGGGTTGATATGAGATAGATGTTTATGTATTGATATTTTTTTAATAGAAGTTCAATTCATGCTTTTAAATTAAGTCTAGTGACAAGACTTAAGGAAGAATTATGAATGTGATCTCAATTGTTTTGTGAAGGATTGGGGTGTGTGATTAGATATGCCCAATACCTTAGTTGTTATGATAAAACCATATCAGTGGATGATCCATCTATGTTAGATATCTTATGATGATTTGATTGCTCTATATTCCAATTGGATAGGGATAGAACTCCGATTCCGATTGAGTTATTAGCTTGAATGGTTTGAATTGGTATTGTGAATGATTATAAATGAATCCTTAGCACTTTAGTATTTTATTTTCTTAATTTAGTTTATAGTTTTATGTTTTTAAAATCCATCCTTTAATATAAATTTGAATTTTTTCCATCTTAGTTACATAGTTTAAAATTGTTACGACGATCCCTGAGGATCGACCTCGGTCTCACCGAGAATTATTACTACATCACAGCCTTGCACTTGAGGCGAGCGAACAAGTTTTTGGCGCCATTGCTAGAGATTAGGTTAACGGTTCTAAATTTTGTAATTAGGATATAGTTAAGTTAGATGGGTTAGGTTAGGATTTATTGTTTATTAGATTTTTCTCTGATTTTTTCTACCAACAAATTTTGTTTGTTTTGTAAGATTTTTCTTCACTAACATAATTCTTCCATCCGGTAACACCGTTTTAACTTAAACTATTTTATTTCTTAGTTTTTATTTTTGTTTTCATATTTTTAGATTTTATGTTTAGTTTAGTTTTTATGTGGTTTATGCCACATTGGGAGCGTGATCATAGATTGCGACTTCTAAGTGAGGGAGGTTTAGTTGAAGGTCTAATCAATCACAGACGAGTTAGAAAATGTCTAGGAAGTCTTGAATCATCTGAAATCATGGCTGAGAATGAACCACACAATGTTGAGAATGTTGAGCATGTTGCACTACCAAATAAGATAGAATGTGAGAATGAGGGACGCTATGTTCCTCCAATTAAAACATTGCGAGATTATCCATAACTAGAGAGAACAACCACGTCTTCCTGCATTATTTTTCACTTAATACAGAAAATATGGATCTTAAACTAGGAATAATCAAGTTACTTCCGAAATTTCATAGACTTAATTCTGAAAGTCCATCTGTGCATCTGAGTGAATTTGAGAAAATTTTCGATACCTTTCAATTTAATGATGTCTCCTAATATGTAATTGAACTAAAATTATTCCATTTCTCTCTAAAGGACAAAGCCAAATCATGACTTCAATCTCTTAAACCTAGAAGCATTAGGACATGGGCTGAGATGTTTCGGGAGTTCTTTAAAAAGTACTTTCCGGTTCATAAAACTAATGCACTAAAGCGGACTATCATGAACCTCTCCCAAAAAGGAGATGAAACATTTTTTCAATGTTGGGAGAGGTTCAAGGATCTTTTATTAAGAATGCCCATACCATGGTTATAAAAAGTGACATTTAATTAACTTCTTCCATGATGAATTGAGTTCAAATATGCACCACTTTGTCCAAATGATCTGTAATGGTCAATTTTTGAACAAAGTGCCCGATAATGCTTGGGATTACTTTGATATGTTAGCCAAGAATTCCCAATCTTGGGACATCTCCACTTCGATTAGTAATCCCAAGTCAGCCCCAAGAGAGAAAAGTGTACATGCATTAAATAGGGATGATGATTTAAATTCAAAGGTGGCGGCCAGTCTCACAAAGAAGGTTGATGCCATAGAATTAAGGAGTGTTAACATGATAACAACCAGTGAGGCCGTTGAAAGTATATGTGGTATTTGTGAGAGTGATGTTCACTTGACAAAGGATTGTTTAACAATTCCTGCGTTTCAAGATATTTTGCAAACTCAATCGAACGCTACAAATGCTTACCAATGCCCCTTTAGTGCACCAAATTCTAACTTAAATAATCCTGATTGGCAGTGTCAACCAAACCTTAATGGAAGGAATGAACCATTGACAAATACAAATAATGCTGCCCAAGGGCTTTCTCAAAAGAGTACTCTTGATGATATATTGAACGCATTTATGTTTGGACAAACCCAGATAAATCAGTCCAACATGTAGGCTATCAATGAACTTAAAACCTCAGTTAAAAGAATTGAAGCACATTTAGGAGTTAGGGAGTAACAAATCTTTTCAGCCTAATCTCAGCCTAACTCCAAAGAATAACTTGAATCAAATCCCAATTCTTCAGCCAATTAAGTGGAACATGTTCAAGCCATCACCACTTTTAGAAGTGGTAAAACAATTGAAAAATCTGAACCAGTGAAGGCCGCAAAGCCTAATGATCTGATTAATTCTAAAAGTGATGGTGAATTGAGCAATGCTCCACAAGATAAAGAGCCGGAGTAAGTGTATAAACTTGTGGCCACATTCCCCCAACGTCTTGTCTCAACCAAAAGGCCAAGTGAAAACCAGGACATCCTAGAAGTATTCCAACAAGTTAAAATCAACATTCCCTTGTTGGATGCAATTAAGCAAATTTCTTCATACGTCAAATTTCTAAAGGATCTATGTGCCGTAAAGCATAAGAAAAACGTGCACAAGAGGGCATTTTTTACGGAAAAAGTGAGTGCTATTATACAATAAAACACTCCCTCCAAATTCAAAGATCCCAGAAGCCTTACAATCTCTTGTATGATAGGTAACTTCCGGATCAATAGAACACTTCTTGATCTAGGGGCTAGTGTTAATTTGATTTCCTACTCGGTCTACGAGCAACTTGGACCTGGTGAATTAAAACCCACTAAGATAACTTTACAACTTGCGGATCGCTCCGTCAGAATACCGAGAGGAGTAATGGATGATGATAAGCCACTCTCGGCTAAAATTTTCAAAACCTTGGAAGTTTGCTTGGTTCATTTCAAGGAAGAAATAAACTTAGATATTGATAAAGCCTTGGAAGAACTAAAATGTAAAAATTTGATTAACAAGACATCAATCACTGATTTGAACAATTTTATTGTGCAAGAAATTGATGGATTAGTGCTTGATTTGCCTAAAGAGAGGCCAATTTCTGAAAGTGTAATGGTTAATGACGTATTCCAACCTATACAAGTGATCGAGAAGGTCGAAGTTTCCTACACTCTAGAAGAATGTTTGACATATTTTGAGGATTGAGATGATCCTATGATCGATGACATTGTCAATGCCTTAAGGAAAACTTCACCGGTGCCCAAAGAGACTCCTTTCATGGAGAATAACACCGAATTATCAATTGTGAAAGCATCGGTAGAATCTGATTATGTGGAGATCATACTGATTTGTGAAGAAGAAATCTAAGTCTCCACATCTCTTTGGTTTGTTCAAAACGAAGTGCACCATCTTTGGGATGATCCTTACTTGATTAATTTTTTTCCAGACAAGTTAAAAAGGAGATTCATATTTGAGGATTTCCAACCGAAGAAATTCTCATTTCCTGACACATGGGGTGATAACTTTGAGAAACCCGCTGAAATTTTTTAGCAGAATTTTCAATAGATTAGAATGACGAACATCATCTATGTGCATTATGAAGCAGGATGGTAGATGATATTACTGAAAAATCTTTTACTCCACCTTATAATCCTACTAAATTTCATTCATTTTGGTGATAATGTATATTAAGATTGACCTCCACCTTATAATCCTTATAAGTCTGACGGAGGTATATAATAGTTTTAATAGTTTTAATTTTTTAGTTGTCGGAAGTTTTAGACTCTCATATTCGACTCTCTCGGGTACTCTCGTACTCACCTTTATTTATATTATTGCCCTCATGTCATTGCATATTGCATATCTTTTTACATTGAGGACAATGTAAGATTTTGGTTGGGGGGTGAGATTCCTAGATGAATTAGTGTTTTGTGACATTTCGAGCAATTTTTGTATGAATTTTTTTTATTTTTTCTAAAAATTCAAAACTCTTTTGGAAAACTTTGTTTCAATGCACTTGGGATGTTACGAGTATGAGAAAAAGAGAGATGAAGTGATTGATTTTGAAACTCTTAAAAACCTGTAATATAATAGTTTTCTATGAATTCCCCTATTTATTTAATTAATTAAAAATTTAAATATTTTTAGTCTAATTCACATTACATGATTCTTATGGTTTGAAGGGGTTATGTAGATTTGTAGATTGGCTAGATTGAGGTTTAAAGTGTTGAAGAACCAAGCTGGGGAACGTTGCCCATCCTTGTTCATGAGAAAGAAGAATGGAAATTATGGATTTCTAAAAATCCTATCTTACGTATATGGAAAGAAATGAAGTTTGGTTATTATTGACTACACGTTGAAAATTCTAAAAGGACTACCTAGTACCAATCAAGGGATGGTCTATCCGTAACCAAACCTGAAAATGGGAAGTAGTGTGAAAGCCGTCGAAGGAATGGTAAGGTAAATTCTTGTCGTAGGCACGTGGTTGATCTGTACAATTTTAGATCCTCAATTTTGTTGATCTATGAAGAAGGTAATCCTAGAAATTCATGAGATGAATATTCATTATGCACACTAGACTACACTTGTTCAGATTCTTCTATTTGTCAATCAATCGTTGGAGATTCTATGTGAAACACTTATTACATTTAGGGAGTTTAAGATTTTAAGTTCTTATCACTAAGTTTCTTTGAATTTTGTACTTATATGTTTTGAAGTTAATTATAGAAGTATAGTTTTCGAGAGAGAGTTGAGTTTCAAGAGATTGGATTTGGTTCACGCATGTTTTGCTTGGGCCTAGCAAAATGTTGGTAATTAAGGGGGTGTGTTAAGCTCTGAATTGTGCATATCTAAACCCTAATTCATACCACAATTGTACAATTTAAGTTGTTAAAGATAAGGACTTATGCTTGTTTTTGTGTTTGTAGGTAAAAGTGAGAGATGTCATGGATTTATTGTTAATTTAAAGGATTTGGAGTGCTTAGAAGACCAACTTTGATAAGCCAAAGAAGTGAAGAAAAAGTCCTAGAGAAATCAAGTCAACGACTTGAAATAGCCAGAAAAATCAAAGTGCAGAGCCGTAGGGCCAGAAAAGTAAGATGCCGAAAGTTTAAAAAATGGGCCTGGAATATTGCTGGAGTGAAATTCCGATCAATCAAAATTAGTTTCGAACATTAATCGAAAATTACTCCGATCAATCGAAATCCCATAGAAAATTATGCAGAAAAGTCTGCAACTCTCTGGATAGAATTTTCGATCGTTCGAAATAGTTTCGATCGATCGAAGTATCAATCGAAATAGTTCCGATCGATCAAAGTATTAATCAAAATTGTCTACAGTTGCATAAATTCTTACGTAAATCCAAGGCGGTGGCAGACTTTTTCTATAAAAGGGCACCTCTACTCTCTTTCTAAGGCATCCTAGAAGAATCCCAGTTATACCAGAAGTGGAGAGGATCAAAGGGGAGCTTCTACAACGTCGTTTTTCGAGTTTTTCTATGTTTTAGTACTTTTTCTTTTTAGTTTTAGTTCAACCTTCTTAATGGTTGGCTATAGTTGGCTAAACCTCTTAGCTAGGGTTAAGAGGTGAAGCTTATAGTTGTTTGCAATGCTTAATTCGAATTAGTTCAAGTACTTTTGGGTTTAATAAAAAACACTTCTAGCTCAAGTTTGAAATAAAGTTGATATTTTTAGTTTAATCTTCTATCTCTTGTGATTATTCTTACATGTGATGTTTTAATTTACTAAGATTGATCAATGGAGTGTTGTTGACAGAATTTTGGGTTGTAAAGATCTTAAATCCATCATGATATGTTGGATGCTAAGAGATCTTACAAACTAAGTTTCCTAAGTGCTTATCTAGAACTAAACTAGAAGAAGTTTTTATCTTTGGGATTGATCTAAGATAGATATTTATGTATTGATATTGGTTTAATAGAAGTTCAATTCATACTTCTAAATCAAGTCTAGTGACAAGACTTGAGGAAGAATCATGAATGTGATCTCAATTGTTTTGTGAAGGATTGAGATGTGTGATTGGATACGCCCAATGCCTTAGTTGTTATGAGAAAATCATATCAGTAGATGATTTATCTATGTTAGATATGTTATAATGATTTGATTGCTTTGTATTCTAATTGGATAGGGATAGAACTCAGATTCTGATTGAGTTATTAGCTTGAATGGTTTGAATTAGCATTGTGAATGATTATAAGTGGATCCTTGGCACTTTAATATTTTATTTTCCTGATTTAGTTTATAGTTTTATGTTCTTAAAATCCATTCTTTAATATAAATCTGAATTTAGTCCATCTTAATTATATAGTTTAAAATTGTTACGACAATCCCTGAGGATCGACCTCAGTCTCACTGAGAATTATTACTACACCACAGCCTTACAGTTGAGGCGAGCGAACACAAAGACAGATTTCTTATGACTCTACCATGGAAATAAACACGTTTATATGGGTCACAGACATTGGTTGGCACTCGACAACAAGGGTATAAAGGACATGAGTGCAGGCACCTTCGATAAGATGGAGGATACATGACCACAACCGATGCGTTTGACTAGGAGTCAGGTGGACACCATCACTGCGAACCTTAATGCACAATGGAGGAAGAGGAAACAAAGGGATACAAAAGGAGGTGGGGAAGAAGCCGGTGATGCTGAATCAATGTCTTTCTTCAAATGGTCCATATTATTTGATTTGAAGTATTGGAAGCATATTCCCATACACCATAACCTTGATGTTATGCACGTCGAGAAAAATGTATGTGAAATCTTTGTTGCATTGATGTTGAACACGACATGCAAAGTGAAGGATGATGCTAATGCATGTAGGGACTTGAAATGGCTGGGATTTAAGAAGCGCTTGTGGATAAAAAAGACCAACGAAAAGGTTACCTAGATACGGGGTCCGTTTTGCTTCCAAAAAAAGAGGAAAAACTTTTCCTACAGACTTTGCGTGACATACATGTTCGGGTCAGTTTCAGTGGGAACTAAAAAAATATTGTTACAAAAAATTACACGGATTTGAAGGGAATGAAGTCTCATGATTACCATGTTCTGATGCAACATTTGCCTCCAATTCTGATCCAGCATGCATTTAGGGATAGGAAGGTCGTCTCAGCTGTAATTAGAAGCTTGAGTACCTTCTTTAATGCCCTCTACACACACATCGTTGATGTCGAAACGCTCCATACTCTCGAGAAGAAAATGTTGGTATAGTGAGGCTTAATAATAGTGTTTGCTTCATCCTTCAATATCTTATACCCCACAGTCTCCCAGGGGTGATTATTAAAAGCATCAAAATTATTCGCTAAGTTAATATACTTATCTTCGCACGACCTTTGTTTGAGATCTCCGATAAGTAAGTTCTGTATGCATATCAACATCGCCTACTATATGACGACCTTGTCATTGCTTTTCCCTCCTAGTAGGGTTGTAAATGCGTCAAGCAAATATTTCCTTGATATATGGGACCGATCCTTGAAAAATCGATCCCTAATGCCCACAGATGATCTGTGATGGGTTTGCTTTAATTCAATTGGAGTTCCCAACCCGTAATCAAGGTAAAGTCTTTCTCCCTGAAGCAGAGAATGGTGTTACCAAAGTCAAAGTGAAGGTTACCAAGGTTCCTTAGCATTAGGTAGTGGACCAATGGTCCATCTTCCTTCCACTCTCCTTCATCAAAATCAAAGAGATACCTGGATTGAGTTCATCTAAACATCTCCCTCTTGCTAGGGTACTTGTTGAATTTATCCTTCAAAATACTTAAGAATTCCATAGAGCACTTTAATGTGACCTTTACATTGGAGTATTGTAGGCGAAGACCATGCCTTCCCTCCGCGATCTTGGATGCTGTAGTTATTAAAAGACAGATGATTAAGTGAAACATCATATGTATTTATTAAATTCAGGAGGACTGCGTATCGCCAAGAGTAGTTGTCATTCATCAATTCTCATTGCTAATCGCCGATAGTGTCACTATCTATCGTCAATCGTGGTGTGTATCGGTGACGGACTGTGAATATTGATGACAAAATGTGTACATTGGCAATAAATGCTAAGTATTGGTGATGAACAGTGAGACTATCGATGAAGGAATGAATGTATTGGTGACGGATGGCGAGTATCGGCGATGAACAGTGGCACTATCGATGATCATCAATGTGTATCAATGTTTGACAGTGTGTATTGGCCTTATACAAAATAATAATAATAATTAAACAAAACCCTTCGACCGTGGGACCACCACAACCTCCACCATACATGCACGATTCATACAAACAAGACATCCTAGGAAAGGGACCACCACACCCTCTATTTTATAAGTTCCGACCATTTTCAGCCACCAACAAAATAAAACAACATACACAACCAATTACCTTTGTGTGTCATAGCTTCTACGTATCATAGTATAGCCAATTAACTTCAGAATGTGACCTGAGTTTTCCGATTGACTTCGGAATACCCCACTTCTTGTCCTGTCCCCTTCGCCGGAGTTTCTCGACGTCGTCGGGAGTATGTTATGGATCCGAAGCCTTACTAACCGTGGTGGGCTTGTACTCTTCGTGTGGTCTCCTTTGAAGAAGAAGAAGAACAACAACAAGAAGGAAGAATAAGAAAGAAAAGGAAAATGGTCAAATGGCTGGGGGGCCACCTTTAGAACTCACATGAAACTCTAGGTGAGGCCCACAACCCACTGGATAGTTTAGGAGGAGATCCATTACGTCCACATGAGAAGGGTTTTAATTTAAGGTAATTGGACGAAGTCTGAGGTCAAAACTCATCACTGATACACCACACATGTGTGAACGTTCCAAAATTAATTCACGGCTGTGGGTTATGTAGAGCTCCAATTTTTTTTTCTTTTTTTCTTTTTTTTTTATAAATGACCCTCATGTGCTTTTGTGGCTGTCGGAATATAGTGAACGGGTCAGATCGGCCATGGGATGAACCACACTATTGATCTTGCGGGGCCCACACCCCACTCCCAAAAGGCCCCTCGACTTCCGTGCCTTGCTACCGCTGTACGAGTTGGTGGCTGTGTAGGGGGCATTTTGGTCTGGGGAAAAACGATATAGTGCCCAGCGAGCTACATAAATAATTAAGTCTGACAGCGGGGGTCAATGTCACGAAGATGTCATAAATCAAGGCTTTTTCAACTATTATCCCAAAAATATGTGAGATCAGAGACTCAGTGCGGCCCTTACCCTGAGAGGTTAGCGTGGACCCACCTTGATGTAGGTATTATGTATTCACACCATCTATCTATTTTTAAAGATCACTTTATGGTATTATCACAAAATTAAAGCATATCAAATTATCAGGTGGACCATACCATGAGAAACAGTGGTGATTGATTATCCTACCATTAAAATCTTCTTAGGCACACCTTAATGTTTCTGTAGTGTTTATTTACCATCCAACTTGTTGATAAGGTCACATAAGCCTCAACGTAGGGAAAAAACAAATATCAGCTTGATCCAAAACTTTTTTGGCCCATTAAAGATCAATCAACACCTTTTCTATGGTATGGTCCACCTGATAATTGGATTCTATTTCATTTTTGGATAATGTCATAAAACGACTGGGAAATTAAAACAGATGGACTGTATGGATACATAATATACACATCAAGGTGGGCCCCACGGTAACCGGTAAGGGCCGCAGTCTTGGGTGATGCCGGGGTCTCACCTAATCTGTTCGCTTCTGAAACATGTTAGTGGTGGGCACTTCCATCCACTCAACCAAAAGCACTCTATTAAAAGTCTTGATTATTTTATCTGATTTTGTGGATACGGCCAACCTCCGCGTGAAAACACTGGCACCACAGGGAGCAAGTAACGTATTCTATGGGTCGCACTTCTGCAACACGTTTTGTGTTTTATTTACAAAAGACGGTCACAACTCACAGCAAAGGAGAGCGGATTAGGTGTTACCCTTACCACGGGGCCCACCTTGATGATTTATTGTATATCCACGCTGTTCATCCATTTCTTCAGCCCATTTTAAGATGTGGTCCAAAAAAGGAAAGCAGATCCATATCTCAGGTGGACCATATCCATAGGAAACAGTGGTAATTGAGTGCTTCACCATTAAAAATTCCAAATGGACCACAGTAAGGTTTTCGTAATGTTTATCTGCCATCCATCCTGTTGATAATGTCAAGAAGACTTAGATGAAAGGAAAATACAAAGATCAGATTGATCCAAAACTTTTGTGGCCCACAAAAAGTTTTTAATGATCCTTCATCACTGTTTCTAGTGGCATGGTCCACCTGACATTTGGATTTTCTTAAGGTTTGATATTGCGTCTTAAGATGAGATGAAAAAAACAGATCAACAGTGTGGACATTCAACAAATACATCAAGGTGGGCCAATACGGTTAGATTAACACCCACTAAGGTGTTTCCCCGGTAACAGCTAATCCGCTCCCACAACAAAGACTCGATGTGGGCCCACCCTTGTGTCTTTCGGTTACAGGAAGCTGCAGTTATGCTCCTCTTACATTTGCAGCTCACACATGCCAATGTGTCAACTTCGTGTCAAATCCAAGCCGTTCACAAATACTAGATCATGTCCTGATGTGATCCAGCAAAATTGATGCATGGAGTAGGTTTCTCACAAACAACATGGTGTGCAAAGGTAAATGGTATACAAAGCTAATTGCCCGGATTCTATATTTCTCATGTTGATTTGCCAATCCCCTAAAAACCTAAGGTTGGGGCCCACTATGATGTATGTGTTATATTCACTCCCTTTATCCATTGTGCTTGCCGATTTAGGATGTGATTTTAAAAATGGGGCAAATTCAAATCTCAAATGGAGCACACAATAATAAAAAGTGGTGTTTGGACACCCACCATCGAAACCTTCCCAAGGGCCATTGAAATTTTGGATCAGACTGATATTTGTGTTATCCTTTATCCATGTGGGAATCAATTGAGGAACAGGTAAACATCAGATGGGCCTCATGAAAGTTCCAATGTCCTCATTATTTCCTATGGTATGCCCACTTTAGTTTTTCAATCTACCTGGTTTTTAAGATCATGTCCTAACATGGGTTGGCACACGTGGGCCCATGGAGCTTAAGTTCACATGGGATTCCTTCAAGCAAGTTGCATGTCTCTCATATTCCACGAAGTGGGGCTAGGATTGGGTGGCTTTAGACATAAAATCTACTTTAGGAGTCAAGTCTCCTTATTTAATTTTTTTTTAAAGTGTAGCCTATTGCCGGGTAACTTTGGTCTAACATCTACTTTTAGAGTTGGGGGTGGCTTTTGTCCAAGATTTACTTTTAGAGTCAAGTCTTTTCCTTTGCTTAGGTGTGAACCGAACCGGATTAATTTCAAGTCTCCTCCTTTTGGCTGAGGGATTGTTTGGACAGCGGTATCTCAGGGGGTGACAAAGTATTAGATGGACTGACATCATTTATTGTGCATTAAATGCACGTCTGATAATACAATACAATGTAGTAGATGGGATGAAAATCATCCTTTCTTATGTATGGGATCAAATGCTTCCATGGGCAAAAACATAGTAATATGTAAAGTCTGCTTTGGATTTCAAAATTGTAATCAATGGACCACATTTCACAACTATTTTAATCATCTGCGGGCATTGCACATTAAATGTCATAAGCAATAGACATGTATAGATGAATGCAGTTGATAAAACACATGTGTCAATGTGAGGCCCACAACTGCAGCAGAATTTAAAATCCACAATAAATCTACCGAAAATGCAGTTGATAAACACATGTGTCAATGTGAGGCCCACAACTGCAGCAGAATTTAAAATCCACAATAAATCTACCGAAATCCACCATTGACATTGGAAAACGTGATGTTGGATTAATCCACACCACTCTTGTATTACCAAACATTCGGATGAAATTAAATTGGCACAGGACCGGATGATATTCCCATACCACTTAAAGCCATATAATAACACTATCCAAACAGGCCCATAAAAGCATCCATATTCCATGGAGTGGGCACAGGACAGGATGAGTTTGGACGCGGATTATACTTTTAAAGTCAAGTCTCCTTTTTCGGGACTCCATTGAGTGGGGACTGGATATGGGCCCAGATTTTTGTATTGTTTTGTTTGGGCTTGTCAGGCCTAAGTCTAAAGTTTTATTTTGCACACAGGCTTACGTGTAGCAATAAAGTAGGGCCAAAAATGGGCCTGTGACTCTCGTTGACCCATGGGCCATCTGGCTAGGCCTACTCTAACTTGGGCTGAAAGGTTTTTTTTTTGTTTTGTTTTTTTTTTAAACTAAAATATTTTATAGCACCCTAAAAACCATTACAGAAAAACAGGCTGAAGCCCGCCCCTTTGGGCAACCCGGTGCCAAAAAAAGTGTAATTATTGGGCTGTGCTTTTGCAGCCTGAAAACAAAGCCTGTTAAAATAAATGCTTCTAGGTTGCATGCAAGTATTAACAAAAGATTTCAGTTATGAAATCTCATAGAAGGTACCAACGGCCCGAAATAAGAGCCATTAAGTAAATGAGTCAAAGGGGTGGTGCTTGGGCCTAATACTTAATTTAGGGGTGGGACTTTGTATAAAGATCGTTTAATTGGCCCAAAAATAGGACCTTTCAGTCATGAGTGTTGATATACATTCTTGGGCCGTTCTCTAAAAGCATATGCTTTTGGAGTAACTAGTTGCTCAGATGGTATTAGAACCCGAGGTTTCAAGTTTGAAACCTCTAGGAGGTATATTGTTCCCTCCATCTTTCTGTTCCAATCTGGTTTTAACGCAGGGGGATTCGTGGTAGGTCGATCACCATCTCCCTAACCGAGTGTTTCTCGAATCCACGAGAAGAAATAAAAGATAAAAAAAAGAAAATAAATTCTGAATAATTGATTTATTGATGATTGAATGAATCATCAAATAAACATAATTAACTTGCTTTAAATAATAAACTAAATCCTAAATTCGTACTTAATACTAACTTGCAAAGGAAGAAAAGAATCCTAATACAATTAGAAAAGATATAGAAAAATCCGCGCAATTGTATAACGCCAGCACCGTCTTCCTTCCGCTGATACGAGCAATCCACATATCTGATTGCTATGAAACTTGGTGGTTTTACTGATATCGACGTACTCTTCAAGATGGTCGGCTTAGATTCTCCATATCAGTAGTAGTGGGCCACCTAGACCATCTCCAGTTTCAGTGGGCGGAATTCGGAACTTTCTGGACAGTTCGTACCATTTTGGATGCCACTATCAATCCGTAACTCGGATCGATGTGAAACTTGTTGCGTTTTCTCGGCGTCGAGCAGCTCTACGAAATGGACGGAACGGATCATCATAAATGATCAAGATGGGCCCCACGAGTTGGGCCGAAATCCAAAAACGGGAATAACACTTTCCTGGTGAAACTCCAAAACCGGAAACGTTGCTTCCTTTTCTGTTTTGAAATCGCCAAAACCAACAGTAGCCTTATTTCCTATTCTCTTTCCAACTCCAAATAGGAAGCTTGTTGGATATAGCCTCACGCATCCATACCGTTTGTTTGGTGGTCCACCTTGCAGTTGGAGATAAGGATCTGTCCCCCATTGAATGATCATAAGTGAGCAGCTGCTGTGGAAGACTGAATGGATGACTGAGAATGAGCATCCCAACAGCTGGATGTTTGGGCATTGCACGCTGGAGATTGATTTCATTGGGTTGCCATGATCGGGACAATGGACGGCTGTGAATGATTGCTTTGTGTAGAAGATGTCCACAACTATTGGTCGTCTTGCACACGGATGAGAGAGAGATCCTCTCTTTGGAGCCGGCTGATGTGTGGGTTCCAACAACTGGACAATGGACCATAGCTGGAACGTGTGCTGATGTGGCCGGTGATTGCAGGTCGCCGAACTGTTGGTTGATCTGATGGAGGAACCCACTTTGACGGTGGGTTGAATTGAAGAGCTGCTTGATGCAATTTGCAGTTGCTTTGTGTGGATAGAGAGATCCTCCGTTGCTGTTTGGTGACCCGACAATTTTGAAGAGTTTTCCTGAACTTTTCTCTTGGTCCTTTTGGTCTTTTTCTTGTAGGAAGGTGCTCGATCCTCGCCCTTGATCCGGGGGATCTCTCCCTACATCAGTCTCCTCTACTTGGAGAAAACTCGACCTCGAGTTTTGCTTCAAGCTTGAGACACGATTCAATTTCAACCTTAGAGTTCGGCACCGCTTCGATTCTTTCTCGGCTTTTGTCCTACTTCGTATCAGAGATATGGCGCATCATCCCCATCATGCTTCGTCTCAATGTTAATAGGAAAAATTGCAAACGGCGTTGCCATACCATTCGTGCTGCCAAAGATGGGCTCAATCTGATGGAGGCTAACCTCTTGCATTGAACACAGATCATCAAAGAATTCAGCGTCCACAATCGTCTCAATCTCTTGTATTGTTGGCACGGCTTCTTCTGAGATGTTTATGGATTCCAGCGTAACGAGATCTACAACTTTTGGAATGACAACATGATCCTTTTCCTTGTTCACCACCTTTAGGATATCATCTTCCTCCATCTTCTCAAAACCTTGAATATTTTATGAGTCGATGGTGGGTGCTACCTCTTTCTCTTCCTCCATAGCTCTTACCTCTACTGATTCAGTAGGTCCTTCGAGAGGGGCTTTGGTGTCTACATGAATGACATCCTCTTCAAAATCTTGGAGAATGATTCTTGTATCTGGATGAATGACATCCTCTTCAAAATCTTGGAGAAGGGTTCCCGTATTCGGATGAATGACCTCCACCTCAAAAGCTTCGAGAGGACCCTCTCATGGGTGATGGTCCTTCGTTTCTACAGGTACATCATGCACACTTCTAATGGGGATAGAGGCCTGAATTTCAAAACTCTTGTACGCAAATCGTTCTAGCAGCCTGCGCTTCATCCGCGGCCACGAGCGTATCGAGGCCTTCATCGTATGCTTTCGATCGCGCTGGAGATATTCCCACCAAACTGATGCAGTACTCTTCAACTTGAGATTAACGTACGAAACCTTCTTCTCCTCGGGCATCTACGTGATTTTGAAGAGGCGCTCAACGTCACATAACTAGTCATCGATGAGACCCAAGCCATTGAAGTGAGGAAGATCAACCTCTGTGTAGATCTGACCCGTCCGATCTACAAATTTTTCACCATACACGATCATACTCTTTTGATATTTTGATTTGCGGTCGAACCCAGCTTGGAGCCCATGCATAGCTTGATGATTCTTCCATTGGAGTGTCTCAAGCATCACCTCGAAAGCCGCAACTTTGAGAGGATGGATCCCTGGAGCACCGTCCATAGGATTTTTGCCGTAGCCACCATTAAAAGCCATCACCCGAGAGAAAGCCTCGCTTTGATACCAATAACGCAGGGGGATACGTGGTAGGTCGATCACCGTCTCCCTAACCGATTGTTTCTCGAATCCACGAGAAGAAATAAAAGATAAAAAAAAAAGGAAATAAATTCCGAATAATTGATTTATTGATGATTGAATGAATAATCAAATAAACATAATTAACTTATTTTAAATAATAAACTAAATTCTAAATTCGTACTTAATACTAACTTGCAAAGGAAGAAAAGAATCCTAATACAATTAGAAAAGAAATAGAAAAATCAGCGCAATTATATAACGCTAGCATCGTCTTCCTTCCACTGATACGAGCAATCCACATATCTGATTGCCACGAAACTTTGTGGTTTTACTGATATCGACGTACTCTTCAAGAGGGTTGGCTTAGATTCTCCATATCAGTAGTAGTGGGCCACCTGGACCATCTTCAGTTTCAGTGGGCGGAATTCGAAACTTTCTGGACAGTTCGTACCATTTTGGACGCCATGATCAATCCGTAACTCGGATCGACGTGAAACTTGTTGTATTTTCTCGGCGTCGAGCAGCTCTACGAAATGGACGGAACGGATCATCATAAATGATCAAGATGGGCCCCACGAGTTGAGCCAAAATTCAAAAACGGGAATAACACTTTCCTGGTGAAAACTCCAAAACCGGAAACGTTGCTTCCTTTTCTGTTTTGAAATCGCCAAAACCAACAGTAGCCTTGTTTCCTATTCTCTTTCCAACTCCAAATAGGAAGCTTGTTGGATATAGCCTCACGCATCCATACCGTTTGTTTGGTGGTCCACCTTGCGGTTGGAGATAAGGATCTGTCCCCCATTGAATGATCATAAGTGAGCAGCTGCTGTGGAAGACTAAATGGATGACTGAGAATGAGCATCCCAACAGCTGGATGTTTGGGCATTGCACGCTGGAGATTGATTTCATTGGGTTGCCATGATCGGGACAATGGACTGCTGAGAATGATTGCTGGGTGTAGAAGATGTCCACAACTACTGGTCATCTTGCACACGAATGAGAGAGAGATCCTCTCTTTGGAGCCGGCTGATGTGTGGGTTCCAACAACTGGACAATGGACCATAGCTGGAACGTGTGCTGATGTGGCCGGTGATTGCAGGTCGCCGAACTGTTGGTTGATCTGATGGAGGAACCCACTTTGACGATGGGCTGAATTGAAGAGCTGGTTGATGCAGCTTGCAGTTGCTTTGTGTGGATAGAGAGATCCTCCGTTGCTATGTGGTGACCCGACAATTTTGAAGAGTTTTCCTGAACTTTTCTCTTGGTCCTTTCGGTCTTTTTCTTGTAGGAAGGTGCTCGATCCTCGCCCTTGATCCGGGGGATCTCTCCCTACATCAGGTTTGTCTGTTCTGTTGGGTTTCGAGTTCGAACGTGAAGCCTTCAGTTCAAGGGGAAGTGTTGATATACATTCTTGAGCCATTCTCTAACAACATATGCTCTTCGAGTAACTGGTTGTTGAGAATGAGGTGTGTCGTATAGACATGAGAAACAACAGACGTTCATAATAACAAGACCAGCAACCTATAGTCGATGTAACACACTTCATGAATGGTTCAGCCCAAAACTCCAAAGGGAGGACATGCTAATAGTGGACACAGCTCATTAATGGCATAAATCTTACATGCGCGGCCATAGATTGATGTGTGTCCTGTCAATGGCCACTTCAATCACTTGCGCAAATTGCTTTGGGACACATGCAAGTAAGGCTAATCTTTTAGTAATCCAAACAGTTTAACCTGTTAAAACAAACTGAATGGGTGGGAAAAAAGAAAAAAGAAAAAAAAAACTATGGCATTTGGCTGCAAAGAACTGCAAAAAAAATTTAAAAAAAATAAAAAAAAGTTTCCTGACAAAGGTTTTATATATATTTTTTCTATATCCATAGCTTGCATTGCTCTCTTTCTCTCCTCTTGACATTGGTACGATTGCTTCAACATTGAAGCTTGTGTAGTGTGGAAGACATTTTTAAGTGGGCAAAACCTTCTTCTTCTTCTTCTTCTCTCTATCTTTTTTTTTTTTTTTTTAAGTTAAACACATTTTTAAAACACATTAAGAATACGGGATTTTTTTTTTTTCCTTTAAACTTCGCTTGCTTTGGTCCATGGACCGAAAGATCGTTACCTTTCCAAAACGGCCTACTGTTTCCACAACGGACTTCTACCGCCTGGATAGCTTTTGACCAACTAGAGTTAGTGTTAGGTGAGAAAATGACAAATTTGCCCTCTTCAGAAGTGAATAAGTAACCACAGTTATACTCTATTGCGGGTGGAGTGTGCCGTGTTCGGTCATGCATGATGGTGGGGCCACTGTGTTCTTTGTGAAAAATCTAAGCCCTCCACCATTTCCCGAATATGATTTTAGGGCTTGGGCCCGAAAATGATCAAGATCCAAAGCTCAGGTGAGCCACACGATAAGTAATAGTACATATTAAATGTAGGCCCTTCAAACTGTCATGGTGCCACAACAATTTTAAGTCAGGGAAGACTGATGGTTGCGTTTATCCAACTGGGAATAACCTTCTGAACAGTTGGGAATGCCGTTTCAACGGTCTGGATGGCCTAAAAACATAAAAAAAGGACCATTGATGGTTTCAATGGTAGTAAGCTACTGACGCAGTTTTCCTGTCGTGGGACCCGCCTATGAGTTGGCTCCGCCTGAATTTTTGGCCCACTTGCTAAAATGAGATGTCAAAAAATGGTAGACAATTCTGATTTGTGACAAGCACCCTGAACAGGGCCCGCACCAAAATTAAGGGTTGCATGATAAGTCTTTGACTCCCTGTCGGATTTTGCTGGAGACAATTAACGTGATCATGGGGGGCACCATAATCTTTGCAAAAAAATCTGAGCCATCCACCATTTTATTCATTTGATTTTAGAGATGACCCCAAAAAATGATCCAGAATTGAAGCTCAAGTGGGCCACATGACAGGTAATAGTGCATATTGAATGCACGCCTCAAAAATGATACAGATCTATGATATATGTGTTTTAACCAAGCTCTCTATCAATTTTGAAAGATCATTTTGAGGCATGAGCACAAAAAGGAGTTAGACCGAAGTCTTGAGTGGACCACACCACGAAAATGACCCCACCGATGGAACCTTCCTAGAGTCCATCATGATGTTTATTTGCCATCGAATTTGTCAGTATGGGTCACTTAGACCTGGATGAAAGGGAAAACATAAATATTAGCTTCATCGAAAAATTCTATAGCCCTTGAGAGGTTTTTCAAAGATAGGCATTTCCTGTGGTGCGGTTCACTTGAGCCTTGGATTTTCCTAATTTTACGGCTAATGCCCTAAAATGATATGTTAAAATGAATGGGCAATGTGGATAAAATATATACATCACAGTGGTCCTTGTAGAGACCTGACAAGACCGTTCGTCATTAATTGGGTCCCAGTGGGGGTAGTACCCAATCTACGCATGTAATAATATCCTAGAAAAAAAAAATCTCAATTTTATAACTAGTTTAAGGCTGGTCATGTTATTATAACTTGTTCAATGCCTGCTATTTTTTTTTTTTTTTATCAAACCTGTCAATTTTATAACTAGTTTAATTTGATTTATTTGCAATAGAACGGCATAAATGAATTTTCATCTTAAAGAAGTAGATTTATTTTGTTCATGAGTGTATAACTTGAGGAGACCTTCACCTACTATCTTGTACATGTGAGTCATACATCATGAAGCTTGGAAAAGGATCACAAGTCTGCTCCTACTTTCTACATATGACAAAGTATGATATCCTTTGTAAATCTCTAGTAAAATTCACACCTATTAAAAGAGAAGCCATCAAATTGCTTCTCAAATTTACTATGGGTCACCTGTGCCTCATAAATTTTGAAATAAATAGAATCATGCAATAGAGGTTAGGCTTTTAAGTCTTAACTATGGCTTCTTTCTTTTTCTTTCCTTATTATTATTTTTTTCAAAACACCTTAATTATTTCTGGTCAGAAGCCTTGATTAGAGAAGTAGGTTTAAGAATCGAGGGGCCTCACCAGTTAAAAGACTAAGTTTTTTTTTTTTTTTTAATTATTAAAACTCACTTATTTCTCTAAATATAGAAATAAAATTAACCTAACTTTTTTAGTCACTTTTGGCTCGATCCAAGCCGTTAAAGAGGCAAGTGTAGTTGGACAGTTGGTGAAGGACATGAACTCGCCGGCATTTCAATACACATGCTTTATGCACCTGATGAATTGGCCTGCCGGATTTGTATTATAGGAAAATTTGGTAAGGAGCAAGCGTGATCATTGGCCTGGATTTACACACGCATTGAAATTGACACGTGTGGGGCTTTCCCGTGCGTAGTCTGTGGATGGGGATTTCAGATTTGCAAGTATCCTTCTTCGTACGTGTGAGGACTAGAGGTGGGCAACTGTTAACGTTAGATTTTGTAGCAGGATCCTCCGGTCGTTCACCTTCTTTCCAACAGGAATTTCTTCCGCCGGACCTGTAAGAAAGCAACTAGGGGTGGCTGGTGTCTAGCCGTTAGCCCTCCGATGCTTAAGTCAGGCAAAGCAAGAAGAATAATAACCAGGCGAAACCACGAGCAAAGCGAGACCAGGGATTGAATATTGTGTGTACCTTTCTCTTAATGGAGTCATCCCTTTATATAGATCTGAAGCGATCCAATCTGTTACGTAAGATATCGATCCCGCTGATTTCGTGTACGATATGGGATAAGATCCTTATCCTTAGAGACGAGATCTAACCCAATTACTTATTTTGGCAATCACGTTCCTTGATATCAATCCCTTGAGATTCGGAACCACAAGAGAAGATAAGCCCAAAATCGACTTATACAGGCTGCTGGTAGGCGTGGTAGTAGAGCTGATTGCTCATGTAGAGCTGGAAGCCGTAGTTAGAGTCATAACCGGCGAAAAGGAAGGAGACGCCGAAGGAGCGGAGATCACCGAACTGGGTGTAGCCCTGCTTGGTGTCACAGAGGGATTGGATAAGCTGCTCGACGGGAATCGGGTGCTGGTACTGAAGGCAAAGGGGTATCGCCACAGAAAAAGCTGTTCGCATGTTGGAATAAGGTCGCGAGTCCAAGTGCTCGCTCATTCAGATGTAACACTTTTCAATGACTTGTGAGAAGGTCTGCTCGCAGATCAAGAAGGGAATCTCTACTTTGCTTTATCTGACTATCGGCTATGGGAGTTCGAGGCCTTGCGAATAGATGTTCCGTATTTACCCATACTGCGACTCTCGAACAGCTTATCTTGAGAGTCGAGTGGGCGCCCGCGCTTATCCAATCTGCGACTCTCGAGCATATGATCTCGAGAGTCGAAAGGGCACTCCGCATTTACTCGATCTGCGACTCTCGAGCATATGATCTCGAGAGTCGAATGAGCACTCCACATTTACTCGATCTGCGACTCTTGAGCATATGATCTCGAGAGTCGAATGGGCGTCCACGTAAAATCTTAGCAGCTAAGTTGATCTCCATCATTTTGCCTATAACAGCAACGATCCGGGCCGAGCCGAGTTAGCTCTAGTTTGGTTTGGTTTGTTTTTGTACCACCGCAGTTTGTGGATCGGTTTGCTTTGGGTTTCGGGCCGACCCATGAGGCCCGAGTTTGGTTTGCTCCAGAAAAATCTGGTTCAAGCCGGGATCGGCTTGGTTGAAAATTTCGAACCAGGCCGGGCCGAGTTCAAACAACCAATGGCTCCTTTTTTTCTTATTCATTTAAATAGAAAAGAATTTAATAAGTTAGAAAAAAAAGTACACATACATCTTACCATATGATGTTTAACATCCTCCAAAAGAGTGCAACTTCAAAATAGACATGTAAGAGTATTTTCCAAACAAAAGTACACAAGCATAATCTTACAAGTGCAAGGAAACAGTGTGTATTCATGTAAATGTATTATGTATTATCCATGTCATCATGTATATGTATTATGTATTATCCATATCATCATGTATATGTATTATCCATGTCATCATGTATATGTATTATGTATTATCCATGTCATCATGTATATGTATTATCCATGTTATCCATATGTTTTACATATTATTTTAGGACATGATCCCAAAATGGAATCATATCCAAAGCTCAAGTGGATCACACCACAGGAAACAGTGTGCTTATAATCTACGAGCTGAATCAAATCGAGCTTCGAGTCGAGCCGAGCCGGAACTACCCTAGTTTGAGTTTGGTTTGTTTTTTCAAACGAGATTGACTCAAAGGCTTGGTTTGGTTTGAACTTCCATTCGAACCGATCCAAGCCGAGCTTTTTCGAACCAATCCTAACTGAGCTTTCGAGCTGGCTTGGTTTGTGCCCACCTCTAGTGAGGACCAACCAATTTTGGGCTCCAGCTGTGCGAGCAATGCAGCGCTTGTGTATTGCCGGGCCTAGACTGGCCTGCTACAAACCCAGCCCATATTGCCCATGACATGGACGGTTTGGATCACTGGGACATGACCCCAGATCGAACGGCTGCAACCAAAGTACTTTTGGGTGAAAGGGGCCCGGAGAGGTGGCTTGTCCTGGTAATCTTTGCATTAAAGCACGCGGGGTGGTTGGCAGCGGAGGGGACAGAGTTTGGTTATGACGCTCTCTTTCCCTTCCTTTACTGTTTTCATTTGGCTTCTAGCTAGTAATTAGTTATTCCTTGCCCTGAAGCTGGACCAGTGACTATGCATTCCACTCGCTCAAGTGCACTCGTCTCACACGTGTAAACAGGCACCCGTGTGAGTGATAAGTGCTGCCCTTTCAGGCGATCCCAGCAATGTACGTAGATGCATCTACTCCAGAAAAGAAAAATAAGGCTATATGATTATTAGACAATAAAAATTGGATGGTAGAAATTAATCAACGGTCCAAAATCTATTTTGCCGTAAAACATGTGCTGCTGATTGGGTTCTTTCAAAATGTTGGATAGAGTATGATCAATATGTATCTTATGGCTATGAAGGTATTCATAAAGTTCATCTAATCAATAAGTTAGAGTGAGTGGTGATGGAGGTGACTAAAGCATCATATTTGTATTTTATGGCTAAGAAGATGTTTGTAGAGCTCATCTAATCAATAAGTTAGAGTGAGTAATGATGGAGGAATTCACGTTCATGTTGAAGCATGAGTTTGGTCAACGAAACAAAGTTTGTGACGCATTAAGGTGCCATGTTGCCCTTCTCGTTACTATGAGTACCGAGGTTGTCGGGTTTGATTGTCTCAAGGAGCTTTACGCTGAAGATGACAAGTTCAAAGATGTTTGGTTAACGAGCAAGGAAGGTTGACCAGATGATTTCCACATACACGACGGTTTTCTGTTTTACGAAAATCAATTATGCATTCTGCAGTATTCCCTATGGGAGAAAATTATTCTTGAACTTCACGACGGTGGACTTGGTGGTCACTTGGGTCGTGACAAGACGAAGGCTCTAGTTGAAGAACGTTATTACTAGCTTCACCCAGGCCATGACATGGGATAGATGGTTCAACAATGCCATATTTGTCAATCCTTCAAGGGATATTCTCAGAACACGTGCCTCTACACTCCATTGCCTGTATGGGAAGGCCCTTGGGAGGACATTTGCATGGATTTCATTCTAAGTCTCCCACCAACACAACATGGCATGGATTCCTTGTTCATGGTGGTAGACAAGTTCTCAAAAATAGCTCACTTCATCCCTTGCAAGAAGACTTACGATGCGACAGGTGTAGCCAACCTCTTCTTCAGAAAAATTGTGAGATTGCATAGCATCCCTAAAACTATCACTTCCGACCGTGATACCAAGTTCGTGATCCACTTTTGGTGAAATTTGTGGAGTCGATTTGATACACAACTTCAGTTCAGCAGCGCATATCATCCGCAAACTGATGGGCATACTGAAGTGGTGAATCGAACCCTGGGTATTCTCATTTGATGCATCTCCAAGAATAAGCCAAAATAGTGAGACTTGGCCCGTCTCGAGCTGAATTCACCTTCAATAACATGATGAATTAATCCATAGTGAAGTTGTCATTCTAGATTGTCTATACGCGAATTCTTTGAGACACCCTCGATTTGGTCCCTTTGCCCAAAATCCCGGGAACGAGTAATGTCGCTAGTAACATGGCTGAGAGGATTACAGAAATACACGGTGAAGTGCAGAACAAATTGCTTGAATTAAGCATGAAGTATAAGGAAGACGCAGATAAGCATCGTGGAGCTAAGGTCTTTAAGGTTGGAGACCAAGTCATGGTCCATTTACACAGGGAACGATACCCTACCAAAACATATAATAACTCAAGCATAAGAAGATTGGACTTGTCTCGATCTTGAGAAAGATCAATGATAACGCTTATGTTGTCGACCTTTCTGAAGAGTTCAAGATGTCTTGTACATTCAACATCGCTGACTTGTTCAAGTATCATGAATTAGAGGCAAATGAGAACTCGAGGTCGAGCTCTTTCGAAGGAAAAGGGACTGATTAGAGGGGGTTGTTGAGCTCTACATGGAGAAAATGGATCAAAGGAAGGACCAGAGGAAGAACCAAATTAAAGAAGGGACAGAAGATTGGAAGACATCTCAAATCGACGTCATCTGTTAGATTGGTCGAACGCTTCGACGACCAGTCGGATGATCAATCAAATTTTACAAAAGACGCGGCCCAAACTCACTAGATTGTCTGAGGGTTCCACGACTGATCGCCCGATCGATTGACTAAACTGACGATTGGTCGTCCGACCGGTCAGATATTCACGTAGAGAGGGCCAAACTCTCTTGACAGTTGCAGTACTCCTTCTGCGACCGGTTAACAGAGGCGCAAGATGCGCACAAACTTGTCGTTTTTAAACTGATTTGTTTCTGTTTTCGATTAGGACTCTTCCTAATATTGTTTTAGGATTTCTAAGTAGTGGCTAGACTATTTAAACTAATTTATTTTCTTTGTAGATGATTAATTGTTTAGTTTTATGCAATTTTGTCTGAGATTATTTTCTATTTTACTAGTAACCTTCGACTGCTCCCTTAAGAGATCAAGGAAGTTTTGGTTGAGGAATATTCTTAGAAGGTCCGTGGATTCGGATGAGTTATCCGCGAGAGAGACGATGTTCGATCTCATTCTGCCTACGGCTGCGCCATTTGGGTTCGAGTCCTTACCTCGGTTGTAAATTTCTAGGAGTTCCAATGTTAGGTGTGGGGTGTGTGTAAAACTGGAAAGAATAACATGAAGAAAAAGGCTCAAGGACACTATCACAAATACCATCCACTTACTAATTTGATGCTTGTTTTTTGTCACACTGTATATGTCATGCAACCTGTTAATATGGTGTGCCCGACTAGGATGGACAGACTAAAATCAATCAAATCCAAAGTACAATGGGCCAAATAGTAGAGGGTTGGGCACATATTTACATATTAAGACTTTTATGAAAGGTACGGTATTCTATAATGCTTACTGTTCACTCCCCAAGTGTAGGGTTGCGAAGTAGTAATAATTCGGAAAGACCGAGTATCGTTCCCACAGAGATTTATGTATGGGTATTCTCAGAATTTAACTAAAACAACTAGTAATTAAGATCCTATTAAGAATTAAAGCTAAACAGATAGTGATTTAGGTTTAAACAGTGAATGGTTAAGGTAATATCAATCTAAAAAGGCACTAGAGCGCCAAGGATCCACTTTTGATAGGTTTCAATGCATCAACACAACTAGGTCTCTCATAACTCAATCGGAATCAAATTCCTTTCTCTATCCGATTGGAATATAGAGCGGTTCAATCAACAATTATCCAAAACAAGTGCTTATCAACTGATTTGATTCCCACAACCATGCTCAGGCCTTAGGCACACTCAATTGTGTAGGCCAAGCCTCTTTCCAATCTAGTTGAGATTCACAACCATAGTTTTCACCAAATCCTGTCACTAGACTTGATTACAACTCATGATTAGAGCTCTAATTAAATCAGAATCAATCAATAAACAATTATTCCAGACTATACACAAAAGATAAGAACTTTAGTTGCATGAGTTCCCACATGAAAATTAGGCCATTGCATCCAAGGCAATCAAAGCGTCTACCATGCCCGGAGTCGATGGTAGATCAATGCATTACACAAGCATAACAATGCTCAAAAGCTAAGATACTAAGCTTAGAATCACTAAGAATCACATGAGCCCGGAGTCATCAAGAGATCAAAGTAGAAACCAACATAGTACTTGAATCAAACTCATATTGAACTAAAATTCATCAATTAAAGCACAAAAGGAAACCTAGGTTGCATCAATCCATCAAAAACGAATCAAAAGCTTCACCTCTTAGCCCTAGCTAAGAGGTTTTAGTTCATCTCTAACATCCTTGAACTAGAAACCTCTAAAAACATGAAAAACTACTAAAACAGGAAGAAAACTAGAAATCTGAAGTTGAATCCGTCTCTTAAGCAATCCCCACGTCGTAGCCTCCTTTGGTATGAAGGGAAGACATCCTTTTATAGCTTGGAGGAGTCCAATACGCAAGAGAACTCCAGAAATTGCGTAAACTTACGCTATTGCGCAGAAGATTTCGGACTCCAATAATAGAAACATCCTATTTGCACTTGGCCGACCGGTCATGATCGGTCGGACTTCACTTGCAACGGTCCAGGAAGCACAGTCGACCGGTCATGACCGGTCGAACTGAGCTATACATTGATCCAGCAACGTGGCCGACCGGTCATGACCGGTCGGCCTGGGCAGTCCATCAGTCCAGCAGCTATGCCCGACCGGTCATGACTGGTCGGGCTTGTTCTCTGATCAGTCCAGCAAGTGTATAGGGTGGCCGACCGGTCTTGACCGGTCGGGCTTGCTTGGCCGACCGGTCAGCCGACCGGTATGGCTTCTTTTCCTCTCTATTTCTTTCTTTCTTTCTTCTTTTCTCTTCTCTCCTTGCCTTGGCTTTCTTTGGTCCTTCTTTTCTCTTCATCCTATGGTCTTCAATGCTCTTAAGGAGCTACATTTAGCCTTCAATTGGTGACATCTCCATCTTGTTCCTACAATCACAAATCACGCCTTAGAATAGTCCTTTAAACATATAAACCGTGCATAATGAGTGATGAATTGGGGTTAGAATATGCACAATTAAGAGCTCAACACACCCCCCAACCAGCATTTTGCTAGTCCCGAGCAAAACATGTGTGAAACTAGTTTCATTCTCCAAAACCCAACTCTCCTCTAGAAACTACTCTTCTATACACTCCAAGACACATAAGCGTAAGAATCAGAGAAATTCAGTGATAAAGGTTGAAATCTAAAACTCTCAGAACATAATAAGTATTTATATGAAATTCCCGCTGATTGATTGATAGATAGAAGAACTTGAACAAATTCAACCTAGTGTGCATGGTGAAAGTTCATCTCATGAGTTTTCGGGATTATCTTCTTCATAAATCAACTAAACTATGGATCTCAAGGTATATAGAGCAACAACAAGCCTATGACAGGAATTTGCCTTACCGTCCTTCCGACGACTTTCACACTACGTCCCATTTCCGGCTTTGGTTACTGGTAGACCATCCCCCGGTTGGTAGTAGGTGGCCCTAATCGGAATTTCCACCATTTTTCGTCATTCCCAATTTCATCCTTTCATTCCTTTTTCTTTTAAATTAGATAGGATTTTTAGAAATCCATATCTTCCGTTATTTTCCCATGGACAAGGATGGACAAAATACCCCGGCTTGGTTTCTCAAGACCTCAAATCAGAGTCTAATTAATCCACGAATGATCACATACTCCTTTCAAATCATGAAAATCGTGTAATGTGAACTAGGTGCAAAAGGTGTTCAAATTTTCTATCAATCATAAAAATAGGTGAATTCACATATAACACCATTATATTAAGAGAAATTCAAAGCTTGCAACATCCCTCACTTCATATCTCATCTTCTTATACTTATGCTATCTCGAATGCATAGAATCAAAGCCTTCCAAAAGAGTTTCGAATTTCAGAAAAATTGAAAAATTTCTACATCTTTGCTCGACATGTCACAAAAGCTAGCAGATTCATCAATTAAGGAATCTCTCACCCCCCAACCAAAACTCTGCATTGTCCTCAATGTAATAAGATATGCAATATGTATGACTTGAGAGCAATGACATAAAATAAAGGAGAGTGAGAAAGAGAGATATCACCTGAAGCATACAGTCCATGGCAATATTAGCTTTTGGAGATGGATTACTTCACAACTAAATCAACTATCAAAGCAAATCCTAATGGGAAAGCATTCAAGCAAATCATCCTCCGTCAGACTAGGAGGTTAATCCCAACAACTCATCCAAAAGCATAAAGTCAAGCAGAATCATTAGATGGATCAAAAGGTTTCGCATTAAGGTCATCCAATAACCTACTTTACAATGTACATGTGTGTGAGTGATCGAGATAAGCCACTTAAAATCCCAAAAAGGAATTTCAGTGGGTTCCTTAATATTTTCACCACATGTATAAGAGGAGACATCATCAGATTTATCAGAAAAAATATGTCTCCAATTAGATTTTCCTGGGCAATGATATTGCAAGTAAGGATCATCCCAGGGTTGGTGGAGTTCGGTATGCATGATCCACAAAGGTGTGGAAATCTGAATTGATTTTTCAGCGCAAAAAGGTATTGTTTCCACATCCTTCTCTCGGCTAACGACATATGCCGATACCGACTCAAAAAGTGTGACCATATCCCTTATTCTATCATCATTCTCATCAAGGGAGTGAGTCACTTCTTCGTCTAAGGGACCGGAGTAAAAAGGTGAGAGAGACTCATTTTCCACAATAGAATTGATCATGTTGATTTCGCGGACCTCCTCATCCTCATCCTCTTGTTGGTTGTCAATATTAAAAGCATTCAACTCAATCGTCATATTGCCAAAAGACATTTGTATGCCCCCACTCCTACAATTTATAATAGCGTTTGATGTAGTTAGGAATGGGCGGCCAAGTATGACAGGAATTTGAGGGCCAATATTAACCATGGGTCGTGTGTCCAAGACAATAAAGTCTACCGGGTAGTAGACTTTGTCAACTTGGACAAGGACATCCTCAACCACCCCTCTAGGAATACGAATCGATCGATCAGCAAGTTGTAATGTGGTTTTGGTGGGTTTTAATTCACCTAAACCCAATTGTTCATAGACCGAAAAGGGAATTAAGTTCACACTTGCCCCTAGATCAAGTAAAGCATGTTTCACCCGGTGATCTCCAATCATACATGATATGGTCGGACAACCGGAATCTTTGTATTTCTTGGGCATCCCGTGGTTGATAATGGCACTCACATTCTCTGTCAAAAATGCCTTCTTTTGCACATGTATTTTTCTTTTAACCGTGCAAAGGTCTTTTAAATTTTTTGCATATGACGGTATTTGTTTAATGGCATCCAACAATGGGATGTTGATTTTGACTTGCTTGAAAACCTCCAAAATTTTCTGATATTTATCCTTAGGTTTGGCTAGAATCAAGCGTTGGGGGAATGGAGCAACGGGCCTATATTCTTTCAATGGCTCTTTTTCATTCATGGCGGTGTTAGGTCCATCATCCTCTTTGGAAGATACCGGATCATTAGGCGTGGAAACCTTCACCGGATCAGATTTTTCAATGATTTTACCACTTCTAAGAGTGGTGATAGCCTTAACATGTTCCATATGTTGGTTAGAAGAACTAGGCATGCTTATTTCGCATTGTTGTTTTGGATTTGGTATGGGTTGGGCTGGAAGCATCCCTTCCCTTGCGTTTAAGCGAGCCTTGATTTCCTCCACCGAACTTTTAAGCTCAAGCATTATCGTATGGTTGGATTGATTAATTTGAGCTTGTCCTTCCATGAATGCTTTCAAAGTATCCTCTATAGGCATTTGAGGTGGGGCCATTTGCATTGGGGGCCCCCTTTGAGGATTATTTTGATTAGCCGTGTTTCCATTCGCCCAATTGAAGTTTGGGTTGTTCGTCCAACTAGAATTATTCGTGTTTGAATTTGGAGTACTAAAAGGTCGTTGATAACTATTCAAGGCATTTGATTGTTCAAATAAAAGTTCTCGAAACGCATAGATTGTTGGACAATCCGGCGTTTGATGCACATTGGAAGCACAAATACCACAAATAGTTTCAACAGCCCCCTTTTGTTGGGTTGTATCCACTTTCTTTAGTTCCATCTCCTCGACCTTTCGTGTGAGTTTAGCCACTCTAGAACTTAGATCATCTTGCCCATCTAAAACATAAATTTCTCCCTTTTCCTTGGTTTGAGGTTGTTTTGAACTTGTTGTCTTAGATGTATCCCATGATTGTGTATTCTCAGCCAACATGTCAAAATAATCCCAAGCTTCTTCTGTTTCCTTGTTCATGAACTCCCCATTGCACATCATCTCCACAAATTGGCGCATGGTTGAGTTCAATCCATCATAGAAGAAACTAATCAACCTCCACCTTTCATAGCCATGATGTGGGCATGCGTTTAATAGCTCATTATACCTTTCCCAGCATTGGAAAAAGGTTTCTTCTTCTTTTTGGGCGAAGTTCATTATGGCTCTTCTTAGTGCATTGGTTCGATGAGTAGGGAAGAATTTTTTAAGAAACTCCCTAGTCATCTCAGCCCATGTCCCAATAGACCTCGGCCTTAAGGAATGTAGCCATGATTTGGCCTTCTCTTTCAAGGAAAAAGGGAACAATTTAAGTTTTATTGTATCCTTGGTCACATTGTCATAGTTTATTATGGCAATAACTTCTTCAAATTCCTTAATATGTAGATATGCGCTCTCAGAGTCGAGTCCATGGAATCTAGGAAGAAGTTGGATCAACCCCGGTTTAAAATCAATATTCCCCACATTGTGAGGGAAAATTATGCAAGAGGGAGTACTCGTCCTAGCTGGTTGTAAATAGTCACGTAGAGTTCTAGGTTGAGGTACATCCCCCACTTCATTCTCATCCAATTCAGTAAGGTTTGGGGCTGGATTTTGATTAACCCCTTGATTTGGTTGATTTTCAGCCATCTCTCTAGTAAAAAATTTTGACGTTTCCTAGCACGAGGCTCTCTATCAATCCCTTCAACAATTACTCCGTCACGATTGAGTCGGTTATTATAAGTCCTAGCCCAATGTGGCATGCAAAACCAAAAAAGAAAAAAGAATTCTTCCTTCCTTCCTTTACTCCTCTCTAGGACTTAAGCACAAGGTGTCTTGCAATGGCTAAGCCAGAAGCAAGGATAGAGACCGATTTCTCCTGGTCAATAGGGGTTCAAAGAACTCCCCACCCACTCTTTGAGTCTTTTGAGAAAAAGTACAGAAAAAAAAGAAAGAGGAATAGGTTGAGAAGAGAAATCTCTGAGCACAAGGTGATCCAAGGCGGCAGGGCCGACCAATAGGAATCCAGGTGGCACAAGGCCTACCTTTCAGGGATCCAAAAGGAGTCTCCACCCACTCTACAAGAGATGAATATGATAGGAATGAGTAGAAGAGTAATGTTAGAACAATAAAACCTGATTTGTAACTTAAGATGCCTTTTTCTTCTTCAACTTCCTAAAAATCCCTGGATTAGACCTATGTTAGAATCCTGCAAAAATCAAAACAAAGTAAGTTAGTAATTAGAAGAAAACCTATTCTAGAAAGCAAAACAAATCCTATCTTAACACAATCTCAACTAAAAGTTATTTCAGAAAATTCTAAAAATACCGCATAGAAATCCCCGGCAGCGGCGCCAAAAACTTGTTCACTCCCCAAGTGTAGGGTTGCGAAGTAGTAATAATTCGGAAAGACCGAGTATCGTTCCCACAGAGATTTATGTATGGGTATTCTCAGAATTTAACTAAAACAACTAGTAATTAAGATCCTATTAAGAACTAAAGCTAAACAGATAGTGATTTAGGTTTAAACAGTGAATGGTTAAGGTAATATCAATCTAAAAAGGCACTAGAGCGCCAAGGATCCACTTTTGATAGGTTTTAATGCATCAACACAACTAGGTCTCTCATAACTCAATCGGAATCAAATTCCTTTCTCTATCCGATTGGAATATAGAGCGGTTCAATCAACAATTATCCAAAAAAAGTGCTTATCAACTGATTTGATTCCCACAACCATGCTCAGGCCTTGGGCACACTCAATTGTGTAGGCCAAGCCTCTTTCCAATCTAGTTGAGATTCACAACCATAGTTTTCACCCACTACAAGAAAACGGTGTTTTGCCGACGAAAGTATTACCGACGAAAATAATTTCGTCGGTAAAAAGCCATTTCCCCGACGAAATAAAATAATCGTCGGTAAAATACATTCAGTACACACTTTTACCGACGAAATCATGATTTCGTCGGTAAAAAGTTTATTACCGACGAAACTACTCGTCGCTAAAAAATAATTTGGCTTTTACCGACGAAAATATTCGTCGGTAAAAGTCTTTTTTTGGCGACGATTATTGTCTGTCGGTAATCATGTGTGGTATCTGCGTAAGTTAATGAAGAGGACTTTTACCGACGAAAGTTTTCGTCGGTAAAAGTCATTTTTCCCGACGATTATTGCCTGTCGGTAATAATATTTGATTCCCGCCCAAGTGAAAAAGATGACTTTTACCGACGAAAATTTTCGTCGGTAAAAGTCTTTTATTTCACTTACCCGATCGGCCTCCCTCATTTCTCTCCATCTCTCTCACTCTCGCTCTGTTCTCTCTCCTCTCTCTCTCTCTTGCGCGCGCGCTGCCAGCCCACCCCTCTCTCTCATCTCCGACTGCCGGCCGTCAACGTCACCGGCGGCCCACCGCCTCAGCCGACCACCCCCCCCCCCCCAGCCGACCAGTGTCGCCGGTCGCCACTCGCCTCCACCGACCTCCGTACGCTGCCGCCTCCTCCAGGTAACCCTCTCCCCCTTTCTTCTTGCTCCATTTCCCCTCTCTCCCTCTCTCCTCATTGTTGATTGTGGGGCCCACTCCCAAAATCCAATGCATGTGGGTCCCACCATCGCTGTCCAATGCATGTTGGTGGGTCCCACCGTCGCTTTCTATCGTCCATTGCATGTGGGTCCCACCGTCGCTTTCCATAGTCCATTGCATGTGGGGTCCACCTTAGCTGTCTACAATTTGGTGGGGCCCACTGATTTATTAAATCCCAAATTAGGGATTTCAATATTAAAATCCCTAATTAGGGATTTAAAAATTTAAAATCCAAAATTTTGTTTTACAAATTAAAAAAAAATGAAATACGTAATTGTGGGCCCACTGGCTGTGGGGCCCATGTCGCTGTCCACTGGCTGTGGGGCCCATGTCGCTGTCCACTAGCTGTGGGGCCCACGGTCGCTGTCCACTAGCTGTGGGGCCCACGGTCGCTGTCCACTGGCTGCCCACGTCGCTGTCCACTGGCTGTGGGGCCCACGGTCGCTGTCCACTGGCTGTGGGGCCCACGTCGCTGTCCATTGCCTGTGGGGCCCACGTCGCTATCCACTGGCTGTGGGGCCCACCGTCGCTGTCCACTGCCTGTGGGGCCCACGTCGCTGTCCACTGGCTGTGGGGCCCACCGTCGCTGTCCACTGGCTGTGGGGCCCCCGAAGATGGGAACCGCTGGTGCCCAAAAATGAAGCATATCAAAATCTAAAGTGGACCACAGCACAAGTGTGAACTGAATGTCTATCATTGAAAAATTCTTAGAGGACACAGAAGTTTTGGATCAAGCTGATATTTGTGTTTTCCCTTCATCCATATCCATGTGATCTTATGAACAGGTTGGATGACAAATAATGATCACTGTAGGTCCTGGGATTGGTGGAAATCATTATTCCCACGGTTTCCCATGGCATGGTCCACTTGAGATTTGGATATGCTTAAATTTTGGGCTTAACCACTAAAATGAGCTGAAAAAACATAAGGACGGAATAGATAAATCACATACATTCTAGGTGGGCCCAACTGAATTTACTCTACATGATAAGAGCGTGCAGAGTTACTCTGCACGCAATCCGATTCCCATGGTGGGCCCCATACATACTTATTTGTTGAGAAAGTAGCAGTCATTAGGTATTTGATTAGACTTGATTCATGGTGTTGATGATTCTGTCATTTTATGTGCTTGTGTATCTGGAGTTGATGGAGCAAACCCGGGATGTGCGTCGGAGCTACCCGTGGTTGATTTATGTGGATGTATGTTGTGGATGTATTTGGCTTATTATTAATAGTTATTTTTTATCCACAAATGGTAGTATAATAGAATCAGTTAGCCCATTTGGAGATTTCTATATTGCCGAGCATAGATAAAGTGTGTTTTGGAGGTATAGAAATCTGCCAAATTGTCCTGTTGGACAGTCCAAGGTTGGATAGATTGGAATGTTATCGTTGTTTGTTATTTACATGCTCTGTCATTAGTTTCGTGCGGTAACTCTCCTATTCTCTCTGGATATGTTTCTTATGTTTAATTCCATTGTCAATTTAATCCACACAATGTGTGGATAGTTGACGTGGAAATTAAATGTAAGATAAATATATCTGGAGAGATAGGGGGAGATGCTGTCGAAATTTAGGCTTGGGCATTTAAATGGAAATAATTATAGCATTTCAATCTATCCATCCTTGGATGGGCGACTGATTTTATTATATTATCATTTAGTGGCAAATTAGATGACGAACATGATACTTATGATTAAGAGTAGTTGATTGATGTTGATGTTGAGCGGGGGTCCCTGGAAGGTGGGAACCGCGGTTTAGACCATGATGATGAAGCTGTCCTGTTCCTACGGACAGTAATATGGGTGGCCTGGCCATTTGGACAGGCCCGTGTTTATGTATTAGCTCGAAATTAATGGAGCAGACCCGGATGTGCGTCGGAGCTACCCGGGTGTTGAGCGGGGGTCCCTGGAAGGTGGGAACCGCTGTTATGACCATGATGATGAAGCTGTCCATTTCCTATGGACAGCAATATGGGTGGCCTGGCCATTTGGACAGGCCCGTGTTTATGTATTAGCTCGAAATTAATGGAGCAGACCCGGATGTGCGTCGGAGCTATCCGGGTGTTGAGCGGGGGTCCCTGGAAGGTGGGAACCGCTGTTATGACCATGATGATGAAGCTGTCCATTTCCTATAGACAGCAATATGGGTGGCCTGGCCATTTGGACAGGCCCGTGTTTATGTATTAGCTCGAAATTAATGGAGCGGACCCGGATGTGCGTCGGAGCTATCCGGGTGTTGAGCGGGGGTCCTTGGAAGGTGGGAACCGCTGTTATGACCATGATGATGAAGCTGTCCATTTCCTATGGACAGCAATATGGGTGGCCTGGCCATTTGGACAGGCCCGTGTTTATGTATTAGCTCGAAATTAATGGAGCAGACCCGAATGTGCGTCGGAGCTATCCGGGTGTTGAGCGGGGGTCCCTGAAAGGTGGGAACCGCTGTTATGATCATGATGATGAAGCTGTCCATTTCCTATGGACAACAATATGGGTGGCCTGGCCATTTGGACAGGCCCGTGTTTATGTATTAGCTCGAAATTAATGGAGCAGACCCGGATGTGCGTCGGAGCCATCCGGGTGTTGAGCGGGGGTCCCTGGAAGGTGGGAACCTCTGTTATGACCATGATGATGAAGCTGTCCATTTCCTATGGACAGTAATATGGGTGGCCTGGCCATTTGGACAGGCCCGCTTTGGGTGGAGCAGACCCGGATGTGCGTCGGAGCTATCCTTTAGTTGCTTGAGTCTCCAAGACCTACACCCTAAACCCGAAACCATAAACCCAAAACTAAAACCTATAAGTTATGGCTAAACCGAAACCTAAACTCAATTCATCTAACTCTAAACCTAGACCCTATAAGCTACGAAAATGCGACCCTAAACCCGATCCCGAACCCGCAAATCCAAACCTATGCCCTAAACCTAATCTCATGTCACCTAACCTAAACCTACACCTATTCCTAAATCCATTCACCTAACCTAAACCTAGACCCAAACACGAGAACCAAACCCGAAACCCGATCCCGAACCCGCAAATCCAAACCTATGCCCTAAACCTAATCCTAAACTCATGTCACCTAAACTAAACCTACACCTATTCCTAAATCCATTCACCTAACCTAAACTTTAACCCAAACATGAAAACCTAACCCGAAACCCGATCCCGAACCCGAAAATCTCAACCTATACCTAAGCCTAATCCTAAATTCAAATCACTTAAACTAAACCTACACCTATACCTGAATCCATTCACTTAACATAAACCTAGACCCAAATATGAAAACCTAACCCGAAACGCTATCCCGAACCCGAAAATCTCAACCTATGCCTAAACCTAATCCTAAACTCAAAGTACCTAAACTAAACCTACACCTATTCCTAAATCCATTCACCTAACCTAAACTTTAACCCAAACACGAAAACCTAACCCGAAACCCGATCCCGAACCCAAAAATCTCAACCTATACCTAAGCCTAATCCTAAATTCAAATCACTTAAACTAAACCTACACCTATACCTGAATCCATTCACCTAACATAAACCTAGACCCAAATATGAAAACCTAACCCGAAACGCAATGCCGAACCCGAAAATCTCAACCTATGCCTAAACCTAATCCTAAACTCAAAGTACCTAAACTAAACCTACACCTATTCCTAAATCCATTCACCTAACCTATACTTTAACCCAAACACGAAAACCTAACCCGAAACCCGATCCCGAACCCGAAAATCTCAACCTATACCTAAGCCTAATCCTAAATTCAAATCACTTAAACTAAACCTACACCTATACTTGAATCCATTCACCTAACATAAACCTAGACCCAAATATGAAAACCTAACCCGAAACGCTATGCCGAACCCGAAAATCTCAACCTATGCCTAAACCTAATCCTAAACTCAAAGTACCTAAACTAAACCTACACCTATTCCTAAATCCATTCACCTAACCTAAACCTAGACCCAAACACGAGAACCAAACCCGAAACCCGATCCCGAACCCGCAAATCCAAACCTACGCCCTAAACTTAATCCTAAACTCATGGCACCTAAACTAAACCTACACCTATTCCTAAATCCATTCACCTAACCTAAACTTTAACCCAAACACGAAAACCTAACCTGAAACTCGATCCCGAACTCGAAAATCTCAACCTATACCTAAGCCTAATCCTAAATTCAAATCACTTAAACTAAACCTACACCTATACCTGAATCCATTCACTTAACATAAACCTAGACCCAAATATGAAAACCTAACCCGAAACGCTATCCCGAACCCGAAAATCTTAACCTTTGCCTAAACCTAATCCTAAACTCAAAGTACCTAAACTAAACCTACACCTATTCCTAAATCCATTCACCTAACCTAAACTTTAACCCAAACACGAAAACCTAACCCGAAACCCGATCCCGAACCCGAAAATCTCAACCTATACCTAAGCCTAATACTAAATTCAAATCACTTAAACTAAACCTACACCTATACCTGAATCCATTCACTTAACATAAACCTAGACCCAAATATGAAAACCTAACCCGAAACGCTATCCCGAACCCGAAAATCTCAACCTATGCCTAAACCTAATCCTAAACCCAAAGTACCTAAACTAAACCTACACCTATTCCTAAATCCATTCACCTAACCTAAACTTTAACCCAAACACGAAAACCTAACCCGAAACCCGATCCCGAACCCAAAAATCTCAACCTATACCTAAGCCTAATCTTAAATTAAAATCACTTAAACTAAACCTACACCTATACCTGAATCCATTCACCTAACATAAACCTAGACCCAAATATGAAAACCTAACCCGAAACGCTATGCCGAACCCGAAAATCTCAACCTATGCCTAAACCTAATCCTAAACTCAAAGTACCTAAACTAAACCTACACCTATTCCTAAATCCATTCACCTAACCTAAACTTTAACCCAAACACGAAAACCTAACCCGAAACCCGATCCCGAACCCGAAAATCTCAACCTATACCTAAGCCTAATCCTAAATTCAAATCACTTAAACTAAACCTACACCTATACCTGAATCTATTCACCTAACAGAAACCTAGACCCAAATATGAAAACCTAACCCGAAACGCTATCCCGAACCCGAAAATCTCAACCTATGCCTAAACCTAATCCTAAACTCAAAGTACCTAAACTAAACCTACACCTATTCCTAAATCCATTCACCTAACCTAAACTTTAACCCAAACACGAAAACCTAACCCGAAACCCGATCCCGAACCCGAAAATCACAACCTATACCTAAGCCTAATCCTAAATTCAAATCACTTAAACTAAACCTACACCTATACTTGAATCCATTCACCTAACATAAACCTAGACCCAAATATGAAAACCTAACCCGAAACGCTATCCCGAACCCGAAAATCTCAACCTATGCCTAAACCTAATCCTAAACTCAAAGTACCTAAACTAAACCTACACCTATTCCTAAATCCATTCACCTAACCTAAACCTAGACCCAAACACGAGAACCAAACCCGAAACCCGATCCCGAACCCGCAAATCCAAACCTACGCCCTAAACTTAATCCTAAACTCATGTGACCTAAACTAAACCTACACCTATTCCTAAATCCATTCACCTAACCTAAACTTTAACCCAAACACGAAAACCTAACCCGAAACTCGATCCCGAACTCGAAAATCTCAACCTATACCTAAGCCTAATCCTAAATTCAAATCACTTAAACTAAACCTACACCTATACCTGAATCCATTCACTTAACATAAACCTAGACCCAAATATGAAAACCTAACCCGAAACGCTATCCCGAACCCGAAAATCTCAACCTATGCCTAAACCTAATCCTAAACTCAAAGTACCTAAACTAAACCTACACCTATTCCTAAATCCATTCACCTAACCTAAACTTTAACCCAAACATGAAAACCTAACCCGAAACCCGATCCCAAACCCGAAAATCTCAACCTATACCTAAGCCTAATCCTAAATTCAAATCACTTAAACTAAACCTACATCTATACCTGAATCCATTCACTTAACATAAACCTAGACCCAAATATGAAAACCTAACCCGAAACGCTATCCCGAACCCGAAAATCTCAACCTATGCCTAAACCTAATCCTAAACTCAAAGTACCTAAACTAAACCTACCCCTATTCCTAAATCCATTCACCTAACCTAAACTTTAACCCAAACACGAAAACCTAACCCGAAACCCGATCCCGAACCCGAAAATCTCAACCTATACCTAAGCCTAATCCTAAATTCAAATCACTTAAACTAAACCTACACCTATACCTGAATCCATTCACCTAACATAAACCTAGACCCAAATATGAAAACCTAACCCGAAACGCTATCCCGAACCCGAAAATCTCAACCTATGCCTAAACCTAATCCTAAACTCAAAGTACCTAAACTAAACCTACTCCTATTCCTAAATCCATTCACCTAACCTAAACTTTAACCCAAACACGAAAACCTAACCCGAAACCCGATCCCAAACTCGAAAATCTCAACCTATACCTAAGCCTAATCCTAAATTCAAATCACTTAAACTAAACCTACACCTATACCTGAATCCATTCACCTAACATAAACCTAGACCCAAATATGAAAACCTAACCCGAAACGCTATCCCGAACCCGAAAATCTCAACGTATGCCTAAACCTAATCCTAAACTCAAAGTACCTAAACTAAACCTACACCTATTCCTAAATCCATTCACCTAACCTAAACTTTGACCCAAACACGAAAACCTAACCCGAAACCCGATCCCGAACCCAAAAATCTCAACCTATACCTAAGCCTAATCCTAAATTCAAATCACTTAAACTAAACCTACACCTATACTTGAATCCATTCACCTAACATAAACCTAGACCCAAATATGAAAACCTAACCCGAAACGCTATCCCGAACCCGAAAATCTCAACCTATGCCTAAACCTAATCCTAAACTCAAAGTACCTAAACTAAACCTACACCTATTCCTAAATTCATTCACCTAACCTAAACTTTAACCCAAACACGAAAACCTAACCCGAAACCCGATCCCAAACTCGAAAATCTCAACCTATACCTAAGCCTAATCCTAAATTCAAATCACTTAAACTAAACCTACACCTATACCTGAATCCATTCACCTAACATAAACCTAGACCCAAATATGAAAACCTAACCCGAAACGCTATCCCGAACCCGAAAATCTCAACCTATGCCTAAACCTAATCCTAAACTCAAAGTACCTAAACTAAACCTACACCTATTCCTAAATCCATTCACCTAACCTAAACTTTAACCCAAACACGAGAACCAAACCCGAAACCCGATCCCGAACCCGCAAATCCAAACCTACGCCCTAAACTTAATCCTAAACTCATGTCACCTAAACTAAACCTACACCTATTCCTAAATCCATTCACCTAACCTAAACTTTAACCCAAACACGAAAACCTAACCCGAAACTCGATCCCGAACTCGAAAATCTCAACCTATACCTAAGCCTAATCCTAAATTCAAATCACTTAAACTAAACCTACACCTATACCTGAATCCATTCACTTAACATAAACCTAGACCCAAATATGAAAACCTAACCCGAAACGCTATCCCGAACCCGAAAATCTCAACCTATGCCTAAACCTAATCCTAAACTCAAAGTACCTAAACTAAACCTACACCTATTCCTAAATCCATTCACCTAACCTAAACTTTAACCCAAACATGAAAACCTAACCCGAAACCCGATCCCAAACCCGAAAATCTCAACCTATACCTAAGCCTAATCCTAAATTCAAATCACTTAAACTAAACCTACATCTATACCTGAATCCATTCACTTAACATAAACCTAGACCCAAATATGAAAACCTAACCCGAAACGCTATCCCGAACCCGAAAATCTCAACCTATGCCTAAACCTAATCCTAAACTCAAAGTACCTAAACTAAACCTACACCTATTCCTAAGTCCATTCACCTAACCTAAACTTTAACCCAAACACGAAAACCTAACCCGAAATCCGATCCCGAACCCGAAAATCTCAACCTATTCCTAAGCCTAATCCTAAATTCAAATCACTTAAACTAAACCTACACCTATACCTGAATCCATTCACCTAACATAAACCTAGACCCAAATATGAAAACCTAACCCGAAACGCTATCCCGAACCCGAAAATCTCAACCTATACCTAAGCCTAATCCTAAATTCAAATCACTTAAACTAAACCTACACCTATACCTGAATCCATTCACCTAACATAAACCTAGACCCAAATATGAAAACCTAACCCGAAACGCTATCCCGAACCCGAAAATCTCAACGTATGCCTAAACCTAATCCTAAACTCAAAGTACCTAAACTAAACCTACACCTATTCCTAAATCCATTCACCTAACCTAAACTTTGACCCAAACACGAAAACCTAACCCGAAACCCGATCCCGAACCCAAAAATCTCAACCTATACCTAAGCCTAATCCTAAATTCAAATCACTTAAACTAAACCTACACCTATACCTGAATCCATTCACTTAACATAAACCTAGACCCAAATATGAAAACCTAACCCGAAACGCTATCCCGAACCCGAAAATCTCAACCTATGCCTAAACCTAATCCTAAACTCAAAGTACCTAAACTAAACCTACACCTATTCCTAAATCCATTCACCTAACCTAAACTTTAACCCAAACACGAAAACCTAACCCGAAACCCGATCCCGAACCCAAAAATCTCAACCTATACCTAAGCCTAATCCTAAATTCAAATCACTTAAACTAAACCTACACCTATACCTGAATCCATTCACCTAACATAAACCTAGACCCAAATATGAAAACCTAACCCGAAACGCAATGCCGAACCCGAAAATCTCAACCTATGCCTAAACCTAATCCTAAACTCAAAGTACCTAAACTAAACCTACACCTATTCCTAAATCCATTCACCTAACCTATACTTTAACCCAAACACGAAAACCTAACCCGAAACCCGATCCCGAACCCGAAAATCTCAACCTATACCTAAGCCTAATCCTAAATTCAAATCACTTAAACTAAACCTACACCTATACTTGAATCCATTCACCTAACATAAACCTAGACCCAAATATGAAAACCTAACCCGAAACGCTATGCCGAACCCGAAAATCTCAACCTATGCCTAAACCTAATCCTAAACTCAAAGTACCTAAACTAAACCTACACCTATTCCTAAATCCATTCACCTAACCTAAACCTAGACCCAAACACGAGAACCAAACCCGAAACCCGATCCCGAACCCGCAAATCCAAACCTACGCCCTAAACTTAATCCTAAACTCATGGCACCTAAACTAAACCTACACCTATTCCTAAATCCATTCACCTAACCTAAACTTTAACCCAAACACGAAAACCTAACCTGAAACTCGATCCCGAACTCGAAAATCTCAACCTATACCTAAGCCTAATCCTAAATTCAAATCACTTAAACTAAACCTACACCTATACCTGAATCCATTCACTTAACATAAACCTAGACCCAAATATGAAAACCTAACCCGAAACGCTATCCCGAACCCGAAAATCTTAACCTTTGCCTAAACCTAATCCTAAACTCAAAGTACCTAAACTAAACCTACACCTATTCCTAAATCCATTCACCTAACCTAAACTTTAACCCAAACACGAAAACCTAACCCGAAACCCGATCCCGAACCCGAAAATCTCAACCTATACCTAAGCCTAATACTAAATTCAAATCACTTAAACTAAACCTACACCTATACCTGAATCCATTCACTTAACATAAACCTAGACCCAAATATGAAAACCTAACCCGAAACGCTATCCCGAACCCGAAAATCTCAACCTATGCCTAAACCTAATCCTAAACCCAAAGTACCTAAACTAAACCTACACCTATTCCTAAATCCATTCACCTAACCTAAACTTTAACCCAAACACGAAAACCTAACCCGAAACCCGATCCCGAACCCAAAAATCTCAACCTATACCTAAGCCTAATCTTAAATTAAAATCACTTAAACTAAACCTACACCTATACCTGAATCCATTCACCTAACATAAACCTAGACCCAAATATGAAAACCTAACCCGAAACGCTATGCCGAACCCGAAAATCTCAACCTATGCCTAAACCTAATCCTAAACTCAAAGTACCTAAACTAAACCTACACCTATTCCTAAATCCATTCACCTAACCTAAACTTTAACCCAAACACGAAAACCTAACCCGAAACCCGATCCCGAACCCGAAAATCTCAACCTATACCTAAGCCTAATCCTAAATTCAAATCACTTAAACTAAACCTACACCTATACCTGAATCTATTCACCTAACAGAAACCTAGACCCAAATATGAAAACCTAACCCGAAACGCTATCCCGAACCCGAAAATCTCAACCTATGCCTAAACCTAATCCTAAACTCAAAGTACCTAAACTAAACCTACACCTATTCCTAAATCCATTCACCTAACCTAAACTTTAACCCAAACACGAAAACCTAACCCGAAACCCGATCCCGAACCCGAAAATCACAACCTATACCTAAGCCTAATCCTAAATTCAAATCACTTAAACTAAACCTACACCTATACTTGAATCCATTCACCTAACATAAACCTAGACCCAAATATGAAAACCTAACCCGAAACGCTATCCCGAACCCGAAAATCTCAACCTATGCCTAAACCTAATCCTAAACTCAAAGTACCTAAACTAAACCTACACCTATTCCTAAATCCATTCACCTAACCTAAACCTAGACCCAAACACGAGAACCAAACCCGAAACCCGATCCCGAACCCGCAAATCCAAACCTACGCCCTAAACTTAATCCTAAACTCATGTGACCTAAACTAAACCTACACCTATTCCTAAATCCATTCACCTAACCTAAACTTTAACCCAAACACGAAAACCTAACCCGAAACTCGATCCCGAACTCGAAAATCTCAACCTATACCTAAGCCTAATCCTAAATTCAAATCACTTAAACTAAACCTACACCTATACCTGAATCCATTCACTTAACATAAACCTAGACCCAAATATGAAAACCTAACCCGAAACGCTATCCCGAACCCGAAAATCTCAACCTATGCCTAAACCTAATCCTAAACTCAAAGTACCTAAACTAAACCTACACCTATTCCTAAATCCATTCACCTAACCTAAACTTTAACCCAAACATGAAAACCTAACCCGAAACCCGATCCCAAACCCGAAAATCTCAACCTATACCTAAGCCTAATCCTAAATTCAAATCACTTAAACTAAACCTACATCTATACCTGAATCCATTCACTTAACATAAACCTAGACCCAAATATGAAAACCTAACCCGAAACGCTATCCCGAACCCGAAAATCTCAACCTATGCCTAAACCTAATCCTAAACTCAAAGTACCTAAACTAAACCTACCCCTATTCCTAAATCCATTCACCTAACCTAAACTTTAACCCAAACACGAAAACCTAACCCGAAACCCGATCCCGAACCCGAAAATCTCAACCTATACCTAAGCCTAATCCTAAATTCAAATCACTTAAACTAAACCTACACCTATACCTGAATCCATTCACCTAACATAAACCTAGACCCAAATATGAAAACCTAACCCGAAACGCTATCCCGAACCCGAAAATCTCAACCTATGCCTAAACCTAATCCTAAACTCAAAGTACCTAAACTAAACCTACTCCTATTCCTAAATCCATTCACCTAACCTAAACTTTAACCCAAACACGAAAACCTAACCCGAAACCCGATCCCAAACTCGAAAATCTCAACCTATACCTAAGCCTAATCCTAAATTCAAATCACTTAAACTAAACCTACACCTATACCTGAATCCATTCACCTAACATAAACCTAGACCCAAATATGAAAACCTAACCCGAAACGCTATCCCGAACCCGAAAATCTCAACGTATGCCTAAACCTAATCCTAAACTCAAAGTACCTAAACTAAACCTACACCTATTCCTAAATCCATTCACCTAACCTAAACTTTAACCCAAACACGAAAACCTAACCCGAAACCCGATCCCGAACCCAAAAATCTCAACCTATACCTAAGCCTAATCCTAAATTCAAATCACTTAAACTAAACCTACACCTATACTTGAATCCATTCACCTAACATAAACCTAGACCCAAATATGAAAACCTAACCCGAAACGCTATCCCGAACCCGAAAATCTCAACCTATGCCTAAACCTAATCCTAAACTCAAAGTACCTAAACTAAACCTACACCTATTCCTAAATTCCATTCACCTAACCTAAACTTTAACCCAAACACGAAAACCTAACCCGAAATCCGATCCCAAACTCGAAAATCTCAACCTATACCTAAGCCTAATCCTAAATTCAAATCACTTAAACTAAACCTACACCTATACCTGAATCCATTCACCTAACATAAACCTAGACCCAAATATGAAAACCTAACCCGAAACGCTATCCCGAACCCGAAAATCTCAACCTATGCCTAAACCTAATCCTAAACTCAAAGTACCTAAACTAAACCTACACCTATTCCTAAATCCATTCACCTAACCTAAACTTTAACCCAAACACGAGAACCAAACCCGAAACCCGATCCCGAATCCCGCAAATCCAAACCTACGCCCTAAACTTAATCCTAAACTCATGTCACCTAAACTAAACCTACACCTATTCCTAAATCCATTCACCTAACCTAAACTTTAACCCAAACACGAAAACCTAACCCGAAACTCGATCCCGAACTCGAAAATCTCAACCTATACCTAAGCCTAATCCTAAATTCAAATCACTTAAACTAAACCTACACCTATACCTGAATCCATTCACTTAACATAAACCTAGACCCAAATATGAAAACCTAACCCGAAACGCTATCCCGAACCCGAAAATCTCAACCTATGCCTAAACCTAATCCTAAACTCAAAGTACCTAAACTAAACCTACACCTATTCCTAAATCCATTCACCTAACCTAAACTTTAACCCAAACATGAAAACCTAACCCGAAACCCGATCCCAAACCCGAAAATCTCAACCTATACCTAAGCCTAATCCTAAATTCAAATCACTTAAACTAAACCTACATCTATACCTGAATCCATTCACTTAACATAAACCTAGACCCAAATATGAAAACCTAACCCGAAACGCTATCCCGAACCCGAAAATCTCAACCTATGCCTAAACCTAATCCTAAACTCAAAGTACCTAAACTAAACCTACACCTATTCCTAAGTCCATTCACCTAACCTAAACTTTAACCCAAACACGAAAACCTAACCCGAAATCCGATCCCGAACCCGAAAATCTCAACCTATTCCTAAGCCTAATCCTAAATTCAAATCACTTAAACTAAACCTACACCTATACCTGAATCCATTCACCTAACATAAACCTAGACCCAAATATGAAAACCTAACCCGAAACGCTATCCCGAACCCGAAAATCTCAACCTATGCCTAAACCTAATCCTAAACTCAAAGTACCTAAACTAAACCTACTCCTATTCCTAAATCCATTCACCTAACCTAAACTTTAACCCAAACACGAAAACCTAACCCGAAACCCGATCCCAAACTCGAAAATCTCAACCTATACCTAAGCCGAATCCTAAATTCAAATCACTTAAACTAAACCTACACCTATACCTGAATCTATTCACCTAACATAAACCTAGACCCAAATATGAAAACCTAACCCGAAACGCTATCCCGAAACCCGAAAATCTCAACGTATGCCTAAACCTAATCCTAAACTCAAAGTACCTAAACTAAACCTACACCTATTCCTAAATCCATTCACCTAACCTAAACTTTAACCCAAACACGAAAACCTAACCCGAAACCCGATCCCGAACCCAAAAATCTCAACCTATACCTAAGCCTAATCCTAAATTCAAATCACTTAAACTAAACCTACACCTATACTTGAATCCATTCACCTAACATAAACCTAGACCCAAATATGAAAACCTAACCCGAAACGCTATCCCGAACCCGAAAATCTCAACCTATGCCTAAACCTAATCCTAAACTCAAAGTACCTAAACTAAACCTACTCCTATTCCTAAATCCATTCACCTAACCTAAACTTTAACCCAAACACGAAAACCTAACCCGAAATCCGATCCCAAACTCGAAAATCTCAACCTATACCTAAGCCTAATCCTAAATTCAAATCACTTAAACTAAACCTACACCTATACCTGAATCCATTCACCTAACATAAACCTAGACCCAAATATGAAAACCTAACCCGAAACGCTATCCCGAACCCGAAAATCTCAACCTATGCCTAAACCTAATCCTAAACTCAAAGTACCTAAACTAAACCTACACCTATTCCTAAATCCATTCACCTAACCTAAACTTTAACCCAAACACGAAAACCTATCCCGAAACCCGATCCCGAACCCAAAAATCTCAACCTATACCTAAGCCTAATCCTAAATTCAAATCACTTAAACTAAACCTACACCTATACCTGAATCCATTCACCTAACATAAACCTAGACCCAAATATGAAAACCTAACCCGAAACGCAATGCCGAACCCGAAAATCTCAACCTATGCCTAAACCTAATCCTAAACTCAAAGTACCTAAACTAAACCTACACCTATTCCTAAATCCATTCACCTAACCTATACTTTAACCCAAAACACGAAAACCTAACCGAAACCCGATCCCGAACCCGAAAATCTCAACCTATACCTAAGCCTAATCCTAAATTCAACTCACTTCACACTAAACCTACCAACCTTATTACCTGAATCCATTTCACCTACATTAAACCTAGACCCACAATATGAAAACCTAACCCGAAAACGCTATCCCGAACCCGAAATCCAACCTATGCCTTAAACTAATCCTAAACTCAAAGTACCTAAACTAAACCTCCTCCTATTCCCGAAATCCATTCCACCTAAACCTAAAAACTTAATCCTAAACTCAGGCACTAAACTAACTACACCTATTCCTAAATCCATTCACCGACCTAAACTGTAACCAAACACGAAAACCTAACCCGAAACTCGATCCGAACGCGAAAATCTCAAACCTATACACCTAAGCCTAATCCTAAATTCAATCACTAAACTAAACCTACAACCTATACCGAATCCATTCACTTAACATAACCTAGACCCAACTATGAAAACCGAACCCGAAACGCACCCGAACCGAAAATCTTAACCTTTGCCTAAACCTAATCATAAACTCAAAGTACCTAAACTAAACCACACCTATTCCTAAATCCATTTTTACTAACCTAAACTAAATCAAACACGAAACCCTAACCCGAAACCCGATTCCGAACCCGAAAATCTCAACCTATACTCGAAGCCTAATCCTAAATCAAATCAACTTAAAACTAACCCGACACCTATACCTGCAGCCATTCACTTAACATAAACCTAGGACCCAAATATGAAAACCTAACCCGAAACGCTATCCCGAACCCGAAAATCTCAACCTATGCCTAAACCTAATCCTAAACTCAAAGTACCTAAACTAAACCTACACCTATTCCTAAATCCATTCACCTAACCTAAACTTTAACCCAAACACGAAAACCTAACCCGAAACCCGATCCCGAACCCGAAAATCTCAACCTATACCTAAGCCTAATCCTAAATTCAAATCACTTAAACTAAACCTACACCTATACCTGAATCCATTCACCTAACATAAACCTAGACCCAAATATGAAAACCTAACCCGAAACGCTATCCCGAACCCGAAAATCTCAACCTATGCCTAAACCTAATCCTAAACTCAAAGTACCTAAACTAAACCTACACCTATTCCTAAATCCATTCACCTAACCTAAACTTTAACCCAAACACGAAAACCTAACCCGAAACCCGATCCCGAACCCGAAAATCTCAACCTATACCTAAGCCTAATCCTAAATTCAAATCACTTAAACTAAACCTACACCTATACCTGAATCCATTCACCTAACATAAACCTAGACCCAAATATGAAAACCTAACCCGAAACGCTATGCCCGAACCCGAAAATCTCAACCTATGCCTAAACCTAATCCTAAACTCAAAGTACCTAAACTAAACCTACACCTATTCCTAAATCCATTCACCTAACCTAAACTTTAACCCAAACACGAAAACCTAACCCGAAACCCGATCCCGAACCCGAAAATCTCAACCTATACCTAAGCCTAATCCTAAATTCAAATCACTTAAACTAAACCTACACCTATACTTGAATCCATTCACCTAACATAAACCTAGACCCAAATATGAAAACCTAACCCGAAACGCTATCCCGAACCCGAAAATCTCAACCTATGCCTAAACCTAATCCTAAACTCAAAGTACCTAAACTAAACCTACACCTATTCCTAAATCCATTCACCTAACCTAAACCTAGACCCAAACACGAGAACCAAACCCGAAACCCGATCCCGAACCCGCAAATCCAAACCTACGCCCTAAACTTAATCCTAAACTCATGTGACCTAAACTAAACCTACACCTATTCCTAAATCCATTCACCTAACCTAAACTTTAACCCAAACACGAAAACCTAACCCGAAACTCGATCCCGAACTCGAAAATCTCAACCTATACCTAAGCCTAATCCTAAATTCAAATCACTTAAACTAAACCTACACCTATACCTGAATCCATTCACTTAACATAAACCTAGACCCAAATATGAAAACCTAACCCGAAACGCTATCCCGAACCCGAAAATCTCAACCTATGCCTAAACCTAATCCTAAACTCAAAGTACCTAAACTAAACCTACACCTATTCCTAAATCCATTCACCTAACCTAAACTTTAACCCAAACATGAAAACCTAACTCGAAACCCGATCCCAAACCCGAAAATCTCAACCTATACCTAAGCCTAATCCCAAATTCAAATCACTTAAACTAAACCTACATCTATACCTGAATCCATTCACTTAACATAAACCTAGACCCAAATATGAAAACCTAACCCGAAACGCTATCCCGAACCCGAAAATCTCAACCTATGCCTAAACCTAATCCTAAACTCAAAGTACCTAAACTAAACCTACCCCTATTCCTAAATCCATTCACCTAACCTAAACTTTAACCCAAACACGAAAACCTAACCCGAAACCCGATCCCGAACCCGAAAATCTCAACCTATACCTAAGCCTAATCCTAAATTCAAATCACTTAAACTAAACCTACACCTATACCTGAATCCATTCACCTAACATAAACCTAGACCCAAATATGAAAACCTAACCCGAAACGCTATCCCGAACCCGAAAATCTCAACCTATGCCTAAACCTAATCCTAAACTCAAAGTACCTAAACTAAACCTACTCCTATTCCTAAATCCATTCACCTAACCTAAACTTTAACCCAAACACGAAAACCTAACCCGAAACCCGATCCCAAACTCGAAAATCTCAACCTATACCTAAGCCTAATCCTAAATTCAAATCACTTAAACTAAACCTACACCTATACCTGAATCCATTCACCTAACATAAACCTAGACCCAAATATGAAAACCTAACCCGAAACGCTATCCCGAACCCGAAAATCTCAACGTATGCCTAAACCTAATCCTAAACTCAAAGTACCTAAACTAAACCTACACCTATTCCTAAATCCATTCACCTAACCTAAACTTTAACCCAAACACGAAAACCTAACCCGAAACCCGATCCCGAACCCAAAAATCTCAACCTATACCTAAGCCTAATCCTAAATTCAAATCACTTAAACTAAACCTACACCTATACTTGAATCCATTCACCTAACATAAACCTAGACCCAAATATGAAAACCTAACCCGAAACGCTATCCCGAACCCGAAAATCTCAACCTATGCCTAAACCTAATCCTAAACTCAAAGTACCTAAACTAAACCTACACCTATTCCTAAATCCATTCACCTAACCTAAACTTTAACCCAAACACGAAAACCTAACCCGAAACCCGATCCCAAACTCGAAAATCTCAACCTATACCTAAGCCTAATCCTAAATTCAAATCACTTAAACTAAACCTACACCTATACCTGAATCCATTCACCTAACATAAACCTAGACCCAAATATGAAAACCTAACCCGAAACGCTATCCCGAACCCGAAAATCTCAACCTATGCCTAAACCTAATCCTAAACTCAAAGTACCTAAACTAAACCTACACCTATTCCTAAATCCATTCACCTAACCTAAACTTTAACCCAAACACGAGAACCAAACCCGAAACCCGATCCCGAACCAGCAAATCCAAACCTACGCCCTAAACTTAATCCTAAACTCATGTCACCTAAACTAAACCTACACCTATTCCTAAATCCATTCACCTAACCTAAACTTTAACCCAAACACGAAAACCTAACCCGAAACTCGATCCCGAACTCGAAAATCTCAACCTATACCTAAGCCTAATCCTAAATTCAAATCACTTAAACTAAACCTACACCTATACCTGAATCCATTCACTTAACATAAACCTAGACCCAAATATGAAAACCTAACCCGAAACGCTATCCCGAACCCGAAAATCTCAACCTATGCCTAAACCTAATCCTAAACTCAAAGTACCTAAACTAAACCTACACCTATTCCTAAATCCATTCACCTAACCTAAACTTTAACCCAAACATGAAAACCTAACCCGAAACCCGATCCCAAACCCGAAAATCTCAACCTATACCTAAGCCTAATCCTAAATTCAAATCACTTAAACTAAACCTACATCTATACCTGAATCCATTCACTTAACATAAACCTAGACCCAAATATGAAAACCTAACCCGAAACGCTATCCCGAACCCGAAAATCTCAACCTATGCCTAAACCTAATCCTAAACTCAAAGTACCTAAACTAAACCTACACCTATTCCTAAATCCATTCACCTAACCTAAACTTTAACCCAAACACGAAAACCTAACCCGAAATCCGATCCCGAACCCGAAAATCTCAACCTATTCCTAAGCCTAATCCTAAATTCAAATCACTTAAACTAAACCTACACCTATACCTGAATCCATTCACCTAACATAAACCTAGACCCAAATATGAAAACCTAACCCGAAACGCTATGCCGAACCCGAAAATCTCAACCTATGCCTAAACCTAATCCTAAACTCAAAGTACCTAAACTAAACCTACACCTATTCCTAAATCCATTCACCTAACCTAAACTTTAACCCAAACACGAAAACCTAACCCGAAATCCGATCCCGAACCCAAAAATCTCAACCTATACCTAAGCCTAATCCTAAATTCAAATCACTTAAACTAAACCTACACCTATACTTGAATCCATTCACCTAACCTAAACTTTAACCCAAACACGAAAACCTAACCCGAAACCCGATCCCGAACCCGAAAATCACAACCTATACCTAAGCCTAATCCTAAATTCAAATCACTTAAACTAAACCTACACCTATACTTGAATCCATTCACCTAACATAAACCTAGACCCAAATATGAAAACCTAACCCGAAACGCTATCCCGAACCCGAAAATCTCAACCTATGCCTAAACCTAATCCTAAACTCAAAGTACCTAAACTAAACCTACACCTATTCCTAAATCCATTCACCTAACCTAAACCTAGACCCAAACACGAGAACCAAACCCGAAACCCGATCCCGAACCCGCAAATCCAAACCTACGCCCTAAACTTAATCCTAAACTCATGTGACCTAAACTAAACCTACACCTATTCCTAAATCCATTCACCTAACCTAAACTTTAACCCAAACACGAAAACCTAACCCGAAACTCGATCCCGAACTCGAAAATCTCAACCTATACCTAAGCCTAATCCTAAATTCAAATCACTTAAACTAAACCTACACCTATACCTGAATCCATTCACTTAACATAAACCTAGACCCAAATATGAAATCCTAACCCGAAACGCTATCCCGAACCCGAAAATCTCAACCTATGCCTAAACCTAATCCTAAACTCAAAGTACCTAAACTAAACCTACACCTATTCCTAAATCCATTCACCTAACCTAAACCTAGACCCAAACACGAGAACCAAACCCGAAACCCGATCCCGAGCCCGCAAATCCAAACATATGCCCTAAACCTAATCCTAAACTCATGTCACCTAAACTAAACCTACACCTATTCCTAAATCCATTCACCTAACCTAAACTTTAACCCAAACACGAAAACCTAACCCGAAACCCGATCCCGAACCCGAAAATCTCAACCTATACCTAAGCCTAATCCTAAATTCAAATCACTTAAACTAAACCTACACCTATACCTGAATCCATTCACTTAACATAAACCTAGACCCAAATATGAAAACCTAACCTGAAACGCTATCCCGAACCCGAAAATCTCAACCTATGCCTAAACCTAATCCTAAACTCAAAGTTCCTAAACTAAACCTACACCTATTCCTAAATCCATTCACCTAACCTAAACTTTAACCCAAACACGAAAACCTAACCCGAAACCCGATCCCGAACCCGAAAATCTCAACCTACACCTAAGCCTAATCCTAAATTCAAATCACGTAAACTAAACCTACACCTATACCTGAATCCATTCACTTAACATAAACCTAGACCCAAATATGAAAACCTAACCTGAAACGCTATCCCGAACCCGAAAATCTCAACCTATGCCTAAACCTAATCCTAAACTCAAAGTTCCTAAACTAAACCTACACCTATTCCTAAATCCATTCACGTAACCTAAACTTTAACCCAAACACGAAAACCTAACCCGAAACCCGATCCCGAACCCAAAAATCTCAACCTATACCTAAGCCTAATCCTAAATTCAAATCACTTAAACTAAACCTACACCTATACCTGAATCCATTCACCTAACATAAACCTAGACCCAAATATGAAAACCTAACCCGAAACGCTATCCCGAACCCGAAAATCTCAACCTATGCCTAAACCTAATCCTGAACTCAAAGTACCAAAAGTAAACCTACACCTATTCCTAAATCCATTCACCTAACCTAAACCTAGACGCAAACACGAGAACCAAACCCGAAACCCGATCCCGAACCCGCAAATCCAAACCTATGCCCTAAACCTAATCCTAAACTCATGTCACCTAAACTAAACCTACACCTATTCCTAAATCCATTCACCTAACCTAAACTTTAACCCAAACACGAAAACCTAACCCGAAACTGTTCGCTTCCCCAAGTGTAGGGTTGCGATGTAGTAATAAACTCGGTAATACCGAGGTCGATCCACAGGGACTTATGTATGATGTCACAAACTCATCCACAAGTTTCTATTGAAGCTAACAATCAAAGTTTGAATAGAATGTGTGTGATTAACAGTTTAAGCTAAATTGAATGTAAACAATTATAAGAAGGCACTAGGGGTTCGAGGATTCACTTGTAGCAATCCTCGATGTTCAATCCGCTGTGGTTTTCCATTCTCTCAACTAGAATCACCAGTCAGGTCTATCTAGTCGGATGATAGAACTGTTAAACCAGAAGTCTGTAACATGTAAGTTCTGTGCATAAAGTTCACTCAACTCTAGGCTGATCTGAGCATGCTCATTGCATAGGTCATTCACCTTTTCTATATGTCCAATTCCCAATCATAACCATCCTCAAGTCTTCTCACAAGACAAGGCTAGATCATGATTTGAACTGGATTCAAATTATATGCACAGTCTATACATATTCCAGATAATCAACCAAAACTAGAACTTTGGCATGAAGCCCCTTTATGAAGAACTTGGTACTAAAGCGCACTGCAATTCCTCGGATCATACAGGTCTAGACCGTTGCCAACAAATTAAGCAGATAAGTAATTCATCCAAACATCCATGAGTCATCACAAGACTAAGAGAAATTACTTAAAAACTTGTATAAACTTCAAACCTTAGTTCATAATCCTTAATTCCAAACTGAAAACCACTTAACTACGAATTAAAACATCTTGGATACACTACAAGCTTCACCTCTTAGTCCTAGCTAAGAGGTTTAGCTGCTCATGATCCAAGGAAACATGAAACAACTCTTAAAAACATGAAAACAGCAAAGCAAACCAAAAGGAGTTGTGAAACTCCAATCTTCACTTCCACAGCCTCCAACCTCGCTTGAACCCTTCTAGGATACCCTAGAAACAATCCCTAGGTGTCTATTTATAGTTTGGAGGCTCCCCAACGTCGGAAGAATCAGAAATTTACGTAACACTTACGCAGCGCAGAGAATTTCGGGAAGAAATTAGAAAGTTCTAACTCAGTACGCATGGCCGACCGGTCAAGACCGGTCGGCCTCAAGTGAAAATACTCCAGCAGGTATGCCCGACAGGTCAAGACCGGTCGTGCCTTGTAGAACCGTAATCCAGCAAGCCACTCCGACCGGTCAAGACCGGTCGGATGTTTTTCTTCCCATTGCAGCAACACTGACCGACCGGTCTTGACCGGTCGGTCTTATTCATTGAATTCCCAGCAGCACTGTCCGACCGGTCATGACCGGTCGGACGTCTTCAGCAGCATCCTCCATACATGGCAGACCGGTTACTGACCGGTCTAGCTTCCTTGGCCGACCGGTCACGACCGGTCAGCACTTTTTCTTCTTTGCTTTCTTCTCTTTCTTTCTTCTTTTCTCTTCTTTCCTTGCTTTCTTCTCTTCGATCTTCCTTCAATACTTCATCCTATGGTCTTCAATACTTGTAAGGAGCCTCATTTAGCTTTCAAATGGTGAGCTCTCCATCTTGTCCCTACAATCACACATCATGCATTAAGTTAGTTCTTTAAACGTATATATCGTGCATAATGAGTGATGCATTGGGGTTAGAATATGCATAATTATGAGCTCAACACACCCCCCAACCAGCATTTTGCTAGTCCCGAGCAAAACATGCGTGAAACTAATTCCATCCTTTAAAACTCAACTTTCTTTCAGAAAGCATCCTTCTATACATTCCAAGGTTCATAAGCTTAAGATTCAGAAACATTAGGCAACAGAGGTTGAAACCGTAAACTCTCAAAGCATAATAAGCATTCATATGAAATTCCAGCCGATTGGTTGATAAATAGAAAGATTAGAACAAATTTAACCTAGTGTGGGTAGTGAAAATTCATCTCACGAGTTTTTAGGATTATCTTCTTCATAGATCAAGTAGACTATAGAACTCAAGGTACATAGAGCCATATCAAGCCAAAGACAGGAATTTGCCTTACCGTCCTTCCGACGACTTTTACACTACGTCCCATTTCCGGCTTTGGTTACGGGTAGACCATCCCCCGGTTGGTAGTAGGTAGCCCTAATCGAAATTCTCCACCATTTTTCCACATTCCCAATTTCATCCTTCCTTTTCCTTTTTCTTTTTTTTTTTAAATTAGATAGGATTTTTAAAAATCCATATCTTTCATTATTTTCCCATGGGCAAGGATGGACAAAGTACCCCGGCCTGATTTCTCAATACCTTAATTCAAAGTCTAGCTAATCCATAAATCACATAATCCCTTCAACTCATGAAAATCGTGTAATGTGAACTAGGTGTAAAGATGTTCAGATTTTCTATCAATCACAAAATAGGAGAGTTCACATATAAAAACCATTATGCTGTGAGGAATTCCAGACTTCCAGCCCTATACACTTCATATCTCCTCCTCTTATGCTCATATCAACTCGAATGCCTAGAACCAGTGTTTTCCAAAAGAGTTTTGAATTTTTGAAAAATCGAAAAAATTTCCACATGATTGCTTGAAATGTTGCAAATCGCTGAATTCATCCAAGAGATCCTACACCCCCCAACCAAATCTTGCATTGTCCTCAATGTAAAAGATGTGCAATGAGCAAAACATGAGAGCAATTTGAAAATAAAAGGGAGTGAGGAAAGATAGTACCTGAGAGAGTGAAAAGTGAAGATCTTCCTCCTTCTAACAAACCTATGAAAACGAAAACAAAAGCAGCAAAATCCTAATCCTAACTACTCTATACCTCCATCAGACTAGGAGATCAATCATCCTGATACACAGGATCATTCAGAGGTATGGACATACCTTCTTAAGGGAAGTTCTCAAAGAACGGCTTTAATCGCTGCCCATTTGCTTTAAAAATGTTGCCGTTCCTTGGATTTAATAGCTCAACAGTCCCATATGGATAGACAGTTTGCACAATGTAGGGACCGGTCCACCGAGATCTCAATTTTCCCGAAAATAGATGTAAGCGAGAATTATACATGAGGACTTTTTGATTTATCGTGAATGTCTTGCGAAGAATATTCTTATCATGGAATATCTTCGTCTTGCCCTTGTAAATTCTTGCATTCTCATAAGCTTCATTACGGATTTCTGCAAGTTCATTCAATTGTAGTTTGCGTAACGAGCTTGCCATGTCAGGATTGAAATTTATCTTCTTAATAGCCCAATACGCCTTATGTTCCAACTCCACAGGCAAGTGACAAGCCTTCCCATAGACAAGTCTATAGGGAGACATTCCAATAGGAGTTTTAAAGGCAGTACGGTAAGCCCAAAGAGCATCGGTAAGTCGAAGTGACCAATCCTTGCGATCAGGATGCACCGTTTTTTCTAAAATGTGTTTAATCTCTCTATTGGATATCTCAGCTTGTCCACTAGTTTGTGGGTGATAGGGAGTGCTCACTTTGTGCGTTACGCCATATTTCTTCATTAATGCTTCAAAAGGGCGATTGCAAAAGTGAGACCCTCCATCACTTATGATGACTCGAGGCGTTCCAAACCGGGAAAGAATGTTTTCTTTTAAGAATCGAATGACCGTTTTATGGTCATTATTCCGGCAAGGGATGGCCTCAACCCATTTGGAAACATAATCAACGGCAAGCAAGATGTATAAGTTCCCAAAAGAAGATGGGAATGGGCCCATGAAATCGATGCCCCAACAATAAAAAATTTCGATAATTAAGATGGGATTGAGTGGCATCATATTTCTACGGGAGATTCCTCCTAATTTCTGACAAGGTTCGCAAGCTTTGCAAAACTCATGTGTGTCTTTGAACATGGTGGGCCAATAAAACCCACATTGCAAAATTTTCGCTGTGGTCTTTTTAGCCGAAAAATGGCCACCACATGCTTGAGAATGACAGAAGGAGATGATACTTTGTTGCTCATCATTTGGGACACATCTCCTTATGATTTGATCGGGACAATACTTGAACAGGTATGGGTCGTCCCATAGAAATTTCCGTACCTCTGAGAAGAATCTATCCTTATCTTGCTTTTTCCAATATGTAGGAATTGTACCTGTAGCAAGATAATTAGCAATGTCCGCATACCATGGCAATTGGGAAACAGCAAAAAGTTGTTCATCAGGGAACATGTCATTGATTGCAGTCGTTTCAGGGGAATCAGTGAGGACAAGTCGAGAGAGGTGGTCAGCTACTACATTCTCTACTCCTTTCTTATCACGTATTTCTAAGTCGAATTATTGGAGTAGGAGGATCCATCTTAATAACCGTGGTTTAGCATCCTTCTTAGAGAGAAGATACTTAAGCGCGGCATGATCAGTGAATACAATGATCTTGGATCCAATCAAGTAGGATCTGAACTTCTCCAAGGCAAAAACTACGGCTAAAAGTTCCTTTTCAGTAGTGGTGTAGTTTGCCTGGGCTGAGTTTAGGGTTCTACTTGCATAGTAGATAACACATGGCTTTTTATCTTTTCTTTGGCCTAACACGGCCCCAATAGCATAGTCGCTAGCATCGCACATAATCTCAAAAGGAAGGCTCCAATCAGGTGGTTGCATTATTGGGGCGCATGTCAACATGCCTTTAAGGGTGGTAAAGGCCTTTTGACATTCTTCACTCCACTCAAATGAATTTTCCTTTTGAAGTAGGTTACATAAAGGACGAGAAAGTGAACTGAAATCCTTTATGAACCGTCTATAAAATCCTGCGTGTCCTAAAAAGGACCGTATATCTCGTATGCTTTTGGGTGGTGGAAGGTTAGAGATAAGGTCAATTTTCGCCTTGTCCACCTCAATTCCATTTTGTGAAACGATGTGACCAAGTACAATTTCCTTTTTAACCATGAAGTGACACTTTTCCCAATTGAGCACAAGGTTCTTCTCTTCACATCTTTTTAGCACAGATTTCAAGTGCTCAAGGCACTCATCAAAGCTACAATCGAATACGAAAAAATCATCCATGAAGACTTCGAGAATTGTCCCCACCATGTCAGAAAAGATACTTATCATACAACGCTGAAAGGTGGCAGGGGCATTACATAGTCCAAACGGCATCCGTCGATAGGCGAAAGTGCCGAATGGACATGTGAATGTAGTCTTTTCTTGGTCTTCACGGGCAATTTCTATTTGGTTGTACCCTGAATAGCCATCAAGAAAGCAAAAGTGGGAATGACCCGCCAACCGTTCTAAAATCTGATCAACAAACGGTAGGGGGAAGTGGTCTTTCCTCGTGACAGTGTTTAGCTTCCTGTAGTCAATGCACATTCTCCAACCGGTAGTGACTCTAGTTGGTACGAGTTCATTATTGGCATTGGCTACGATGGTTATTCCGGATTTCTTAGGCACCACTTGAGTTGGGCTCACCCATTGGCTATCAGATATTGGGTAAATGATACCTACATCCAATAGTTTCACCACTTCGGCCTTAACCACATCCTTCATATTTGGATTTAGTCGTCTTTGTGGTTGCTAGGATGTCTTTGCATTTTCCTCAAGGTGTATGCGGTGAGTGCAAATCAGTGGGTCTATGCCTTTGAGATCCGCAATTGTCCATCCGATGGCACTCTTGTGCTCTAATAGAGTGGCTATTAGCCTACTCTCTTGTTCCTCATCCAAGTGGGAAGAAATCACCACTGGATATGTCTCATCTCGACCTAAATAAACATATTTTAGCTCACTTGACAATGATTTTAGGTCGAGTTTTGGTGCCTTAATGTTGGATGGGAGGGCCTTGTTCTCATTTATAGGCAAAGGTTCAATTGGGGTCCTCCATCTTTTATTTTCACGCACCATCATCACATCTAGAATGGCATCCATCTCTTGTGTTGTATCATCATTCATATCATGAAGATGGGCCACACATGCCTCCAAAGGGTCGGAAAATAGTGACAAGGGGATTGTATCTTCCACGAATGATTCGATCATGTTTAATTCGTGGATATCATCACCAACTTCCCGCGGTTGTTTGCATAACTCAAATATGTTAAGCTCAAGGGTCATATTTCCAAAGGACATTTGTACAAGTCTGTTTCTACAATTGATAATGGCGTTTGAGGTAGTTAGAAACGGTCGTCCAAGTATGACGGGAATTTGAGTACTGGTGCCTATCACAGGATGTGTGTCCAAGACAATAAAATCTACTGGGTAGTAGAATTTATCAACTTGGACTAGAACATCCTCTACCATTCCTCTCGGTATCCGGATGGATCTATCAGCAAGTTGGAGTGTGGTTTTGGTGGGTTTCAATTCACCTAACCCAAGTTGTTCATAGACCGAGTATGGAATGAGATTCACACTTGCCCCCAAGTCGAGTAGGGCTTGTTTAATCTGGTAGTCTCCTATGATGCATGATATGGTTGGACTACCCGGATCTTTGTATTTTTGGGGCACCTCTTGTTTGATGATGGCACTCAAATTCTCAGCCAAAAGCACTTTGTTGTGAACGTTATGTTTCCTTTTGATTGTACACAATTCCTTTAAAAATTTGGCATAAGATGGTATTTGTTTTATTGCATCCAACAGCGGAATGTTGATCTTCACCTGCTTGAAAACTTCCAGAATTTCCAGATTTTTATCTAAAGGTTTAGGTGAAATCAACCTTTGTGGAAATGGGGCAACCGGCTTGTGTTGTCTTTCCGGTTCTTTCTCTTGTGGAATATTGTTTGGGCTATCATCCTCTTTGGGAATTTCCGGATCCTTAGGCTTGGGGGCCTTTACCGGATTGGATTTATCAATTTCTTTCCCACTTCTCAAAGTGGTGATAGCTTGGACATGTTCCGTATGGTGGGAGGATGAGCTTGCATCTTGTATCTCATACTGGGTCCTTGGGTTAGGAAGAGTTTGAGCAGGAAGTGTGCCCTTCTCTCTACCACTCAGGTGAGCTTCAACTCTAGCCAGAGATGTTTTCAATTCATTAATGGCTTGGTTTGAATTTTGATTGAATTTCAATTGCTCTTGCATGAACCCATCTATTTTTAGAGAATTTGTCTTGTTATACTCATTCTGGACCGATACGAGTGCACCTAACATCTCTTCTAGTGATACTTTTGGAGTGTTGTTTGCATTTGCAGTGGGTCCATTCCTCCAACTGAAGTTGGGATGGTTCTTCCAATTAGGATTATACGTGTTTGAGTTTGGAGCACCATATTGCTGCTGATAACTGTTTATGGCATTTGTTTGTTCTTGTAAGATGCTTTGGACTGCTGAAATTGTGGGACAATCTGGTGTAGCATGTTGATTTCCAGCACAAATTCCACAAACAGTTTCAACCTCAGTGGAGTTGATTGTTTCTCCTTTCCTTAATTCCATGGCTTCGACCTTTCTTGTAAGGCTAGCCAACCGTGCACTTATGCTATCTTCTTCTGATAAGACATACATTCCTCCCTTTTCCTTTTGTTGGCCAATCTTGGAATTTGTTGGTTTAGATGTGTCCCAAGATTGTGCACTTTCAGCCAATTCTTCCAGATAATCCCATGCTTCATCAGCTTCCTTATTCATGAACTCCCCATTACACATCATCTCTATAAATTGGCGCATGGATGGAATCAGTCCTTCATAGAAAAAACTTATAATCCGCCAATTTTCATAGCCATGATGTGGGCATGCGTTTAATAGGTCCTTGAATCTCTCCCAACATTGGGAAAAGGTTTCATCCTCCTTTTGGGCAAAGTTCATGATAAGGCGCTTAAGCATGTTTGTTTTGTGAGTAGGGAAGAATTTTTTTATAAATTCTCTGTGCATATCATTTCATGACCCAATTGATCTTGGCCTCAATGCATAAAGCCGACCCTTGGCTTTATCCTTAAGAGTAAAAGGGAAGAATTTAAGTCTTACTACATCTTCAGTCACATTTGCAAAGTGCATGGTGGTGATTACCTCATCAAACTCCCTAAGGTGTTGATAGGCACTTTCACTATCTAAACCATGGAATTTAGGGAGAAGATTGATCACTCCCGGTTTCAAATCCACATTCCCTGCATTTGGTGGAAATACTATGCATGAGGGAGTGCTCGTTCTTGCAGGTTGCAAGAAATCACGTAAAGTCCTAGGTCGGGGAACATTCTCAACCACATTCTCCCCTGTTTCGGTTTGATTTTGAACCGGGTTAGGTTGATTTGTAGCCATACTTTCAGATAAAATTGGAGAATCTAGATGTCTCCTAACACGTGGCTCTCTATCGATGCCTTCTACTATCCCCCCTTCACTTATGAGTCGGTTATTGGAATCCCGAGCCCAATGTGGCATGCAAAATCAAAAATAAGAAACAAAAAGGAAAAAGAATTCTTCCTTCTTTTTCTTTACTCTTCTCTAAGACCGAAGCACAAGGTGTCTTGCAATGGCTAGGCCAGAAACAAAGATAGAGACCGATTTCTCCTGGTCAATAGGGGTTCAGAGAACACCCCACCCACTCTTTGAATCTTTTGAGAAAAGGTGCAGAAAAAGGAGAAAGAGGAGTAGAGATGAGAAAGAAATCCCTGAGCACAAGGTGATCCAAGACGGCAGAGCCGACCAATAGGAATCCAGGTGGCAAAAAGGCCGACCTTTCAGAGATCCAAAAGGAGTCTCCACCCACTCTACAAGAGATGAATAAAATAAGAATGACTAGGAGAAGGAGAAGAGTAAGGTTTTAGAAGGATAGCACCTGAATTGCACTTGAAATCCTTGACTCTTCTTCGGCTTCCTAAAAATCCTTGAAAAAAAATCAAATAAATAACTAAGTTAGTCTAAAAATAAAAAAAATCCTAAATAGACACTAATTTCAGAAATTTGTGAAAACCGTAAAAAATCCCCGGCAACGGCGCCAAAAACTTGTTCGCTTCCCCAAGTGTAGGGTTGCGATGTAGTAATAAACTCGGTAATACCGAGGTCGATCCACAGGGACTTATGTATGATGTCACAAACTCATCCACAAGTTTCTATTGAAGCTAACAATCAAAGTTTGAATAGAATGTGTGTGATTAACAGTTTAAGCTAAATTGAATGTAAACAATTATAAGAAGGCACTAGGGGTTCGAGGATTCACTTGTAGCAATCCTCGATGTTCAATCCGCTGTGGTTTTCCATTCTCTCAACTAGAATCACCAGTCAGGTCTATCTAGTCGGATGATAGAACTGTTAAACCAGAAGTCTGTAACATGTAAGTTCTGTGCATAAAGTTCACTCAACTCTAGGCTGATCTGAGCATGCTCATTGCATAGGTCATTCACCTTTTCTATATGTCCAATTCCCAATCATAACCATCCTCAAGTCTTCTCACAAGACAAGGCTAGATCATGATTTGAACTGGATTCAAATTATATGCACAGTCTATACATATTCCAGATAATCAACCAAAACTAGAACTTTGGCATGAAGCCCCTTTATGAAGAACTTGGCACTAGAGCGCACTCCAATTCCTCGGATCATACAGGTCTAGACCGTTGCCAACAAATTAAGCAGATAAGTAATTCATCCAAACATCCATGAGTCATCACAAGACTAAGAGAAATTACTTAAAAACTTGTATAAACTTCAAACCTTAGTTCATAATCCTTAATTCCAAACTGAAAACCACTTAACTACGAATTAAAACATCTTGGATACACTACAAGCTTCACCTCTTAGCCCTAGCTAAGAGGTTTAGCTGCTCATGATCCAAGGAAACATGAAACAACTCTTAAAAACATGAAAACAGCAAAGCAAACCAAAAGGAGTTGTGAAACTCCAATCTTCACTTCCACAGCCTCCAACCTCGCTTGAACCCTTCTAGGATACCCTAGAAACAATCCCTAGGTGTCTATTTATAGTTTGGAGGCTCCCCAACGTCGGAAGAATCGGAAATTTGCGTAACACTTACGCCTCGCAGAGAATTTCGGGAAGAAATTAGAAAGTTCTAACTCAGTACGCATGGCCGACCGGTCAAGACCGGTCGGCCTCAAGTGAAAATACTCCAGCAGGTATGCCCGACCGGTCAAGACCGGTCGGGCCTTGTAGAACCGTAATCCAGCAAGCCACTCCGACCGGTCAAGACCGGTCGGATGTTTTTCTTCCCATTGCAGCAACACTGACCGACCGGTCTTGACCGGTCGGTCTTATTCATTGAATTCCCAGCAGCACTGTCCGACCGGTCATGACCGGTCGGACGTCTTCAGCAGCATCCTCCATACATGGCAGACCGGTTACTGACCGGTCTAGCTTCCTTGGCCGACCGGTCACGACCGGTCAGCACTTTTTCTTCTTTGCTTTCTTCTCTTTCTTTCTTCTTTTCTCTTCTTTCCTTGCTTTCTTCTCTTCGATCTTCCTTCAATACTTCATCCTATGGTCTTCAATACTTGTAAGGAGCCTCATTTAGCTTTCAAATGGTGAGCTCTCCATCTTGTCCCTACAATCACACATCATGCATTAAGTTAGTTCTTTAAACGTATATATCGTGCATAATGAGTGATGCATTGGGGTTAGAATATGCATAATTATGAGCTCAACAGAAACCCGATCCCGAACTCGAAAATCTCAACCTATACCTAAGCCTAATCCTAAATTCAAATCACTTAAACTAAACCTACACCTATACCTGAATCCATTCACTTAACATAAACCTAGACCCAAATATGAAAACCTAACCCGAAACGCTATCCCGAACCCGAAAATCTCAACCTATGCCTAAACCTAATCCTAAACTCAAAGTACCTAAACTAAACCTACACCTATTCCTAAATCCATTCACCTAACCTAAACTTTAACCCAAACACGAAAACCTAACCCGAAACCCGATCCCGAACCCGAAAATCTCAACCTATACCTAAGCCTAATCCTAAATTCAAATCACTTAAACTAAACCTACACCTATACCTGAATCCATTCACTTAACATAAACCTAGACCCAAGTATGAAAACCTAACCCGAAACGCTATCCCGAACCCGAAAATCTCAACCTATGCCTAAACCTAATCCTAAACTCAAAGTACCTAAACTAAACCTATACCTATTCCTAAATCCATTCACCTAACCTAAACTTTAACCCAAACACGAAAACCTAACCCGAAACCCGATCCCGAATCCAAAAATCTCAACCTATACCTAAGCCTAATCCTAAATTCAAATCACTTAAACTAAACCTACACCTATACCTGAATCCATTCACCTAACATAAACCTAGACCCAAATATGAAAACCTAACCCGAAACGCTATCCCGAACCCGAAAATCTCAACCTATGCCTAAACTTAATCCTAAACTCAAAGTACCTAAACTAAACCTACACCTATTCCTAAATCCATTCACCGAACCTAAACTTTAACCCAAACACGAAAACCTAACCCGAAACCCGATCCCGAACCCGAAAATCTCAACCTATACCTAAGCCTAATCCTAAATTCAAATCACTTAAACTAAACCTACACCTATACCTGAATCCATTCACCTAACATAAACCTAGACCCAAATATGAAAACCTAACCAGAAACGCTATCCCGAACCCGAAAATCTCAACCTATGACTAAACCTAATCCTAAATTCATGTCACCTAAACTAAACCTGTCTCTAATCTTTACATTGTAGATATGGATAAGAGTTGGATGCAAGCTAAGAATCGGTTTGGCCCAGAGTATAAAGAAGGTGTTAAGGAGTTCATGGAATTTGCGAGAGATCGGGCAGATTCAGGTAATAGAATTAGGTGTCCATGCTGAAAATGCAAGAACATAATTCACAAGACATTGGACAAAGTGGAAGATGATTTGTTCATAGTTGGGATTGACCAGGGTTACACTTGGTGGATTCATCATGGTGAAGACTTCCACCAAAGAGTTGAGGCCACTGAAGTCCTTGCTGACCCAATTGTGGGTAATGACGAGGATGAAGATGTTGACGATATGCAAGATATCATTGGTGATGTGTTAAGGGGAACCATTGCGGATACTGATTTTGTAGCGATAAGTACTAGCCAGGATATTGCTCCTGTGGGTGATGCCGAATCAGAAAAGTTTAGTAGGTTGTTAAGGGATGCGCAACGTCCACTCTATCCGGGGTGTCAGAACTTCTTCAAGTTGAATTTCCTTACAAGGTTACTTCATTTAAAGACAATAAATCGTTGGAGTAACAAATCGTTCGACATGTTACTTGGCTTGTTGAAAGAAGTATTACCTGAAGGTGAGACATTGCCTAAGTCTTATTATGAGGCAAAATCCTTAATGCGAGACTTGGGCCTTGGTTACATCCTCATACATGCATGTATAAATGATTGTGTATTGTATTGGAAAGAACATGAAAATGTTGAGGAGTGTCCACAATGTGGAGAGTCTAGGTGGAAATATGACGAAGCTAAGCGTAAGAAAATTCCACAAAAGGTGTTAAGGTACTTTCCATTGAAACCCAGATTACAAAGATTGTTTACGTCGAGCAAGACGGCTGAAGATATGAGGTGGCATAAGGAGAAACGCCTTCATGATGATAATACATTGAGGCATCCCGCTGACTCTGAAGCTTGGCAACATTTTGATAAGCAATATGACTGGTTTGCAGAGGATTCTCGCAATGTTCGGCTAGGTCTTGCAAGTGATGGTTTTAATCCATTTGGTAATATGAGTAGCTCGTACAGTATGTGGCCAGTGATACTTATGCCCTACAATTTACCTCCTTAGTTGTGTATGAAGGAATCATTTTTTATGATGTCGTTGCTTATTCCTGGACCCAAGTCACCGGGGAATGACATTGATGTGTATCTCCGACCGTTAGTAGATGAGTTAAACGAGTTGTGGAGTCAAGGTGTCCAGACGTATGACACTTTTGCAGAACAGACGTTTCGATTGCATGCAACGGTCTTGTGGACAATAAATGACTTCCCTGCATTTGGAAATTTGTCTGGGTGGAGCACGAAGGGAAAGTTGGCTTGTCCTACATGTAGTACTGAGATTTGTTCATTGTCATTGAAGCATGGTAATAAAAAGTGTTATATGGGCCATCGTCGCTTCCTTCCGAGGGATCATAGTTGGCGCAGGAAGACGGTAATCTTTGATGGCAAACAAGATCATAGGCCACCACCGAAAGAACTATCTGCAGAAGATGTGTTACAACAGCTGAGTAACATTGAAGAAGTTAGATTTGGTAAGGCACCGCACTTGAAGAAGAGAAAACGTACAGTATTGGAGTACAACTAGAGGAAGAAGAGCATTTTTTTAGTTGCCTTATTGGAGTCATCTGAAATTACGACACAACTTGGATGTCATGCATATTGAGAAGAATATATGTGACAATGTCTTTGGAACATTGATGAACATAGAGAAGAAAATAAAAGATAGTTTTAAGGCTCGATTGGATCTACAAGCAATGGGTTTAAGGAAAGAGTTGCACTTGCAACCACATGAAAATTCATATACTATACCAGCAGCCTGCTATACATTGACAAAACTAGAGAAAAAACGTGTATGTGAATGGTTGAACAAGGTGAAATTTCCCGACGGGTATGCATCGAATATCTCTCGGCGCGTAAACATTACGGACTGTAAGGTAACAGGAATGAAAAGTCATGACTGTCACGTCCTTCTGCAACGCCTACTAACGGTTGCGATTCGTGGATTCCTTAACAAGGATGTCAGTGCTACGCTGATTGAGTTGGGGATATTCTTTAAGGATTTGTGTTCGAAATCTTTGAATGTAGAGGTTATTAAACGACTGGAGAAGGATATTGTCGTAATCCTTTGCAAACTTGAAAGAATTTTTCCACCTGCGTTTTTCGATGTCATGGTACACCTAGCGATTCACTTACCGCACGAAGCGAAGCTTGCAGGCCCAGTACAATATCGTTGGATGTATCCGATCGAAAGGTGATAGAACAATGATCATAAATTTTTTTTCATTCCATAAACTACGTATATCCATGTTTTCATGTCCTAAACATATTGATTTTGTGTACAGATACCTTCACACATTAAAACAATATGTGAGGAATAAGGCCCGTCCAGAGGGATCCATTGCTGAGGCGTACATTGATAATGAGTGCCTGACATTTTGCTCCATGTATCTTCGTGGCATAGAGACTAGATTCAACCGAGAAGATCGTAATGCCGATACAGGGCAGGAGCATGAACAAGGACTCATATCTGTATTCGCACATAACGTCCGTCCTTTAGGATCGCCGACGTTTCAGGATATGGACCCTCGGGATCTTGCGAAGGCGCAGTGGTATGTGTTGCATAACTGTGAAGAAATAGAGTCGTACTTGGAGTAAGTCTTCGCACCTAATTATTGTATATCTACAGACAGTTTTAATCTCAAAATTTATTGCTTACAACGTACCAATTGTGTATAGCGAACACATCGAGGAGATGAAGTCCCAATACCCTACAAATTATGATCGAATGCATCAGGATTTGTTTCCAGAATGGTTTGCAAAACGTGTAAGATTAATTTACCTTCTATCTCACCACACTTACAATATTGTTGTATTGCACAATATTTACACGTAATTTTAAATGCCTAAACGTACATTTATATTCTGTACGTGATGATAGATGAAGATGTTGCGCGCTAGCAACTCTGCGGATGCGTCTGATGCGCTCTACTCACTGGCGTGTGGCCCTGATAGACGTGTATCTAGATATACAGGTTGTATTGCAAACGGGATTCGGTTCCACACTGAGGAGCGTGAGAAATATAGGACCACACAAAATAGTGGTGTGGTTGTGAAGGGAACACATGAGGAGGTCGAAATTGATTTTTATGGCGTTTTGACGGATATTATTGAGCTGAGTTATTGTATGAGAAAGCGGGTGTACTTATTTAAATGCGATTGGTGGGACATTGGAAATAAAAAGTTGGGAATACAGACTGATAATTACTTCACGAGCGTAAATTTATCTCGGAAGTGGTTTAAAGATGACCCATTTATCATAGCCGGCCAAGCCGAACAAGTATTCTACCTCGCTGACACCAAGTTAGGTGGCTCTTGGCACGTGGTGCAGAAAATAAAGCCCAGGAACATATTTGACGTTCCCGAAGTAGACATTGAAGATAACGATGAAGGGAGTAATAGAACGTCGTCAGTTGAACAAGCATACCAAGAAGACATGCCATCTTGGGATAGAGGGAATGATCCAAATGTTGATATTGATGTGGTGTAATTGAATAGAGATGATGTGCCACCTGATCATGTTGATGCCTCAATCATAAATGACATTGTTAGAGATGATAACGCTTTCATCGATGACAACGTTGCAGACGATGAAGAGGAAATTCTGATCAGCGATAGTGATGGTGAAGAAGAAAGAGTCCTAAGCGATAATGATTCAGACGACGATTATTAAATGTATACAAGATTTACATGTAATTTTTCAATTCGATTAATTTGATTATTACATGTATATATGTTTTACAAGTCATGATTTTTTTCCTGAATTGACTTGTTGATAATCTACATTTACAGTTAAGTCATTTTCTGATCATGTCCTCCACAAACTGGAGCGTAGCGGAAGCACGCAACATACTTCATCAGCTGTTGCGGATAGACTTTCTGGCCCTATATTCTTCTGGTAGGGCCAGAGAGATACCCGGTCTGGTCGAGAAATGTAGGGAGGAAGACGATGACTTAAATGAAAAATTATACAATCTCAAAGAAATTCCGGACCTGATTGAGGAATATAACCGTGGAAAACTTCGTATGGAAGATGCGACATTATCACTTGCACATCTGAATGGAGTCCCGAGAGATCAGATTTCTCCTATTGTGACTGGCATGTTGGCTGTAACAATGTCGAGTGCTTCATACAGCTTGACATATACATCTGCAGCGTACGATAACTTACGCAGGGAGTATTTCGGATAGTTGATCCGAAGTTGATTTGTATTACAATGAGATATATGTATTTAATATAGAATGACAATGTGTAATGGATTTTTCAACTTTTATATTCTGTTTACGGTTTTATTATATTCTGTTTACGGTTTTATTATATTCTGCTTGCATTATAGTGTAATGGTCTAATCATATTTTTATCATTTCTCTAAGCATAAGCACAAATTCACTCTGCAATGATGTTCATAAACTTGCATTGACATTGTTTAAATTTATAAGTTTGTATTTCAGATATATTCAGTCATGGCACCAGGTGGGAGATCAGGTCGTTCGCGCACTGGATCTACCCCTTCCACCCGTGATGCGACGCAGACAGCATCGACGTCGCACGGTGCATCACAGTCATCTGATCCTTCGGTTCAGCATACACCGGGCACTGCATGTAAGTCTAGACATTTATTTAGTGATTTCTGTTTATATTGTTACTTACATATATCTTTTCGCAGCAGCATCTTCTACCAGCCGACGAGGACGTGGACCCACGCGTGGGTTAGTTTTAGAGCGACTTACGCGTGAGGGTAGGGTGGCGGTAGAGTTCCCACAGGACTGCCTTAAACCTGTTGGGGACAGTGCCAGATTGTTTACGTCTGAGGTCGGTGTCCTATGCCGATCTCTGATCCCCACCACCACCCCCCGTTGGACTGACGTGACAGATGATGTGCGACAGCTCATCCGTCAGCGCCTTCAGGTAAAGTTTACTAAATTGAAATTTTCTTTTGTGAAAGTTCATTTGCGGTTAAGTCCTATTGTTAATAAGTTTATTGCCTTAATTTATTATTTACGAAACTGCAGGATAAATTTGAATTCGATTTGAATGTTCCCTACATTTCTCATGTCGTCGACGACATGATTAGGGAGCGGTTCAAGTACCGCGGAGAGTTGCACCAGCGGTACAAGCGGTGCAGGACACACGATGAGGCCGTACTGTCCGCACCGCCACATGTTAGTACAGACGACTGGCGGATACTCTGCGAGAGATTTTCGTCGGAGGCTTTTCAGGTAATATTTATATGTACGATATCTTACGGTAACAATTAATTTCACAATTAATAGAAATGTATTTTGTATAATGTGTTCAGAAAAGGAGTAGAATAAATTCTGCGAACAGGAAAAAGTTACAAGTGAACCACGTAGCTGGTTCAAAGTCATTTGTACGACATCGTTACGACATGGTAAGAAATTATTGATGATTATTAAGTTAATATATTATTTTGATTGGCATTTATTATAAGTCTTTTTTCCTTTCGATTGCGCAGTGGGATTCCGTCACCGGCCAGGAGCCTGGACCAGTAGACCTCTACAGAGGGACTCACTGTCGGTAGGCGACGGGATCTTGGGTTCATCCTAGAGCCAGTGAGCATTGGGTAAAAATCTTCACTTTGTAAAATTTAATTGCACATTGATTGATAATAATGTCATTCATGTCATTTTTTATGAAATTTCATATCTTTTCATTACAGGCGGCGATGGACACCATACGCAGTCAGCCCACTCCCGATGGTAGTCAGCGGAGTGAGCCAGAAATCCTGAGCGAGGTGCTTGGCACCCGTTTTGGATATGTGCGTGGGCTTGGCCATGGTGCTAAGCTCATGGCACAAACTAGAGCTGGCTCCAGCCGATCCGTAGCTGGTGAGAGCGCTCAACGCTGAGCTGACATCGCAGAGAGAGAGGTTCAGTAGCTACGGGTCGTCGTCGATGGGATTCGGGAGCAGCTGGAGAGGCAGAGGGAGGAGGAGGAGAGGCGACGGGAGGAGCAGGAGAGGAGGATCGAGGAGTTGCGGCAGGAGCATGAGCGACGGATGCAGGAGATGTTTCAGGCTCTCGCTGCACGCCTTGGCGCCGATGCCCCGCCACCTCCGCCACCTCCTCCACCTCCGCCTTCATCTTCCTGATTATTTTTTTTAATATACGACTTTTAACTTGTATGTATTTGTGTGTGGATGAATATTGTTTGTTTGTGGATGTGGAATGGATTATTTGTGTATGGATGATGTAGTTTTTGTTTATTTGTATATTTGTGGATGTGAATAGGATTCAAAATGTATAGGTTTTTTTACAGGTGTATATCAGGAATTTTCCTGAATTTTGAAAATAAATGAAATCGAGACAGGGAAAACTTTTACCGACAAAATATTTCGTAGGTAAAAGTGTTTAAAATGGTTTTACCACGAAATATTTCGTCGGTAAAATATTTTTCATACTTTTACCGACGGAATAATTCGTCGGTAAAAGTTTCAACAAGTTTTTACCTACGAAATATTTCGTCGGTAAAAGTTTTAACATGTTTTTTCCTACGAATTATTTCGTCGGTAAAAGTTTTTTCACCGACGTAACATTTTCATTCCCGACAAACATTCATATGTTTTCCCGACGAATATTTTCATCAGTAATGGTGTAATTATTACCTACGAAAAATTATTTCGTCGGTAAAAACCTTTACCGACGGCCTTTCTGCGACGATGTTAGCCGCGAATTATTTCGTCGGGAAAAAGATTTCCCGACGAAATTTTACTGATTACCGACGAAATCATTCGTCGGTAAAAATGAAATTTCTTGTAGTGACCAAATCCTGTCACTAGACTTGATTACAACTCATGATTAGAGCTCTAATTAAATCAGAATCAATCAATAAACAATTATTCCAGACTATACACAAAAGATAAGAACTTTAGTTGCATGAGTTCCCACATGAAAATCAGGCCATTGCATCCAAGGCAATCAAAGCATCTACCATGCCCGGAGTCGATGGTAGATCAATGCATTATACAAGCATAACAATGCTCAAAAGCTAAGATACTAAGCTTAGAATCACTAAGAATCACATGAGCCCGGAGTCATCAAGAGATCAAAGTAGAAACCAACATAGTACTTGAATCAAACTCATATTGAACTAAAATTCATCAATTAAAGCACAAAAGGAAACCTAGGTTGCATCAATCCATCAAAAACGAATCAAAAGCTTCACCTCTTAGCCCTAGCTAAGAGGTTTTAGTTCATCTCTAACATCCTTGAACTAGAAGCCTCTAAAAACATGAAAAACTACTAAAACAGGAAGAAAACTAGAAATCCGAAGTTGAATTCATCTCCTAAGCAATCCCCACGTCGTAGCCTCCTTTGGTATGAAGGGAAGACATCCTTTTATAGCTTGGAGGAGTCCAATACGCAAGAGAACTCCAGAAATTACGTAAACTTACACTATTGCGCAGAAGATTTCGGACTCCAATAATAGAAACATCCTATTTGCACTTGGCCGACCGGTCATGACCGGTCGGACTTCACTTGCAACGGTCCAGGAAGCACAGCCGACTGGTCATGACCGGTCGGACTGAGCTATACATTGATCCAGCAACGTGGCCGACCGGTCATGACCGGTCGGCCTGGGCAGTCCATCAGCCCAGCAGCTATGCCCGACCGGTCATGACCGGTTGGGCTTGTTCTCTGATCAGTCCAGCAAGTGTATAGGGTGGCCGACCGGTCTTGACCGGTCGGGCTTGCTTGGCCGACCGGTTAGCCGACCGGTATGGCTTCTTTTCCTCTCTATTTCTTTCTTTCTTTCTTCTTTTCTCTTCTCTCCTTGCCTTGGCTTTCTTTGGTCCTTCTTTTCTCTTCATCCTATGGTCTTCAATGCTCTTAAGGAGCTACATTTAGCCTTCAATTGGTGACATCTCCATCTTGTTCCTACAATCACAAATCACGCCTTAGAATAGTCCTTTAAACATGTAAACCGTGCATAATGAGTGATGAATTGGGGTTAGAATATGCACAATTAAGAGCTCAACACTTACCAACATTAATGTCATTACTGTTAGTGCACTTTTCTGTGGCATACTAGTGCACCTTGTTTTTCAATTACTTAGGTCAGTGGGTCTAGTGTCGGTTGAGCTTAATGAAGACGAAGAACGAAGACTCAAGACGGACCGGCTGCATCAAGGAAGAAGAAACAGGTAAAAGTGATGCCTTGGTGTGCTTTGCCTTGACCAAAACCTAACCCATAACCTCTTAGATGACTTGCACCACCTAAGTATACCTTTAGTCATCATCATTAGTCTTAGAACTCCATGAAAAATATGATAAATTAGACTGATTAAAGAGGTGGAAGCTGCCGCAATAAAAAAGGCTCAAACAGCAGTTTTCAATAGGACTCCGATCAATCGGACAGGTTTTCCGATAGGACTCCGATCGATCGGACAGAAATTCCGATCAATCGAAAATTGTCCCAGAAAAAATTGAAAACTCACCGGACATATTTCCGATCAATCGGACAGTCTTCCGATCCATCGGAAGGGGCCGTCTGATCAATCAGACAGTGTTCCGATCAATCGGAATTTCTTCCAGAGACTTCTCTGGATAGATTTCCGATCAATCGGACTTGTCTCCGATCAATCGGACTGGGCTCCGATCAATCGGACACTTTTTCCGATCAATCGGAGATGCACGAATCTGCTCGTTTTTTGACCGTTGGAAGAAAATCTATTTAAGAGGGGGATTCGATTTTTGAGCCAAGAGAGGGAATTTTGAGGAGATAGAAGCCACCATTACTAGAGATCATTAGAGGCTCTATCCCAAACCTAAAGCAAGTCATTCTCCTTGTGTTTTCATCACAAGCTTGGGCCATTCAATGACATCTTGAGAATGGACTTGTTCCCTCTTGATTCTTAGGGTTTAGACACCTTGATGATAGTTAAATCCTTTGTCTAAACATTACCTAGGAGTCCATTTAGGTGCATTCCTCTAGGAAACCCATTTCCTACCATTTGTAGAGGTTTCACCATTCCCTAGCACCTTGGGCATCTCCAATGGAGCATCACATGCAAGGTAGCTGATCTTGGAGCTGAAGCCTTGGCAAAGCAACGGCGTCAAAGATCGGGGGAGCACAAGGAGAGCTGATTCAAGCACGGGAGAGCAAGAAGAAGCAACCTGAAGCGGCGTTGAACATAGGGCTCAATCCGACAAGTAGGTTGTCTTGTTAAGAGTCCATCCACTCAATTCCCTATGGGAGTTGAGTGTAGAGTTTGTTTGACAAACTCGCCCCGGGGTCGTTAGTCGATCCTTGGCCTATTAGTTGGGCCTAAAATCTAGGGACGTCAGCCGTTCCTTGGCACGTTAGTCGGGCCTAAAACAAAGTCTCCAAGGGGGAGCCACCAACACGGGTGCAAACGTGTAGGTTGGGAGGAACCTGTAAACTCCCCGGTTGGGTGGATCCGAGTTAAAACACCTTGGTTGGGAGGAACCAGATTTTAACTCCCCAGTGAATGCCGGTGTGCTCAAAGGGGTTGAGTACTTGAACCGGGAGTGGAGTAGACAAGTAGTCGAACCACTATACATCGTTGTGTTTGTGATTGTTCTTGAGCACATTTCTCTTTATGCATTATGTTTAATTGATTAATTATGAATGCTTAGTTAGGAATGTATGCTAAGCACTTGATAGGCACATCCACACTCACAAGATGTACTTTCACTACCTCATGTTGACTTGAGCATTTCTTGATCCATCATCTCTAGTCCACATGAGTTGATTAGACTAGGTTGTTAATTGCTTTATCTTTTGCTAGTCTATTAATTGGACCCACTTAGGCTTGGAAGCCGAAGTGTTTGTCGCTTACGTAGTTTAATTTGTTAAATCTGATAAGTAGGCGAAAAGAATTTGAAAAGGTCCTAATCACCCCCTCCTATAGGTTTAGCCATAATTCTAGTTTCTCCTCAAGCTTCCGCACGCGTATGCGTAGGGTGTCGTGTTAGGCTACCCGACGCAATTTCAATTGGTATCAGAGCGGGTTGCTCTTCAAGGACGTAACCATCTAGAGTAACATCCGATACTGGAGCACTAGCATTATGTCTAACCGAGATGGGAGTACCACCAACCGTCCACCTTTCTTTGACGGGTCCAACTATGCTTATTGGAAGGCGAGAATGAGAATTTTTCTCCAATCCATGGACCGTCCGGTGTGGCTTAGCACACAAACTGGATATACCTTGCCCACCGAGCAAGTGGAGGTTGATGGGAAAAATATTGTCATTCCCAAAGATGATTCCAAATGGGATGACATAGAGAGAGCTCAATACATGGCAAATGCCAAAGCTCTCAATGCGATTTGCTGTGCGGTTTCCCCGAAAGAATTTCAGCGCATTCTCACATGCGCAACTGCAAAAGAAGCGTGGGATATACTTGAGGTTACCCACGAGGGAACTAGCACAGTAAGACGCTCGAAGCTTCAGCTCTTAACCACCAAATTTGAAAATATTAGGATGGAAGAGACTGAAACTTTCATGGAGTTTTATACTAAATTGTCAGATATTTGCAACTCCATGTTTGTCTTGGGGGATCGGGTTCCGGAAGGAAGGATTTGTAGAAAAATACTTAGGTCCCTCCCGGAAAGATTTGACTCCAAGATAATTGCCTTAGAGGAGTGTAGAGATATAGATAACATGAAAGTAGAAGAACTCATAGGTTCCCTACAAACTCATGAATTACACTTTAAGGCCCCCTCTAGAAAGAAAAACATCGCCCTAAAATCCTCTCACAAACATAAGAAAATTAAGAGTGAGTCGGAGGAAGATAGCGATGATGAGGATGATGAGGAAGAAAAATTAAACAAAAAATTCAAGAGATTCCTCAAATTTGATAGAGGGAATAGCTATGACAAGAAGGACAAGAAGGGTGATAAACATAAAGGGAAATCATCCAAACCTTCATCCGTCCGATGTTACGGTTGCGGTCAACGTGGCCATATTACCCCGGACTGTCCGGAAACGCCTAAACCGAAAGGTAAAAAGGCGATGGCTGCCACGTGGGATAATACGGAGGAGTCGGACTCCAAATCCGATGACTCTGCTAGTGATGGGAGCCAACATAATGATCTAGCTCTCTCGGCTTCCACCACTACCCCTCTTCCCGCTTATCTAAGAGGGGATCCCAACCGCTATCCCTTCTAGGAGTAGAAGGAGTTCCCAACCCCTCACCTCATGCTACATTTTATGAGGGTGTTGAGAAAATTAGTTACCCTTAGGCTTATCAAACTAAACATAGTTAGTGAGGGTAGCTAGAAATGCTTAAATAGGAAAATCTGAGGATTTCAGCCTCATTTATGTGTGTATGGGCAAATCAGAGGATTCAAGCCTCATGAGCCCAAATTTGGTAATTTAGCCTTGCTTTTATTTGATACATTTGCTTGCTAGATTATTGCCATGCTTAGATTAGTTAATCATCTTGAGTTTTATGCTTCATTGTATGCTAATCTTTGCTTAGTATTGGTCTTGATATACCAATAGGGGAGGTTGGTTGATTGGGCTATAAGCCCTTGAGCTTTAATGCTTAGTGTATATCATAGATGACCAATTATGCATGATTAACTATGCTTAGATAGTTACATTTTCTTGTTAATCATGTTCCTTAGCATGTTCCATGTTTTTATGATTCATGCACCCTATATTCTCTCTAGTTAGCATGCGCTTATAGTTATAACTGCGACATACTATCTTCTCTTACCTTAATCTTAATTGATATATCATTAAGGGGGAGAGAATAGTTTGTCAATTGCTAACAAAAAGGGGGAGAAAGATCAAGTCCCACCAAAACTAGTTTGCTATGTTTTGTGATGCAGGGATTGACAGGTTATGGGGGAGCAAACTGAAGAGGAGCTGCTTAGATTAGGCATGTCAAGAGTCCTGTATTTCATTTTATATCAATGTAATCTCTTGTACATGTATTTGTTTTGGTAGGTTAGGTTTTTGTAAGTAATTGACAAAGGGGGAGATTGTTAGTGCACTTTTCTGTGGCATACTAGTGCACCTTGTTTGTCAATTACTTAGGTCAGTGGGTCTAGTGTCGGTTGAGCTTAATGAAGACGAAGAACGAAGACTCAAGACGGACCGGCTGCATCAAGGAAGAAGAAACAGGTAAAAGTGATGCCATGGTGTGCCTTGCCTTGACCAAAACCTAACCCATAACCTCTTAGATGACTTGCACCACCTAGGTATACCTTTAGTCATCATCATTAGTCTTAAAACTCCATGAAAAACATGATAAATTAGACTAATTAAAGAGGTGGAAGCTGCTGCAATAAAAAAGGCTCAAACAGCAGTTTTCGATAGGACTCCGATCAATCGGACAGGTTTTCCGATAGGACTCCGATCGATCGGACAAAAATTCCGATCAATCGGAAATTGTCCCAGAAAAAATTGAAAACTCACTGGACATATTTCCGATCAATCGGACAGTCTTCCGATCCATCGGAAGGGGCCGTCCGATCAATCGGACAGTGTTCCGATCAATCGGAATTTCTTCCAAAGACTTCTCTGGATAGATTTTTGATCAATCGGACTGGGCTCCGATCAATCGGACACTTTTTTCGATCAATCGGAGATGCACGAATCTGCCCATTTTTTGACCGTTGGAAGAAAATCTATTTAAGAGGGGGATTCGATTTTTGAGCCAAGAGAGGGGATTTTGAGGAGATAGAAGCCACCATTGCTAGAGATCATTAGAGGCTCTATCCCAAACCTAAAGCAAGTCATTCTCCTTGTGTTTTCATCACAAGCTTGGGCCATTCAATGGCATCTTGAGAATGGACTTGTTCCCTCTTGATTCCTAGGGTTTAGACACCTTGATGATAGTTAAATCCTTTGTCTAAACATTACCTAGGAGTCCATTTAGGTGCATTCCTCTAGGAAACCCATTTCCTACCATTTGTAGAGGTTTCACCATTCCCAGCACCTTGGGCATCTCCAATGGAGCATCACATGCAAGGTAGCTGATCTTGGAGCTGAAGCCTTGGCAAAGCAACGGCGTAAAAGATCGGGGGAGCACAAGGAGAGCTGATTCAAGCACGGAAGAGCGAGAAGAAGCAACCTGAAGCGGCGCTGAACAAGGGGCTCAATCCGACAAGTAGGTTGTCTTGTTAAGAGTCCATCCACTCAATTCCCTGTGAGAGTTGAGTGTAGAGTTTGTTTGACAAACTCGCCCCGGGGTCATTAGCCGATCCTTGGCCTATTAGTTGGGCCTAAAATCTAGGGACGTCAGCCGTTCCTTGGCATGTTAGTTGGGCCTAAAACAAAGTCTCCAAGGGGGAGCCACCAACACGGGTGCAAACGTGTAAGTTGGGAGGAACCTGTAAACTCCCCGGTTGGGTGGATCCGAGTTAAAATACCTTGGTTGGGAGGAACCAGATTTAAACTCCCCAGTGAATGCCGGTGTGCTCAAAGGGGTTGAGTACTTGAACCAGGAGTGGAGTAGACAAGTAGTCCAACCATTATACATCGTTGTGTTTGTGATTGTTCTTGAGCACATTTCTCTTTATGCATTATGTTTAATTGATTAATTATGAATGCTTAGTTAGGAATGTATGCTAGGCACTTGATAGGCACATCCACACTCACAAGATGTACTTTCACTACCTCATGTTGACTTGAGCATTTTTTGATCCATCCTCTCTAGCCCACATGAGTTGATTAGACTAGGTTGTTAATTGCTTTATCTTTTGCTAGTCTATTAATTGGACCCACTTAGGCTTGGAAGCCGAAGTGTTTGTCGCTTACGTAGTTTAATTTGTTAAATCTGATAAGTAGACGAAAAGAATTTGAAAAGGTCCTAATCACCCCCTCCTATAGGTTTAGCCATAATTCTAGTTGCTCCTCAAGCTTCCGCACGCGTATGCGTAGGGTGTCGTGTTAGGCTACCCGACGCAATTTCAATTACACCGATGGAATTCACGGAAAATTGGCTAAATGCGATGTGCTACACACAACTCATTCAGGCCACTTCAATGATCTACTCGTCAATGTAATCCTTCCCAAGCGACCATTTTCCACATGATCTATGCCAGATAACCCTCTCGCGTTAAAGCGTGTAAGCCTATATACCTTATAACTATTCCAAACTTATTCCACTCAGCATTCCCTCATACTTACACAGAAAGATTGTAGCTACTCATGCAATTGTCATGAGAAATTTTTTACTACACCCACGCATTAGTTACGCTAGCTACGCTGGGTATAACAATGATCCCACCATGATGTATGTGTTGTATCCACGCCGTCCATCCATTTGGCAAGATCATTTTAGGGCACGATACCAAAAAAATGAGGCAAATCGGAAGCTCAAGTGGCCCTCATTTCGTTTGATGAGGAAACACCATGTGGTCGCTCCGAACTAGCGATTAAACACGAAAATTGCCATGTGTTCAATCCGGACTCGTGAGGATATGACAAATCACCTCGCTGATCACCCCGACCCAAGGCCCCACCGCCTCTAAGTCATCTATTTAAGCCGGTGCAGGGGACCCAACACAAAGGGGCGGACAATGGATGAAAAGGAGAGAAAGCAAACAGAAGAGACAAATGCAGAGAGCGACAGAGAAAACAATAGCAAAATTCTTCCAAACTTCCACTCGAGATCTTCAGAAAGAAGGCGGCCCTGGCCTAACCAGATCTAACACCTCCATAATAGCCTCTTTCTTTCTAAAATCCAAGGTGATTGTGATTTGCTACTTCCGCCTCTTCTTTTGTTGAGAAAATCAAAAGTAACATCCCTAACCTGAGTCGACAAGTAGGGTTGGAATTCGGACGTCCAATTACCGTCTGTCTTTTCTACAAAGAATGGGTGTTTGACGTCCCCCTTTCCCTCTCACATCTCGAAATACTCGCTCTCCATCCACAAATCAAAAGCAACCTTCTCAAAGTCAAAGTCAATGAGTAGGGTCGGAATTCAACATGTTCGATCATCCCTTATCTTTCCTATAAGAAAAGGTGTTTGACTTTCCTCTTTTCCTCTCACATCTCGAAATCAAACCGTGTCTTACTATGTACATTCCCTTTACACATTACCACACTTGCACTTATTTACTATTTATACTGCTTTAGCTTCTTTTCTATTTTTGCCAACCCGGGTTCTAGAAAGCCCACGCTATTTGGCCTAACCCTATTATCTTGTTGCTGCGTTTTTGTTATTTTACCTACCTAGGCCCTAAAAGGCTTTCGAAGTATGGCCTTACCTTGTAGGATTGGAAGCTCTTTAGAATCCCCTCATAAACCTTGAAGCCCTGCACAGTAGAGACTTGCGTTGCACGGGCTAAGGGAGTGCCTAACACTTTTTCCTTTCATAACCGCGACCCTTACTCTGAATCCATGACACAGACCAAACTGGAAGTCATTTAAAAACCACAGGTTCTTCGGAATACCCTCGTCCTTAGGTCATTTTCATGGGTTCTTGCTGACTATGGATTCGGGAGTCACTTTTCACCTGGTGGCGAGTTTGTCAAACGTACCGAGTCTGAGAATGACGTTGTAGCATCCTTGAAAAAGTATTGCACAACCAAGGGAAACCAAGGTCAAGTAAACAAATCATTGCAATCGAGTGCCCACTACCCTGACAAAAGACCAAACAAAAGAATAGTGGGCCCACGCGCACGATCCAGCATCCACAATGACTTTTCTACTCCTTTCTCTCACAACCCATGATAAAGGAGGCTCTCTCACGGTCCATATCAAATGAGACCCCACATGGACTCTCTACATTAGAGGTGGGGCTCCCACGGTAGATGGTCCACATAAAGGCCGGCCCATAATGATAAAAAGCCAACATCTAAAAGTGGACTGATATGATTGAGACCTACTTCAAAGGTGGAGTCTACGTGATGGACAATCGACATCAATGTTGGGCAGTGGATGCTGAAGCTGGGTCCCACATGATGGGCAATTGATAATGGTGGGCCTCACATGATGGTGGATGATCAACATCAATGTGGGCCCCACATCAAAGGTGAGCTCTGCATGATGGATGGCCCACATAGAGGTGGGGCCCACATGATGGACAATCCATCGAAAGTGAGCTCCACATGATGGGTGGTGGATATTGAGGGTGGGCCCCACATGATGGACAATAACATTGATGGTGGGCCCCACATGATGGATGGCTAACATCAATAATGAATAGTGCACATAAAAGATCGGTCCCGAATGATGAATGGCCCACATTCAAGGTGGGTCTCGCATGAAGGATGACCCACATCAAAGGTGGGGCCCACACAATGAACTGTCCACATCAAAGGTTGGCCCCAAATGATGGATGGTGGATGTGAGGAGGACAAACAGACTTGAGGAATATTTACTTATGATGTTGGAGGCCAAACATGCTTTTCTACTTTTTAGCTTATCTACTTAATAACTAGAAACCAAGATAAGCTTATTATGGCATAGGCAGCTTAAGATCCAACACTGAGGTCATGGTATCAATTCTGATAGTGGGCTGGCTAACATTGTGATGTTACTAATAGGGGTGGGTGGGTGTACTAACAATGGGGTGTGTGAACTAACACCCCCCCCCCCCCCCCCCCCCCAAAAAAAAAAAAAAACACCCTTAAGATCCAAAAGTCCCCTTAATGTCTTTTGAATAATTTAAAAATTGCCTATAAAGCAAATCGATGGCACCCAGTCACATTTCTCAATAAAGAAGGTTTTCTTACATTTACCAAAATGAATTATTGTGCATGGGTTCATTTCTCAATTAAAGGAAACAAAGCGTTTTCCATGTTTCCCAAAAAGAATGTGCATCAGTTCATTTATCAATTAAACAAATGAAAAGGTTTCCTTCGATTTACAGAAAAGAAAGCGCATTTGCTCATTTATCAGTTAAAATAATTAAAACGCTTTTTCTATGTTTATTACCAAAAAGAAAATGCAATCCTCATCGGTGAATCATGGCCAGCATGGCATTCTATATATATTTTTTAATGATCACAATCCTTTTCAATGATATGTTAATCAAATTATAGAGCATATAAAGATGTGAGAAAAAATGTTAGTATCTTTATATTATTGTCTTTCATTTAGTGTCCATTTGTGGGCAGCTGAGCAGATGGCTAGGATTTCTCGATCAGAATGTCTTTTTTTAACCACCCATGCTCAGGATACTACACTAGTTAAGCTGTTACATTATAGTAAGCACTTTAGAGATGATACCAACCTTTGATTTTTATTTATTTTTAGTTGAATGCAATCCATTGAAAAAGCTTTTTCCATTGGTGTAAATTTATGTAGAGATACGGCTTGGATTGTCATAATAATAGACTATTTGCGTATGGCCCATCCGAGGTATGGCCTACTTGATGATTGTTTGCGATCTTGTAAGCCTAAGTGCCTGCAACCCCAACAGTAATAAAGTTTAGTGGAACTAAGTGACAAACACCAATGTCCAGCGCCCAAGGTCTTCCACTTGTGTAACATGATGGCGAGCATGCCTACAAATGATGGGAACTTAAGTGGGACGGAGGAGAGGAGTCGAGGCAAACTTGTAGGACCACCAGCGCCCAAGGTCTTCCACTTGTGTAACATGATGACGAGCATGTCCGTAAATGATGGGAACTTAAGTGGGACAGAGGAGAGGAGTCAAGGCAAACTTGTAGGGCTACCATAGCCTCTCATCAGGTGATTCCTATTATGTAGATATCTTTAATAGTATAGGCTGATCTGATCTACTGGATGGCCATAGGTGTAAATTGAATGTGGGCCATTGTTTGATTTCCGTTAAATGTTGATTTGACTTATACATGTCTAGCTCACATGATAACCAGATCCAAATCAGGTATATCTTTTAGATAAGGAATCTATTCAATTGGGATCGCCTGATGGTCCGTCTGATTATGCACATGTGTTCTCTTCGCCACGTTGAGGCTAGTGCCAAAACGTAAGTGACCTTGCTGGAGTGACTTTTGCTACGCTGGTACTGAGAAATTGTATATGTGTAATACATAAACTCAAGATCACGGTGTGATTTTGGGACCTAGTGTTGATAAGTCATCATTTAATGAAATCATATTTCTTTGACAATCCTGACAGCTGATTCACGGACATGTTGTAGAATTCGGACTATCCCATCTTTGCATGGTTTGGGAAACAGATGGCTTTAATAGAACAGATGGATAGCTTATCTGATCAGTGTGATTTAGATTATAATGTCAATTCAATAGATGTTGAATCTAAAAGATAGTGCAAAACCATTAATTGGATTATGCAAGTGTCCCAATGAAACTAGAATCATATAAAAAGTGGTAGAATTCTAAAAGATGGAGAAAAACTGGAAAATAGTAGAAAATGTGTGGGCAGCACGCAGAGTAAAAGAGACGAAGGTGATCAATTGTGGGCGATCTATACCCATGATTTCCCATTTTATGGCCTAGTTGAGCTTCAAATTTGCATTGTTTTTTGTTCTAACATCTTAACATCATCAGCGATCACAATAATTGTACAGTGTGGATGTTTCACAGTCATCATAGCGGCCCCCAAAAAGTAATCACAGTATGCCGCATAAAGCGTTTTTTTTTTTTTTTTTTTTTGCATGGTTTCTCTGCTACTACACTACACACACTACACACAAAGAGGAAGAAAAGCTTGAGCAGGCTACTACCATCAAAGAATTAAAAAGACAAAACTACTTAGTTGTGGATAAAACAAAGTTGTTAAAAGGCCTTTGTCGATTAAATTGAATTGGTATTTCAGACAATAATCACATTTTCCAAATATCTAGAGTGTTCTTACCGCATTTAAAATGTCTCTGAATAATTAAAATGTTGCTATAAAATTGATTCTTACCAAAAGGAATGTGAATTGGCTCATTTAAAAGCTTATTCTAACCAAAAAGAATGTACACCGGGTCATTTCTCTATTAAAAAAACAAAAAGGATATTGCACCTTTACTAAAAAGAAAGTGTACTTGCTCATTTATCAATTAAAATAAAAAGCTTTTCCTATATTTACCAAAAAAGAAAGGCAATCTACACCCGTGAATCATGAAATGCAATCCCCACCCGTGAATCATGGCCAATATAATGGCTGTCAATCACTCCATTGAGAAAGACAAATATTAACTGTTGACCGACACCAAAATATTAACTGTTGACCGACACCAAAGTGATGTCTTTTTACCAAAACCAGATTGGAGGCTTTGAGTCATCCCTTCTGTGTCGGTCAACAGTAAAATTTCTTTATTAATGGGGTGATTGACAACTGTTCAATGTATGCGAGTGGGACCTAGAGCTTGTTGATTTAGATGGTTATCAAATGGTCCTCACCATGATTAATGGCAGAATAAACATCCATTGTTACCAAACCTTCAACTTGTATCAAACCTTCAATTCGAGTTGACTGGGACGAGTTGCATTATACTCATCCAGAGTCTTGAAACCATGGGCTTGATCCATCACAATGAGATTGAACATACCAATGGTCATGGGCTTGATCCATTGCAATGAGACTGCACATACCAATGGACTGGATTCCCAAACCATGGGCCCACCTTTTTCTTTATTTTAACCATGGGCCCACTTGTCAGAATTTACAAGCCATGTGTTGAGGTGTGGAGCCAATCCAACCAGGAGGTGGTCGAGCGCTCGACGGTCAGTGGTCCGGGCGCCCGGTGCCCAGGGCAGGCGCCAGACCAAGTGTGGTCTTGGTCGGGCGCCCGATATTTGGGTAGATTTTCCCCAAACTCGCTGGAGGGTTTCTACATTGGGCGGGCGCCCGACCAAGCCTAACTGGGCACCCAACTGACCGCGAATTGCTTTAGGGGCTTTCCTGTTTTGGGTTCTATTTCTGTGTTTTACTATAAAAAGGGTTGTAACTCGGGATTAGGCAATAAGATTAGGTTTCTATACATCCAAGGTGACAAAGAGGGGAGAGATTTGCAAAAAGGGTCATCTTTGTGCATGGGAGCATTGGAGAAGGTGAGTACATTACTTGTAACTTTGTCTTCTTCATAGTGGAACTTTGCACCTGTGGATTTGTTGGTTTATTTCGATATCGCTAGTAGTTATTATTTCTCCCTGTTTATCGTTTGTGGGTGAGACCGGACATGGAATCTTGGTTCACTGATGTTGTTGGCGTGCTGTGCAACAGCTGGTATCAGAGCTATTGGTTTAGTTCAAGTGGGAGCGATGACGGAAGAATGGAAGACTGGAATTGAGAAGTTTGATGGTTCAAACTTCGCCTTCTGGAAGATATAGATAAAGGATTATCTGTATCAGGAGGACCTCTATATTCTTCTAGAAGGAAAATAAAAGAAACCAGAGAAGATGACAGATGATGAATGAGTTTTAGTGGATCAGAAGGCTTTATGAACGATCCGACTTTTTTTATGTAAGAGCGTCGCCTTCAATATATCAAAGGTAAAGACCACAAAAGAATTAATGCAAGCTGAGAAACCCTCGGCGTCCAACAAGGTTCATCTTATGAAATGGCTATTCAACATGAAGATATCAGATGGTGGGGGCGTGACTGAACATCTAAACGAGTTCAATACAGTCACGAGCTAATTGGAATCCGTTGGCATCACTTTTGATGACGAGATCAGGGCGCTATTGATCTTGTCCAGTTTACCAGACAGTTGGGATGGTTTGGTGATTGCCATGAGAAATTCCTTAAGAGCGATGAAGTTGAAATTCGATGATGTAGCCGGTCTAATTCTCAGCGAAGAATCTAGAAGGAAGACATCGAGAATTTCAGGGGATTTCGATAATGCTCTAAACGTTGAAGGAAGAGGAAGATCGTTGAACAAAGGTAACAATAAATATGGGCGTTCTAAGTCGAGGAAGTCCAAGGGCCGAAAGACAAGGACGAGTGTTAGCATTGCGGGAAGAAGGGGCACATGAAGCGTGATTGTAAGGCTCTTAAGAAACAAGAAGGAAGCTCTCAAGGTGGAAAGGATTCAATGAATCTATCAGAGGAGAGTGATATAGAGGCGTTGATCTTGTCTCTTGATGCGCGGAATGAGTATTGGGTTATAGACTCGGGTGCTTCGTTTCATGTCACTTCATCCAAGGAAGTTCTTCGTGATTATGTGTTAGGTGACTTCAGGAGAGTCTACCTAGGTGATGATGAGCCGTGTAGTATTATTGGCAAGGGAGACGTTCACATAAGTCAGAAAGACGAAATGGTCTTAAAGTTGAAGGGTGTTAGACATGTACCGAGTTTGAGACGGAACTTGATCTCAGTGGGGCAATTGGCCGATACCAGATATGTGACAACATTCATTAGTGATTCTTGGAAGGTCATAAAAGGTGCCTTGGTGATATCTCAAGGCAAGAAGGAAGGTACCTTGTATGTAACTTCCGGATCATATAGTTCACTCGCAGTCGCATCAATTGAAGTAATGGGCAGTTATGGTATCAGAGGTTGGGACACATGAGTGAAAAATGGACGAAAGTGTTATTGTCAAAGGGGAAGCTACCAAGGTTGAAGTCTATCAACCTGGAATTCTGCGAGGATTGCTTGTATAGCAAGCAGAATAGGGTAAGTTTCAAGAAAACAGGACGCGCTCCAAAGACGCATTTGTTGGAGCTTGTACACACTGATGTTGGGGACCGGCATAGGTATCATTTCTTGGTGGATCACGTTATTTTATCTCTTTTATTGATGATGCTAGTAGAAAACCGTGGGTTTATTTCTTAAAGAATAAATCTGATGTATTCGATGTATTTAAGAAGTGAAAGGTTCTAGTAGAAAATGAGACATGTAAAACTATAAAGTGTCTCAGATCAGATAATGGGGGAGAGGACTGTGATAAGAGGTTTGAGGAGTATTGTGCAGCAAATGGGATCAAACATCAAAAAACGATTCCAGGGACACCACAGTAGAACGATGTAGCTGAGCGCATTAATAGGACTATTCTTGAGTGCGCCAAGAGCATGAGGATACATGTAGGGTTGCTGAAGACCTTTTGGGCAGATGCTGTGAATACTGTCATATATCTCATAAATAGAAGTCCCTCAGCACCATTAGATGGTGGGTTACCAGAAGAAACGCGAACTGGGAAAGAAGTGACCCTCGCACATTTTAAAATGTTCGGTTGCACTTCGTATGTTCACATTGATGCAGAGCACAAAAACTAGCTGGATGCGTAGTCCATGAGTTGCACGTTTATGGGCTACGGACAGTATGATTTTGGCTACCAGTTTTGGGATACAGAGAACCGAAAAATCATTAGAAGTAAGGATGTAATCTTTAATGAAAAAGTAATGCATAAGGACATTTTGCAGAAAAAACAGAATAAGACCAATGGGAAAGAATTCGTAGAGTTGGAAGAGTTACCGGACACGGGTGTTACAGTGCCACAGGATGAGCATGCACAGGAGCATGATGAAGCAGAGCTGCAGACACCGGTTGTGAGGAGGTCTACTTGGGAGAGGAGACCCAAGTCCGATACTCACCCTCCTTACATTATCTACTGTTGACAGATAATGGTGAACCAGAATGTTTTGAAGAGGCACTACGGTTAGATACACGGGTTAAGTGAGAGCAAGCTATGGATGATGAGATGGACTCTCTTGAGTTCAATCGTACATGGGATCTCATCACTCTACCTAAGGGTAAGAAAGCTCTTTATAACAAGTGGGTTTACAGACTAAAAGAGGAGCACGGTAGTTCGAAGCGGTACAAGGCCAGATTGGTTGTGAAAGGGTTCCAACAAAAGGCAGATATCGATTTTACCGAAATATTTTCACCAGTGGTGAAAATGTCTACGATTCGCATGGTCTTGAGTATAGTGGCTACAGATGATCTACATCTAAAGCAACTAGATGTTAAGACAGTTTTTCTTCATTGTGACCTTGAAGAAGAGATATATATGCATCAGCCAACATGATATGTGGCACCAGGAAAGGCGAACAAGGTGTGTAGACTGAAAAAGAGTCTAGATGGCCTGAAGTAAGCCCCGAGGCAGTGGTATACAAAGTTCGACAGTTTCATGACAGGAAATGGGTTTAGGAGATGTCATGCAGACCACTGTTGCTATTTAAAGAAGTTTGATACGTCGTACATCATTCTTCTTCTGTACGTTGATGATATGCTTGTAGCCAGATCAAGCATGAAGACATCTCAGATTTCAAAAGACAATTGTCTAGAGAATTTACCATGAAGGATTTAGGAGCTACAAAAAAAATCCTAGGCATAAGGATAAAGCGTGACAGGGAAAATAAGAAACTAGTTTTGTCATAGGCAGAGTACATAGCCAAGGTACTTGATCGATTCCGCATGGGAAGTGCTAAGCCAGTTAGCACTCCATTAGCCAACCACTTCAAGCTTTCTAAGAAGCATGGAACTAAGACGCAAGAGGAATGGACTACATGGCTAAAGTCTCATACGCATAAGCTATAGGGAGCCTCATGTATGCTATGGTTAGCATAAGACCAGATATTGCTCAAGCCGTGGGAGTTGTTAGCAGGTTCATGAACAACCCTGGGAAGAAACATTGAAAATTTATGAAGTGGATCCTCAGATACCTGGTAGGTACTGTAAATGTAGGGTTGTGTTATGGAGGATCGAAAATCGAGCTATAGGGTTATGTCGATTCAGACTTGGAAGGGGATATTGACAGCAGAAGGAGCACAGCATGGTATGTCTTTACACTGGGTAGTGTTGCAGTCAGTTGGGTTTTTCAGTTACAGAAGATAGTGTCCATCAGTACAAAGGAAGCAGAGTATGTTGTAGCTACAGAAGCATGCAAAGAGATGGTGTGGATGAAAGGTTTTATGAAAGAGTTGGGGAAGAAGCAAGTAGATTACATGTTGTATAATAACGGTCTGAGTGCAATACACTTGGCTAAGAATTCAACCTTTCATTCAAGGACTAAGCATATTGACATCAGATATCACTTCATACGTTCGTTACTAGAAGATGGATCGATTACTTTGGAGAAGATCCATACAAGTGAGAACCCTGTGGATATGTTGACTAAGGCGATCACACGGGAGAAGCTAAAGCTCTATTCAACTTTAATTAGTCTTCATGCTTGAAGATGGGGAGGTGGTGCACTCCGAGTGTAAAAGACAAAGGACTATGGTGATGCATCTCCAAGTGAGAAGTTGTTGAGGTGTGGAGCCAATCCAACCAGGAGGTGGTCGGGCGCCCGACGGTCAGTGGACAGCCGCCCGACCAAGTCTGGTCGGACGCCCGATATTTGGGCAGATTTTCTCCAAACTCGCTGGAGGATTTCTACATTGGGCGGGCGCCTGACCAAGCCTAACCGGGCGCCCGACCGGCTGCGAATTGTTTTATGGGCTTTCCTATTTTGGGTTTTATTTCTGTGTTTTACTATAAAAAGGGTTGTAACTCAGGATTAAGTAATGAGGTTAACGTCGAAGGTGAGAAAGAGGCAAGGGGTTAGCAAAAAGGGCTATCTCTGTGCATGGGAGCATCAGAGAAGGTGAGTATATTGCTTGTAACTTTGTCTTCTTCATAGTGAAAGTTTTCACCCGTGGTTTTTTACCCTTGTTGGGGTTTTTCCACGTAAATTCTGTCTTGTGGATTGTTGGTTTGTTTCAATATCGCTTCTAGTTATTATGTCTTCCTGTTTATCATTTATGAGAGAGACTAGAGATTGGATCACCGGCGTTGTTGGCGTGCTGCACAACACCATGCATACTGGCATACACAATTCATTAGAGAAAACACTATATATATATATATATATATATATATATATATATATATATATATATATATATATATATATATATATATATATATATATATATATATATATATATAAACTTGCTGGTGCTCTCATCAAATCATACAAGTGTTCAATCTTTGACCCCGCCTAAAGAATGGCCCAGATCTTAACAAATTCACCAACTTTAAAACCGTGAAGCATTTACCTCTAGTTTTTTGTTAATGTATGCAAGCAAACAACATCAAAGATGGATATTAATGTGCATAAGTTACATATCGCTTTTCTAAAAGTAGCTCAACTAGTGTCAAGAAGAATGTTATTTAGTTTCAAGTCATAATTAAGGACGGGTGTGATTAAGATAATTCAATGCAGAAGCAACTAAACATATAATTGTGTGAGTTCATCAATGGCGGATAGGCTCATTGATCCTTACCATCCACTAGGATGGCCACCTCTTGGACAGGCCGTTGAAACTCTTTTCATTTTTATTTTTGTTTGTTTTGGATCTTGCTGAGATGTAGTAGGCTCATGGGACTTTAGCCTTTGCATATATATAGGTTATCTTCCAATGATCCAAATCATTTATACAATGAATCTCACTCTATATGGTGTAAAGTCAACTAATAAAAGCTCTCAATTGGATATTCGAACCCTTCAATAATGTAGTGTCACACCCAAAAGGCTAACCTACATGGAGTAATCCAAGGATATATGAAGACAAACCTCGCCCCCCTCCCAACCGATGTGGGACAAACCAACAATCCCCCCTCCCACAGTGGAACATGGGGCGTGGAACACACATGCACGTGGGCCTTCCCCTCCTTCCTGCTCGTGTGGGCTTAGGGCATGGACCGGGCAGATAACCTAGTCTCTGATACCACTGTAGTGTCACACCCAAAAGGCTAACCTTTTAGGTGGAGTAACCCCAAGATATATGAAGACAAGCCTCGCCCCCCTCCGGATCATGTTACAGAGAAAATTGTAAAACCTTAAGATGACACTCAAGGTTTGGAACAAAGAAGTCTTTGGCAATGTTTTTTAGAACTTGAAAGTGGCAAAGGAAGATCTTTTTTGGGCTGATTTCGAGGTGCAGATGGCACTAGCCCTGGGGCCTTAAGCCATCTCAAAGATGGCAAAGAGAAGTTGTCTTGTATGGAGCTAGCTGAAGAAATTTTTTGGAAACAAAAATCAAGAAATGATTGGTTGCTTGAGGGAGATAGAAACACCAAATATTTCCATGCCATTGCTTCAGAAAGAGCCAAGAGGTCTGGCATCAAGGAAATCTAGCTAGATTCGGGTGAGGTTGTTAGAGACTAGGACTCCATAAAGCAAGCAACGGTTGCTTTCTTCTCCTCTCTGCTTAGTGAAGAAATAACCGAACAAGTGGGTGACTTCTTGGTTATGATTCCGCCGAAGGTTTCCCCTGCTGATAACCTCTTTCTTTTGTCAGAGCCTTCTATTAAGGAGGTGCATAGTGTGGTGTTTTCTATCCCAGTTGATGGTGTCTCTCCGGATGGATTCTCAGGGGCTTTCTTTCAAGCCTGCTAGGATACAATCAAAGAGGATTTTATTGTAGGGATACGTTCTTTCTTTGTAGGGTGTGATATTCCAAGAGCCTTCACAACAACCCTGTTATGCCTCATCCCTAAATCGAATGCTCCAACTAAACTCTCAAATTACCGCCCTATTAGCCTATGCAACTGCGTTTATAAGATTTTCTCTAAATTGATTACTCAAAGGCTAGGTAGTATCCTCCCAAACATCATCTTGGTAGAACAAGGGGCTTTTATCCAAGGGAGAGTTATAGCGGAAAGTTGTGCGTTAGCCCAGGAGATGTTTAGAGATATAGATAAGAAGGTTGAGGGTGAGAATATTCTGATGAAGCTAGATATGGAAAAGGCCTATGACAGGCTAGATTGGAACTTCTTGAAGGCAGTTCTCCTGAAATTTAGATTTAATTCTTAGTGGGTAAGCTTGGTTGAAAAATGTTGGAAGAACAGTTGGTTCTCGATTCTCATCAACGGAGAAGGCTGTGGTTTCTTTAAATCTTCGAGGGGATTAAGACAAGGGGATCCAATTTCTCCTAGCCTCTTCATTTTGGTGGCAGAAGCTCTTAGTAGAGGATTTAAGGGGCTTTTCGAAAGGGGTACTTGTCAGCCTTTCAAAATGCACAAGGCCTCTCCGCTGGTCTTCCATCTTCTCTACGCGGATGACACAATTCTCTTTGCTAATGGTGATGGTCACTCTTTGAAGATTATTATGACCTTCTTGGCCAGGTATGAGAGAGTGTTAGGGCAGAAAATCAGTCAAAGAAAAAGCTTCTTCATCATGTCGAAAAATCTCTCCACAACGCGTAATAGAGTAGCGGAAAGAATTCTAGGTTTCCATACTTTGCAACTTAGTGAAAAATAATTAGTACTTATTGCTCACCCATCAACCTGGCATGCTCAATCAATGGATGCATTTTTTTAGTTGAAATTTATCTTAACTGAAAAAATAAAATGAATCGTCCATCCTCCAATCCTTCGTTCTTATTGAGAGTTTCTTTCTAGTTACCATTGCAATTGGTTTAATTGCGGTAATGGAAATATTACTTTCACAAAATGATTTATTTTGAGAGATTTAGGGAGTGTTTGGTAGCCACTGAAAAATGGGTTCATCTCAATTTAGTTAATTCTAACTATGAATCAGAGATTTAGGGAGTGTTTGGTAGCCACTGAAAAATGGGTTCATCTCAGTACCATATCGCTGCCAATTATTTTATATTCCTATGGCAGCAACTGTAACAATAGTAGCAACAACACAAGCACTAAAAAGAAGTGATAATTCAAGCTCCATATTTAAGAAGATTAGCAAAACATTTTAAAAAGATAAAAGAAGAAAGAAAAATGGTGAAATTGTTACCTGGAGGAAGATAGCCAACAGATCCCTTGATACCGGTTGAGCTGGTTTGATCTTGAGAGGTATAACTGGAAGAATTAGAAAGGAATCTTGCTAATCCAAAATCACCCACGTGTGCGCACATGTCATTGTCCAGTAGAACATTGCTTGGTTTTAGATCGCGATGAACGACTGGTGTGTCGCAATGGTGATGAAGATACTCCAATGCAGAGGCGATGTCAATGGCTATATTTAGCCTTTGAATAAGGTTCAAGCTCCTCAACTCTTGCTGCTCATGTCCACTTGGATGCAACCACTTCTCTAGACTCCCATTAGGCATGTACTCAAATACTAGAGCTTTGAAATCATTGTCTTTAAAATCAATGCTTGAGCAAGCAGTTATGATTTTAACTAGATTCCGATGCCGGATATTTCTCAAGGCTTCACATTCGGCCATGAAACTCCTTGAAGCTCCTCGTTGCTGAAGATTGACAACTTTCACTGCAACAATTGTTTCATCGTCCTCTAGAACTCCTTTGTATACAGAACCATAATTTCCAACACCAATCAAACTGTCCGAAGAGAAACCACCAGTCGCTTTAAAGAGATCCGCATAAGAAACCTTTAAAAATTGGCCCTCCAAGAAAGATGCAGGCAAAGGCTTCTTGTTGGCCTTTCTTTTCACCCGATGAAGAGTACTAGCAAAGAGAAATGATAAAAGAATCAACCCAAAAACTGCACCGATGACAGAGAATATTAGTCTTAGAGAACTCGACCTTCCATGTTTCTTAGGAGCTTGCTTTGGGCATGCTGGCAGCCGTAATTGTGGGATTCCTCCACAAAGCTTGTTGTTTCCACTGACTGAAATTGCGCTCGAGTTTTTGAACACACCTTGACTTGGGACTTCACCCTCGAGATCATTGTAAGACAAATCCAAATACTGCAAAAATGGAAAATTCTCCAGAACTTGTGGAATATTCCCAGACAAGTTATTATGAGAAAGATTCAGCAGTAGAATACTTTTCATGTTTTTCAGAGATGGAGGAATGGCTCCCTGAAATAAGTTATTGCTCAAATCAAGGACTTCCAGGCTCCAACAATTGCCTAGCGAGATCGGAATTTCACCCGTCAATTTGTTGTGAACAACCTCCAATTCTCGAAGTTGTTTCAAGTCACCAACCTCCAATGGTAGAGATCCGACCAAAGAGTTCTCGCCTATAGAAAGTATGCCCAGCGTAGGAATACTTAAAACTTCTTTGGGTATGGTGCCGTTCAGCTTGTTTCTACGAAGGTCTAATCCTTCAAGACGACAGTTTCCAAGACTCGAAGGGATACTTCCTTGCAAACGATTTTCTAATAAATTGAGTAAAGCCAATCCAGTGATGTTGCCGATGGAGGATGGGATTTGTCCTGAGAGTTTGTTATTGTGCAACAACAATCCCTCCAATTTTTTAAGCTTTCCAACACCTATAGGAATGGTACCCATGACAGAAGTTCCAAATATAGCTAGCACATTTAAGTTCAAGAGATTGCTAATATCTACCGGGATGCTCCCTGATATCGGGTTTGCTGCTAATCCTAGGAATATTAGGTGGGTAGAGAGATTGACAATGGTGGCGGGTAATGTTCCTCTCAGCTGATTATGCGCTAAATTTAATCTTTCCAAACGGGTACAATTGGTCAAAGAAGTGAGAAAACTCAAGTCATCGTCTCCTTCTCCACCTCCCAGATTATTACGAGCTAAATTTAGGTAACGAAGATCCTGCAGTCTTCCCAAATTCTTGGGGATGGGTCCGCTGAAATTATTAAGATAAAAATCAACCACAACAAGTCCTGAAGCATTGGGTAATGAAGCTGGTATCGGTCCGGTAAATGCATTTTTTCCAATCAAAAGATGTTTGAGATTAGGAAGGTTGAGACCTAGATTGGACGGAAGGTTTCCGTGAAGTCGGTTATCTGCCACAGAGAGATCGAGGATGGATGAGAGGTTGTAAAGTGATGGTGGGATCAGACCGTACAGTTTATTTCCAGAGATGACTAGAAACTCTAACTTCACTAGCCGTCCTAGCTCATCTGGAATGCTTCCTTCCAAACTGTTCTCAACTAGATCGAGAGAAACAAGAGACGAGAAGTTCCCGAGTGCTGGAGGGATGTTGCCGATGAGATTGTTACGGCCAAGACTCAAGGACACGAGCTTTGACAGAGAGCTAAGCTCAACTGGAATTCTCCCCACCAGCTTGTTTTCATATAAAAGGATGGATCTGAAATCCGAACAGTGGGACAGGTTGTCGGGGATTCTTCCTTGAAGCCCATTATAGCTCAGATCAAGATCTCGAAGCCGGAAGAGACAACCGATTTCACGTGGGATTTCGCCATGAAAGCTGTTGCTCGAGAGGTTGATACTCCTGAGGAAGGTGAGGTTTGCTACGCGAGGTGATATGGTCCCCACCAATCTGTTGGACCCAAGATTCAAGGCGGTGACCCTTTGAGGATGCCGGCGACCGCATGTGACTCCTTCCCATTCGCAGAAATGGAGGGAATCGTTCCATGAGCTGAAGACGTGGAAAGGATCATCCGATATCAGATCCTTGAATGCGATCAAGGAGAGTCGATCCGTCTCGTTTCCTAAGGTGGGGAAACCGATTCCAATGCATTTCATGCATGGCAGAAGGAAGGCAAGGAGGAATAATGACCAAAATGCCCTTGGACTTACAAGTCCAAGCTCCATTCTGCTCGTCAATGGGAGCGCTGCGAGAAAAAAAGAAAACCGGAAAAATGGCAGTGATATCTGTATGGGCGTTGCTTTCTAACCTTCGTATATTTATGGTAGGAGTTGGTTTTAACTCCGTCGCGACTCATAATCCAGCATGTGTCGCCACACACAGGCACCCATTTGCTGAGCTGATCCCATGGTTTGAACCTTCCATGTTCCGGATACAATGCTAGTTAAGATGTTACATTATAGTCAACACTTCAGAACTTTGATTTGTTTTTCTTTTTATCTTTTCTTAAGGAGTGAAGGCACGTAATTTATTCTCATTTGAGTCCGGATCCTCTACTCTGCTTGAATGGTATTTTTATGTTAGCCAACGTCTAGCTCAATACCGCTGCATTTAATGCAGTCAGATGTATGCTGAGGTGGATCAATCAAGCATCGGGAAATCGGAAAATCCCGCTGGAGATTAGCAGACGATCTGGATTCATTCTCATTAGTCCACATCATCACAATGACGGCAGCTCACAAATCAAGCCAATTTTCCCTCTCAAGTATGGATTGCGTGCTACACAACCCTGTGGAATTTCTCTGGGCCTCACCATGATCTATCTGTTAGATCCGCACCGTCCATTAATTTTTTCAGATTATTCTAAATCATAACACAAAAAATGAGCAACATCTAAAGCTCAAGTGGACCTCACAACAAAAGGCACGGGATTAAATGACTAATGTTGAAACCTTCCTCCAGTCCACAGCGCGGTTTATTTTCCATCTAACCTCTTCTTAATGTCACTCAGACCTTGATGAAGGGTAAATACAAACATCATCTTGATCAGAGTCATCGGTAGCCCTAAGAAGTTTCAATGGTAGGCATTCAATTCCCACTCTTTCCTGTCGTGTGGCCCACTAGAGTCTTGGATCTGAATTGTTTTCGGCCTCATGACTAAAATGTATGAAATAAAATGGATGGACAATGTAGATCTAATAAATACATCATGATGGGCATCATGGAAGTTCCACATTTCAACCATTCCGGTTTTCTTTTCTCTAAGCAAGTAGCGGAATTTCTTGAAGTGAGAAATTTATGCGGGCCCATGGTGATTTATTTACAAGACCCACACCATTCATATATTATTTCATTTCTTTCTAGGTTATAACCCTAAAAGCAAGCCACATCCAAAGCTCAAGTGGACCATGAAATTGTGTCCAAACTCATATTTAGGACACCTTGCGCTCTGCGGAAGCCAGAGCGGAGTTACTAGAACTATAGGTAAGTCCTAGAGGGGAATAATTAAGATGGTTAAAAAATTTCTTTTGAAAACCTCTTGCCTAATTAAATTGATGTTGGTCGACCCTTGTGCCTTTCAGTTACATTCAGCTGCAGTTCCGCTCCTCTTAAATTTGCAGCTTGCACATACCAATGTGTCAACCTCGTGTCAAATCCTAGCCGTTCACAAACACGGGATCATGTCCTAATGTGATCTGTCAAATCCTAGCTGTTCACAAACACGGTTTCTCACAAACACCGTGGTGTGCACAGGAAAATGGTATATCCATTGCGCTTGCCGATTTTAGGATGTGATTTTAAAAATCAGGCAAACTCAAATCTCAAATGGAGCATACAATAATAAAGAGTGGTGATTGGACACCCACCGTCAAAACCTTCCCAAAGGCCACTGAAATTTTGGATCAAGTTGATATTTGTGTTGTCCTTTATCCCTGTGGGAATCAACTCAGGAACAGGTAAACATCAGGTGGGCCTCATAAAAGTTTCAACGTCTCTACTATTTCCTATGGTGTGGCCCACTTGAGTTTTTCAGTCTTCCTGTTTTTTTAAGTCATGTTCTAACATGGGCTGGCACACGTGGGCCCATGGCGCTTAAGGTTACATGGGATTTCTACTTGCAAGTTGCATCTCTCATATTCCACTAAGTGGAGCTAGCATTATTGGATGACTTTGGACACAAAATCTACTTTTGGAGTCAAGTCTTCATATTTATTTTTTATTTAATGGGAGCATCAATATTTTGAGTGAAGCCCATTGCGGGCCCAGATCTACTTTTAGAGTCAAGTATCCTCCTTTGCTCGGGTGTGGGCCTGGACCAGATTACCTTTAAAGTCAAGTCTCCTCCTTTGCATGGGTGTGGGCCTGGGACCTGATTACTTTTAGAGTCAAGCATCCCCTTTTGCTAAAAACATCAAGATTCCAAAGAGTGAGCCCGCGACGGGATGAGTTTGGACCCGAATTCTACTTTTAAAGTCTAAGTCTCCTCTTTTGGTTAGAAAGCACCGGGACTCCTCCATGGAATTGAGGCCTGGGACTGGATATGGGCCCAGATTTTTTATTATTTTGTTTCGGCTTATCAGGCCAAAGTCTAAATTTTATTTTGCACGCAGGCTTAAGTGGAGCAATAAATTAGGGCCAGAAATGGATCTGTGATTCAGGTTAGCGCATGGGCCAGAAATGGATCTCGAGACTAATAAGCTGTTGATGAGTGGGACCATGTATCAAGATCCCTTGGCCCAAAAATAAGACCTTTCACTCATGATGTGGATCATAGACATGAGAAAAAACAGATTGTCATAATAACATGACCAGCAACTTATATTTGATGCAACACACTTCATGAGTAGTGCAGCTGAAAACTCTTGAGGGAGGACATGCTAACGGTGGACACAGCTCATGAATGGCACAAATCTTGCATGGCCATAGATGTGTATCCTGTCAATCCCCACTTCAATCACTTGCACAAATTGCTTCGGTACACACATACAAGCAGGGCTAATCTTTCAGTAGTCCAAACAGTTCACCTGTTAGAACAAACTGAATGGGTGGGAGAGAAAAAAAAAAAAAAAAAAAACTATGGCATTGGGCTTCAAAGAACTGCAAAAAAATTAAAAATAAATTAAGAAGGGAAAAAAGAAAAAAAAAAGTTACCTGAAAAAGATTTTATATATTTTTTTTTTTTTCCGCAGGCTTTACCGCGCCAACTGGTGGCACGTGTGTTATCTAAGTTATCCATGCATCCACGGGAAAGTATCATGTAATGGATGCACCTAGAAGTTAAACTGATTCCCCGGTAACCTAAGCTTTATGGGGCAACCATGCATCATGCATGTGGTATATAAGCTCCATCCATCAGTAGAGCCAGACCATGTTAGGACATGATCTCAAAAGTCAGGTGAATCCAAAACTAAATTGAGCCACACTACAAAACTCAGTCAGGATTGAACATAGACCATTGGAACCTTCTTCAGAGCTATGGGTATTTCCGACCAGTTTGATATTTATTTATTTATTGACTTTCTTCCTAATAAAAATTTATCTTATAACCCAACTTGTGGCCTATTCGAATTTTGGATCTTATTCGCCTGCTAGCCCAGCTGGAAGGCGTTTCAACAGCAGATTTTAGGTTTGAGTGTTAACGAGACACACTAACCCCACCAGTGGGTGGGTGCATCGTGTGACTAACCGTCTGGGTGCATTGCGTAGCTAACAAGGTGGGTGTGTTGCATGATTAACCAAAAAAAAAAAAAAAAAAAGAGCCGGCAAAAGAGCTCCGCAGGGGATATTGTTGTAAAATTATTCGCAGCAGATTCCATGATCGATACTAGCATCAAATCTAGAGGATTTTTTTTTTTTTTCTGTTAGTCATGCAATGCAACTACCCTGTTAGTTACACAACGCACCCACATGGTTAGTCACATGATGCACCCACTCACCAGTGGGGTTAGTGTCTCCTTAGCACTTGAACCTTAGACATGTTGTTGAAATGCCTAGGCGTCTTCTAGCTGGGCTAGCAGGCGAGACACAATCTAGAGGATTACCTTGATTGGTCATTGTACTGGTTGAAGGTTGCACGTCGCGGTCTTCCATATCCTGTACACACATGGCTTGAGAGAAGAACGTATGTGTATTGGTGTATGGAATTAGGGTATGTCAAGAATCCCACTCATTATAGGACTCTACCATGTCCACGTCTCCTCAATCCCGTTCCTAGGAGAGAAGCCATCCTCCAATACAATTCTAGATAGAGTTGCACGGTACTTCATGCCCATAAACTTGTGTACAGCCTCCAACTCCGTGGGTCCCACCTTGATGGTCATGTGATCGATTCAAACTATTCATTGCATGGCCATATGGAAAGATGTCATACATGACCCATAATTCGAAGATTCTCCCACTTATGACATTTGTGGCATTCCTCAGTATGCAATATATTATCTAGTATTTCTTTAATGAGCTCGATACTTTACTAGATATTTTAATGAATCTTGTGAAGTACTATGAATTATCAATCTCATTGATACTACCGACACTAGACCATGATAGTCATCATCTTATTTATCGAAGCGGGACCAGGCACGATCATAATGCCAACAATCACAATGACATGGATACTAAAAACACGAGTACAGAACATGAAAATCTCATACCGGGTATAACCTGTATGTAGATTTTCAAGTGGTCCAACCATATCTATCAAGAGATGCCTGAGCCTCAATTATAACCATCAATAACTGTTCATTTTATCTTATGTATAGACAATGAGTATACTTTAATGAACAGAAATCAAAACTTGAATCATAAATTAACCTTAATTGTCTGGAATGCATAAGCTACCTAAATGTCTGTACTCCCACTTATCCAGAGCACCTTATGATGCAAATATCAACTTGGTCAAAGCCTTCTATGGCCACAAGAAATTTTCAACAGTAGCATCAATTCCTATGATTTTCAGTAGTGTAGTCCACTTTAGCTTTGGATCTGCATTATTTTTGGGCTCGTATCCTAAACTAATCTGAAACACTGGATGGATGTGTGGATGTAAGAAATACATCATCATGGGGCCATGTGCATTTCACAAGTCAAGAAATTTAGTTGCTTGTTGTGCGGTGCAGGGAGCGGATTAGGTGATACCCGGCCTCACCCAAGATTCTGCAATCCTTATTGTGGGGCCCAGTTTGATGTGTTCATTTTGTATCCACTCCGTCCATCCATTTTTCAGATCATTTAGAGCATGATCCAAAAAATAAGAAGATCCAATTATCAAGTGGACCATACTCCAGGAAACAATGGTGATTGAACACCCTACCATTAAAAACTTATTAGGTGTCACCTTATTGTTTTTATAGTTTTATTTGCCATCCAATCTAGCTAGGTGTGTCAATGGGCCGGGCTTGGGCCTACAAAATCAGAATTTCACACTGGGCTAGCTAGACGGCCCTGCCCAAAACAGTTCAAAATCTGGGCTGAGACCTACCCTAGGCCCGGCCCATTGATAGCCCTAATCGAATCTATTTATGAGTTCATATAAGCCTGGTGAAAAAACTAATATCGGCTTGATCCAACACTTTTGCGGCCCATTAATGGTCAATCACCACTGTTTCCTAAGGTATGGAATACACACATTAAGGAGGGTATCACAGTAATATTTGTCGAGAGAAGAAAACCGCAAGCATCGACATGGAACTTTTATGTGCCCCATCATGATGTATGTATCAGATCCACACCGTCCACCCATTTTTTTTTTATACCAATTTAAGTAATTAGACAATAGAAGAGGCATAAGACTCAAGTGGACTATACTATAATAACAGTGGGAATTGGAAGCCTACTGTTGAAAACTTCTTAAGGCCACATAAGACTCTTTGATTGAGCTGATATTTGTACTCTCCCTTCATCTAGTTTGTGTGACCTTACGAAGAGTTTAGATGGAAAATAAACCTCACAGCGAACTCTAGAAAGGTTTCAACAGTAGCCTTTCAATCCCCGTTGCTTTCTGTGGTGTGGTCCACTTGAGCTTTGAATGTCCCTCATTTTTGGGATCATACTTTAGAATGATCTGTAAAAATTAATGGGCAGTGTGGATCTAAAACATAAATAGTTGGGGGGCAGAGAAGCTCCACACTAAAAAGTCACGTTGTGTAGCACCAATCTTGTTGAGAGAGAAATCCCCCAGAACTTGTTAGCTTAGTCATTGGGGATAACTTGGACCAATGAGAAGCAACGGCACTGAATTTTACTGTGCCTTCAACACAGGCGAGCAGGACTCTGGAGAGTTACTCACTAGGTAGGCCAAACGTGCTAGATGCATCAGGGCCTGTTTCTCATTAGTCTGGCCATCATTGGCTAGACCGATGAACCATATTGATGCACGATGGACAGAAGACTATTTCTGCATGACAACACTTGGACCATCTATCTCTCCTTTAATGCCCATGAATATCGAAGTGGACAACTGGACCATTTTATTTTTAACAGTCCATTGATCAATCACGTCAACATATCGAAGACCATGATACCAATATGATCTTCAATGTGAGATCATGCGACCAAGATCATTAGCCACTTCGACATTCTACTTGCGCCTTTCGTACCATAACTATTTTTTGTTGCGCAGCATGCCAACAACGCTGGTGAACCGAGATCCAATTTCTGGTCTCACCCACAAACGATAAACAGGAAGACTAACAATTAGAAGAGAAATCACACAAACCAACAATCCACAAGACAGAAATTTACGTGGAAAAACTCCAACAAGGGTAAAAAACCATGAGTGCAAACTTCACTATGAAGAAGAACGAAGTTACAAGCAATACAATTACCGTCTCCTATGCTCCCATGCACAGAGATGGCCCTTTTGCTAATTCTCTCGCCTTTTTCTCACCTTGGACGTATAGAAGCCCTAATCCCCCCTCCTAAACCCGGTTTACAACCCTTTATATAGTAAACCCCGCAATTAGAACACAAAATAGGAAACCCGCACTTTAAGTCCACGGCCGGTCGAGCGCCCGGTCATAACTGGATCGGGCGCCCGGCCATTACAAAAAACGTCTAGCAATAAAGAGCTTAAATCGGGATATTATCAGGCGCCCGGTCACTTTGACCGCCGGGCGCCCGGCTGTTCACAAAACGGTCGAGCAGCATATGCTCAAATTGTATGAATATCTGGCGCCCGGTCATCAGACCATCCGGGCGCCCAACCATGCCCTGGTGAGAATTGTCTCCACACTCAATAATCTCCTACTTGGAGACACATCACCACATGATCCTTCGTCTTCTACATCGGAAGTGCACCACCAGTGGTCTACATGACATCTCCTGTACCCGTTTCCCAATATGAAACTGTCGAACTTCTTATACCACTGCCTCGGGGCCTGCTTCAGGCCATATAGACTCTTCTTCAGCCTACACACCTTGTTCTCCTTTCCTAGTGCCACGTATCCTATCGGCTGATGCATATATATCTCTTCTTCAAGGTCTCCATGAAGAAAGGCTGTCTTAACATCTAGCTGCTCTAGATGTAAGTCCTCTGTAGCCACTATACTTAAGACCATGCGAATCGTAGACATCTTCACCATAGGTGAAAATATTTCTATGAAATCGATACCTGCCTTTTGTTGGAATCCTTTCACAACCAATCTAGCCTTATATTGTTTCGAACCATCATGCTCCTCCTTCAGTCTGTAAACCCACTTGTTATGAAGAGTTTTCTTACTCTTAGGTAAAGTGACTAGCTCCCGCATACGATTAAACTCAAGAGAGTCCATCTTATCTTCCATGGCTTGCTCCCACTTAACCCGCATATCTGACCGTAACGCCTATTCAAAACATTCTGGCTCACCATTATCTGTCAGCAGTAGATAATGTAAGGAGGCTGAGTATCGGACTTTGGGTCTCCTCTCCCGAGTAGACCTCCTCACAACCGGTGTCTGCGGCTCTGCCTCATCATACTCTTATGCATGCTCATCCTGTGGCACTGTAACACCCGTATCCGGTAACTCTTCCAACTCTACGAATTCCTTCTCATCGGCCTTGTTCTACTTTTGTTGCACACTGTCCTTATGCATCACTTTTTCATTGAAGACTACGTCCTTGCTTCTGATGATTTTTCGGTTCTCAATATCCCAAAACCGGTAGCCAAAATCATTCTACCCGTAGCCTATAAACATGCACCTTCTGGACTTCGCATCCAGCTTGTTTCTGTGTTCTGCATCAATGTGAATATAAGAGGTGCAACCAAACACTCTGAGATGTGCAAGGTTCACCTCTTTTCCAATCCACGTTTCTTCCGGTAGCCCACCATCCAATGATGCTGAGGGTCTTCTATTGATGAGATATACGGCAGTGTTCACAACATCTGCCCAAAAGTTCTTGGGCAACCCTGCATGTAACCTCATGCTCCTAGCGCCCTCAAGGATGGTCCTGTTAATGCGCTCAGCCACACCGTTCTGTTGCGGTGTCCCTGGAATCATTTTCTGATGTTTAATTCCATTTGCTGCACAATACTCCTCAAATCTCTTGTCACAATACTTTCCCCCATTATCCGATCTGAGACACTTCACAGTTTTACCGGTCTCATTTTCTACCATAATCTTCCACTTCTTAAATACATCGAATACATCTGATTTGTGTTTTAAGAAGTAGACCCACAGTTTTCTACTAGCATCATCAATAAAAGAAACAAAGTAACATGAGCCACCAAGAGATGATACCTATGCCGGTCCCCACACATCAGTGTGTACAAGCTCCAATAGATGCGTCTTTGGAGCGCGTCCTGTCTTCTTGAAGCTAACTCTCTTCTGCTTTCCATACACGTAATCCTCGCAGAATTTCAGATCGATTGCCTTCAACCCTGGTAGCTTCTCCTTCGACAATAGCACTCTCATTCCAGTTGATACGACTGCGAGTGAACTATACGATCCGGAAGTCACATACAAGGTACCTTCCTTCTTGCCTCGAGATATTACCAAGGCACTTTTTGTCACCTTCCATGCATCGCTCGTGAATGTCGTCACATATCCGATATCGGCCAACTGCCCCACTGAGATCAAATTCCGTCTCAAACTTGGTACATGTCTGACATCCTTCAGTTTCAAGACTGTTCTGTCTTTCTGACTTAGGTGAACGTCTCTCTTGCCAACAATACTGCATGACTCATCATCAACCAGGTAGACTCTTCCAAAGTTACCTGACACATAATCACAAAGAGCTTTTGATGAAGTGGCATGAAACGAAGCACCTGAGTCTATAACACAAGATTCAATACGCACATCAAGAGACAAGATCAACGCATATGTGTCACTCTCCTCAGATAGATTCACTGAATCCTTCCCACCTTAAGAGCTTCATTCTTGTTTCTTAAGCGCCCTACAATCACGCTTCATGTGCCCCTTCTTCCCGCAATACCAACACCCGTCCTTGTCTTTCGGTCCCTTGGACTTATTCCTCAACTTAGAATGTCCGTGTTTATTGCCTCCTTTATTCGAAGACCTTCCTCTTCCTTCAACGTTTAGAGCATTTCCTGAATCCCCTAAAGTTCCTAATGCCTTCCTTTTAGATTCTTCGCTTAGAATTAGACCGGTCACATCATCGAATTTCAACTTCGTAGACCCTAAGGAATTGCTCACGGCAATCACCAAATCATCCCAACTGTCTGGCAAACTAGACAAGATCAATAGTGCCCTAACCTCATCATCAAAAGTGATGCCAACGGATTCCAATTGGCTTGTGACTGTATTGAACTCGTTTAGATATTCAGCCACGCCCCCACCATTTGACATCTTCATATTGAATAGCTGTTTTATGAGATGAACCTTATTGGACGCCGAGGGTTTCTCATACATCGTAGTCAAAGCCTGCATCAATTCTTTTGTGGTCTTTACTTTAGATATATTGGAGGCGACGCTCTTAGACAAAGAGAGTCGGATCGTTCCTAAAGCCTTCCGATCCACTAGAGCCCATTCATCATCTGTCATCTTCTCTGGTTTCTTCTCTTTTCCTCCTAGAGGAATGTAGAGGTCCTTCTAATACAGATAATCCTCCATCTGCATCTTCCAGAAGGCAAAGTTTGAACCATCAAACTTCTCAATTCTAGTTTTTCCATCTTCCGTCATCCCTCCCACTTGAACTAAACCAATAGCTTTGATACCAATTGTTGCGCAGCATGCCAACAACCCTGGTGAACCGAGATCCAATCTCTGGTTTCACCCACAAACGATAAACAGAAAGAAATAACAACTAGAAGAGAAATCACACAAACCAACAATCCACAAGACAGAAATTTACATGGAAAAACCCCAACAAAGGTAAAAAAAACCATGGGTGCAAACTTCACTATGAAGAAGAACGAAGTTACAAGCAATACATTTACCTTCTTCTATGCTCCCATGCACAGAGATGGCCATTTTGCTAATTCTCTCGCATTTTTCTCACCTTGGACGTATAGAAGCCATAATCCCCCCTCCTAATCCCGGTTTACAATCCTTTATATAGTAAACCCTGCAATTAGAACACAAAATAGGAAACCCGCACTTTAAGTCCGCAGCCGGTCGGGCGCCCGGTCATAACTGGGTCGGGCACCCGTCCATTACAAAAAACGTCCAGCAGCAAAGAGCTTAAATCAGGGTATTATTGGGTGCCCGGTCACTTTGACCGCCGGGCGCCCGGCCGTTCACAAAATGATCCGGCAGCATATGCTCAAATTGTATGAATATCGGGCGCCCGGTCATCAGACCGTTCGGGTGCCCGACCATGCCCTGGTGAGAATTGTCTCCACACTCAACATTTTTTGGTAGGAAAATCATTTATTACAAAAGCAAAATCTTACAATATAATCCTTTCCAAAGCATCTTTAGGAATCGGGCATACAAAACTGAAAAATTAAGTAAAACTCATTGGCCAACTTTCCACACCTCTACATTATTTTCAAAAGGTTGGAGCACAGTACTTGCAATTTTATTCATGTAGAAACAAAAACCATTTACATCCTTAGAAGGGGTACCAAACTGACTAACCCCTCACTACAAAACCACGCAAAGAAAGCACACAACCTAAACCACAAAGATGACCAAAGACCATAAAAGAACCAACTAAACACCACCCAACACCATGTTACCTCATCCGAAGGGAAACAGGGGATTGGGTGCTTGATGCATACAAACTGAGCATCTTAATCCACAGCTACATATCTTCCATTCCATGACTAGCCACAACTTGTTAATAATGACTAAGATATGATGAACCTTGGCCCAATAATGGCACTGATCTATTTTGCTGATCCTGGTGAATTCCAACCCCAAGATATAAGTCTCTCATTGCATGCATTTCTACGGCAATATCTCTCATTTGCACCCGCTCATTTGGAGATTCTATAGAACATGCGATGCCAATTTGGGCCACAGAAGCTAAGCACTCATGCATTCTAGTTCTAACAATGCAACGTTGATCTCCATTATTCAGGTCTTGTTCTTTTAAAAGCAGCCGAGCGTCTACAATCTCCATCACTCGATCAGATAAAGCCATCTTAACAAATTGATGGAGTCGTAGACCATCTTTAAACATGTCATTAGTGGGTCCTTTTCCTGTGAACATCTCTAAAAGAAAGATACCGTAAATGTAGACGTCTCCTTGTGCAGAAGCCTTTCCGCCCATTCAATACTCTGTCATTTACACATCTCAAAATTTTCTAGATATCAAGGTTTCATTCCAACGATTAAATAAAATTAGGGATTAGTTTTTTACATGAAAGAAGTGACAGTCATTACAGGCATAGGAAATAATTATGTTATTAATTTTAAACTTTTGAAGCATGAAATTATGAAGGTAAAACTAACAAATGAGTCCGACTATACAAAAATTAGTCTAGGAAAAAGAAAACTTTGCAACTTAGTGAAAAATAATTAGTACTGATTGCTCACCCATCAACCTTGTATGCTCAATCAATGGATGCATTTTTTTAGTTGAAATTTATCTTAACTGAAAAAAATAAAATGAATCGTCCATCCTCCAATCCTTCGTTCTTATTGAGAGTTTCTTTCTAGTTACCATTGCAATTGGTTTAGCTGCGGTAATGGAAATATTACTTTCACAAAATGATTTATTTTGAGAGATTTAGGGAGTGTTTGGTACCCACTGAAAAATGGGTTCATCTCAGTTTAGTTAATTGTAATTATGAATCAGAGATTTAGGGAGTGTTTGGTAGCCACTGAAAAATGGGTTCATCTCAGTACCACATCGCTGCCAATTATTTTATATTCCTATGGCAGCAACTGTAACAATAGTAGCAACAACACAAGCACTAAAAACAAGTGATAATTCAAGCTCCATATTTAAGAAGATTAGCAAAACATTTTTAAAAGATAAAAGAAGAAAGAAAAATGGTGAAATTGTTACCTGGAGGAAGATAGCCAACAGATCCCTTGATACCGGTTGAGCTGGTTTGATCTTGAGAGGTATAACTGGAAGAATTAGAAAGGAATCTTGCTAATCCAAAATCACCCACGTGTGCGCACATGTCATTGTCCAGTAGAACATTGCTTGGTTTTAGATCGCGATGAACGACTGGTGTGTCGCAATGGTGATGAAGATACTCCAATGCAGAGGCGACGTCAATGGCTATATTTAGCCTTTGAATAAGGTTCAAGCTCCTCAACTCTTGCTGCTCATGTCCACTTGGATGCAACCACTTCTCTACACTCCCATTAGGCATGTACTCAAATACTAGAGCTTTGAAATCATTGTCTTTAAAATCAATGCTTGAGCAAGCAGTTATGATTTTAACTAGATTCCGATGCCGGATATTTCTCAAGGCTTCACATTCGGCCATGAAACTCCTTGAAGCTCCTCGTTGCTGAAGATTGACAACTTTCACTGCAACAATTGTTTCATCGTCCTCTAGAACTCCTTTGTATACAGAACCATAATTTCCAACACCAATCAAACTGTCCGAAGAGAACCCACCAGTCGCTTTAAAGAGATCCGCATAAGAAACCTTTAAAAATTGGCCCTCCAAGAAAGATGCAGGCAAAGGCTTCTTGTTGGCCTTTCTTTTCACCCGATGAAGAGTACTAGCAAAGAGAAATGATAAAAGAATCAACCCAAAAACTGCACCGATGACAGAGAATATTAGTCTTAGAGAACTCGACCTTCCATGTTTCTTAGGAGCTTGCTTTGGGCATGCTGGCAGCCGTAATTGTGGGATTCCTCCACAAAGCTTGTTGTTTCCACTGACTGAAATTGCGCTCGAGTTTTTGAACACACCTTGACTTGGGACTTCACCCTCGAGATCATTGTAAGACAAATCCAAATACTGCAAAAATGGAAATTTCTCCAGAACTTGTGGAATATTCCCAGACAAGTTATTATGAGAAAGATTCAGCAGTAGAATACTTTTCATGTTTTTCAGAGATGGAGGAATGGCTCCCTGAAATAAGTTATTGCTCAAATGAAGGACTTCTAGGCTCCAACAATTGCCTAGCGAGATCGGAATTTCACCCGTCAATTTGTTGTGAACAACCTCCAATTCTCGAAGTTGTTTCAAGTCACCAACCTCCAATGGTAGAGATCCGACCAAAGAGTTCTCCCCTATATAAAGTTTGCCCAGCGTAGGAATACTTAAAACTTCTTTGGGTATGGTGCCGTTCAGCTTGTTTCCATGAAGGGCTAATGCTTCAAGACGACAGTTTCCAAGACTCGAAGGGATACTTCCTTGCAAACGATTTTCTAATAAATTGAGTAAAGCCAATCCAGTGATGTTGCCGATGGAGGATGGGATTTGTCCTGAGAGTTTGTTATTGTTCAACGACAAGCCCTCCAATTTTTTAAGCTTTCCAACACCTATAGGAATGGTACCCATGACAGAAGTTTCAAATATACCTAGCACATTTTAGTTCAAGAGATTGCTAATATCTGCCGGGATGCTCCCTGGTATCGGGTTTGCTGCTAATCCTAGGAGTATTAGGTGGGTAGAGAGCTTGACGATGGTGGCGGGCAAAATTCTCATGCACAGGTCCACTGAAATTATTAGAAAAAATATCAACGCGAACAAGTCCCGAAGCATTGGGTAATGAAGCTGGTATCGGTCCGGTAAATGCATTTTTTCCAATGATAAGATGTTTGAGATTAGGAAGGTTGAGACCTAGATTGCATGGAAGGTTTCCGTCAAGTCGGTTAACTGCCACAGAGAGACTTAGGATGGATGAGAGGTTGTAAAGTGATGGTGGGATCAGACCGTACAATTTATTTTCAGAGATGACAAGAAATTCTAACTTCACTAGCCGTCCTAGCTCATCTGGAATGCTTCCTTCTAAACTGTTCTCAAATAGATTGAGAGAAACAAGAGACGAGAAGTTCCCGAGTGCTGGAGGGATTTTGCCGGTGAGATTGTTACGGCCAAGACTCAAGGACACGAGCTTTGACAGAGAGCTAAGCTCAACCGGAATTCTCCCCACCAGCTTGTTTTCATATAAAAGGATGGATCTGAAATCCGAACAGTGGGACAGGTTGTCAGGGATTCTTCCTTGAAGCCCATTATACCTCAGATCAAGATCTCGAAGCCGGAAGAGACGGCTGATTTCATGTGGGATTTCGCCATGAAAGCTGTTGCTCGAGAGGTTGATACTCCTGAGGAAGGTGAGGTTTGCCACGCGAGGTGATATGGTTCCCACCAATCTGTTGGACCCGAGATTCAAGGCGGTGACCCTTAGAGGATGCCGGCGACCGCATGTGACTCCTTCCCATTCGCAGAAATGGAGGGAATCGTTCCATGAGCTGAAGACGTGGAAAGGATCATCCGATGTCAGATCCTTGAATGCGATCAAGGAGAGTCGATCCGTCTCATTTCCTAAGGTGGGGAAACCGATTCCAATGCATTTCATGCATGGCAGAAGGAAGGCAAGGAGGAATAATGACCAAAATGCCCTTGAACTTACAAGTCCAAGCTCCATTCTGCTCGTCAATGGGAGCGCTACAAGAAAAAAAGAAAACCGGAAAAATGGCAGTGACGTCTGTTGGGGCGTTGCTTTCTAACCTTCGTATATTTATGGTAGGAGCTGGTTTTACCTCCGTCGTGACTCATAATCCAGCATGTGTCGCCACACACAGGGACCCATTTGCTGAGCTGGTCCCGTGGTTTGAACCGTCCATGTTCCGGATAGTACGCTAGTTAAGCTGTTACATTATAGTCAACACTTCAGATCTTCGATTTTTTTTTTTTTTTTAATAGTTGAATGCAATCCATTGAAAATTCTATTTTCATTGGTGTAAAAGAGATACGGCTAGGAATGTAGGGGAGCGGATTGCCTGTGACACCGGCCACGGGGATATCCCTGTGGCCAGGGATCCACAGGATAGCCGTGACAAATCCACTGCATCCATATGTTTTGGAAGACCACTTTAGGATAGGATTATAAAAATAAGGTAGATTCAAAACTCAGGTGGGACATACCTAATTATAAAAATCAGGTAGATTCAAAACTTAGGTGAGACATACCAACAAAACAGTAAGAACACCAATGTCCACTGTTGAAACCTTCCTGGAGTTGACCATGATGCTTATGTGCCATCCAAACTTTTCAAAGAATTAGTAACACTCAAATAAACTGTAAAAAACAGTATCATCCTTATGCAAAACTTTTATCACCGCTAAGTGTTCAATATCCACTGTTTCATGTGGTATGGCCCATCTGAGTTTTGGATCTACATTATTTTTGAAATCATGTCCTAATGTGGTCTTCCAAAATAGATGGACGTAGTGGATTTGTCGCGGACATCCCTGTGGATCCCACATATCCCTGTGGCCAGTGTCACAGGCAATCCGCTACCGGAATGTAGGAGAGCGTATTGCCTGTGACCCCGGGCACAGAGATATCTCTATAGCCGGGGCTATGTGGGGTCCATAGGGTTGTCCTTGACAAATTCACTACGTGCATCTGTTTTTAAAGACAAAAATAGGACAGGAATAAAAAAATCAGGTAGATTCAGAACTCAAGTGGGCCACATGCACCAACAAAATAGTGGGAATGCCAACGTCCACCATTGAAACCTTCCTGGAGCTGACCATGATGTTTATATGCCATCCGAACCGTTCAAAGAATTATTAACACTCAAATAAACTATAAGAAAAAATATTATCCTGATGCAAAATTTTTGTCACTATGAAGTGTTCAATTCCCACTGTTTCCTATGGTATGGCCCAGATGAGTTTTGGATCTCCATTGTTTTTATAATATTATCCTATGTGGTCTTGAAAAATAGATGGATGGAGTGGATTTGTCACCGGCATCTCTATGGACCCCACACAGTCCCGGGCACAGAGATATCTCTGTGCCTAGGGTCACAAAGCAATCTGCTCTCGGAATGTAGAGCCTTCAACGTTTCGGAAGTAGATTGCATACCAAGTGACTCAGTACGCTAAGCGTCCTGAGTAAACTCTATGGGGCCTACTGTGCTTTATGTATTTTATCTACTCCTTCACCATTTTACCAGATAATTTTAGAGCTTGAGTCAACAAAATAAAGTATGTCAAAAGCTCAAGTGAACCACACCACAAGAAAGAATGTGCATTTAACCTTTATGGTTAAAAAAATTTAGGGGCCATAGAGGTTTTGGGTCAAGCTAATATTTGTTTTTTTCCCTTCATCCATGTCTGTGTGATCTTATGAACAAGTTAACGTGTGAAACTTTTCCGGACCTCATCGTGGCTTTTTCATTGGATCCACACCGTCCTTCAACTTGTCTAGATAACTTTAGAGCATGAGCCCAAAAACAAGGTTCATCAAAATCTCAAGTGCACCACACCACAGAAAGCAATGGGGATTGAACAAACTGTTGTTGAGACCTAGTGGCCAACCGTGAGAATTTTTTTCTAAACAGTTGATCAGACTTTTATTGAAATTGAGAAGGGAAGTGCAGCCATTCAGGCCAGCCAAGCCTAGCTAGCAAATAAGCCAAACCTAGTAGAGACCTTACAGAAATTGACCCCACAAGCTTAGGACAACCCAGCCTCCCCAATCCGCTAAGATGGGAAGCATGTACCTCAAATAGCAAGTTGACCCGCTTCTGTCGTTGCTAAAAAGTCAGCTGCATTGGCCATCACTACACCTTTCACCCGACAATCCATCAAAGCACCTCAACAGGTTGGATTTTTTCCTTTCCTTAAAGGCACTGATTCCTGCATTGTCCAAGGCAAGAAGACCACGTACCAAAGTCGGAAGGTCCACTCTAGAGTGAAAGTTTCTATCAGGGAGACCTTCACTACCCATTTTGGCTAGAGCATCTACACCACTTAGTTGCCTTCCTTCAAAGTATGAGTAAACTTGATGTTCATTAAATGGCGCCTCCCATCGATCTCTCCAAATATGTACCAAATGTTCCAAAGACAAGGGCCTTCTCACGAGGGGTTGGAAGTTGCTTCCGCTATGACTTTGGAGTTGGTCTCTACAATGACCTCTGAGATTCTCTGCAGAGATGTAATCCATCCACCGCTGCCTGAGCTTCAGCTACTATATTAGAAACAGACCCGTAATACCTATGAAAGGAAAAAAGAACTTTCCCCTTATTATTCCTGGACACCCGTCCTCCACCGCCCATGCCTGGGTTGCCTCTAGATGACCCATCAACGTTAAGTTTCACCCATCCGACTTCTGGCCTAATCCATCGAACAACACGAAATCCATCTTCCTCAACACCCAGGTTAGAAGAGACGCCAAGGACCTGCAAGGAGAGAGACTCGGATAGAGTGGGGATCCCTTTATCTGAGATGCAGCTTCCCATTTCTTATAGCCAGTGCTTCACTTTGAGAATAATCGCATCCGGCTTCGTTGTTATGCCATCAAATCTTTTAGCATTACGGGCAAGCCAAATTTCTCAAACTATAAATGCTGGGGCTAATCCTCTAGGAGTGCGGAATGTTGTTGAGAAAGTAGCTTTGGACATCCAAACTTTAATCCTCTGGGTGGTGGACGACTGTAACGCCTCAAAATTTTGACTCTCGTGGACAATACGATGAGCCGAGTTTCCGGCTGTTAACTAGAATATGTTAGGGATATATTTGTACACATTCATCTTTATTTCTCATATCCATGGCATTCATAGCACAATGACGGAATTCAAGGTTCTTGTTCCATGTCTTTCTACTCTAGGTTATCAACATAATGTCCTTAAATCATACAAAATATATAATATTTCACTTTTTGTCTTCACGGGAGATTTAATTCGATTTACATAAAAATAAATCTATTATATGAAAATGAAAAAAATAAACATAATTCATCTTCAAGCTTATACGGCTTCATCTTCCGTCATTGACTATCATGAAACTTGATTCCTTTCATATTTCAATTCTGGTTCATCTGCAATAATCTGAGTGGTGTTTTAAAACACCATTACAGGAGGACATGAGTTACTCGCGATCAACTCAGTGAGGGTTACCCTCTAAGATTAGCACAATAATATCCAAACATAATAATCATACCCAATCAAAACATCCATGAAAAATCTTAGTTAATGCAATGCATAATATGCATGCTCTGGCTAATTAAGGCACCTTGATTAACTGAGACGGGAATATGCCACTCTTCTCATTAGCCAATAGTCACCAAAGGTTCCTACTAGGACGAACCTTAGTCACTCTTCCCACTCACTTCAGCCTATCTAGTGAAATGACCTTATGCATACTTTCACTAGAGGGCGAGAGAAACGGCCTTATGCACACTTTCTCCACTATGAATGTATGATTAGTTCCATCCATTAATTAAGTAATTTAGAATCCAACCAATTTAATGATGTTCACGACTAATGACCAATCCTTACCCCAATAAGTTCAAGGAAGCTTAAGGTCACTATGGGGGGGTCGTCACCCAACATAGGCCGACAACTCAGGCTTAGTGTCTATATCACGAAGCCTGGCTCATAAAACTTCTCGTATTCATCAATCTTATTCCTCAAAAGGTTCGTCACGGGTAACATATCAAACAAGGATCCCTTGGCACGTATCCAACAATGCACACTGTAGTGTCAAACTCAACATCATGGCATATACAACCAACTATATATACACGGTAATGGCAATACTTAATTCTTAATGTCAATGCATATTCATTCAATAAACACATGGTAATGCCGACTCTCACTACAAAATAATAAGGCATAAGGCATATTCGTCCAAAAATACCCACATGGTAATGTCAACCTAACAAGGTCTCGTACGGGCTTCATCTCTTTACATCAAATGATCACATCAATATGGAGTTCAGGGGTGTTCATTAACATAACATCCATATACAGAATCTCGTATCAATAAACACATCAATCATCATGTTCATCATGAGCATATATCAAACGTAAATTAAATACAGTCTCTACATAAAGGCATAAACATCATCACGATTCCTTGTTCAAACACTTAATTAAGCATACATCATGGTCCTCATACATCAAAATTCCAACGTACACATCAAGGAATACCGTACAAATCATAATCACGTGAAGAGATTTCAATAAGCACGGGTCCAAGGAATCACACAACAAAACTTTAGTTTTTTAGCATGAAATCAACAAGAAATTCGATATTATTGTAACTAGGCTTAAAGAAAATCCTCACATTTGATATCAGGCAATTTAAGATGTTGTTAGAGCTATGAAACCAAGCTTAGATCTAAACCTAGGTTGTTTAGTGAAAATCACAAGGTTAGGGTATAGTTTGTTAGACTTTTCATTGTCATGGTCAACTAGGTTTGGGATTTAACCTAAGGGTTGGGGTTCAACCTAAGGGTTAGGGTTTAGGGATCAAAATCAGGGTTAGATGGGCCTTACCTTACTCAGTAGTTGGGCGACTCGATAACTCAGCTGAGTTAACTCAGCTTGACTCGGCCTTCCTCTCTCTCTTTCTCTTTCTTTCCTTCTTCTTCCTCGCTCTCTCTTCCTTCTTCTTCTCTCTTTCCTCTTCTTCTCCTCTTTCTTTCTTCTTCCTGAAAGGGGGTCCAGCAACATCAATGGGAGCAACACCACACAAGTCTCTCTCTCTCTCTCTCTCTCTCTCTCTCTCTCTCTCTCTCCCCCCCCCCCCCCATGATCTCTTTCTCTCTCTTAGAGTTTCTGGAGACTGTAGGGAGTGTCTAAGGAAGTCTAATGTAGGCTCTTAGAGTCAATTCAACGATCAACGCGTGTGAAGAGGAGTCCCAGTTTTGGTTAGAGAAGGATTCAGGTCTCTTTTTTCTCTCTTAGAACCCATCTCATAGGTTGGTCTCCTGACGATCTCTCGTGCTCCTTTTAGGTTTTGGTTCTACTTCACAACTAATATCCATGCTTCTACTTGTTGACGCAATATCTGATTCATTAATGTCTTTTATTTCTTTTCTAATGCAGTCCAGATGTCTTTAGCAAATTTATAAGAAACATATATATCATATAGTTCATTAGACAAGTTATTTAGAATATAGTGTTTACAATTACTAGCATCTATAAACTCAGTTTCATTCGTTGGATCAACTGTAAATGAATCCAAAAGAATGTACGAAACCTTTGAAGTTTGTAATGTGAAACTGATCTTTTGTTTCCACCATTTGAAATTTTGTCTAACGAACGGTTCAATTTTAGACAGTTCAGTCGTAGGGTTAACTGTAACACCCCGTATTTTCCCGTATTTTCCCGTATTTTCCTGTATTTTTCCCGTATTTTTTCGTATTTTTTTATGCCACTACTAAAACCCCACCATTTAAATAACTCATTTCCCACAATCATTTTTGACCCTAAACTTAGTGTATGACCTATTTAAAACAAATTAACCGTACACGTCGAAAATCGGATCCCCGATCATTGTGCAAATGCCCTAATCAGAAATTTGATCATAAGTGGCCCACCTTAACTCGGATCTGCCTCAATTTTGTTTTCAATGGCTAAAATGATGATGCCGACTTATTGAACGGAGGAAATGATTCCGATCCACCTAAAGTAGACCCCGCTTGTGAGGGCAGCCATAAATGGCCGTGTACGTGCAACGCACGAGATAAGATTTTTTTTTAAAAAAGAAGACTTCTTCTTCTTCATGACACCCTGTAACAGCGGACGACCGCTGCCACTTGGGTGATCCTCACCGTTCTCTAAGTGGACCCCATATGCACCATCCAATCCATCCATCGTGACAGCGCCCCACCCAAACCTAGTCATTCAACGTTTTATTGTCATCCGTCGCTTGTGCAATCCGATCCAAACCACTGTTCAAATGAAGACTTATCAAGATCGGGCCCACCGCTTCACATGGGCACTTCAAATTTCTTCCAAAGCTTCGTGTGGACCCCACCTAGCATCTCAATGGTCCTCATGCCATGTAAAACCTTCTTTACAATCCGTTTCCAACTCCAACTCCCGAGCCATTCCTTCCACACCATGCAACCAGCCGACCACCCGAGTCTTTCACTTTACAAAACCCTACCATTCGTCTACGCCTGCTCTCTCCAGGAAACCCAACGCCAGAGAGAGAGAGATCGTGGGTGTGAGAGAGAGAGAGAGAGAGATAGTGGGAGGAGAGAGAGAAAGTGAAAGTTATTTGGGAGAGAGAGAGAGGAAGAAAGAGGGCCCACCATTTTTCTGTTGCAGCTGAGAAGTCCTCCAGTGAAGGAATAGAAAGAAGAAAAAGGAGAGAGAAAAAGGAGAAGAAAATAAGAAGGAGAAAGAAGAAGAGGGAAAAGAAGAAAAAGGAAAGAAGGAGAGAGAGAAAGAGATGAGTCAAACTGAGTCGACTCGGTTGGGTTCCCACATCGAGCCGTTGTTGGAAGAGGTAAGACCCATTTAACCTTGGTTTTTATTTGCTAGATCTAATCTAAACCCTAACCCTAGGTGTAGATTTAACCCTAGTTGGTCGTGGCGATGAAAATCGTACTAATCTACACATTAATCTCGTGTTCTCTGTTAAACATGTTAGGTTTTGGGTTTAAGAGGTACTTCACGGCCCTAGCAACGTCTCAAACCATCCACTATCATAAGGTGGGGATTTCCTTTAAGCCCATCCACGATAATATTAAATTATATGTTGATTTATGCTTATAAATTAGGATTTTGTTATGTGACTTCTTGAAATCGTGCTTGTTGAAATCTTTCCATGTAAATATGAATTGTGTGATGTTCCTTATTGTGTATATTGAATTTTGATATATGAACTATGCCTAAGTAGTTGGAAAAGGAATTGTTATGATGTACATGCGCATATGGAAACCATGCTCGATTTACGTTGTCACATGCTTATGATAATTGATGTATTGTTTGCTATGGGATATTGTATATGGATGTTACGCTAATGAACGCCCCTTAACCCCATACTGATGTAACCGTATGATGTAAAGAGATGAAGCCTGTGCGAAGCCTTGTTACGTTGGCATTACCATGTGAAGATTTTGGATGAATATGCCTTATTGAGAAAGTCGGCATTACCGTGTGTCTTATTGAATAAATGTGCCTTGACATTGAGGATTTGGTATTGGCATTACCATGTATGTGTTGTTGATTTCATATGCCATGATGTTAAGTTTGGCACTACCGTGTGTGTATTGTTGTTTACGTGCCAAGGGAGCTTTATTGATTCGTTACCTGTGATGGATCCATGGAAGTATGGAATTGATGAATGTGGGGACTCTTAAATTGATTGGGGTAAGCGAGTGATCATTAGACGTGCACATCATTTAATGGGCTGAATGCTAAATGACTTAATTAAAGGTGAAACTAATCATGCATTCACTGGACCCGGCTTGGTGGGTCAGCCCCTCGGGCGTTAGAGGAAGTGTGCATGGGCCCGTTTCTCTCTCGCTATCTAGTGAAAGTGTGCATGGGCCCATTTCACTGGTTGGTTTTTGGTGCATGGGAAGAGTGGAGTGATCCCGTCCTAGCTAGAACCTCTGGCAACTAGTGGCTAGTGAGAAGAGTGGAGTGATCCCGTCTCATTTGGTCAGGGTGCCTTAGCCAGAGCATGCATGTCATCCATTGCATTAACTAAGATCTTTTATTGAATTGTTTTGATTTGATTAAATGATACTATCCTGCTTGCGTTTACTCTGTGCCATTATTAGCATGATTGTTTTAAAGGGATATTCCCCACTATGATAGCGTTTAACGCTATCCAACCACATCTCAGATAATCCAGGTGAAGATCCATTAAGAGAATCGAACACTACGACGAGGTGCTCGAAGGCTCGTGGCAGCAAGTGACGGACGATGAAACTGAAGCGGCTTAAAGATGGATTATGTTTATGATCTTTGTAGAGTCTATTTATTTTCATGTAACTTGTAATAAGCCTCTCATTGAGACTAGAAAGTAGAATATTATGTAATTTGGATGGTTTAAGGACATTATCTTGATAACGTAGAGTAGAAAAACTTTAAATAAGAACTTAAATTTCTGTCATTATGTTATGTATGCCATGAATGTATGGAATTACAGGTGAGTGTGTGGAAATGTAACCCTGACACACATGAGTTAACACCCGGAAGCTCGACCCATCGTGTTGTCCACGAGAGTCGAAATTTCGGGGCGTTACATTAACTGTGATGGTGGTCACTGATTACAAAAGAACATTGGTTGTAACTCGATTTTCAACCAGTTAAAGAATCGGTGAATCAGTTAAACATTGATTACAGAAAAGTCAAAAGAAGAAGAAATGAATTTCTGTTTTCAAACAGATATCTACTATTTCCAACAAAAAAATGTATTTGGTTTCAAGATTGTTGGAATTATTTGCTGAAGATAAAAAATTGAAAACAGAAATAAAATGATTTAAAAATAAAATAATTAAGAAAGAAAGACTTATGTGTTAAGTCGAGGCGTGGCTGAGTCACTCGGCTTGAAACCAAATCTGCCCTCCTTGGGCCGCGTCCCAAATGCAACAGAATTTCTTAGACAGTTGGCCTCTAGGATACAACAACTATTGTCTAGTCCTAATGGTGCACTCGCTGTATTCGGGCTCGAACCAGCGTGCAGAACTTAAACTTGAAGTGATTGACTTGCTTGCAAACTCAGTTGGCAAAATAGCAAGGAATTAGAGAGGATTTTAAAGAAGCAAAAAAGAAAACACTTGATTGATTGATAAAAATGGATTAGAGGATAGGTCTATATATAGACCATTATTAGGTGCCTGAAACATCATTTCAAATGGGTTAAGTCCTTTAGCTCTAAACCCAACAAGAGCGACCGCCCAAACAAATGCAAAATTTAAACAGTGCGAGTATATTCGCGGAACAAAACTATTTAGGCGAGTCATGTATCCTGAGTCCGCACATAAACCCAGACTCCGGCTATTGAACCAAATTCGCATGCCCCCTGAGAAGGGGGGCTCAAAGGACTCAAGCCCAATGCTAAAACTCCATCTCATAATCTTGAGATTTTCTTTGTTCATTTCCGATGTAGGACTAAAGAGTAGCACTAAAAGACAAAAAAATTTAAAAAATGAAACATGGAGGGAATCTCAAAATTTGAAACACATTTGTTTTTAAAGAAAAACTTTTAAAAATACAATAGTACTAACGTTGGTGCTATGTTTTACACTACGCAATCAAGTCCATTTAGTTACACTACATATGATTTAAGTGATCGTGGGGCCCACTATGATATTTAAGAGAAATCCATGCGTTTACAAGTTTGGCCAGTGATTTTACGTAGTGGCTGAACAAGTGCTCAATTGAGTTACAAACCAACAAATAATGGATTAATTGTTAAAGGCAACTATCCAATGTTTTCTTGATGTGGGATTTACCTACATTGGATTAGCCTTGGTTTTAGGCCCCACACCCTAAAATTAGATGGCCAAACAGGTGGACAAGTTGAATATGACACAAGCATCAAGTACATGAGTTGTCCACCATTCCCCTCAGCGGTAGGGCCCACCTTATTGAAGGTCGAGATTGTACAATTGCACCATGGTGCATGAATGAGATGCATGCATTTGGAGTGTCGTCCCACTGGTGAAGTAGGCCGCTGGCTCCGGTGTCCCTTGAAAACACCGCACGATCAGTTATAGTGACCTTCTTATTGGTGGTCGCTTTTTCACCATCATATCCATTAGATTTTTGAGACATTGCTCATCCATTAGATAAACCAGAACAATGGACTGCATTACCGGATCACAGCTCCCAATTCGCAGAACTGAAAACCTGCATAGATTGCAAAGATGGCCCACACATGCAAGCAATGGGCTGGGTATGGGTCCAGCCAGGGTCAGCCCAAGCCCAACCCATCCACTAAATAGGGAGGGCAAAGAATTCTCATCCTGAGTCTCCTGACCCTACCCTTTGGTCCAACCTAACCCACTTGAAGCCCAAGCACGACCAGACCCAACCCATTTAACTGTAATTGGGTCTGATTGACTGTGTCGACTCACCTGACCCAAACGCATGTTTAAAAATGTACGTCGGACAAAGGTTATATTATTTTATGCTTAGTTTGGAGCTATAGGCTGGGTCAAGTCTGGCCCAGCTGCCTATAATGACCAATATGAACATGTCAGATCGGGCAGGGCTCAACCCAAGCACGACCCATTCAAGTAAAATGGCTACATTTTCTAGCCTGAGCCCGAGCCTGACCTGCTAGGATGCGGATTGCATGGTGACCTTGACACCAATGACCTCTATGGTGTGCCACTATCAAAGATGAGGCCCACACAGTGGGTGTTTAAAAGTTAGCTACATCAAGTACATACCGTTCCTTATTTCTACAATGGCACATGGCTCAATCAAATCCCGCCGCACCGGGTCACAAAGGAGCTTGGTAGTGGTCACCACACAATCCACGTCCCACCTGATAACCATTTAGCTTGGGCCGGACCCACCTTAAAAGCAATCCAGGCTACTTACCTATGGGCCAACCACACTGATTACCACTCTTACCAGTGACAAGCCATTCATTTCTAGGTGTGGCCCACTTTCTCTACTAGTTGAGATTCAGCCCAGTCAGGCCAAAATTGGCCCAACTCTCCCCTTTTGGAAGTGTCAGTGGTGACTCATGGCATCGAACCGGATCTTATCCTACAGACTCTGAGTCGACTCCGACAAGCCGCATCAGACGCAAGAGTGTTAAAACCACGTAGTCATGGTAACGGTGCTTGAATACATGATCCATCCTTCGAGCCCGGCCAACCTATCCACATGTGTCAATGTGGCACATGTTCTCAGGTTCATTAGGTGGGGCCCACAGTTCCCGCTGGCTTGAAAATTTGGACCGTCTGGGTCGATCAAACGTGTTAACTCTCCATTTCTTCAGGCTATGGCCCACCATTTTATTAATGGCGTACCATCCTTCATAATCCCCTAAGGTAAAATGTGTTGTCAGTGATTATCAGTGGACAACTTATCTTGATTGTATACACCTTTCGCTATATACTCATCAGCTGGGACACTCACCTATGATTAATATGGACCGTTAATCTTCTTTAGTTGTCCATTTTCTCATAGATGTGCCCATAGTACCTGACGAGTAAACTATCAAGAATTGGGCCAGCGCACATTTGTGGTCGGTGGCCCACCTGATGAATGGCTTAGATCTTCAATGTCAGTGCTACATTGGCAGGTTTGCTGCAGAACACCTCAAGTCTCGTGGAAGAGTAACCATGCAGTACTCCTCAGTGCAATGGAATTTTATAGACAAATACACATTGATGTTTGATATTTTGCATGCTCCATCATTTGGGGCCATGGGACCCTAATCTCCCATGGGCTATTTAACGTGTCCCTCCATCAGATCAACGGCCTAGATAACTGAATCACGAACCCTATATGTAGGGAATTCCATAGATTTTGGATAAGGGATTAGAGGCACATGTGCCAGCATGTCATAAGCATGAGTGATCCAAGCCACTGCAGTGGGGCTATTAGTGCACTCTTCTATGGCATACTAGTGCATCTTGTTTGTCAATTACTTAGGTTAGTGAGTCTAGTGTCGGTTGAGCTTAAAGAAGAAGAAACAGGTAAAAGAGATGCCTTGGTGAAGCCTTAACCTTAAACTAAACCAAAATCCAAAACCTCTAGATGACCTTGACCCTTTTAGGCATACTTGTAGTCATCTTAGAATAGCCATAGGTGTCCCAAAAGATCACATAAATCTTGGCCAAAGAGGTTACATGTGCTGCTGTAAAACATGACTTAAAGCAGCATGCACAGATGGCTGCCGACCGGTCGTCACCTTGGCCGACCGGTTGTCAGACAACAGAATGGGATAGCATTGTTGTTGGAGTCCCTGGCCATTGTCCGATCGGTCGTGACCGGTCGGTTAGACTGGTCCAACCGGTCGTGAGCAGCCAAATGTAGACAGCAAGAAAAATGAGTTGTCTGGCCATTGGCCAACCAGTCGAGGACCTTGTCCAACCGATCGCGACCAATCAGCTACTATCCATTTTATGGCCGTTGTTCATCTGTTATACTCTTTTTATAAAATGGTTGTGGGTCGTTTTGAGGGGTAAGAAGAGAGATTTTGAAGAGATTGAAGCTACCATTGTTAAAGACCATTAGATGCTCAAATTCTAACCTTCGTAAGGCATCTTCCTTGTGATTTAACACAAGAATGGAGCTTCTAAGCTTATGAAGAAGATGTCATTCCCCATCTCTTGATCTTTAGAGATTGGATTGATCTTGATAGCTATATACACATCCAAAACTCTATGATGAGATCCTTCTAGGTGAGATACTCTAGGCAACCTATTTTCATTAGTTGTAGAGATCTCAAACCTACCCTCCGATCACCTTGGGCATCTCAAAAGTGTCACATGCAAGGTGATTGATCAAGTAGAGTTGAGGCATTGACAACGTAGCAGTAACACAATCGGGGGAGTAAAAGGGAGCTGATTAAAGCATGGGAGAGCGGAGATCAAGCAACTCAAAGGGGCGCTGAATAAGGGGCTCATCTAACAAGTAAGGTTGTCATTTATTGAGAGTTCATCCACTCTTTTTTCGATAGAAATTGAGTGTAGAGTTTGTTTGTCGAACTCGATCCAGGGTCATTTGTCGATCATTGGCTTGTTAGTTGAGCCTAAAATTCTAGGTACGTTTGTCGTTCCTTGACACGTTTGTCGGGCCTAAACAAGTTTCAAAGGGGGAGCCTCCAACACGGGAGCTTACGTGCATTGAGTTGAGAGTTAGCTTATGTCCAAAACTCCTATTAGGTTGAGAGGTGAACTAGTAAAATCTTCATGTAAAGGTTGAGAGGTGAACCTAATTTAAAACCTCCGTATAGTGAATGTCGGTGTACTCAAAGGAGTTGAATACTTGAACCGGGACTGGAGTAAAATCAAAGTCGAACCACTATACATCGTTGTATTTGTGATTGTCTTTTTAACACATTTCTTATTATGCATTGTGTTTAATTGTTTAATTATGAATGCTTAATTAAAATATATGCTAGGCACTAGATAGACACATCCATACACAAGATGTACTTTCACTTATTATAGTAGACTTGAACCTTATGATCCATTCTCATATAGTCTACTTAGGTTGCATAGATTAAGAGCTTAATTAGTTTAATCATTTGATAATCTATGCTTGCTTAGACTAGGTAGCTTATTGCTTAAACCATATGCTAGTCTTGTGATTGAACCCACTTAGACTTGGAAGTCGAAGTGTTCTTGCTTATTTAGTTTAATTTGATAAAACTGTTAAGTAGGCAAAAAGATTTTTAAAAGGTCATAATCACTCCCCACCCCCCGCAGGACTTAGCCATAATTCTAGTTGCTCCTTAAGCTTTCACATGCATATGCCTTTATAAGTGTGTTAATCCAAAAGGCGTAATTTCAGGGGCCACAATGAACATGTCATAGTCCAAAAATTAAGATGGTCCATTCATTAGCTGAGCCACATGTTTCTGCAAATAGTTACCATTGGTCATATATGATCCATAAAGAGCATTGGATAGGTGGTCCACCATAGATTGCATGTGACAAAAAATAGCCATGATTAGATAATCACAGCCATAGAATCACGACATGTAAAAAGGAACCTACTCTCCATTTTTGCAGGCTTTTATTTGAACGATTGTGAACTTCGGATCTAAGTGATATTGGGCCATGTGCAATGAAGGAGTTTTGCTAAATCCCATGTGTGTGGAGTGTTAGGGGTTACATATTATATTTGGGTAATTTAGTAATTGTATCTCAATATTGTTCACACACACACACACGCACACACACACACACACACACACACACACACACACACACACACACACACACACACACATCTTTGTCCTTGGTTCGGGATACAACTTAACATATTCTATATGGTATTAGAGCCCATACGTTCCTCTGAAACTTTCACTATGTCTTCTTTCACAATGTCTTCTTCTACAATGTCATCTGCCACATCTATATTGTCCCCAACGTCTTCTTCATCCTCTTGTCCTTCCTCACTTTCTTTCACACCCACCTTATCTGGCATTAACATCAAGTCTCTCGTTCCCATTGAATTAAACCTCACAAATTACCTGACTTAAAAATACCTCTTTGTACATGTTTTAAAAAGCCACAATATCTTCGGACATGTCGATGGATCCTCTATTTGTCCATCTCTTACCTTGGTAGACATGGCTGGAAAAGAAACTCCAAATCCAACCTATCCATTATGGATTCAGAAAAATACCACCATTCTCTCCTAGATTAATGCCGCACTTAGCTATGATGTTCTTAAATCCATTCTTCGTTCTTCAAACCTCGACTTATTTCATAATGCTTGGTTAGCCATTGAGAAGCTTTTTCTCGATCAGGCTTTTTCTCGTCATCTTCAATTGAAGCTTCAAGTTCAAACCCTAAAGAAAGGTTTTCTCTCTATGGTGGCCTATCTATAAAAGTTCAAGACCACAAGAGACTCTCTTACTATCATTGGACATCCTGTTACGGATACTAATATCATCCTACAGGTTCTCTCTGGCCTTCTATAAGATTATGAGAGCCACATCAACACATGGGCACACAAGAGAATGCAAAACACATGTGTGAAGTCTGAGTTGTCCATGATGTTGAAAACAGTGCTAAGATCTTCTTTCATAAAAATCAGACAATTTCCCTTTCGAGTGGACCACAAAATATAAAATAATTTGACGGTTTTCATGTATAGGTAGCTCACCTAATGGAATAGATCTCAAACATGTCTTACCTTGTGACACACGCGTTCTGTATGTGTACGGGTAAGAATTACTAGTGTAGACAAATCAGTTCTTACATAAAGTCACAACAGATGCGATATCATGGCCGTTCATAATATTATCCTTACATGGATCCTGTTGCGGGGGATTGTGAACTGGCCCCTCACACGAAAAAGACAGCCCAAGTATAAGTCCTCCACCTGATGATCCGAGCAAGGAAATCATCTAAGTACGATGAGTAGCCTCAAGCTTAGAGACAAGCTGCCGAGTTGAGCCGCCAGACTATAGAGATTGGTACGTGAGGGCTCGCTCACCGAGGAAGATCTATAACAGGGGTAAGAAGTCCATAAGGAGGGAGCTCAAGCTTAGGCGTTGAGCTCCACAGTATCCCAATCAAATTAAGTTGACCATCACCAGAAAGGCAATACAAGGAATCTGGGGCAAATCCTGCTAAATCTAGATGAGATAAGGATCGATTCGACCCCTCCCATACCCTATATATATGACAGCAAGCCCTAAACTAAGGTACGGTAATTCTCACCTCTTCACCTACTACGTTCATCATTTACGAGCCTAACTTAGGCATTAAAGGGTTGAAACTTGACAGTCGATGGATTGTTTATTTATGTTCACTATTGCAAGTCCCACCGAATAGAGGACAAGAACAAGATTCAAGCCATCCTAGTTCTACCTTCATTTGTCGACAAATTTGAGCGACAACAGATCCTACACTTAAAATCAGGCTGCCCAAACATTAGGCGGGCCACAAGTGTAGATTGTCTGTGTTAAAGGCACAGAAAAATTCAATGTCATCTGTTCTTATTGGTCCACGTCATCACTAATGACGTCAGCTCACAAAACAAGCTATTTTCCCTCTCAAGTATGAATTACGTGCTACACAACCCCACTTTTACCTTGTGGTTCTCTGGGCCTCATCATGATCTGTTTGTTAGATCTGTACCTTCCATCGATTTTTTTCAGATTATTCTAAAGCATAAGGCAAAAAATGAGGCACATCCAAAGCTCAAGTGAACCAGTAACGTTGAAACCTTCCTAGGGTCCATTGTGAGGTTTATTTGCCATCTAACATCTTCATAAGGTCACTTAGACCTTGATGAAAGGAAAACACAAACATCATCTTGATCAGAGCCATTTGTGGCCCTAAGAAGTTTTCAATGGTAGGTGTTCAATTCCCACTCTTTCTTGTTGTGTGGCCCATTTGGGCCTTGGATCCGACTAGTTTTCGACCTCGTGACTATAAGGTATGAAACAAAATTTATAGACAGTGTGGATCTAATAAATACATCATGATGGCCCCACAGAAGTTCCACATTTCAACCTTCAGGTTTGCAAATTTACGTGGGCCCATGATGATTTATTTCCTAGATCCACACTGTCCATATATTTTTCCAGATCTTTCTAGGTTTTAAGCCTAAAAATAAGGCAGATCCAAAGCTCAAGTACAACACACCATAGGAAACAGTGGAATTGATGCTACCGTTGAAAACTTCTTAGGGCCACAGACAGTTCTGATCAAGCAGATATTCATGTTGTACCTTCACCAAGGTATAGGTGGCCTTATGAGCAAGTTAGATGTCAGATAAGCCTCACGCTTGGCCCTAGGAAGGTTTTGACCATAGTTTGTGTAATCCCCACTACTTTCTTTGGTGTGGTCCACTTAAGCTCTAGATGTACCTCATTTTTGGCATCATGCTCTAAAACTATTTGGAAAAATTGATGGATGGTGTGGATGTAACACAAAGGTCATGGTGAGGGACGGTGACACTACAAAAAATTCCATTTTTACCGACGAATGATTTCGTCGGTAATCAGTAAAATTTCGTCCCCGACGAAATTTTTCGCGGCTAACATCGTCGCAGAAAGGCCGTCGGTAAAGGTTTTTACCGACGAAATAATTTTTTCGTAGGTAATAATTGAACCATTACCGACAAAATTATTCGTCGGCCAAACATATGAATTTTGTCGGGATTGAAAATGATACGTCGGTGAAAAAACTTTTACCGACGAAATAATGCGTAGGTAAAAACACGTTAAAACTTTTACCGATGAAATATTTCGTCGGTAAAAGAAAGGAAAAACTGTTTACCGACGAAATAATGCGTTGGTAAAAACATGATAAAACTTTTACCAACGGAATAATTCGTCGGTAAAAGCATCTCAGAGCTTTTTACCGACGAAATATTCCGTCGGTAAAAGTTTTTGCTTTCTTTTACCGACGAAATATTTCGTCGGTAAAAGTTTTTCCTTTCTCGGTTCCATTTGTTTTCAAAAATTCAGGAAAATTCCTGATATACACCTGTAAAAAAACCTATACATTTTGAATCCTACTCACATGCACAAACATACAAACAAACAAAAAGTACATCATCCATACACAAATAATCCATTCCACATCCACAAACAAACAATATTCATCCACACACAAATATATACAAGTTAAAAGTCGTATATTAAAAAAAAAATAATCAAGAAGATGAAGGCGGAGGTGGGGGAGGTGGCGGGGCATCGGCGCCAAGGCGTGCAGCGAGAGCCTGAAACATCTCCTGCATCCGTCGCTCATGCTCCTGCCGCAACTCCTCGATCCTCCTCTCCTGATCCTCCCGTCGCCTCTCCTCCTCCTCCCTCTGCCTCTCTAGCTGCTCCCGAATCCCATCGACGACGATCCGTAGCTGCTGAACCTCTCTCTCTGCGATGTCAGCTCGGCGTTGAGCGCTCTCACCAGCTACGGATCGGCTGGAGCCAGCTCTAGTTTGTGCCATGAGCTTAGCACCATGGCCAAGCCCACACACATATCCAGAACGGGTGCCAAGCACCTCGCTCAGGATTTCTGGCTCACTCCGCTGACTACCATCGGGAGTGGGCTGACTGCGTATGGTGTCCATCGCCGCCTGTAATGAAAAGATATGAAATTTCATAAAAAATGACATGAATGACATTATTATCAATCAATGCGCAATTAAATTTAACAAAGTAAAGATTTTTACCCAATGCTCACTGGCTCTAGGATGAACCCAAGATCCCGTCGCCTGCCGACAGTGAGTCCCTCTGTAGAGGTCTACTGGTCCAGGCTCCTGGCCGGTGACGGAATCCCGCTGCGCAATCGAAAGGAAAAAAGACTTATAATAAATGCCAATCAAAATAATATATTAACTTAATAATCATCAATAATTTCTTACCATGTCGTAACGATGTCGTACAAATGACTTTGAACCAGCTACGTGGTTCACTTGTAACTTTTCCCTGTTCGCAGAATTTATTCTGCTCCTCTTCTGAACACATTATACAAAATACATTTCTATTAATTGCGAAATTAATTGCGAATTTAATTGTTACCGTAAGATATCGTACATGTAAATATTACCTGAAAAGCCTCCGACGAAAATCTCTCGCAGAGTATCCGCCAGTCGTCTGTACTAACGTGTGGTGGTGCGGACTGTACGGCCTCATCGTGTGTCCTGCACCTCTTGTACCGCTGGTGCAACTCTCCGCGGTACTCCTTGAACCGCTCCCTAATCATGTCGTCGACGGCATGAGAAATGTAGGGAACATTCAAATCGAATTCAAATTTATCCTGCAGTTTCGTAAATAATAAATTAAGGGAATAAACTTATTAACAATAGGACTTAACCGTAAATGAACTTTCACAAAAGAAAATTTCAATTTACTAAACTTTACCTGAAGGCGCTGACGGATGAGCTGTCGCACATCATCTGTCACGTCAGTCCAACGGGGGGTGGTGGCGGGGATCAGAGATCGGCATAGGACACCGACCTCAGACGTAAACAATCTGGCACTGTCCCCAACAGGTCTAAGGCAGTCCTGTGGGAACTCTACTGCCACCCTACCCTCACGCGTAAGTCGCTCTAAAACTAACCCACGCGTGGGTCCACGTCCTCGTCGGCTGGTAGAAGACGCTGCTGCGAAAAGATATATGTAAGTAACAATATAAACAGAAATCACTAAATAAATGTCTAGACTTACATGCAGTGCCCGGTGTATGCTGAACCGAAGGATCAGATGACTGTGATGCACCGTGCGACGTCGATGCTGTCTACGTCGCATCACGGGTGGAAGGGGTAGATCCAGTGCGCGAACGACCTGATCTCCCACCTGGTGCCATGACTGAATATATCTGAAATACAAACTTATAAATTTAAACAATGTCAATGCAAGTTTATGAACATCATTGCAGAGTGAATTTGTGCTTATGCTTAGAGAAATGATAAAAATATGATTAGACCATTACACTATAATGCAAGCAGGATATAATAAAACCGTAAACAGAATATAATAAAACCGTAAACAGAATATAAAAGTTGAAAAATCCATTACACATTGTCATTCTATATTAAATACATATATCTCATTGTAATACAAATCAACTTCGGATCAACTATCCGAAATACTCCCTGCGTAAGTTATCGTACGCTGCAGATGTATATTCGATGCTGTATGAAGCACTTGACATTGTTACAGCCAACATGCCAGTCATAATAGGAGAAATCTGATCTCTCGGGACTCCATTCAGATGTGCAAGTGATAATGTCGCATCTTCCATACGAAGTTTTCCGCGATTATATTCCTCAATCAGGTCCGGAATTTCTTTGAGATTGTATAATCTTTCATCTGAGTCATCGTCTTCCTTCCTACATATCTCGACCAGACCGGGTATCTCTCTGGCCATACCAGAAGAATATAGGGCCGGAAAGTCCATCCGCAACAGCTGATGAAGTGTGCTGCGTACTTCCGCTACGCTCCAATTTGTGGAGGACATGATCAGAAAGTGACTTAACTGTAAATGTAGATTATCAACAAGTCAATTCAGGAAAAAAAATCATGACTTGTAAAACATATATACATGTAATAATCAAATTAATCGAATTGAAAAATTACATGTAAATCTTGTATACATTTAATAATCGTCGTCTGAATCATTATCGCTTAGGACTCTTTCTTCTTCACCATCACTATCGCTGATCAGAATTTCCTCTTCATCGTCTGCAACATTGTCATCGATGAAAGCGCTATCATCTCTAACAATGTCATTTATGATTGAGGCATCAACATGATCAGGTGGCACATCATCTCTATTCAATTGCACCACATCAATATCAACATTTGGATCATTCCCTCTATCCCAAGATGGCATGTCTTCTTGGTATGCTTGTTCAACTGACGACGTTCTATTACTCCCTTCATCGTTATCTTCAACGTCTACTTCGGGAACGTCAAATATGTTCCTGGGCTTTATTTTCTGCACCACGTGCCAAGAGCCGCCTAACTTGGTGTCAGCGAGGTAGAATACTTGTTCGGCTTGGCCGGCTATGATAAATGGGTCATCTTTAAACCACTTCCGAGATAAATTTACGCTCGTGAAGTAATTATCAGTCTGTATTCCCAACTTTTTATTTTCAATGTCCCACCAATCGCATTTAAATAAGTACACCCGCTTTCTCATACAATAACTCAGCTCAATAATATCCGTCAAAACGCCATAAAAATCAATTTCGACCTCCTCATGTGTTCCCTTCACAACCACACCACTATTTTGTGTGGTCCTATATTTCTCACGCTCCTCAGTGTGGAACCGAATCCCGTTTACAATACAACCTGTATATCTAGATACACGTCTATCAGGGCCACACGCCAGTGAGTAGAGCGCATCAGATGCATCCGCAGAGTTGCTAGCGCGCAACATCTTCATCTATCATCACGTACAGAATATAAATGTACGTTTAGGCATTTAAAATTACGTGTAAATATTGTGCAATACAACAATATTGTAAGTGTGGTGAGATAGAAGGTAAATTAAGCTTACACGTTTTGCAAACCATTCTGGAAACAAATCCTGATGCATTCGATCATAATTTGTAGGGTATTGGGACTTCATCTCCTCGATATGTTCGCTATACACAATTGGTACGTTATAAGCAAGAAATTTTGAGATTAAAACTGTCTGTAGATATACAATAATTATGTGCGAAGACTTACTCCAAGTACGACTCTATTTCTTCACAGTTATGCAACACATACCACCGCGCCTTCGCAAGATCCCGAGGGTCCATATCCTGAAACGTCGGCGATCCTAAAGGACGGACGTTATGTGCGAATACAGATATGAGTCCTTGTTCATGCTCCTGCCCTGCATCGGCATTACGATCTTCTCGGTTGAATCTAGTCTCTATGCCACGAAGATACATGGAGCAAAATGTTAGGCACTCATTATCAATGTACGCCTCAGCAATGGATCCCTCTGGACGTGCCTTATTCCTCACATATTGTTTTAATGTGTGAAGGTATCTGTACACAAAATCAATATGTTTAAGACATGAAAACATGGATATACGTAGTTTATGGAATGAAAAAAAATTTATGATCATTGTTCTATCACCTTTCGATCGGATACATCCAACGATATTGTACTGGGCCTGCAAGCTTCGCTTCGTGCGGTAAGTGAATTGCTAGGTGTACCATGACATCGAAAAACGTAGGTGGAAAAATTCTTTCAAGTTTGCAAAGGATTACGACAATATCCTTCTCCAGTCGTCTAATAACCTCTACATTTAAAGATTTCGAACACAAATCCTTAAAGAATATCCCCAACTCAATCAGCGTAGCACTGACATCCTTGTTGAGGAATCCACGAATCGCAACCGGTAGTAGGCGTTGAAGAAGGACGTGACAGTCATGACTTTTCATTCCTGTTACCTTACAGTCCGTAATGTTGACGTGCCGAGAGATATTCGATGCATACCCGTCTGGAAATTTCACCTTGTTCAACCATTCACATACACGTTTTTTCTCTAGTTTTGTCAATGTGTAGCATGCTGCTGGTATAGTATATGGATTTTCATGTGGTTGCAAGTGCAACTCTTTCCTTAAACCCATTGCTTGTAGATCCAATCGAGCCTTAAAACTGTCTTTTGTTTTCTTCTCTATGTTCATCAATGTTCCAAAGACATTGTCACATATATTCTTCTCAATATGTATGACATCCAAGTTGTGTCGTAATTTCAGATGACTCCAATAAGGCAACTCAAAAAAATTGCTCTTCTTCCTCCAGTTGTACTCCAATACTGTACGTTTTCTCTTCTTCAAGTGCGGTGCCTTACCAAATCTAACTTCTTCAATGTTACTCAGCTGTTATAACACATCTTCTGCAGATAGTTCTTTCGGTGGTGGCCTATGATCTTGTTTGCCATCAAAGATTACCGTCTTCCTGCGCCAACTATGATCCCTCGGAAGGAAGCGACGATGGCCCGTATAACACGTTTTCTTACCATGCTTCAATGACAATGAACAAGTCTCAGTACTACATGTAGGACAAGCCAACTTTCCCTTCGTGCTCCACCCAGACAAATTTCCATATGCAGGGAAGTCATTTATTGTCCACAAAACCGCTGCGTGCAATCGAAACGTCTGTTCTGCAAAAGTGTCATACGTCTGGACACCTTGACTCCACAACTCATTTAACTCATCTACTAACGGTCGGAGATACACATCAATGTCATTCCCCGGTAACTTGGGTCTAGGAATAAGCAACGACATCATAAAAAATGATTCCTTCATACACAACCAAGGAGGTAAATTGTAGGGCATAAGTATCACTGGCCACATACTGTACGAGCTACTCGTATTACCAAATGGATTAAAACCATCACTTGCAAGACCTAGCCGAACATTACGAGAATCCTCTGCAAACCAGTCATATTGCTTATCAAAATGTTGCCAGGCTTCAGAGTCAGCGGGATGCCTCAATGTATTATCATCATGAAGGCGTTTCTCCTTATGCCACCTCATATCTTCAGCCGTCTTGCTCGACGTAAACAATCTTTGTAATCTGGGTTTCAATGGAAAGTACCTTAACACCTTCTGTGAAATTTTCTTACGCTTAGCTTCGTCATATTTCCACCTAGACTCTCCACATTGTGGACACTCCTCAACATTTTCATGTTCTTTCCAATATAATACACAATCATTTATACATGCATGTATGAGGATGTAACCAAGGCCCAAGTCTCGCATTAACGATTTTGCCTCGTAATGAGACTTAGGCAATGTCTCACCTTCAGGTAATACTTCTTTCAACAAGCCAAGTAACATGTCGAACGATTTGTTACTCCAACGATTTATTATCTTTAAATGAAGTAACCTTGTAAGGAAATTCAACTTGGAGAAGTTCCGACACCCCGGATAGAGTGGACGTTGCGCATCCCTCAACAACCTACTAAACTTTTCTGATTCGGCATCACCCACAGGAGGAATATCCTGGCTAGTACTTGTCGCTGCAAAATCAGTATCCGCAATGGTTCCCCTTAACACATCACCAATGATATCTTGCATATCGTCAACATCTTCATCCTCGTCATTACGCACAATTGGGTCAGCAAGGACTTCAGTGGCCTCAACTCTTTGGTGGAAGTCTTCACCATGATGAATCCACCAAGTGTAACCCTGGTCAATCCCAACTATGAACAAATCATCTTCCACTTTGTCCAATGTCTTGTGAATCATGTTCTTGCATTTTCGGCATGGACACCTAATTCTATTACCTGAATCTGCCCGATCTCTCACAAATTCCATGAACTCCTTAACACCTTCTTTATACTCTGGGCCAAACTGATTCTTAGCTTGCATCCAACTCTTATCCATATCTACAATGCAAAGATTAGAGACAGGTTTAGTTTAGGTGACATGAGTTTAGGATTAGGTTTAGTCATAGGTTGAGATTTTCGGGTTCGGGATAGCGTTTCGGGTTAGGTTTTCATATTTGGGTCTAGGTTTATGTTAGGTGAATGGATTCAGGTATAGGTGTAGGTTTAGTTTAAGTGATTTGAATTTAGGATTAGGCTTAGGTATAGGTTGAGATTTTTGGGTTCGGGATCGGGTTTCGGGTTAGGTTTTCGTGTTTGGGTTAATGTTTAGGTTAGGTGAATGGATTTAGGAATAGGTGTAGGTTTAGTTTAGGTAATTTGAGTTTAGGATTAGGTTTAGGCATAGGTTGAGATTTTTGGGTTCGGGATAGCGTTTCGGGTTAGGTTTTCATATTTGGGTCTAGGATTATGTTAGGTGAATGGATTCAGGTATAGGTGTAGGTTTAGTTTAAGTGATTTGAATTTAGGATTAGGCTTAGGTATAGGTTGAAATTTTCGGGTTCGGGATCGGGTTTCGGGTTAGGTTTTCGTGTTTGGGTTCAAGTTTAGGTTAGGTGAATGGATTTAGGAATAGGTGTAGGTTTAGTTTAAGTACTTTGAGTTTAGGATTAGGTTTAGGCATAGGTTGAGATTTTCGGGTTCGGGATAGCGTTTCGGGTTAGGTTTTCATATTTGGGTCTAGGTTTATGTTAGGTGAATGGATTCAGGAATAGGTGTAGGTTTAGTTTAAGTGATTTGAATTTAGGATTAGGCTTAGGTATAGGTTGAGATTTTCGGGTTCGGGATCGGGTTTCGGGTTAGGTTTTCGTGTTTGGGTTAAAGTTTAGGTTAGGTGAATGGATTTAGGAATAGGTGTAGGTTTAGTTTAGGTAATTTGAGTTTAGGATTAGGTTTAGGCATAGGTTTAGATTTTCGGGTTCGGGATTGGATTTCGGGTTAGGTTTTCATATTTGGGTGTAGGTTTATGTTAGGTGAATGGATTCAGGAATAGGTGTAGGTTTAGTTTAAGTGATTTGAATTTAGGATTAGGCTTAGGTATAGGTTGAGATTTTCGGGTTCGGGATCGGGTTTCGGGTTACGTTTTCGTGTTTGGGTTCAAGTTTAGGTTAGGTGAATGGATTTAGGAATAGGTGTAGGTTTAGTTTAGGTACTTTGAGTTTAGGATTAGGTTTAGGCATAGGTTGAGATTTTCGGGTTCGGGATAGCGTTTCGGGTTAGGTTTTCATATTTGGGTCTAGGTTTATGTTAGGTGAATGGATTCAGGTATAGGCATATGTTTAGTTTAAGTGATTTGAATTTAGGATTAGGCTTAGGTATAGGTTGAGATTTTCGGGTTCGGGATCGGGTTTCGGATTAGGTTTTCGTGTTTGGGTTAAAGTTTAGGTTAGGTGAATGGATTTAGGAATAGGTGTAGGTTTAGTTTAAGTAATTTGAGTTTAGGATTAGGTTTAGGCATAGGTTTGGATTTTCGGGTTCGAGATTGGATTTCGGGTTAGGTTTTCATATTTGGGTCTAGGTTTATGTTAGGTGAATGGATTCAGGAATAGGTGTAGGTTTAGTTTAAGTGATTTGAATTTAGGATTAGGCTTAGGTATAGGTTGAGATTTTTGGGTTCGGGATCGGGTTTCGGGTTAGGTTTTCGTGTTTAGGTTCAAGTTTAGGTTAGGTGAATGGATTTAGGAATAGGTGTAGGTTTAGTTTAGGTACTTTGAGTTTAGGATTAGGTTTAGGCATAGGTTGAGATTTTCGGGTTCGGGATAGCGTTTCGGGTTAGGTTTTCATATTTGGGTCTAGGTTTATGTTAGGTGAATGGATTCAGGTATAGGTGTAGGTTTAGTTTATGTGATTTGAATTTAGGATTAGGCTTAGGTATAGGTTGAGATTTTCGGGTTCGGGATCGGGTTTCGGGTTACGTTTTCGTGTTTGGGTTAAAGTTTAGGTTAGGTGAATGGATTTAGGAATAGGTGTAGGTTTAGTTTAGGTAATTTGAGTTTAGGATTAGGTTTAGGCATAGGCTTGGATTTTCGGGTTCGGGATTGGATTTCGGGTTAGGTTTTCATATTTGGGTCTAGGTTTAAGTTAGGTGAATGGATTCAGGAATAGGTGTAGGTTTAGTTTAAGTGATTTGAATTTAGGATTAGGCTTAGGTATAGGTTGAGATTTTCAGGTTCGGGATCGGGTTTCGGGTTACGTTTTCGTGTTTGGGTTAAAGTTTAGGTTAGGTGAATGGATTTAGGAATAGGTGTAGGTTTAGTTTAGGTAATTTGAGTTTAGGATTAGGTTTAGGCATAGGTTTGGATTTTCGGGTTCGAGATTGGATTTCGGGTTAGGTTTTCATATTTGAGTCTAGGTTTATGTTAGGTGAATGGATTCAGGAATAGGTGTAGGTTTAGTTTAAGTGATTTGAATTTAGGATTAGGCTTAGGTATAGGTTGAGATTTTCGGGTTCGGGATCGGGTTTCGGGTTACGTTTTCGTGTTTGGGTTAAAGTTTAGGTTAGGTGAATGGATTTAGGAATAGGTGTAGGTTTAGTTTAGGTACTTTGAGTTTAGGATTAGGTTTAGGCATAGGTTGAGATTTTCGGGTTCGGGATAGCGTTTCGGGTTAGGTTTTCATATTTAGGTCTAGGTTTATGTTAGGTGAATGGATTCAGGAATAGGTGTAGGTTTAGTTTAAGTGATTTGAATTTAGGATTAGGCTTAGGTATAGGTTGAGATTTTCGGGTTCGGGATCGGGTTTCGGGTTACGTTTTCGTGTTTGGGTTAAAGTTTAGGTTAGGTGAATGGATTTAGGAATAGGTGTAGGTTTAGTTTAGGTAATTTGAGTTTAGGATTAGGTTTAGGCATAGGTTGAGATTTTCGGGTTCGGGATTGAATTTCGGGTTAGGTTTTCATATTTGGGTCTAGGTTTATGTTAGGTGAATGGATTCAGGAATAGGTGTAGGTTTAGTTTAAGTGATTTGAATTTAGGATTAGGCTTAGGTATAGGTTGAGATTTTCGGGTTCGGGATCGGGTTTCGGGTTAGGTTTTCGTGTTTGGGTTCAAGTTTAGGTTAGGTGAATGGATTTAGGAATAGGTGTAGGTTTAGTTTAGGTAATTTGAGTTTAGTATTCGGTTTAGGCACAGGTTTGGATTTTCGGGTTCGGGATTGGATTTCGGGTTAGGTTTTCATATTTGGGTCTAGGTTTATGTTAGGTGAATGGATTCAGGAATAGGTGTAGGTTTAGTTTAAGTGATTTGAATTTAGGATTAGGCTTAGGTATAGGTTGAGATTTTCGGGTTCGGGATCGGGTTTCGGGTTACGTTTTCGTGTTTGGGTTAAAGTTTAGGTTAGGTGAATGGATTTAGGAATAGGTGTAGGTTTAGTTTAGGTAATTTGAGTTTAGGATTAGGTTTAGGCATAGGTTTGGATTTTCGGGTTCGAGATTGGATTTCGGGTTAGGTTTTCATATTTGAGTCTAGGTTTATGTTAGGTGAATGGATTCAGGAATAGGTGTAGGTTTAGTTTAAGTGATTTGAATTTAGGATTAGGCTTAGGTATAGGTTGAGATTTTCGGGTTCGGGATCGGGTTTCGGGTTACGTTTTCGTGTTTGGGTTAAAGTTTAGGTTAGGTGAATGGATTTAGGAATAGGTGTAGGTTTAGTTTAGGTACTTTGAGTTTAGGATTAGGTTTAGGCATAGGTTGAGATTTTCGGGTTCGGGATAGCGTTTCGGGTTAGGTTTTCATATTTAGGTCTAGGTTTATGTTAGGTGAATGGATTCAGGAATAGGTGTAGGTTTAGTTTAAGTGATTTGAATTTAGGATTAGGCTTAGGTATAGGTTGAGATTTTCGGGTTCGGGATCGGGTTTCGGGTTACGTTTTCGTGTTTGGGTTAAAGTTTAGGTTAGGTGAATGGATTTAGGAATAGGTGTAGGTTTAGTTTAGGTAATTTGAGTTTAGGATTAGGTTTAGGCATAGGTTTGGATTTTCGGGTTCGAGATTGGATTTCGGGTTAGGTTTTCATATTTGGGTCTAGGTTTATGTTAGGTGAATGGATTCAGGAATAGGTGTAGGTTTAGTTTAAGTGATTTGAATTTAGGATTAGGCTTAGGTATAGGTTGAGATTTTCGGGTTCGGGATCGGGTTTCGGGTTACGTTTTCGTGTTTGGGTTAAAGTTTAGGTTAGGTGAATGGATTTAGGAATAGGTGTAGGTTTAGTTTAGGTACTTTGAGTTTAGGATTAGGTTTAGGCATAGGTTGAGATTTTCGGGTTCGGGATAGCGTTTCGGGTTAGGTTTTCATATTTAGGTCTAGGTTTATGTTAGGTGAATGGATTCAGGAATAGGTGTAGGTTTAGTTTAAGTGATTTGAATTTAGGATTAGGCTTAGGTATAGGTTGAGATTTTCGGGTTCGGGATCGGGTTTCGGGTTACGTTTTCGTGTTTGGGTTAAAGTTTAGGTTAGGTGAATGGATTTAGGAATAGGTGTAGGTTTAGTTTAGGTAATTTGAGTTTAGGATTAGGTTTAGGCATAGGTTTGGATCTTCGGGTTCGGGATTGGATTTCGGGTTAGGTTTTCATATTTGTGTCTAGGTTTATGTTAGGTGAATGGATTCAGGAATAGGTGTAGGTTTAGGTTAGGTGACATGAGATTAGGTTTAGGGCATAGGTTTGGATTTGCGGGTTCGGGATCAGGTTTAGGGTCGCATTTTCGTAGCTTATAGGGTCTAGGTTTAGAGTTAGATGAATTGAGTTTATGTTTCGGTTTAGCCATAACTTATAGGTTTTAGTTTTAGGTTTATGGTTTCGGGTTTAGGGTGTAGGTCTTGGAGACTCAAGCAACTAAAGGATAGCTCCGACGCACATCCGGGTCTGCTCCACACAAAGCGGGCCTGTCCAAATGGCTAGGCCACCCATATTGCTGTCCATAGGAAATGGACAGCTTCATCATCATGGTCATAACAGCGGTTCCCACCTTCCAGGGACTCCCGCTCAACACCCGGATAGCTCCGACGCACATTCGGGTCTGCTCCATTAATTTCGAGCTAATACATAAACATGGGCCTGTCCAAATGGCCCGGCCACCCATATTGCTGTCCATAGGAAATGGACAGCTTCATCATCATGGTCATAACAGCGGTTCCCACCTTCCAGGGACCCCCGCTCAACACCCGGATAGCTCCGACGCACATCCGGGTCTGCTCCATTAATTTCGAGCTAATACATAAACACGGGCCTGTCCAAATGGCCAGGCCACCCATATTGTTGTCCATAGGAAATGGACAGCTTCATCATCATGGTCATAACAGCGGTTCCCACCTTTCAGGGACCCCCGCTCAACACCCGGATAGCTCCGACGCACATCCGGGTCTGCTCCATTAATTTCGAGCTAATACATAAACACGGGCCTGTCCAAATGGCCAGGCCACCCATATTGCTGTCCATAGGAAATAGACAGCTTTATCATCATGGTCATAACAGCGGTTCCCACCTTCCAGGGACCCCCGCTCAACACCCGGATAGCTCCGACGCACATCCGGGTCTGCTCCATTAATTTCGAGCTAATACATAAATACGGGCCTGTCCAAATGGCCAGGCCACCCATATTGCTGTCCATAGGAAATGGACAGCTTCATCATCATGGTCATAACAGCGGTTCCCACCTTCCAGGGACCCCCGCTCAACACCTGGATAGCTCCGACGCACATCCGGGTCTGCTCCATTAATTTCGAGCTAATACATAAACACGGGCCTGTTAAAATGGCCAGGCCACCCATATTGTTGTCCATAGGAAATGGACAGCTTCATCATCATGGTCTAAACCGCGGTTCCCACCTTCCATGGACCCCCACTCAACAACCGGATAGCTCCGACGCACATCCGGGTCTGCTCCATTAATTTCGAGCTAATACATAAACACGGGCCTGTCCAAATGGTCAGGCCACCCATATTACTGTCCGTAGGAACAGGACAGCTTCATCATCATGGTCTAAACCGCGGTTCCCACCTTCCAGGGACCCCCGCTCAACATCAACATCAATCAACTACTCTTAATCACAAGTATCATGTTCGTCATCTAATTTGCCACTAAATGATAATATAATAAAATCAGTCGCCCATCCAAGGATGGATAGATTGAAATGCTATCATTATTTCCATTTAAATGCCCAAGCCTAAATTTCGACAGCATCTCCCCCTATCTCTCCAGATATATTTATCTTACATTTAATTTCCACGTCAACTATCCACACATTGTGTGGATTAAATTGACAATGGAATTAAACATAAGAAACATATCCAGAGAGAATAGGAGAGTTACCGCACGAAACTAATGACAGAGCATGTAAATGACAAACAACGATAACATTCCAATCTATCCAACCTTGGACTGTCCAACAGGACAATTTGGCAGATTTCTATACCTCCAAAACACACTTTATCTATGCTCGGCAATATAGAAATCTCCAAATGGGCTAACTGATTCTATTATACTACCATTTGTGGACAAAAAATAACTATTAATAATAAGCCAAATACATCCACAACATACATCCACATAAATCAACCACGGGTAGCTCCGACGCACATCCCGGGTTTGCTCCATCAATTCCAGATACACAAGCACATAAAATGACAGAATCATCAACACCATGAATCAAGTCTAATCAAATACCTAATGACTGCTACTTTCTCAACAAATAAGTATGTATGGGGCCCACCATGGGAATTGGATTGCGTGCAGAGTAACTCTGCACGCTCTTATCATGTAGAGTAAATTCAGTTGGGCCCACCTAGAATGTATGTGATTTATCTATTCCGTCCTTATGTTTTTTCAGCTCATTTTAGTGGTTGAGCCCAAAATTTAAGCATATCCAAATCTCAAGTGGACCATGCCATGGGAAACCGTGGGAATAATGATTTCCACCATTCCCAGGACCTACAGTGATCATTATTTGTCATCCAACCTGTTCATAAGATCACATGGATATGAATGAAGGGAAAACACAAATATCAGCTTGATCCAAAACTTCTGTGTCCTCTAAGAATTTTTCAATGATAGACATTCAGTTCACACTTGTGCTGTGGTCCACTTTAGATTTTGATATGCTTCATTTTTGGGCACCAGCGGTTCCCATCTTCGGGGGCCCCACAGGCAGTGGACAGCGACGGTGGGCCCCACAGGCAGTGGATAGCGACGTGGGCCCCACAGCCAGTGGACAGCGACCGTGGGCCCCACAGCCAGTGGACAGCGACATGGGCCCCACAGCCAGTGGACAGCAACGGTGGGCCCCACAATTACGTATTTCATTTTTTTTAATTTGTAAAACAAAATTTTGGATTTTAAATTTTTAAATTCCTAATTAGGGATTTTAATATTGAAATCCCTAATTAGGGGATTTTAATTTCGAAATCCCTAATTAGAGATTTAATAAATCAGTGGGCCCCACCAAATTGTAGACAGCTAAGGTGGACCCCACATGCAATGGACTATGGAAAGCGACGGTGGGACCCACATGCAATGGACGATAGAAAGCGACGGTGGGACCCACCAACATGCATTGGACAGCGATGGTGGGACCCACAGGCGTTGGATTTTGGGAGTGGGCCCCACAATCAACAACGAGGAGAGAGGGAGAGAGGGGAAATGGAGCAAGAAGAAAGGGGGAGAGGGTTACCGGAGGAGGCGGCGGCGTACGGAGGTCGGTGGAGGCGACCGGCGACACTGGTCGGCTGGGGGGGGGGGTGGTCGGCTGAGGCGGTGGGCCGCCGGTGACGTTGACGACCGGCGGTCGGAGATGAGATGAGAGAGAGGGGTGGGCCGGCAGCGCGCGCGCGAGAGAGAGAGAGGAGAGAACAGAGCGAGAGTGAGAGAGATGGAGAGAAATGAGGGAGGCCGATCGGGTAAGTGAAATAAAAGACTTTTACCGACGAAAATTTTCGTCGGTAAAAGCAACATTTTTCGTCGGTAAAAGTCCTCTTTTTCACTTGGGCGGGAATCAAATATTATTACCGACAGGCAATAATCGTCGGGAAAAATGACTTTTACCGACGAAAACTTTCGTCGGTAAAAGTCCTCAACTTACGCAGATACCACACATTATTACCGATAGGCAATAATCGTCGGGAAAAATACTTTTGCCGACGAAAACTTTCGTCGGTAAAAGTCCTCTTCATTAACTTACGCAGATACCACACATTATTACCGACAGACAATAATCGTCGCCAAAAAAAGACTTTTACCGACGAAAATATTCGTCGGTAAAAGCCAAATTATTTTTTAGCGACGGGTAGTTTCATCGGTAATAAACTTTTTACCGATGAAATCATGATTTCGTCGGTAAAAGTGTGTACTGAATGTATTTTACCGACGATTATTTTATTTCGTCGAGGAAATGGCTTTTTACCGACGAAATAATTTCGTCGGTAATACTTTCGTCGGCAAAACACCGTTTTCTTGTAGTGTGAAGTTTCACACATTAAAAGTTGTGTTATCTAACACTCAATGCACTGGGAAGAGAGTGAAAGAATGAATGCCATAACCCCTTTAGGGTTTTGGCCATGGTATATATATCATCTATATTGATTTTACACAAAGACCCTTTATTTGTACAAATATTACAGCAAATCCCTTTATATTATATCATCCCCCCGCAAGCGAAACGGACACGTTGAGATTGGATTTTAGAAACTTGAACTGAGACGAGGATAAGCCCTTTGTGAAGATATCAGCAAGTTGAGTATCCGTAGGAACGTATCGAACAAGAAGATCTCCAGTTGCTACTTTCTCTCGAACAAAGTGAAAGTCAATTTCAATGTGCTTTGTCCATGCATGAAACACAGGATTTACAATTAGGTATGTTGTGCTTACATTGTCATAGTAAATAATGATCGATTTTGGTAGAAAGACTTGAAGATCGCGTAGTAGTTGTTGGATCCATATAGTGTTCGAAACTGCATACGTCATAGAGCGATACTCTGGTTTAACACTAAATCTTGAGACAATTGGTTGTTTCTTGGCCGACCAAGAGATTAGATTTTTGCCAAGGAAGATGCAAAAACCTATTGCAGAATGTCGTGTATCTAGACAACCGGCCCAGTCAGCATCAGAATAAGCACATAAAGAAATATCTGAACAGTTGGAGAAGAAAAGGCTATGATCATATGTGTCGTTAAGATAGCGTAGTATCCGCTTGACTGCTTGAAGATGTGGCTCCCTAGGAGCATGCATAAACTAAGAGACAACATTAACAGCATAAGCAATATCAGGCCGAGCAAAGGTGAGATATTGAAGACTCCCAACAGTACGACAATAATTTGTTGGGTCATGAAGAAGATTGCCATCGTTGGTAGACAGATGAAGATTGGTAGCAATTGGAGTGGCAACCGGTTTTGATGAATCCATACAACTACGAAGTAACACCTCTTTCGCATACTTTGCTTGAGAAAGAAATATTCCATCATGTGTGTATCGAGCTTCAATGCCTAGAAAATAATGTAGTTGACCCAGATCCTTCATAGAAAATTCATACTACAATTTATGAATGATGGAGGAGAGAAGGAGAGAAGAACTGCCAGTAAGAATAATGCCATCCACATACAATAGTAATACTACCATTTCATTTGAAGAAGTAAGAATGAACATAGATGGATTAGCCATGCTACAAATAAACCCAATGTTCAATAAATAATTCGCAAAACGTTGAAACCAAGCCCGTGAGGCTTGCTTTAAGCCATAAAGAGCACGGCGAAGTCAACAAACATAATTAGGGTGATCAGGATGTAGAAATCTAGGGGGTTGTCGCATAAATACTTCTTCATGAAGATGACCATGCAAAAATGCATTTTTGACATCAAGTTGTTTAATGTCCCAAGATCGCTGAATTGCAAGAGAAATGACGGCCCGAATCGTAGTGGGTTTGACAACTGGACTAAATGTTTCATCAAAGTCAATTCCATGTTACTGTCGATAACCCTGAGTGACAAGGCGAGCTTTGTATCGTTCCAATTGTCCATCAGCACGCAGTTTAATCTTGAATACCCACTTACATCCGATTACATTTTATGTTGGTGAAGGTGAAATCAAGTCCCATGTTTGATTATGAAGAAGAGCATTATATTCATCTGCCATAGCCGCTTTCCAAAGTGGATCTTTAATAGCTTAAGAGAAGGAGGTCGGTTCATGTGGAGTGGATGAGGCAACTTGAGGAGAAGAAGTGATTGCAGAAAGAGATGGAAGCACACGTGGCTTCCAACTCCCTGTCATAGATCGTGTTACCATCGAATGAGGTTGAGATTGGGAGGAATTTTGAATTGGACCTATTATTGTTGGAGGATTGTTTATGGCAGATAAAAGAAGCAAGTCTGGGTTTGAATGTTGATGGGCCTGTGTTGTAATTCCAGTGGATGGCGTTTGGGCTTGGGTAGATGGTAAGGATTATAGGATAGGATTTGCCATAGGAAGAGGATCTGATTAGATAGAGGAGTGATGCATAGAGTAGCTATCCGTTTCCAAACCTGGAAGAGAATCTTTGAGATGCGAAGGACGTATATTTGGAGAAAGTATAGATTTGGTAGTCTGACATAGAAGATTTGAAGGAAGCTCCAAAGCTGACGTACAAGATTTGGTAGGCTGTAATTATGGAGAAAATTGAGGATCTAAACTAAATACGGTAGATGGAGATTGTAATGGATTTGACGTAAATTGTGGAGAAAATTGAGGATCCAAATTAGATACAGTAGATGGAGATTGCAACGGATTTGACGTATGGACGTGCATAGCGTGTTCTGGACGACAGGAAATATTCAGCGGAAATTGTGAAAGCTGATTAGAAGATGTATCGTGCACCATCTGAAAGGAACGGTTGGTATTGGATAGATGAGTGGCCGACACAGGAGCAGATGCACCATCTTGACGGATGGGAGTTGAAGTGTGGACGGCTGGCGTGGGAGCAGAAACACCATCTGGACGGTTGGAAGGAAACGTGTAGACGGCTGGCATAGAGACTGATGCACTATATGGACGGCTGGAAGTATGCATGTGGACAACTGGCATAGAAACGGATGCATCAACTAGACGGCTGAAAGTAGGAATGTGGATAGCTAGCCTTGAGACAGACTTAATAGCCGAGCGGCTTGAAATATTGGTAAGTGGAATGTAAAGGAAATTAGCATTGTCACGTTGGTTACTATGAGGGGGATTTCGATTGCCAAAATGAGAGAATGCAAAGGGAGAATTAGAAGTGGATTTTGTTGGAGATAAACTCGTATTGGAATTGAAAGAAGGAGATCCAAACCGAGTAGATGCTGAAAATGTGATATCCTTGGCACAATTTGTGGACGGTGAGACCAAGTTTGTGTTATGAATGTGATGACCAAGGTCATATCTAAACCGAACATTAGATAAGTGAGAGGAGAATTGGTCACTAGGAGATAATTGAAAAAATGGGAAGATTTGTTCGTCGAAAACCACATGTCGTGATAAAAAAAACCTGATTTGTAGAGGGATGTAGACAACAATAACCTTTGTAATTTTTAGAAAAACCAATGTAGACACAAGGAAGACGTCGGTTTTCTAATTTATGGCAAGCAATAGAGGCGAGATTTGGGTAACAGAGACACCCAAAAACACTTAAATGAGAGTAATCTGGTGGTGAATTATACAATAGCTTAAACGGAGTGTTATTATGGAGAGTACGAGAAGGAAGACGATTAATAATGTAAACGAAATAATTAAAGGCCTCAACCCAAAAGCATGTAGGGAGATTTGCTTCAAAAAGAAGTGAACGAATCATTGCAGCAATCGTGCAAAGTTTATGTTTAGCTAACCCATTTTGTTGAGGGGTGTGGGGGCATAAGATTTGATGATGAATACCACATTTCTGGAGATGACATTTAAAGCAACCATTTAGAAATTTACCACCGCTGTCTGATTAAAATATTTTAATCTTAGCAGAAAATGTATTTTTTATATACTTTTGAAGAATACAAAATTTGTCGAAAACTTTCGATTTAAGACGAATGGGAAAAATTCAAGAAAACCTTGTGAAATCATCAATGACAATAACATAATATCCATAGCCTGAGATCGTTTTGACAGAAGATTGCCAGACATCAGAATGAATTAAAGAAAATAGAAAAAGTGTAGAAGAAGAACTATTATTAAAAGGTAATCTTCTACAAGCATTACAAGTAGAAGATGGCATCTTATAGGTAGAAGCAACAATGAAATTATTTTTGAGAAGAGTAGAGAGAACAGTCGAGCTCGGATGACCAAGACAATGATACCAAGTGTCCAGGTTTATTCTTAAGGCAGATAGAGCATGAGAGGAAGATCCAACGAAAGCGGTAGATGGAAGAAGCGGATAAAGAGACCCCACATTACTGGACTGTAGAATGACCTTTTCGACTTCAGATCCTTGACAAAGAAACCAGATTTGTTAAATGTAAATGAACAGTTATTATCTTTGCAAAATTGATTGACAGAGAGTAAGTTTTTCTTCAAACTCAGAACAACTAAAACATTATTCAAGTTGAATATGGAAGATGGGGTGTTAAGAGTAATATGACCAGTAAGGGAAATGGGTAGGAGATCACCATTGCCTATGAATATGCGATCATTTCCATTATATGATTGCTTAGCGAGAAGATCAGCATTGTTAGAAGTCATATGAGAGGAAGCTCCAGTATCAGGATACCAAGCATGATCCACATTATCAGAAAGTTGCATTGTAGCGAAGGATTTTGGAACATCATCTAAAGTGAATGAGTGATTGAATCGTTGGCGGCATTGCATTGCAGAATGATTGAACTTATTGCATATCTGACATTTAATAGATAATATGATTGGAGAAGGTCCAAGAATACCATGGCTACGATTGAATACCATAGTATTGGGAGTAGAATGAGTAGAAGACAAACCAGAGGAGAAGGAAGTGCCACGTCCACGACCACAAAATGGAATACGACCACGTCCCCTTTGAAATCCACGACCACGATAGTGATGGGCATGTCCTCCTCGAGATGAGAATAGAGCCGTGGAGGATTCAGAATCAACTGATGGATGGAGAGGACGAAGTTCTTGGTTTAGAAGGAGAGGACGAAGGTCATCAAATGATGGAAGAGGTGGGCATGTGGTAATTGCAGTGACAAATACTTCATAGTCTTGTGGTAGAGCCGCAAGAACATGAAGTACAAGATCTGTATCGGTGACACCGTTGGCATGAAGAGAATCACCAGTGGATTTCATCTTTTGAAGAAATGAGGTCACAGAAAGAGTTCCCTTTTTTAGAGTTTGAAGTTGCAACTTCAATTGAAGATGACGGGAAGAAGCTTAATCAAGGAAGAGCTTTTTGATGGCTAACCATACACTTCTAGCAGATGTATTGAAGGAGCTAAGAATGGACTCGAGGATCTCAAGCAAAAGAGTGGCATTGATCCATGATAAAATCGTTGTATCACGTTGAATCCAAGCCAAATATTCAGGATTAGGAGTGGTGATGGGTGTGGAGGAAGCATCAAAGGAATCATGGAGAACCAATGGCGGACGGGAAAGAGAGACATCGACATGTCCAAGAACATTAAAACTTTTGAGAGCTGGAATGAAAAGAGATTTCCACACTAAATAATTAGAGTAGTTGAATTCCATAGGGATGAAGTTCTTGATGTTGACTACCAAAAGGAAAGAAGAATGATTTGATGTTGGAGTGGTTGTAGAGTTAGAGATAGTGGTAGAGGTAACTAATGAGGATGAGGCCACTGGGACAATCAAAGAAGGAAGAGGCCTAAGCTTTGATACCATGAAAAACAACCACTTTCTCTAAAAGCTTGAGCTGTTAGAGAATGGTGTGTCAGTGTATATCAAGGGACTCTAACACTCCCCCCGCACATGCGGGGTGGAACTCCGCACGGGAACATATTGGGCAAGGGTGGAGGGACATTCACAACTCACACCCAGGTGGAGGGGATACTCACAACTCACACCATAAATGGCCCCCGTGGGAGAATATATTACCGGTGGCATATTTGTTACTTATGGAATTCGAACATAGGACCTTCCGCTCTGATACTATAAAAGAATGAATACCGTAATCCCTTTAGGGTTTTGGCCATGGTATATATATCATCTATATTGATTTTACACAAAGATCATTTGTTTGTACAAATATTACAGCAATGCCCTTTATATTCTATCGGAGAGAAATTCTGAGTATTTTGTGAGCTGGAGATATCGGAAATGACGTGGGCTAATGAGAAGGGCTAGCACAGGAATTTCATGTGCTTTCAACAAAGACAATCCGCACTCGGCGGGCCACACGTGTTCGTGAATGTAGACTATTAGTTCTTGTTTTTCCTAAAGTTTTTTTTTTTAATACATTTGTGGGAACCCGGGACACGGACCCACTAAGGAACTTTCACCATGGGCCAACTTACAAACAGCCCAAATTGAATTCATGTGTCATGTTGGCATACATGGTGGAAGATAGTTTTTTGTCATTCTAGATGGCCATCTTGGATTAGCATTCACCATATGGACGGTCCAGATCTTGTTTACATATGCCTCATTGTTAAGTCGGGACCGGGTTGTGTGTTTCTGCTTGAAAGCAAGGCCAATAGGTTGGACCACTAAATTATCGTCCTAAGGGCAGATAATCTCCATCATGTATGTCACGTTTGTATGCCATCCAACCCGTCCAAAAGGATGGCCCACCGCAAGGATCATCATAAGAAAAAAATCAATTCGGTCTCTTCATGTTGTGTCATGGTCCATCCGTGAGAAGTAGAAGCTGAGCAGCTGCATATGTTTCGGACTGCTGATCAGGTGGGCCCACTTGAACAATCCAGACATTTTCACCAAAGAACTTAGCTGGGCCCACGCGTGTACAAGGCAACTAATGCACACACCACCACGTCCCAGTACAGCTTACACGTGCAGTGTCAGAGCCGTCAATCAGGTGGGTTTGACCATGTAGATGTTCCTGCATGAAAATAAATCTCGCCTGTTCAGCAGGTGGACCACGATTTTAGAAGCAGTTGGATCCGTAAAAGAAACTTCTGTGATTTTTTTCAGCCATACATTTTTTTCGTAAATTGTGACACGCCCAACGAGCAGACCGGAGTGGATTAGGTGTTACCGGGTGACACCATAGTGGGTGTTTCCCTGACTGTGGGCCCCACCTTGATGTAAGTGTTGTACATCCACGCCGTCCATCAGGATTGAATTTCCACCATTAAAAACTCCTTAGAGGCTGCAAAAGCTTTAGATCAAGCTGATGTCTATATTTCCCTTGATCCAAGTCTGTTAACCTTATCAACAGCTTAGATGGAAAATAAACATTAGGTGGTCCCTAGAAATTTTTTAATGGTGGGGATTCAATCGCCACTGCTTCCTATGGTGTGGTACACTTAAGATTTGAATATGCTTTTTTTTTAAAAGTTGATTAGCCTCTGAGAATTCAGTTAGATCCTTCTTTTTTAATACTTCCAAGCATGGTTGGTTTCTGAATATATATATATATATATATATATATATATATATATATATATATATATATATATATATATATATATATATATTGGACCCATTGATTTAAAACATGAAAACTCAATTTAAGTCAACTTAAAAAACCTGGGTTGGTGTATATGTGTTCTTTATTCAGTTTTTTTTGCACAATGGACACTGCAAGCCAATTTTAGGAAGGGTTTACGCACAGAGCTTCAAGCGACCACCAAAGCTCTACTACTACAGCACAGTGAGCTAAAAACATTTTTACCGGTGCAATTTGTTTCATGAGACTTGTGCTCTTTGAGATTTCATAAGAGCTTAAATTAGATTTTAGATATAAATCAATGATATTTGAATATTCGGAGATTTTGAGAATTCTACATGCTTATCAACAAACGACTTTGATTTTAGCCGTGTCATGGACAGTTTGGACTTTTCTGCTCTTCATGAGTAGTCCACTCTTATCCCTTTGTATTTGCATACAAATCACATGATGAGCTCATCCATCCAACAAAAGTTGTGTGAGGCTCATTGTGGTAATTGTGTAACATCCATCCATACATCTATTATGCTGCTTCATGTCAGGACATTAACCTAGGTAATAGACATATCTAAAACTTGAGTAGATATCAAACCATGAAAAAGTGTAGATGGGTCACCCACCATTGGTGATCTCGCCTCTTACTAATTTTTGATTTTCCATCTCCTTCCCTCTTAGTGATCTTCTCACTTGACTACTGCTCGGATTTCAGGTTCTCTTGCCCCAACCCACAACCATCGCCACCATCACCATTAAAGTTGTTGTCACCTAAGAGTTTGCAAAACCTTAAAGGGTCGTTTGGATGCCAGTAAAATCATTAAGTTGAAATTTGATGCCAGTAAAATCATTAAGTTGAAATTTGATTACAGGTGTAAAGTGTTTACAATTGGTTTTATTTGTCTTTAAGCTATAATTTGATTATATGTAAACACTTGTTTTTGTGTTTAGATAACTTGTAATCTGCCTACAAATTGTAATTGGGTATTCATGAACAATAAAGCTCTAAAAGGGTAAATCTTTTAAAAACCATCAAATGACATATAAAGTAGTCATTTAAAATGGATCATTTGGATAAGTCTAATTTACTAAAGGTTATGCAGATCCGTAGACCAAATCAATCATTTGGTAGGCCACATAAGTGGGCTCATTGATTCAAATTCCTTTTTTATGATGAAAAACTATTAAACATAAATAATTAACTATAAAATAATATTAGATTAATAGCAATTAATGGATGTAAACATATCTTCAGTCATCCAAATAGACATAGCCGGCTTAGACATCAATATACAATGTTAATCTATTTATTGGTAACGGGCCACCCAATCAATGATTAGGATCATCAGATCCCAACCTTTTAACTGATGGCCATCAAAAAGTAGGATTAAAAGGGAAAAATCTGATTAGCCACGAGCCATCCAATCAACCGTTAAAATAATTGGATCAAAATCTTTTAATTGATGGCCATCAAAAGGGGCACTGTGGGGCCACCTGATATATGTGTTTTATCCAAGCCGTCCATCTATTTTGAAAGATCATTTTAGGGCATAAGCCTAAAATGTAGACAGTTCTAAACCTAAAGTGCACCACACCACATGAAGTGGTGGTGACAATGAACCCCACAGTTGAAACCTTTTTAGGGCCCACACATGATGCCGTGGTGACAATGAACCCCACCGTAGGGAACTTTTTAGGGCCCACGGTGATTTTTATTTGCCATCCAACCTGTTCATAAGGTCACATATACCTCGGTGAAGGGCCAAGATAAATATCAGCTTGATCCAAAACTTCTGTGACCCCAGGAGGTTTCCAGCGGTAGGCATTCAAACCCCACTGCTGCCTGTGGTGTGGTCCACTTTAGCCTTCGAGCATCCTTTTTGGGCTAATGTCCTAAAATGATCTTTCAAAATGGATGGAGGGTATGGACAAAACACATACAGTACGATGGGCCCTACAGAGTACATGATAGGAACGTCCGTCTCGAACTAAGTCTCGGTGGGGATAGTACCCAATCCCCGCCCAACTGCTTGAAGGGTTTCTTGCATTCGGGTTCCAACCCTAGCAGCAATAGCCACACAGAGAGGGAGAGAGCTCTGATAGGACCGTCCGTCTCGAACTAAGTCCCGGTGGGGGTAGTACCCGTCCCCGCCCAACTGCTTGAGGGGTTCTTGCATTCGGGTTTCCAACCCTAGCAGCAATAACCAGAGAGAGATGGGGAGGAAACATTGAGGTCCAGACACTCGCCGGAGAAAAGGTAAGTTCTTCTCCTTCTTCTGCTTCTGCTTCTGCTTTGTTATTATTATTTTTTTCGTTTTGGGTCCTTGCATAGCCGTTGGAAGATCCGCAACTCTCCCCGTGTTGAAACTTTTCAAAAATTAGAACCGTTGCCTGAAATCCTTTTATCTTTAATCTGAAACATGGCCTTTTGTCATGTTTCAGATTACAGCCTGCAATCTGTTTACAGGCCAATACATCCACCCAAACGCCCCATGTAATCGGATTACCACTTAGTGATTTTACAGGCATCCAAACGACCCCTAACCATCCATCCTTCCGTTGCTACTGTAACCGCAGTTATCACCCACCGCAGTTGCTGTCATCAAACCCTACCGTTTCCAGTGCGCTACTTCTTCCAAATCCGGAGTCGTCCACATGTCATCAGCGCCTCTCGTCCTTGAACCCCATCCTCATCGAACCCATCTTCGACTGAACCACAGTCGTTTCTAGCACGACTGAATCATAGTTGGGCTTCATTGATCGGGCGTCACCATCCAGCTAGTTTCCAGCCTCTGCATCAGACACGTAGGCAAAACCCCCATCTCTAGCAGCAGAGAGCCTCTAGGGTTTTAGAGGAGCGATAGCAGAGGGCCTCCCAATCAGCTCTTCAACTTTCGAAAAGAAAAAATTGTATGGTTTTTCCAATCCCAGATTTCTTGTACAGCTTCATTCTCATCTAATTCATGTTCTCTGCATTTGAATCCACATTTTGCATGCAACCAAATTTCTGGCGATTGATTCTTTCAATTTGGATCCTTTTCCATGTTTTGGATTTTTAGTGTCGATTTGTTGAAGATTCTATTTCTTGATGATGGATTTTCTTTCAATTTGTGGTGGGAACGATGATGAGTTTAGGTAGGGTTTGATGGATTGAACTCATTTTTTTCTTGGACAATGTATTCGGTGGGCCTGCCCTCAAGCTGCTTGGGTTTTGATCATGGATGCATGTTGGATCCCATGAGATGTGAGTGTGCTCACGGGACTCATGAGAGTGGGCCTAAGGGGCCTTGTGACACACATGCTAACATGGCACACATGTAAGATCCAAGCAACTCACTGATGTGCCCCACAACAGGTCTCAGGTTCGAGTGCCAAGGAGACACACTAACCCCACCGGTGGGTGGGTGCATCGTGTGACTAACTGTGTGGGCGTGTTGCACAGCTAACAGGGTGGGCGCGTTGCATGACTAACAAAAAAAAGAAAGCGTGCCATGGTCCAAATATCAGATTGCAACCACTCATAAAATGGGCCACAAATAGAGGAATCTAATTATAATCCTTGAGTTTTCTGCTTATACAGATGAGGCCTGTAGACCTGTGAGCCAGATAATTTGGCCTATTGAGGCCTACATTGGATGTGTCATGACCACGACCACAACAACAACAAAACTCCATGGTCTGAAAGGTCCTGGCTGCCAATCTTTGGCCTTGCCTTAGCTGAGTTGAACCATTCAGTTTCTTTCTTTGACTGTCTATTTGCAAGCCATGGGTTCAAAGATTAGAAACGCCTGTACAAGAATTTTGGGGCATAGTTGATGAGTATGTCAGAGGACCTACTCGAGTGTACTAGAGGCGGAGGCGACTACTCGCATCTGCACTGTTTTGGCAAGTGTTAATTGGACCCGTTTGGCTTGAAAGCCTAAGTGTTAATTGCTTAATTAAGTTTTAATTGGTAAATTTATTAATCAGGCATGAATTTTTAGGTGGTTCTATGCACCCCCCCTCTAGGACTTAGCCATGATTCTAAGCTCTGCTCTTAGCTTCCACAACACGTAGCGTGTTAAGGTGTCGTGTTAGACTACCCATACACTCAATTTCACCTAGTAGATTGATTCACCTTTCTTCTACTTTTGGCAATATATCAGTGCAACTTTGTAGTGCTTGTATTACCAAAAACTAAGGAAAGGGTGTGTTTGCAAACACACATTTTCCATTTTGGAAATTGAAATGGTAAAATTTTTGTATTATGTCGATTAGCAGAATGGAAATGAGTGTATGGAACTCTACAATGGCAGCTGTAGATATCAATTCCTCTATATATGACACAAGAAGCAATTGATATCTACATCCACCCTGGTTGACAAATGCACCCTCTTTTTCTACTGTTGTTGATACAACTGTACTGCTCTGTATTTTGTACTAGTGTATCGCAGAAGAAAGAAAGAAAGTAATGGTGTGACTGACAGTAGGGTGGGGGCAACAAGTGGCTCTTTATATATGTACATTCTTCAACGCCATAAAATTTTCCTTCCTTTGCCATGTGGACACCTGCCAAAATTGAGGAAATCATGAATGTTTGCTGGCGTCACCCACCCAATCCATCTCAAAAAGGAAAAAAGTTCTCTACCAAATCTCGGAAGATAAAGCACAATGCATAAAAAGATGCTCCACATTCTCCTCATTAAGGAGACAATACTATCATTGGGTATAATCAATTTCTAGTAAGGTGATGTTAGCATAGGCAATTATAATGGGTGTTTCAGAAAGCAGAAAGAGAGAACAAGAAACCATAGATGATAATGAGAGAGGCTCAAAATGTATGATGTTGTATCAGCTGCTGTAGTGTTTTAACTGAGGATATAATGTTTTCTGTCCCATTGTAGTTGCTATGGTGCTGTCGGTTAAAAAGACAGTTGTTTCCTTTGGGGTTGTCACCTGGCTAAATGGAAGGTGAATTCAGAAGTGAGAATGTAGTCCCATTTTCTTGTTTTCATAGTCTTGTCAGAAACTTTTTTGATACTTCCCATTTCCCGTTCGAGTTTCCTTTTTCCAAACTGACAACACATTATGAAGATCATGTGATATTGGCTGTTATACTTATTTGAGTAGGATTCGACTGCTTCCCCAGCTAATAAGATTCTTACCTTGGACAATTTGTTAAAAGGGAATTTCTCCCTTAGATGTGCATAATGCATTGCAAAGAACCAGAGTCTGTGGATTACATATTTCTCCATTGTGATGGGGCAAATGAGATCTGGATTCTAGGTTTTCTTTTTTCGGATATCATGGGTTTTCCCCTCATTGACGGGCTTATGAGGAAGTGTCAGGATGGCTTATTCAAGCCAAGGGGAAGAGTACATGGAGATCCCACTTGCTTGCCATCATGTGGAGCATATGGAAGGAGAGAAACAATAGAATTTCAGATGGCCAACCTAGGATATTAAATTCCATCACGCTAGCTAGGTTACGGCAACTAAAGTGTGCAAAAGGGGCTGGAATGGCAGATCTTCAAAGCAATTGAATCTGGTCATGCAAGGTTGCTCTTTGAAAACCAAGAGGTCAATGTCTTGGAATCCCTTCCCCCGGCTGTTGGAAATTAAATGTTGGCGGAAGCTCCTGATAGGATTTTTCTTGATCATCATGGGAGGGTGAAGTTAAGATTTTAATTTCAGCAATGATAAGAGGGGACATGAGGAATTTGTTAAGATTGTGGACCAAAACATTTCCCAAAATGACTACTTTTGATTTCTTGGGTTGATAATTTATGAGAGTGGAGAGATTGAGAAGGATGTTGCCCATAGAATTCAAGCTGGGTGGAAGAAATGGAGATGCGCCTTTGGAGTTTTATGTGATCTTCGTGTACCACTCAAACTAAAAGGGAAAATTTATAGGATAGCTATAAGCCCAGCCATGCTTTATGGGACATAATGTTGGTAGTTAAGGAACAACATGTTCATAGGATGAGTTAGCTGAAATGAGGATGTTGAGATGACGGGGGAGGATAGAATTAGAAATGAATGAATTCAAGCAAACTTGGGAATATCACCAATAGGTAATAAGATGAGGGAAAGTAGACATAGATGGTTTGGTCATGTGCAATGGAGACTAAGAACTGCGTTGAATAGGAGTGAGTTGATGCTAGTTGAAGCATGGTGTGCCGTAAAGGCCGTTGCGTAAAGGTAATGGTGGCAAGTGGCAACTGTTACATGTTATGGGGTCGTAAAGGCTGTAACGACCGTTACGAAAAAAAATGACCCATAAAGGCTGTTACACCCCCCATAATGGCGCGTTACACTCCCCGTAAAGGCCATAATGCTCCCGCAACTGTCCATTACGGATCCGGTGCAGGTTTTTCGAATTTTTTTAAATAAAGAAAGAGACCATAATGGCCGTTACACCCCGTGTCGGAAAGGTAATGGTTGTGGCCGTTACGGCCACCGTTATTGTTATGGAATACTTGAGCTAAAGGCTCTAAAAGGGCAAGGGGAAGGCCCAAAAGGACATGGATGGAGGTAGTAAGAAAAGATTTGATTACTTGTGGTCTAACTGAAGTTATGACCCTTGATGGAGTGGAATGGCGGAACATGATGCAAGCAGCCGACCCCAGTTAGTAGGGATAAGGCTTAGATAATGACGATGGGAAGGTGAAGTTGGCATTTTTGGATCTGACAGGTTTTGGTAACATGAGCTTTACGGAGAGTGTCAATTGAAAGTGGGGAGCGCCTTTTGAAGGATCAGTTTTTGGGCCCTTCTATTATTGGAGGCGATTCTATAAACATCATGTCATGGGTTTCTTGGCATAGTTCTTTGGAAGTGAGTTTTTCTTGTAAGCAATATAGTAAATAACTTGGCTTACCTAATGGTTTAGTCTAGTTGTGTTCCAAGAGACGCTAACTCCTCTGCAGACTCTCTTGCAAAAGATGGTGTCACCTGATCTACTCTCTCCGTGTTCTCAGTATTCATTGCTTTAGTTGATCTTTGTATCCTTTTCTTCTTTTAATAGAATTTTCATGTCGATAAAAATACGGTCCCCACTGTGTATGCACCCTGGTCCACAATTGGTTGGTCTGCTTATCAGGTGGGCTGAACTCACATGCCAAATGTGGATGGTTACTCTAAGCACATGTGTAGTGAGATGAGCATGGAGAGTGGGTGGTGGAGCTTGCCTGATGAATGGCCTAGATCTCAAACATACACTCCATGCAGGCACATGAACCCACTACCGGGATTACAGTTCTGCTCGTGACAGTAGCCCAAGGTTTTCTCCTTTCTAAAACCTGTTTTAGGTACGTTTATCTCATGTTGTTATCAAGTCAGCATGTTCTTGACCATGATATAGATTTGGTTTGAAGTTCAATAACATGATAAATAATGAATATTCTTCTGGTCTGTGAACTTTAATATCAATTTTGAAAGTATAGATAGAAACTTTAATATCAATTTTTGAAAGTATAAATAGATTTGGTTTGAAGTTCAATAACATGATAAATAATGAATATTCTTCTGGTCTATGAACTTTAATATCAATTTTGAAAGTATAAATAGAAACTTGAAAGATTGTACTTCTTCTTCTTTTGATGCAATGAATATGATCTGTTTCAGGAGACTGAATTTGAAGATTCTATCCAATGGCAGAGACAGATGCTGGGAAGGATGCTGGAGAAAATGGATGCTTTAAAGGATTGCGGCCTCCAGCTGATACCAGCATATCTCAGCCTCTCCATGTTTCTCCTCTGCGAAAGAAGTCTGAAGGAAAGGATGCCCTCACTTATGCTAACATTCTCCGTTCTAGAAACAAGTTTGTTGATGCTCTTTCTCTATATGAGAGCATCTTGGAGAAGGATGCTGGGAATGTCGAAGCTCATATAGGCAAGGGCATCTGCCTCCAAATGCAGAGTCTGACTCGACAAGCCTTTGAAAGTTTTACGGAGGCCATACGGTTGGACCCACAGAATGCATGCGCCCTCACACATTGTGGCATTCTTTACAAAGATGAAGGTCACCTTTTAGAGGCTGCTGAGGTATGCCATTTAGTAAGTTGTGTTTGGATGTATAATTGACTTATGTTGCGATGACTAAGTTGCGGCCAAATGCAAGTGATTGATCATTATATTTTCCCAGTCAAGAATCTTGCTTCTCTCCTGATATTGTTGGAACTGTTTCTATTTCAAGTCCAACTAACATAATCACAGATTGGGATTAGCTATTCACTCCAAATAATGCGGGGGTGATCCAACTTTGGAAAGTTCACTTCTTACACAACATAATCACCACAATAGAAGTGAATTGTACATCCAAATGCATCTGCCCTTCATGATTATGGAGTTAGGCAAATACTCTTTTTAATTTTTTAGTTTTTTTTTTTCCATAGATCAATGTCCATTCCTGTTGGTACACTAATCTGTCAGCATTGAGCATCTGGAGTGCTCGTTCACATCTCCAATTTTACTTGTTGCAGTCATATCAAAAGGCTTTAAGGGCTGATCCATCATACAAACTAGCTGCAGAATGTCTCGCAATTGTCTTAACAGATTTGGGTACCAGTTTAAAAGTGGCTGGAAACACTCAGGAGGGAATTCAGAAGTATTGTGAAGCTCTAAAAATAGACAGCCACTATGCCGTAATCTCACAATCTCTTCGATTCTTGTTTTGTTGGTGTGGCCTTCATATATTTTATATTTCACAGCCACCTTGTTAATTCTTGGTGTGCTGTGTTTCAAATCCAGCCTGCATATTACAACCTTGGGGTTGTCTATTCTGAGATGATGCAATATGATTTGGCTCTTAGTTGCTACGAGAAAGCTGCGCTACAGAGGCCTATGTACGCTGAAGCATATTGCAACATGGGTGTTATATATAAAAACCGTGGGGACTTGGAATCAGCTATTGCTTGCTACGAGAGGTAGTCGACTGGTTATCTGCTCTCATATTTGTAGTCATAAATATTGCATGACTCTTGATGCATTTTGGTTAATATTTATCTTTAGTGATGGATATTCTGCTGTGTCAGGTGTTTGACAGTGTCTCCAAATTTTGAGATTGCCAAGAATAACATGGCTATAGCCTTGACAGACTTGGGAACAAAGGTGGGTTTCATTTCAAAAGATTGTTCTGCTTATGTTTTGCACTATTGTCTTACCAAAGAATGATGGTAACTGGGATTGAACTGAGCAAGTTTATGTCCAGCAACCTGCGTTCTTCTCAGCAATGCTTCTTACTCCAATGTTGATTCTTGGCTTAAACTGTCTCTAGACATTTTGATTTGGTTGAAGTGAATTTTATCATCCCATCCTCTCAGAATCTTCCTCTTGTTAGTTGCATCCTTCACTTGTTGATGATGGATCTTTACTTGCATGTTGCTCTTGTAATTCTGTAATGTCCGATTTACCGATGATTTACTTCTGTGGTAATCATGCAATATTATGAATTTTGGTGACAAGTATTTGTTGTTTGTGCACATGCTCAACGATGTTTAGCAATGGATGCTTGTCTGGAACACTGAGAAGCCCAATAAATAGAAAATCATCATCATCAACATATAAACCTTATTCCAATTAATTGAGGTTGGCTACATGAATCCTGTTCCGCCGTTCCACTATTTAGGTCCAAATCTTCAGTTAGACCATTGGTCATCAAGTCTTTTCTTACCACCTCCATCCACGTCCTTTTGGGCCTTCTCTTTGCTCGTTTAGAGCCTTTTACTTGTACCAACTCACTCCTAACCGGCGTGGTTCTTGGTCTTTGTTGTACATGACCAAACCATCTAAGTCTGTTTTCCCTCATCTTATTACCTATTGGTACTACTACTAAGTTCCCTCAAATGCATTTGTTTCTAATTCTGTCCTTCCTCCTCTGGCCACTCATCCATCTTACATCCTCATTTCAGCTACACATCCTATGAACATGTTATTCTTTAATTGCCTAACATTTTGTCCCATAAAGCATGCTGGAACCCAATAAATAGAAAAATACAAATCAAAATAATAAATTGACGAACATAGCTCTTTCGGTAAATGGCACTGGTGTTTCGGGGTGGACTCTTTTTGGAAGAGGTCATTGTAGGTAAATATGGATGTCATCCTGGTGGATGGTGGACCAAAGATTCCTCAATGTACAAGGCCTTTGGTGCTTTGAAAGGAATCTCTGGCTTGAAAAGAAAGTTCTTAGAAGGGGTGTGCTTCTCCCTTAGTAACGGTGAAAGAATTAGCTTTTGGGAAGATGTGTAGCTTGGAAATTCTCCTCTTAAGGTAGAATTCCCAAGGTTGGCTTTCCTCACTATGGAAAAAGACATCCTGGTCTCTAGTTGTTTCTCTTGGAGGGGCAACGAGGTGGTGTGGACACTGTCATGCTGAAGAAATCTGCTTGCTGAGGAAGTGGAAGAACTCATCTCTCTTCTCCATTGCCTTCAACATTGCATACCTTCTAGAGGTGACTGGGATGATATCATTTGGCTCACCGGTAAATCTGGTGAATTCTTGGTTCAATCCTTCTATTCCCTCCTTCAGTTCTTGACCACGGTTGCTTCCATCTCTCACACATATCCTGTATGGCACCATGGAGCTTCCTCAAAGGTGGTGGCTTTTGGTTGGCTAGTTGGAAGAAATAGACTGTTGCCCATTGATAATCTTCAAAAGAGAACGATGGTGCTCCCCAATGTTTATTTTATGTGCATGGCGGATGTCAAATCGGTTTGTCGCCTTTTCATCCATTGTCCCTTTGCAAGACAGTGATGGAGCTCTTTTTAAGCTTTTTAATATCCCTTGGTTATGCCAGCCCTCTCTGTTTGGCATGGGTTTCCCTTGGAAGGAAAAAAAAAGAACTCTGGGGTTTATCTATTCTTGTCATCCTATGGGCAATCTGGGGAGAAAGGAATAGTAGATGCTTTCAGAATGTTTCTTCAAGGGCTGGAATTGTTTCCTCTTAAGGTCTCCAATCTCATTATGGATTGGGCTTCTTGTATCTCCTCTTTTAAGGATTGTCATTTTTCTTTTCTGTTTCAGATATAGTTTGTAACTTTTTGCTCCATCTTGGCACTCTTTCAATAAAATTCCATTATCCTTCAAAAAAAAAAAAGAAAAAAAAAAAGAAAGAAAAGAAAAGAAAAAAGAAGAAAAGTATTGAATAGATTGGCATTCTGTTCGGGGACAAGATACGAAAAAATCAAGAAACTAGTTTTAATTTGTGAACAACTTGCATATTAGCATCAAAGTTCTTGAATATGTTGAATTTCCCACTTGTAGGTAGTTCAAGGATTATACATCTTACCCATATAATTTCTGTTGGTGATTATCAAATGGTTCCATCAAAAAACGAAAAATGAAGAATATAAAGCAGCCATCAAAATGGCATTAAAAGAAACAATACAAAACTGTGATCCATCGAACAAAGCAAAACAAGACCTATACCCAGCCATCCCTATCTTCTAATGACAATGTTAAGAGATCCTTGATTAGTACCCTCTTTGGCCATCAGATCAGCCACTTCCTGAATATGCCTCACTCTGCATCTCTTAGGCAGGGAATGTCCTCTGCTTTGAAGGTGATCTGAGGTCAAAATTTTGTTCATTAGTGCAGTCCAAAAGAGCCTATTAACTCTTAGCAGGACAGAGGAAACTAGAAGCTTTCGTACGACATGATAGTATATCTGGGTTCATCTGATAAAAGCTCGGAACGGAGAACCAACAAAAAGCAGCCCATTAGATTCCGAAACCTAGATTCTTCTGCCTACTCCCGAACATGGAATGTAAATAGAATCTGAGGTTCCCAGGCTCCCCACTTCCGAACAAGTATTTATATTTCATCATCTTGAAGATGAACATCTAAAAACTGGCTGCAAGTCACTGATAGAAGTTCTGAACAGGTTTCCCTTTTTGAATAGATATCATGAAGTATATGTTTCTGTCCATTTGGTGTTGCTGGTAGAACATGTGCTTGAGGTGCTTCGCCTTTTCCACTGTCGGACAACTGCACGGAACAAAAGTTTTCCCAGAAATACTCTTCAGGATTCCAACAAGAACCGACAAACTGGCAAGTGGAAAGTCCTCTAAGAGGGAGGTAATTTATGAGGTTTGCCCGTAGATGAGAATCTTGAAAGCCCTATCAGTGTATGGCGCCAAAGGCCAAACCCAAAGGCCAAGGATGAATATCCAGGTCATGTGTCAGACATATGTTGGCCATTTGCATTTTCAGGTGTTCTCTCATCAGAAAACGCTGGCTGAAGGGGAATATCTGTCAACCCCAGAATAAGAGAGTCAGATTTATCATCAGCTGGATAAGAGATGACTGACGTCCTTGGAGATGAAATACTTGAAGTATGTGGATTTTGAAATGTTTGAAATCCATGGACTTGAAAATTTTTGAAGTCTGGGCATTAATTGCATCAAACAATGCTAGAAGGTTAATTTTTTGAACAAGATTCATCTGGATACCACATGTATTGTCCTGGTGCCACATGTGCCATCCATTGAGCCATGTCAGCCCTTAAGAGTCCTTCCTTCACAGAGCAGTACTGCTCATTATAGACATACATTGCTGAATCACAAGTTATCATCTCTCCCTTCACCAATGCCTTCGCTCTTGAGATTAAGTTGCAGTATTTCATCCCTATATTTACCTTTGTTGCATTTCCACGCTCCCACTACTGGGTACAAAGAAATGGAGTTGACATAGCATGTGTATAGGAGACCAAGTGGAAAAGGGGCAAAAGCAATAGAAGTTGATGGATATAAACTTTGGTATAGGAAAGGACAACAATGGAACTGCAGGGATAGTGGTAAACAAAGATTTAAAGGAGAAAGTTGTAGATGTTAAGAGAGCGAGTGCTCCGCCTTTATCAATAAAGCATGAGTTGGGAGAGGAGATCATCAATGTCATTAGTGCATATGCATCGCAGGTAGGGTTTTGAGGATAGAATCAAAGAGAGAATTCTGGGAAGACATGGACGGATGAATGGATGGAATTCTCCAAATGGTGAGAGGATACTTGTAGGAGACTTGGATGGTCATGTAGGAAAAGATAGTAGAGCATATAAAAGGATGCATGGAGGGTATAGTTTTGAGAGAAAAAATGCGAGAGGGTTTGCTATCCTCGATTTTGCTATGGCATACGATCTGGCTTTAGCAAATGCATACTTTAAAAACAGAGATGGACATTTAATAGCTTTCAAACTGGATCATATACAAGCCAGATATACATCTTTTTACTTGGGAAGATAGAATGATCAATATGTAAAGACTGGACAGTTATAACAGGAGAAAGTTTGACTATGTAATATAGGTTAGTGGTTATGGATGTTGACATTGAGAGATGGAAAAGGTGGAGTGAAATTACTAGGTGTTGAAAAATGAGGTTGTGGAGTTTAAAAGGAAAAAAAAACAAAGTTATTTCATAATAAATTGATGGAAGAACGAAAGTGGAATGTTGAGGAAGAAGTTATGTGGAACAAGAGGATTGCATGTGGTAGGAAAGTGGTGAAAGAGACTTAGGAGTTTCTAGAGGGAAAAATCGTTCATATAAGGAAACTTGGTGGTGGAATGATGAAGTCCAAAAGGCCATTATCAAGAAATGGTCATGTTACAAGGCCTGACAAAAGATTAAAACTGAGGACAATTTATAAGAATATATAAAAGCCAAAAGGAAGCTAAGAATAGGAAGGCCAAACTTAAGGCATATGATGATCTATACAAAATATTGGGGACAACAGAAGGTTATAAAGATGTCTTCAAACTTGCAAAAATGAGAGAAGATGGCAATGGCTTTTATCATGTGAGATCAAGGTATTCCGTAGTAGTAATGGTGGCCGTAACGGCCACTACCATTACCTTTATGATATGGGCTATAACGGCCGTTACAGTCTCTCTCTCTCTCTCTCTCTCTCTCTCTCTCTCTCTCTTCAAGAAAAAACTTGAATAACCTGTACCGGCCCTGTCATGGACTGTGATGGGGCCGTCACGGCCTTTACAGGGGGCGAAGGGCTGTAACAACCTTTATGGATCATTTTTTCCGTAACAGTCATTACAGCCTTTACAACCCCATAACTTGTAATGGTTGCCACCATTACCTTTACGTAATAGCCTTTACGGCCTCGTAACGGCCCTTATAGTACACCATGTGTGCGATGCATTAAGAGACTAGAGGGTATTGGTTAAAGATGGCGAGATCAATGAAAGGTGGTTATTTTGGAAACCTTCTTCATAATTAAAGTTAGAGAAGCTATTTTCGAAACTTGTTAAATGGTGACCACTATAGGAGCTTATCGATAGAAGGATTTAAAACTCAAATGGAACCAAAACTCCTGGAGACCAAAGATACTTTCGTAGGATTAGGATATCTAAAGTGAAGGAAGCTTGGGGGGTTTTTGTTTTCCAATTCCCCCATGTAAATGCATGGAAATGGGTAATGATTAATTAACAATGTAATTCCTGCGTTTTTTTCCATGCTGACAATGATAACTTGCTTTTTTGACTCTAAAACCGAGGAGGGTGCGAATTTCATGTGGGGCCCACTGTGATATATGTGGCTTGTCCATGCCGTCCATCCATTTTATGGGATGATTTTGGGGCACGAACCCAAAATTGAGGTAGATCCAAAGCTCAAGTGGACCACGCCACACGAAACAGTGGGTTGAACGCCTACTGTTAAAAACCTTTTACGACCACGATTTCCTATGGTGTGGGCCACTTGAGCTTTGGATTTGCCTTGTTTTGGGGTTCATGCCATAAAATGTTAAGGTAAAATGGATGGACAATGTGGATATGTCACATACATCACGGTGGACCCCACATATTTAAATCAGCTTTTTTTGGATCAAGTTTTAAGGTGGAAATACACCTTGGTTTTCAAACAGATGTAAATAACGATAATGAGCTATTTGTAGCTATTTACTGGTATTTACCGAGGAATTGAAAAATCAAACACCCCCTTAAGAAAGATGAACACAAGAAATGCTAGAGGACAAATGGTAGACCAATGGAGGTTTGGAAGGTCACATGAGATATTGTTTTATTTTGTTTAACTAATTTTTTTAACATTATTGTAAGATAATGGTTCCTATTTATAAGAATAATGGTTCCTATTTATAAGAATATTGTAAGATAATGGTTCCTATTGTAAGTAACATGGTTCCTATTTATAAGAATAAAAGATGCATACATAGCTACACTAACTATTGTTGGAGTAGAATTATGAATCATACTATGAAACTTTGAGAGAGTGATATAGCAAAGATTTTGACATGACGAGGGATGGCATAAACACAAAGCTAGATTTATGGAGGGGTGCTTTGGAATCTAAAAGATTGAAAATTAGTTGGACCAAAATGGAGTATATGGAGTGCAATTTTAGTAACAATAAGAGTGGAAATGAGGAATTTAGGGCCTGTTTGATTTTCCTGGGAAATGGAAATACCTTGGAAACAAGTCATTATTACTTCTTTACGCAGTTTGAAATTCGGTGTAATTCCTACCTCGAAAATCGGTCCAAAAGAAGTAGTTTAAAATTATGGGCCCCACCGTGATATATATGATATATCTGCTCCGTCCATTAGTTTTACTTAAATATTTTAAGACATTAACAAAAAAAATGAGGCTGATCCAACGTTTAAGTGGCCCACACCATAGGAAACAGTGGCAATAAGAAGTTTTTAATGATAAGTGTTGGATTCCCTTTTTCCTGAGGTGTGGTCCACTTGAGCATTGGATTTGCTTCATTTTTTGGTCCATGCCCTGTGTTCATTTGCCAAAAAAGATGGATGGTGTGGATAAGCCACATACATAATGGTGGGCCCCACCTACATTTCACATTCTCCTTGATTTTAGCAATACAAAAGTAGGCAATCAAATCGTACATAGGGAACAGTGTAGGAATTACCTAGGAAATAATCATTATACATTTACATTGCATTTACCTAAGAATTGGAAGATTGAACAGGCCCTTGGTTAAGATTGCTGACCAAGAATCCCAAAATGACCACTTCTAATATTTTGGGTTCGTAATTCATGAGATGGAGAGATTGAGGAGGATGTTGCGGCTATAATTGAAGATGGGTGGAGAAATGGAGACGTGCCTCTGAAGTTTTACTTGATTGCCATGTACCACTCAAATTGAAACAAAATTTTTATAGGATAGCTACAAGACCAGCCATGTTTTATGGGAGATAATGTTGGACAATTAAGGAACAACATGTTCATTGGAGGAGCGTAGTTGAAATGAGGATGTTGAGATGGATGAGTGGCAAGACAAGGAAGGATAGAATTAGAAATGAATGCATTCAAGGGAACCTAGGAGTAACACCAATAGGTAATAAGGTGATGGAAAGTAGGCTTTTATATGGTTTGGTCATGTGCAATGGAGACCAAGAATTGCATTGATTAGGAGTGAGTTGGTACAAATTGAAGGATCTAAAAGGGCAAGGATGAAGGCCCAAAAGGACGTGGGTGGAGGCAATAAGAAAAGAATTGATGATCTATGGTCTAATGGAAGTCATGGCCCTTGATAGAGTGGAATGGAGGAACATGATTCATGTAGCCAACCCAAAATTAGTTGGGATAAGGCTTACATGATGTCAATGACGGATGTATCGGAAAATTAGTTCATATTTATGCTAGGAAGGTCAACCATTAGGGCTATTTTCCTACTTAGATGATGAAGAAATAAAGGGAGAGAATGACGGATCTTCATATAATCTTTATTGACTTAGAAGCATTCGATAGTGTCCGTTGATAGTTAATCTGGTTGGTGTTGGGAAAGGAAGGAGTGTCAAGAGGATATATTAATATGATTAAGGATATGTATGAGTGAGTGGTAACAAATGTAAGGACCACTAGTGGAGAGACAAGTGAGTTTCCAATTACTATAGGCATCCTACACCAGGGGTAAGCATTGGGACTATGTTGTTTTGCACTGGTTATGGATGGGTTATTGAGTCATTTATAGAGGGAGGTCCCTGTTGATTGAGTGCCTTCAATTTGTACAAATACAAGGGTCATCGATCGATCGACAGCCCTGGTCGATTGATTGAAACTACCCCGGAAATTCATGTTTACTCGCTGGATGTTTTTGGACATCTTCAATCGATCAAGCCATCCTGGTCGATTCGATCGAAGGGCCATTGATTGGAGTCGATTGATTGACCGATCAATTGATGGTGCATGCAGTTTCTGTGTAAGTGCGCGGTTTTGTTTCTAATTCTGTACCCTCTCTATAAGCCTAGTTAATACAAGATTAGGGTTTGTGTGACAAAAAGCAACAGAGAGCCCAATGCGTTTAGAAGGTTTTGAAGGGGAGAAAACAAGGCTTTTCGCATCTGTAAGTTGTTCCATCTCTTGTACTTTTCTGTTTATAGTGGATCGTTTGTCGCTCTGTGTTGTGGTTTTTTCTCGCTAGGGTTTTCCACGTAAAATCGCTGTGTTCTCTGTGGTTGCTTGTGCTTTTTGTTTCCTATTGCGCGTGTGATTCCATCCAGTGTTCGAAGTTTCGGTATCGCTACAAGTTTTGCTAGCCGGGGATACAGAAACAATATCGATATCGTCGATAATATTGCTGATAACTGGAAATGTGAGGAAAATGAGGAAAACGGTGGAATTTTCCAGTGAAACCTCAGGAGATGATAAAATACACATATTTGCATATTTATGAATAAAAAATTGCAAAAAGAATGCATACATAATATGTTTCTATTTAATGGGGACCTACAAGCATGTGCTGCTGTAAGAAATCAGTCCAACCATCTCATCCATCCCATCTATTCATCCAATATCTGACCTTCCATCCAAACATCCATTGATATTTTAGAATAACGGCAACACATGATATTTCCAAACAAATCGTTAACAATTGAAAAAGAAACTAAAGATTGTGGTCTCGTTATTGCCATATTGGGATAATGATAATACCATGATATTATCAATATTATCATTGACAAATTGAACGTTGCATATAACCATGCGCCCATAAAAAATATAAAATGGAAAATTTTTAACATACAGATTTTTGGCGTATCGATACATTGACGATATTATCGAAATATTTGTAGATACATTGACAATACAAGCAATACTTGGAATTTACATAGTAAAAAATGTTGGCGATACATCGGCGGTATCAATGCATTGACAATACAAACGATGCCTGAAATTTACACAATTGAAAATATTTACAATATTGATACATTGGCGATATTTAGTGATACATTGCCGATACCTAGATTTTTTATCCTATCAGTGTTATCGGTATCACTACCGGTGTTATCGGTATCGCTAAGCTAGAAATAGAGATAATATCAGGGATATTTCGATAATATCGAAGATAATGCAAAATCTGATTCCATCTGAGGTTGCTTCTGCTCCCAACAGTCCCATGTTGTTGTTTAGATTGAGGAGATGAGACGGAGGGTTAACACAAAGCTAGAACTATGGATGGATGCTTGAGAATCTAAAGATTTAAAATTAGTCAGACTAAAACTGAGTATATGGAATGCAATTTTAGTATAATAGGAGTGGAAACATGGAATTAGTTAAGATTTCTAATCAAGTAGTACCCAAAGTGACCATTTTTGATATATTGGGTTGATAATTCATGAGAGTGGAGAAATTGAGAAGGATGTTGCTCATAAACTTATTAGAGATAGCTGGATGAAGTAAACACGTGCCTCTGGAGTTTTATGTGACCACTGCATACCAATCAAACTGAAGGAGAAATTTTGTCATTTTGCTACAAGAGCCATGCTTTATGGGATAGAATGCTCTGGGCAATTAAAGAATAACATGTTCATTTCTGGTTGTAGTTCAGTATTATGCATATGATTTTGGGTTATATCTCGCCTTTCTTTTATGTTATATCTTGCCTTTCTTTTATGTTCTTATCTGTTTAGGTGTTCCAATGTCACTTGCTTCATGCCTATGATCTCTTTTGTGCGTTATTTATCTTCTTCCTATGTAGCAGATTGTTTGTTCATGCTTCCTATTTCAGATTTTGTCTTCAGTCTATATCTGAGGTTGTATGTATTCAGGTAAAACTGGAGGGAGACATCAACCAAGGTGTGGCATACTACAAAAAGGCACTGTATTACAACTGGCACTATGCTGATGCTATGTATAATCTTGGTGTAGCATATGGAGAAATGTTGAAGTTTGACATGGTAAGCATCATCCATTCCTTTACTTCCATATCATTGGTGATGTCCCCCAGCAGTCATAGAAAGCTAAAATGTTGGCCCTTCTCTGTTTGGTTTTTGGATATTTTTCCTTTTTTCAATTGCATTGACATGTGGCCGTACCCAGTTCTTTTTCACAATTGAAGTTGTCAAAGTAACTTCTGACTGAAGCCTATTTAGCAAATGTCTTTTGTCTGTGAAGGCAATTGTATTTTATGAGCTTGCTTTACACTTTAATCCCCATTGTGCGGAGGCATGCAACAACTTAGGAGTAATATACAAGGACAGAGACAATCTCGACAAAGCTGTGGAATGTTACCAGGCAAGCTTTGATGAACATTCTTTTGCATATTTTATAGTTTTGGTCTTGTGATCTTCTCTTGTTTAGGTAGTTCTTTGCTTCCAAAATAGTCTTAGCTGTTGAGGCATGATATTGACATGTATTGATGTGTGTAGATGGCTTTATCTATCAAACCGAACTTCTCTCAGTCTCTCAACAATCTTGGTGTTGTCTACACTGTTCAGGTTTCTTCATCTTTGCTTGTGCTTTAACTGCTCCCCTTTATTCAAAACAATCATTATTTGGAGATAATTGCCAACTGTTCTTTTCTTATTTGCAGGGTAAAATGGATGCTGCAGCAAGCATGATTGAAAAAGCCATTGTTGCAAATCCAACATATGCAGAGGCATACAATAACTTAGGTAGCTGATACATCTTCTAGTGTTCCTTATTTAAATGGTGGCTGATACATCTCCTAGTGTTCCTCATTTAAATGGTTCATCATCATCATCTAAGCCTTATCTCAACTAATTGGTTCAGCTACCTGAATCCTGTTTCATCATTCCACTATCACTTGCCATATCCTTACACCACAGGTCCTCAGGTCTTTTCTGTCTTCACCTATGCTCTTTTGGGCCCTCCCCTTGTCATTTTAGAGCCTTCAACAGTTCAACTTGAACCTCTGCATTCCCCCTAACCGGTACAGTTCTTCGTCGTTGTTGCACATGGCCAAACCATCAAGTCTACTTTCCCTCATCTTATTACACGTAGTGCTACTCCTAAGTTCCCTTGAATTCATTCATTTCTAATTCTATCCTTCCTTGTCTTGCCACTCATCTATGGGCTGTTCCATGAGCTTCTTAAAGTATCAAGGAAAGCTAAATGCTTGGCCTCCATCTATCTTCATAATCTGTCTATCAAATAAGCAAGTCTCTACAATCCCTTAAGGTCATCCTTTCCCAAGATATGATGTTCTTGAAATCACCTTCCACCACATAACAACTGGAGAATGAAACAGAAAAGAATCAAAGATAAATACACAAAATCATCCTTTTTCTTTGTATACTTCCTCAAGTGATTGTTATGTTCGGTTGATTTAGGATACATTTCGATCTTAAATGGCCATATGGATGTATATCATCTAATTTTATTAAAAAAGAGGAGAGAGAACCAAATAGGAACAAGGAGCTATTGCTCAACTACAACAACCAGCTCATAAACCGTAGGACCCAAGCTGGGAAATAGACGAACGGCCACACATGATTCCTAACTCAAATGAAACTCCTACTTAAATAAAGATCAACTGTCACGATTCCCCCCTTTTTGCCAGCCTATAAGCTTCATGTATCACCTCCCAATGAATATGAGAAAAGGCCACATAGATTGGGAAGGTCTTCCATAAAAGTTAGGATTTAGCTCACTTAATGACATTAGCATATACCCTTCAGTAATAGTCACGAGGTTCTGAATATTGTTATTTCTTTTTCTTTTTGTTTTTTCTTTTTTTTGGGGGGGGGGGGGGGGGGGGGGGGGGGGGCACAAATTTTTTTTCCTCATTCTTTCTTTCGGTGAACATGTATTATCCGACCATTCTTTAGAAATAATGCTATCTGGCAGTGTTTGTTGACCTGACCTGTTGAAGGTTGAGTTTTTGAGCATTTCATAAGTTTGGGTTAAAGCATTCATGAAGTAGAAATTCTAATTTTTTTAATTAATCTTACCAATTGATATGTTATTATCAACTATCATATATGATCTATTGGCTTCATGGCTCAAAACCATTGTATATGTGATTGCATTAAAATATCATGAACTAATTATATGTTTGTTATCCCAACTCAATCCAATACCACAATTGGAGGGCTTGGCAGGTGTTTGGGGGCAGTGCCCCCAAAGCAGCATAAAATATACGCTATTTAACCGTGAAAAAATCACAATTTATAGATATGCATAACTGTAATTGATATATTTCACTATAAACCTGATTAGCAAATGATTTCCACTTTGCTTGTATTTGTTAAGTCACACTCATATCTTGTCTTTTGATCTCTAAAATTGGCCTATATCTAGTAAAAAATTCTTGGCTTAACTCTATATTTGAAATGTAGAAAATGCACAGGGAAATTGAGAAAAGAGGTGAAAAGAACTTGAAAATGTCCTCTTATAGGTGTATTGATCCGTATTAGCCGATATGGGAACCAATTATTGAGAGGACCCATTTCATATCGCATATTCGTCATCCGCTGATAGGGATACGATACAGTTTTTCCGAACCATGAGTGAAAAATAGTTGCTGCTTTGGCGACATTAACTACAATGCCTCACAGGACCAGAAAACTTGAGAATGCACCCACTCAAGTTATGCCTAAAGATCACAGCAAAACCCAGCAGACCTAGGTTGATGAGTGAACTTCCATCGACGTTCAGCTTATTTCAATCTTCGCGGGTGGTAAGCTATGTTCCATTTGATTTTTCTTGCCAATTGCACATTGGTATTTCTCCAGCCAATTTGACCTGAGGAGCTGCTTAGATGTTCCATGGGGAATCGACCCCCAAGCTTTTGCGTAAAACCTTCACTGCTTTGATTTCATTCTAGCAATAAGGACCACAAGTAGGCGCCCCCCCCCCCCCCCCCCCCCCCCCCCCCCACACACACACACACACACACTCACACGCAAAGAGAATTTGGGATCATCCAACAAATCCTGATTCAATCAACCATGGATGTTCAAATCTTCCATGCAAAGTCAACAATACATCAGGTCGATTCTTCTTGCTTGTAACACATTGAGTAAAAGGAATGACTCTACTTTTCAAGCGGGCGAGAATGAACTTTATTTAGAGCTGAGGTCCAATAAAAGGCATTAGTTTTTAGATCGACGCAATCCAAATTCGAGCAATCAGAGATGATTCTATAAAAAAAGAACTAGAAACTCGAGCCTCAAAGAAAGAACAAAGTGAGAATACTCCATTTGGTTCTAGTTCCCATATCCTTCTATAATCATCCGAGTTCGGAATATACACTACTTGAGGCATGGCCAGAAGCTGGGTCATCATTGGGAGTTCCTCATCATGCAGTTTATGAATTGTAGAGAGCACACAGATTGTCTTCCCCAAAACAGATTGTGTTTCCTTTTCTGACACTGATTCTGGTTAAATTTTCTGAAAGAGATATTGATGGGGGAGATGGCTCTCCGAATAGCAGCCCCTTTCTTTGGCCTCATTAGTTTACCCCTCGACCTTGACCTGCTCCCCTGTATTTTTGCTACTAGGATATTCTCAAAAACACAGGTTGCCCCTATAACCTCCACCGTCATTTGTGCAATAATGCCAAGTTTATCTGCCTTATGTCTCTTACTCTCAACCCTCCATGCTTCTTGGTTCCCCACTCCCCTCTAGGTGATGAAGTGGTGATTTTCATCTTTATCATTCCAAAGGAACTTCTTTTGAATCTCTCTCTCTCTCTCTCTCTCACACACACACACACACACACACACACACACACACACAAGAAAAAAAAGGAACCTCTTTTGAATTACACTTATTCTGTCCACAACTTTGAGTGGGCATTGAAAACTTGTTTTTGAATGGTGAGTTGGCAACACATTATTAGTACCAATCAAGAAAGTACGAAAAAAGACAAGTAAAGAAGGGAAAAAGGGATGAGGGATGATGAGAAATCAGCCCTTTTCCCTATCAAAATTGGAGATTGAGCTGTCCAAACAGCCCCATATCTCTTCCTGCTCACAATCCCTATATTGGAAACCCTCTGAAGCCCATACAATCACCCTCCCTTTAGCCTTTCTAGATGATCACTTTAATGCTTTCAGATTCGCTGTTAAAAACTCTGTTATTCTGTTCTCTCCATAGGGACCATAGGCCGAACAACAAATATTGATAAGAACTACACAGGTCAACCATAGTGCATGGCCGGCATTTAATTAATGATAACAAATACACAGGTGGATTAGCGAAAACAGCCTTTAGAAGGGTACTCCCCCCCCAGATTATATTTTGCTTTTTCACTTTGCTAATTTTCTTTCAGAGTGTCTTGATGAGGCCTGCCAATGCGAAGTAGAAAGCCCAAATGCCTCATTGAAGGATAGTGATCCTACAGCCTGCTGCCTGAGCCATCTCATCCAATATGCCACTCTCTTAAGTTCTGCCTAGCTATAGTACTTCTCATTGAACTAATTCTTTGCCCGTCTCAACTTCATAACATCTGAGTATGGTCGTGCATGCTTGAGCTGTCCCCAAACAAAATCGTTTCATCCTCATACCATAGACAAGTGATACCCACCTAAGCTTCATTGATTTTCATATCCCTGATTATGCAGTTTTCTGCTTGGAACAATTGAAGCTGTACTATCAGTGTGGAAATGGGGATTTTGAGGGAAAAGAACAAAAAAAAATAAAAATAAAAATCTGATGCACCTTTCCTCATTGTCCTGTTTGTGGTCATTATGGAGAGAATGAAACAATAAAATTTTCAATAACTAATTGGAGAATGCCGATGTAGTCTTCCAAAGGGCCAAAGGGAAGGTTATTTTGGGAATATTCAGTTCAAGGGTTGAAAATGGGAAGATATATTAGGTATTTGGGGAGATCATTGTATTTCCAATCCTGAGGTCGTAGCGAGATGATTCCTCATCATCCATCATCCCTCCATTGTTTTTTCTTTTTCCTTTTTTTTTGGGGGTACTTACTTTTGGTGCTAATAAAATTTTCACTGCCACTAAAAAATTGTTATGCCTTCTGTTTCTGCTTTAGCTAGCATCTTGCTTAGGGTGGCATCATCAATTGAATATATAAAAGGGATAAAGGATCTTCTTTCCAGATACCTCTACTACACTGGAAGAATCGTTGGGGACTCCCATTGATTAGCATGGAGAACCAAACCATTGAGATAATGCTTTAATCCAAAACCTCCATTTCCTGCCGAAGCCCATTCTAGGAAAGCTGTAATCTAGAAACCCCAATTGATAAAGTCACATGCCTTCACATTTTGACTTTTATGAGGAATCCTTTATTCTCCCTTATGTGAAATTCGTGTACCAGCCCATGGGCCGTGAAAGGATCAATCTAAAATATTTCTCTCATCTAGAATGTGCTTTGAGCTGGCAATATGAAGTTCCTAAGCACATGCTTTAATCTAGCCATCAAGTCTTTAGCTATGAGTCTATGACTTTTTATAGGCTCCCAAAAAACTTATAGGCCTGAAAGACTTGATTTTTTCTCCTCACTGCATTTTTCTAATTAAAGCATTCTCAGCTAATAATTGCCATTTCATAGAATTCATCAAATTGCACCTTGTGATCTTCTTGAATTACATCCCAAGCCCCAACCTGCTTGATGAAATACTAATGAGAAATCATCCAGACCCAGTGCACTATCTGGTCCCACATAGTCCAATTTCTTCTGTAGTCGAACCTTCAGGCGGGTAGAAGAAGCTTAATTCTGTTGTTTTAATTTATGAGTTAAATGGATTCCCATGTTGATTATGGGCTGTGTATCATTTAGTTTCTAGGTTCCGATATTGCTGATTCGGCATACAGCACCTTGCTATTTAATGAAATTGCCTTTTGATATTTTAAGTCCTAGTCGTTGGTGCATCATTTAATTTCTAGCTTCCGATATTCATATGTTGTTTAAATTTCTCTTTCATGGTCGATCACATTCTGTCTAATGTTCAGCGTTTCACTTGTTGAAATTCTTGGGTTTGTAGGGGTTCTTTACAGAGATGCAGGCAATATATCTCTGGCCATTGAAGCATATGAACAATGCCTTCAGATAGATCCTGATTCGCGTAATGCTGGTCAGGTATTGACATACTTTTGAATTTATTAATGGGATGTTCAACACTGGAAGCCTACTTTTTGTGAAAGGCGCTAAAGAATTATGTGGTCTGTTGCATGCTTAATTGATTCTTTCTTCATGTTGATTGGTCTATTATTGCATTCGATCTATCCAGTTCCTTCAGTATTTAGTTACAAATGTTTAATAGGGAGGGCCTAGCCAATTATGTCCCCTTTCCTGCATGAGGAGGGTTGGTCTTACTGAGACTAAGGTGTCAAGGCAGTTGATTCCTTGTGAATATAATATGGCACAATTGTCACATTAGTCTGCATTACCATTGAATTATGAATGAAGTGAGGCTGTTTATGTTACCACCTCATTCGAACTCTGCTGGTGGCATTGCACCAGCCGGTCCCTACTTTATGTAAAGGAGGGGTGATGTCAGGTAGGTGGCTAGTTGTTGAATTTCTGTCAGGCAATCATGAGAATCCCTGTTTCAGTCTTGATGATTGGCTAAACAGGATTGATAATTTGTAAAGCCAACCACTCCATAACGATGGTGTGGATCCAACACTATTTACTCGAGGTTTCTTGTTTGTGCTGATCAAAACCGTTTTAGCTGCACCTTGCTTGGTAGTCATTGCACCAGCCGGTCCCTACTTTATGTAAAGGAGGGGTGATGTCAGGTAGGTGGCTAGTTGTTGAATTTCTGTCAGGCAATCACGAGAATCCCTGATTCAGTCTTGATGATTGGCTAAACAGGATTGATAATTTGTAAAGCCAACCACTCCATAACGATGGTGAGGATCCAACACTATTTACTTGAGGTTTCTTGTTTGTGCTGATCAAAACTTTTTTAGCTGCACCTTGCTTGGTAGTCATTAGCCAAAGTGCATGGAGTCGCTAGTTTATTTTGATTAGGATAGAGGCTTCGTGTATGGGCAGCTTTCAGTTTGTAGCTTCTGATTTAGCAGATTTTAATTGTATTTTTGTCGTTTTATAAGAATACTGATTATCCTAGTGTTTTCTTCTGAGGTGCTGCTTTTGGACTCAGTAGTCTGCATGCACAGAACTGCAAATTTCTAAATGGTTGTTTTGAAATAGATAAGGAGCCAGTCCCTATCTCTTCCCAATTGCCTTCACTGCTTTGTGGTTGTCTTGTTCCCAAGTTGAGAATGCAGCCAATGCCACCTTGCATACTACTATTCAGGCCTTTCGGTCTAGTTTGAAAATGTTCAAGATGTTGCCAAGATTTTCGAATCAAGAGCATGAAGCCTAACTAATTTTCTTGTCTTTTAGTCCAACATCCAGTTGCATTGGTTGGCAACCACGAGATTCTACTGGGCTTCGTATCAGCTCTTGGAGACAGAAAGAATTCGGTATCAGAACTTGGTGGCTCTTTTTATTCCTTATCAAAACATATCAAACATGATTAGATCATAAATAAAATATGGCTTTGAAGCTTGTTGAATGATGACTTTTTCTTTTTCCTTTTCTGATAGAATAATAAAATTTTATTAAAAGGAATAGAGCAGTGGCTAGCTATCCATTAAGGCAATGGATGGTAATTGCCAATTACAAGGGAACACCGTGTCACCCCAGATTAGCTAAAGAATCTGAAATCGAACTAGCAGATCTATGAACTACTGCAAAAATAGTTGGCACGGAGTTCTTTAGAGCAATAATTTCATTAGCTAGAGAACTTCTTGGCCATGGGGCTCTATGTGGGAAGAAGCCCAAGAAATAGCACAACTCGAATCGCCTTTCCCAAATGATGCCTTCCTGAGTGCATGTGAGAATAGCTTCTAACTTGGCTTTTTTATAATTCCAATACTGGGCAAATTAGAGAAAGACAACTTAATCATGCCAAGCTTATCTTGCCATGGTATGAAAAAGCGGTTATGTTATGGCCGTTACAGCCATTATGTAATGGTAATAGCGGCGCTGTTACGCAATAAGGGGCCGTAATACCAATTTGAAAAAAAAATGCCAGCAATGAGCTGCTACATTTTTTCTGTTAACAAAATTTAACCATTACAGGGCCATAACGCCATAAGGTGGCTGTTATCACCTTTTTTTCTTTTTTTTTTTCATTTTTTCATTTTTTCCATCTTTTTGTTGTATTTGGATGAGATGGGCTATAATCCAACAAATGATGCTTGATTTTGTGTTGATTAACTTTCAACAGGCATGCTGACATACAACATTCTTGTATAAGGATTGTCTGATACACCATTAGTTACATGTAAAAAATGCATAAAAGTGATTCATTTTAGTGTTTTATGTTTTTTAACTAATTTTCCATTAAATTTTCAAAATTGTAGAAAAAAAAACCCAGCCGGTGTGGGTCAGTGTCATCCAATATGGTCTGATTCGCCCCATATTGTATCATTTTTGGGCCTGTCTGATATGCTCCCTTGTGATATTTAATACCTTCCTAATGAATGTATAATAGGTTAGTGTCTGTCTAAAAAAAATGCACTGTATACAAGTGGCTTTGGTCTTGGTAAATTCAGTTTACACTTTCCATATTGAATCCAAAGAACTAGGATGACAGATAAAGAAGATTCCTTGGGATATGGTCCATTTTCCTTTATGATAACTAGCATGGTGATGCAGGGGGACATAACATGCTATGACGCCCTCATATGGCAAGTCTAGAACATGGATAGTGTGTGAGGATGAAGTATTGGGGTGTCATCGATGACAAGCAGGGGATCAGACAATCTTTTTTTTTTTTTTTTTTTGTGGCTCAGGTGACGTAGCAATTAGCATAGATAACATAAGCTAGAGACTGGAATAAGATTGTAAGGTTGAGTCTGTACCTCCAGCTCTAAATTTGGTCCTATCAGGTACCACATTTCTAAGTTCCCATTTATGAAACAATCTACTAAGTGTTTGCTCCAAAAACGAGCGATTACACACTTTTTAGTATGTGGTAAATTGAAATATCCTTTTCAGGTGCTATTCTATCATCTATGATGTGATGGTTTCATAATTATTTGTTTAAATACTAGAAACTTCACCATGGTTAACATATTTATGGGTGTTTTGCTAGTGGCTATGTGAAAATGGTTCGTGCTTCGAAGTAGGGTGGGTTTACTTGTGCCGGCGGATGTCAGCTGCACATAACCTCTGGTTTTGTGTATCGAGGCCATATGGAATTATTATTCCTGACATTGGGAGACATCCCATTAGCTTTTCAAATTTATTGGATCAAGTTGCTTTTCTGCTATTTTTGTGGAAATGTGCTACTTGTATCTGATTATACCATCTAAAGCTGTCAAGGAAGTGCACCAATAGCCCTTGGATGTGAAATTATCTACCTGTAAAAATTGAGTGCTTTCTGGAAGTCTCTCTTGCATGATGCTTATTCCGTTTGATAAAGTTTTACGAGGCCTGGATTGTCCTTTTTTTTATGTGTCTTTATTTTCGTTTCTTGCAGAATCGATTGCTTGCAATGAACTATATTAATGAGGGCAAAGATGATAAACTTTTTGAGGCGCACAGGTAGTAATAAATCTCTTACCTAAACTTTTGATTTGTTAGTTTCTATCACACGAAAGTTTCAATCTCCTGAATATTAATGCATGATGTGTAGACATTGTTTTACTTACTGTAACATGAATCCATGACTGACAGATGGTCAGCATGTGAGTCACCATTTTTTTTCTTCTTGTTGATAGTTATGATCATTAAATCGTAAGATCTTTGCATCTCTTCCTTGAAGTCATCTCTATTGGGATTCTGGTATTTCTACCTCTTTTTGCCTAAGTTCATGTGGGTTAACCTTTATTCACCACAAATTCACTATAGTTGCACCAGTGAGGAGAAGTAACAGAAGCTTCATGTCATAAAAGGAAGCCAATAACAAATCAATTACTTAAACTGCTCAAGGAACTTAAGATTTTGAACAAAATTTTATCTATTCAATCTAACAGCTCAACTTGAATTTATATTTTGGGCACACCACTTCTAATTTTAGTACCCCCAAAAGCAAGTCAAGCTGCCAAAAAATAAGAAAGTCAAATAGGCCAATAAGGGGCTTCATGAACTTACTCATTATTGTTCGACTTGAAGTCTGCTCATAACAGTGTCAAAACGTGAATGATGACAAATAGATTAGATATAAAAGAAAAATAGTATCAGAAGATTCAGGAAAGAACTTGAAGAAACACATCTCAAAATTGATGTCAAATTAGTTCTATTTGGGACTTAAAAAATTGTTGAACAACTCACTAAATCAAGACAACTTATGTGGATATCGGGCAAGAAAATCCCCATTTCTTTGATGTGTCCACATTGCTTCTGCTTTGGCTGGGTTTTGTTGATGTTGTATGCCCTTGCATTTCATCACCTCACCTTAATGGCACTAGCCTTGTGGAGCTTTCAACACTCCTTTTTTTGTGACATGCCTGGAGGCATATGCATCAAGTCTCCAGAAAAGGAATGGGTAATTAGGATATCTTGAGTGTCGCTGTAAAGTTCATACTCTAAGTGCAACCTCTCTTAAAGGATTTAAGTACTGATCATAGAGAAGCAAGACGAGGATGCTTGGCTGATTTCCCTGTTGTACAGCATTCTCACTATTATGTTACTTATTTTTGAAGTCCCATTTTATGATCTCTTTAGTTTTTATTCTTTGGTGATCAATAAACATCATTCAATGTAGTCTTTGCAGTGTTGGTTCTTGATCTGCATTGGTTATCACTGGTACATGATAAATCACTCTTTCAAAGATACTTGTTATGCTTCACCATATTTAGTGCAGTTCAAAAAAAAAAAAAAAAAAAAATTTGTTTCGCATGTTGCTGATATTTGAACATAGCAGTTTATATTACACGTACATCTCATTCTCATCAATAGAAAAATGTAACTGAAAAGCTTCTTGAGTGCCCCTCTGAATGCATATTTTTCATGCAGGGAATGGGGTAGACGCTTCATGAGGCTATATCCACAACACACATCTTGGGAGAATCCAAAGGATATGGAGCGTCCACTTATTATTGGATATGTGTCTCCAGATTACTTCACTCATTCTGTATCATATTTCATAGAAGCACCTCTTTTATACCATGATTATGTTAATTACAAGGTTGTCGTCTACTCAGCAGTTGTGAAGGTATCTATCATTTTGGAATTATGTTGTACAACTGCTCAACATACTGCCCTTTACTTATCAGAGCTTATGTCAAAATGGGTTCATCTGTATTTCTATTCATATGTGCATATATTATTCTATAGTTTGTTCTTCAGTACCTCCGTTTGACGAAAATTAAATAGTGACAAGTGCATATGATTATTTTGTGGTGAATTTCAACACAAGTTTTTAGCAGCCCGGTGCTTGATTACATTTTTCTTCAGATCACATAGAGCCTTGAAGGATTTCCTTTGCCTTCTATGCTTGCAGCACCTTTTTCCTTTGACTCGTTTGTGTGACCATGTAGGCGGACGCAAAAACCCACAAATTCAGGGACAGAGTTCTGAAAAAGGGTGGAGTATGGAGAGATATTTATGGGATTGATGAGAAGAAGGTTGCCAGCATGGTTAGGGAAGATAAAGTTGACATCTTGGTAGAGCTTACTGGTCACACAGCAAACAATAGGTTAGGAATGATGGCTTGCAGACCTGCTCCTATTCAGGTATTGTTTTTGGTCATGATCTTTTGATTTCACTTTGTGTTGCATTCGTTGCACTATGATCTTGATTGTTTGTTGTGCATTTTTCTTTTCTGGTGTTGTTTCTGGTCATGATCTTTTCATTTCACATTGCATTGCATTTGTTGCACCATGATCATGTTGGTTCCTTGTGCATTTTCATCTTACTGTGATTTAATTAATAAATTGCTGTTATTTTCTGCTCCAAAATTTGCCCTTTGCAAATGGTTCTGTAGGTAGTTTTTATATTGACTTCTAGAATTGGATGCGAGCACATTACAGTATTTTTCTTGTTGCAGGTCACCTTGTTGTCATGGGCTACATCTAGTTTGTTTCTGAGCTTTTTTGCACATGCCCCCCCTCTTTCAGCTATGCTGAAAACAACCCTCTCCCTTTGCAGTATTTGTAATAATCCTTGTCTTTTGACACCGTTGAAGGAAAAAGTCTCTCCTGTTCAATTCGACTAACTAAATTTCGTTAAAGAGCAAAAACGGCAAATTTGCCCTTATTTTAGAAATCAAAGAAATGCCCTAACCCCTTCTTTACACAAAATTCCTTCCGCACCTTTAGGTTTCTAATCTTCATTATCAAACCCCACAATTCGATGTTTAAATTCATTGGATAATTGAGATATAGAATTTGTTTGTTGAATTATGACTGTTGTCTATTTCTCATTTTGCCCATCCACTGGAAATCCAACAATCAGCCATCAGTGGGCGATCGAACAGTTTACATCATTATGCATGCATGCCACATGCATGGTAGCCGATTGCATAAGATGACTCATCAGTCATCACCCTATCAAAGTATCAAAATTTTCCTCCTTTCTAAAGTTTCTACCATTTATAACGTGAGTGGCCCACCTAACAGGGCTGAATAATTATGGCCCAGCTCATCTATATGATGCGGCCACCTAATTCATGTCTTATGGTGTGATTTTCATACCATTATTATCCCAAGGTTGGGTCCCATATGAATGGACCAGATAATTTGGTGATGGAGCCATGTCAGCCTCCCACCACAATAGAAGGGCCATGTAATGGACCTCAAGCACAATCGAGGCACAACATTGCCCACATGTACCACCACTGAGGGATGTGAATAGGATGTGTGCAAGTGTGATAGAGAAGGGAACTCATTGCACACATGACCATTATGACCATGGGAGATCAGGTCCACTCATCAGGTGTTTATAACCTATAAGCTTTGAGCCTATGACCCTAAAAGTCTGGTCATTCTGCTCATTCTGATCACAATGGTAGTTTGTATTTGGCCCATTGGCCTTTTTTAACATCTAACATTTCAGAATGGATGCTCCTGTGGTGCATGGGGCTAGTTTGAGGGGTTTCTCCAACTGGATCTGAAATCACGATCTGATCTAATCGATCTATCTCTTGGAGTTGTGAAATTTACTTAATCTAATGGTTGTGCATCCCTGTCCATGTCCTTGTTAGATATGTTCTTGGTATCCCGGGGCTGGATTCAAAAGTTGCCCCTAGCTCACTAGAAAGGCTTCCCCAAACTGACCTCTAACCACTATTCGATCTTGCTCAAAGTGGACGAAGTTAATTGGGGACCGAAACCCTTTGGGTTCGAACTACCAGGCTTGAGGTGGAGGGTTACTCCGATTTGGTTAGGGGTTGGTGGTTGGTTTTTGTAGTCCAAAGTAAACCGGGTTTTGTTCTCTTTATGAAAATGTAGACGTTGAAGGAGGAATTGAAGCAATGGCATTGGGTGGTTTTTGGAGTCAAGAGAGAGAGAGAGATGTCATCCATTTTATATAAGATCCAGGCGCTAGATATTCAGGAGGAAGCCCTTTCAAAAGTAGACACCTCTCTTAGTGACAAGTTGCGCTCCTATTATACAACTAGAGTAAAAGAAGAGGAGATAAATGGTGTTAGCGATCTAGAGCCGTGTGGCTCAGAGAAGGTGACAAAAGCACCAAGTACTTCCATGGGGTTGCTAGTGCTAGAGCAAGGTGCAATGCTATCTCTTCCTTATTAGTGGATAGTCTTCGTCTCATTGGTAAAGATTTTATCTCTACTCCAGTCGTTAATTTTTACTCCCACCTCCTCTCTGAAGAGGGCTATGAAAGACCTCTTATTAATGACCTCCCCTTTTCCCAAATTTCCTCCGAGGACAGGGAATCACTTGAGAGGCTCTTCCTCCTTGATGAGGTCAAGAAAGCGGTTTTCGATTTGGCTAGAGATAAAGCTCCTGGCCCCGATGGGGTACCCCTTGCTTTCTTCCAGTCGTTTCGGGAGTTAGTGAACCAAGGCTTATTCGCTTTTATAAAGAAGTTCCTTGCTTCTGGTCGTATCTTGTCAGAGATGGGTTGTTCTTTCATAGCTCTGGTCCCTAAAATTCTGGCTAAAATCTTTAGCTCCAGAGTTACGATTGTTCTTCCTAAGGTGATATCTTCCTCCCAGAGTGCCTTTGTGTTTGTTAGGCAAATCTTTAATAATGCCTTGCTTGCCCATGAGTGCATTGATTTATATCACCGAGCTGGCAAAGAGGTTTATCTTTGCAAACTAGATATGGAAAAGGCTTATGATCATGTTAACTAGAATTTTCTGGATTATATGCTTCTTAGTATGGGTTTTGGGGAAAGCTAGAGGTCTTGGATAAAAGGTTGTATTTCTTCGGGTAAGTTCTCGTTCCTCATTAATGGTTCCGCTTTTGGTTTCTTTAAGTTTACTCAAGGCCCAAGATAGGGGGATTCTTTATCCCCTTTCTTGTTTATTATAGTCTCCGAGGCTCTCTGCAGAATGTTGTCCAGAGGGCAAAGCATCGGCTTGTTTTGAGGGTTTGCAGTGGAAAAATTTCGCCTCTAGGATCACCACCATCAATTTGCTGATGACACCCTTGTCTTTTGCGAACCCTCTGACCTAATGATTATTTGCCTCGCCATATCTCTATGTTGGTTTGAAGTTGTTTCAGGGCTAACGGTTAACCATTCTAAGAGTGAGTTCTTGGGTATTTATATGGATTTATAGGAAGTGCAGGGCTTTGCCTCTACCTTTGGTTGTAAAGTGGGATCCCTTCCTTCCACTTACCTTGGTTTGCCCATTTTTGTAGGCAAATGAAGTTCGACCTTTGGGATAGCTGGAGAAAATGGAAAGAAAACTAGCACCCTGGAAGAGTAACCTCGTCTCTAGGAGGAAGAATTATTGCAATCGAACGTTCCCTCTCTAATCTTCCCCTGCACTTTATGCCATTGTTCCGATGCCCTAAATCTGTTATCCTCAAGATTGACAAACTTAGGAGGATTTATTTATTTATTTTTATTTTTTTAAAGGCTCCTTCTCTAGGAGGTTCCCTCTCCTTAAGTGGGAAGAGGTTTGTAAACCGTTATCTGAAGGAGGGGGCTGGTATCAAAGGATTGGAAGTCATTAATTCTGCCCTATTAGGCAAGTGGGTTGGGTGATTTTTCTCCGAGGAAGACTACCTGCGGAAATCGGTTATTTTGGCCAAATATGGTGTAGACCTGGGAGGCTTGTGGACTAAAAAAATCCTCTCTATAGATCCTCTTTACTTTGCAAGGAGATCGATAAGGTCTCTGTCTTGGTCTTCAGGAATATTTCATTCCTGGTGGGAAATGGAGAAAGGGTTAGGTTTTGGTCCGACCCTTGGATTGGGAACCAAGGGCTTCCTTCATAGCTCTTGCTAGATTGAGCCCTAACACTCAGATCCTGGTTTTGGATTGTTATTCCTTATCATGTCAGGGTGGAGTGTGGACTCCTCCCTTTAGGAGGAACTTTAGGGATAAGGAGTTTGAAGAGTTATCAGGGCTTCTTTTTTCTGTGCAGCACTTTGTTTTACAACGTCATGTTGCTGACTCCATCACTTGGACTGTGGGGAAGTCTGAAACTTTAACAGTGAAGTCTTTCTTTGTAGTCCTCTCCCTGCTAGGACCCAACCTCTCCAAGTTGCACTGGTCCTATTTGGTCCTTTCCTCCCCCTCCCTCGAAAGTCTCTACTTTTGCTTGGTTTGCTGGGAGAAGTTGTATTCTCACAATAGATAATCTCCATAAGAGGGGGCTCTACCTTCTGAACACCTGCCTCCTTTGTATGCAAGATACAGAATTGGTTGTCCATCTTCTCCTTCATTTCCTCTTTGCCAATAGAGTCTGGAATAAGATCTTACTACACGCGGAATTTCTTGGGTTTTCCCTTATCTGATCAAGGCCCACATCAAATCATGGGATGTTAGAGGTGGAGGAAAGCTTGGAAAAAAGAGATGAAGGTAGGCTCTGCTTACAACTTTGTGGTCCATCTGGTTGGAAAAAAAAACTTTTGTTTCAACAATGCCAAGTGTTCTGACAGTGGGGTCCTTTGCAATGTGCTCCATCTTGTAAGGGAATGGGCTTCGAGGTTTAGCTAGAGGGTTGGGTTTGGGCCTGGGGTTGAGCTCTTGCTCTTGTTTCTTTTTTCCTTTTTCCTTCGCTAGCCTATTCTATTGGCCCCTTTTTGTTCTCTTCTTCTTTGTTGTTTGTTTGTTTTCTATTGTTTTTGTTTTCCGGCCTCTTTGGCCTTGTTGATAAGAATCACCTTTCAAAAAAAAAAAAAAAAGCTTACTTACCGTTGTCCACGAAATCGGTGAATCTGGGTGAATTTTGATACTTGCTCTTGTTCCTTTTTCCTTTTTCCTTCGCTGGCCTATTCTATTGGCCCCTTTGTGTTCTCTTCTTCTTCTTTGTTTGTTTGTTTGTTTTTTGTTGTTTTTGTTTTCCGGCCTCTTTGGCCTTGTTAATAAAAATCACCTTTCAAAAAAAAGAAAAAAAAGGCTTACTAATACTAACTGTTATCCATGTAATCGGTGAATCTGGGTGAATTTTGATACAAGGGATGCTTGACGGTGGTCCATACCTAATTAATGGACAGGTTGTGGCACACTTATCCCACATTGGCACGTGTGTTGAAAGGGCCCATCAACATCTCACTCGCAAGTCGCATGAGTCCCATTAGCAGGGCTCGTGACTTTTCTATTGCACATACGCTCGACAAACAATTACAAATTGACACTGACAACATGAATTTCTATCCAACATGGAAGTTTTGTAGGAACTACGAGCCGTGAAAAATGTTAACCAAATCATGCAGATCAAATTGGTGTGAAAATTAAACCGATCCACTCATAAAGTAGGCCACTCAGGGAGTTTAATGGAAATCTGGTGGTTTAACTCAACATGTACATGTGACTTGTAGAATCATTATTTATTTTTATTTTTTTGAAAGATGAATAAATTTATTACAAGGCTGAGGCCGAAACGCAGAACAAACAAGAAAAAAAAGATAAGAAAAAAAAAAAACTACAAAACCAAAGAAAGATACAACAGCAAGGAGCTCAAGCCCAGACTCAACCCCAAGAATCTAACCTGGAGCCCATTCGTTGATGGAAAGAAAGACCTTCGACATCACCCCTCCAACTGAGTTGTGGACGTCAGCCATATGGTATACATGGCTGCAAGCAAACTAAGCCCCCACCTTCTCTTACCAAGCTTCCCTCCACCTCCAACATCCTAGGACCTAATATGGGCCTCAATCGAGTGAGGGTCACCTAGGATAACCAGACAGTAGACACAAAAGGGCAGTGCAAGAGGAGATGGTTGACAGACTTTGCATCTTGCAAACAATACGAGTCAGAATACGACTAGGCCCCTTTTCTGAAGGCTATCTATTGTCAGAATACGAGTTCTACCAGCAAGCCATGCAAAAGCAAAGACTTTCGGAGGGGCACCAAATTGCCAGAGGGGGCCCTTGCAGCAAGAATAAATTGGATCCTCTGGGGAGGTCGAGACAGAGTAGGACTTACATTGAGAATAGGCCATTCCTTCCAGGAGCCCAAGAGGCGGAGTCAGGTTATTCTGCATTCATCATGTAGTCCCCTAATAACTCTTCGAATTCCTCATCTTTAAGGTTTCTCCGACACTTCACCCAAATCAGACAAGGAATAACAATCTGAAATCTTGAATTTAGGCTCAGTCTGGCTAGAGCTGGGAAGGAGACACATAGAGAAGGGTACCACACCAGGGATCTAACCAGAACCTTATCCGGTCTCCCTTTCCCACTATAAGTCTATAAAGGAGATATTCTTGAAAACCAGAGCACCAACCTCATCAATTTCTTTCCACAGATGAGAGGATCTATACAATGAGGATTTCTTTGTCCACCACCCTTCCAATTGTAGAACATACTTGGCAGTTGGCCTCAACCACTTTTTTCCACAGATTGTCATCCTCAAAAAGAAACAGCCAGCATCTTTCGGCAGATGAAAGGAGGCTACTAGTCTAATCCCTACTTATTACCTTACCTTGCCAAGCCTGAAGATGCAGCAGAAGCGAAGGCAAGGTGACCGGAAGAAGTTGGATGCGAGGAAGGAAGGCTGGAATCTCGACTTATGTGTTCTACTTGGAACTTTCCAGCAATGGATCTAGTGCTGACATTGTCTCATCAAGGATTCTTTTGGGTTGTGGTCCACACATGAACGGTCCATCGGATCAATGGTCAACGTCAAAGAATCATGGGCCCTCTTGTGCAAACTCGAGACCAAATGATGCCATTACATGATCTTAGCCGAGGATTATATTGTTCTTCTTATGTAGACTTATAACAGACCTGGTAACTTGCATTTTGGAAGGAGAATAACAAAAGGAACATGATTCAGGGAGTTGTTTGAAGAAAGACAAGTCTTCCTCAACCATGATCTAACCTTCAATCACTTGACGTTTACAAATACAGCGGAGATCCCATTTTGCCTTCTATTTTTTTGCCATCTACCAAAGAAAAGCTGCCTTTCCCTCTCTCTATCATGCACCCCTTGACTTCTGTACCCAACTAATTTCCTCTTTTGTCTAGGTCACCCTTTTATTTTCTCACATTTAACATGCACATGCAGCCCACATGATGACTGGGCTGGCCTGATTGTTGGGCCCATGAACATGCATGATGGGAGCCACCTTATAAATGGGTCCATTTTCCCATAGTGGAGGGAGTATGATTCAGATAGGTAGTAAAGAAAGTTGCCATAGCGCTCCTTGTTCAGAGTTGCTGTGTGAACATTCTCAAAGTATATTATTCAATTGAGTTGAGCTTGTATGAACCATCATATCTCTTTTATGTTTTAGACTTAATCTTGATGAGATGCTTAATGGTTTTCTTCATTTTTTCACTGTCATGATTTGTAGCATTTAGAAATTCTGGGCGTGTTAGATCAAAAACTTAGTTAACTGTTTATGAATTGCTAAGGTCGATTTTGCGTGCAATCAAAATTTAGTCCTTTTTCTTTCTACTTGCAGGCAACATGGATTGGATATCCAAACACAACTGGTTTGCCTACCATTGATTATAGAATCACCGATTCATTAGCTGACCCTCCTGATAGGTGATAAAGAAAGTTGCCATAGCGCTCCTTGTTCGGAGTTGCTGTGTGAACTTTCTCAGAGTATTTTATTCAATTGAGTTGAATTTGTATGAACCATCGTATCTCTTTTATGTTTTAGATTTAATCTTGATGAGATGTTCAATGGTTTTCTTCATTTTTTCACTGTCATGATTTGCATCATTTTGGAACTCTGGGCGTGTTAGATCAAACACTTAGTTAACTGTTTATGAATTGCCAAGGTCGATTTTGCGTGCAATCAAAATTTAGTCCTTTTTCTTTCTACTTGCAGGCAACATGGATTGGATATCCAAACACAACTGGTTTGCCTACCATTGATTATAGAATCACCGATTCATTAGCTGACCCTCCTGATACGAGGCAAAAGTATGTTTGGTTTCACTTCTCATTCTATTTTATCACACAACACTTCCATTTATATGCATTTGAGTTATTCTTATATAAAATAAAAATTGCTGGATGTATATTTGCATATGATCATGTTATCATTTGGCAGGCATGTTGAGGAGTTAGTTCGTTTACCTGATTGTTTTCTTTGCTATACGCCTTCTCCGGAAGCAGGGCCTGTTTCCCCAACCCCTGCCCTTTCCAATGGGTTCATTACTTTTGGGAGCTTCAACAATCTTGCAAAGGTATTGGGCTATTTTGTTAGATGTTTTTCAATTCTTTGTGGTAAGTTGACTGAGAATCTTGCTTCAATAATTCCAGATAACACCAAAAGTCTTGCAAGTTTGGGCGAAGATATTATGTGCTGTTCCAAACTCACGGCTTGTGGTAAAGTGCAAACCCTTCAGTTGTGATAGTGTAAGGCAAAGGTTTCTTTCGACATTGGAGCAGTTGGGGTTGGAATCACTTCGTGTTGATCTTCTGCCACTAATCCTACTCAACCATGATCATATGCAAGCATACTCCCTTATGGATATCAGGTGAAAGTTAGAGATCCTTGTTAGTAGGTTGACCATACCTGGAAAACATTTTTGTGCTGCACTTATGTGCCAACCTGCGTAGAATAGATATCTCAATTTATAATGGTATTTACTGTACTTTTTTTAAATTAAAGTTCTACGAATCAGTGAATAAGTGCCTCCATTTTCAATTTGGCATTGAAGCCTTTTTGTCAAAGTATCATTGCATGGGTATGCCTTTTCTATTTGAGCAATAATAAAAAAAAAAGAACAAAAAAATTAAAGAGAGAATTGTTCTATTTGTCTCTCCCACCTTCATCTCTTTCTGATGTAACAGTTGTGAGAATTCGACTACCAACCCAATGAATTGGAGCGTTTCAGATTGAAAATTCAGTGACGAATTACCATACAAATCCACAGAATAACCAAAAGAGAATCTAACAGGAATTGATGACAACGATAAACGTTGTGCGTGCAAATTCCTTTTCATTGGTTTTGCAGATTTGGGTTATGCATAAGCCTGCATTCTAGAAAACATCTGGCTATGTTGTGTTCGTGCTTTGTTAGGACTTGCAATTTGAATATTTATCAAACTTATTGCATGTTTATTGATGTTAAGCATGTGTCAGCCAACTGAATCTGAGATATCATGGGATATGTTATATTCGACACCTACCCATATAGGCTTACTCAATTTGGCACTAACGATGACTGCATTGATTCTTGCAAGTTGTAAGTAATGAATTGCAAAAGAAGGGCATGTGATTTTGATTCTCATTGGCATCTCAGGAAGTAGCAGGACTTATTTTGAGAAATCATCGATCATTCCTATTCTTATGTGTAGATCCTAAGTTACAACTGCTTAATGCATTGCAGATGATCTTTGCTTCCCCTCCACTTTCTTATTCATCTTCTTTCTTTGGTATGTGTTCAAGTGTAATCCTATTATTTCCTATGGATATGCTGAGAATCAAAAGCATGGCTACAAGAACACAATTTGGCAGTTTAAGTTTGCTGCAGAACTTGTAGAAAACCATGCAGGAAAGTAAATCTATCTTAGTTATTAAAAAGTAAACTTTATCTTCATTGTATGCAGAAGTATTAGAAACTAAATTCCAGAAAAAAGTTTCAACCTCCTGTGGTGTGCATATGTTATTTGACTGATAAATTGGAGTGTTACTCTGCATACGTTGTCTCCGTTTCCCATAGAAAAGTGCAAAGTATGTTAATTTTTGATAGTTTATTTCTTGCTCCAGCATGCTCACTAAGTTTTATTTATTGTTTTCCATTCAGCTTGGACACATTTCCATATGCAGGAACAACTACTACTTGTGAGTCCTTGTACATGGGGGTTCCATGTGTTACTATGGCAGGTTCAGTGCATGCCCATAATGTTGGTGTCAGTCTTCTCAGCAAAGTCGGTGAGCAATTACTTATAACCATTTTTTTTTTCCGTTGTTACAGTAGTGGGATTTGATCCCTGTCCTTCCAGAGATGGGCACACTTGACAACTTGACTCTCGATCTAGATGCAAGCAACTTATGTTCCATGCAATTTGATATCATCAATACTGCCTGTCTTATGTCATAACACACATGAAAATGCTAGGTGAATTGGCTAGTCCGAATTACGTCACTATAGTTGCACAGTATGTGAAGCAAAGTGGCAATAGATTTGGGTTCAAGAGCGAGGAAACATCCGTTTCAAAATTTAAACGAGGATAAATACTAAGGAAGGGGGAATCGAAGCGAGAGTCTGAAGCGGGATTTGTATTGGGATTTGGGAGTGACACCTAGTTAGAAGGCTCATGCCACCAACGGCATGACTAACCATTTATACAACCGCCTTTTGACTTAAATGCAATATTCCATTCTTCTCCTGTTCGGATCCTTATCTAATGGTATCCACTCAAATCAATCTTTGAGAAGATAGTGCCATTTGTCATCATCATGGTTCTGAGACCAGCACGAGTCCTGTGCGACTCATCTGAATCAACTTGGATGCAGTCCATTCTTCTCCTGTTCGGATCCTTATCTAATGGTATCCACTCAAATCAATCTTTGAGAAGATAGTGCCATTTGTCATCATCATGGTTCTGAGACCAGCACGAGTCCTGTGCGACTCATCTGAATCAACTTGGATGCAGTCGGAACCCCCCCCCCCCCCCCCCCCCCCCATTTTCTACATGACTCAGACAAGTTGGCCTGATTCATCCCCAACTCGGGCAAGTTGTGAACCCATGTCATGATGTCAAGCATATCAGATATAGTGACTGATTCTGTTTCATTGAGTGCTCTGGTGCTTAACAAACTGATGGCTTGTTGCTACTTGACCATGGTGGGGGTTTGGAATTGAATTTGGTGGTGCTTCTGCAGGTAATCTTCGTCCATTTGATATCAGTGGGGTCCTCGGGGATGAAATTGGTTGCATCCACATGTTTTATTTGGGTACTATTCCTTCGGGAGTAGTGCTTGTAACTCTAAGACAGCAGTAAGTTTAATGCGGCGTTGGTGTGTAAGGTGATTTAATCAATGTAATTAATTTGGGGAAATTATGTAGAAATCGAGCCATGGGGGTTACGCTTCACCTTCAATGAAATTTGGCTCTTGCCTACTGGCTAAACATTTTGTTTGCCCACATAGGAAGTGAGGCTAACTCTGCTGTCAATGCGTTGGCAAAAGAGGTATCTTCAGGCTCTTTGCATTCGATTTGCCTTGAACTTCTGGTTTAATGGTAGTCTTGTTAGTTTTTCTTAGAAAAAAGGACAAAGGAAAAGTAAAAGAACTCATTGAGGTGCATTGAACTCGTTTCAGCTTGGGGTTGCTCATATTTATGAGGTCATATATTGTCAATCAAGTACTCAAGATCTGAAAACTCAAAACCATTCACAATCTTTTGACCTGAATAACTTGGGAGTATTCGATCAGTTTCGAGAAAACTTGTAGGTTTTCATCATGGCCCACTCTCATTTTTCTAGTAAAATTTCAAAAGAAAAAAGGAATTAGTTGGTCAAACTTTAGTTTTGTAAAACCATGATAAACTGTGAAGGTTTGATTTCCTTTTCCCATTTGTATCTGAAATGATTTTCTACAACGATGCCATGTTCTATCAACTTTGACGTTACAGAAAAAAAAAAATCTGGATATTACATTCTAGATCTCTATTTAGAGAAGTGTTGAGGATGTGCACTCCTAGAAAGTACACAAGCTGCTTGCTCCTGTCCTACCAAATGGTAATTCAGACCGTTCATCGGTAGATGGGCTTCATGAAAAAGATTGCGCCGATAGAGTTTTGACAGTCCGTGTGCAATTGTGTTAGAAACAGAGATTCAAAAGAACTGTTTCTAGTTCACCTTTGTATAGGTGGTGATCTATGATCAGTGGGTTTTTTATGATGTGGCCCATGCATGATGGGTTTCTTCTCAATAAATGTTTTGGATCATCATGTGGTAGGAAAGAAGGCAAAAGCAGCTAGGCAATCATCCTCCACATTTGTCTTCTATTTTTGAATTTGTTTTGTTTTGTTATTTGATTGTAAAATGTTGACTTTCTCCAAAACCTGATACCCACATTCTCACATCCAACTTGCATGCTGTCTAACATGACATTGTTTAACATTGTTCTTGTTAGATAACTCTAGGTCTTTGAATGATCATCTTTATCATGAGAGAAATTATATTATCCTGATGCAACAAAACAAAGTGTCCTGACGTGCCAGTCCTTGCAATTGAGACCATGGTTTGGTGTTCCAGACTGTGGATCTGATTGGTCCCAGAAAGGAGGGCAGATGCTTCCAAAACATCCCAGGTTGAGAGATCCTAACTCTTCAACAATAGGTCTGTAAATAAAACCGTTCAGAAAAAAAAAAAAAAATGCAGCAAGTCTGGAAAAAGGGCCAAAGATTAGATATCTAGGATGTCCGAATCTGAAAGATTTTTGGGGCATCTACCATCAGTGCAGGGTCTTTCATCAACTCTGAATTGACAACCTGTGGACCCCATTTTGATGCAATGACGAGCATCGTGATCCTTGAATTTCATGTATTATGAATGTGTTTCCTTTACACAATGAAATTCCCAATTCACAATGTGATCATGTGCATGTTGTTAGTGTGTGGTGTCATTACCGTGTCAGTATTCTCTCTGCTAGTGCTTACGCTTTTGCTGTTACCGAAATGTTCAGAATCTTGAAGAGAGCTTATAGCTAATGGCATTCCTGCTCAGTAGTAAAATACATGCCTTGGCAATCAGCAGACATGAACAGGTTGTGTAAATTATGAATGCAGGGCTAACACATCTGATTGCCAAAACTGAAGATGAGTATGTCCGTTTGGCGCTGGAATTGGCATCTGACATCACAGCCCTTTCGAACCTCCGGATGGGTCTTCGTGAGCTCATGTTGAAGTCCCCAGTCTGCAACGGATCACAGTTCGCTCTGGGGTTGGAGGCGACATACAGAAATATGTGGCACAGATACTGCAGAGGAGATGTTCCGTCTTTAAGGCATATGGAATTGCTGCAGCAGCAGCAGCAGCTGCCATCTCCCGAAAAGCCTCCTGTGAAATTCCCCGAGCCCACAAAAATCGCAACTGCACAAAGAGATCCCCACTCTACAGCTATAAAGATGAACGGCATCAATTCAGGTCCACCATCCACGCCGGTCCTCTATGAAGGAAATGGTGGCCAATCAAATCCAGGAAATCTGAGCTAGTTGAAGCCAGTCGGCCGAGTGCTTGCCACGAGAACAGGCACATGAGATTTATTTATATATGCTTCCGCCTGTCGACACAAACGTGTGCTGTGTTTTGCCCCTATGTAAATTGATGATTTGCTGAAATTCGAGTTGGGGGGCAGGAGCCGAGGGTGGGTGGCCCGGGGCTTGCACCGTGTATGTCAATTTTGGGAGGACAGGTGGCGGAGGCTATTTAAAAATTTCTTTTCCCTCTGTAAGAGGATGGAAATATGAAAGGGTGGTTCACATGTTTTAGGGTGCAGATATCACAAGGACTAGATCTTATAGTGGCTTGTAAAATTCAGAAGCAAATTTGAAAATTTATTCCCAATGAATGGATTGTTGGTGTTTTATCTGATGATTTTCATTGCAGTTCTTCATTCAGGCAAGTGGTCGTCGAGAGATCAAGGATTGTTTTGCAGAGGAGTGATCTTTTTTCACAATTTTTACGTACAGATTCCAATTTGATCCCGTTGCTGTCTTGTATGTGAGACTGGCAGTACTCCGCTGGACAACACCCTATATGTGGGCCATGGTCCAATGGCAGGGCTGAATCAATCAATCGGGCTGCTTGATCAGAGGGTGGCCCAAAAACTATTTTTTCCTCCCTTTTTATACTCAAATAAGCGGTTTGTGATTATCGAACTGTTATCTATGTCATGGTCCACGTATGGGGGTGGCCTGTTGGATGATATTCTGACCTCTTCATGTAAGGTTGTTTTATTTATCTATTTACTTATAGAGAGATGAAAAGGAAAAAGAACTCTGCTCTTCTTCACCTGGTCACCTGCGGACAATGTAACTGATTTGCGGCACCTTAGCATCTAACCTGCCATGCTAACATGCCACTCGTGTAGGATATCAATACAATGAAAACGGTAGGCCCTACAATGAAGACCGGCTAGGGGTGTCAAAGGGTCGATTTTGGGCTGGGTATAGGTTTACCCATTAACCCATGCCTTTACACATCGAGGTGGGCAACGATCCCGATTAGGCAGAGTTAGCCCTAGTTTGGGTTTGGCTCGTTTTTGTGTCACCTCAGGTTGTGGATAGACCTGGTTTGGGTTTCGGGCCCTAATCGGTTTGGTAAAAAATTTTGAACCGGGCTGGGCCAAGTTTGAACAGGTGGTGATTTTCTTTTTTCTTCTTTTTTTTATTTGTTTAAATAGAAAATAATTAAAAAGTTAGAAATAACCAAAAAAAAAAAATACTTAAAAAAAAATACAAAAGTATCTTACTACATGATGTTTAAGGCCCGTTTGGATACCACCAAATAAATTGCTTTTCTTGCTGATGGCAGCAGTTAAGTAACTTATTTGAGATAAGTTAGTTTGGTTAATAAATAATGATCATTGCTTATTTGCTGAAATTCAGTTAAGTATTTCAGCATTTTTATTTTGCTTTTCTACTTTTTCACCACCGACTAAAAAGAAGAGGTGCTCGTCCATAGCTGTAAAAGTGCTTATTTTCATGGCAACTGCTCAGCCCATGTTGACCATCCAGCTTGTTGGGCCCACTGTGATATATTTGATCCGCGCAGTCCATCTGGTTTGGATGTGAGTGGGGCTAGCATGTGAGGCAGATCTAAACCTCAGGTGGACCCCACATCATGAAGCGACAGTGGTAATGATGACACCGTTGAAACCTCCCTGGGCCCGCGTGATTTGTTTTACTCATGCCATTCATCTGTTTTTCCAACAAGTTTTGAGTGGCCCACTGGGTAGTGGGGCCACATGCTGTGCACATGAAATCCACACCGTCCACCCTTGTTGGTCCATCCCAAAAATGAAACAGAATCCAATCTCAAATAGACCGCACCTCAAGAAACAGTGGTCATTGACGCCCACCATTGGTCGGCCCTAATGATGAGTGGCCCATATCCAAGGCGGGCCCTGCATGATGGATGGCTCACATTAGAGGTGGGCCCCACATTTGGGATGATCGACATTAAAGGTGGCTCCACATGATGGGCAGTGGAGATTGATGGTGAGCCCACTTGATGGATGACCAACATCAAAGGTGGGCCCTGCATAAAGAACGGTGCAAATGGCCCACATCCAAGGTGGGCCCCACATGATGTACTGCCCACATCAAAGGCGGAGCCCACACAATGAACAATCCACACCAAAGGTTGGCCCCAAATGATGGATGGTGGATGTGTAGGGACCAAACAGACTTGAGGAATGATGTTGGAAACAAACACGCTTTTCTACTTTTTGGTTGATAAGCATGTTGTTTACCAAACATACTTATTTGCTAATTAATTAGAAACCAAGATAAGTTACTTATCTGATAAGTTGCTTATCGTAAGTAACTTACAATCCAAACGGGCCCTTAACATCCTTCAAAGGAGGAGTACAACTTCAAAATAGACATGTAAGAGCCGTTTTTAAACAAAAGCACACAAGCATAATTTTTCAAGTGCAAGGAATAACTCAATGCAGCTAAAAAAGGGACATTCATGCCGGTGCAGTCTCTCCTTGACTTTCATGCTCGTCCTCCTGAAATGGACCAAACAACAGGAAACAATTTGCATTCATGCATATGTATTATGCATTATCCAAGTGGTTATGTTTATGCATTATCCTTGTTGTCCATCTGTTTTTAGATCTCATTTTAGGACATGATCTCAAAATTGAATAATATCCAAAGCTCAAGTGGATCACACCATATGAAATAATGTGCATACAATCTATGAGCCGAATCAAATTGAGCTGAATCAAGTCGAGCTTTGAGACTAGCTGAGCCGGTACTGCCTTGATTTGAGCTTGGTTTGCTTTTTAAACAAGCTTGACTCCTAGGCTTGGTTTGGTTTGAACTTCTATTCGAACCAATCCAAGCCGAGCTTTTCAAACCAATTCGATCCGAGCTTTCGAGGTGGCTTGGATTGTGTCCAGCTCTTCATATCCATGTCATAAAATGGTCATAGGGTGTTAGATGTACCCACTATGATGTTGGGTATGTATTTATTAATTGAGATAAGACAAGAAAAAAATTTTTAAAAAATAAAACATGTAACGTTAACTCATAAGGTTAAATTTAATAGTTGAAAAAAAAGAAGTTTTCTTCAAGAATACATATAGCATGATAGCATGTTATTTTGGAATAAAACAACTACAAAACAATAGCTTTTCATGTTGTTTTTATTCCATTACATGCGTTGTTTCGAGTATCGGCAATATTATGGATATCAGTAGTTATTAGTGATATATTGAGGAGCCGTCACAAAGTATCATTATATTTAGATTGAATAAATTCTAGATGTGGCTTGTATCACTAATGATTTGCTGATATCATCGATTATATTGGCAGCATATTGATAAGGCCAAAATTTTATTTATTAAAAAATTCATTTTAAAACATTTATATATAGGTGCATGGTTGTATGATGAAACACATGTATTTTTATTTGTATATATACGTGCATAAATGGATGGATGGTTGGATGTATGTATATGTTTGTGTATGTGTGTATGTATATATATGAATGGATGGATCATGCACATGTGTATATATGTATGCGTTATTGTATGTATACATGCATGGATGGTTGGTTGGTTGGTTGGTTGGATGGATGGATGGATTATGCATGTGTGTTTGTATGTATGTGCATGCATGTATGGATGTTTGGATGGATGGATGAATGGATCCACCATTTTTTTCCCATAATTTTCTAATATTTTTTTGAGCCTACCATACATGCTTTTACATCCCATTAGAGGAAAACTTATTATGCATGCATCCTTTTGCAATTATTTGATTCCTAAATATGTAAATGTGTATATTTTGGTATTTATAGAAGTATCATTGAGAAATTCTATCATTTTTTAATGTTTTTTCAATGCTTTATTAAGTAGGTAATACATGCTTTTAGGTCCTTGTTAAAGGAAAACGTATTATATATGCCTCTTTTTTTTAATTTAATTTTTAAATATATAAATATATGTATTTTAGCATTTTTTGAAGTTTCATTAAAAAATATCACTATTTCCTTCCTATTTCTCTAATGTTTTCCTCAGTCAACCATACATTTTACAGTATTGGTGATATTGATACATATTTTCATTCTAGCCAGCCATACATGTAACGATACTAATGATACGAACACTGATGAGATGATTAAAAGTTAAGATGTATCACAGTGAAAACGCATACTTGAAATATAAGCCATCTAAATTGTGGGCCTTAATTAAATATAAAAATGAATAAAGAATTACGTGTTGGGATCTAGACCCCCCAATAAACTTGGACCAACCCTAGGTGTTAGAAAATTCATATATAACACCATTGCCAACCTGTGTGCTTTATGAAAGCACGTACAACAAAGATGGAACAATAATAATAAAGTACAATAACCAAACAATCAAAGCAAGCAACCACAAACACAAGATATTTAACGTGGAAAAGCCTTATGGGAAAAAACCAAAATATAAAGCGATAGAGATACTATAATTAAAACCGTAGAGTTTTAAGACTCATCTTCTTCGATTACAGATGTACCCTATCTCCCATTGTGATGCACAACCCTTAGAAAACCCTTTCCAAGCCCTTACAAGCGTTAGAAACCCTCTCACCTCGCAAGCCATTGCCCTTAGAGAGAAAACGTTTGTAATCACGAAGCCCTAATTCGAAATTAGGCTTAAATACCCTTATTTGTGCAAATCTGTGCAAAATCGACGATTGTACCACGTTCAACCATGAACATCACAGTGAATCACGTTCGACTCCAAAAAATTTTGGTTGGCCATGAACTTCACAGCGAGTTCCGGTCAACCCCATATTCACACGATCGACCGAACTCCCTGCAGAATGTAAGGCATCCTGCACAACAATCTCTACCTTGACTTACATTTTACAGAGTCACCTTCAAGATCTCCCATGTAACCTCCACCTTGAGCCTAGACCACTTCCTATATCCTTCTACTTGGAACACAGCTCCATCCGCACTCCTATACAAAGGTGCCCAATCTCACCAATGACGAAGAAGATTGATTAAGTCCAAGCAATGCTTGAACTTGCTTATGATTACCAGCTTTGTCAACATGTCTACGCCCTTCTCGTCCATATGAATCTTCTAAAAGTGGATCTCCCCTGAAGTAACAAGCTCCCGTATCTTGTAGAACCTCACGTTGATGTGCTTGGTTCTCGCATGCTACACCCGATTCATCGCCAGATGGATAGCGCTCTTGTCACGCCCCGAAATCCGGGACTCGAGTACAGCAACCCAAAGCCCGAGTTCCAAGGTGTGAATTGAAAATTTGAGCCTAGATTCCATGAGATTCCATTCCACACATCACATAACTAAAATAAATCCCAAATATAAAGTTTCTTTTCCACTAATATTTTATTACATTGAATTTTACAAGATAAAATAGATCAACTACAGTTGGTGTTTGAGTAACACGTGACCATCTGAATACTCTGCTCTGTCTACGTCTTTTCCTCCCTGAAAACCTGCAATAACTGTGGTGATTTTGGTGAGCTAAAAGCCCAGTGAGATCATTTCCATCACATGTAATATTCCAGTTAATAAAAGATAGGACGTGAATCATCAACGGATAGAATTGTATGAAATATACGAGAATGAGGTTATGATTGATACACTTTATAATTTATTATCAATAGAACATGATTATCATGATGTCATGTATGTCATGATACGTGTGAGAGCAATAAACGTGTAGGAACTCGTTGCCACTGAACATTAGGAACCTGTCGCAAATCAACCATGCTCACCTAACCGGTACAGCGAGGCGGCAAATCAACCATGCACGCCAGTGGGCAAATCAACCATGCACCACTGATCCAACCGAGCAAATCAACCATGTTCAATAAGTGAAACGACCAGAACTCGCTGCCGCTGAACATTAGGAACCTGTCGCAAATCAACCATGCTCACCTAACCGGTACAACGAGGCGGCAAATCAACCATGCACGCCAGGAGTCAAATCAACCATGCTCCTGTTCTGTCGCAGTGTATAAATGTATGTTCATGTCATGAGTTATGGAAGCACTCTTCAAGCATACAATGCATATCAACTTAAGTCTAATCACACCATGCTTGTGTTATTTTCATTCAAATAATTAATTCTTTATCTAATTTTAGTCATTATTGATCAAGAGATTTGAGAAGATCATTGCGTAAGGTTTAGTGCGTTGACGCTTAGCTAAGGTTGTTCCAAGAGTTATGTATTATATATTATTTAAACTTAAGTTGTTGTCGATCAGTAAATTTAAGAATAATGTTACGTGGAGTCTTGAGAATACTACGTGTTTTTAGGGTTACATGTTGGTGACATCATATGTAAGAAATCCTAAATCGAATTGTCGTAGAATTCTGACATGTTCATTAAAAATGAAAACTTGAGAAAATTAATTCAATAAGAAAAGGATAATTATTGACATGAGAACTTTCAAGGATACAGAGATAGGAGATGGATGGATCCCTTACCTAGGATTCCATGACACGGAAGAAAGCGTAAAAGCATGCCTAAAATCCTAACTAGAGAATGAGACTTTATAAATTGAACGTAAACAGAGGAGAACACTATAAAAAAATTAACGAAGAAAGTTACGTGAGATGAATCACTCACCATGACAGGTCCTAAGCTCCAAATTGAGCCTGAGTCGGCTCACTGAGTCGACTCGGTTGGTAACTTCTCCTTCTTTCTTCCTTCTTTCTTTCTTCCTTCTTTCTCCTTCCTTCTTCTTTCTTCTTTCTTTCTTTCTTTCTTCTTCTTTGCTGGAGTAGGGTCCAGCAGTGCAGCGGCGCAGCAACAGCAAAAGAACGGCAGCCGGACCACCACCTTCTCTCGCTCTCTCTCTCTCTCTAACATCTCACTCTCTCTCTCTCTCTCTCTCTCTCTCTCTCTCTTTCTCACGGCTTCTCTCTCCCTCTCGCGGCTTCTCTCTCTCTCTCTCTCTCTCTCTCTCACGTTTTCTGAAGTAGGGGAACACGGCCAGGGGGGGTCTTATAGCCCTACGGTCAGTTGGGTAGGTGGGTGCGCGGGGAGGAGTTTTAGTTCGAGTTGGAGAAGGAGACCAACCGAATTTCGGAGGTTCTTTGCACAAGGGATCCGTTGGAAATCTAGGTGGGGGTCCACATGGAGATCTGGAAGAGATCTGGCCCATCCATGCAAGACAGATCAGACGATCTTGAATTTCTTTTGTTTAGATGGCGGCTTGAGGAGGTTTGCACGGTCAACGGATGACCAGAAGCTTTCAAAGGATTGGGGACGGGTAGCGTACCAACATGATGGACGGTTTAGATCGATTAATGGGGCCCACGTGATGGACTGTTGAATTCATGCCAGGCGACAGCGTCGTCCGCTGTTATAGCGGACGACCGGAGAAGACGAAAAAGTTTTTATTTATTATTATTATTATTATTATTATTATTATTTTGTCGCATGTAGACCGTTGGGAAGATAGGTGGGGTCCACACGACCCTAGTACAGCTGTTCTTGTACGCCCATGCAAGGCGGAATGCGAGATCTTGGCGGTTTTTAGCCACCATTGATTGTAAGTCACGGACCGACGTACACTATAAATGACGTAAAAGATTAAAAAAAACTTCAAAGGGGACCTCTACTGTCGAGGGGAGGTCGGATGGACGGCTTGGATTTCTCACTGGGGTCCACTATGATGGACGGTGTGGACGGACAGAGACGGCAGCGCTGTTCGCTGTTTACACAGTAGCAAGGAAGAAGAGTTTTTTTTATTTATTTAACATGCAACGCACGTAATATAGCTTTTACGCTCTTCTTTTCACGTGGGGTCTAATTGAGGTTGATCTAGACCGTTTGTTCGTCTAATATGTGGACAACGCAAAATAAATCGCTGACAAGAAAAATGAGGCAGATCCGAGTTGAGGTGGGCCACTTATGGCCCGATTTCTGATTAGGGTATTTGTGGGATGATCAGATGGTTGAAATTTGACATGTACAGTTAGATTATGTCCTAGAACTGGTGTATGAAGTTTCGTATGAAAGTGATTACTAGAAATTATAAAACTTAAAAATAGTTGTATAACTTAAGTTTAACTAATGGCATTTTCGTAATTATCATAAATTTGTGATTTTTGTGAAATCTATCACTTCTATGCTATTCTAAGATTTATTCTAAGCAACTTTAATAAAGGGATCATATAGTAATTCCCTACGAATGATTTATTATTAATTTATCAATATTTTCAGTTATTTAATTTGTTAAATGATTAACTAAATTATAATTTAAATTATTCTAAAATCCTAGGGTGTTACAAATACACCCGATCAGGTTCATAGGGCCAAGAAATCACTGATCTAAGCATATGCCTTGTGACGGACACGATGTACGAGTCATATTTATGGACCGACATGTGTACCGGATGATGTACGGCGTTTTTACATTAATCGCGTAATTCGAAATCGGAGTGGACGGTTAGATCTTCCGGTCTAGCAATGATAGATCATTCTAACGGTCAGTTTATTGATTTAGCTAAGTATACTGAGTTTTCAAAGGTCTTAAAAAGTGTTAGAATGCGTATAAAAGTGTAACGTGTGTGTATGCGTATGAACGACGTGGCCTAAAATTTAAATTCTAACATGTGAACTATAACTCTGGCGTACTTACTCGTGTACTAAATTTTTGGGGTATTACAGCTCTGACTATCACAATGTAACTGAATCGTCTCCTGCTTGAACCCGAGTTCACCTATCAGACCTTTCAACCACAATGCCTCCTTTGACTCCTCCGTTGCAGCCATGTATTTCACCTCGGTTGTATATAACGCTATCGTAGACTATAGAGTAGATCTCCAACATACTAGTCCACCTGCTAATTTGAAAACATATCCCGTAGTGGACCTCCTGTTGTTCAGATCACCTGTATAGTCCAAATCCATGTAGCTTATAAATCCACCTGAAGTTTCATGTCCTCCGAACATAATTCCAGTGTCGACTGTGCCCCTGAGCTACCTGAGAATCCATTGAATTGCATTCCAATGCTCTTTTCCTGGATTCACCATATACCTACTAACCACACTATCTACCTGTGAAAATATCCGGCCTCGTGCAAACTATTGCATATATGAGACTCCCCATTGCACTTGCGTACGAAACCTATGACATGTCTGAAATCTCCTCTTCTGTGTTTGGACATGACCTGACTCACAACTTAAAGTGACATGTTAGAGGCATGCTAACTGGCTTAACACCTTTCATGTAGAACTTCTGTAGCAATTTTGCACATATACTTTATGAGAAAGCTAAAGCTTCCCAGACTCTGTCTCTACTTATTTCCATGCCTATGATCTTCTTTACAACACCTGGATCCTTCATGCCAAACTCTTTTCTTAACAGAGACTTAAGCAAGAATATCTACTTCTTGTTTATAGAAGGTCGTGATATATTATGAAGGAGTGTCAGAATTCTAAAACCCAAAAAGCAGAGAAGATAGATGATTTGCCAAGAGAGGCCAACACAGTAGAATCTAGTGAGAAGGTGGGTGGTTGTGATGTATTGATTGCATCCAAATCCGGATATCTCAGCAACGAGTGGATTTTGGATTCGGTTCATACCACTTGACCTTTTATCGGAATTGGTTCACCAATTACAACAAGTACAATGGTGGCCAGGTGTTTATTGGCAATGACATTGCCTGTAAGGTGGTTGGTATTAAAACGATGTGCATCAAGATGTTTGATTTGATGGTATGAAGTGTATTCTAATAAATGTGAAACATGTTCCTGATCTAAGAAAAATCTAATTTCTTCGGGGGCTTTCAAGGCACTTGGGTGCAAACTCACCGATTTTAATCATGTCCTAAAGGTTTTAAAAGGGGCATTCATTGTGATGAAAGCACAGTGGATTGATAATCTTTACAAGCTGTTTGAGAATTTTGTACCGGGTGGAGCTATGAGAATTATAGAGGAATCCACATTTGCACATATGTGGCATGCGCACCTAGGCCACATGAGCGAACTTCGTATTAATGTACTTTCTGATTGTTATCTAATTTTTGCATTTAAAAGTGTTTATTTTAATGTATGTGAACATTGCATATATGGTAAGTAAGTACAGTTGCCTTTTAAATCTGGAAAACATGTAAGTAAGGGCGTGCTTGATTATGTGCATTTTGATGTATGAGGGCCGTCGCCCATGGCTTCTGAAGGAGGGTTATCATTTTTGTTACATTTATAAACGACTTCTCTAGAAGAGTTTGTATTTACTTTATGAAGCATAAATCCAATATTTTTGCCACCTTCAAGATGCGAAAGACGATGATGGAAAAACAGACAGGATAGAAATGGAAAGTGTCGAGGACAGACAATGATAGAGAATTCACTTTTAAAAAATTTAATTAGTTTTGCAAGAATGAAGGGATCGTGAGGCATAATACAATAAAGCATACACTAGAGTAGAATGGTATGGTGAGATGAATAAATTGGACTCTCTTGTAGAGAGCCCGATGCATGTTGAATAATACTGCATTGGGTAAGAGCTATGGACTGAGGCTGTGGACACGGCGTGTTATTTAGTGAATTAGTCCCCATTTATGACCATTGATTGTAAAATTCTAGAGGAAGTATAAAGTGGTCATGTAGTAGACTACTCAGGATTGCGAGTATTTGGTTGTGATGCTTACCCTCATGTATCGTTAGTTGTGAGAGAGATAAGTTAGATTAAAGTGGTGAAGAAGTGTACCTTTGTGGGTTATGGTGATGGTGTGAAAGAATATAGGATGTTTGACCGGACCACATGGAAGATCACAATTAGTCGGGATGTCACATTTGACGAGCATTTCTTATTCCGAAAGGATGAACATAAGGAAACAGAGAAGTTAGCGGTGATTGAAGCAGAAATCGACAAAGGTGAGACACATGTAGAAGCCGAGCTATAGGTAAAGGTACATGAGCAGGTGGAGTCGCCACCTGTGAGGAGAAATCCACCGAGAGATCATAGATTACCAACGACATACATAAACGACTCAAATGTTACATTCACTCTCATTACATATGAATAGAATTCGTCTACCTTCCAGGAAGCATTTGAAGATAAAGATGCTGAGAAGTGGATGACGACAATGTAGGATGAGATGGACTCTTTGTATAAGAATGAGACATGAAAGCTGGTGGAGCTTCCCATTGGATGAAAAGTGATTGGGTACAAGTGGATTTATAGAAAGAAACAAGATAGGTACAAGGTGAGATTTGTTGTGAAAGAGTATGTTCAGAAAGAAGGCGTCGACTTCAGTGAGATCGTTGCAAGCATATATCTATCAGATTTATGTTGGTGCTGGTTGCCCAATACAATCCGGTGAAATTACGTCGGGTAGTCTAACACGACACCCTATGCATACACGTGCTAAAGCTTAAGGAGCAACAAGAATTATGGCTAAGTCCTGGGGGGTGGGTGATTAGGACCTTTTAAAAAAAAATTCGCCTACTTAACAAATTTAGCACATTAAACTACGTAAGCGATTAACACTTCAGCTACCAAGCCTTAGTGGGTCCAATCAATAGACTAGCATATGATGAAAGCAATGAACATCCTATTCTAAGTAAGCATAGATTAATAAATGATTAAACTAATGAAGAGTCTAATCTATGCAACTCAAGTAGACTTAAATGAGAATGGATCAATTAAGCTCAAGTCAACTTAAGGAGTGAAAGTACATTTTGTGTGTGTGGATGTGCCTATCAAGTGCCTAGCATACATTCCTAACTAAGCATTCATAATTAACCAATTAAACACAATGCATAAAGAGAAATGTGCTCAAGATCAATCACAAACACAAGCATGTATAGTGGTTCGACTAGTCGTCTACTCCACTCCTGGTTCAAGTACTCAGCCCCTTTGAGCACACCAGCATTCACTGGAGAGTTTAAATCTGGTTCCTCCCAATCAAGGTGTTTTAACTTGGATCCACTCAACCGGGGAGTTTACAGGTTCCTCCCAACCTATACGTTCACACCCGTGTTGGTGGCTCCCCCTTGGAGACTTTATTTAGGCTGACTAATGAGCCAATGAACGGCTAACATCCCTGGATTTAGGCCCGACAAACGAGCCAAGGAGTGCTGAACAACCCCTAGTCTTTAGGCCGACACACAGGCCAAGGAACGGCTAACGTTCCTATACTTTAGGCCGACTAACAGGCCAAGGATCGGCAAACGACCTTAGTTCGAGTTTGTAAAACAAACTCTACACTCAACTCCCACAGGGAATTGAGTGGATGGACTCCTAACAAGACAACCTTACTTGTCGGATTGAGCCCCTTTGTAGCGCCGCTTTGGGTTGCTTATTCGTGCTCTCCCGTGCTTGAATCAGCTCCCCCGATCTTTGATGCCGCTGCTTTGCCAATGCTTCAGCTCCAAGATTAGCTACCTTACATGTGATGCTCCATTGGAGATGCCCAAGGTGCTAGGGAATGGTGAATCCTCTACAAATGGTAGGAAATAGAATACACTTATTTGGACTCCTAGGTAGTGTTTAGACAAGGGATTTAACTATGATCAAGGTGTCTAAACCCTAGAAATTAGGAGGGAACAAGTCCATTCTTAAGATGCCATTGAATGGCCCAAGCTTCTGATAAAAACACAAGGAGAATGACTTGTTATGGGTTTGGGATAGAGCCTCTGATGGTCACTAGCACTGGTGACTTCTATCTCCTCAAAATTCCTTCTCTTAGCCCTAAAATCGAATCCCCTATTTTTTTAAAGTTTCTCCCAACGGGCAGATTCGCGCAGGGTCGGGCGCCTGGTCAACTTGGGTCAGGCGCCCGGAATCCAGTCCATAAAAAGATTTCAAACGCTGGACTATTTTTGAGTTGGCTGGGCGCCTAGACAATTTGTGGTCGGGCGCCCGATGGCCGTTTTTCACTAGTCGGGCGCCCGGTGCTCACTTTGATTGGGCGCCCCAAATTAATCCAGACTGGGTCTTGTGCTGCTGGACAATTTTTGCACTGGTCGGGCGCCCGGACAGTTTGTGGTTGGGCGCCCGGTGACCATCTGGTTTTAAGGCCAATTCACATGGACGAATTTCCCTCTAGTCGGGCGCTCGGTGGACACTGGGTCGGGCGCCTAGCCAGGCATGAATTTCTATTGTTTGTTTCTGTTTTTCAGCAGAACATGCAACCTCTTTGGCTATTCTTTTGGTGATCTTTTTGGGACACCTAAGGCCAATCTAAGATAATTATGGTATGCCTATTGGGTTATGGCCATCTAGAGGTTAATGGTTTTGGGTAGGTACTAGGTTAAGGCTCACCAAGGCATCACTTTTACCTGTTTCTTCTTCTTGATGTAGTAGGTCCGTCTTGAGTCTTCGATCTTCGTCTTCATTCGGCTCAACCGACATTAGACTCACTGACCTAAGTAATTGACAAAAAAGGTGCACTAGTATGCCACAGAAAAGTGTATTAACAATCTCCCCCTTTGTCAATTACTTACAAAAACTTATCTTACAAAAACAAACAAAATACATTACATGTCATAATTCAAATAAAATTTTACAACTCGAGACACTAAGACATGTAACCAGGCAAGCTCCTCTTGAATGCTCCTCCATAACCTGTCAATCCCTGTATCACAAAACATAGCAAACTAGTTTTGGTGGGACTTGATCTTTCTCCCCCTTTTTATTAGCAATTAACAAACTATTCTCTCCCCCTTAATGATACATCAATTAAGATTAAGGTAAGAGAAGATAGTATGTCGCAGTTATAATTATAAGCACATGCTAACTAGAGAGAGTATAAGGTGCATGAACATATAAAACAAGGAACATGCTTGGGAACATGATTAACAAGAAAATGTATTATTCTAAGCATAGTTAATCATGCAAAATTGGTCATCTATGATATACATTAAGCATTGAAAGCTCAAGGGCCTATAGCCTAATCAACCAACCTCCCCAAGTGGTATATCAAGACTAATAAAAAAGCAAAGATTATGATATAATTAAGCATGAAATTCAGTAAGATTACCTAATCTAAGCATGATGATAATCTAGCAAGCAAATATATCAATTAAAAACAAGGCTAAATTATCAGAATTTAGGCTAATGAGGCTTGAATCCTCTGATTTGCTCATACACACAGAAATGAGGCTGAATCCTCAAATTTTCCTATTGAAGCATTTCTAGCTACCCTCACTAACTATGTTTAGTTTGATTAGCCTAAGGGTAACTAATTTCCACAACACCCTCATACAATGTAGCATGAGGTGAGGGGTTGGGAACTCCTTCTCCTAGAAGGGAAAGCGGTCGGGATCCTCTCTTAAATTAGGGGGAAGAGAGGTAGTGGTAGAAGCTATGAGAGCTCTCATTATATCTTGGCTCCCATCACTATTGAAGTCGTCAGATTCAGAATTGGACTCCTCCGTATCATCCCACGTGGCTACCATAGCCCTTTTACCTTTTGGTTTAGGCGTTTTCGGACAATTCGGGGCAATATGGCCACGTTGACCGCAATCGTAACATCGGACGGATGAAGTTTTGGATGATTTTCCTTTATATTTATCACCCTTCTTGTCCTTCTTGTTACGGCTACTCCCTCTATCAAACTTGAGGAATCTCTTAAATCTTTGTTAAGATCATCATCCTCATCATCGCTATCTTCGGACGACTCACTCTTAATTTTCTTTTGTCTATGTGAGTGTCTATGTGAAGATTTCAAAACAAGATCTTTCTTCTTAGAGGGGGCCCTAAAGTGTAGTTCATGAGTTTGTAGGGAACCTATAAGTTCTTCTACTTTCATGTTATCTATGTCTCTACAGTCTTCTAAGGCTGGTACTAAATCTTTCCGGGAGGGTTCTAAGTATTTTTTTACACAACCTTCCTTTCGGAACCCTTTCCCTCAAGGCAAACATGGAGTTGCAAATATCAGAAAGTTTAGTATAAAACTCCATGAAAGTTTCAGTCTCTTCCATCCTAATGTTTTCAAGTTTGGTGGTTAAGAGCTAAAGTTTTGAGCGTCTTACTGTGTTAATTCCCTCGTGGGTTACTTCAAATATATCCCACACTTCTTTTGCAGTTGCGCATGTGAGAATGCGCTGAAATTCTTCTGGAGAAACACCACAGCAAATCGCATTGGAAGCTTTGGCATTTGCCATATATTGAGCTCTCTCATTGTCATTCCATTTCTCATCATCTTTGGGAATGATAATGAACTTACCATCAACCTCCACTTGTTCAGTGGGCAAATAATATCCATTCAATGTTGCTACCCATACGGATCGATCGATGGATTAGAGAAAAATCCTCATTCTATCCTTCCAATAAAAGTAGTTGGATCCGTCAAAGTATGGTGGACGGTTGGCAGTATACCCATCTCGGTTAGACATCATGCTAGTGCTCCGGTATCGAATCTTACTCTAGAAGGTTAAGTCCTTGAAGAGCAACCCGCTCTGATACCAATTGAAATTACGTCGGGTAGTCTAACACGACACCCTATGCATACATGTGCGGAAGCTTAAGGAGCAACTAGAATTATGGCTAGGGGGTGATTAGGACATTTTTAAAATCTTTTCGCCCACTTAACAAATTTAGTACATTAAACTACGTAAGCGATTAACACTTCGGCTACCAAGCCTTAATGGGTCCAATCAATAAACTAACATATGATGAAAGCAATGAACATCATAGTCTAAGTAAGCATAGATTAATAAATGATTAAACTAATGAAGAGTCTAATCTATACAACTCAAGTAGACTTAAATGAGGATGGATCAATTAAGCTCAAGTCTACTTGAGGAGTGAAAGTACATCTTGTGTGTGTGGATGTGCCTATCAAGTGCCTAGCATACATTCCTAACTAAGCATTCATAATTAACCAATTAAACACAATGCATAAAGAGAAATGTGCTCAAGAATAATCACAAACACAAGCATGTATAGTGGTTTGACTACTTGTCTACTCCACTCCTGGTTCAAGTACTCAACCCCTTTGAGCACACCGGCATTCATTGGGGAGTTTAAATCTGGTTCCTCCTGACCACGGTGTTTTAACTCGGATCCACCCAACCGGGGAGTTTATAGGTTCCTCCTAACCTACACGTTCGCACCCGTGTTGGTGGCTCCCCCTTAGAGACTTTGTTTAGGCCAACTAACGATCCAAGGAACGGCTAATGTCCCTGGATTTAGGCCCGGCAAACGAGCTAAGGAGTGCTAAACAACCCTAGTACTCTTTAGGCCGACAAAAAGGCCAAGGAACGGCTAACGTTCCTAGACTTTAGGCCGACTAATAGGCTAAGGATCGGCAAATGACCCTAGTTCGAGTTGTCAAACAAACTCTACACTCAACTCCCACAGGGAATTGAGTGGATGGACTCCTAACAAGACAACCTTACTTGTCGGATTGAGCCCCTTTGTAGCGCCGATTTGGGTTGCTTATTCGTGCTCTCCCGTGCTTGAATCAACTCCCCTTGTGCTCCCCCGATCTTTGATGTCGCTGCTTTGCCAAGGCTTCAGCTCCAAGATCAACTACCTTGCATGTGATGCTCCATTGGAGATGCCCAAGGTGCTAGGGAATGGTGAATCCTCTACAAATGGTAGGAAATAGGTTTCTTAGAGGAATATACCTATTTGGACTCCTAGGTAGTGTTTAGACAAGGGATTTAACTATGATCAAGGATTCTAAACCCTAGAAATCAAGAGGGAACAAGTTCATTCTCGAGATGCCATTGAATGACCCAAGCTTGTGATGAAAACACAAGGAGAATGACTTGCTATGAGTTTGGGATAGAGCCTCTAATGGTCTCTAGCAATGGTGGCTTCTATCTTCTCAAAATCCCCTCTCTTAGCCCTAAAATCGAATCCCCCGCTTTTATAAAGTTTCTCCCAACGGTCAAATAATGGGCATATTCGCGCAGGGTCAAGCGCCTGGTCAACTTGGGTCGGGCGCCCGGAATCCGGTCCATAAAAAGATTTCAAATGCTGGACTGCTTTTGAGTTAGTCGGGCACCCGGACAATTTGTGGTCGGGCACCCGATGATCGTTTTTCACTGGTCGGGCGCCTGAAATTAATCCAAACTGGATCTTGTGCTGCTGGACGGTTTTTGCATTGGTTAGGCGCCTGGACAGTTTGTCGTTGGGCGCCCGGTGACCATCTAGTTTTAAGGCCAACTCACATGGACAGATTTCCCTCTGGTCGGGCGCCCGGTGGACACTGGGTCGGGCGCTAGGCCAGGCATGAATTTTTGCTGTTTGTTTCTGTTTTTCAGCAGAATATGCAACCTCTTTGGCTATTCTTTTGGTGATCTTTTTGGGATACCTAAAGCCAATCTAAAATGACTAATGGTATGCCTATTGAGTCATGGTCATCTAGAGGTTAATGAGTTTAGGTAGGTACTAGGTTAAGGCTCACAAATGCATCACTTTTACCTGTTTCTTCTTCTTGATGTAGCAGGTCTGTCTTGAGTCTTCGGTCTTCATCTTCGTTCAGCTCAACCGACATTAAACTTACTGACCTAAGTAATTGACAAACAAGGTGCACTAGTATGCCACAGAAAAGTGCACTAACATCTGGAATTGGAATAAATGGATGTAAAAACTTCTTTTCTACTTGGGAAATTGGAAGAGAAAATCTACATAAAGAAACCAGAGGGGTTCGAGGTGCAGGGAGCAGAGAATAAAGTTTGCAGGTTGGGGATGTCGTTGTACGACCTGAAATAGTCGCCTAGATAGTAGTACAAAAAGTTTGACACTTTCACGGTGAGTTAGCGATTTATTAGGAGTGAATATGATCATTGTGTCTGCTTCAAGGTACTGAATGATAGAAAATTCATTGTCCTAGTATTATATGTTGATGACATGCTTTTTGTTAGTCATAGCGTGTCTGAAATCAACATATTGAAGGCTCAGTTATCAAGGACATTCGAGATGAAAGATCTAAGAGCTGCAAAGAAGATTTTCGGCATCGATATATACAAAGATAGGGAAAGGAGCAGGCTATGGTTGTCTCAAGAAGAATACCTTGAGAAGGCCTTGGTCAAGTTTGATATGGACAAGGTTAAATTGATTATCACACCCCACACTACTCATTTTCGACTTTCTTCAAAACAATGTCCTACTATAGATAAGAAAAGTGGTATATGTCTTGTGTGCCCTACTTGAGCGCAGTTGATAGTTTTATGTATGTCATGGTCTCTACGGGACTAGATATTTGACATATAATGGGTGTTATGAAATATTTGACATATGGTGGGTGTTATAAACGGATACATCTCTAACCCCGACAAGTAACACTGGGAGGCGGTGAAATGACTATTTTAATATTTACGAGGTACGAAGGACTACATCTTAACATTTGAGAAATCAAAGGGAAAACTTATAGGCTATGTGGATTCAGATTACGCATGGAATATGGACAATAAAAAGTTGACATCTAGTTACTTGTTTGTATTAATGGGCGGAGTGATCGGTTGGACATCGAAGCTTCAATCTGTGGTTGCTCTTTCCACAACCGAAGCTAAGAACATGGCGGCAACAAAGGCATTCAAAGAAGTTATTTGGTTGAGAGGAATGATGAATGAATTGGGGTTCAACGGGAGGCCATGCCATTGAATTGTGATATCGAACGTGCGATCAATTTGGTGAAGAATTTTATATATAATTCTTGTATTAATTAAACATATTGATGTGCATCATCATTTTATTTGATAGGTGCTTGAGGAAGGTGGTATTACTCTTGAGAAGATCTATATGAGTGTGAACCTAGCGGGTATGCTTAAAAGTTAATTCCTATAAAGAAGTTCAAATTCTATTTAACTTCCCTGGCTTTGGCATTGAAGGAATGAAGATGGAGTGTGCACAAGAAACGACGATGAAATTATGATGGAGACGATTCGAGATGGTGGATGGAGCTTGGAACAGTGGTGCATGAAGATTAAAGCTACAATGAAGATTTTTTTTTAAATTGGGTGCCTTTAATCTGTGTTGTACAGGAGAGTTTGGTTGATCGATAGACCTGGTCGATTGATCGAATTTTTTTTAATTTTCTAATTTGCTCGTTGGACAATTTTGGCCATGTTCGGTTGATCGAACATGGGGCACCTCAATCGATCGACAAATTGGTCAATAACACTCGATCGATAGAAGCTTAAATTGACAGAGCACACAGTTTTACATAATTTCACAGATTTGTTTCCTATTTTGGGTGTAACACTATATATACAGGCGTAATATGGGATTAATTAAGGTAGAACAAGGAGAGCAAAATCATTTTTAGGGTTTAGAAGGGAGGAAACTAGGGTTCTCATGTATCTGTAAGTTGATTTTACTCTTGTACTTTCATTTTCATTGTGGACTGTCGCTTTGTGTTTTGGTTTTTTTTTCGCAAATGTTTTTTCACGTAAAATTGTGTGTTCTCTATATTGCTTGATTGTGTTTGTTTATCTACATATACATAGGGCAAATAGAGTGAATATAGCATATAATAGAATTGTAATATGAATCCGATGCTTTGGATCTCATATATATATATATATATATATATATATATATATATATATATATATATATATATATATATATATATAACTCTTTTTTCTTCGACGATCATCTCAAAACTTATACATTCAGGCAATTCCCGCAAAACAAATCTATCTATATTTATAGAAAAGAGATTACAACATATTTTTCAAATAATACAAAATTAAATATTTTGAGATTCGAATGTGTCGTAGGTCATACGGTAATTATCTAGAGGAAGTCTCGGAAGAGATAAGGATGGGTGGTTAACACACCCCTCAAGCACAACGATCAGTTGGTGACGTGAAGTTTGTCCTACAAGAAACGGAACAGAGCTTATCTCAAACTTTTAATGAAAATGTCAGCCACTTGGTCTAATGTACCAACAAACTGTATCTGGATATGAAGCCAGAGAAATAACAATGATATTATCACATGCTTGGTACGAGCATGATAAATCAAATTTACAGACAGAGAAATAATAATGATATTATCGCAAAATAAAAGCAGATGATCCTTAAAAAAAAAATGAAGATCATGAAGAGCCCTACGTTTCTAAAACTTTTCGACTGTGGTCAACGCCAAAGAACGATACTCCAATTTAATGCTTGAGCGAGAAATAGTAGGTTGTTTTTAGGTGCTCCAAGAAATCAAATTCTAACCAAGAAAGATGGTAAAGCCTGACGTATAACGACGGTTATTAGGATCACCGGCATAATCAACATTGAAGTAAGCACGCAGTAAGAGTGGACTCTTACGAAAGTGAAGACCATGAGAAATGGTGCCTTTAAGAAAGCAAAGGATACGCTTCACCGCTATCCAGTGTGTGGAGCAAGGAGCATGCATAAATAACAAATTTGGTTGATAGCAAAAGCAATATCCGGTCTTGTTAATGTTATGCATTGAAGAACGCCCACAATACTACGACACTCATGCGGATCAGGTGATGGAGAACCATTAGATTTGGAGAGCTTAGAGCCAGGGATGATTAGAGAATGGATAGGCTTGGCATCATATATTTTAGTACGGTGTAAAAGATTTAAGATATACTTAGATTGTGTTAAGTACATATCAAATGCAATGCGATGAACCTCAATGTCAAGAAAGTAATGCAGAGAACCCAAATCCTTGGTAGCAAATAAGCGATTAAGATCAATGAAAAGAAAGGTAAGAGCAGCTGGTTGGTTGCCAGTGATAATAATGTCATCCACATAAATGAGAATGAAAATTAATTCCGCAGTTGTTTGTCGAACAAAAAGTGAAGTAGTGATCGTGGAGGCGACAAAACCAAGCCTAAGAAGATAGTTTATAAGCTGAAGATACTAAGCACGAGGAGCCTGCTCTGATAACATAATAGAATTGTGATATGAATCTAATGCTTTGGATTCTCACAGATCCATCTATATTTATAGAAAAGAGATTACAACAAATTTTTAAATAATACAAAATCAAATATTTTGAGATTTGAATGTGTTATAGGTCACATGCCAGCCCTTTGGAGGAAGTCTCAGAAGAGATTCGGATGGGTGGTTAACAACATAAACAATAGGGTGGGTGGCACAAAGCATAATGTTACGGGGGATTCTGAACATGGGGTCCCAAGAGAGGGCAGTCTTCATACAATGTCATGGAAGTGTCATGCACGCGCAGATACCAAGCCCATCCTCATTTTAGGTGGGCCATAGTTTGCATTGCTCTACTTTCTCACTTCTCAACATTGGTACGATTGCTTCAACATTTAGCTTGTGCACTGTGGAAGATGGTAGAAACCTCAAGTTTTTAAATTTAACACAGTATGTTAAAAATAAGGGATTTTTCCCAGAGGCTTGGTCTGCTTTAGTCTATTGACAAAAAAACCTACTACTTTTAAATTATTATTATTTTTTAAAATAAAAAGATTTCATTGTCTGAGGGGAACTATACAAGACAATAGACAATTCAGGCTATCCCAGGACAGCTAAAACACCTGGGATGGCATATCATAAACCTCCTCTAATGGCGATGAAAATCGGCTTGCCTAACCACCTGCATTGCACTCCGTGATGGATCCTAGACCCACCCAATCTAAAAGGACGAGCCCATGAATGTGTTGAGGGAGATTCAATGCTTCTTGGAAAAAGTTCTTGCCCTGAGTTTCACACCCAAGACGGGCAAGCCCATCTGCCATAGCATCACTTTCCCGTAGGACGTGAGCAATGCGGACCTGCGCCCTCTTTTTCAGGCCTTCAAATCTAACTTTCTAATATCACCATCTCCAACTCGGCTAGGAGAGGTGACTGAGTGACCCCACCACTAACATGGAATCAGATTCAATAACAATCTTGGATAACCCCGGGTTTAAATAGTGGGAGAGACTCTGCCCGCATCTCGGCTCTATTATTGGAACCCGTCCCATACCCATGAGAGAACGCAAAAAGGACTTCACCTCTATCCTCTCTACAAATGCAGCCACCTCCCGAGATGCCCAGATTCCCTCTAGCTGATCCATTCACATTAAACTTAACCCAGCCCATCTTCGGCTTATCCCGGCCCACTTCACTGAAGAATACCCTTTCCTTGGAGGGCTTTGAGCAACAACTCCTAACGCTAAGAAGACCAACTGGTTGGACATATTTCTAAGGGTAGGTAGCCCCGTGGTAATCCACGCTAGCCACCAGTTAACCCAGGCATTCAGACTGGCAGCATACACCCGCTTCCCACAAAATAAGGCACAGGGTAAACCCTTGAAGCACAACAATATTGCCCTTAGACCTGCCGCGTGCCACCATTGACCCATTCTCTCGAGAGAACCGATTGGCCATCCAAAAAAACTTACTATTTCCATTATGGACCTTCTACCGCCTGGACAACTTTTAACTAAGAGAAAGTTACTGTTAGTCTGTTAAGTTGAAAAATGGTAAATTTGCCCTCTTCAAAGTGAATGACCAGGATCTTACCCTAGTGTAGTGTCAATGTGTTATGTTTAGTCATGTGTGATCACGGGTCCACTGTGTTCTTCGTGAAAAATATGAGTCGTCCACCAATTCCGTCCTATGAATTTAGGGCTTGGGCCTAAAATAATTTAGATCCTAAACCCCAATCCATTAGCTTAAGTGGTAGATTGGGTGAAGATAACCTTTTTTTTTATTTTTATAGGAACAAACAATCTTACAGGTTCGATTCCTCTAGAAATTGGAAATCTTACAAACCTAATAGAAATAGACCTGTCCGACAACCTTATAATAGGTTTCATACCTTCCACCATAAAAAAAACATGACCAAGCTTATGATCTTGTCTCTCTCTCCGTAAATCAGATTTCTGATTTATTTTATTTTATTTTTAGAATATGGACTTTATATTGATATAAGATATACTGTACAACCCAGCAAACCCAAACAGGTGGGAAAAAGGCTTAAAAACCGCCTTGGGCCACCTACCCTAAAAAAGAAACATAAAAAAACTAGCAGAGACAAAGGACTCTATAAAACTCCCCATTCCCTCGGGATTAAAAGGAAGGCCATAAAGGGTACGGAGGTCGGCCGCCAATTGGAAGACCTTAGAAGATTGCACTGCAGGCCCAATCTCCAAGCCAAAACAAAATAGAGGCAGAGATCCTCCCCACTTCATAGAAACTGAAGCTGAAAACATGTCCTAGCAGGAGGCCTTTAACCACCCCCCCCCCCCCCCCCCCCCCCCCCCCCGTGGATATTCCCTAGACCCACCTGATCGAAGAAAAGAACCCCTCGCAACAAAAGGGGGAGGTTGGACGCCTTGTTGAAAACAAAGTCCCCTTGCGATCCACTCCCTAACCGAGCCAAGCCACCAACCACTTAATTGACTTCTCTAAAGGCATGAACCATTTGCACCTCGGCTTTTCGCTTGAGGCTCTCAACCCTATTCCACCAGCACCATAAGTTCCACTTGCCTTGGATCTCTTTGTTGATTAAATGAACTGCTACTGTAACTCCCAGAAATTTCGGCTCTCGTGGACAACACGATGGGCCAAGTTTTCGGGTGTTAACCTGAATGTATTAGGGATTTATTTCCCATATTTCTCTTTAATTCACATATTCATGGCATTCATAGTATAAATGACGGAAATGGCTTAGTCGTCCGTCATTGACCATCGTGAAACTTTATTTCCTTCATACCACAACCCTGGTTCATCTATTGGATCGTCACCTGCAACAATCTGGTGGTGTTTTATAACACCATCCCAAGAGGGAGTAAGTTGCTTGCAATCAACTCAGTAAGGGTTACCCCCTAAGATTAGCGCAATAATATCCAAGTATAATCATACCCAAAGAAAATATACATGAGAAAATCTTATGTAATGCAATGCATGATATGCATGCTCTGGCTAAGGCACCCGGACCAAATGAGACGGGACTTATTCTAACTCTTCTCACCAGCCACTAGTCACCAGAGTCTACGATGAAGTGGATAATTCCACAACTTCATGTTAACAAACCCAGCTAATGGAGGTGATGACCACCCATCCCCCTACCACAAGCTAGCGCCACAGCGCCCATAGAGCTGACCCACTAGGTCGGGTCCAGTGAATGCATGATTAGTTTAACCTTTAATTAAGTAGTTTAGCATCCTACCAATTTAATGATGTACACAACTAATAACCACTCCTTACCCCCAATCAGTTCAAGGAAGCTCAAGGTCATTATGGGAGGCTCGTCACCCAGCATAGGCCGACAACTCAAGCTTAATGTCCCATACCACCAACCCTAACTCATGGAACTTCTCGTATTCGCTAATCACACTCATCAAAGGGTCCATCACAGGTAACATATCAAAGAAGGATCCCTTGGCATGTATCCAACAATGCGCACATGGTAGTGCCAGACTTAATAACCTGGCATATACAACCAACAACACATACACGGTAATGCCAGCTTAATACCCAACATCAAGGCATATTCATTCAATAATACACATGGTAATGCCAACATAACAAGGCCTCGTATGAGATTCATCTCTTTACATCAAACGGTTACATCAGTATAGGGTTAAGGGGTGTTCATTAACGTAACATCCATATACAAAATCCCGAATCATACAATACATATCAATCATCATGTTCATCATTAGCATATAATAAATATAAATTAAGCATAGTCTCCATATAGGCATATACATCATCATGGTTCCTTTTCCAAACACCTAAGCCTAAATCATGGTTCACATACATCAAAGTTCAGAGTACACATCAAGGAATACCATACAAATCATAATCATATGAAGAGATTTCAATAAACACGGTTTCAAGAAATCACGCAACAAAATCTTAGTTTCTAAGCATGGAATCGACAAGAAATCCAATATTATTGTAACTAGGTTTAAAGGAAATCCTCACCTCATAATATTAGATGTGGTGAGACATTATTAAGGCCGTGAAACCTCCCTTAGATTAAACCTATGTTGTTTAACGAAAAGACTTGAGATTTATAGTGTAGTTTGGTATGATTTGTAACACTACAAGCATCTAGGGTTAAAACTACTCATAGGTTTATGGTTAGGCTAGATCTAAGAAACATAAACATGGTTAGATGGGCCTTACTCCAATAACAACGGCTCGACTCGGAATTCCAGCCGCATTGACTCAGTTCGGCTGGATCTTCCCTCACTCTCTCTTTCTTCTTCTTCTTCTTCTTCTTCTTCTTCTTCTTCTTCTCTCTCTCTCTCTCTCTCTCTCTCTCTCTCTCTCTCTCTCAGGATTTATGAAGAGGTCAGGGACGAACGTCTAGGGCCTAATATAGAGGGCCAAAGTCAGTGGATAGACAATGGATGCGAGTCTCGGTTTCATGTGGAGAGATGAGCGGTCATTTTCCTTAGGATAAATGGCACATGGGAACCATTGGATGGGTATGTGGGGTCCACACAATGACTTGGGAAAAGTCTAGACCGTCCATGCAAGACGGAGGTCCAGATCTTTGACGATATTGGTTTCTTGGCTTCAAATCAGCGGATTAGAGCAACCCACATGATCAACGAACGGAGAGAAGGTTTGTAAGGATTAGGTTTTGGTGGGGCTTGGTCGAGATGGATGGTATGAATGGTGGATACGGGGCCCACCTGATGAACCGGGTGGGGAGCACGGATGGCAGCGGCAATGCTGTCGCTACAGTCAGCGAAGAAGAATAGTACGACTTCTTTAAAAAAAAAATTAATATCGTGCATTGCACGTACATGCGCTCAAGTTCCACTGCCCTCATGAGTGGGGACCACTGTAAGTGGATCAGAAACATTCCTCCGTCCAATAGGTGGGAAACACAAAAAATATCCGTTGACATTCGACGTGTACTGTTAAAATATGCCCAAAAGCTTATATATGAAGTTTTGTATGAAAATTATTGTCAGAAACCATAATACTTAGAAATGACAGTTTAACTTAAGTTTAACTAATGAAATTTTCGTAATTATCTGAAAACTGTGAGATTTTTAAAATCTGATTTTTCTACGACATTTATGGGATTATTCTAATTAACTTTTGTAAAGGGTCCCCTATCGGATTTTCTACGGATGGTCTGCTATCTTCAAAACGAAGTAAAAACTCAACATTCAGTTAAAAAAATCAATTTAATTTTTTGAAAAATTTCAAATAGATCCGGAAAATCCGAGGCGTTATAGCTACTTTGGAGTCGCTTTCCACCACTATCTTCAAGAAACCTCGCAAGATGCAAAGGGATAAACCTTGCACAATAGCCCTTACTTCATCTCTTAGGCTTGACCCAACCCCATAGCCTTTAGCGAACGCAAAGATAAAGCTCCCGTCCCTCCCTCTGCAAACTCCCCCCCACCCAACTGCTTAATAAACCTGGGTTGCCTCTAGCTGAGCCATCCACGTTGATTTTCACCCACCCTTCCTCAGGCTTACCCCACCTCACAACGGAAATGGGATTGATAGCTGGGCTAGCAGGGTCAATACCCAGCTCCCCTAGCGCGATCTTCTTGGATAGGCTAACGGACTTGGAACCGGGGAGGACACTGCTAAGGCGAACAGACCATCTCTTAACCCGCGAGATAATCCTGCAAGCACTCATCTCCGCCCCTTCAAACCTACACCCATTTCTTTCTGCCCAAATCTCCCATAACACAATGCATGGCAAACATCCCCTTAGCTCCGCAAACAGGTTCACCATCAAGGCCACGCACCACCATTGGGTAGCTCTACCCGTCGCTGATTGGTTACTAATGAAGGAGACATCGAGAGTGGAACTAAGGTAAGCCCAAACCTGGGACGCAGGCTGGCCCGAGGAGAAAAGATGGTCGATCGTACGTCTCAACCTCTTGGTGCCACCCACTCCCCATAAAACAACGGTTGCACTTGGATGCTAAGCTAATCCCTTTTCTCTGCACTCTAGCATCCACCAGCACAGCACCACGATGGATCTTCCAAGCGTGGTCTTGGCATTGATTCCCAAGTGTGGCTAACATTGCAGTGTGACTAACAGTGGGGGTGGGTGTACTAACTGTTGGGTGAAGATAACCTCGGTTCAACACTGAGGTCTTGGCATCGATTCCCAAGTGTGGCTAACATTGCGGTGTGGCTACCAAAAACAAAAAAATAAAATATAATAAAAAAATAAAATAAAATAAAATCCGAAGGCAGGCAATGTTGCATATTGAACATGGGCCTTTAATTCAAACTGTCATGGGGCCAATGAAATTTTAGATTAGGAGAAAAAACCGGTGGTTACGTTCAGCCAACTGAGAATGACCTTCCGAACAGTTGGGATTTCACTGGTCTGAATGGCCTAAAAATCATTATAAAAAAAAAGGGCATCTGATAGTTTCAACGTTGGTAAGCCACCGACTGACTTTTTCCCATCATGGGACCCACTTGTTAATTGGCTCCGATTGGATTTTGTGCTTACGTACCAAAATGAGTTGTAAAAAATGGTGGGCGGTTCTGATTTGCGGCGAGAATAATAAAAGTAGGCCACACAAAACTAATGATTGCATGATAGGGTCACATCTTTGACTCGTGTTACCTTTGGCTTGGTGTCAGATTTTGCTGAGGGATGGGTTTCATAATCCTGGGCCTTTCGTATTCTTTGCAAGAAAATCCAAGCTATGTCCTGTTTCACCCATATGAGTTTTGGGCTTGGGCTTAAAAAAATGATTTAGATCCGAAGCTCAGGTTGGCCACATGGTAGATAATAGTTCATATTGAACACAGCACAGGCCTTTCAAATCTTCACGAGGCCACTGATATTTTAGATCAGGAGTAAAAACCAGTGTTTACATTCGGCTCACTGGAAATGACCTTCTAAATGGTTGGAAATACCATTTCAACAGTCTGGATGGTCCCTCTCTCTCTCTCTCTCTCGCTCTCTCTCTCTCTCTCTCGGCTCACTGGAAATGACCTTCTAAATGGATGGAAATACCATTTCAACAGTTTGGATGGTCTCTCTCTCTCTCTCTCTCTCTCTCTCTCTCTCTCTCTCTCTACACACACACACACACACACACACACACACACACATTGATGGTTTTAACAATGGTAAGCCCGGCCCAGACCCACTTTTTCCTGTTATTGGGCCACTTGTGTATTGGATCCACCTAGATTTTGGGGCCACTCCTTAAAACAAGATGGAGAAGCCAATGCTGTGGCGGACGGGCTGGCGCGCTTGGGGAAGGGGTTTGCAGAGATAGTAAGGGTGCTTTCTTGTTCGCTTTCTCCTGGGGGTATGGCATTGGGTCGAACACCAGGGTGGAGGTGATAGCAGTGGCATAGGGGCTGACCCTTCGTGCTGAACGCGGTTTCACGATGGTAGAAGTTGAGAGTGACTTGAAGATGGTGGTGGAGCTCCTCTCTATAACATCCCGCATTCCATGGTCCATGTGGTATTGTCATGTGAGATTTGCCATGCTCAGCCGGAGGCTAAACGTAAAATCATCTCACACGCCTAGGGAAGCCAATGCTGTGGCAGATGGGCTGGTGCACTGGGGGAGTGCTACCCTAACTCATTGTTTTTCTCTTTCGGCGAGGGAGTTGTCGTAAATTATTAAGGGGCAGCTTGTCCTCGATAGGGTAGGTTTGGGCAACCTTAAGAAAGGGTAAGGGATTATGCTCAGTTTCTGCTCCAATGTCCTTTTTGTAGTTGCTGGTTGGTTGGTTACCTTAGGTGCCAAAGGCTGCTGCGATCCTTCTAGATGTTTAAAGGGCTGGGATGAAGTTATATGCTGTGAAGTGTTTCTCAGCGTACGGGTGCTGGTGGGGGAGGGATGGTTGAGGCTAGAGATCTGATTGGGTTGTTATGTTTACCCTTTTATTGTATACTTTAGGTGATGTACAGGGGCAGTTGACGATAGGTGAGGCTTTTTTTCTTTTTGAGGAGCCACCCGAATTGATGTGCAACGTAAGTAGACAGCTTTGAGATTAAAAAAAAAAAAAAAAAGATGGAGAAAATAGTGAACGGTTCGAATTTATGACAAGCATTATGAAAATGGGCCCCACTAAAATTAAGGGTTGCATGATTATATCACATATGTGACTCCATGTCAGATTTCACAGGTAGATGATTGCCGTACGTGTTTGTGGGGCCCTCTGTATTCTTTGAGAAAAATCCAGCCGTCAACCATTTCTCTCATACAATTTTAGGGCTTAGGGCAAAAAATGATCTAGATCCAAAGCCCAAATGCAGGTAATAGTGCATACGAAACGCAGGCCTTTCAAATCACCTGGGGTCATAGAAACTTTAAATCAAGGTTGCAAACAGGTGGTGGCGTTCAACCCACTCACATGCACCCAATCCACATTCATATTTTCGTACGGCATATATACGCATCAAACCAAGCACATGTGGGGGGTACCTGAGCAGTGCACAATGGCGGAACAGTTAGGCCACACGTCTTGGATACACGCTTAGACTTTTTTTCTTTCTTCTTCTTTTTTAAAGAAACAGGATTCCATTAATAGGGACAAAAGAGCTGCACACATCAAATAGACATTCGGGCGAACCACAAACAAAATTGGCAGGCCTGCCTATCATATACCCCACTCTAGCATCTTCTGAGACTACCCAATTCCACCCTATCTAGGCAAAAAATGCATGGCCCACCTAGACCTGCTGCTCATTAGGTGGGTCATGCATTTACGTTTAATATGAACCATTGGCTAGACCGAATTCATACATGATGAATGGAAGGCTATTTCCGCATGACAACATTTTGAACTTCCATCTCACCTTTAATTGCCCATGAATCTCAAAAATCACTTTGATCGAATTGGACAACCAGACCATTTTATTTTTAACCAACCATTGATCAATCAAGTGGACAAATCGAGTGTGGAAGGGCCTGTAGCCCAGCTGGTTGAGTCTGAGTTTATCAACCAGCTGGTCTCGGGTTCGAGACACACCAGCAGCACCTTTGGGTGCTCTCAGTCGGGCCGGGTTGGGTTCGGGCCAGGTCATGTTTAAAAAAAAAAAAGGGTGGACAAATCGAGACCATGCCACCAATATGATCTTCGGGGCGACCAAGATTATTAGCCACTTCGATTTCCTCCTCATGTCTTTCCTGCCATTACTACTATTTGGTAGGAAAATCGATTATTACAAAAACATCTTACAATATAAACCTTTTTAAAGCATCTCTAAAGGTGGGAGCACACTACCTGTAATTTTATTCCTGTGGAAACAAAACCATTTACAGGCATAAAGGTGACCAAACCGACTAACCCCTCCACACTACAAAACAACGCAAAGCAAAAACACAACCAAAACCACAGAGAAGACCAAAGCACAGAAAAGAACCGGCTAAACACAACCCAGAAGGATATGGATGTTAGATGCATACAAACATCGGTTAACCCTCAGAAGGATATGCATCTTAACCCACACCTACATATCTTCCATTCCATGACTAACCACAACTGGTTAATAATGACTAAGATGATATGATGATCGAACCTTGGCCCAACAATGGCATCCTATTTTGCTGATCTTGGTGAATCCCAATTCCAAGATATAAGTCCCTGATTGCGTGCAGTTCTGTGGCAATATCTCTCATTTGTATCCGCTCATATGGAGATTCTACAGAACATGCAATGCCAATTTTAGCCACAGAAGCTAAGCAATCTCGCATTTTAGTTCTTACAATGCGACTTTGTTCTCCATTGTTCAGATCTTGAACTTCTTCTAAAAGTAATCTTGGGTCTACAATCTCCATCACTCGATCAGGTAAAGCCATCTTAACAAATTGATGGAGGCTTAGACCATCTTTAAACATGTCATTGGTTGGTACTTGTCCTGTGAACATCTCTAAAAGAAGGATACCGTAACTGTAGACATCTCCATGTGTAGAAGCCTTTCCGCCCATTCCATACTCTGTCATTTACACATATCGAAATTCCGAGATATCAAGGTTTCATTCCAACAATTAAATAAAAGTAGGGATCAGTACTTTTTGACATAAGGAAGTGACAGTCATTACAAACATAGGAAATAATTACCTAATTAATTTTAAACTTTTGAAGCATGAGGCTATCAAGGTATAACTAACAAACGAGTCTGACTACAAACATAAGTCTAGGACAAAGAAAAACTTTGCAACTTAGTGAAAAATACTTTGTACTAATTACTCATCCATCAACCTTGCATGCTCAACCGATGGATGCATTTTTAGTTGAAATTTATCTTGACTGAAAAAATTACTAAAATGAATCTTCTATCCTTCAATCCTTCTTTCTTATTAAGAGTGTCTTTTGAGTTACCATTGCAATTTGTTTAGTTGCGGTAATGGAAGTATTACTTTTACAAAATGATTTATTTTGAGAGATGGAGTGTTTGGTAGCCACTGAAAAATGGGTTCATCTTTTAGTTAATTGTAACTATGCATTAGAGATTGATGATTTTGGTAACAATAAAAAAAAAAAAAAATTCGTAGCCAAAAATTATTTATATAATCTCCAATACATAATTAATATTAACCAAGATGACATTTGCTTGATTTTCAGTGGCTACTAAACAGGCCCGTGTTGTTGTTGTTGTTTATGAGAAATGATTCAGTGCTCTCAGAGGAATTGTGGTCCTAGTTGCATTGAGGCACTTGATTAGTCCAATAGATTGATCCAGACTGTCCATTAGGCCTTGTACCAATTTCCTGGGCTACTGTGAAGACAATTTCAGTTGACCCTGTTTTATAAGCCATTCATATTTGGTAGACATGGATGGGATGGTTAAGATTGCCCGATAAAAGTGATTCATTAGTATCATAAATCCACGATGGGATGGGATGGGATGGGATGGGATGGGCGGGGCCTCAACAAATAGACGGCCAAATATTTTTATTGTCACTATTTTTATATAAATGTTCTTGACAGTTTGTTTGATAGGCTATTGATCGAGTGTTGACTCATCCAATCGTGTGATTTTTACATGGCATGCCATGAAATGTGAGCTCCATCTAATGGCTAGTCCAGATTAATGAACTGGATTGCCCCTTTCTTTGAAGCAACTAGGAGCATCATAACTTAAAGTTGTGGGAGTACCAGATCGTTTCTAATTATCTTATGTTCTTATGTCAGCAACTGTAACAATAGTAGCAACAACACAAGCAATAAAAAGAAGTGACAATAATATTTCAGGCTTCATATTTAAGAATATTAGCAGAAAGTTTTAAAAAAGATGAAAGATGAAAGAAAAACGATGAAGTTGTTACCTGGAGGAACATAGCCAACAGACCCCTTCATACCAGTTGAGCTGGTTTGATCTTGAGAGGTATTACTGGAAGCATTAGCAAGAAATCTTGCTAATCCGAAATCACCAACATGAGCGCACATGTCATCGTCCAGTAGAATATTGCTTGGTTTTAGATCGCGATGAACCACTGGTGTGTCACAATGGTGATGAAGATACTCCAATGCAGAGGCGACATCAATGGCTATATCAAGCCTTTGAATAAGGTTCAAGCTCCTCAACTCTTGCTGCCCAGGTACACTTGGATGCAACCACTTCTCTAGACTTCCATTAGGCATGTATTCAAATACTAGAGCTTTGAAATCATTGCCTTTAAAATCAATGCTTGAGCAAGCAGTTATGATCTTAACTAGATTCCGATGCTTGATATTTCTCAAGGCTTCACATTCGGCCATGAAACTCCTAGGTGCTCCTCGTTGTTGAAGATTGACAACTTTCACTGCAACAAATGTTTCATCGTGCTCTAGAATTCCTTTGTATACAGAACCATAATTTCCAACACCAATCAGACTGTCTGAAGAGAACCCATTTGTTGCTTTAAAGAGATCTGCGTAAGAAACCTTTAGAAACCGGCCCTCCAAGAAAGACGCAGGCAAAGGCTTCTTGTTGGCCTTTTTTCTAGCCCCATAAAGAGTAGCAAAGAGAAATGATAAAAGAATCATACCAAGAACTGCACCGATCACAGAGAACAATACTCTAAGAGAAATCGACCTTCCATGTTTCTTAGGAGCTTTAGTTGGGCATGCTGGCAGCTGTAATTGTGGGATACCTCCACAAAGCTTGTTGTTTCCAAGGACTGAAAATGCGCTTGAATTTTTGAAAACCCCTTGAGTTGGGACTTCACCGTCGAGATCATTGGAAGACAAATCCAAAAACTGCAAAAATGAAAATTTCTCCAGAAGTCGTGGAATATGCCCAGACAAGTTATTATGAGAAAGATCTAGCAGTTGAATACTTTTTAAGTCGTTCAGAGATGGAGGAATGGGTCCCTGAAAAAAGTTATTGCTCAAACTAAGGGCTTCCAGGCTCCGACAATTGCCTAGTGTGCTTGGAATTTCACCAGTCAATTTGTTCTGAGAAACATCCAAATTTTGAAGTTGTTTTAACTGACCAACTTCCGACGGTAGAGATCCAATCAAAGAATTCTCATATACAAAAACTTCAACCAGAGAAGGAATACTTAAAACATCTTTGGGTATGGTACCGTTCAGCTTGTTTCCATTAAGGCCTAATCTTTCAAGACGACAGTTTCCTAGACTCGAAGGGATCCTTCCCCACAAACGATTTTCGTGTAAAGCGAGTACAGCCAATCCAGTGATGTTGCCAATGGAGGATGGGATTTGTCCTGAGAGTTTATTTCCGAACAAATACAATCCCTCCAAATTTTGAAGCTTTCCAACACTAACAGGAATGGTACCCATGACAGAAGTCTCATATAGATTTAGCCAATATAAGCTAACGAGATTGCTAATATCTGTCGGGATGCTTCCAGATATTGGGTTTTGTGCTAACCCTAGTATTGTTAGGTGGGTAGAGAGATTGACGAGGGTGGCAGGCAATGTTCCTCTCAGCTGATTGGTACGTACATCTAATATTTCCAAACGGGTACAATTGGTCAAAGAAGTGAGGAAACTCAAGTCATCCTCTCCTTCTCCACCTCCTAACTTATTAAGAGGTAAATTTAGGTAACTAAGATCCTGTAATCTTCCCAAATTCTCAGGCACAGGTCCGCTGAAATTATTAGAATAAATATCAAACTCCCTAAGTCTTGAAGCGTTGGGTAATGAAGCTGGTATCAGTCCAGTAAACGCATTTAATCCAAGTAAAAGACCTTCGAGATTAGGAAGGTTGAGACCTAGATTGGACGGAAGGTTTCCGTGAAGTCGGTTCTCTGCCATAGACAAACCAACAATGGATGAGAAGTTGTAAAGTGATGGTGGGATCAGACCGGACAGTTTATTTTCAGAGATGGCAAGATTTTCTAACTTCACTAGCCGTCCTAGCTCATCTGGAATGCTTCCTTCTAAAATGTTATCATATAGAAAGAGATAGACAAGAGACGAGAGATTCCCGAGTGCTGGTGGGATGTTGCCGATGAGATTATTACTGTAAAGACTCAACCGCTCAAGTTTTGACAGAGAGCTATGCTCAACAGGAATTCTCCCCATGAGCTTGTTTTGATGTAAACGGATGGATCTGATTTCCGAACAGTGGGACAGGTTGTTGGGGATTCCTCCTTGCAGCCCATTATCATGCAGATCAAGATACCGAAGCCGGAAGAGCCGGCCAATTCCACGTGGGATTTCGCCATGGAAGTTGTTGACCGAGAGGTTGATACTCCTGAGGAAGGTGAGGTTTGCTACGCGAGGTGATATGGTCCCAACCAATCTGTGGGACCCAAGATTCAAAGCGGTGACCCTTTGAGGATGCCTGCGACCGCATGTGACTCCTTCCCATTCACAGAAATGGAGGGAATCGTTCCATGAGCTGAAGACGTTGAAAGGATCGTCAGATATCAGATCCTTGAATGCGATCAAGGAGAGTCGATCCGTCTCGTTTCCTAAGGCGGGGGAACCGATTCCCATGCACTTCATGCATGAGAGAAGGAATGCAATGAGGATTAATGACCAAAATGCCCTTGGACATACAAGTCCTAGCTCCATTCGATCTACTTGTCAATGGAAGAAGAGCTAAAAGAAAAAAAGAAACACCGATAAATGGCAGTAGCATGTGTTGGGGCGTTGCGTTCTTACCTTCGTATATTTATAATAGAAGCTGGTTTTACCTCAGTCGACACCCCGAGGGGTCAATTTGTTGAAATGGTCCCATGATTTGAACCCTCAATGTGCTGGATACTAATCTAGTTAATGATGTAGAATGGGTCGCTGATTATTTCATGGCCCAGATGGAGCAAAAGAAGACCGGTCGGGGTCGAAAGTGATCCGAACCGTCAGGACCGTAAATCAGTTGTATCTCACAATCCGGAATGAGTTACGGGACGTATAATATATCAATTTGGGGTACCTCGAGCTACTTTAGCCAACCAACCTGGCTATGCCGGGTTGCCCAAACCGGAATCGCGAGAGGCTAGTTTATTTTCAGTTTTACTATTTATAGTAAGTTTTAATTCGATCATAACTTTGCATTCGTATGGTTTTAGAGTTAGTGCCCAACATGAAAAGGGCTTAGAATATTTAGTAGAACAACGTGGTTGAGGCTGTTTGAAAACTTTCTATTTTTGGCCGAAAACCAAGAGTTCTAGTAGGATTGAACAACTTCTATAAATAGTAAGTTTACTATTTATAGTAAGTTGCGTTTTCTAGGAGTTTAAGTTGGAGTTGGATTCTGATACTTTACCTAGGGTTTAGTTTCCTATTTATATGCATTGTAATTTCGTTATTATTCATTCAATCTTCAATAAACAATTATTTGAAATTAAATTCCTCTTTTTATCTTTTCTTTCTTCTTGTGGATTCGAGAAATTATCAGTTAGGAGACGGTGATCGACCTACCACGTCCTCCCTGCGTCAGTTAAGCTGTTACATTATAGTCAACACTTCGTAGGTGATACTAACCTTTGATTTTTTTACTTTCTATTTGATTTTTTATTTATTTTTAGTTGAATACAATTCATTGAAAACTCTATTTTCATGGATGTAAATTCATCCGTCTTCCGGGCCTACCATAGGCCAGGGGTCAAGTTCTCCGGCAAATCCGAAGCCTAAGTGAGTCATGCCATAAGTAACAGTTGGATTACACAGTTTTCAACCAAACAGAATTGGGATTACACAATTTTCAACTAAACAACAAATTTAGATAAAATCTAGGTTTCCAATCCAGTTTATGTAATTTTGGATTCCAACGCTCGAATCTGAATTTTCTCTAGAAATTTAATTCTGCAACTAAATAGGCTCTAAAGGTGCTCAGTAGCAAGGGATTTCTTTTTTGAACCTCATCCAAAGAGCAATCTTCTTTTACATTTACCAAAAAGAACGCGGAATGGCTTTTATGTTTACCAAAAAGAACGCGGAATGGTTTATTTCTCTATTAAAAAAACAAAAAGGTTTTCCTGCATCTACCAAAAAGAAAGCGCAGTACTTGCTCATTTATTATTTAAAATATAAAGCTTTTCTAAGTTCATGAAAAAGAAAATGCACTTGCTCATTTATCAATTAAAATAAAAGGCTTTTCCTATCTTTACCAAAAATAAAGTGGAATCCCCACCAATGAATCATATCCAATATGACATTCTATATTTTTCTTTTCATGACAATCCTTTTCAATGATAAATTAAGTTATAAAGCCTATAAAGATACGAGAAAAAGTAAAGGATGGAATCTTTACTTTATTGTCTTTTATCATTCATTGTCCATTTGTAGGCAGCTGAACATATGGCTAGGATTTCCCAATGAGCATCTCTTTTTTGAACCGTCCATGTTCTGCATACTACAGTACTAATTTGAGTTATACATGAGTCGAGTAAGCTCCAAATACTTAATGGACTCGGCTCGAATTGGAAATGAGTTTGGGCCGAGTTGAGTCAAATTTTGAATTTGAGTCGAGCACCGAACAGGGCCATGCTCAACTCAACTTCTCTAAAAATTGGATTATGCAACCAAACGGGCCTAAAGGTGCTCAACAGCAAGGGATCTCTTTTTTGAACCTCATCCAAAGAGCAAGCTTCTTTCACGTTTACCAAAAAGAACGTGGAATGGCTTTTTCATTTACCAAAAAGAACACGGAATGGTTTATTTCTCTATTAAAAGAACAAAAAGGTTTTCGTATGTCTACAAAAAAAAAAAAAAAAGTGCATTACTTGCTCATTTATTATTTAAAATAGAAAGCTTTTTATGTTCATGAAAAAGAAAATGCACTAGCTCATTTATCAATTAAAATAAAAGGCTTTTCCTACCTTTACCAAAAAGAAAATGGAATCCCCACCCGTGAATCATGCCGAGTATGGCATTCTATATTTTTTTTCATGAAAATCCTTTTCAATTAATGATATATTAAGTTATAAAGCCTATAAAGACATAAAGACGTGAGAAAAAGTAAAAGACAGAATCTTTAAACTATTGTCTTTTATCATTCGTTGTCCATTTGTAGGTAGATGAACGGATGGCTAGGATTTCTCAATCAGCGTCTCTTTTTTTAACCGTCCATGTTTTGAATACTACAGTACTAATTAGAGCTGTACACAAGTCGAGTAAGCTCGAAATACTTGGTAGACTTGGCTAAAATATGCTCAACTCGGTTCGGATCGGAAATGAGTTTGGGCCGAGTCGAGTTAAATTTTGGGTACTTGAATGAATTCGAGTCGAGCACCGAACATGGCCACACTCGAATCGGCTCGACTCATGAAGTGACTCAAAATCGACTTGATTTGACTCGGCTCCACACAGATTGTAACTCACCCCTTAAAAAAAACCTACTCTTTTCATTTGAAAAAAAAAATCACCCAATTACCCCACCGCTCTAACCCTGAACCTTAAAAAAAAACCTAATCAACCACCCGACCCCATCGGACCACCCCCATGGCCCACTCCGACACTCCTGTTGCGCAACACGCCAACAACGCAAGTGAACCAAGATTCAATCTCTGGTCTCACCCACAAACGATAAACAAGAAGAAATAACAACTAAAAGAGAAATTCAAACAAACAAACAATCCACAAGACAGATTTTACGTAGAAAAACCCTAACAAGGGTAAAAAAACCACAAGTGCAAACTTCCACTATGAAGAAAATGAAGTTACAAGCAATACACTTACCTTCCCCGATGCTACCATGCACAGAGATGGCCCTTTTTGCTAACCTCTCGCCTCTTTCTTACCTTGGATGTATAAAAATTCTAATCTCATAGCCTAATTTCGAGTTACAACCCTTTTTTTTTATATAGTAAAACAAGGAAATAGAACCCAAAATAGGAAAGCCCGCAAAACTGGTCACGGCCGGTCGGACTTCACATCAAACGTGCACCTTTCTGTGCTCTACATCAATGTAAACATAAGAAGTGTAACCAAACACTCTAAGATGTGCGAGATTCACTTCTTTCCTAGTTCACGTTTCTTCTGGTAGCCCACTATCAATGGTGCTAAGGGACTTCTATTTATGAGATATACGACAGTATTCATAGCATCTGCCCAAAAAGTCTTGGGCAACCCTGCATGTAGCCTCATGCTCCTGGCGTGCTCAAGGATAGTCTTGTTAATGCGCTCAGCCACACCGTTTTGCTGCGGTGTCCTTGAAATCATTTAATGTTTGATCCCATTTGCTGCACAATACTCCTCAAACCTCTTGTCATAGTATTCTCCCCCATTATTCGATCTGAGACACTTTCCAGTTTTATCTGTCTCATTTTCTACCATAACCTTCTATTTCTTAAATACATCAAGTATCTCAGATTTATGTTTTAAGAAATAGACCCACAGTTTTCTACTAACATCATCAATAAAAGAAAAAAAATAACATGATACACTAAGAGATAATACTTGTGTCGGTCCCCACACATCAATGTGTACAAGTTCCAACAGATGCGTCTTTGGAGTGTGTCTTGTCTTCTTGAAGCTTGCTCTCTTCTGCTTGTCATACACGCAATCCTCGCAGAATTTCAGATTGATTGCCTTCAACCCTGGTAGCTTCTCTTTTGACAATAGCACTTTCATCAATGTCTCACTCATATGTCCTAACCTCTGATGCCATAACTGTCCGTTCACTCTAGTTGATGTGACTGCGAGTGAACTATACGATCTAAAAGTCCCGTACAAAGTACCTTCCTTCTTACCTCGAGATACCACCAAGACACCTTTTGTGACCTCCCAAGAATCACTAGTGAATGTCGTCACATATTCGGTATCGGCCAATTGCCCCCAATGAGATCAAATTCCGTCTTAAACTCGGTACATGTCTAACATCCTTCAACTTCAAGACCGTTCCATCTTTTTTACTTAAGTGAACGTCTCCCTTGCCAACAATACTGCATGGCTCATCATCACCCAGGTAGACTCTTCCGAAGTCACCTGACACATAATCACGAAGAACTTCTTTTGACGAAGTAGCATGAGACAAAGCACCCAAGTCTACAACCCAAGACTCATTCTGTACATCAAGAGACAAGATCAATGACTCTGTGTCACTCTCTTCAAGTAGATTTACTGAATCCTTCCCACCTTAAGAGTTTTCTTCTTGTTTCTTAAGCGCCCTGTAATCACGTTTCATGTGCCCCTTCTCCCCACAATATCAACACCTATCTTTGTCTTTCGGTCCCTTAGACTTATTCATCGACTTAGAACGCCTGTGTTTATTACCTCCTTTGTTCGAAGATCTTCCTCTTCCTTCAACATTTAGAGCATTCCCTGAATCCCCTGAAGCTCCTGATGCCTTCCTTCTAGATTCTTTGCTGAGAATTAGACCGGCCACATCATCGAATTTCAATTTCGTCGTTTTCGAAGAATTGCTCACGGCAATCACCAAACCATCCCAACTGTCAAGAAAACTGGACAAGATCAATACCACGCTAACCTCGTCATAAAAAATGATGCCAATGGATTCCAATTGGCTCATGACTGTATTGAACTCGTTTAGATGTTCAACCATGCCCCTACCATCTGACATTTTCATGTTGAATAGCCGTTTCATAAGATGAACCTTGTTGGACGTCGATGGTTTCTCATACATCGTAGTCAAAGCTTGCATTAATTCTTTTGTGGTCTTTACTTTGGATATATTGAAGGCGATGCTCTTAGACGAAGAGAGTCTGATCGTTCCTAGAGCCTTCCGATCTATTAAAGCTCATTCATCATCTGTCATCTTCTCTAGTTTCTTCTCTTTTCCTTCTAGAGGAATATAAAGGTCCTTCTGATACAGATAATCCTCCATCTGCATATTTCAGAAGGCAAAGTTTGAACCATCAAACTTCTCAATTCTAGTTTTTCCTTCTTCTGTCATCGCTCCCACTTGAACTAAACCAATAGCTCTGATACCAGTTGTTGCGCAGCACGCCAACAACGCCAGTGAACCGAGATCCAATCTCTAGTCTCACCCACAAATGATAAACAGGAAGAAATAACAACTAGAAGAGGAATTCAAACAAACCAACAATCTACAAGACAGATTTTACGTGAAAAACCCCAACAACGGTAAAAAACCATAGTGCAAACTTCCACCATGAAGAAAATGAAGTTATAAGCAATACACTTACCTTCCCCGATGCTCCCATGCACAGAGATGGCCCTTTTTGCTAACCTCTCGCCTCTTTCTCACCTTGGACATATAAAAACCCTAATCTCATAGCCAAATCCTGAGTTATAACCCCTTTTATATTAAAATAAGGAAATAGAACCCAAAATAGGAAAGCTCGCAAAACTAGTCGCGGCCGGTCGGGCGCCTGCCCAATGTAGAAATCCTCTAGCACGAAACGGGAAAAAGTTTCCAAATATCGGGTGCCTAGTCCTCTTGACCGTTGGGCGCCCAAATGTTCACAGGACAGTCCAGAGACTTACGTCTCAATATCCTGAATATCGAGCGCCCGGTCCAAAGACCGTCCTGGCGCCCGACCACCTCTGGTCAAGCAATGGTGTGATTGGCTCCACACCCCAACAATCCCAACAACTCCCTCTTCCAAAAACAGTCTAGAGACTTTCTGTCCTTTCGGAAGAATTTCGGTCGCCCAACCAAAACCGACCGGCCGCCTGACCACCCTTGGGCTGCATCAATCTCTCCTCTACACCTGAGAAGGAAAACCTTATCAATCTTCCCCTTTCCGACTCAGAAGGAATCTACATCTTCAAGTCAGCCCGACTTCTACAAGTCTCAAATTTTTCCTTAAGCGCAAAGCCTTGGTTATCATGTTTGACCCTATTATCGTCCGTCTAGACCTTCTCAAGATGTACACCTTCTGTTCCAAAGTATCCCTGATCTAGTGATACCGAATCTCTATGTGCTTCGACTTGGAATGCTGACTTGGATTCTTGCTCAGGTGTATCGCACTCTGGCTATCACAAAAGACCACGTACTACTCTTGCTTGAGGCTAAGTTCATGTAGAAACCTCTTCATCCAAAGCATCTCTTTGCATGCTTCTGTGATCACGATGTACTCGGCCTCTGTCGTCGACAATGCTACGACCTTCTGTAGTTTGCTCTGTCAAGATATCGTTCCCCCTGTAAATGTGAACATGAACCCCGATGTAGACTTCCTAGAGTCTATGTCACTTGCCATATCTGCATCTGTGTAGCCTTCTAACACAGGTTTTCTGTCGCCATAGCACAGGCTTAACCTGGATGAGCCTCTCAGATATCGTAGGATCCACTTCATCGCTGCCCAATGTTCTTTACCAGGATTGGCAAGATATTGGCTGACTACACCAACCGCATATGCTATGTCTGGGCGCGTACACAACATAGCATGCAGTCAAACTTCCTACCGCCGAAGCGTAGGGTATCTTCTGCATCTCATCCACCTCTGTCTTCGTTTTGGGACACTGTTTGTCGCTCAATTTGAAGTGACAATCTAGTGGAGTATTAACCGGCTTCGCTGCATTTATATTGAAACGCTCTAGGACTTTCTCAATATATTGCTCCTGTGACAACCAAAGCTTTTTGCTGCTTCTGTCATGAGTAATCTCCATTCCTTGGATCTGTCTAGCAAGGCCCATGTCTTTCATCACAAACGACTTTCTCAGCTATTGTTTCAGCTTGTCAATCTTCTTGATGTCTTTTACCATGATAGGCATGTTATCAACATACAATAGCAGAACTAAGAAATCACCATCTGAGAATCTGCGCGTGAACAAATGGTGGTCCAACTCCATTCTGTCATATCCATGCTTAACATGAACGATTCGAACTTCTTGTACCATTGCCTCGGAGCTTGTTTCAGCTCATACAAGCTCTTCCTAAGCCTACATACCATGTGCTCCTTGCCCTTGACTTCAAACCCCTCCGATTGGTGCATGTAGATATTTTCTTCTAGGTCACCATGGAGGAAGGTGGTTTTGACATCTAACTGTTCTATTTCCAAATCCATGCTAGCCGTCAACGCGAGCAACATTCGAATGGATGTCATCTTCACCACTAGTGAGAATATCTAGTCGAATCAATTAATTTCCTCTAACCAAACCCTTTTACCACAAGTCTGGCCTTGAACCTTGTCTGTGAGTTCTTCTACTCAATCTTCTTTCTGAACATGACCTACTTGTTGCTCAGAGCTTTCTTGCCCTTAAGCAATTTCACCATATCATATGTAATACCCCAAAAATTTAGGCGCACGAGTAAGTACACGAGTACATGTTCACACGTGAAAAATTTAAATTATGGGCTGTGTTGTTCACACGCATACACATACGTATATACTTTTATACGCATTCTAACACTTTTTAATGCCTTTGAAAACTCAGTATATTTAGCTAAATCAATAAACTGATCGTTAGAAGGATCTATTGTTGCTAGACCGGAGGATCTAACCGTCCACTCCGATTTCGAAGTACGCGATCAATGTAAACCCGCCGTGCATCGCCCTGTACACATGTCTGTCCATAAATATGACCCGTACATCGTGTCCGTCGCAAGGCATATGCTTAGACCAGTGATTTCTTGGCCCTATGAACCTGCTCGGGTGTGTTTGTAATATCCTAGGATTTTAGAATAATTCAAATTATAGATTAGTTAATTAGTTAGTAAATTAAATAACTTAAGTATTGATAAATTAATATTAATTAAACCGTAAGAAATTAGAGTATGTTCCCTTTATTAAAGTTACTTCAAATGAATCCTAGGATAGCGCAGAAGTGTCAGATCTCATAAAAATCATAAATTTATAATAATTACGAAAATACTATTAGTTAAACTTAAGTTATATGGTCATTTTCAAGTATCATGATTTCTAGCGATCATTTTCATACAAAACTCTATACAATAGTTCTAGGACACGATCTAACCATACACATTAAATTTCAGCCCTCCGATCATCTTACAAACGCCCAAATCAGAAATTAGACCGTAGGTGGCCCACCTTAACTTGGATATGTCCCAAGTTTGGTACCCAAGCCCAAGAGATTGTGGCCCACCTTCTGATCGGAGAAGATTTCATATAATCTTCATGGTGGGACCCAGTGTACGGTGTACACTATCGGTCACGCTGTCAAACCGCGTTTGACCGCGTGCTTTGCGTGAAGCGGACGTCCGTCCGTCTTCTTCTGAAATCATGCAGCGACAGCGCTGCCGCTGCCGCCATTACCAGTTCTCACCGTCCATCTCAGTGGACCTCATCAGTGGATCCAATCCGTTCATCTGGAGCGCGTCCCACCCAGACCTAAGTGGTTGGTAGTCTCAACACCTACGGTCGATTATATGGCCCACTTCGATTCACCGTTCCAACAGAAGAAACTCAAGATCCACCTCCCTGATGTGCATAGACCTCTCAAATCTTGTGTGTAGCATCGTGTGGACCCCCCTAGCTTCCCAACGAGCGTTTAACCGTGTATTAGAGAGACGGAACCCCGTCTTCTTCCTTAGCCGCTGCAACAGTGTGCAGCGCTGTCCGGTGGAGCCTTCCACGTTGTCCAGCAAGTGGACCCAAGTGGAAAATCCAAGCCTTCCATTAATTTTGTACATTCAACAAGTACACACCTCCCAAGTTTCTCTTTCAGCAACTGAATATCTAATCTTCTTCAAATCTTCATTCAAATCAAGAAGCCCCAACAGATCTGCCGTGCATGGATGGGCCAGACCTCTCCCAAATCTCCGTGTGGACCCCACTTATCATTCCAACGGTCCAAGTTAACTTAGGTTGCAAGTCACGGAATCCGAATCTAGGTTAGATTCGGAACCACCCAGCGTGCGTACGGGCGTGCGTGCTGGCTATAAAGGGCCGGCCCTCCTGCATTTCTTCAGAAGAAACAGTGAGAGAGAAAGAGAGGGAGAACTATTGGAGAAAGAAAGAGAGAAGTTGGAGAGAGAGAGAAGGAGAGAGAGTGGGTCGTTGGAGAGAGAGAGAGAAGGAGAGTGAGAGGTTGCTGCTGTTGCTGCTCTTGCTGGGGCAGCAAGAAAGAAGAAGAAGGAAAAGAAGAAGAAAGGAAGAAAGAGAAGAAGAAGAAGGGAAGAAAGAGAAGAAGAGAAGAAGGAGAAAAGAAGAAAGAAGGAGAAAAAGAGGAAGAAGAAGGTAGGAGAAAGAAGAAGAAACAAAGAAGGAAGCTTGTTTTTTTTAGCTAACCTAGCGAGTCGACTCACTGAGTCGACTCAGATTCGAATCAGGATTGTTTTTGGAAGCATAAGACACGTAATTGCAGTGAGTGATTCATCTTGAAATTTCTAGTTGATTTTCTTTTCCATAGGATTACTTTCTTTGGAATCCGATTTCCAATTTTTTTAGAAATTGACGTAAGGAATCCTAAGTAAATGTCTGTCATTCAATCTCTTCCTCATCTGGGGTTTTTAGGTTGTGTTTTATTATTTCGTATAACATGAATTCTAGGTAAAGAATCCATCCATTATTACTGTTATTAAACTTTCATCTTTTAACCATTGCTCTTCCAAGTTAGTTTCTCTTTTCTCTACTCTTCCTTTTTAAATACATGTATCATAATTTGAGGTGAACCTAACTTAGGTCTTAAGATAACTTAGGTTTGAATCATAGACAATACGTCGCCCGTGAAATATCCCTAATGATTCATCAAAACACTAATAATTTATCTAACGACCTTTTCGTCAACCACGACCTAGATTTAAATGAAGAATTACTAAAATAATGATATCACATGCATGGTGTGATTGGATTTGAATTCGATATGCATTGCATGCTTGAATAATGCTTCCATAACTCATGACATGCGCATACATTTATACACTGCAACAGAACAGGAGCATGGTTGATTTGACTCCTGGCGTGCATGGTTGATTTGCCAGCATCGCTGTACCGGTTAGGTGAGCATGGTTGATTTGCGACAGGTTCCTAATGTTCAGTGGCAGTGAGTTCTGATCGTTTCACTTATTGAGCATGGTTGATTTGCTCGATTGGATCAGTGGTGCATGATTGATTTGCCCACTAGCATGCATGGTTGATTTGTCGCCTCGCTGTACCGGTTAGGTGAGCATGATTGATTTGTGACAGGTTCCTAATGTTCAGTGGCAGCGAGTTCCTAGACGTTTATTGCTCTCACACGTATCATAACATACATGACATCATGATAATCATGTTCCATTTATAATAAATCATAAAGTGTATAATCATAAACTCATTCTCGTTTATTTCATACAATTCTATCCGTTGATGATTCACGTCTTATCTTTTATTAACTGGAATATTACCTGTGATGGAAATGACCTCACTGGGCTCTTAGCTCACCAAAATCACCACAGTTCTTGCAGGTTTTCAGGAAGGAAAAGACGTAGACAGAGCAGAGTATTCAGATGGTCACGTGTTACTCAAACGCCAACTGTAGTTGATCTATTTTATCTTGTAAAATTCAATGTAATAAGACATTAGTTGAAAAGAAATTTTATGTTTGGGGATTTATTTTAGATATATGATGTGTGGGATGGAATCTTAAGGAATCTATGCTCGAATTTTCAATTCACACCCTAGAACTCGGGCTTCGGGTTGTACTCGAGTCTCGGATTTTGGGGCATGACATCATAAGTGCGGTTCTTATGCAAGGATTCTAGCTCTTGCATAACTCTCAACCACTCCTCATTATGCACGTCGGCTAGGGCCTCAAAGTAATCATTTAGCTCTCCCCCATCGGTAAACATAATGTACTCATGCGGCGAGTACATCTTGGACGGGTGCTTGTCCCTTGATGTCCTCCTCACCTGTGGCTCAACAAGTGGCTTAAGTGGGGGCTGCTCCCCAGGTCCATCTTCTGTAGGAACTCCCACGTCCTCTGCCCCTTGCTGTACTCCCCCGTCATCAGGCACCACGAGAGGAGTAATAGGATCCATGTCTTCTAGCTCACCTGAACTGGGCTGGATCTTCTCTGGCTTTTCAATGTCTTAAATACATTGATCTTCAAAGAAAACCACATCTCTGCTCCTGAAGAGCTTCTTCTCAGTTGGATCCTACAACCTGAAGTCGAATTTCTCATCACCGTACCCTAAGAACACACACTGCTTGATCTTCATATCGAGCTTGGACCTCTTGTTCTTTGGTACGTGAATAGATGCCCTGCATCCAAACACCCTGAGATGACTATACAAAGGATCACATCCAATCCACACCTTCTTAGGTACTTCTCATTTAATAGGGTTGATGGAGACATGTTTATTAAATACACTGCCACATGCATTGCCTCTCCCCAGAACATTTTGGGCAACTTCGCTTGGGATAACATGCATTTAATTCTCTCTATAATGGTACGATTCATGCGTTCAGCTACACCATTGTGCTGGGGGTCTTGGGAATCGTCTGTTCATGCTTGTATACCCATGGACTTACAATACTCATGGAAGTCACCAATGTATTCACCTCCATTGTTAGTGTAAATGCACTTCAATATTCTACCTATCTCTCTCTCGACCATAGCATAAAACATTTTAAACATACTAAATACCTTGTCCTTGTATTTCAATGCATAAACCTAAACCCTCCTAGATGCATCATCTATAAATGTGACAAAATACAATGCCCCACCTAAGGATTTATCCTTATTGGACCACAAACATTATAATAAACCAAATCTAATGCATGCGTTTTATTAACATGAGAAGCAGATTTAACAAATGAAACTCTATGTTGTTTCTCTGATAAACAATCAATGCAGGTTTTGAGAGGTATACCTGGCAACTCTAGGAAAAAGACGCTTTCTTCGCTAGTAGCTGAAGCCCTTTCTCGCTCATGTGGCCGAGCCGTCCGTGTCACATGCCTGTCACTGAATCTTCCGTTGCGTTCAACTTACCCTTGCATGTGCTGACACATGTTTTATATAGAGTGCAACACTTCTTCCCTCTTGCTGCGATCATCGAACCCTTGATGAGCTTCCAGTACCCACCAACAAACCTATTCTTATAGCCGGCCACATCCAACCTTCCCATCGACATCAAGTTGAGGCGAAGGTCGGGAATATGTCTCACATCTTTTAGAACCAATGTGTAGCCGACATCAGTCCTCACACAAATATCACCAACTCCCACAATCTAGGATACTCCAGAGTTCCCCATCTTCATTATATCGAGGCTACCTTGCTTGTAGCTTATGAAGAAATCCATTCGTGGAGTTGCATGAAACAATGCTCCCGAATCAATCACCCAGTTGATGTCCTGATTCGCAGCCGTGAGACAAACATCGCGATCCGTTGAAAGAATGACCACAACATCGCCATCAGAGATGACCACAGTAGAATCTGATTCACCACCTTTTTCCTTTCCTTTTCCTTTCCGATCCTTCTTCTTGTGGCATTTACTTTTATAATGGCCCTTTTTGCCACACAGTTCCAACCTTCAACATCCCTCCTGACATTTGACTTGGCTCTGGATTTATCTAGGGCTTTTTCCGCTCTTTCTATTTTTTCCTCTCCTCCAATCTTGTGTCACAAGAGCCTCTTACTGAGTAGACCCTTGAGACTTTCTCCTTGTCTCCTTATTGAAGAGACAACTAATCACTTGCTCTATGGACACCTTTCTGTTTGGCGCAGAGTAACTTAGAGACACCACCTATGTCTCCCAGCTATCAGGCAACGAGCTAAGCAATAGCAAGGCCTATAGCTCATCATCCAAGACCATCTTTATAGCGGAGAGCTGGTTCACAATGTTACTGACTTCATTTATATACTCAGCCATAGAACCATTATCCTTGAATTTGAAATTCACAAGTCTTTTAATCAAGAATATTTTATTGTCGGCTGTCTTCCTCTCATACAACCCTTGCAATTTCTGCCATAGGCTAGCGGTTGAGGTCTCTGTAGACACATGTTGGAATACGAATCATCTAACCATTGTCTAATGAACCCCACCGCCTTTCGGTCCAACTTCTTTCGATCATCATCTGTCATATATTTTATCTTCACTGATATGCCTAAGATTGGAGCATACAAGTCCTTGCAATAAAGCAAGTCCTCCATCTTCGCCTTCCATATGGGCTAGTTAAACCCATTGAAGCTGATCATCCTTAATGAGCCACATTCCATAATTCAGAACCGATTCCGCTTCCGTTCAAACAACCTAAACGCTTTGATACCGCTTTTGTTGAGTATGTTTTACAAAACCTTAGGATCTCGCCCCCCAAACTACTTGAATTATGGGATATAATAATGCAGTGAAATAAATCAAAACATAAGCCACACGACACGAGAGATTTTTACGTGGAAAACCCTCAGAAAAGGTAAAAACCACAGGAACTAGTCCAGATCAACAATTCACTAGAAAAGAGAACTGTTACAATCGATCACAAGCACAAATCACTTGGATCAAACCTTCTTTACTCACGCAGGAGTGGATAAACAATAAGAGAATATGAAAACTAAGAGATCTCACCGATCAAGAGGACCTAGAAGTGCTGAGACGTTGATTGCGCAGTAAATCACCTCTACAAGCAAAATTCTCCCTTCCACAAGCTCTCTCTCTCTCTCTCTCTCTCTCTCTCTCTCTCTCCTTGGACATGAAAACCACCTATTAAGATAACCTAATCCCAATTTGGAACCTCTTAAATAGAGCACCAGAGGAATTAGAGTCAAAATAGAAAACTGCGGATTCGCAGTCCGCGCATGGTTGGACGCCTGTCCAACCAAAAATTTGTCCAAAAAGCTTTAGAGAAAAACTTGCTGAATTTCAGTCGACATGGTCGGGTGCCTATCCTAGGCACCAAGCGCCCAATCAACAAACCATCGGGCGCCCGATTGTTTCCAAAATAGTCCAGTGACTTTTTGTCCTTCCGGGTGAATTTCGGTCGCCCAATCAAAATCTGCCGGGCACCCGACCACCCCTAGGCTGCACCAATCTCTCTTCTACACCTGACGAGGAAAATCCCATCACTCTTCACCACGTGTGAGGCTACGCCAAAACAAAAGTGGCCTCACTAGAGAGAGATTTAATACACTCGTACTTAGAAATTATACATGTATATATAATACGTTCACTCAAGTTATTTGGTGTGATTTTGGGACCCAGTTTGATGAGTCATTGGGACACTGTTGATAAGTCATTATATAATGAACCATCCGGACTGCTGAATATTCATGGACGTGTTTTGAAGAATTCGGATCCACCATCCCATCATATCAGCGTGATTTAGACAGTCTAGTCAATCCAAACCCTATTAAGATTCGGCAAGTGCCCGGATGCAATTAGGATCATAGAAAAAGTGGTAGAAATCTAAGAGGCGGAGAAAAAACCCACATCAGTAGAAAAAGTGCGCGTAGGTGACACGCTGAATAAAAGAGATAAGGGTGAAGATTTTCTTATGTTGTGGCTTAACAGAGCTCACGTTGTTTTCGAACTAATGAATGTCCTAGCTTATATACCAGCACAACATATGTAAGTTAAGAATTTCAGACGGCCGTTATAATAAGCCAGCCCCACAAAGATTTTTGTTGCATGGTCTTCTACTACTATACTCTATACATGCTACACATAAAAAGAAAAAGAAGCTCAAACAAACAAGAAGGAAAAGAAAGATGAAACATAAATAATGGATCAACTAAGCCCTCCCTCTCAGCCCATCAAAGAATTGAAAAGACAAAACTACTTGCAAGTAAGATCAAAGCTTTTGGATGGCTTTTGTGGGTAAAATGTTAAGGGTATGTCCAACAACAATTACATTTTTCAGTTCTAAAGTGCCTTTCATTTAAAATGTATTCTAGTGTCTTTTGAATAATAAAAAATTTCCCTATAAAACCAATTGATGCCAGATGAAGGCTTATTTTTCAACAAATGCAATTTTTTTTATGTTTACCGAAAAGAATGGCTCATTTCTCAATTAATGAATACCAAAAAAAAAAAAACCCTTCTCTTGTTTACCAAAAAGAATGTGCATGGGATCATTTCTTTATTAAATAAAATGATTCTCCCTGGATTGGCACCAAAATGAATGGATACTTGCTTATTTCTCAATTAAACTAGAAAGTTTTTCCTATGTTTAGCAAATTAAACTAGAAAGCTTTTCTTATGTTTAGCAAAAAGTAAATGGAATCCCCACGGTGAATCATGGTCAATATGGCATTTTATATATTTTGAAAATTTTATAAAATAGTACTTCATTAATATGATATTTACATCATGGTATTTTCTTAAAATAAGTTTTCACTAAACTACCTCGTTAATCAAGTTATTGTCAAGTTGGTACCTTTCACGTGGTAGTATGAATTTCCCTTTAACCTATATGTGGATTGCAAAAGGTGCACTATGAGCCCCACTATGATGTATGTATTTAATCGACACCGTCTATCCAATTTGCGAAATCATTTTGGGTGGCATAATAAAATAAAAAGGTAGATCCAAATCTCAGGTGTACCGCACCATAGGAAACAATGGTGATGAATGCCTACCATTAAAAACCTCTTGTAGGCTACAAAAGGTTTTGGATCAAGTCTTGTCTGCATGTCTTTATCAACAGGTTTGATGGCAAACAAACATTATGGTAGGCATTACGGTGGGCCCTAGAAAGTTTTTAACGGTGGGCATTTAATCAGCATCGTTTTTTATGGTATGGTCTAAATGAGATTTGAATCTGCTTAAATTTTGGCTCGATGGCCTAAAAGGAGCGTGCAAAATTGATGGACGACATAGATCTACAGTACATACATCAAGGTGGGCTCCATGGTCAGCGTCGCGCTGTGTTGGGGGAAGCTAAGGCCACACTTATTCTGGGAAACCTCTAACCCACTGCACAGACAGACGCGGTTTGGCCAAGGACCCAACACCAGTCAGCTAGCTAGTGTCAAAGCTCGGTGGGCCTCACCATGAGGTATGTGTTTTATCGATACTGTCCATCCATTTTTCCAGCTCATTTAATGTCATGAGCCCAAAATCGAGGCAGATCCAAAATTATTGGTGGACCACACCATAGGAAACAGTGGGGGTTGAATGCTTCTTGTTGAAAACTTTTTGGGGCCACAGAAGTTTTGGATCAAGCTGATATTTGTGGTGTGGTTCACCTAAGATTTGGATTTGCATCATTTTGGGGCTTAAAATGAATAGACGATCGACTTGGATAAAACACATACACCACGGTGGGGATCATAGTGCTTTGACACCTGCTATCTGGCTGGTGTTGAAGTCACGAGCCAAACCCCGTCGGCACAGACGGACATAGATTGCCTGTGCTCTCGGCACTTCCTATAGTCGGAAGCTGTGTAGGACCCACAGAGATTTCTGTCCACTCCGTTTATTAGTTTTGCAAGACAAAAGGACAGGAATCTAAAACTTAGGCTGCAGATCCAAAACTTATGTGGGCCACACCACATGAAACAGCAGCGATGGGATGCCCACCAAGGGAAACTTTGTGGGGGCCACAAAAATTTTGTATCAGGTTGACATTTATGCCTACAGTTTATCTGAGTGGTAATAACCCCATGAACGGTTTAGATAGCCTGTAATCATCATGGTCGGATCTAGGAAGGTTTCAATGGTGGGTAGTTGCATTCCTACCGTTTAATGTGATGAGGCCCACATGAGTTTTTGATCTGCCTGATCTTTAGCATCCTGTCTGATTGTGGTATTGTAAAACTGATAGACGTGGATTTGTGATGGAAATCTCTGAGGTGGGCAGGTCGTTCCGACTACATAAACTTCCTATGCCACGGCACAGGCAATCCACGCGGCAAAGCACCAAAGCAGTGCCTTTAGGATTGTATATGGTAGTCGATGGGCCTCAAAATGATGTATGTGTTTAATCCACACCGCTTATCCACTTTTTCAGATCATAAATGAGGCAAATACAATTCTCATGTAGAGCACACCACAAGAAACAGGTAATAAATACCCACTATTAAAAACTTTCCTGAAGGCTACAAAAGTTTTGGATCAAGCTGATATTTGTTTTTTGAATCCGGATCCTCTGTTGAAGCCGAGCACAGAACCTCTGCTTCTGCTGCTCTGATTGGTCCAGCTCATCCTGACTGTGTCAGAGCAGCTCTGACATAGTTAAGATGAGCTGGACCAATCAGAGAAGCAACGAGCAGGGTTTCTCTGCTTGGTTTCAACAGAGGATCTGGACTCTTGTTTTTTCCCTCCATCCAGCCTATGCAACGAAATCAAGTACAGGTTGGATGAAAAATAAGCATTATGATGGGCATTAAGGGCCGTAGAAATTTTTTAGAGGTGGCCGTTCAATCACCACTGTTTCTTAAGGCATGGTCAAGCTGAGATTTAAATCTGCCTAAAATGGATAGATTGCATGGATACGTCATGGTAGGTCCCATATAACACCGACTAATAACCATCGCTTGCAAAATTATTTTATAATAACATATATTTACACCGGACGAGGATTGCGTCCGAACCCTGGTCGGACCTTTAAGCGTCCGACCAGATCTGGGCGACGGCCCACCATGATTTATTGGTCTATTCGCGCTGTCCACTCATTTTCTGAGATCATGTTAAGGGATGGGCTCAAAATTGAGGCAGATCTCACGATGTTGTGGACCACACCAAAGACTACTCTTGCATTTAATGCAACTTGCAATTATGCAATGCACATTTAATGCCACCCAAGCTTACTATTTGGTGTGGTCCAATACATCGTTGGATCTGACTTATTGTTGTGTTCTTACCTTAACATTATCTTATAAGAGGGATGGACGGCTTGGATAAACCGATACGTCACAGTGGGTCCCAAATAGTTCTGGTCGGACGCTTAAAGGTCCGACCAAGGTCAGACATAATCCGCGTACATTTACACCTAGGTTCCTATTTAATTCTTGTTAAGAAACTTCATTAATTGGTGGGTATTTCCATATCATTTTTGAAAAAATTCTTTAAGAAAACAAAAGTTAGAAAAAAATATCAAGAGGTGCTGTTTGATGACAGCTTGATCAATGAAGTGGCTTAATGAAAACTTAATTAAAAAAAGGTACTAGGATGTAAATTTATATTAATGAGGTACTAGTTTGATTTGAAATTTTGCCGTGCATATGTGTGTGTAATGCCGGGCGTGCTAGAGCCCTTTACAGCTTGATTCGAACCGAACGTCTTGACCTCAAGCCCCAAGATAAATAGAGGGAGTAAGCAGTCACCTATGATCGAGAACCGATAGTCCCTATTCCGATGACCTTACATACTGCATCATTCCCCATCAGAATACTTCCACCATCATAGGAGTTGTAGGAATTAAACCAAGTCCTATCCAGGTACATGTGATATGAACATCTTAAATCGAGTATTTATGTATATGAGAAATGACTTGTACCTGAAGAAACAAAGAGAAGGTCTCCTTTTGATGAACTCTCTTCTATTATACTAGTTGATTCACCTGTATCCTTTTTCTTCTTACCATCCAGGTTATTCTTCTGTTTCTGACAGTCTCTTTTGAAGTGCCCATATCCGCTATAGTAGAAGCATCCGTCCTTAACCTTTTATTTCAGTCTGGATTTTTTCTTCACGTTAGATTGAGATCGCTTCACTGATCTCCTACGTTCCTGGACCCCTTTCGCTACCAACCCCTCAGCTTGAGAATCCTCATCACTAGATTTTTTCTGCATCTTGTTAGATATGAGCATCAGGTGACTTCCTCCGTCTTCATAGTACTCTTCCCATATAGCAGAGTAGTAACGAGATGGTTGTATAATGTGAGAAGCAATGCTAGAAGTAGCAATGCTTTATTTTCATCCTAAATTTGAGCCTTAACAACTTGCTACATATTTTCATAAATGAGTTCATGTGCTCCAAAAGATTGGATCATTACTTCATTCATAGCTCGAAAAGTTGTTTCTTCACAAACAACTTGTTGGTGAGGGACTTCGCCATGTATTGATCTTCTAGTTTCTTTCACATCTTCCAAGGAGATTCTCATCCAAAACGTTGTACATGACTTCATCCAATAGATATAGTTGGATGACACTTATAGCCTTCTCCCCAAGTTCTTTTTAGTTATCTTCTCCAGTTAGTCTCCAACAACACCTTGCTCAACCATTGTGATACTATAATATTTTTCACCTTCCACTGCCACAAACTAAAATTGTTCTTTATATTGAATTTTTGTATATCGAACTTCAACCCTAACATCTTTGTTAAATTCTTGAACATCCTTAAACCTGATACTCTGATACCACTTTGTGGTGAATCGAACCATGCTCTGATACCACTTTGTTGTGAGTGAACCAACCTAATCTCGAGCCAATAATAAACTCGGATCAACCCTAGGTACACCATCAATCCTTATTTTTGTGGAAGCACGTTCAACTAAGATAGAACAATAATAATAACTAGAATAGCTAAATAAAAAAGCAAGCAAATACATAATACAATATATTTAACGTGAAAAAACTCTTTCGAGAAAAAATCACGGTACAAAGTGACATATATTTACTATAATCAAAACCTTAGAGTTTTATAGACTCACCTTATTCAACTACAGATGTACTCATTCTCTCATTGCGATGCTCACCTTTAGGAAACCCTAAGTCCCTTGAGAAAATCATTTCCCAGGTTCTTTTAAGTATAGAAACTTTCTCACTGAGTAAAACCTTAACCCCTTGAGAAAAAACACTCATAATACCTAAGCCCTAATCACAATTAGGCTTAAATACCCCGACTTACACTAATCTGCATAATGCCGTCGGTTAGACTGGCACACCATCAGTCGGACCGACACTTGCCTGTCAGTCGGACTGACTCGGACTGACCAAAACCTTCTCATAAACTATAGGTCGGACGACTGACACTGTCCTACATCCAGCTCTATCCGAGAGTTCCTAACCGATAATGGCCCTGCAGAATCCAAGGCATGCTGCACAAGAGCCTTGTACTCTCATCCCTACTATCTTACACTTATCTCTTAAAAGCATTTTTATATATATGTATATCATTGTCAACATTTGGAGATTTGTTTAACACTTAGATGTATGAGAAGAAAAAAAAAAAGATGTTGCAAAATTTTCATGTTAAAGTTCGGATTTTTTAGTTCATTTTACCATTTCCCTTCTTTTTATACTTCCTAGAGAGTGGAACATTAAAATGGCAGTAAATTTATCTTGAGATATTGGCTATTCAAGAATTAAACTCTCAAATTTTTTTATTTCGTCCCTTCTTTACTGTGTACTTTTACCCATAGCTTCATACATGGAAAAGAGGTATACATGTATGATATGTAATTTGCTTATCGATATTAATATATTCTGAATGTTAGATTTCATATCTCAAAAGCTGTCGGGGTGACATGGTTATCAGCTAAGCTACACGTCCACTAAAATAATCAATGGTTAAGAGGAATTGACCAACGGTCCAATTTGATATCTGTTTATGGCCTAACTAATGGTTGGATTGGACTGATTTTGGTACATAGCACCTATGTATTGGAGATCACATGACGAGCAGCTCTAATATTGCATGCATGAGCTTAGGCATCCACAACACTCGTGCCAGCAAAAGTGTCGATGGGACTAAGGGTCCACCTGATTTTTAAGATTGGACACAAGCACAGATAGGACTATCTTATGAACGTACCAGATCCTGCATTCAGTCCACGTTGGCACCATTGATGCATTTGAGATTGGGCTCTTGAACCATGCTGTTTCCATGCGATCCCCAATGGACGCAACACACTTCCGGCATGCATGCGACAGCAGTTATATCACAAACCCAGCATGGTAGCTTCATAAAGCCCATCACTATAAAAGACGTGAACATGTGCCGAGTAGCTCCCACGACATGCTTAAGCCACACACACAAATGGCCCACGTGCGTGAAGCCATAGTGCTGGCCACTCTGCTGTTGTCATCGATATGGACCGTTGGTTTGGTGAAGGGCATGGATGACTCCAAACAATGTGGATACGAATGCGAGAATAAATGGTTGGACTGTCTGCATCATCAGCGTAAAACTGTTCATGAATGTGGTATGGAGTGGTGGGATTGCTTGAGCAACTGTCCCCCTGACTCAGCAGGGGGGATTGCGTAGCTATATAGAAATGCATGATGCATTTTCCTATTATATGATGTATTTAATTACTGTACGAAGGTCAGCCACTACTGGAGCTGTTATAGTAAATAAATCAAGTTACCACCCTTTTAAGTATTTATTGGGGCAATATTTTGCTTTGTTTGTGGGGCGTATGTGTTGGCCCACCTAAAATTAAGTAAGGTGGATGTTGGTTAGGAGGGCTCCCTTAATCTCCATGTTAGCATGATCATAGCCGCTCGTTTCAAATTGGATGGTGAAACCATTTATAGTCGCATCGCCCTTGATTGTGATCATCCAGTCAGGGTGATTTAGGGGCCACATTGCATCCACAACCGACACTCCTGTAGTAGTGCCTTTATTGATCATCGGCGGGCCGAACACGGCATCACCGAGATATTTGCACAGGAGTATATTAAGAAAAAATTCAGCATAAAAAATTGTGAGTGTGGTTTAGTGTTTCACCTTATTACCTTGCAACTGTATCATGTGGAGATCAACCCATCGAGTTTGTGAATCTGTGATTATGGTGAGTGGACCTGATCAATCATCAATCGGAGGGGTCTGCCATGGATTGAACATGGCACCAATATCATCACCCTGATGGAAATGGTCACAAAAATCTGAATAAGAGTGTCCAGTGGACGATAAGATGAGTTTTACAATTCATATTGCATTCCCTTAATTCTATTCAGATTATCTAATCAGGCCGATTTTTGTGTTGGGAAAGCCGGCAACGGAAGCGGAACGCCGAACACGTAAAGCAATGCAATATCAAACAAGTAAACAAAATGTAATCAATCACACACAAGCACTCCCCACAAGAGACTCCAAATTTTACATGGAAAAACCCATCAATGGGTAAAAAACCACGGCACAAAGCAATCTACTATGAATATAAGAAGATTACAGAGATTGACAGCCCACAAGCAAGGAATAACAGAGAAAATCCTAAGTTCTCTCTCACATGTACCTCTCCCCTCTTCCTAGTACAAATAGGAAACCTTGGACACCTTAGGATTAACATCTAAGTCGGATTACAACTCCTTAAATAAGCAATATTCCTAAAATAGAAACACATTGCGCAGTACTGCGGATTGCGTAGGAAATTCGCATGCACAGCCGACCGGCCGACCAGTGCACAGATAGTCCAGGGAGATTTGAAGAACTTGTTGCTACCTCACCACCGGCCATAGCCCCCTGCAGACAGGTCGGGGCTGTTCAGACCCCGTATCCCTTGTGATAGGTCCCCCCAAGAAGTCTCGTAGACCCAGTGCGACAGGTCGGCTAGCCGACTGGCCAGTCTCGTGGATTAAAGTCGTATCAAACTTCTGATAGGGTTGTAAAATCCAGTACTAGTTACAAACCATCTACGGAGGTAGCAAGTATCCATCCGGTGGAACCCAGTGTATGTGCATAAACGTAAGATTACTCCGTCCAGCTTATCCCTGAGCTATTATCGAGCTATTATAGGAGCGTTGTTTTGCATTCTCTACCGAACCAACTCGTTTCCAAGTTTATCAAGTTTTTGATTTTATTTTGTTAACTATAAATTATTAATTTAATATAATAAACATACAAATTAGATAAAATATTTATCAGTATATATTTATTTTATATTTTTATAACTTTCTTCTACGTACGTATCATCAACCGTACAACCGTTCTCTACACGAGTGAGGTAGAGATAGCACAACTCAACTCAACTCTGGTTCACATGTCTGCAATCGAGTCGGCCAAGTTCCGAGTGGAGACACCATGTGTTAGACCTATAAGTTGAAGAGTCTTATTCTGTTCAACGTGGATATACCTAGGGCTCATGAGGGTGTTAGGGTTGTGCCTTGAAAAAACAATATTAAGTTATATTTTACCAAAATTACATGCATGATTCCTTCATTCTTGCATTTGCTTCATTAATGTGTGCAACATATTTCTTCATTCTTTGGAGGGGCTACTTTTTGGAGTACTCGTACTTTGTTTTCCTCAACTTCAATGCCTTGTTAGTGAATGAAAAATCCCAAAAGTTTCCGACTTATACTCCAAATACGCATTTCAAATGGTTTATTTTTAATTTATGCCTCCTCATGTGTTAAGTCCTTAGATCGTCAAAGTATTCGCCCAAATCTACTGACTTGGTCACGATGTTGCCAATATATACTACCATAAACTTGTCGATCATGTCGTAGAAGATAGTACTGTTCATCGCTCTTTGATAAGTTGCATTGCATTCTTGAGCCCGAAACGCATCACAACCTAGCAATAGGTCCCAATTACACTTGGGCATCAAAAAGTTGTTAGGTAACATCTTCTTCTGCGATGAAATTAATTATGGTAATAACCAGATTGATCATCCATAAAGGACATGATCTTGTGTTCCACGACCTTATCGATTAGCTAATCCGTCATGGGCATAGGGTACTCATCTTTTGGAGTTGTAAGATTTAAGTTTCTAAAGTCGATGCATTTTTATTAATTATAGGGACTGTGTTGGAGATCCAATCAGCATACCAGATTGATTTAATGAACCCTCTCTTCAACAACCTCTCTATTTCTTATTTATTTTTTTAGGATAACCTCAAGGGCCATCTTCCTTGATGGTTGGTTAAAGTGAGCACCCCTTATTACCCACAAACAAGTGGGCAAGTTGAAATTTCAAATAGGAAAATCAAGCATATCTTGGAGAAGATGATTAGCCCTGATCACAAAGATTGGTCGCTTAGAATTACTGATGCATTGTGGGCTTACCGCATTGCATACAAAATCTCCTTATAGACACGTCTATGGGAAAGTCTACGACTTACCTGTGGAACTTGAATACAAGTCCTACTAGACAATTAAGACACTGAACTTCAATGTTGACAATGCTAGCTCGCTGCGAAAACTTCAATTAAATGAGTTTGAAGAGATCCAGAACGATGCTTAATTATGAGAGTTTTTTAATTTACAGGAGCAGAACGAAAGCTTTTCATGATAAACATATTCTCAGAAAATCATTCGAACCTAATTAAAATGTTCTATTGTATAATTTGAGACTTGATCCATTTATTTCTAGGTAAGTTGAAATCTCGATGGACCGTCCCTTTCATTGTCAAAATTGTTTATCCGCATAGAGCCATAAAGATTGAGAAACCTATAAACGGTAATGTATTTAAAGTGAATGGACAAAGAATTAAATTGTTTGTGAAAATTTTTATTCCAAAGGACATATCCATACCTTTGGAAGATCCTGTCTACTAGGATTGATCTCCTAGTCTGATAAAGGTAAAGAGTATAGGCTAGGTAGGTTTGTTTTTCTTTGCTTTTACTTTTGTTTTAAATTAGTTAGATATAGAGCGATTCTCCTAGTCTAACAGAGAAATCACCTTTTTAAACTCTTTCAGGTACCCTCTCACTCACTCTTTATTTTTTATGGCTCTCATGTTATGGTTATTGCATATTTTCATACATTGAGGACAATGTAGATTTTAGGTTGTGGGTGAGATTCCTGCTAAATCATCAAGGATTTTATAAGTTTTGAGTAAATTTTTTAAAATTTTAAAATTTGTTTAGAAGTTTAAAATTCTGTGTACCTGAGCATATTTAGACAAAAGATAAATAGACCAAACAATCACATTGTTTGGAACTTAGAGTCTACCTAATTAGTGGTTTTTAGAATGAGATTTTAGTCTAATCATGTATTTGATTAGCTAAACCACTTAGCTTGGACAAAGAGGTAAAACTCGTAGTCTTTTATAATACTTTAGTACGTTCGATTCAAGTACATTGAATTTTAATGTTGAAATTTTAGAGAATGGCTTGAATAAAGTTGATAATTTTAAATAATTCTAAAGATCTCTTATGATTAAAGTTATATGGAATGCTTATAAGTTTCTGAGATTAATCATGATGGTTTTATGAGATTTGATTGATGGAAACTCTAGATTTATCTTAATTTCTAAATACGGTGAATGCTTCATAATTCTCCATTAGTTCAAGTTCTCCATTTTGAAGTAGAACTAATCTTCTGAAATTCAGATTTTATATTGGGTTATGAATATGGTTTAACTGAATTTATCATCCAATTGTATAGGATATGACTTCGATTCCAATTGAGTTATATGCTTGAATGATGAATTGGCATTGTAAATTGATTACAAGTGGATCCTTGGCACTCTAGTGTTTTTAATTTTTGAATTTCCCTTACTTTCTAATTGTTTTATGTTTCTAAAATCCTTCAACGTCCTTTAAATCCTAATTTAGTTAGTCTAGATGGTTTGGAATTGTTAGCTTCATAAAAATTCCTGTGGAACGATCTCGATCTCCACCAAATTATTACTACATTGCAACTTTATACTTGGAGTTGTGAACAAGAGCTGAGATGATAATTTGTTCGGATGCAGTGGATTGGTCGAGAGGCAGAGTGGATCATTAAGATGATCTGAAAGAGGGAGGATAGGATGGTAAAAACCCAATTTCCCCCCATATTTATATGTGGGAGGCAATTTGGTCTTTAAAAATTATGGTCCTCATACCGTATGAGTACTACATAGTTGTAGACGACAGGTGGTAATACAATAACACGTAAGAAAGGTAGGCGGGCAGTTCATAATATAGTGAAAGTAGGCAATTATTCGAAAATAGACAAAAAGGTAAGTTAGTTTTCATAATTAACTCATACATAAATCATGGTGAGGCCAAAGCTCGACATATTAAAAGTTGTGTTGTGTAGTAAGCAATCTATTGGGGAGAGAAAAATGGCATGTTTTGTGAGCTCGTGATGTTGGCAATGATGTGTGCCAATGAGAAGCGAGGGATACAGATTTCTTATGAAAAGGCTTTTGTAGGAAATTCTTGCGCTAGGATGCTAGGTGGGACCCACTGTGATATTTGTGAGAAATCCACCTTGTCCATCCATTTTGCGAGCTTATTTTAAGGACATGTGACCAGAAATGAGGCGGATCCAAAACTCAAGTGGCCCACACTAGAGGAAACAGTTGAGATTTAATGACCACTGTTGACACATTTGTATGGCCACAAAAGTTTACATCAGGATAAGTTTTATGTGTTTTCACTTCATCCTGGTGGTAATGAAAATTGCTTCGCCAATAAATTTGGCTAGTCAAATAATTAGATCGGCCACAACATTGGCAAGTGATATAACATCTGTGTCATGAAAATAGTAGACCCCCCCATCAAACTTGATCGGCCACACCATTGGCAGGTGATATAACATCTGTGTCATGAAAGCAATAGGCCCCACCATCAAATTTGCTTGGTGTAAAAATCAGGTTAGTCAGGTTATCAAATTGGCGACACCATTAGGTGCAAAAATTAGGACTGAGATTTTTTTGTCCTTCAGGGTTGGTGTCAAAAAAGTTGTTGGCCTCACCATGATGTATGTGTTATATCCACACCCCCTATCAGTTTCACCAGCTTATTTTATGGCATAACCTAAAAATTGAAAAAGATCCAAATCTCAGGTGAACTAGACCACATAAAACAATGGTCATCGAAACACGCACCACTGAGATTATTGACCACTCAAGTATCGGTGATGAAAAAGTTGTGGGGCCCATCATGATGTATGTGTTATATCCATGCCATTCACTGGTTTTTCCAGCTAATTTTAGGGCATGAGCCAAAAATTGAAGCCAATCCATATCTCGAGTGGACCACACCACACAAACTTTCCAAGGCCCACAATGATGTTTATTTGGGACTGCCTGGCTCTAGCTATGTTCGGACGGTCCTGTTAGGAGCTTGTGGGGACCACTGTGATGTATGTGGTTTATACAATCTGTCCATCCATTTTGACAGCTCATTTTAGGGCATGATCTCAAAAAGAGGTAGTTCGATCGAAGGCCCAAGTGGACCACACCAAAGATCAATGGTAGACCTTAATATCCATCGTTTCATACGGTGTGGTCCACCTGAGCCTTAGATTTGCCTTCTTTTTTGGGCTCATGGCCTAAAATGAGATGTCAAAATAGATAGATGGCTTAGATAAAAACAAACACATTGTGGTGGGCCCTATAGACCCCCTTAGGGGACCGTCAAACTCTAGCTACCCTGTGGTGGGTTAGTGACTTTTAGCTACGGATTAAACCCATGGAAATAATATTAACCGTAGCAAAAAAAAAAAACTTCATAGTCCACAGCATTTGCTCCTTTTTTATAGTACCTGGATGAAAGGAAAACATAAATATCGTACTCATCCAAAACTTTTACCGGCCCCAAGAAATTTATATTAGTGGGCATTCAATCACCATTGTTTCGTGGGCTAGGGTCCATGTGCAATTCAAATCTGAATCAATTGTTTTGGTTGATGGCATAAATTGAATTGGCAAAATGGATAGATGGTGTCGATCACACACATAGATATATAAAGGTGGGCTCATCAAATCTTCTACACGCCTGCCCCCTTATACCAGGGTCTAACCGTAGATACCAAAGACTGAGGGAAAATGTCTTTTTTACACCTTAAACTAGCTTGAATATGTCTTTTTTACACCTTAAACTAGTTTTTCCCTCACTAAGTGATGATCAAGGTCCAAGAGGTGATTAATTTTATTTATTTTTTTATTTTTTTATTTGCAAAGTATAAGCTTGTTAATTTAAATATCTTAAAATAGGGTGATTATATGTTGATCGCCAAAAAGGCAAGCGGTTATATATATAAAAATAATAATAATAATTTCAAACAATGATCAATAAAATTAAATCATGACCTACCTGATCACAAGACTTATTGTCCCTCAAATTTTCGTATCATATTCATTAGATGACTTGCCTAAAAGTCATAAACGAACATCACCGTGATCAACGGCTGCCCTAGAAGAGCATTAGAGAATCTACACTTTACAAGGTTAAAAGAAGTTCGGCAGCCGCACATACATACAATTTATATGCTACACCTTCAATTCAAACACTCATGATCCAACCGTTGATTTGAGAGGCTGCCTGCACATCTACGCCCAGATACCTCAAGGAACCTCATGAACTCTTCAATCAATTATTTAAAAGGGCGATCTGATTGTTCATTTCAAATACAACTTATTATGGACATTACGAATAGCTCATCTCGAGAACATCTTTCGACGATTTAATCTGAGCCATTCACTGGGATGATCCCAGACCGTTGGAGCAAGCCACACTGCTTCTCTCATGCACAGGATGCCGCTGGAGATTGCATCAACAACGTAATGCCGAGAAAACCGGTTTCACTTGCACCGAGTTTCTTTCAATCAAAACCCTAGAAATCCCGAGATCTTGGAGAATTGCAGTCCGTTGAAAGTTGTGGAACCTACCGTCGTGATCCCACAGGATCATAGGACCGAGGAAGCCGGGTTCCGCGTCCAGTTCTTTCCACGATTCACGGCAGCGAGCGGTGGTGTTGGGAAACTACTGAAACCATTCAACGTCGAAACCCAACAGCAAGAAATCCTCACCGTTGATGTTGTAGGATCCACCATTACACAGCCGCGAGCTTTAAACCTCGAAACCACCGGACAAACAATCTCGAACCTTCGAAAACTCACATCCACAAGCTTCCTAGCAACCATCTGGACCGTCCAGAAGTGACGGAGTGAAGAAACATCCACTGCACGAGAAAACACCATTGCAGAATGTCATCTTCTCCGGCAAACAACAGCAGCCGTCGATCCATGCACTGTCACCGATGCAGGATCCAATCTGAGCGTCAGGTGGGCCATATAAACACCATCAGATAATATTATTTACAATCAAGATTAATGCCACATTGTAAAACTGTAAACTGATCGAATCCTATGTCGAAAAATTGTCGCTAACTCTCAGCGGGCAAAATCGAACACGACCAAACTCCTTATCCAGCTCTGATTCCTGAAAAATTGTAGAAGCCTGAGAAGGGCTACAAAAACCCTCCTCAATTAGAAATGAACTTTACAAGTTACAACGAAAAAAAAAAAAAGAGAGGAGACTGAGTCGACTCGTTACATTGTTGCTGAGTCGAGTCGTGATTGGTCCAGGCTCTGGACGTGGGTTTGGGCAGAAGGGAAGAAAAGAAAGAAAAAGAAAGAGAAGGAAATAAGCAGAAACAGAGGACATGAGAGAAATTGAACTGCCGAGTCGACTCACTGACTCTACTCATAGAGCGGGCTGAATCTAAGACGGGTTCTGTCCAACAGCGCTGGGAAACATGAGAAAGTTGAGCATTCAACTAGAGAAGTTGTGCACAGAACTACACACCGGGTTACAATCGAGTTACAACAGAGTCGTAATTAAGTCAAGCCTAGTCAAGTTCAATTCGAGTCAAAGATGATGACGAAACTTGTTTAATGTTCATAGGTTTTAATCTAGATCCGTCAATTTCAACATTTAGTGGAACCTTCATATTTCCTCAATCCTTCTTAATTCTTCCATTTTGTTGAAATTTCGTGATCCTTGGTATGGAATTCTCTCTGCTCTTAAATTAAACACCCTTTAATTATTTGAGTCTACCCTCTTGAATCGGGCTTAGCTTTTGCTTTAGATTTGATGTCCATACATATTATAATTCATTCATGTTAGAAAAATTGTTTCTCATTTGAATCAAGTTATGTTATTGAAGTATTCTTAAGTTAGCTTGTATATATGTAAACATTTGTGTTCTCACACCTACGACGTATTCCAAAATGTACACTATATACTACATTATGGATTATTTTGTCTGCATGCATCATGATTGTAAATGCATAAAATTGTATATTTGAGGACGCTTGATTATTGTATCGATGTTCATAATGGACCACATTGAATTTGCATTTATGATGAATTGAAATTATATTGTTGGTGGGCAAGAATGAGCAGTGGTTCCTTGGCCTTCATGACAAGGATGATTGATACGGTGGGTGAGATTGAGCTGGGGTTCCCATGGCCTTCATGGCAAGGATGATTTATACGGTGGGTGAGATTGAGTAGAGGTTCCCTTGGCCTTCCTGGCAAAGATGGTTGATATAGTGGGCGAGATTGAGCAGGAGTTTCCTTGGCTTTAGTAACAAGGATGTTGATACAATGGGCAATACATTGAATATTTCATGCATCATGACATCTTACACATCATGTTTATCTTGCATCATGGCATTACATCCTATTAATTAAATGTTTCATCTGTCTCTATCAAGTAGCTATTTCGAATTCATGACATCTTTAAACCTTATTTTGAATTATGTCTCCATTATGTATATCCTATATCAACAACATATCACGTTATATGTTAAGCCATGCATTCCATTCTCCAGTCTATATTAAACTCATGGTGAAAATGATCTCACTAGGCTTTAACCCACCAAATCAACAACAGTTGCAAGTGTCCAAGATGAAGAGGAATAGAACTTAAACAGTTACTATCTCTAAAAGTTTATTTATAGACATTCTTTTTATTTCGAAGACAATGCAATACACTTTTAGCAAGAGACTGGAATGAAAAGTAGAATTAGTAAACATTAGGGTTTAGTTTTATGAATTCGAATTTTAAATTTTAAATTTGAATTATCATAGTTTAGAAGTTTAAATTATAATTTGATTTGATTTGATTTTATAGTGGTACGAATATGGATATATGTATATATAAAATCCAGTTCACATGTTAGAACCCAGGATTAGAGTCATCATATTTGGGTTATGAATTTCGAGGCATTACACTAGCACCCTGTCAAATCCCACCACGTGAGATCAAGAGGTAACTCTATGCTAGCCAGTTTAGTATCCAATTCATGTCCTCTGAAATTGGACATAGGTCGGGTACTATCCTATCCATCCCTAGCTTGGAACAGATAGGATGCACCATGATGTATAGGTTTTATCCATACTGTCCATCCATTTTCCATATCATTTTAGAGTACATGCCTGAAATTGAGACAGAGCAAATGCTAAAGTTGACCACCAAGTAGAGATTAAACATCCATTGCTGAAAAAAAATTTGGAGGCCACAAAAGTTTTTGATCAAGTTGATATTTTTGTTTTCCCTTCGTCTAAGTCTATGTGACCTTATGAATAGGTTAGATGGCATTAATTAATCATCACGGTCAGCCCTAAGAAGGTTTCAACGGTGGGTGCCATTGGGTGCCATTATCACCGTGCTTCCTAAGGTGTGGTCCACTTGAGCCTTGGGTTGCCTTATTTTTGGCTTGTACCTCAAAATATATGGAAAATGGATGGAGGGTGAGGACAAAACGGTGATGTACTCCTCAGAGCTCCCTGTCCGATCCTACCTAGGACGAGTGGGGGTTACCTAGTGCTGTCAATGGGTAGGGCCGGACTTGACAGGTTTGGCCGTCTCGGGCTGGGCTTGGGCTGGAGTATCAGGGCCTGAGGGCCAAGTTCGGGCTCCAGGCTTGGACTTGGCCATCCTAAAAGCCTGTCAATCCAGCCCGCCTGTTAGTGTTAGGGTTTTTCAATCAATCTCTCTCTCTCTCTCTCTCTCTCTCTCTCTCTCTCTCCAACGGAAGTCCTTCTCTCCCTCTGTCTCTCCCTCACATCCAACCCTCCCGATGAGATGGCCAGCCTCATCCCCTCTGTCTGCCGTTCATGGCGTGACGCCATTGCTAGCTAAGCCCTACTACTGGACCGAGGTCGACATTGAGAGCCAGCGCCGACATAGCAAAGGGACTGTTCGTTTTCTCTATGCATGCAAGCTAGATGACTGAGTACTCTTTCTCTTCTCGCTTTCACTTCTGTTTTGGGCATTTGCTCTAGCTCAAAATGAACCTGAAAAATGCCTCTCTAACATAAGAGGGGTATTTTTTTCCATTTATGAAATATTAGCTATCGATCTCAGTTTCCATTTCATGTAGAATAGAAACAGTACATTTGGGAAAGATGGATTTGACCGCCCATACTAAAAGTTGTTTTTGGGATTGGACTCGAACCAGGCTTAGGCCGGGCTAAGGCTGGACTGTTTAGGTTCGTCACAGGCTTAGGCTGAGTTTGGACTTTAGAGTGAATAATGCGCGCCAGGCTTGGCCCAGCCCTTGACACCGTAGAATCACTCAATGCCGTTGGAATGAGACGGGGCCCACCTTGATCTATGTTCCTTACATCCACCAATTCCATCCATTTGGCAGCTCATTTTAGGGCATGATCCCCTGAATATGAAGCAGATCTAAATCTCAGGTGGACCACACTACAGGAAACAGTGGTGGATGACCATTAAAAACTTCTTGTGGGCCACAAAAGCTTTGGAGCCGGCTGATATTTGTAAGGTCCCTTCATCAAGGTCTTTGTGACCTTATCAACAAGTTGGATGGCAAATAAACATTCTGGTGGCCCCTAAGAAGTTTTCATGGTGGGTATTCAATCACCACTGTTTCATGTGGTGTGGTCCATCTAAAATTTGGATCTACTTCAGTTTTTGGACAATGCCCTCCTTAAAATGAGCTGTCAAAATGGATGGACGGCATGGATATAAAGAATATACATCAATGTGGACTCCATAGTCAGGGATCCACCGAAGCCGCGTATGTTGGAACGGGATGCTCTACGACATTTGTTGTTGTACGCAGCGCATAAAACAACCGATCTCGGTGGCCCCACAAGGGGGCGCGGCTTCGGTAGATCCCCGGATTCACCGAGGTGGGTGGATCCCTGGCTGTGGTGTCCACTGTTTGATGTGTATTTCTTACATCCACGCCGTCCATCCATTTGGAAAACTGATTTTAGAGCACTATCCAAAAAATGAAGTAGATCCAAATCTCATATGGACTATAATAAAGTAAACAGTGGTATTCAACCATTAAAAGCTTCTCATGGGCCACAAGAGTTTTGGATCAAGCTGATATTTGTATGGTATCTTCATCCAGGTCTTTATGACCTTTTCAACAGGTTGGATGTAAAATAAGCATTCCAGTGGCCCCCATGAAGTTTTTAATGGTGGGGATTCAATCACTATTGTTTCATATGTTATAGTACTCGGATCCGGTGATCCACCCAAACCCTTATGCAACAATGGGGATAGGATGCTAGCCATAAGGTTTGTGTGTGGGGTCACCACGATCTTTATCTTTCATCAAACCCATTAATCAAATTTAGATCACGATGATGAAATGAAGATATAAAAGTACATCGGATCCAAGATTCAGGCCGGCCACATCTTACGAAATTAGAGGTTTTACAAGCGATTTAAAAACTTTCCCATTGTTTTGGGCCATTGGAGTTTTCTATCTGGGTGATCTTTTGTATGAACGGTTCAAATAAGTTATCAAACCTTATGGACGGACTAGATTTACATATACAAAATGGTGGCCCACAGACATTGCGTAAAACTAGTGTTCCAGACGATTCGGGTCCCGGGTGCCGTGCTGTTTACGTGAAATCCGCAACGGTTGCAACACATCCCGGGCGTGCATGCAACCACCCCGTCCGGCATGGTAGCCTCTTAAGGTCCACCACTATAAAACACGTGTGCATGTGTCTAGTAGCTCCCACGACAAGCTTAAGACACAGCAATGGCACACGTGCGTGAAGCCATAGTGCTGGCCACACTGCTGGTGTCATCGATGTGGACCGTTGGTTTGGTGAGGAGCGTGTGGGCAGACTCTGAAACTCTTTTTGAATGTCAGGCAGCTTGCCGAAGGAAATATGAAGATTGTACGAATCTCCCCGGCTCATCTCCTGCTGAATGTGACTATGAGTGGTGGAGATGCGTCGATTTGTGTCCTCCTTATGAATGAGGCATTTTCTTTTATGATGTATTAGGTACGGTACCAAGATCAGCCCTTGAAGCTGCTATAGTTAATATAGTTACCATCCTAAAAAAGTGTTTTATTGGAGAAATGATACACTTCGTTTGGAGAGCCAAGTTGGTCCACCTGCACGAAAGGTCGATGTTGGTTAGGTGGGTCCATGATTACCCTGATTGCCTGATCATAGCCGCCCCAGGAAGGGCAAAATGGACGGTGAAACCATCATCCAATCAAGGGGGATTGTGTGGCCACATGGCAATCTACAACAGCCACTCCTATCATACTGAGAACATCGATGTTAGGGCCCACCCTCGTCACGTAGAGGAATTTGCACCGGACTATTTAAAAAAAAAGAAATGTAGATTTTCAGCGTCAGTGTGATCCTTGAATGTCCCACACGCATGTTTCAGGTTGGACGTTGGGTAGAGAGTATCATGGGGGCTTTGCAGGGTACGTACCCTACCTTATGAATGGCCTGGATCTCCAACACGCGTGTCATCTGGTTGGAAGCAAGCAGCTCCTCCGGTGTACAATAAAATTGGAGATCCAAACTTTACGATTGACATGCAACAGCAGCTCATCTGATAAGGGGTCCACCTGATTTTAAGGATTGGACACATGCACTGATGGGACTATCTTATGAACGTGCCATATCCTGTATGCATGTCCACGTTGGCATGATTGGTTCATTTGGGAAATAACTCTTGAACCATGCTTTAGGCAGCAGCAGGAGATATATACACGTTGAAATGCCCGTTATTGGGCAAGTATTTGCTCGGTTTGTGGGGGGCCAAGTTGGACTACCTACAATCAAGGTGGATGTTGATTAGGAGAGTCCGCTGTGGAGGACCCCACAATCAACAGCCTGATTTCATGATCAATAAGGGCTTGTGCAATGGATGGTGAATCAATTTATAGTCGTATCCTCCATGAAGGTGATCAACAATCAGGTTGATTTCAGGGCTGCACTCTAGTACTCTACAGTGGCCACTCCTATCGTGATGCTTTCAGTGATCATTGGCGGTCCCACCCTAGCCCTATGGGAATTTGCACTCGGGTATTATTAAGAAGAATGTAGAATTGTCACCCAATGCTGTTGGAACGGAATCCTCTGCAACATCTGTTATTGCACGCTGTGCATGAAACACCCGACCACTGTGGGCCCACATTGTTGTTGTACCCTTGATCCTAGGCATGGGAGAAAGAACATAAGCCAATTCAAAACTCTTGTGTGCCAAACCACATAGATTAGGATAGGATGCCAGGCATAGGTTTGCAAGTAGGACTAATGTTATCAGATCGTAATTGTATCATAATTCGTTTTCTTATTTGAATTGTATCATATCGAAATTGTAAGATTTTTTCAGATTTTCATAAAAATAACATAACAAAAAAAATACAAAATAACTATACATAGATAAGAAAAACTTAAAAACATATCAATCATCCATTTTTTCATGAATATGCTAAAAACACAATTTAACCATGACATTAATCTATTGATCAACCGTATGTATAATGTATAATGTATGAAAAGATATAAGTACATCAGAAGAGATTAAAAACTCATCAATCATTCATTTACCATCAATATATACTAAAAAAGTAATACAAATGGTGTTATCAACTGATCATGATGGTAAAAGATTTTTGTCTTTTTTTTCTTTGTTTTCTTTAATTATTTTAAAATATATATATATATATAAAGACATATAAAAGTCTTTGAAATTTTTTATTCTTTTGTACCATTCTTATGTAAAATCATGTTAGAAAAAAATGGCATTCGGACCATTATAAATAAATAGACATCTTGATTTTATTTTATTTTTTTGGATTTTGGAATATCTAAATCTCCAAGCTCTCTCTCTCTCTCTCTCTCTAAAAAGAAAAAGAAAAAGAAAAATGAGGATATTTTTAATATGAGTGAGCATTTTTCATATTTTATAAGCAAAAAGTATAAAGAAAAAGAAAAAAAATTGAATAAAAAATAATAATTTTTTATTTTTAAATTTTTTTGGGCCCATTTACACCATCTCGATTATCAAACAATTCGTACAATTACTGTACGATTATTTAAGATTTAAATCATATATCCATGCAATAGGAAATCATACTGTGGTCTTTATCCTTCATCAAACCCATTAATCAGGTTTAACTCATCACAATGAACTAAAGATACAAAACTAAACCAGATCCAAAAGTCATGCGCGCCACACCGTATGAAATTATAGGTTTTACAGCGATTTTACATTTTCCCATTAGTTTGGGCCATCAGAGTTTTCTATCTGGCTGATCTTTCGTATGTACGGTTCAAATAAATTTTCAATCCTTATGGACGGAGTGGATTTACATATACAACATGGTGGCCCTACAGACGCTGCATAAAACTAATGTTCCAGTTCATTATGGACCCAGGCTATTTACGTGCAATCCGCAACACATTTCCAGCGTGCATGCAACAGTAGTTACATCAGCCACCCCTGCATGATAGCCTCTTTAAGGCCCACCTCTATAAAACGTGCGCATGGGACCCATAGCTCGTACGACAGGCTTAAGACACAGCGATGGCACACGTGCAGGAAGCCATAGTGCTGGCCACACTTCTGGTGTCAGCGATCTGGACCGTTGGTTCAGTGAAGAGCGTGCTAGCAGACCCTGTAACTGGTTATAAATGTGACTTATCTTGCCAGAGGGAATATGACGGTTGTATGAAGCAACGCCTCTTATCTCCTGTTGAATGTGACGATGACTGGTGGAAATGCCTGAATAGCTGTCCCCCTTGGCTACATTGAAATGCACGAGGCATTTTCCTTTGTATTAAGTACTGGTATGAAGATCAGCCCCTGATCGCTGCTATAGTAAATAGGAGTAAATGAAGTTCGCACCCTTTTAAAGTCTTTATTGGAGCAATGATTTATTTCGTTTGTGGGGGCCAAGTTGGCCCACCTGCACGGAAGGTGGCTCAGTGGTGTGTTGATATGTCACTAAGTTCCGTGGGACGGCGATGATGTAGGTGTTATATTTACACCATTCATCCATTTTGTGATATCATTTTAGGTCGCTAGCCCAAAAACTGAGGCAGACCAGAAGCCGAGTGGACCACACATAGAAAGCAATAAGAACAATGATACCCACCGTTTGAAACCTTCCTAGAGCTCACTGTGATGTTTATTTTCGATCCAAAACTTCTTTGACCCCCAAGAAGTTTTCAATGGTAGGCATTCAATCCCCACTGTTTTTCTGTGGTGTGGTTCATTTGAGCATGGTATCTATCTCATTTTTTGGCTAAAGCCTTAAAATGATCTCTCCAAATGGGCAGACGATTTGAATATAACATATGCATCATGGTGGGCCCACAGAACTTGATGACTCCAACACACCACTGAGGTCCGTAGAGTGTGGCACACCACGCAATCCTCTCCCTGAATTTTGGTTAAGTGAGTCCTATGATAACCCTGATTGCCTGAACCATAGCCGCCCCAATAAGGGAAGAATGGACGGTGAAACCATTGAATGTGATCATCCAATCAGGGTGATTTTAGGGTCACATGGCAATCTATAACATCCACTCCTACCATACTGCCTTCAGTGATCATCGGTGGTAGGGGCCACCCTGGTCCCCTAGAGGAATTTGCAGTGGAGTATACTTAGAAATTTTTTTAAAAAATTTAAAAAAAATTAAAAAAAATTAAAAAAAAAAAAAAGAATTTAAGCGTGTGTGTGGTACTTGAATGTTCCACGCATGTTTCAGCTTACCACGTATGGTAGAGAGGTTCATGGTAGCTTTGCAGAACTCAGCTCCCCTTAATTTGGCATCATTGTAACGTCCGCGCTTGCAGATAACGCGCTTGCAGATAACCTTGCCTTGTATCGTCTAAGGCTGGAAATAGGTGGGCCTGTTTGGACGCACCCTTAAGAGGGGACGTTTTGTGTGCAAATGCTTATCTTGGTTTTTCTTATTCAGCAAATAAGTATATTTAGATAAAAACATATTTATCAGCCAAAAAATAGAAAGTGTGTTTGGTTTTCAATACCACATAAGTAATTACCATCAAGTTTGTTGGGTCCACCCTTAATATCCACAGTCCATTATGTGCATTGAATCTTTGATGTGGATCATTCATTGTATTAAGCCCAACTTGGCCCTGTCTTCAATATGAACCATCTATCACGTGCCTACCACCTTGTGAGGCCCACTTTCAATGTGGGCTATCCATCATGCGGAGCCCCCCTTGGATGTGGGTCATCCACTATCCAGGCCCACCTTTAATGTGGATCGTCCCTCATGCAACGCCTAACTTTGAAGTGGGCGTTCAATCAAGCAAGGCCCGCCTTGGATGTGGGTAATTCATCAATAGAGGCCAACCTTTGATGTGAATTGTACAAGACTGTTGTGGGGGCCACCTAAATATGGGTCATCTATAAGGTGAGGCCCAACATCAATGTTATTGCCATCATGTGAGGCTCACCTTTAATATCCATTGCCCATCACGTGAAGTCAACCTTTGATGTGGACCGTCCATCATGTGGGCCCCACCTTGGATTTGGGCCGCCCATTATGTGGGGCCCACCTTGGATGTGGTCATTCATCATTGGCACCTATGATGTGGATGGACATGCCCACCTTCAATGTTATTGTCCATCATGTAAGGCCACCTTCATTATCCAACGCCCCTCATTTGGTGCCCAACTTTAATATCCAATGCTGACCTCCTTTACTGCTCAATCTAGGTGAGCCCAGCCCTTTAATACTCATGTGATTTGTAATGTATTTTACACTTTTCAACATTAATTACTTACCACAGTAATTTGTAATGGTAGGGAGGCTGTGTGATTGTCACAGAAGCAACTTTTAGGTTCGGAAAACCAGGTATGACTATGTGGGTCCCACCAATATGTTTTATCCGCTCCGTACATTCATTTGGCCATATCATTGTAGGTTATGCCTCAAAAAATGAGGTAGATCCAAAGCTCAAGTAGACCACACTACAGGAACAACATTTAAATGGCTAATGTTGAATCTCCAGTGTGGTCCAGTTGAGCTTTGAATATGCCTCACTTTTGGGCCTACACCATAAAATGATCTGTATTAATGAATGGATGGCGTGGATATAACACATATATCAGGTTGGGGGCCACAAGTTTTGGCTTAAAATTAGGCAAGTACTCCCTTCCAAACACATGCATTCTATTTTGACGTATGTGATTGCTAATTTGAGAGGAATTATATCAAAATTCATGTAATTACATCTAACCAAACAGGCCCTAACGATGGGCCGTACACACGTTTTAAGACTTGGACAATTCTGATGTGACTGGCACAAACTGACTGGGACTGTTAAGACCCAGTCCGGTTCAATACCATGAGTCATGGCTGACTCTAGCAAATCTCGACTCGACTCAGAACTAAAAAAAGTCAGTCCGAATCAGTCTTTTAACCTGGGTCCCACAATTTGAATGGAGACCATTTACGTATGAATGCATGCCCCAAGCAAAGTGGTCGAGTGAACAAAATTTTGTGTCTCGCCTGCTAGCCCAGCTGATAGATGCCTAGGCGTTTCAACAGCAGGTCTCAGATTCGAAATGCTAAAGAGACACTAACCCCACCAGTGGGTGGGTGCATCATGTGACTAACCGTGGGTGCGTTGCCTAGCTACCAGGGTGGGTGCGTTGCATGACTAACAAAAAAAAAAAAAAAAAACAGCGGTGATGCACATAAAATGTAATGTGGCAGTTCATACGTATGGTTTGTGTTCGGGTTATAACATAACACTAGGGTGGAAATGGGCCTGGTTGGCCTGTCAGGCCTTCCGGCTTGACCCGCTTTGGCCCAGGCTTGGGATGAAATGCTAAGCCAGAGAAGAGGGTCAGGCCAAAAGTTTTAGCCCGCTTATTTATTGGGCCGGGCTCCGGTTGTATCTAAGTGATTGTCAGCCCAGCCCGTTTAAGATCTCAAGAGCATTTTTGTCAATATCATGCATGATTGAGCATATTGCATATCTAATGAACCGCCAAGATCTGGAACAAAGATGGGGCCAGGCTCAGGCCGAACTCAGCCACGGACCATGCATAATCATCTGGGCTGGGATCGGACCTGGCCTAGTTTTAATTTGCAGGCCTGGCTTGGACAGACCTTGGTGCTCTGATGGATGGTCCAGATAGAGAGATGACTCTATCGTCATCCTTTACAAAGTCTTCCTAACTTGTGTGAATTACCATGAAAGACCAAGTGGACCAAAGGATTCGATGGGTCCACTGAAGATTTATGGTCCATTCGCAGGCCCTTATTTCAATGGATGGGCTTATCTTATCAGGTTGGTTTGTAGCCATATGCAGCCCACATTGGGACCCTCCTATCCAATTGCCTGCATTTATCATAGGTGGGCCATTGCCACCCCTTGATGGGCCATCGACTAAAAGTCAGAGAAGAACATCTTAGCCGTCCAATTTGGAGAAAAATAAAAAACACTTACGGCAGCATGGAAGTGGAAAGTGGAAACTTTTAGCCGAAAAACATTTTAGAAAATACGCCAGGAATCAGCCTCAATGTGGATGGGGCATTGCCTAGATATCATGGATAGGACAATCTAAGCCATCCAATTTGGTGGAAGAAAAAAATGCCTCAATCTCAAATACCATCAATAGGACAATCTTAGCCATCCAATTTATTGGGGAAAAAAAATAACAAGATTGGCTTAATCCAGTGCCTTAGACCAAATCAACCGTCTCAACCACGAGCTAAGTTCATTATTCAAATACTAGAAATAAATTGCCAATGTCAAGCTACAGCGGATAAGATCAAGAGACAGTGGGCCCCACTTGTAGATGATATGTCTGAAAAGTCTAGGTAAGTCATCAGGCAGGTCGAACATGAATGGTCAAGTCACATGCGTAATTCAAAAAACATATGTCTATCGATGGGAGTAATTAATTAGGATCACCCAGTTATCTGATTTTTGTGGCTGTGATCATGTGACCCACAATTTGGACGGTTTATATTCATCTGATGGGGTTCCAACGTGCAATGCGGTGCATGAAAAAAACACTTGCTAGGGTGCACTGAGCGTCCCGTCTTCTTTGGATACTGAAAGTTGAAACTGTGAGCAGACGAGAAATATGACCAGATTTGGAAAATCCAAAAGTGCAATTGCTTCATTGCACTTTGAAAGTAGTAGTTGTATGGATCCACTCTCCATGGAATTCCCACTGTCCAAAAGTCATGTCTAAAAAATCATGCGTCTCTGACTATTAAATAAGCCACATGTATAAATAGAATTTGGACCGTTGGTCAATTGAACTAACCGTCCATGTGTTTTGTACATTTGGGCCCACTTAGTCGTGGTACTGTCCTGACATTTGATTCTTGGAATCTACCCAAGGGGTATGATCTGATAAGTGCATGGATGAAGAATGTTTTTTCTTTTTTTTGCTTTTTAAGTTCTTGCAGGCGCTGGGTGGCGCACCCACTTGGTTATTCACACGATGCACCCACCCACCAGTGGGGTTAGTGTCTCCTTAGCACTCGAACCTGAGACCTGCTGTTGAAACGCATTGGCGTCTTCCGGCCAAGCTAGCAGGCGAGACACCATGGATGAAGAAGGTGCATTGCATTGCCAATGTGTTTCCTCTTCCCAGCTAGTATGGAATTTTAACTCCCATGCCTTTCTAGAAAAGGTTTTCAGAAAAGCGAACTCATTGGTGGATGTAATTATCCATCCACTACCTTTTGTAACAGCCGCCCAACGAGCAAATGGGTAGGTGGCTTAGATGGGGACTGCTATAATGTTTATGAAAAACTCACCCTGGCTGCTTCATCCATGCTAAGCCAAGGGTTGAAAAATATCAGCTCCATAGATGAGTCAGGTTGACCCATAGTCCTTACTCATGCACTCACATGAGGTTTAACACAAGGTTATGGGTTTGAGTACTCATTGTGGTGAAAAATCATTGTCGTGTGAGTGCATGAGTGTAGGTTGTGTGAATGCACGTGTAAAAAAAAAAAATTCAGATTCATGTCCTGAAATCAGCCCACAAAATGGATTAATTATGTGGATAGGCCACATATATCATAGTAAGCCCTACATAAAATTCGCACAATCCTTGATTTTAGTATTCAGAATACAAGTCATCATTGTAAATATAGAAAAAAGTGTAGAAATTACGTTGGTAATTAATCATTATCTATTATATGTATTTGCATGAGGGAATTGAAAAACAAACACCCCCCTAATGTGGCCTATGTAAATAATAGATGTGTATGATTTTGGTGTGAATTTTATATGATTATCACGCTAGGCCCTATAAAAAATCAAGGGTGGACATCTCTCTCGTAACTGTTTTTTTTATTTATTTTTTTTTTTTTGTATGGCCCACCAAAACCACAGGTGAGACTGATATTTTATCTTTGGACCTAGTATGGAGCTAAATATCTAATAGTTGAAGTGGATCTTATATAAAAATCGTTGCCTCTCAAAATCAAGAGGGACATCCAAATATGATGTAGAGTGGGTCGCGGATGCATTTATAGCGAGGATGGACCAAAAGAAGGAGCCCAAGCTTAAGAAGAATCGATAGCCAACAACATAGTTTGGTCGGACAAACCAGACCAAACACCTGTCGAATTTAGCTGAAATTTAGTCCTGGCTTTCTGGACAACTTTTGCCATTTTCGCCCAGCCTCGGCGGCTAGCCGAAATCCTTCGAAAATTGCACAAAGAGTTGGCTGGACTCTCTAAACTATTTTGGCCATTTTCGCCTGGCCGACTTTTCTAGTCAGCCAACCGAAATCCTCCGAAAATTGCACAAAGAGTTGGCTGGACTCTCTAAACTATTTTGGCCATTTTCATCCAACCGACTTCCAACTTCAGTTGGCCGACAAATCGAGTCAATCGGGCGATTTGTGCGATTTTCATATTTCTTTCCGTTTTTTATTAGGACTATTTTTCTTACCTGATTTGAGTTTTGTTTATTACTATTTAATGATGTTAAGGATTCGAGTAAGCTCCGCTGAAGATTTCGAAGAGCTTCATGGATTGGGAATAGTTATGCTGTGAAGAAGATGGTAATCAACCTTATCATGTCCCTCCCTTCATCTAAATATTTATCCAAAAATTCTTTAAAATTGCCAATTTTAAGAGAAAATGCTTTGAAATCTCACATTTACAAAAACATTCCTCTGAACCTGCCTATACGGGCAAAATGATGCAACTACCCTTATTTTGAGAAATGACCTGGAAAACGGGCATGGGTTGCATGGTGTCACAGAGACCTCCAACGTTGACAACTTCAAGTGGTGTGTTGATGTGCCAAAGTTCCCGGGCCACCATAATATATGTGTTGTATCCACACTGTCCATCCATCATACGTGATCATCTCATGGCATGAGCACAAAAATGAGGCAGATCCACACCTCAAGTGGACTACAGAACAGAAAGCAATAGGACAGTGATGCCCACCGTTGAAACCTTCCTAAGGCCCACTATGATGTTTTTGATCGAATTGCTATGGATCAAATTGTTATTTTTGTTTTCCCTTCATCATGGCGTGTGTGACCTTATGAACAAGTTCGATGGAAAAAAAAACATCACAGTGGGCCTTAGGAAGGTTTCAACGGTGGGCATCACTGTCCCATTGCTTTCTGTTCTGTGGTCCACTTGAGGTTTGATCTGCCTCATTTGCTTGCTCACGCGCCAAGACGATCTTCCAGAATGGATGGACGGTGTGGATATAACAAATACATCATGGTCGCAAACACATGCATGCACATATACGCCACACATAGGAGATCGAACCCATCCACCAAGTTAGTCCGAGCTTGTACATCTTTCCTCCGAAACAAAAATTGATTCCATTAGCTCATGGGCCCAACATTGGAGCACATGTGAATGAGTTGGAAAAAAAAAAAACCTCATTCAAGTATTTCAGGCCATTCATTTGTTTTGCAAATTGTGACCCACTTAGTAGATGGACTAACTTGATTCTTGAGCTAGGGAATCAATATAATGATACAATTCTGATTTATGACATTTGTGACACTTTTACAAAGTATCAAAGGTTTTCTTATTTTGGAAAGGGTGTCTTGCTAAGTTGTGGGGAGGACATGAATGTGGCCCGAGCTCTGTGGAGCCCATGTGATGTATGAGTTTTATCCATACCACCCATGCATTTTGCCAGAATATTTTAGGGCATGAGCCCAAATATGATGCAGATCCAAAGTTCAAGTGGACCACACCACAGAAAATAGGTTGAACGGTAGGCGTTCAATCCCCACCATTTACTATGGTGTGGTCTACTTAAACTTTGGATTCGCATCATTTTAAGCGAAAATGAATGGATGGCGTGGATTAAACACATACATCCCAGTGGCCCCATAGAGCTTGGGCCAACAAGGTTATACGTGTCGCTGCCACAGGCAATCCGCTCTCGTTACCAATGCCATTACACACGACAGCATATTCTAATATAGTATGTGAGGGATAATCTTAGCCGTGCATCATCAAGATTCCACTTTTTACATGAGTCAGGCCAAAAGATCAGGTCCATCCACTCATCAAAAGGTAACACTAGAACATTAAATGTGAACCGTTAATAAGTTTTGTAACAATCATCCAATATCTAAAGCATGAGCCTTAAAAAAGAAGGGCCATTGATGCACACCCACACATTTTTCAACGTGGCAGGATAGGTTAGACTAACCCAATGGATGGATTAGATCTCACGTATATGCACAGTATTGGCACACTTGTGCCATGTACATGCATATGCGCCTATCAATAATCCTTTTTTAATTTATCACCGATTCTCCCGTTTTAATCTACCTTAAAAATTATGGATAAATATGTCATTTTACCCTCATGGCCTCATGGGTAAGGGTCGGAGGCTTGTTTCCATGAATATGAAATCGCAAAGCTTTTATTTTTTTCGTAAAACCAGTAATTGTGAGGAATTTATGGGTAAAAATCCCTTCTTTTCTTATAAATATATAATTTGTCTCTAGTTGGACGACTGCTTGACTTGATTTTTGGCAGGACCATCATGATATGTATGTGAACCCGCTCTAACCATTGGATGGGTAATCTCAATTTAGTCAAGAGGCTGAAAAGATAAAATATGCTAACTTGGGATTAAGGTGGGCCACACCAAAGAAAACAGTTGGGAGAGAGACATGGGCCCTAGATTTTTACAGTGCCTACAATGAAAATAATATTGAATTACTTGAAGCCTAAATGCAAGGCTCATCTTCTAGCCATTAGATGTCACATCAAAATTTATACATCTTAATGCAAGGCTCGCCTGCTAGTACAGCTGGGTGTTTCAACAACAGGTCTTTAGTTTGAGTGCTAAGGAGAAACACTAACCTCATTGGTGTGGGTGTGTTGCCCAACTAACAGGATGGATGTATTGCATGATAAAAAAGAAAAATCTTTCAATCAGGTGAGCCACAACATTCTACACCGTTTAGAGGGCAATCAATGTTTCCAATTACGTGGTAGACTTGAATATGGATGGGGTGATTTGGGTCTTAGCCTAACATGAGATAACGTACCTATTGGGTCCTTAGCCTAAAGTGAGATACCGTACCTATTGGTTAGGCGGTTTGTACATAAATATCGTGGTGGAACCCACCCCAGCAGAACCATTTGCTCGCACACCCCCCAACCGGACCTTAAAGAAATGCAGGTCTTAACGAAAACTACGCACCTGAATGTAAATTCCATATTAGTTAAAATTTGAAGGAAAAAATAATAATAATAAGAGTGTTAATTCCAGACGTCAAACACAAATGCACTCCATGCACCAACGTGGCACATTTGTGTCGACACTTGCGCCTTTGTGTTTGGTGCTTGAAGCAGGCCCTTCTGGAACGAGTACGGATCTGCTGGGTAAAAAAAAAATCATGTTTTGTGCTGAGCTAATTGGTGCACAACTAATATACGCTTTCGAAAATTAATATAAGCCTGAAGCCACTAGTCATATAGACGGGACAAGGCTAATCGCAACCGAACATCATGATAACCATCGGTCCCACGTGAACAATTTAATATATCTTAGTGATTAATGTCAACTTCAACTTATGTAAACATGGGTGTTAGAGTCCCTCGATATACATTGATATGCCATCCTCTAATAGCTCAAGCTTTTAGAGAAAGTGGTGATTTGATATAGTATCAAAGCGAAAGGTCTTGTGTTCGAATCTCAAAAGTAGCAAATGTGCCACCGGAATATATTCTTCAACAGAGGGCTATTTATGGTGTGAGTTGTGATTATCCCTCCACCTGAGTGTGAGGTATGAGTGTCCCTCCACCCTTGCCCAATATGTTCTCCTGCAGAGTTCCACCCTGCACGTGCGGGGGAGTGTTAGAGTCCCTCGACATACATTAATATGCCATCCTCTAAAGAAAGTGGTGATTTGACAATGGGTTAGTTAAGGAGTGAGCCCTCTAATAATTCTCAGGAACTTAAGGTTGGATATGATAGCATTGATCAGAGAGAATTGTGATTCATAGATCCCAATGCCTTATTTGGACTATGACCATCATAAGTACATAAGACAGGCCTTTAAACATTCCATGATGAGATGTACAATCATCCTCCTGTGTGAAGGAAGATCCGGAAGGATACACCTATATATGGAAGATCCAGAAGGAAGCAAATTGCTTGTGACCCCACCTATAGCAAATTCCTGTAGGTGAAAGCTATATGGACCTGCTATGTGGCATCCACTTCGCCCATTAGTTTTGCTCACATAAAAACACAATAATGACATGAAGGTCGAGAGGAATACTTCGTATTACACTAAGAACATAGGAGCTTACACTTTTGGGGATGGTCACAAATGAGAATTCCTTCTCATATAGACATAAGAACCTTCTAAGTTCTAACTACTTTATATAGATTGGTAGGAGACGCCGTGTGGAGATCATCCAACGGCCAAGGTTACTCTAAAAATCTTTCGAACTCTTCTATACAACTTTGCAAAGACATACTAAAGAACTCTAGAAATTGAACTCCAATTTTCAACACGAGGTTGGGGGTTTGAGTTCCCACAGGTGGTGAAATCCCTCTACCGTGTGAGTGGTGCGTGTGCGTGGGGGTGTGGGGTGCGTGTGTAACCAAAAAAAAAAAAAAAAAAAACATCCTCCAACATATAGCTCCATGTCCTTGCCATGCCTTGACTAAGTTTGGCTTCCAACTTAACCACCTTAATTCTACTTGTTTTGTTCACTAGTGTCAGACCCAACGGCTTTACCTCCTCTCCCAAGACGAAGTTACAGGTGGTTGTCTCTTTGTTCACCATAATCCAAGTGGACTTTCCATTGATGTGATCTTCTAAGAACATCAACTCTTGTTCAAGTGACTTTGACTTCTATCTTCACTTGGCGTGCAATGCATGTAGGAGCTTGGTTCTCAACCCACTATCCTCCTCCTTGTTGGGAATTTTGAAACATAACAGAAATAAAAGTTTTTTTAAAAAATCAAATTTTAACATGATTAAAGATCCCTATCTTAATATAATCAAATTGAAAATAATATTTTATAAATAAAATACATTGGTCTTGTAAAAAATTGATGAAGACATCGATGTCAATGTTCTTCTAACGTAAGAGGTCTCTCACTGATCTATCCCAGATATAGAAAAAGTAAAATGCTACATATAATCAATCACAATATCAAATTAGGTGTGCATAAGGAGATTTGTCTCCTAGGTGGACCCCACACATGTGAATGTTAGGAAGAGAGAGAAAACTCTCTCTCTCTCTCTCTCTCTCTCTCTCTCTCTATGTGTGTGTGTGTGTCTGTTGTGTGTGTCTAATGCCCAAAGGGGGGTAGGGATGTCTAGGGCCCTCTCCATCTCCCTCTAGGATGATCCAGTGATTTGAATATTAAATATAGATACATATCAGTATCATTGGGAAATGCACGTATAGCGGAATGTATTGTTTTTTTTTAAAACATTAGAAAAATGGTTAAATTTTTCAATGGAACTTCAAGGGATGTTAAAGAAAACAATATTACACACTTTAACCCAAAAGACAATTAAAAAATACATACACATAATAAGTTTTATTGTATAAGGTCTTAAACTATTTATTGTCTCACAGTAGTAATGCAATTATATCCAACACAAATTCATATCATCTATAATAATCGTACAAGACAAGTACGAAAACACAACCAATACACTAAAAAACGAAAAAAAAAAAAGAACTAAAAATATACCTATAATAATACAACGCGTATATTAAGAAAATATATTCCTAAAGTATTTTTTGTTAATTTTTTATAAAATTTAAATTTATTTTTTAAAATAAATGGCTAAGATTAAGATCATCATACACTCATCAACACCTAAATATATTAGGAACCAATTTTGATTGATTGATGAAATTTAAAACATAGATATATTATTTATTTATTATGTTTTTAATTAAAAATATGCTAACTTACAAATACTCTCACATGATTTTTTTTTTCCATACTCTAATTACAAGTTAAATAGGTGAAATCAAGAGAATTTTTATTTTTTTTTCAAATTCCTCCATTTTTTTCTAAAATTAAAAAATTAAAAGTAAAAAAATGTATGCTTGAGTATGCAAAATATACAAAATAATAAATTAGTAACTTGATTCCATTTAATGTAAATCATTTAAACAAGAAAAATACTTTAAATTAAAAAAAAAAAAAAACTCTTTAATTGGGTCACGGCCCATCTCTGCTCTCTAATCTTATTTTTCCATCCAAATCATCTTTTTTCTCCAAACAACTCGTAAGAACTAGTCAAAATCCTCTTCTGAATTTAATCCTACAAAATTAAGAAAAAATGAATTTTTTAACTTTTTTATTTTTTGTTTTTCATAAGAGTTGTTCTCTCGGTAGCACTGATACACATTGCATGTATCAACAACATTCATAAATTTTATATTGTAATATTTTCAGCGATAGAGGAACATTTGATAACTCCTCCATGATTTCATATCACTAAAATGCGATGCCAATTGTATCAATTGATAATATCAATATTTAAATCATTCATATTATGTGTGTGTGTGTGTGTGTGTGTGTGTGTGTGTGTGTAAGAAGTTAGAGCTTCATGAGATGTACTTGTTACAGTACACTTCATCCCTATTACATTAAAACTTTATAATCATGCCTATCTATGCATTAAAATTGGCCTAATCCCTGCACTAATCATAGCCATTCACCCTTGATCAAATACACATGCAAATTAATTGGTGGCCCACAAGATTGTAACCATTGTGTTACCATCAAACGTGTTTTAAATACTTTTAATGGCTAAAACAAAATATCAATAGTTGAAAACATTTAAAAACATTTAAGTGTTAGGCCAACTTAAAACAATTTGTTGGATGGTCTAATCATCCATATCTAAACCATAGTGTTTCTAGGAAACAAATAGATCTATTATTAGATCACATAGACCTCAATTTTATCCTAATGCATACACTCAACAACACCTGCATATGAAGTCACAACGGTGGCTTGTAAAGGTCAAACCATATTACACAAGAAACTTAAATTTCTCATATATATGTCCTCAAATTTATGGATTAGTCAAAGTTGATACGTATAAAAATTAACCTAGACTAGGCATGACGGGTCGCCCAATCTAGAGGATTAAAGCAATCCCCCTGTAGAAGTATCTAAGGGGTCTAATAAGATCACATATCTATGAACACTCACACTCCCCTATAAAATGGTAAAGGCCTCAAGTCATTATTGAGCCCGATTGTAGAGATTTTCCATTCCAACCCGTCATCAGTGCCCCCACACAAGATGACCACCTACAACCAGAAGCTTCTCGAGCTACTTAAATGGTCATGGTCATCCTGGGTATGAGATCTATGGCCCACAACTCTCCTTAGCCCATGGCTATTGTGTCCATCTCTAGTACCCAAGGATAATGAAGGAACCCTTCTTTGTTAACCCATGAATACATGTACTTAGAGTAAATCTACATATTAATTATGGCATCAATAACATGACCATATACGACTTGTGGTCATGGTCGATATGATCAATGGTTAATACTAACATTAGCTTTTTAATGCGTAAAACACTAACACTCTTTAGCTTCAGTAAAGTTGAAATTGCACCTATCGCTCACACTTAAGGCGATATACATGCCGAAGCAAGGAGCGGAGCTACTAGAATAATGGTTAAGTCTTAGAAGTGGGAGATTATAACCTTTTTAAAATTCTTTTCACCTACTTAAATTATTCTACAATTTAAGCTAAGTAAGTAAGAACACTTCAACTTACAAGCCTTAGTGGGCCCAATCACATAGACTAGCAAAGATGTATCTATTTAAGCAACTAGTCTAATATGCATAGTTTAACATATGATTTAACTTAATCAAACACCTAATCTATGCAACCTATGTAGACTATATAAGAATGGATCATAAACTCAAGTCTACAGTAAAAACACATCTTGTGTGTAAATGTTACTATCTAGAGCCTAGCATACATTCTTATCAAGCATTTATAATTAACAAATTAAACATACAATGTTAAGATAACAATGTGCTTAAATACATTATAAACACAAGCATGTATAGTGATTCGACTACTTGTCTACTCCACTCCAGGTTGACGTACTCACCGGCCCCTTGAGTACACCGGATTTCACTAAGAGAGTTTAAATCAGATTCCTCTCAACCTATATGTTTTAAGACAATTCCACCCTATCGAGGTGTTTAATGGTTCTACCCAACCAAAGAGTTTGACAAGGTTCCTCCCAACCTATTAAGGTGTTTAATAATTCCACCTAACTAAGAAGTTTAATAATGTTCCTCCCAACCTTTACAGCATACATATACTCCTGCCAGAGGCTCTACATGGAGACTTGGTTTAGCCCTCTCACAAGTGCTTGGGTCCTATGATGAGTGTCCAATATTGCATATTTGGACCCTCCAAGTACAACGATTTTGCATGGTTTTCAAGATAAAACATATTTTTTAAGTCTGTCTGCATGCATATAATCATATGGTGCATTTGTGATAAATATACGTTAATTAATGAATTTTGATACATGAATTAGATGGTCGGCACTCATGCATGGACTGGACACTAATTCAAGGAAGTGGCGGACCCAAAATATGAAAGGAACAGAAAAAAAATTAGTCAAACTATCAAAGTGTAAGAATTGGACTCAGGGAGCAGAACAGAGCGCCACAGATGAAACTGAGGGTCAGAACTGCATTTCTATGGCTGAAATACTGGGTGAAAATAACCGGCAGTCCGGATTGGGAAGAAACGCAGTGTATGGTTCAGAGTGCAGCTGTATAGAGAAAAAGCTAGGAAAATTGACCCTGAAAAATTGACTTTTTACCAGAGTGGAATTTGGAGCTGATTTTCGCAATATTGGTAGAGCACGTCAAATAACAGCAGCACATCAAATTTGGTATGAATCCGAGGTCCGTGGAAGGAGAAATAAGCGAAACAGAGATTCGAGGCAAGTTATGAAAATCAATACATGTGTGAATGGTGTTCACGGGCGTGAACAGCTTTCTTGCAGAAAGAGTTCGATGGTCATTCATCTTGGCATTACACATTAATTTTTAGTGACTTGTTTTGGACGATCTAAGACGTCGACATCGTAGAGGACATGATTTTAGGGTGACCAAATTTTACTAGAAATGGATATTCTGGTGGGCCGCGAGAAAGAAAAAGGTGTAGATATGTTTGAGATATTTTCAAAGGCTATGATTATCTGTGGTTCGACCCAACGGTCTATTTAGACTTGTTCGATGTGTGGAACAAGATGGAAGGCTTAGATTTTATGCAAGACTGCTACAAATAGGGGAAAAAAAGTAATAATAATAAATAAAAAAATACAAGTGACGTATTTCGGTTGGAGTTTTATGGAAGCAGCGAACGAACTAGTCTTCAGGGAGAGTTTAGGCAGACGGTGGAGAGGAGGGTTTTGGCAGAGATGTTTTTCTTGGTAGTTTCTCTCTGTTAATTTTTTATGTTAATGGTGATGATATTTTTTTCATACTTTCTTTTTTATTGTTTTTAATTTTTCTTTGTCATGAATAACTAGATTTTTAAAGCTATGTAATCTAACCTATTCCGATTGAGTGCAACAACTTCATGGATTCCATTTATAGAGATCAATCTATGTTGCTTGAGATCTATGATTAATCTAGGGCTTTATCTAATATGTTTATACATCCTAGATTTTCATACCTAGATCTAATCTCCATGATCACTTAGATGGGCGCAATTGTTAGCCTGTTACATTGATGTACGGATTCTCTTAAGGATTTTCCGATGCACAATCACCGACGCCTAACGATTTGGTTTAATGGTGCGTATGTAGTAAGATCTCTCATTTCTATTGTATTTTTCTTAAATATGCTTGAATGATAGACCTTCCAATTGGATAGAGCAAAAAGATCTGATCCAATTGTATTCATTGTAATTGCATTCAGAAGGAATACTTAGATTGCATAGCTGCCTTTTATTTATTTGATTTTCCTAATTGATTTACTCTCATCACATATTAAAAATCACTCAACTCTTATTAGGGTTAGTTTTTATCTTTTATATCTCATTCTCTTACCTAGCTAGTGGATTTAGCTTTACATAAACAATCTGTCCCTGTAGATTCGACCTTGGACTCACCAGGAATTATTACATTGCGATCTCCTACAATGTATGAAAATTATTTACATAAACAGTCCGTCCCAGAGTTACCTACAAGAATCTCTCTATAGAGTTTAGACAATTATTTAACTATCAAGTTTAAGTTCTAAACTCTAGATATCAAGAGGGATTCGTTCATCTTCTAAATGAGCTTTAAATGCTCCATTCTTGTGATGAATCACAAGGAAGATGACTTGCTAGGGTTAGGATTAGAGGCTAAGGGTGTATACAAAAATAGTGGTAATTCTAAATTTTTAAAATTTCTATCACTTGTCAAAAAATTAAACTCCCCGCTTTTATAGATAAATTCCAATGGTAAAATAACGAACAAATTCGTAAATCTTCGATGGCATCGAACTCTAGAATCGAAGTATCTTCGATGGGGTCAAAAGTTGTCCAGAGAATTCCTTTAGTTGTTGGACATCCAGTTCGATGGCATCTAACAAGCCACTTCGATGGAATCGAAAGGTTGTACAATGAAATCGAATAACGTCTAGAGAGTTTGCATTTTGCAGGACATGTTCGATGGAATTGAACTAGTCTTCGATGACATTGAAGACCCATCGAAATATTTTTCGATGGCATCGAACACCAATCGAAAACTGTTGTCTGAGATAATTTATTTACAGCAGCTTACACTTCTTTTATTAGCCTAACTTATCATGTTTTGTTAAGTATTCTAAAGCTAATGATGATGACTAAGGGTTTTACTATATGGTTCAAGTCATCTAGAGGTTATGGTTGTTTTGGTTCTAAGGGTTAGGGTCACCAAGGCATCTCTTTTACCTGTTCTTCTTCCTTAATACTTCATATCCACTTGAATCTTCGGTTTTCATCTTGTCAAGGCTCAACCGACATTACAACACGCATGTGATTGACAAATAAGGTGCACTAGTATGCCACAGAAAAGTGAACTAACAGAAGCAACTAAAGCTCTCTCCTTAAATCTTATTTTTATCATTCATGACATTGAAGAGTTACATTGACCAAATGAGTAACTCCTTGTTTTCTTAGTCCTCCTCATCCAACTTCCCTATGAGGGTTTTAAACACTTATTTCTTCAAGCACTCCTAGTCAAATGAGGTATATCATAAATGAAGCATTTGACCTATTATGGTTTGGACATTTCTCCATCTATCCTTATTATCCTTCCTATCCCTAACCCTCCTGTCACTAGGTGGCTTGTTAGTTTCCTTCATATGATAGGAGTCTTCCTCCGGTTCTCCTCCACTTATGCACTGCCCTTCTTGTCTAGGTGATCTTATTATAGGATAATTACATTCTTTTAAGCCATTTATATCAATTAACTAAGTTTGATTATTAATCGTGAATAGAAAATTAGACAAAGATATGTTTTAGGAGGTTATGATATATTCATCTATGAGAATTTCTCTAGTGGAACTTTAAAGAAAGAATAAAACGAACACAGTGAACATGATAATTAGGGAGTTGTGGTATGCAATATTGAGTACCTTAAATTCCATGACCGCTCCATCAGATTTGGGCCATCTATGATTAGTTTGTGGTTAAGGATTAGTTTGTGGTTATCCCATGTTAAGAGAATTGACGATGGTTGGGATTGATTGATCTCCATCATTGGGTATCTATACCCTTCACCATAAGAGTGTGGTTTGCCTCTACATGGGCCGGATCGCAATTAGATCACCTACCAAGAGATCCGTCAGGCATAGTTCGGAACCCAAAAGCTTGACTCAACCTAATGTCTACCCAGGTTGGGTCGGCTTAGACTCGACTAGACTCAACTCGATATTTAGTAATCAAATTAATAAGAACATTCAAGTAATAATGCCTATTTACTAAGCAACAAGTATGAGAATTGGCAAAAATGATTAGAGATGAAGTGCAAGCTTGTTGGTGGAATTGTTTGACCCCTATTAAACTTTTATTTTACTTTATCATGGAAAGCAATCATCCCGCTAACACCCCAATCCATAGCTCAAGTGGTAGACTGAGTGAAGATAACCTCATTTCAACACTAAGGTCTTGGTATCAATTTCCAAGTAGGTGGTGGCTAACATTGCGGTGTGACTAATCGTGGGGGTGGGTGTACTAACAATAGGGTATGTGTACTAACACCAAAAAAAAAAAAAAAAAAAAAACATCCAGCTAGTGACTCGAGTTGACTTGTGTTGAGTCACATCAAGTCAATCGATTCAACAAGCCAACTAGATGAGTTTGACTAAGTCTCGACCGAGTCCCATGTGTCACCCAACTTAGTACAATTCCATGCGGTGGAGGCGGCCTACAACTCATCTTATTTCCTATTTGGATTAATGGTAAAATAGGGGAAGCATTTAATTTACATTGCTACAACATTTGCACATGCTTAGGAAGCAAAGGATATAACAGCGAGCACGTTGCATTTTTCTTTCCTACCTTAATAAGGAAATAAAAACTATTATTGACAATGTAAAACGATTGAAAAAAACTTTCCTCTAATATGACATTTTAAATGACAAAATTGGAGGATTCCATTTGTAGAACTCTTTCCCAGCACTTTCAAATGCAAATGCTAGGAATTTTTTAGTACTTTTTTAAGCAAAACAAATAAATGATTTACTTTCCTAGTAGATTTACTCTCCATGGCCCAATTTGTCTAGCAATCATACAATCTTGGCCATTCAATTGGCTCTCTATCTCCTTCTCATATATACATGTTCAATTTTAGGAGCTGATCCAATGCATCACTAGATCTTAGGATGTGCATTCATCATGTCCAATAATAAATGGGTCCAATAGCAAAATACACAGATTGACTGGATATTCCTAATCGTTGAACTGGTAGTATAATAAACAAAGACTAAAAGACAAAAAAGTGAGCAATGGCTGACATTTAATGACAGAGATTTCATTGATTCGATGGTTAGGATTGTCCAATCATGGTGACATTTGGAAAGTAGCCAATCAATGGAGGCCAAAAGATGAACAGTGTGGATCTCAGCCACATGTGCTACGTGTGCGATAAACAATGAAATCTCGTGTCCTGCAATGCACCGGAACAGCTCTAAGCAAGCGGATTTTTATTTTTATTTTTTTTCCATTTACTATTATTATATTCGGTCAACGTATTAGGTGGTTTGCTGTTACCATCAATGGAAAAATCTAATCCGCAAAAATGCTTGGGCCAATGATATGTATCATACTTGGGGTTCTAAAGTTCATAAAAGTGGGGCCCATTGCTATTCGATCAGAACATTTGATCTGGTGGGCCCCACTGGAAATGGAAGCGGCCCTATAGATCTTGTGGAACATCCTAGTGATCCAATCTTAGGCAATTTTCACTAGTTATCAAATGCTCATTAGCATTGTCCCATTGTGATTTGGGGCATGTCTATTCATGGTGGGACCATTGATTAAAAGGTCTAGATCACCACACATGAGCCCATTTATATACACTTTAAGCCTAGATATGGTGCAACATGGTGGGAGACTCCAAGAGTTTCAACACGAGGTTGGGGGTTCGAATTCCCATAGGTGGTGAAATCCCACTACGGCGTGAGTGCAGGGTGTGCACGCAAGTGTGGATTGGGTACTCCCCCACTAGGGCTCTGAGGGCCACCATGATGTATGGATTTTATATGCATTTTTCCATGTCATTTTAGGACAACGTCCCAAAAATGAGGCAAATCTAAGGTTCAAGTGGGCTACACGATGGAAAGCAGTGCTGCTAATGATGCCTATTGTTAAAACCTTCCTAAGGCCCATTGTGATGTTTATTTTACATCCAACCTGTTCATAAGATTATAAAGACCTGGATGAAGGGAAAACACAAATATCAGCTTTATCCAAAACTTCCCGTGGCACTTAAGAAGTTTTCAATGGTCAGACTTTAATACCCGTTTTGTAGTCCACTTGAGCTTAGAACTGGCCATTTTGGGGCCCATGACCAAAAATGACGTGGAAAATGAATGGACAGTGTGGAAAAATCCATACATCACGGTGGCCCCCAGAGGGTAGGGAAGTACCTAATCCGCACCAGTGTTCACGTGGGTGAGTGTGTAAAAATATAAATAAATAAATAAAAAACAACTAGATACGTGCACACAAGGCTCGTGGAGTTCATTTATATTACTCATCTAATCCAACCTTCTCCATCAATGGTCACATGGGAACATCATTTATGTTCTTTTCTCTAGATGTTTATATATCATTATTCTTAAGGTGAGAGGGGACCACCGTTCATTTATTTTCACGCTAGTAGATAAGTGCACACTCACGCTGTTTCAAACATCTCTGAAATTATGAAAATTCATTATAACTTCATGAAAAATTAATTAATGACAATATCACGAAATTTTCAAAAAATTCGGCAAGTTTAATTTTTATTTCACAATTTTATCATCAAAATTTATTTAAAAATTTGTTATATATATATATATATATATATATATATATATATAGAGAGAGAGAGAGAGAGAGAGAGAGAGAGAGAGAGAGAGAGAATGATAGTTTTCACTATGCATGCACACAATGACAATGTGAAGATTAGGCAAGATCTAAGCCATTCATCGGGTCGCCCTCACCACGTATGTGTCTTGGACCAAATGTAAAAAGTCTAATGTTGCCTACACTGTGTACCGCTGAATTTATTTTTCTTCAAGTAGCCCATTGGATCAGCCAAAGGATTTATTTTTTATAACTGTCAGCAATACGTATGGAAGTTGTGTTATCTTTATCATATGAAAGCTTAAGCCTTTATGACATAGGATTGTTCATGTTGAATCTGTACCCTCTTTTATTATGTTTCTATTTTTCTCTTCTTCTTTTTCTTCTTTTTTTCTTTTTTTTCTTTTTTGCTTTTTTCTATTTATACTACAATAATTGCCTAGTCCTCTCCCTTTTAATTAAAGATGTGGCAATATTCTGCTCTGATGTATATTAAATAAATATTTTTTTATGATTAATTGAACTATTCAAACAAAAATATTGACTTATAATAGCATCAAAGGTAAGTTACTTTTACTGATTTCATGACAAGATGCATACACACTTAGGGCTCCTTTTTCAACCAGGTCCATAGCTCAAGTGGCAGACTGAGTGAAGATAGCCTCGTTTCAACACTGAGGTCATGGTATCGATTCCCATAGTGGGGGTGGCTAACATTGTGATATGACTAATAAGTGTGGGTGGGTGTACTGACAATGTGGTGTGTGAACTAACCCAAAAAAGATTAAAATAATAATAATAATAATAATAATAATAAGGGCCTGTTTGTATCATAAATTACTTGAAATAAGTTAGTTATGCCTTAAGTAGCTTATCATGATTTCTACTTGATTAAACGTTAGGGATTAAGTAACTTTAAATAAAAAAGTTACTTATCATTGATCATAAACCAAATTTACTTATCTATTGCTATAAGTAGAAAAAGTAACTTGTTTGGTGGTATCCAAGCGGGCCCTAAGTCTCACTTGATTTTTTTTTTTGTTAGTTCACACATCCCATTGTTAGTACACACACCCACACTGTTAGTCACCCTGCAATGTTAGCCACCCTCATGTTGGGATTCGATACCTAGACCCCAGTGTTGAGACGAGGTTATCTTCACTCAGTCTACCACTATCCTAAAGTGTTGGGATTAGGAGCCCCGCAGCGAAAGCAACCAAGGCAAGCGAGGAACAAACCTCAATGGCAATCATACGAGCAAATCGATACACACGAGAAGGCAATTCGAATCTTAACGTAGAAAAACCCCTCACGGGTAAAAAACCACGGCACAAAGTGACATCAATCCACTATGATATCAAAAGTTACAAGAGATAAAAGAAATACAATCCAAATCACAGCCCACAAGAAAAATCCCAAGCTAACAAAACTAATTCTCACATGAGAATGACAAACATAGCCCTTTCCCTCAACTCAGAGAACTCCAAGTTTTCCCCTAACTCTCTCTTACTCTAGAACTCTCTCAATCCCTTGGTCCATTTGCGGCAACCCTAATCCTGAATTATATCCTCTTAAACAAGGGAAAACCGAAATTAGAAACTCCTTATGCAACAAACCGCGCAAGAATCCAACTTGTACAAGGAAACTGTCGGCCGGCCAGATGGCCCAAAAAGGCTCCAGCGAACTTGCAGCCTTGATATCATCCATGACCAACCGGTCGGCCAGCTGGTCGGTGGTCTTCATGCTTGAGGATTTGAGGCGTCAAATCCCAACAAACTCCACCACGACTCAAATCATTATGCACCACCTTACCACGCACCATCTTCAATATCTACTCCGTCATCATCATAGCTCCACCACTTCTCATGCCTCATCGACTTCATCCTTACACATTCATCACCCGCTCGCTCATGTGGCCCTTGCGCACACCACACGTGAGCAACCATGGATCTCGCTGTTGATCTCGCAGCTCTACCATGAATAGTGCTCCCGATCAAACACGATTGTAGTTGATAAACTTGATTGAGATATTGGCGTATTGATCCACCTTCTTTCACGGAATCCTTCTCCACATCGAATCTCATGCTAGAAGACGTCATTGATGCCTCGCCTCATATTTTCTCTGCCTCATTTCCAACTTGTAGCTTTAATACCAATTGTTGGGGTTAAGAGCCCCGCAACGGAAGCAATCTAAGACGGCGAGGAACACACCACTATGGCAATCACACAAGCAAATCAACACACACAAGAGACAATTCAATTTTTACATGGAAAAACCTCTCACGGGTAAAAAACCACAGCACAAAGTGACGCCAATCCACTACGATATCAGAAGTTACAAGAGATCGAAGAAAACAACCCGGATCACAGCCCACAAGAGAAATCTCAAGCTGACAAAGCTAATTCTCACATGAGAAGGACAAAAACAGTCATTTCCCTCAACCCAAAAGAACTCCAAGCTTCCTCCTAGCTCTTTCCCTTGCTCTAGAACTCTCTCAATCCCTTGGCCCATTGGCGGCAACCCTAATCCCGGATTATATCCCCTTAAATAGGAGAAAATCGAAATTAAAAACTTTTTGCACAACAAACCGTGCAAGAATCCAACTTGTACAAGGAAACTACCGGCCAGACCCCCTACCCGCAGACCGGATGACCCAAAAAGGCTCCAGCGAACTTGCTGCCTTGATCTCATCCGTGACCGACCGGTCAGCAGGCCGGTTGGTGGCCTTCATGCTTGAAGATCTAAGGCGTCCAATCCCAACCCCCTATTCCCAACACAAAGGTGTGGGTGTAAGTATCACTTGATATACAACTAGGATATTGAATGGGTTGATCTTGTAGGATTCCTGAGAACTTTTTCATTTTCTTCCGAAAGCATATGATTATTTACTTTCTTCTCATGTTCTTTGAATAGCCGGAGCATTGAGGAATATTTAGAAAGGTATTTTGAAAATTGATTTGATTCTATCTCTATTCATTCTATAATCCATCTTTCTTTTAGTTGTTGAATCTCCATGTAAACTTGGACCTTTGCACTTGCAAACACATCATATACCACTCTGCAAGTAAAGAGGTGGATATCTATTATATAACATATTTTAAAAAATGGGCATGTAAAATATATAACTATGAACTAACAAAGGAGAGGGCAACTAAGTCACAACCCACCTCAAAGGACTTTTACCCTTCTTATTTACATCCACATGAGATGAACTATCCAACCGTAGGCTCAAGGAGGCACACAGCATGCTTGGGTTTGTTTTATATTATTGAAAAAAAAACTTGTATAATTAGTTAAACATTTAAAACTTCCTATCTTAGATAGGAATATTAATTTGTTTTAGGGCAAACCATATTAAAAATGTTCTGGAGGTTTGATTCAAAAAGCTTTTGAAGGAGATATGAAAAGAAAAAGGAAAGAAAAGTTTGTAATATTACTAGTCGCCAGCCACGATTACACTCTGAGTAGAAGATGAAATTTTTTAATGACGGGTCATTTATATAAGAAATACTTAAAAATAAATAGTTAAGGTAAGCAAAGAGTGATATTAATGGCTGATTTGCCCATGTGGATTTTAAATCCCATGTATGCTCAATTTTTATTTTAAGGATACGCACACGCACATATATATATATATATATATATATATATATATATATATATATATATATATATATATATATATATATATATAGTGAATGCTCACCCGGGAGCATTTCGCATTGAGTGTGGGGTGCGTGTGTGTATAAAAAAAGAATACATAGCAAATGCTCACCTAGGGCTGGTTCTCGCCAATACTCATAAGCACTTTTTGATACATATCATGGGCACAAAATCTGATCGGTCCATGTGATGCGACACCCCATGAAACTTATAAGTCCCAACTTTCAGCCTGATCCAAAACTTTGGCAGGCCATGGCAAAAGAAAATAATTTCCTCTCTTGATTTGCTTCTTTCTTTGCTATGGCCCACCAAAGTTTTGGATTAAGCTAAACATTGGGACCTAGGGGTTTCATGGGGTGCCGCATCACATGGACCAATTGAATTTTGTACCCATGACACATGTGCAAAGGTGCGCAGGTGAGCATGACTCATGTGTATGTGTGCATATACATGTGTGTATGTGTGTGTGCACGCACACGCAAACATGTGTATGTGTGTGGATGTGTGTGTGCAGAGTAGTGATCTCTTATGAACCCCAGCTAAGGGGACTAAGGGCCTATTTGTTAAATCTGAATATCAAAATATAAACCTAAAATCCGAATCTAAAGGCCGAAAACTAGTATTGAATGTAGAACACTAGTAGGCCTCAACTATTGAACGATGTTGTGTGGCCCCCATTACAATGTATGTGTTTTATCCACGCCGTCCATTCATTTCTCAAATCATTTTAGGAAATGACCTAAAACATGAGGATGATCCAAATCTCATTTGGCCTAGAACTTTCGTGGCCCATTAATGGTCAATCACCACTATTTCTGCACTATGGTTCATCTAGGATTGGGAGCAGCTTCATTTTTTGGATCATGCTCTAAAATGAGCTTTTAATACAGATGGACGGTATGGATGTAGTCACATACATCACAGTGGGCCTCAAAGTCAGGGGTCCCACCCACCTCAGTGGATCCGGGGTCTCACTTAATTACCCTGGTAACAACTTAGTGTGTGTTACCTTAACTGTGTGGGGCCTATCTAAATGTATTTGTTGTATATTCAGGCCATCTGTCTTTTCATCTTATTTTAGGGTGTGGTCCCAAATCATAAGAAGATCCAAATCTCAAGTGGACCATACAAATAGAAACAGTGATGAGTAACCATTTAAAAAAAATTTATGGGCCACACAAGTTTTGGACCAATCTGATCTTTCTTATTTCCCTTCAAACAGATCTTCTTAACGTTAGCAATAGGTTGGATTTCAAATAAACAATAATAAAATGTTACGATGAGCCCTTAGGAATTTTTAATGGTGAGGTACTCAATCACCACTGTTTTATGCGTTGTGGTGCACCAGAGATTTGGATCTGCATACAGTTTGGTACTCCAGACTTAAATGATACCGAGAAAATGCTGGACAGCGTGGATATACAGAAAATCATCAAGGTGGGATCCACGTTAAGGGTAGCACCACTAAGCTGCTACCCTCTAAGCTGTTACCCGGTAACTCCTAATTCCGTCACGGACGGCGTGAGTAGGGAGATTGGCTCCTAAAGTGACGTCACCAGTTCCATGGGGCCATCATTATTTATGTGTTGTAATCCATACCGACCACCCATTCAGATAGATCATTTTAAAGCACGAGCCAAATAATGAGGGACATCCAAAGCTCAAGTGGGCCACACTACAAGAAATAGCGAGAATTAGGTGCCTACCATTGAAAACTTCTTGGGGCCACAGAAGGCGCTGATCATGCTGATTTTTGTGTTTACCCTTCATCTAGGTTTGTGTGACCTTATGAAGAGGTTAGATGGCAAATGAACTTCACGGTGGACACCAAGACAGTTTTAATGATAGTTTTTTCATTCCCACTGCTTTCTCTGTGGTGTGGTTGACTTAAGCTTTTGATGTGCCTCATTTTTTTATATCATGCTCTAGAATAATATAGAAAAGTTGATGGATTATGTGGATCTAACATATAAATCATGGTAGGCCCAAAGAAGTGTCAGAAAGGTAATTTTGAATTTTTCTAAAAGAGTTATGGAGCGTGGATTCACCATTAACCTATACTTCCCTTGTTGAAAAAAATCGACAAAAACTCATGGAGCGCTTCCCACGTTTGGTGTTAACAAACAACACTAAATGTCGAACGTTCTTCACATTCCCCATTAAGTAATAACTTTCAGCTAGCGTTAACAAACAGGCCTTGAGTCTCCGTAGCACTGAATCTGTGGGGCCCACCATGATGTATTGGTTTTATCAACGTCAACCATCCAATTTGCAAGATTATTTTAGGACATGAACCCAAAAATGAGGAAAATCTAAGTCTTAAGTGAACCACAGAGTGGGGATTGAACACCCACCAATAAAAACTCATTTGAAGCTGTAGAATTTTTGGATCAAGCTAATATTTGTGTTTTCCCCTCATCCAATTCTATATGACCTCATGAATAGGTTGGATGGAAATTGAAGTGGGCCTAAGGAATCAACTAGGGGTGTCATTATCACCACTTCTTGAATGGTGTGGTCCACCTAAGATTTGGATCTAATTAAGCTTAGAGATAACGTCCAAAAATGAAGTTTAGAAACGGATGGACAGAGTTGATATGCAAAAAATTAATCAAGGTGGGCCCCATGCGGTAATGGTAACACCCACTATAGTATTATCCGGAATCCGCACCCCTTTTTAGAAATACATGCTTTCTCGGAAGGAAAGAAATGTAACAAGAGAGAGGGAGGACTAACCTTGATTTTTGATAGGGCCCATGGTGATCTGTAATTGAGATCCACTCAGACTATCATATGTATAATCTCATTCTAGATCTAGAGCCAAAATCTTAAGACGACATGTGATTTAGGTGGGCCACATCAATGGAATACTTGAAAGAGAGGCCACTACCCTTGAATTTTATAGGGCTCACAATTATGAGCATGTGAAATCCACTCCAACCATTAGATGCCAAACCAAAGGCTAGTGTGGGGACCCAAAAATCAGGTCTATACATGATTTAAGTGGGGCTCATCAAGGGAATCATTTTCAAAGGGTAAGTTTTTTGTGTACACTGTTTTAAATTGTGCAGTCCACTTGTACCATGGGTGAAACTGATTTTCAGTACCTAAATTTTCAGGGGTGGCACACACAATGATCGGGAGAAACTTCACGTTAACACCATGGTGGGGCTCAACCAAACTACTTATCCTTTTTTCAAAGACTTTTTGAAAATCCATGGTGAACCAAGTAGCATTAATTACCTCTCTAAATATTAATTAGCATTAATTAACTAAGCGTAGGGGGCTCACCATGGTATTTGCACGACATCTTGCCCGTCCATTAAGATTATCCCATCATGAAAATGAGATGCCCCAAAAATCAGGTTGATCCAACTACTGGATGGGGTACACTATAGAATACCATAAAATAATACTTAAAAACTATACATTCACATGGTGCATCCTGGATATCCCTGATTTTGGGAGTATTCTATTTTTATATTGGGACAACCTTGTTGGATGGACAAGATGTCATACAAACACTATAGTGGCCCCAAAATGCCTATTAGTTGGACGTACAACTAGTTGCGCGTGAGCATACACACACACAACCAACTCTCACTCTTTTGGCAATTTCTTTATTCAAGATCTCAAAGAGAATTTGATATGTGTGAGGTTTTTCTGAGACATTACGGGAGAAAGTCTCATTGAAAATCTAAGAATGGTGAAATTTTGATCATGATATTAATACGGTAAATCTTCTTGTAGATTTTTTGCAAAAGTGGTAGGAACATTAAAATATGGGGGACATTTATCATAGTGGTCCAAGTCCAATAGTCCAGAACATTTATTTGGTGGACCCCAACCTGAATGGATCCTGAATCATAATATTCGTAACCTTCCAATTTGTCTCCTAGTAAATAGTAATAGGATTAGTCAACAAGAGAAGTACGTACAACCGCATCCACATTCAATTCTGAATTGGCTCTACATTGGTGGCAAGGATCTTGAGATATCTTGGAAGCATTTAGCCATAGTAAGGGTTTTGACAGGTACCACAGTACCGAACTAGCCACCCTGTGATTGCATCTTTGATAATGATGTGAACCATTAATATTCTAGATTATGCAATACATGGGTCTTCATAATTAGAAACGTTTGTTAAATGAACGGGTACTTGAAATGTAAATTTTCCCACGTTAATGGTTGAATCACGAGAGTTGATTGAGAATCCAGCTTAGTGGGTGAAGCCCTGATGATGGGGCCCACTTTGATGTATGTGTTGTGTTTATATATATATATATATATATATATATATATATATATATATATATATATATATATATATATATATATATATCCATGCCGTCCATCAGTTTTTCCATACTTATTTTAGAACATGGTCCCAAAAATGAAGCAGATCCAAATCTTAAGTGGACCATACAGTAGGCATTGAATAACCACCATTAAAAACTTCTTGGGGCTACAAAAGTTGTGAATCAAGCTGATATTTGTGTTTTCCCTTCATCTAGGTCTTTGTGGCCTTGCCAACCGGTTCAATGGCAAATAAACACTATGGTAGGCCCTAGGAATTTTTTAATAGTGGGCGTTCAATGACAACTGTTTCATGTGGTGTGGCCCACTTGAGATTTGGACCTGCTTCATTTTTTGGACCACACCCTAAAATGATTTGGCCCTAGGGATTTTTTAATATAGTGGGCGTTCAATGACAACTGTTGCATGTGATGGGGCTCCCTTTAAGATTTGGACATGCTTCATTTTTTGGACCATGCCTTAAAATGACATGGATGGACAGCATGAAAATACAACAAATAGATCAAGGTGAGCCCCGACGTCACCCACTAAGTTGTTAACCGGACCTCACCTTAACTGCTCCCATTGAAGGCCTAATCATGCCGTGCACGTGCTAACCAGGAAGACTTTTACGTGATCTTGACGGCAATAACAGCAGGCAGCAGCCATGTTCACGTTTTCAGTTTATGTAAGTGAGCCATGGTTTGATTTGATGAGGAGCTAAATATCATGGTTCGACGAAATACCCAAGTTTCAGTTTGTATGGGTGGGCCCATCAGTAAAATAACAGATGAAGACTCGGGCGGGGGTTTCAACTGAGTTGTGACTCACCCAAGTCAGGATTGACTCATCCGAGATGGGCTGAGACCGAGTCAGACATACTTTGCATATTGACTCAAGGTGCTAAACTGGATCGGACTCGCCCGAGTCCAAGTGGCCTGTTGTACGTTGTTGTAGATGGACACTGCCCCAACATTCTCCTTAATAGGACAATCCCAATCTTTCAATTTGTGGCCGTAGACAAACCATTCCACATTCAAAACAGGAAGCCCAAGATCGGTGACTAGGATCTCAGTCTGGGGAAATTTTGGATATGGTCCACTAACGGTTCCAATAGATCAATGGTCTGGATCTGGACCAGAGCCCTCATGGGTAGTGCTGTACGCAAGCTGAGTAAGCTCGATTAACTCACTCGACTTAATTCGGAAAAGCTCGACTCGACTAGGATCAGAAGTGGATTTGGGGCCGAGTCGAGTCAAATTTTGAGTGCTCGACGACCTAACAGGAAACACTCGAGTAGAGCATCGAGCAGGGGTAAGGGGTTTGAGTAAAGCATCATGCACGGCCAAGCTCAAACTCTACTCAACTCATGTACAACACTACTCATGGTACCAACAAGACACCAGAGCATGCTCTGCATGGAGGATTATTCAGATCAATGCTTCAGAAATCTCTTAGATTCGACCATCCTAGCCATCTAATATCTGTCCACTTTTAAGGTGAATGTGAACTGGATATTACATTTCTCTTCTCCGTTTGTTAGCATGTCATTAATCTATAGGGTTCCAATTGTCCCGTGGAAGATATATTTGGCAAATGGTCCATCAACCCTAGGGAGTACTAAATCAACGGTATGGATCGCCTACTCTTTGTCGGCCTCATTGCAATTTTAGGAGGGAGGATATGGAGATATGGAGAGACGATCTTCAGATTGTACAAATGTGGCCCCATGGCTCGATGATCCAAACCGTTCATCTGGCACAAGCCTCATTGGATGGACAACATCCCATAAATCTCCTCAACATGGTACTCCCAGCCTTTCATTTTTTATGTTATTTTTTAGTTAGTTCACACACCCCATTGTCAGTACACCCACCCACCCCTGTTAGTCATGGCACAATGTTAGCCTCTCCCACCATGGGAATGGATACCATCACCTCAGTGTTGAAACGAGGCTATCTTCACTCAGTCTCCCTGCCTTTCATTTAGTCACCTGAAATACAACAATGATCCAAGTTCAATTGAAAAAATGCCCGAAATTGGTGGCTAGGATCTAACAATCTAGGAGAGCATTTGGGCATGTCCCATCCAATTTGGCAACATCAAGCCATTGGTCCAGGCATAGAATCATGGGCCCTACTTGTACAAATGAGAGAGAGATGGGATAGAAGAACGGGTCATCCTCCGTACATCGAGACATGCGCCGCTTGTGGTGGAAAACACATTTTTCAGCCAATATGTTCTTACAGGAAATAGATAGACAAAACATCGCAGCCACCTTAACATTAGAAAATGTTTTTTTTTGTGGAAAAACTACTTAGAAATTCAAATTTAACCAAACAAAGCATCCATTTAACGGTAATTCCCTTCAAATGCGTTACAAAATTGCCCTTGTTTTTTTTTTCTTTTTCTTTAGAAAGTAATTAAGTCAAAAAAGTGTGGGGCCATTGTGGTATATGTATGGCATCCAAACCGTCCAAAATACTCGCCCTAGGATGGTGATCACTTGAAACAAAAAATCCAGCTGATCTGATCATCGTATGGGCTACATATGAATTTGGATGGTATATAATGTTTTTTATGGTGTAGCCTATCTTACAATTGGATCAACAATACACATGCTCCCATGGGAACATGCTCGATGAGAACTTCATGAAAACTTTTGTAACATGATGTGGGCACAAAATTCGGACTGTCCATTGGATGAATTACCTCATGAAACTCCGAAGCTAACCTTTTGGCTTGATCCAAAAATTTAGTGGGCCTCTCATTTTGTTATGGCTTGTCAGATTTTTGGATTAAACTAAAAAGGTAGTCTTACCAGTTTAATTCATGAGGTGACTTATGTTGGATTTAATTGCTGAAAACAGTAGATTAAAAATTGAGAACAGAATTAAAATAATAAATTAAAGAGAAGAAGAACTTATGTGTTTAAGTCGAGGCGTGACTGAGTCACTCGGCTTGAAATCAAATCTGCCCTCCTTGGGCCGTGTCCCAAATGCAACAGGATTTCTTGGACAGTTGGCCTCCAGGATACAACAACTATTGCCCAGTCCCAACGGTGCACTCGTTGTATACGGGCTCGAACCAGCGTGCAGAACTTAAACCCGAAGTGATTGACTCACTTGCAAACTCAGTTAACAAACAACAATGAACCAGAGAGAATTTTGAAGAAGCAGAAAGAAAACTTGATTTCTTAGTTTTTTTTTTTTTTTTAAATGGATGAGAGGACATGTTTATATATAGACCGAGATTAGGTGCCTAAGCACTGTTTCAAATTGGTTAGGTCCGTTGGGTTTAAACCCAACAGGAATGACCACCCGAACAGATGCATCTTTCTGGTTTGAAAATTCGCGCAAAAAGATAGGTGCTTGAAAAGGATCTCAAGGCCCTCAAGCACAATGTCAAAACTACATCTTATAATTTTAATATTTATTTTGTTCATTTCTGATGTGGGACTAAAGAGTAGCACTAAAAGATAAAACTTTTTCAAAAATAAAAACATGGAAGGAAATCCAAATTTAAAACACATTTTTATTTTAAAATTCATTTGAAATACAACAACTTATTTAGTGAGCTGTTCCTATTGTGTACCCATATCACATGTTAAAAGTTCTCATAAAGTCCTCATGAAAATCAGTTCCTAAAAATGGGATCCCTCACACTCACATCCATAGATATATATCTACACACGCTCATACACACATGTATGTAAGGCCATCGTGAGTGGATTTGTAAGTTGAACAGATTGGATGTCATACACATTTCACGCGGGCCCAACAATGCTCAACTGCACTTTTAAATAAACAAATAACTTGGGGCGTTTTTGTTATCTCATCCATGGAGTACCTCTCGTGTAGCAGGAGCCACGGAGGCCTTTGTGGTAAAATCTTAATTTCTGAAGAATTTTGCAGTAAATATTCCTATTAGAAGCTCTTGGAAAAAGAAAAGCTGAAATGGATGTCACAATCAGTGGACCACCAAATTAGTTGCCTGGTACCGTCCAAACAATGGCCCACATGGCACCACACATGTGAATTCGTGAACTTATCATTAGGGCTTTCTGTGGAAGGAGTAATGCTCTATTTATAAAACCCTTTGGCAGAGTAATGATCATATGTATCACCCAGGTTTTTTGGAATTTTAACCATAAAATTCTTCTGAAAATTCTCATTCCACAAAATAGTTGACTGATAAAATTGCTAGAATGTGCTTGTTTTCTTTAAAAAGTAGCAAATTTGAGAATTGTGAGACCCACATAGAATGCATATAAATCCAACTCATCTAACATATGCACTCTACCATAGTAATCTGGTGATAATATAGAGCAAAAATCTAACCCATTAAATCATCCATCAAATGGACTAAACATAAATTTGGATGTTTATGAGTATTGTATATCATTTTTTATAATTTGGCCCCTCTTATGATTGGATCCACCAGCTTTTTTATTAGCCTTTAATCATGGAAGGGTGCATATGTTGGATGGGTTTAACGTTAGTCAAATGAAACGTGGTCCCACGACTCTCGCATCTTACTTCCCAACTATTAAAAGTAAATGAGGACATTTACATAATTTCCTCTCTCACAAAGCAAGGCCATTGGGAGAAATTATACGGAAAGAATCTTTTTCTTTTTTACTTGGCTGATTTATTTGGTTAGCTATGAGTGCATGTAAATGGTGGTAAATAACTAATGATAACTTTAGTTTTTCCACCCAATGAAGGCTTTGGCTTGTAGACTTCAAAAAGATATTCAATTGTGTTGGGTAAACTTTACTAGCCCCACCCCATCTTTATTATATGTTTTATCCATGTCATCCATTTATTTTGTGATCAGATCATTTTCAAGCATGGGCCAAAAAATTAGAAAAATCCAAAATTCCTATTACCCCTTCAGCCGTTCAATCCCCTACTGTTTCCTATCATACGGTTCATATGAGCTTTGAATCTGCATCTTCTTTCGGCTCATGCTTTAAGATGAGTGAATGGACCACATGGATATAAAACATATATCATGGTGGGGGCCACGTTTATATGAGGGTGTCTGGTGTCCAATTTTCGAAGTGACTCTCACTTTATTACAAAAGTGAGCACTTGTCATTATCATAATTTCACCACCATTTAGATGTTTTTATATCAAACTGAGCAGGCCCTAAAAAGATTGATATGATATGATATGCAGCATGTGTACCATAAGCTAACGAGCTAATGGTGCTTTACCTTTTTCTTTACCTGAAAGTGGCATGCGTATGTTACATTGACTCGTCCAAAAAGTAAGCCTCATTACCGAGATGTTCTTTTCTTCTATGAAAATCAGGAAAATCCATACATCAGGTGGGCTACCCTTGAAAACGATAGATAGCTGTAGATCAACCAATGATGATGAATGGTCTTGATTTTCAGGCCAGACGATCTCTATGTTAGGGTCAATCTTTTCCACGGCTCAGATGTCTTTCATACGTTAAAAATTAGATGAAAAAAGGGTGAGCTATGATAAATGTTGCACTCCATGAAGCAGCAGGAGGATACGCGGAAATCCATGTCTTCAATCTGCAATGAATGCTGAGATGGACGCGGATTGGCTTGTAACCCTGCCATTAGCCATTATCCAATAGCCAAGGGCCAATGGTCGGTGCTCTGTGGGCCACACCATGATGTATATGTCTCATCGACGCTGTACATCTATTTTTCCAGATTATTTTATGGAATACGCCCAAAAAAGAGATAAATTCAAATCTTTAAGGGGACCACATCAAAGGAAACAGTGTTAACTTAGTGCCCGCCATTAAAAACTTCTTGGGTGCCACGTCAATTTTGAATCAAGCTGATATTTGTTTTCTTCCCTTCAGGTCTGTATGACCTAATCAACAGTTTGGATCTCAAATAAACATTGCAGTGAGCCTAGGATGTTTTTAATGGTGGACATTCAATCATACTGTCTTCTTGTGGTGTGGTCCACCTGAGAGTTAGATCTGCCTCATCTTTGGGTGCAAGCCCTAAAATGATCTAAAAAAATTGATGGACGGTGTGGATAAAACAAATACATCATGGTGGACCCACATAGCACCGACCACTAGGATGTTACCTAGGAGGTTTTTAGTGGTGTACATTCACGTCTTGTGTTTGGACGATACCTGCGGTACCACAGGGGCGGATGTGGAAGTGATGAGCTATTGCACACGTGCGTGTGATCCAGTCCCTACATAAGTGAGTCCTAAAAGACAATCATTCTCTCCCCTTCAATCTAGGCCATTAGGTTGCATGTTTGCCTTTGTGTGTGTACGGCTGCATTTCATGCTCAAGATGAGCACCATAACATTCAATTTCTGTGGACAGTCCAATCTAATGGACATTTAGGGCTTGTTTGGCACCATTGATTTGAGAGGAAGTGATGAGAAGTGGATTTTATAATATGAATTATCATCAATTCCAGGTTTTCTACTTGGCAGCCAAGATTTGGAGAGAAATCAGACATGAAGGGATGGACGGTGTGGAATTTAATCCCACTATATGCCCATTGATCAGCCTCGATTTTTAAATCCATGTCGTCCATCCAATTTTACAGATCATTTTACTCTGGCATCCAAAAAAATAAAGCAGTTCCACATCATACATGGACCTTAAAACAAGAAAAAGTGAAGAGCGAGACCTTTTTTTATGCACAAAAGTTTTGCATTAAGCTGATATTTATGTGGTCCCTTTGTCCAGGTCTTTGTGACCTTATCAACAAGTTGGATGGAAAATATACATCATATTGGGTCCCATAGTTAGGAACATATCACGGGTCCCACAGTTAGAGACAAATCACGTTGGGCCCCACGTTGGGGAGAATTTTTCCTCAAATCTCACTTTTTTTTTTAGTGGATTTAAAAATGAGTTAAAATGGCCTATTTGAATTCTCCATTCCTCTCAAAGCCAGTCGTCATTGAATCCATGGTGCCAAGCATAATAAAATCAGTGGTTTTTCCTCACTTCTCCTCAAATCCATGGTGCCAGACGGGCCATTATGTCATTTGGGTCAATTGCATCCACACAATGGTGTCATGGACATTTATGTTTGAACTGGATCCTTCCATGCATCGAAAACGCGACTAGGCTCCGTCAACGCTCGTGTGGGACCGCAACAGACACATGTGGGTCCCACCGCTTTTCTCATAACCGTCGGAAGGCCTATTTTGATAGTCCGCAGGATTACTAAACTAACCCAAATGGACAGGCTACGTGTACAGTAGACAAGGAAGATACTAGAGGGATAAGCTAGCCTACAACCAATTTTTACACTCAGCCACACTCATTTTTGGTACACACGCATATATATGACCATCAGGACCGTTCAAATCAAATGGTCCTAACCATCCAATCGATGTGGACCATGATTTAGCTGGTCAGGATTAATGTTCATGTTTGCCACGTGTACGGTGGATATGTGAACTTCACACTGCAATCTATTTCGTGAATAACGGTGCAGTGCTCGGGAGCGGATTAGGTGAGACCCCGGTCCGCCGAGGTGGGTGGGACCCCTGACTGTGGGGCCCACTGTGATCTACGTGACTACATCCACGACGTTCATCCGTATTGCAAGCTCATTTTGGGGGCATGATTCAAAAAATAAGCAGTTCCAAAACCCATATAGTGGGGATTGACCGTTAAAATCTTCCTGTGGGCCACAAAAGCTTTGGATCAGGATGATATTTGTATGGTCTCTTCGTCCAGGTGTTTGTGAACTTATCAACAGATTGGATGAAAAATAAACATTCTGGTGGACTCCATGAAGTTTTTAATGGTGAGGATTCAATCACGACTATTTCCTGTGGTGTGGTCCACCTAAAATTTGAGCCTCCTTCATTTTTAAGATCGGCCTTAAAATGAGTTTTCAAAATGGTTGAACGGTGTGGATTTAACTCACGTACATCACAGTGGGCCCCACAGTCAGGGGTCCCACCCGCCTCGGTGGATCCGGGTCTCAATTAATCCGCTCCCGCAGTGCTCATGGTAGCAGAGTGACACGTGGAAAGTCCAACACATGCAACGATTCCAACCATTCCATCACAGCATGCAGGATTACTGATTATGAAGAACCATGTCTAATAAACAATTTGAACCATCCGCTTGGTGGGACAACAAGAGATTGCAAATCTTTTTGTATAATCGCTTCGATCAGACATTGTCTAGCATTTCAATCTATGACTTAAAAAAAATTGATGGCTATTAAAAAATTGATGACTTTTGAATGGTTAAGATCACATGTGATGATGATTGCATGGTGGCCCATGAAATCTCTGCCAAACATAATGACAGTTCACATAGATTGATGGGAGTGCCCCGTGCAGTGAGATGCACAAAAAATGCAATTTTTGGGGTTTTAATCGGTAAAACTGCACCCTTAAATATCAGTTTGGTGCATTGATTTGGTACCGAAACTCCCGGATATAGAATCCCCTGTGTCCAAATTTGCCATGCATAGTACGTTTACAGGGGTTTGAATTTAATTACTAAGCTAACTTTAATATCTCTAATTAATATAAGTAAATGATATTTGACATAATAGTGGTAATAAACCCGAAGAAATATATAATTTGGCAAAAAATGATGAAATTATAAGCCTCGGATGCACAAGCATAAGATCACATCTAAGTGTCTAACCAACGGTTTTGAAATCATGGACAATGTTTGAATGTCACAAATCATTCTATTAAAGTAATTTTAGCGGTGCAATTGATAATTTAATTGTTTTGGGATATTATTAGTGGGCCATGTGCCCAATAAATTAGTAACCTAGTGACACACATGTTACACATGCGACTTGGGAAAGGATTTTAGATGTAATCCAAGCTTCGGCCTTGGATTTAAAACCCCCTTTTTGAGGGAGCAAATTAGGTGAGACCCAAGGTGGGTGGGAACCCTGATTGTGGAGCCACTGTGATATATGTGACTACATCCACGCCATCCATCCGTATTGAAATTTCATTTTAGAGCATGATCCAAAAAATGAGCAATTCCAAATTCAAGATGAGCCATAGTACAAAAACGGTGGTGATTCACCATTAAAAACTTCCTATGGGTTACAAAAAACTTTGGATCCATATGATATTTATGTGGTCTCTTCATCTAGGTGTTTGTGACCTTATCAACAGGTTGGATGGAAAATAAACATTCTGGTGGAATCCATTGAAAATCTATGAAGTTTTCAATGGTAGAGATTCAATCACAACTGTTTTTGTTGTGTGGTTCACCTAAGATTCGAGTCAGCTTCATTTTTGGTGTCATACCCTAAAATGAGCTTTCAAAATGGTTGGACGGTGTGGATTTAAGACACATGCATCAATATGAGCCCCACAGTCAAGGGTCCCACCCACCTTGGTGGATCTAAGGTCTCACCTAATTCGCTCCCCTCTTTGAGGGGATTAGAAACGGGAGCGGATTGGGTACTACCCCACGAGGACGTAGCTAGAGACGGATGGTTTTGTCAGGGGTTCTGTGGGGTTCACCATGATGTATGTGTTTTATCCACGCCGTCCATTCATTTTAACAATTAGTTTTAGGACATGATCCCCAAAAGGAGGCAAATCGAAGGCCCAAGTGGACCACACCATAGGAAGCATGGGAGACAATGATGCCCACCATTGAAAACTTTGTAGGGCCCACAATGATGCTTATTTCACATCCAACCTCTTCACACACTCACATAGACTTGGACGAAGGGAAAGCATAAATATCAGATTGATCTAGAACTTCTATGGCCTCCAAGAAATTTTCAATGGTGGGCACTTAATCTCAAATGTTTCCTTTGGTGTGGTCCCCTTAGGTTTAACATGAGGTTTGGGGTTTGAGTATCCATAGGTGGTGAAATCCCACTATGGCATGAGTGTAGGGGTGTGTGCATGGGTGGGTGTGTTAAAAAATAAATAAAGCAAACCCAAAGTTCAAGTGGATCATACTTTAAGAAATAGTGGGGATTGAATGTGATATATATCCTACAGGGTCATAAAGTCATATAACCATGGAGGAAGGGACAATACAAATATCAGCTTGATCCAAAACTTCTGTTATTCTCAAGAAAATTACAAAAGTAAGCAATCAATCTCCATGTGCGGTTTACTTAGTTTTGTATTTGCCTCACTTTTAAATCATGCTTAGAATGAGCTAAAAAAATGTAAGAACCATGTGGATAAAACACATACATCATAGTGGGGCCCACAGAACTTTGACATCAGCTATTTGGCTGGTGTTGGGTGTGAAACTGAATACTAATGCGGAATAATCGGATCGTCTATGCATCAATAATAGAGATTCCATACTGTAATCTTAAAGCCATACCTGATTGGGAAAACATTCCCGATGCCGCCTTGTTGTCGAGAAGAACTCTTGGTCTTCCGCACCTTACACCTCTAGGAGAAACTCTCAATGGGACTAGGGTTTTCTCTTGTGTGTTGGTGAGGGGACCAAGACGTATATTTATAGGAAAGAGGGCCAGAGAAGCTTACCCATCACACTTCTCTCCTCTAGGGTCTCCACACCGTAGGTTTCCATATCTGGCTTAATAACCACGTATAGGGAACACGGTTCAAGCGTCCCGCCCCAAACCTATTTGCAATGATCACAACTGTAGTGGGGCCCACTGAATCGCTCAATCTGAATAATCCAACGGTCATGATCTAAACCGATGATCATGTGTGGCCCACTTAATGGAGTCTTACATTCTCCCACTTGGGCTACACTGATCACCAAAAGAAAACAAAACATTTTATTTTATTTTGTGAAAAAACATTTCATAAAACATGTTTGTTTCAAAAATTCCTAATGAGCGCCCTACTGATTTCAAAACAATACCGTTGGATAATTATGAGCAACGCTTGTCAGATCCGGTCCATCAAGACCACTGATATTGAATCATGGTAGTCAACACAACATTTAATATTTTCGAAGTGTGACGAATCACAATCACAGATACCAATAGCCTTAACGACATGGATCATTGATACGGGGTGTGGTATGAAGATTACACGTCTTATATGATCATACGTGTTTATCTTCAAGTGGTCCTACTGAACGTGTCTCCAAGACACAAACCAAATTCTTGCCTGCTCAAAACTGAATGTGCACGCTGAATGAGAAACAAGATATAGACTGAATAACAGAATCATCAAAATGAGATCTCCAATGTCTATACCTGAATCGGATCAAACTGAAGCTCCCACTAATCTAATATTTCTTTGGGTCACCAAATCCCATGAAAGACAAATGTCTCAAAAGTTACGTGACAAACTGACCTTTAAGGAGTAGATCCATCATCATTTGCTTTATGCAAATGAGTTCTATAGACATTAGACAATTCTGTACTGAATAAAACTTGCAGCCATATCGCCTCATGCATAGGCTCAAGAGAAGCTACATATTCTACTTTCATCATAGATGAAGCAGCCAAATCATGTTACGTTTTTCATAGTATAATTTCATTATGAAAATGTAGCTCGCAATGGAACTCTCGCTGAAGGCAGCTAACAAAATCTGCATTTGTATATCTAACCAGCTCTAAATGGTCAGACCTTCTATATGTGAGTGCGAAGTCCTTTGTGTCACGCCCCGAAATCCGGACTCAGAGTGTGCACCCTCCGGCCCAGTTTACGGGGTATAACTGGTGCACTAAGTGCATTTATAACGTTAAACAACTTTAAGAGGCATAAAATGATGAAATACTAAGTTCTCATTTATTCATGAAGTATTCAACTATAAACTAAGTCCACCCATTTGGGACTTTATTAAATGTCTACTAATTATTGAAAATAATAAAATAAAAGAAACTAGTCTAAACGTCTTGGTTCAGGGCCGCCACTTCTTCCTCAGTTAAATTAGGCCAATAGTCCTGCGGTTCCTCTAGTGGTCCCATCTCATTATCAGGGGCATTCTCTGAAGGTTCAACGTCTACATCATCTGTATATTTTTAATCCACAACGTCAGCTGGAAAGCCCAGTGAGTAACCCAATACGGTTCACATGCATTTCAATTAAACAGGATAAACACATGCCATCAAATATAGGTAACATATAATTAATGCAATAATGAATGAAATGATGCATCAAGTGGGCATATATTCAGTCTTCCACTTGCTTCGATTGGATCCCATCAATCGGCTCCCCCTTCCTTGTAGGGCAGACTTCCACATATTAGTGGGCTTCCAGGATGGTCCCTGGGTAACCGGGTACTTAAGTACCTACCGGTCTTCCAGAGTCGAACTCCAGGCACAATAATTCATAATGCATGCAATAATTTACGTCCGTACATTTCATCTCTCATTTTGAGAGGCAATCTTTCATGACATTTATAAATAGAAATTATTTAAATAATATTTAAACAAGCACAAATTAATCAATATCACATATTGCATCCATCACACAACTTACTTAATTAAAATGACTAGGAAACGTGTTGGGATGTACTCACCTGTTGATAGTGGCGATTACTTTGTTAATTGTGTCACGTCCTGAGCAGAATCGGTCCTGAATCTACAATAAATGTAATTTATATTTATAAACCACCAATCTAACCTTAATATACTTATTTTCAATTTGGATTATACTTTATTGAGTTTTGGTTCCTTAATGGACGGTCCAGATTTGATTATTGTGACCCACGTTTCCAAAAGGAATGGCCCCTTTTACAATTTTCTGATGGTACGGCCCACTTGACTGGTGGTCATCCTATACTTGGTCACAAGTTCCCCAATGGTACACTACCAAATATGATTGATTATATTTTGCAAGGATTTTGTCGTAGGATATCCTAAAATGGTCCATTTATGATAATCCATACCGTGCCTCCCCACTATTTCACTTGGCATGGCCCACCTGGAACTCTGATTGGGCTGATTTTTTTGTCACAAGACTAATAATTCATTACTCCAGAGATTGGGTGGATCGGATTTTTCAAAAACTACACAGTGGGGCCCACAAGCTCCTAACCAGTGGACAGGTGTTGTCCCCACTGTTTATCTTGGTATGGCCCACTGGAATATCCTGTACGGGCCATTTTTGGTCCTTAACTAGAAAACTTATTTATTAAGATATTGGACGTCCAGCCACTTTTCCTTTTTCTTTTTCTTTTTCTTTTTTTTTATATTATTATTATTATTATTATTATTATAACGATTAAAAAGTGTATGTGGGGTCTACGAGAGATCTGGTCCGACCATTGGGTCGGCCACCTCATTGTGGCCCAATAATGTTTTGGAATAATATAATTTATCAGAATTAATTTACTAATTAAATAAAACAATAACAAAACAAATTTTAAAGGCTATCATTCATTCAATTGATGTGGCCCATCTGAAGGTCCATTCGATCTGAATTTTGAGGCCCATGTACATTTTGGCCATATGGTCATTATGACCCATCCAGATCGATTCCTGGCCCACCCAAATGGTCCCCATCAATCGTGATCATATATTCAAGGGTTAAGATAAAGATAAGGTCCCTAGATCAGTACAATGAACGGACGGACGATCCGACCCGCTCATTGGCTGGATCTGGCCTACTTAAATAAAATAAAAAGAACACCTACTTGATCTAGCCGCAAGATCCCTCTATTCCTCCTTCCTTCTCTCCTTTCCTTTCCTTTCTTTTACGATGGATGAAAACCATCTCGTTCTTTCTCTTTTTAAAGAGACGTTCGTTGGAGATTTGTTGCGGATAAGATGGGTTGGTTGAGATAAGATAAGATTAATTTTGAATTTCAAAATTCGTATTTAAAGCAAAAAAAGAAAATTAAATTCTTGTTAGTGATAGGACTCGATACCTGGTCTTCCCTCTCGCTTAAGAGGGCTTTAACCAATCAGTCCATGCTTTTCTTTTCTTTATCATCTTAAATTTATTTAGCTAAACCCATTTTTGCTCCTAAAAGAAAATTTTTCCTACCGAAATTTTAGGGTCGCTACATTCTACCCCCCTAATAAAAATTTCGTCCTCGAAATTTACCTGGGTTCTTATTCGAATAGCAGAGGATATTTTTCGCGAATTTCCGACTCTTGCTCCCATGATGCTTCTTCTGTTCCATGATGGTTCCACAGCACTTTAACTAACAGCACAGTCTTGTTTCGTAGTACATGCTCCTTCCGATCCAAGATACGAGTCGGCTTTTCTACATAAGAGACGTCTTCTTGAAGTTCCAGGTCTTGCCAATCCATAGTATGCGAAGCATCTCTTTCATACTTTCGTAGCATAGACACATGGAATACATTGTGAACACTTGCAAGTTGAGGTGGTAACGCAAGTTTGTACGCTGCAGCTCCTATTCGCTCTATAATCTGGAATGGACCGATAAAACGGGGAGCTAGTTTGCCTTTCTTTCCGAATCGCATTAATCCCTTCATTGGTGAAACTTTGAGAAAAACATGATCTCCTTCCTGAAAATGTAAGTCTCGTCTTCTGTTGTCTGTATAACTCTTTTGACGGCTTTGAGCTGCTAATAGACGCTTCCGAATGAGTTCAACCTTTACTGAAGCTTCCTGAATAATGTCGGGACCGATCAAACTCTTCTCACCCACTTCTGTCCAGCAATTAGGTGCTCGGCAAGGTCGCCCATACAATGCTTCGTACGGTGCCATACAAATACTAGCTTGATAGCTGTTGTTGTAGGCGAACTCAGCAAAATGCAGATTATCGTCCCAACTGCCTTTGAAATCGAGAGCACATGCACGTAACAAGTCTTCGAGTATCTGGTTCACCCTTTCTGTCTGCCCATTTGATTGTGGATGATAAGCTGTACTAAAGTCCAAAGTCGTACCCATGGCTTCTTGTAAACTTGTCCAGAACCGTGATGTGAATCGAGGGTCACGATCTGAGACAATGGAACTTGGTACACCATGCAACCGTACGACTTCTTTGATGTATAGTCTGGCTAAGACATCCATCGAATAATTTATTCGAATGGGAATGAAATGAGCCGATTTCGTTAATCGATCAACAATCACCCAAATCGAATCGTGCTTCTTCTGAGTCACGGGTAGCCCAACTATAAAGTCCATGGATATACAATCCCACTTCCATTCAGGTATCTTCAACGGCTGAAGAAGTCCGGACGGATTTTGATGATCAGCCTTCACCTGCTGACAGATAAAACACCGTGACACGTATTCTGCGATATCCTTCTTCAAATTTGGCCACCAATACAGCTGCTTCACGTTTTGGTACATCTTTGTACTCCCAGGGTGAATCGTGAACTTTGTTCGGTGAGCTGTCTTCAGAATTTCTTCTTTTAATTCAGGTACATTCGGTACACATAGTCGATTACGATACCGAATACCTTTGTCTTCCCATATCTTCCATTCAGAAGCTTCTTTCCCTTGATGTTTAACTATCACTTGTTGTAACCATTCACTACTTCCTTGGGCTTCTATGATCCTGTCAGCTAAGGTTGGTCTTATCCTGAGATTTCCCAATCGAACACACTCATGATCACGGAATAATAATTCTACATCGAATTCCTTTGCATCATCAAGCATTTTCCATTCGTGAACCATGAGATTTGCCATGATTTGCTGCTTATATTGCTTCCTACTGAGAGCGTCTGCTACTAAATTTGCCTTTCTAGGGTGATATAATAATTCGAAATCGTAATCTTTCAGAAATTCCACCCACCTTCGCTGTCTCATATTTAGCTCCTTCTGAGAGAACAAATATCGTAGGCTTTTATGATCGGTGAATAAATCAAACCGCTCGCCATACAAATAATGCCTCCAAATCTTTAAGGCGAATACAATAGCGGCTAATTCCAAATCATGTGTAGGATAATTACGTTCATGATTCTTTAATTGCCTTGACGCATATGCTATCACCTTGCCTTCTTGCATTAAAACGCAACCTAGGCCTAGAATAGATGCATCGGTATAGAGTATAAACTTCGCACCCTCTTGTGGAAGGGTAAGAACAGGGGCAGTAGTTAGAAGTCTTTTCAACTCCTGAAATGCTTCTTCACAGCTTTCGGTCCATATAAAAGGTACACCCTTCCAAGTCAAGCTGGTTAACGAGCCAGAAATTTTGGAGAAGTCTTTAATGAATCTCCGGTAATATCCAGCCAGACCAAGGAAACTTCGTATTTCCGACACATTAGTGGGTTGTTCCCATTTGACTACTGCTTCAATCTTTGCCGGGTCCACTGCTACTCCTTCTCTGGAGATAACATGGCCGAGGAATTGAACTTTCTCTGCCCAGAATTCACACTTCGAAAATTTTGCATACAGTTGGTTATCCTTCAGAACTTGCAATGCTGTCCTCAAATGCGTCTCATGCTCTCTACTAGTCTTCGAGTAAATTAATATATCATCGATAAATACGATAACGAACTGATCTAGATATGGCTGGAATATTCTGTTCATCAAATCCATAAACACGGTTGGGGCATTGGTCAACCCAAAAGGCATAACCAAAAATTCATAATGCCCATATCGTGTTCGGAACGCCGTCTTGTATATATCTGCTTCCTTAATTCGTAGCTGATGATATCCCGACCTTAAATCGATTTTAGAGAAATAACAAGCACCCTTCAACTGATCGAATAAATCGTCGATACGAGGTAATGGATATTTGTTCTTGATGGTCACCTCATTCAGCCGACGGTAGTCAATACATAATCGCATACTACCATCCTTCTTCTTTACAAAAATTACTGGCGCACCCCACGGGGATGTGCTAGGTCTTATGAAACCTTGTTTTGTTAATTCACCCAGCTGATCTTTCAACTCCTTTAATTCCATTGTCGACATTCGGTATGGCTGAATAGAGATTGGTGCAGTACCTGGTAAGAGATCGATACCGAAATCGACGTCCCGTCGAGGTGGTAATCCAGGAATGTCCTGAAAAACCTCGGGATACTCACTCGCCACCGGAATTTGATCCAAGGTCTGCTCTTGTGACTCACCTTCCTTTAGCACCATGATATGTATAAATTCTTTACCCTTCTCTATGACCTGCATTTGGAATGGTTCTTTGCCAGGAATAGAAAAAGTAACCGACTTATCATGACAATCTATTTTAGCTCGATTCGAGGTAAGCCAGTCCATACCTAGGATTACATCATACCCTGGCATGTCCATCACAATCAAATCTGCTGGCATAAGTACACCACCAATATTGAGTTGACATGCTCTACACACTTGTTTCAAGACTACTGCCTTTCCTATAGGTGTCTCAACTGAGATTGTTTTTCTAAGGTGTTCTGGTTTAAGGCCTAAGTGTTCCACTACAGTAGTTGATATGAAAGATAAGCTAGCACCAGAGTCGAAAAGAATAGTAACAGATTTATCACGAACATTTGCCATACCTTCCACCACATTGTTGTCCACCTCTGGCTCAACAGTTGGTGCAATCGCATATACTTTTCCTTGCATAGGTTGTTGTTTAAATTGCTGTCCTCCTCGATTCTGAGAAGTCGTAGGTCGAGCTGGCTGCTGGGGCCGATTTTGTTGGAACTGTTGCGGCCTGGGAGGTAACAACTTTGAAGATTGAGGATAGGGATTTGCTGACCGCGATGCCTGAGATGTCATGCCTGACTGTTGAGTTGTAGCAGGGAACTGCGCACGGGAAGGTAAGGAAGGTAGTAAACCCATGTCGCGAAGTCGAGTCCGACAGTGTATTGCTTTGTGTCCATACTTATTGCAGTGAGCACAGTTTCCAGCAAAGAACTGGTCTTGATTGTTCGCCACGAAAGTTGGTACATTAACCCTTTGCCTCTTCTCTAATGATTGCTGCTGACTTGGTGCAGACCTAGACTGACTTCCAGTTATTTGAGTGCGAGATTTCTGGAACCGTTCATTATCCATTTCAGCCTTGAACGCTTTGTCCACTATCTCAGCATAGCTTTTAATAGTGTCGGTGCAGAATTTTGTTCGAATATTCTGACGAAGTCCTTCATCAAACTTAGAGATTTTATATTCTTCATCTTCCAAGATTTTCGGAACATATCTGGACAATTCTGCAAACTTAGCCTCATACTGAGCCACAGTCATTGAGCCTTGTTCTAACTTAGTGAACTCGGCCATTTTCTGATTTCTGTAGGCCCGAGGAAAATACTTCTCACGAAATTTCTTCTCAAACTCTGCCCATGTCCACTCATGATTAGCTTCCACCACCCGCTTTGCCGCACGCCACCAAACATCTGCTTCGCCTTGGAGGATGAATGAGGCCAATCGAACCTTTTGATTATCAGGGCAGTTCATTGCTTCTAATACCTTCTCTCCTTGGACCAACCAATCCTCCGCTATAGTTGGATTTGTGGCGCCCTGAAACACCGGAGGCCTGAGTTTGGTGAACTTCTCCAGCAAGTCCACCTCTCGTGGTTGTTCCGATCTTATTGGCATTGTCTGTCGATTTCCACGTGGTGCTTGAGTCATGTCAGCCCATTGTGCAGCAAACTGTTCCTGTTGTTGTTTCATCATTGCCGCCATTTGGTGAAGTAATCCGAATGCTGCATCCAAGGGTTGAATGTTGGGTCCCGTAGGATTCGCCTGCGTTGTCCTAGGAGACAATGGTAACCGAGTACTGGGCCCCGCTTCATTTTGATTTGCTGCCGGTAGAGGTGGTGCAAGATTCTGTTGTTCCTCAAAGTTTTCTTCTTCCTCCATATAATTTTCATCTTGTTCTCTATTTGACGCCTCTTCTTCTACCACCACTGTAGGATTCACTACTGGTCCTTGGGCCACAGTTACACTTGTTGATGGTCCTATATCACGAAGGCTTTTTGATTTCCTAGGAGCCATAATCACCTAAGAGGAATAACGAAATTTAGTCCCCATGAGCCACTAAGGGGTTTATATTTTTTTACAAATTTTATATTAAACTAAACTTACCCAGCTACGATCAGGCCTTTAAATCACACTGATCGGAGTTGTATATTAATAGATATGAATTTTACAAAAATCAATAATTCTGATGGACATTGCTGTCCAGCAGGTTTTGTGTGTTATAAAATCATCTAACAATACCTAATTGCTATAAAATGATCTATAATTCCATTATCAATAACAATAAGCACTTTGAGTCTATATTGGACTTCAGATGAGCAGTACTTTTCATTTTTATTTATTTATTTATTTATTTTTTTTTTGATCCCTAATTTTGATTTCTAAGTTCTCTATATTTACCCCGATCATTTAGGGAATGTCCTAAGTTTGTTTTCTAATTTTCAGGGGTCTACCATTTATGTAGAAAAGTGGGGTCATAACCTACAGGTCAACTAGGTTTTTAAGAAAAGCCTCTCTCTGATACCATTCTGTCACGCCCCGAAATCCGGACTCAGAGTGTGCACCCTCCGGCCCAGTTTACGGGGTATAACTGGTGCACTAAGTGCATTTATAACGTTAAACAACTTTAAGAGGCATAAAATGATGAAATACTAAGTTCTCATTTATTCATGAAGTATTCAACTATAAACTAAGTCCACCCATTTGGGACTTTATTAAATGTCTACTAATTATTGAAAATAATAAAATAAAAGAAACTAGTCTAAACGTCTTGGTTCAGGGCCGCCACTTCTTCCTCGGTTAAATTAGGCCAATAGTCCTGCGGTTCCTCTAGTGGTCCCATCTCATTATCAGGGGCATTCTCTGAAGGTTCAACGTCTACATCATCTGTATATTTTTAATCCACAACGTCAGCTGGAAAGCCCAGTGAGTAACCCAATACGGTTCACATGCATTTCAATTAAACAGGATAAACACATGCCATCAAATATAGGTAACATATAATTAATGCAATAATGAATGAAATGATGCATCAAGTGGGCATATATTCAGTCTTCCACTTGCTTCGATTGGATCCCATCAATCGGCTCCCCCTTCCTTGTAGGGCAGACTTCCACATATTAGTGGGCTTCCAGGATGGTCCCTGGGTAACCGGGTACTTAAGTACCTACCGGTCTTCCAGAGTCGAACTCCAGGCACAATAATTCATAATGCATGCAATAATTTACGTCCGTACATTTCATCTCTCATTTTGAGAGGCAATCTTTCATGACATTTATAAATAGAAATTATTTAAATAATATTTAAACAAGCACAAATTAATCAATATCACATATTGCATCCATCACACAACTTACTTAATTAAAATGACTAGGAAACGTGTTGGGATGTACTCACCTGTTGATAGTGGCGATTACTTTGTTAATTGTGTCACGTCCTGAGCAGAATCGGTCCTGAATCTACAATAAATGTAATTTATATTTATAAACCACCAATCTAACCTTAATATACTTATTTTCAATTTGGATTATACTTTATTGAGTTTTGGTTCCTTAATGGACGGTCCAGATTTGATTATTGTGACCCACGTTTCCAAAAGGAATGGCCCCTTTTACAATTTTCTGATGGTACGGCCCACTTGACTGGTGGTCATCCTATACTTGGTCACAAGTTCCCCAATGGTACACTACCAAATATGATTGATTATATTTTGCAAGGATTTTGTCGTAGGATATCCTAAAATGGTCCATTTATGATAATCCATACCGTGCCTCCCCACTATTTCACTTGGCATGGCCCACCTGGAACTCTGATTGGGCTGATTTTTTTGTCACAAGACTAATAATTCATTACTCCAGAGATTGGGTGGATCGGATTTTTCAAAAACTACACAGTGGGGCCCACAAGCTCCTAACCAGTGGACAGGTGTTGTCCCCACTGTTTATCTTGGTATGGCCCACTGGAATATCCTGTACGGGCCATTTTTGGTCCTTAACTAGAAAACTTATTTATTAAGATATTGGACGGATTAGATTTCTTAAAATGTCATCAAATGGGTCCCAAAAGTGGACAGCAATCCAAAATCGGATTGCCTCAACCATGTGTGTTGTTATCATTAATATTTTAAGTGGTGTGGGCCACCTGAGATTCGGATTTATCTGATTTTTGGACCCAAGTTGTAAAACATTATACTAAAACATATGGTCGGCTTGGATCTACTGATTTCATCTCAGTGGGGTCCATGAGTGGACCGCTGTCCACGCCCAGAATTTCTACCTTTTTAAATTTTATTTTTATTTTATAAGTTTTCACCATTAGTTTGTTTCAGATGGTGTGGCCCATTCGGACCTCAGTTTTGGTCCAAATTCGAACCCCCATCCTAAAATGAAATAGGGAAATAAATGGGCGGAGTGGATGTACAAAATACATCAAGGTGGGTCCCATGAGTGGGGCCCCCAAGTCACCCTGTCAAAAGTCCAACGCTGGACGTTCCAGCGTCAGAGACGCTGGACGTCCAGCCACTTTTCCTTTTTCTTTTTCTTTTTCTTTTTTTTTATATTATTATTATTATTATTATTATTATAACGATTAAAAAGTGTATGTGGGGTCTACGAGAGATCTGGTCCGACCATTGGGTCGGCCACCTCATTGTGGCCCAATAATGTTTTGGAATAATATAATTTATCAGAATTAATTTACTAATTAAATAAAACAATAACAAAACAAATTTTAAAGGCTATCATTCATTCAATTGATGTGGCCCATCTGAAGGTCCATTCGATCTGAATTTTGAGGCCCATGTACATTTTGGCCATATGGTCATTATGACCCATCCAGATCGATTCCTGGCCCACCCAAATGGTCCCCATCAATCGTGATCATATATTCAAGGGTTAAGATAAAGATAAGGTCCCTAGATCAGTACAATGAACGGACGGACGATCCGACCCGCTCATTGGCTGGATCTGGCCTACTTAAATAAAATAAAAAGAACACCTACTTGATCTAGCCGCAAGATCCCTCTATTCCTCCTTCCTTCTCTCCTTTCCTTTCCTTTCTTTTACGATGGATGAAAACCATCTCGTTCTTTCTCTTTTTAAAGAGACGTTCGTTGGAGATTTGTTGCGGATAAGATGGGTTGGTTGAGATAAGATAAGATTAATTTTGAATTTCAAAATTCGTATTTAAAGCAAAAAAAGAAAATTAAATTCTTGTTAGTGATAGGACTCGATACCTGGTCTTCCCTCTCGCTTAAGAGGGCTTTAACCAATCAGTCCATGCTTTTCTTTTCTTTATCATCTTAAATTTATTTAGCTAAACCCATTTTTGCTCCTAAAAGAAAATTTTTCCTACCGAAATTTTAGGGTCGCTACACTTTGTCCTTTACAGGTAGCGCAATGCTTTCTTAACTACCTTCTGGCTGCAACATATATACGTTCTCCATTAGATCTCCATTGAGAAACGCAGTTTTCACGTCCATTTGATGTAGCTCCAAATCCATATGAGCCACAAGAGCCATAATGATCCTAAAGGAGTCTTTCTTAGATACAGGTGAGAAAGTCTCATTAAAGTCAATGCCCTCACGCTGAGTGAAACCCTTTGCAACTAGCCTGGCTTTATACCTTTCGATATTGCCCTTAGAGTCCCGTTTGGTTTTAAATACCCATTTATAACCAATCGGCCTAATCCCTTCAGGCAATTCAACAAGGTCCCAAACTTTGTTGTCCTTCATGGATTTCAATTCATCCTTCATGGCATCGAACCAATGAGAAGAATCCGCACTTTGTTCGACCTGTGAAAGGGATACAGGATCCTTTTCAACCCCAATGTCAAACTCATGCTCCTGTAAATAGACGACGTAATCATCTGGTATTGCAGATCTTGTCTCTCTATGTGATCGTCTTAATGGCTCATTATTCTGAATTGGGTCTTCCATTTCCTCATCAGTGGGTTGTATTTGAGGTTGTGCATGGTCGTCCATAGGGATCTCAGGGTCCACTACTGGACGGACAACCATACTACTCTGAATGATTGTGGTGGGAATCACAATTCGCTCTTCCTCAAATACAATATCTCTTAAATTTGTGCTCCCACTATCTTCAATGTTCTCAATAAACCTAGCATTCGCAGTCTCAATGACTCTCATGGAATATGATGGACAATAAAATCTGAATCCTTTTGATCTTTCTGGGTATCCAATAAGGAAGCAACTAACAGTTCTAGGGTCAAGTTTTCTTTCATGTGGGTTATATGGTTTGGTTTCTGCAGGACAACCCCATACACAAAAATGTCGTAGACTAAGCTTTCGCCTTGTCTACAATTCATATGGAGTTTTCATTACAACCTTAGGCTTATTGCCACCCGCAGGACCCGTAGAACTTTTGCCTGAAGTGTGCTTTCTTTTCTTATTCCCTTTTCGTCCTTGACCAGATGTCACTAGGTGTGTACTTTGTGTCTTGCTCGACCTTCTGAGTCTCTCTTCCTCCTGAACGCACTGAGATATCAGTTCGTTCAATGTCCACTTTTCCTTTTGAGTATTATAGCTGATTTGGAATTGACTGAATTGTGGAGGGAGGGAGTTCAGAACCAAGAAAATCAGGAGTTCATCCTCAATCTTAAGGTCTAATGCGCGGATTTTAGCCACCACATCAGACAATCCACCAATGTACTCTCTGATATTTCCTTGACCGTTATAGGTGGCTTGAGTCAATTTATGTAAAAGTGAACTCAGCTTAGCTTTATCCGATTTCTGAAATCGTTTTCCTATTTCAGTCAAGAAATCTCTAGCTTTCTCAGTGTCGGGCATGACACCCTGCATGGTCTCATAAATCGAGTTCTTTATGATCTTGAGACACATCTTATTTGACTTGGTCCAGGCCTTATAGTGAGCCTTTGCTGATTCCGTACTAGAGTCAGTTGGAATGGGAGGCTCTACTTCCTCCAGGGCCAGATCCAAGTCCATGCAACCTAGGACTATTTCAATGGACGACTTCCATTTGGAATAGTTGGACCCAGTAAGCAAAGGTATGGAATTGAATTGTGCTGGAATATTGGAAACAGTCATAGCTGGAGATTCAAAGCATAAAACTCACATTAATAAACAAATCCCATATAACAATGCATAAACATAAACCACAAATATCATGCATGTATATTCATTCGATTGATTTGGGCCTTCAATCAAATGACCCAGAATGATGATGGGCCACAATCATCAAAATCTGGCAAGAGCCCAGCGTATCATCACAATTTCTCCTTTGGGCGAAATTATAACATACAGGAGGCTCTACTGAACATGAAGCTGATCTATGCTAGTGAAATAAATCTAAGACGTCCATCACCTTTGGGTGAAATGAATCTCTCATACCTATATCACCATCACCAATCACTTCATCCCGCTCACACCTAGCCAAACGATGATACTTCTTTGTTCTGACCATCGCTCGCCTGGGCATGAACGCAACTGAATGCAATCCTATAATGGAGGGTTACTGAATTCCAAGTACAGAAGTCTAGAAGTAGAAATCTTTGCCAATTGAGGTCACTTTGGTGGCTAACACAATAAGCTCCAATCCCCACTCCTAGACTCAAGGATTGCTTAATGGTCTTGCCCACAACAGACCATACTGCAAAAGTTCTGATTCGGTCCAAAACACAGCTGATGTTGGTCGCCCATAGGCTTAAACAACTTTAACTGAATGATGGTTGGATTATATTTAATGATCGACCCTGAATATCAACCATGGAAAAATGGGTAATGGCTCTATTTTAGACCAAATTTGAACTTAATAGTTATAACCAAGATGATTTGATTACCTAGGCCATCCACAAAATAAAACCCACCAACCATAGACATATATTAGGTTTTATTTGAATCTAAAAGACAGCCCAGGTATACCAACACAGTGGTTTACTTCATCTTGAACAATGGGCCCAAGTACCTAAAGTGGGCCCCTTAAAGTCCAAAAGAAGTAATAAGACACCATGTCTCATGGGTTAGGCCTATAATGAAGGCCCAGACCAGGGCCCAAAAGTATGCCAACTCTGCTGGAAACAGACCCAAAACCTGTTGGAAACAGGCTCAAAAGAGAGTCCATATGCTGGATCAAATATACAGGCCCAACGGCCCAATGAAAATCACTTGGAAATCCAACCCATTTCATCTTATTTACTTGGCCCATCCATTAAGTAAAACATACCAACCATCAATTATATATATATATATATATATATATATATATATATATATATATGTGGCTTTTACTTGTACTGGAAGGATGACCCAAGTATACACAATTTAAATGGTTAAGATCAACAAGCCCAAGTTAACTAAAGCGGGCCGCACAATGTCCAAAGAGTGAATGGACAATATGCCCAAGGGTTGGGCTCATAACAAGCATCCGATGGGCCCTAAACTGTCCTTGAAAAAGGGCATAGAATAGGCTAATAATGGGCCTAACATATACTGAAAATAGACCCCAAAATCAGCCCATTTCCAGCCATTCAAGGAGCCCCATCCACAAGCCCAAAAGAAACTCAAACATATTCTGAATTCAGGTCTCAAAATGGGCCCAAGACATGGCCCATATATATACGTGTAAGAAGACCCAACAACAGATCTAGTAGACAAGCCCATGAGCCCAACGGCATCTGCCAAGGTTGGGCCTAATATGGCCATCAAACAGGCCCTTCGTAGGTCATCTTTCAATGCAACACGTTAAGAAACCCATGCCACCTAAAATTGGGCTGGGGCCCGGCTGGTGGGCCTTATTCATTTGATTGGGCCTATAAGGACTGGCCTACTGGAATGGGCCTAAAATATGCTTATGGGCCGGGCTTGAACCTGTTAGATGGGCTAATCCGGGCCTGATGGACTAAATGGGCCGCTAGACCCATGTCGGACTGAAGTGGGCCGAGTGCTGGACCTGGACCTATGGATCGAGCCCCATGGTCGTGGGCCAGAGCCTGTAAATTGGCCCACTAGATGAGGACCCAGATGATGGTCTGGTTCAAAACAGGGCCTGGATCATTGGACTGGGCCTGGTGGGTCTAGCCTACTGGACTGGACCTGCCGGGCGTGTCCACTAGACTGGACCAAGGCCTAGCCCGTAGCCCAATCCCATCATAACTATCAAAAGGGGCAACGCCCAAAATCACGCCCAAAATCCACAGCGTATCTCCTCCGCATATGCCAGAAACGGAAACTCTAGCTGCTGCAACAACTCCACCGTGGGCAATCTCACAGCCGCCAGCGACTGGCAGCCGAAAACCATGGCTGCTGCCATGCATTTACTGAGCCGACACCGATCGGGTCCACCTCTATCCCTTGCCGTCAGCCACTGTCGGCCGTGACTTCCATCGAATCCGGCTGCCGTCGAAGAAGAAGATGATGAGAAGGAGCGGCCGGTTTTCATGGCTGCAGCGACTCTGAATGGAGATGGCCGCCGTAGATTTCCTACAAGCCGACGATGCCCATCTACCCTTCATCATCTCCATGTGCCAGCAACGGATTGCTATCGGAGTCGCACCACTGTTCGCAGCCATTAAAGACTTCCGCCGATCATGGCACTGGAAGACAGCAGCCTTCGCCGCTGATTGCAGAGTCGATGGAGGAAGAAGATTCAACAATAGTGCGACTGTCAATGGGGCTGCGATCACAGCCCCTGCGCCATCTGACGGTAAACTTACATCTGACAGCCAGCGGCCATGATCGGTGATCATGCTATTGATCTCCATGGCCCGTTAGATCTTCATCATTGATGTGTTGGCCATACACCCAATCGATGATGGCTGCCTCAACACAAAACAGGGCAGCGACCCTGATGATCTGCTCCCCTTTTTTTTTTTTAAATATATTGCTTCATCTGCTCAAACATCTTCGCGGATCTAAATCCGGCTGATTGGGTTTGGCATGCACTGACGGGTTTAGGTAAGATGCAGATGGTCATGACTATAGGACTGCTTTTGCAGAATCCCCCGGTCTAACCCAATCCCAATCGGATGCCTGATTAAATTCATGGGTTACAACTGGATGTTTTAATCACCAAAACTGAACGGTGATAAGAACCATACCAGATGCTCGAATCCAATCCAAAAGGCATATGAGATGTTAGAATCCATGAATCCACCATGATTGATGCATAGTAGGCTCTGATACCAACTGTGAAACTGAATACTAATGCGGAATAATCGGATCGTCTATGCATCAATAATAGAGATTCCATACTGTAATCTTAAAGCCATACCTGATTGGGAAGACATTCCCGATGCCGCCTTGTTGTCGAGAAGAACTCTTGGTCTTCCGCACCTTACACCTCTAGGAGAAACTCTCAATGGGACTAGGGTTTTCTCTTGTGTGTTGGTGAGGGGACCAAGACGTATATTTATAGGAAAGAGGGCCAGAGAAGCTTACCCATCACACTTCTCTCCTCTAGGGTCTCCACACCGTAGGTTTCCATATCTGGCTTAATAACCGAGGATAGGGAACACGGTTCAAGCGTCCCGCCCCAAACCTATTTGCAATGATCACAACTGTAGTGGGGCCCACTGAATCGCTCAATCTGAATAATCCAACGGTCATGATCTAAACCGATGATCATGTGTGGCCCACTTAATGGAGTCTTACATTGGGGTCATCCGCCAAACCGTGTCCCTCCCTGGAGTTTTCTTTCTCCATGCTCTCTTCTAAAGATCAAGTCCTTTTTTTCCACCAAGGCAAGGATAAGGACCTTTTTTCCATGCCCTAAAATGAGCTGGTAAGATGATTTTTTACTGTGTGGATAAAGCAAACAAATCATGATAGGTCCCAGATAGCTTTGACACCAGCTATCTAGCTAGTGATGGGGTCACCAGCCAATGTTGTTTAGAATTCATCGTAAATGTGATGATTTTCGGCCAATGCACAGGTGTTAACGTGTATGGATGTCGTGCCAAACCCAAACTTTTTAGGTGAAGAATCATGTCATTATGCGGTTAGGTGCGACTTAGGTGTTACCTTGGGAACAGCTTAGTGAGTGTTACCCATACCATGTGGGGCCCATATTGATGTACTTTTTATATATTTATGCCGTCTATCTGATTTTTCATATCATGTTAGGATGTGATCCAAAACCCTAAGAAGATCCAAATCTTAGGTATTGATATACTTTTTATATATCTATGCCGCCTATCTAATTTTTCATATCATTTTAGTATGTGATCCAAAACCCTAAGAAGATCCAAATCTCAGGTGGACCATACCACTAGAAACAGTGATGAATAACCATTAAAAACATTTTATGGGCCACAAAAGTTTTGGATCAATCTGATATTTATATATTCCCTTCATCAAGACCTTATTGACATTATCAAGAGCTTGGATTGTAAATACACATTATTAAAACCTTACAATGGCTCTTTGGAATTTTCAATGGTGAGGCACTCAATCACAGTGTTTCTAGTGGTATGGTCCACTTGAGATTTGGATCTGCATAATTTTTGGAACATCACCCTAAAATGATCGGCACAAACGGATGGACGGAGTGGATATACAAAATATCATCCATGTACGCCATACGGTATGGGTAACACCCACTAAGCTGTTCTCGGGGTAACACCGCGCCCTATGCGCCTCTCCTGAAATACCAAAAGCTAATTGGGTGGTCACATGGGCTGTAATTAGTTATTAAATTATTGGGTATAAATTGAAAAGGTGTCAACACCACTTTTCGTGTCATCCTTTAATAAGCAAAAAAAATTCATTTTCAATTGCACCTAAACCATGCCTAAAAAGGTTGACTAACATATTTCTTGATATATTATTGGGAATTTTACTTCATTATTCTTTGAAAATTATGATTTTATCAGAAAGTGCCTACACATTTTTAAAATTAATCGAAAGTAATTTTTAAAGGTGAAATGACCAGAATATCCACATTTACTTTTTATTCTAAAGAGTGGAGTTTGGGATTGTGGGCTTCATGTGTTGTTTGTATAACATCTAACCCTTTCAACAGGTATACACTATTAAATGGATTGGCGGGCTGCAACCACAAAAAAACAATTAGAACTTGTTTGAACGCTTGTGATTGGAATAACCAAAATCCAAATCACATGGTAAATGGAATTGATGTGAATTAGAATCCTTACTTGTGTTTGAATGCCTGTGATTAGAATATACTGGAATCAAAATTTGTGTTTAGATGCTTATAATTGAAATGCAATAACTAAATCAATGTATATAGCCCAGATCAATACATGTGACATTTGATATAAAAATTGTAATAAGCTCATAGAAATATATATTTTAACTAAAATTAAGAAAATTATATGCCTCAATGGTAGACTCACAAGAGTTTCAACACGAGGTCATGGGTTTTAGTGCTCTTGTTTTGAAATCCCACTATGGTGTGAGTGTATGAGTAGACTCACAAGAGTTTCAACATGAGGTCATGGGTTCCACTTGAAATCCCACTTTGGTGTGAGTGTGCGTGTGAAAAAAAAAAAAAAGACATTCACACCTTTGGTGCCCAAACCCAACTGCCCCCTTAAACCATTCATAAAAGAAAAAATTCACATGCGGCCCGCATGATGTTATGTACATGAATTTTTATTTATTGGATCATCATGATTAGGTGTAGCTGCTGAATAGTTAATTTTAGAAAAGAAAGGAGGATGAGGGCAATTCGGTCATTTCATTCCTTGGAAAGTCACTTTCCAGCGTCTGTCAAACGAGAGCTGATTATGTGAGACCCGGCCTCACTTAAGAAGGTACGGCCCTTACTGTGGGGGCACCTTGTTGTATGTATTATGTATCCATGCCATCCATCCCTTTTTTTACATCATTTTAAGGCATTATATATAAACATACGCAAATCCAATTATCAGGTGAACCATACCATAAGAAACAATCCTACCATTAAAAACTTCTTAGGGCGCTCTTTAATGTTTATTTACCATGCAATCCGTGGATAAGGTTAAATAAGACGGGATGAAGGGAAAAATAAATATTAGCTTGATCGAAAACTCCTAGGCCCATTAACGGTCAATCACCACTATTTCTTATGATATAGTCCACCTGATAATTGGATTTGCTTAATCTTTGGTATAATTCTTTAAAATTATATGTATAAACGGTTGGACGGCGTGGATACATAATACATACATCAAGGTGGGCCCCACGCTAAACATACGTAAGGGCCGCACCCTCTTAGGTGAGGCCAAGGTCTCACCTAATCCGCCATCCTGTCCCCTAGTCGGACCTTTAAGTGTCCAATCTATCTGTTTATCAAAGCCGTCCATCCCTTTTCCAAGATTATATCAAAACCTGGTGATCTGCCTCAATTTTGATCCCATGCCTTAAATATGATCTTGGAAAAGGGATGGACGGCTTTGATAAACAAATAGATCGGACGCTTAAAGGTCCAACCAGATCAGTGTGGGGTCCCACCGTGATGTATCTGTTAATCCATTCCATTCATACCTTTTATAAGATCATTATAAGATATGGGCCCGAAAACAAGTAAGATCCAACGCTCAAGTGGGACATACCAAATAATGAGAGGAACCTAGTGATGTCATCACTACATTAGTATGCTGCTGCATAGATGATGTTAGCAGTTCCGCTCAATATTTGGTGTGTCGCACTTGGGCGTTGGATATTACATATTTTTATGGTCATACTTTGAAATGATCTTAGAAAATTGATGGACGACTTTGATAAACGGATACATCACGGGGGGATCCTACACTGATATACTCGGATGCCTAAAAGTCCAACTACGGGTCGGACACAATCCGCGTCCGCTTACTATTTGGTGTGGCCCACTATAGTATTGGATATGTGGATGCAGATTGCGTCCGACTAGATCTGCATGGATGCCTAACTTCACATATATGTTCATCCACTCCGTCCATTCCTTTTCTCATATCATGTTAAGGTATGAGTTCAAATATGAAGTAGATCCAACACTCCAGTGGACCACACCAGAGATGACTATTACATTTAATGCCACTTGCAAGCTTACTATTTGGTGTGGCCTATGAAAGTGCGGGATCTCACTCGTTTTGGGGACCATATCCTATCGTGATGATAAAAAAAGGAATGGATGGCGTGGATAAATAGACACGTGAAGGAGAGCCCCCACACAAATCTGTCGAACTCTTAAAGATCCCACCGTCGGTTGCAATCTGTGTCCTGGATTTGTCTGATTTTTGGGCCCATGCCTTGACATGAAAAAGGTCTAAGATAAATAACAATGGGCCCTACACAGATCTGGTCAGACACTGAAAGGCCCTACACAGATCTGGTCGGACACTTAAAGGCCCGCGTCCAACCCTTATCAAATATCCTTATATTATTAATGTTGTGTGAATGATCCCAACCATTCATAGAATGGGTCTTATTGTAGGATCCTAAAAATAAATGGTTTGCTTGTTGAACCGTGGCAGGGCGGTCCACGTGATGTATGTTGCTTCTGATGAATGAATGCTTGCAGCCGCTGTACGCAATCTTTATCTACAAGCTTTTCTTTAGCATGTCACACGCGTAGAATGGAAAAACTTGGATAACTGATACGCAGGAGGCACTTAGAAATTACTCAAAACCTCTACTTCACCTTCTTATTCCCCCGAAATTCCAATCCTCTCGCATTTGCCTTTATCCTGTTGGAGCCGATATCTCATACAATATCCTCTTGCTCGTGGCTTCAGGTCGAGCAGAAACCCTGTCGTGTCATGCAAGTAAATAAAATTTGCTGTCCTAAACTATGCACACCATTTTAAATGAACCATGACTCAAAATTATAGCTTATGACCAAACTGGGGCATATTTATTGGACGGTTAAAAATGAAAACAAAATCCAACAGTAGTATTTCAACAAACAAGTGTCCACCGATCAGAGAGAAGGATTGTTCAATCAAATCCCATTTTTGTCATATAACACAACAAGAGTTGGTCCCACAATGTAGACGGTTTAATTTGGTTCAATATATGGGAAGGTGTAAAATTTCTAAGCACCCTGCGTATCAAGCATCACACTCAGCCAGAGTATCGAATAACTCCCCTGTGAGGCAAACCCAATCCGTGAAAAATGTACGCACACTCAATCTCACAGCACCCAACATTGAAATCAAGAATCCAAATTGTCTGCTCACCTTCAACAGGGTTTTTCTGTTTGAGGATGCTTGATTGGTCCAGCTCAACCAACGTCCACATTGGTTGCATTGGCCAACAAACGTCAGTATTGACTGCTTTCAATGCAATCAATGCTTAGCTGGACCAATCACGCCATCAGCAAACAGAGAAATCATATTAAAAGAGAGTAGGTGATCCCAATTTTGAAAGAATCTAAATCGTCTGCTCACTTTCAAAAAGGTTTTTCTGTTCGAAGAGGATTGATTGGTCCAGTTCAACAAATAGCAGCCCCGGCTCCATTCAATGCAGCCAGTGCTTAGCTGGACCAATCAGGCCTCAACAAGCAGAAAAATCAAGTTGAAGGAGAGCAGAGGATTGGACTCCGAACTCAATAGAACAGTAACAGGACGAACCAATATAGTAGTGGGCCCAGTCAACAGGTGAATTGGCTTGATTTTGATATCAGTCTATCACGATGGTGTGACCCATCGATTGGACGGGTTGGATATGATGTGGCGGAGAGTTAGCATACATCCGATGAACACAGCATTCTCCCAAAAATAGAAAAATGGGTTTCGTCCAACAAAACAGCCGCTGCGGCTCCGTAAAGGAGGGGAAATGAAGAGAAACAGGAAGAGGAAGAGAACGAAAGAAGAAGACCAAAACAGGAAGAGGGAGAGGGAGGAGCTTCTGCAATAACACTCTCTCCCTCTCTACCGAGCTTCCAAAAAGCCTCTCTCTCCACCGACGTTAAAAAAGCCTCCTCTCTCTCTCCAACGACCTTGAAAAAAGTCTCTCTTTCTCAAAAACACCACCCATTTTGGCGAAAAGATGGGTATCTGTGCGTCCACCACAAAGGTGAGTGGCTCCGCCAGCCAAAACAAGAACAACCACAACAGCACCCACAATAAAAAAGAAAGCAAGCATTCCACGAAACCCACCAAACAACGAGAACAAAAGGAAAGCCAGAAGAACCCTTCCCAACAAAAGGAGAAGGGCAATTCGAGGCGGCCCGGCAGCGCCGCCCCCTGCGGCAAACGGACGGATTTTGGCTATGCCAAGGATTTCGACAACAAGTACACCATCGGGAAGCTGCTGGGCCACGGGCAGTTCGGGTACACGTTCGTTGCCACCGATAAGGAGAATGGTGACCGTGTCGCCGTCAAGCGGATTGAGAAGAATAAGGTACCCTTTTCTCTTCTTCTTCGATTTTTTTTTTAATGACGAATTGGGTTTCTCAATCCGAGAGAATTATGGCGAGCATGTTCTGAATTATGTGATTTTTTTCCCTCTTTCGATGGGTTGGATCTGGGTTAGATTTCAGTTTTTGGTTGTCGGGTTTCAATCAAAATGATTCGAATTTGAGGGGAGTTAGGTATTTTACGAATTGAGTTTTGGATTTTTTTGCAATTCAGATGTACCGTGATAACCCTTTTAGGAATTGGAGTGGAATTCGTGTCTGTTTATTTAGTTTTTATTTATTTTTTGTTTTATTTCCATGCGTTAGATCGCATTAGATGGCAGTGGATTGTTTTTCAGGTTTCAATCAAATAACTTTGGTAATGAAAATCGCATGGATATAATTTGAATGGTAATTAGTTTTTTTCCTTCTGGGAATTTGATTGTTTCAATGGCCAGCATCGGGGACTGAATTGAGATAATTTAGTGATGCCTTTTTCTTGGATTTCTTAGATTTTGATTGGTATGGTTCTGAATTCCCATCGTGTGATTTTTTCAGTGTTTGTCTCATTGGATCATCTCCTTTATTGGATTTTAGAATTCTTAGGCTTTTCAGCCGGTGGATCATATTCCTTTTCTTTTCTTTTTTCTTTTCCAATCACCTGTAGGGATATCGATCATTTCATCATCTGCCAGAATTTTAAGGGCTCAAAAATCTGTTTAATCAGTTGTTCCTGTGTGGGTTGTTCTATTATTCGTTCAAATGTAGGATTTTGATTTTTTTTATTTCGAAGAGGAATTATGCCACAGTTGGGCCACATCTTTGCACAGTATCAACGGTTTTCAATTGTGACAACAGGGTGCCATGTTTCAGTAATCCAGACCATTGGACTTTTGTGCCCCACCATGGATGGGCTATGCCTCAAAAGTATCCTCAATAGGACGATATGTCAACCTTTCAATTTCTGGCCTAAAGATTGATGGATGTGAAGAAAAGCATAACAATGATCCACATTCAACTGAAAAAGTCATAATATTGGTTGCTGAGAACTTCTAATCTAGGAGAATTTGGACCAAGTAATGGACCCCACTTGTCAGAATCATGATCCTGTGTATTCTGCAAAAGATGCAAACTAACACATCATATGATTACTCTATGAAGAATTGGTCTTTGCTCTGATTATGCAATATATATTTCCATTAAACCTTTCGAGCAATATGGCCATAATTTTCGCTTGTTAATAGTGGACATATGTGATGTCATTTCCTCCTTTTACACTAAAATTGGATGCCTTTTAAAGGATACGCTGAAAGAATTTTCATAAGAATTTGAAAATCCTTATTGGAATACTTGATGGTAATTCAAAGATAGAGACTTGATTCAACACAAACTCTCTGCAGGCAGAATTGAATGGTACCTGCAAGGATTTTTATGATGTAATGTTGACATCGTTGCATTCTCAATCATGATTCATCTTTTAAATGCATTTATAAATGAAAAGACTATACTTTCTGTTTGTTAATTTAGTTTTTAGTAAAGGTTAAAATATCAGCACCAGAGGCCAGCTCCAAGACCAAAATGTATTGGATATTGCTGTAATACACAATGCAAATTGTATGTTAACAACATGTATCATACGTATTGATGTTCAATTTGATGGATTTTAGTGCCGTATTGTCAATAAAATGAAATTATATTCTATTGCTAGGAAAGAAAACTGCTAAGCATCAGGCTATACAATTCTGTATTGGATGGTATTTTAGACTTTAGTTTCTTGTCTACAACGTAAGTAACCATTTTGCATACACGAGACATTAACCTATATCAATTCATTTTGATGTCTGAGAAATCCAACGTGGGTTCGGGCCTGCCAGGGCTCTATTCCATTTTTCTTTTCAGCATTTGATGGAATACACCCCGAAAATGAGTTTGATTTAAGCACGCTGAAACAAAATGCATCTCATTCATGGGCGTCTTATGGTCTTATGGCAAAACAATGGAAGGATAAAATGGCACAAAGCACTGTGCCCCACATTACTAGTAGCTGTTGACGCTGATTGCTACCGTGTCAACACATGTTCGGGTCTGCACGACCGACACACCTGAATTCTGCTCATGTAAAAAAAAAAATCTTTTTAATATGTAGTATTACTATCTTTTATTTCGGGATCCTCTTTTATATGTAATAATTGATTTTTAGATTTATCATCGTCATCATCATTTGGATGTTCTTACAAGTAATTAAAATATACTATTAAACTATAATCATCAGCATCATAATTATCATCAATTCATCATTTGTACCAGCTACTTGGGGAAGGCTTAATTCTCATGATTGCTTGACAGCAATTCAGCAACCGACTATGTACCTGACATCAACCCTCCTCTACCCGGTTTGGGACCGGCTGGTGCATCACCACCAGATAGAGATGAACTATTAAACTATAATATTTATCATTTGAATATTCTGTATGGGCATATTGACGAATCTGACTTTCAAAAGCCCCAGATTTCGACACCAAAGTCTCCATGGCATACACAAAGACATATCTCCATGCCATGTTACATAGACTGAGAGTAATTGAGTTTGGCTAGAGATCCTGGTATACAAACAAGCACTGAATATTGATTGAAGATTCAGAATTGAGAACTAAGCTTTGATTTCTGTTAGATTTGGCTAACATAAAATCTCGTTAATGATTCCTTAGAAAACTCTTTAATAATCATGATCTTGTGGTCAAACAATTTCCAGCATTAGCAGTCATTTTGGCAAAGAATTGAGGCGGACTTTCCTCTCCCATGATTTTGAGGTCCTCTTTCTTTGTTAAGACTCTGCATGATGCATTTCCTTGTTAGATATAATTGTTCTTATTTGAGGAATGAAGCTGATTGGGTGACTGCTGGACCTTCAAAGTTGAATGCAAGGTTTCATGGCTATCCTATTCTTAGTGGTTTCTTAGATAGGTATGTTAGGGCTGTCAAGGTGGCGCTGTTAAATGTTAGCTGTGCTCTGGGTGGTACGGGCGGAGAGAAATGACCGTGTTTTTAAGAATCTGAGCCTCTCTTCCACAGCGGTGTTCTCCAAGGTGTTGATTCTCTTTACGGACTGCGTGCTGTAAGTGGGTCGGTTGCTGGGGTCAAGGCACGGGGTGTGGCCTCTGGATCCATCTTCTTCTTCCTTTGCTTTTTTGTTTTTTGTTTTTTCTATTGTCTTTCCTTTTATTCTTTTCCTCTTGTCCTTTTCTTTTCTCCCCCCTCGTAGTAGTTTTTGGGTGGTTTTTGCTGCCTTGTAAATAAAATATCTCATCTTTCAAAAAAGACAAGAAAAGAGGCATTCATAGGATACTGGTCATGGACAAGTTACCAAGGCATTTATAGGAAGAGGTCCTGTCGTGTATGTTGTTTTAGGTGACATACTTTTCATTAACGGGGTGAGGGAGGGGGTAAACACAAAGCTAGAACTATGGAAGGGTGCTTTAGAATCTAGAGGTTTTAAATTCAGTTGGAGTAAAACATCGTATGTGGAATGAAATTTTAGTAACAAAAGGAGTGAAAACAAGAATTAGTTAAGAACTTAAATTTGCTGAAAAGTACCCCAAAATGACAATTTCAATATCTTGTGCTGATAATTCATGAGAGTAGAGAGATTGAGAAGGATTTTGCTTATGGAATCAGATCTGGGTGGATGAAATGGAGGTACCTCTAGAGTTTTATGTGAAATCAAATTGAAGGGAAATTTTATAGGATAGGTATAAGATCATCCGTCCTTTTTGGGACTGAATGGTTGGGCAGTCGAGGAACAACATGTTCATGGGACAAGTGTCGCTGAAATGAGGATGTTGAGATGGATGAGTGGCATGACAAGCATAGAACTGGAAATGAATGCATTCTAGGGAACTTAAGTGATGTAGGACGTGTGTAACTTAGTCTAGGATGAATGAGGCGAGATCAAGTTCCACATTAATTCAAATAATCATCATGCAAACTCAAGCACATTCACATGGAAGATAAAGAATTTCATATTCAATTATGAAGTGGCCTAGGCTAATCACATGTGTGGTGCATAAACTTACAAAGAAATCATAAAAGTGGCCCCTTGGAAGTAAGGACTTCCAATCTAGCATCGGTAATATACCACATCCACATGAGGAAAAAAGGGTACAAATAACATTTAGGGAATTAGGGGTTTAGGGTTGATGGGGGCGAAAAAAAAATCAGAAACAGAATGGGGGATGAGAGGGCTTTGGTTTAAAGGAGTTGTGGATGAAGGAAGAAGAAATGAAGATAAATACCTTGAAGAAAGAATGAAAAGAAGATCTAGAGGAACTAACTCCAAGCTTTGATATACCTTTCCACACTTTGATTGGAAAGGAGGGTTTCCACCCAAACCCTAAAGGAGGAGGAGATTCCACTCTCTCACAACAAGAAGAAGAAAACCTTTTCTTTTCTTTTTTCTCTCAAAACTGGGCTAGGGCCGGACGTTCCCTCCTTGTGCTTTTATAACTTGAATTTTCAATATTTACAAGAATGTCACTTCTCAAAGGTCTGGTGGCCCACATCCAAATAAGCAAACTACCAGTCAAATAACTAATCTAAACCGTCTAATAAATATAAAAAAAATAACAAAAAATAACCGTCCAATATATATATATATATATATATATATATATATATATATATATATATATAAATATAGATCTGATGGCCCGATGGCCAGATTACCAAGATCCAACAGTCGGATCGACTCGAAACTGAAAAACTATGGCTAAAAACTCCTAACAAGCAACCCACATGCATCATTCCAGTGTGGGGTTCCTGATGCATGTCCAGTGCATGTGGGGTCTTCAAATCGTCCCGGCGGGCCCCACCTGGAAGTCTCCATCCATCCAAATGGAAAGTTGCGAGGAAGATGATGGACGTCTCCGTCTCTGGTAAACTCGTGTGAATCCTCTAATGTCCCCATCATTAAGAGTAGATTTAGAAATCAGCGCATTTGAGAGAATTTAAAGAGTAGCACCAATAGGAAATTAGATGAGGGAAATTAGACTAAGATAGTTCTGCCAGTCTTTGCTTTTAATAAAATTCTTATTCACTCATCATCATCATTATCATCTAAGCCTTATCCCAACTAATTGGGGTTGGCTAAAATTCTCAGTCAAAAAAAAAAAAAAAAAAAACCCTAGACTTAGGTGGTTTGTCCATGAGCAATGGACGCCAAGACTGCACCAGTTAAGAGTGAGTTGGTTCAAGTTGAAGGTTCTAAAAGGGTAAGTGGAAGGCCCTAAAGGTCGTGGATGGAGGTAGTTAGGAAAAAAAAAATTAATGACCTTTGGTTAACTGAGGATATGGTCCTTGATAGAGGGGAATTGTGAAAAAGGATTAATGTAGCTGACCTCAGTTAGTTGGGATAAGGCTTGGATGATGATGATGAAGATTAGGCCTTTCAATGCTCCCGGCTAGGCTGAAAGTACAACTAAGATTTTGAATAGACACTGCCTGATGTCCCAGCCCCAACAAGTTCAAATTCAGGCCCAAACCAACCTATGTACAAACTACAAACAGAATGTCCTATGAGGGGGGATTCTATGGGATGGAACACCAAGTTTGGACAGGGTAAGAGCTCTGTCAAGGGTTTATATTAACAAGATAATGAAGGTTACCAAGTTGAGCAACAGAATTTCTGTTGGGGAACTTGCAGTACAGTTGTAGTGCCTTGTTAGCAATGGAGCTCCCAAATCCCATTAAGTACTATGCAGCGTGGATCCATGAATATCATTAAATCTTATGAAGAAGATAATCTTCTTACATCTTTCCAAAAAAAAAGAAAAAAAGAAAAGAAAAGGAAAAGAAGAAGAAGATAATCTTCTCCGTTTATGTATTGTATCTCCTATCAACAAAGGAGGTAGTCAGGGCCTATCGATACACAATGAGACAGCAAGAAACTTGAAAACGCGAATGTGAGGTGATTCTAAGATAACATGCCTCATTTTGGTGGTGCAAGGCTATGTTGTAGGGCAATTAGGTCCTCTTGGGGCCTGTATTTGAAGATCACCTTGACTCTTGTGTCAGTTCTCTCTCTCTCTCTCTCTCTCTCTCTCTCTCTCTCTCTCTCTCAGTGGGTCCCAATAATTGAAGCATGATAACATAAGTTATAAAATGGGTATGAGCCAAGATATGATTCAAATCTACCCTGTTGAATACCAGATGCTGCCTAGTGCAAACTGAATGGAGGGCCACCTGGTTTACTCGCATTGGCAACTTTCTTGTGTACCTATGTGTGGGAGGCCCCTGTGCTCTGAGGGTGCAGGCATTTGTGCAGTTAAGTCTAACAGTTGACAACCTAAAGAAGAGCAACATGGAGTTCCTGAATGTGTGTGTATCATTTGTAGGGAAGATGAGGAATCATTGGATCATCAATTCCTTCCCAGCAAAACTCCTGGGGGAGTAGGGGATTTTCTCTTGCAGCTGTTTAGAATGTGGTGGGATATGAGCAGATCAGAGTTATTTATTTATTTATTTATTCGTGTCATTACAGATTGTCTGGCTGCTCCGTTCTCATTGTGTGGGAATTCTAGTTGGAAGTTGATCCCCTTCACTATCTTGTGAGGTATTTGGAGAGGAAGGAACACTAGAATTCTATGCCCAACATATCTCGAAGCTTTGCCTTTTTCCCTGGTTGGATGTGCAGTTCGCAACAGCATAACATATTTTTTAATCTCAACCCATCTTCTCCTGAAAAGCTTTCCTGTATTGCCCTTACGCTTGCCATTAAAGTTGGAGTCAATGGAAAGTGATTGGCACCAAACTGATAGGTTACCTAATGAAATGTTAGCATTCTAGACATATTTAGTTCTAGCTGTGACTCTACTAAAAGTTTAAAACAATGTAGATTGTTCCCATCTCTGCAACAAGTGGCACCACCTCTTAAATAACCATCTCATGGAAAATTATGCTATTCATTCATGCCTTTCTGGACATGTTCATCATATTATAGCAAAAAAAAAAAACATCTATAAGATTTTCTTCAGCTGTGTCATTCCTCTCAACCCAACTGGAAGTAATAAAGATACTCTCACTTCTGCCATAAAATGGTATAGAACTAGAAGAGGTCCAGACTTTGAGCAGGAAGTAGAAGAACAGGAGGACACACAAGTGAAGGCCCAAGCCTCCATCTGAGAGGAAAGAGGAAGTGATCCCAAAACAGTGCAGGAAGGGGCCCGGCAGTCAGTCCAACAGCAGCTTCAGCAAGACAGTCCAAACTGGCAGAGGAGAAGAGATTAGGCAGCACCTTAGTTGCAGGATCCTTCTGACTACCTGCTTTGAATTGCACTTCAAACTCTCTCTCTTTGAAACAGATGCTTCCCCGCTTCTGCAGCCGAATCTGTTACCACTTTGCTTTATGCTTCATGTAGTTATAGTCAGCAGGTTTAGATGGTGAAACAGAGTTGATGGCATGCTGACATCAGTACGCCATCATTCAAAATCTATTTGTGCTGCTAGAGTTGGAATGCTCTGGGACCTCACTGTTGGTCTCTACATGGACCATGGTTCAAAATATCATCCAATACAACTTGGTTTTATCCATGTAATATTGGTTTCGGCCAGGACCAGGATGAGTCACCAGTCCAAACAGACCGACAGAACATTCCAAGGCAGTTGTATGGGTTTCAGTTTCCAGGTGAGTCTCTTTATGATGGGGACATCTGGAAACTAGTGGATTGTAACACCTTGTGCTGCAGACAACCAAAATTTTTCATGTGGGGTTTATATTTTTATACTGTTCAAGGTAAAGCAAATTTGGTTTATGGGTCTTACAAGGAAAACAGTAATGTTCTTGTTATGGGATGACTTATATGATACGTAACAACACTTTTTTGGTATTTTTCTGTTGATTGTTAGGGAGAGAAGCCAGTTGCATTTAATTCTGTCGATTAAAATTAGATGGATGCTTCTGCCAAAGGTCATTCTTGAACATCACAATAAAACTTTTCATTTTGTCAGGCCCGAGCCTGGCCCATTGATGGCCTTATAATAGATTTCCCTTCACCAGGGGTTGAAATAGTTGTGCCCTCATCATCCAAAATCCCAAATCTTCTAGCCTCCTTGCCACAACTAATTGGAAAGTAGCTCACCTGGCCTCACAAGTCACAACTAAAGAGATGCATTTTTTGTTTGTCTTCATTTTTTCCCCCCTTCTAGCAAACTGGAAACTCTTCCTGGAAGTGATGCACCAGCTGGTCTGAAGCCTAAAAAGTGGGGCTAACGTTAGGTGGCTAGCTGGTCATAGGTCTTTTTCACCAAGTAATCAGGAGAATTCCCACTTCTAACATGATTGGAATAATAGATTTGTAAATCTGACCCCCAAATAGCTGGAACAAGGCTATAATGATGACAGTGGTGGCGATGATGTATTTTCTTTTTCTGGCAAGTGATCCATAAGTTGATTGAATAAATACTTTATGAGTTGAACGTAGGGCCTGTTTGGTGCCTGTTAGAAATGTACGTTGTTAGGAGAGGCAGCGACATTCATGACAGCCACATCGGACACCCCTTGTCATGCAGCTGAATCTCCCATTTTTTACAATGAAACAACTTCTACTTTTTTTTTTACAAATATACCATATGAGTTACCTGGTTGGTTTTAGCCATAGTTACCTGATTCACACAATTCGAGTTCGCCGTTCGATACTTGTCAAAATTCATTGGTTTATTAGGCATGGCTCATTTAGTTCATTTTTCAATTTGTTTGGTTCGTGTTTTGGGTTCGCCTGGTTCAATGGAACTACAATGCTCTACTTCAATATGATTCGTGCACTCTGCAGAATTAGTCAACTTAATCAAAGTGACCACCATCTCTCCCGATTAAAAGGTTTTCCATGGCCAATTAAGTGTTATTCCTGAATATTGAAGAATTTCTCGAATTCGCCTGAATCTCACTCAAATTGGAGATTGAACCGAGTCAACACAAGTTGCAAGCTGCAGCGATTTGGCAACAAACTGTCAATTGAACTGGGTCGATTTAGTTGGACCAAAAATAACGAATTACAGTGCATCAAACTACAATGTGTTTGCTATAGCCCATTTGCAATTTATGGTTTAAGCAAATTAGGTAACTGTGGTTTTGGCAGTAACCAGCAACTTTAATGTTTTAAAGAGAGAGTTTGTCTATTTGGTTTCAGATGGTCCTTCCTATTGCTGTTGAGGATGTTAAGCGAGAGGTCAAGATACTACAGGCCCTGACAGGCCATGAGAATGTTGTTCAATTCCATAATGCGTTTGAAGATGATTCATATGTCTACATCGTTATGGAGTAAGTTTTGTCCACTGAACCTTCCAGTTATTAAATCTATATCTCATGTGTGACTGCTTCAGCTGGAATTTTTCTGTAATTTGGCTGGTTATGTTGTGACTTCTATTAATGGATCATATGGTTATGCTGGAATTTTTGCTTCTGCTGATCATGGTTTCCTCGCTTTTTTTGACTTTTTGACACGTCCAAAGCAATTTCAATTTTTTACCTTTCGTTAAACTTCACACAACCACTGACCTCATATCATAGATTTCTCAAAGGGAGGTCTATACAACCACTGACCTCATATCATAGATTTCTCAAAGGGAGGTCTATCCATGTGCACATGCGCGCATGCCTGTGTATATTTGCATATAGTTCTGTAAATTTTCCTTGGTAGCTAATGTCTGTTAATGTCTATACTAGTGGAAGACTAAGACAATCTTGTTATTAGTTTGTGATGGTGATCATCTGTTTCAATATATGTTTCTTTATCAGGTTGTGTGAAGGTGGCGAACTACTGGACCGGATACTGGCCAAGTAAGAGTGCTCAGTTCTTCATACACCTATCCTTCTTTTGACTGTACTCTGGAATTTAACTGGCTCTGTACTTATGTTCTCTAGTGGTATCATATTTATTTGGTCATGATAGAGTGTACTTCATCCTTTTGAGAAAAAAAATGATATTGTGTACTTCATTCTTGGCGCAATCCCTTGGTTATTGAGTCAATGAGATCTCGATACCTAAATTGCAAAAAAAAAAAAAAAAAAAAAAGGAAAGAGGAAGAACAAGTACATCCACAAGAACAATGGAGTAGAGAGGGAGAGAAGTTTATTGATATCAACCTCCTCTTATAAAAACTTTAAGAAAGCTCTCACGCTTAGAAAATTTGGAATGATTAACTCGTACATCAACACCCCCCCCCCCCCCCCCCCCCCCCCCCCCCCAAATCTCTTTTTATAGACCATAAACAAATCTTCAATTAAAATCCCCTTAACTGAGAGATTGATTTCAAATCAATCATAATCTATTTCAAACCAGTCTAATCTAACCTAAGATGGTAAAAGCTAATAGTAAGTAGAAGAGGATTAGATGATTAGGATGGAAGAAGAGAAGAGAAGAAAGGGAAGAAGAGGAGAGAGTGAGAGAGAGTTTTATGGTGAATCTTGTGTATGTGTGCCACATGCCCACCACACAAAGCTTTATTAGAATAAGCATATAGTACACTGTAGGAGAAGAGAAAAGATGTGCACATGCATTTACAATCAAAGAGCCACATTCTAACATACATATATACTAATATTCTCTAGACTCCCCCTCAAGTTGGAGCATAGATGTTGATCATGCCCAACTTGTTACGAACACGATGAAGAGCATCTCGACTTAAAGACTTCGTAAGAACATCCGCAAGTTGATCCCCGGACCGAACAAAAGGAGTGATGATTTCCTTCGAGGCAACTTTCTCCCGAATAAAGTGACAGTCAACCTCAATATGCTTGGTGCGCTCGTGGAAAACAGGATTACGAGCAATATGTATGGCTGCCTGATTGTCGCAATGAAGAGAAATAGGGCCTGAAGGAGAATAACCAAGTTCGTCAAGAAGGGTGCGAAGCCATACGAGCTCACATGTAGCATGAGCCATAGCATGATATTTTGCTTCAGCCGAGGAGCGCGCAACAACTGATTGCTTCTTACTTTTCCACGTCACAAGATTACCACCTAGGAAGGTACAAAACCTGGATGTAGATCGACGATCATATATACTACCCGCACAATCGGCATCGGAATAGCTCGAAAGATGAAGATGACCATGAGACTGAAAATGGATGCCAAGGCCCGGTGCTGATTTAAGATACCGGAGTATGCGGTAAACAGCTGTGAGATGTGAAGAACGGGGAGCTTGCATGAACTGGCTGACAACTCCCACCTCAAAGGAGAGATCTGGACGAGTAATAGTTAAATAAATGAGCCGACCTACAAGCCGACGGTACATGCCAGGATCAGAAAGAAGAGTACCATCATCTGGCTGAAGCTTATGTGAAGTATCCATAGGGGTGGTAGCCGGTTTGCATCCTAGCATGCCGGTCTCCATGAGAAGATCAAGAGCATATTTTCGTTGGGATAAGGATACCCCGGTTTGGGAGCGAGCAACCTCGATGCCCAGAAAGGAGCGAAGATGACCAAAGTCCTTGATCTCAAACTTGTTCTTCTGAAATTCTTTGACATCGCCCATGCCAACCAAATCACTGCCTGACAGTACAATATCATCCACATACACAATGAAGAACCATGATGCCCATCGATCGTCGACATATAAAGAGAGAATGATCGGCATGACTACGAACAAAGCCAAACTCCATGAGAGCTTGACTGAATTTATCGAACCAAGCACGTGGGGACTGTTTGAGCCCATAAAAGGGCCTTCTTCAATCGACACACAAGCTTAGGATTATGGGAAGCAACAAAGCCTGGAGGTTGATGCATGTAGACCTCCTCCGCAAGATCCCCATGAAGAAATGCATTCTTGACATCTAGTTAGAACAAGGGCCAGGATAAATTGACGGCCAAGGAGACCACCACACGAATAGAATTAAGTTTTGCCACTGGAGAGAATGTCTCGAAGTAATCCACGCCCTGAGTTTGCGTATATCCCCGAGCAACAAGACGGGCCTTGTAGCGATCAATGGAGCCATCAGGAAGGAACTTAATCGTGTACACCCATCGACACCCAACAGGTTTGTGCCCTGGAGGAAGAGAAACTAGCTCCCAAGTATGATTCTTCTCAAGAGCAAACATTTCTTCCATCATAGCCTTCGTCCAGTCAGGACTTTGAAGAGCGTGGGAGAGAGACCGAGGAATAGCCTGTGATGAAATGGAAGCTGCAAACGACTGAAAGGACGGTGAAAGATGATCATATGAAACAAAATTGCTAATGGGGTGTTGAGTACATGATCGTGTCCCTTTACGCAAGGCAATGAGAAGATCCAAACTTGAGGTAGGAGAATCACCTGAACCAACATCCAAAGTGAGTGGAAGAGTGGACAGTGGAGCGCATGAAGATTTATCTCGACGATGATACACTCGCAGAGGCTTCGGGTCACCCAAATCACCAATAGAGTTAGGAATGGGAGGTGAAAGAGTCTCCTTATGATCACTAGTGACAAGAGGAAGGGGAGAAGCAGTATGCTCCCCCTCACTCGCAAGAGGATCACAGAGGGATCGACCGTGAGGCGGAAAAAAAGGAACATCTTCAAAAAATGTTACATCGGCAGAGATATATTTTTTACGAGTCGAGGGGTCATAACACTTATACCCTTTCTGGCTCCAAGTGTACCCTAAGAAAACACATTTAGCTGCCCTGGGACTAAGTTTACCATTACGACCATCCAAAATTTGAACGAAGCATGTGCACCCAAAAACTTTAGGGGGTAAAGGAAATGGATTGTCATGAGGATACAACATATTAAATGAGGATTTGAAAGACAATATACGTGAGGGAATACGATTAATAAGGAAAGTGGAAGTAAGAAGAGTGTCACCCCAAAAATGCTTAGATAGATGCATACCAAGAAGAAGGGTACGTGCGACTTCAAGAAGGTGACGGTTCTTTCGTTCTGCAATACCATTTTGTTGTGGAGTGTAAACACATGATGTCCGAGACAAAATACCATGTTCCTGTAAGAAGGACAAAAAAGGAGTGGACATGTACTCCCCCCCATTATCAGAATGGAGGGTTTTAATCGAGCATTAAAATTGAGTGCATACTTCACGATAAAACACTTTAAACACATCAAACACTTCACTCTTTGATTTCAAAAGGTAAACCCAGGTCATGCGAGAATAATCATCAATAAAGGTGACAAAATATTTAAAACCAAAAGTGGAAGTAACCGGGGCTGGTCCCCAGACATCTGAGTGAACCAGATCAAAAGGTTGAGATTTCCTTCCTGAAACACTTAGAGGAAACATAGTACGATGATGTTTTGATAATTCACAAATATCACAACACAAAGGTTTAGTAACCGAGAATGAAGGAAACAAAAGTCTCAATCGAGCTAAGGAAGGATGTCCTAAGCGACAATGCCACCGTGTGATGGAGTCTCGATCAAGAGAAGAGGTACTTGAAGCAGCAACATGTGTATCATTGAGAAGATAAACGCCTCCTCGCTCATGCCCCCCACCAATCACTCTCTTCGTCTGTAGGTCCTGAAAAAGACAATGAGAAGGGTAAAAGGTAATCGAACAATTCAACGACTTAGTAAGGGAGCTAACAGACAGTAAGTTTAATGGAAAACGAGGTACATGTTAGACTGAGGACAATGGTAAGGAAGGGAAAAGGGAGATGGAACCAATCCCAGAAATGGGGGCATGTGTTCCATCTGCGACTGTAATATATTGAGAGTGGGAGGAAAAGAGATGTGTCTTACCAGTCATGTGGGAGGAAGCTCCAAAGTCAATGACCTAGGAGGTGGTAGAAGAAGACGCTAGAAGAGCGGTACCTGACTGGGCCGAAGCTACATGAGAAGGCTCAGGAACATCACGTATATGAAGCCGCATCAGGGCATCATAAGCTGCTCGAGAAATAATGAGTGACTCTCCAGAAGAAGGATGCTCAGCTGCCAGGGTGGAAGGTTGTCCCTCAGGAGCAACAGTAGCTGTAATAGAGGCAACAGCACACGTAGGACGACTATGGAGCTACCAACAATAATCAATAGTGCGATTAGTTCCACCACAATGCGAACAAATGCGGGAACTATCACGTCCTCGTCCGCATCCACCATGACCTCAAAGATGACGAACAACACATCACCGATCTCCCTCTCGGCCTCTGCCACAACCACCATAACCAAAAGTGCGCCCTGAACTCAAGGATGGTGCGCGAGATCTAGGAAAAATGGAAGATGGATCGCTTGCAAGGTGTGCTGAACGCTCTGGTGGTACAAAATGATGTGAAGGAAGAGCTGATATAGTAGCGCGCTGGCACATGGCATAGACTGTTGTTAATGGAGGAAGGGGATCATTAACAACCACTTGATCCCGAACACTGAGGTAGACGGAGTTCAACCCTGCGAGGAACTGCATAACACGAGTGTCATCCCGTTGCTTGCGAGCATGCTCATGATCGTCTAGACATTTCGAAGGAAGAGGTTGATACAAGTCTAGCTCATCCCGCATGCCTCGAAGTGTCGAATAGTAATCTTTTAATGATCTTGAGTCTTGCTGGAACCGACCAATTTCTTAAATAAGCTGAAATACCCGCGAAAATTTTTTAGACTCGGAGTACATGTCATGAAGGGAGTCCCAAATGCCTTTAGCCGATGACAAAAACATCACGGAGTGGCTAATCGAAGAATCCATATTGTTCAACAACCATGCAATGACTTGATAGTTCTCCTTTGTCCAAGTCTTGTAGGTGTCTTCTGTAGAGCTTGGGGGATCATCCAGAATATACGACAACTTCTAACGGCCCCCAAGAACACTTTTACAGATTGTGCCCATTGAAGATAGTTATCACCATTCAACTTAATCGAGGTGATTTGGAGTGAGTTGGGTTCAAGCAAACCCATGCCAAGATGAGATTGCCCTTTGTCCTCCATAAGAATGAGGGGTCCAAGTAAAATGTACTTCAACAAAGTCTCTAATAAGCAATCCTTTGATGAGATGAGAGACTAACCCCAATCAACTAGAAAACTCTGAAAATACCACCCGAAGTACTCAAATCTGACGCAAACAGCCCAAAAATGACATGGCCGCACCTCTATTTGGGGTTAAAACCCACTCAAATCTTAATATCAGCAAAAAATTCCTCCAATATTAGCTTGAGTGAGAGATATCAGTCCATCTAGAGGAAAGAAACAAGAGAAAAACTTACTGATTTGAGAAAAATCGACGAAAAACTGATTCGGGGCCCGATTTTCGAATTTCACTATTTCAGCCAAATCACCATCAAGAAGGCTCTAAAAAATTCTCAAAAAATCATGACAAATCTTCTAAAATAGAGATCTATCAAACCCCTAAACTTTTAGCTCAAACGGGGTCCATTTGATCGTACATTGCTGACGTCAGCCGTACGGCCGCTGACGTCAGCAATCTGACGTGTTGCCTCTCAACTCCTTTGATGTGGAATAGTTTGATCTTTTCTTTGATACCAAGTAGAAGATGATTAGATGATTAGGATGGAAGAAGAGAAGAGAAGAAAGGGAAGAAGAGGAGAGAGAGTGAGAGAGAGTTCTATGGTGAATCTTGTGTGTGTGTGCCACATGCCCACCACACAAAGCTTTATTAGAATAAGCATATAATACACTGTAGGAGAAGAGAAAAGATGTGCACATGCACTTACAATCAAAGAGCCACATACTAACATACATATATACTAATATTCTCTAGAAAAGCAAACAAAGAAAGTAGATGTTTTAGGGGAGAAAGTGAGCTCGCGGAGGTCATATCTCAAGGGCGAGACATCATGTGATCGAATGGGCATCTAGCATTGATAATCTTAAGGGTTGTAATCTTTTGTTTCTTGGTGTATAGCTGGATCGCTATCTCAACGGTTCGGTTTCCTTCTTTTCAGTTATTTTGTTTTTAATAAATTTAAGTTATCTTTCCAAAAAAAAAAAAAAAAAACGCAAACAAAGAAAGTAATCCTAATTACATCTCTAAATTAGCCCCATTTCTTCAATTACATTCCCTTCATACCTTCAATCATATCTTTAAATCAGCCCCCCATACCTCCCAAAAGTAGTAAATTGCAATCCTGGATCTAAGCCCCCAAATTTATAAATATACAATCCAAAAATCATCATATGCTGGGCCCTATGGTGGGCTATGGGCCTACGTCTTGTTGGGCCCTTCAGTGGGCCTAGATGGGTCTAGGTGGGCTGTGGGCCTGCATCAATTCTATTATTATCATTATATCTTTTGCCTAGCTTTTTTATATTTAACAAAAAATTTAGTACTTCTATGGATGGATAGTACATGCATGAGCTAGACAATGTTTCAAAGTACTCTAGTTTTTTGGAAAAAGGGCGTGTCCTGCCTGCAGCCATTGCGACTAAGGCTGCCCCTACTGTATTATGTCTGGCCTCTACGCCTAAGGTGGCCCCTGCTGTGTTATTTCTGGCTGCCATGTCGCAGCATGCAGTGGAACATGTCCTGAGTGGGACAACGAATTGGTCCTATTAGTTTTTTAAGCTGATTTCGGCATACTGATTCTGGAACTTACTCTCTTTGTTCAGAAAGGATAGTCGTTATACAGAGAAAGATGCAGCAATAGTAGTGCGCCAGATGCTCAAAGTTGCAGCTGAGTGCCATCTACATGGCTTGGTACATCGTGATATGAAACCTGAGGTAATGATCAGATAAAAGGTGGAAGATGGAGCTCTAGGAAGATGCATGTTTCCCCATTTCTTGCTTATTTGCTAAAAGCATTGTGTATATTTGATTGTGTAGAACTTTCTTTTCAAATCAACGAAAGAGGACTCACCCCTTAAGGCCACAGATTTTGGCCTGTCAGATTTCATAAAGCCAGGTAGTAGAAGAAAGGATTTGTATTGGATGAGAATTTGAAAGCTTCTAGATATAGAAAAAGCTTTTTACGATTATTTATGTGCATGGTTGTTGAAATAATGTTGGGATAATGCAGGGAGGAAGTTCCATGATATAGTTGGCAGTGCCTATTATGTTGCACCAGAGGTACTAAAGCGCAAGTCTGGGCCAGAATCAGATGTTTGGAGCATAGGCGTCATTACATACATTTTGCTTTGTGGAAGGCGACCATTTTGGGACAAAACAGAGGATGGAATATTCAAGGAGGTATGCCTATTTCAATTCCAGGATTAAACAAAGAGGGCTTTCTGTACTTTCTTGATGTGTGAAGCAAAGCAAGTTCATTGTATTCAAGGTGTTCCATAACGGTAACGGTGGCCGTAACGGCCACCACCGTTACCGTTACGATACGGGCCGTAACGGCCGTTACGGACCCCGTATCGGCCGATACGGCCCCTTTTTATTTTCTGAAGAAAACAGTTACGGGACCGTTACGGGACCGTTACAGGACCGTTACAGGGCTGTAACGGTCCGTTATGGGGCCGTAACGGTCCCGTAACGGCCGTTACGGGGCCGTTACGGCCTATTTTTTCTGAAACGGCCGTTACGGCCGTTACGACCCCGTAACGCGTAACGGCCACCACCGTTTCCTTTACGTATCGGCCGATACGGCCGTATCGTAACCGTTTTGGGATACCTTGATTGTATTTGTATTTAACCAGTGGTTATTGTGTGTAAACCACTAAAGTATCCAGGACAACCACTTATCTCAAGACCGATCATGATCATCATCATCCAAGCTTTATCCAGCTGATTGGGGTCGGCTACACATCCCTGTGCGACCATTCCACTGTATCAAGGATCATATCCTCATCTAAACCACAAGTCGTTGAATCTTTTCTACCTACCTCCAACCACACCCCTTTGGACCTTCTCCTTGCCTGTTATAGCCTTCAAGTTGAACCAACTTGCTGCTAAAAGGAGCAGTTCTTGGCATCATTTTCAATAGCGGTAATAGTGGTCATAACGATCAGCTTTATGACTGTTACGATACAGGCTGTAATGGCTGTTATGGCCTTGTAATGGTTCATTTTTTTATTTTATTTTTTTCAAGGAAAAAATGTATCAATCCTGTATCGGTCTAATAATGGCCCATATCAGTCCATTCCAGCCCCAGATCAGCACGTAACGGGCCATTTTTTCACATTGGGTGTTATGGGCACAGCCCTGTATCGTGTAACGGTCTCCACCGTTACCATCAAGTAACACAGCCGTTTTTTAATACCATGGTTCTTGGCCTCAATGGACATGGCCGGACCATCTAAGTTTACTTATCTTATTACCTATTGGATCTACTCCGAAGTTCCTTCAAATGCATTCATTTCTAATTCTATCCTTTCCTCTTTCCATTCCATCTATCTCAACATCCTCATTTCATTTACACTTATTCTATGAACGTGTTGTTCTTTGACTGTCCAACATTCTGTCCCATAAAGCATGGCCAGTCTTACAGTTGTCCTATAAAATCTGCCCTTCAGTTTGTTTGGTGTAGTGTTATATTATAATAGCCTGTAGCTCTTGGGAAGCTCATTTTGGATCTCCCTTCGAACTTCCCAAAAATATATACCATTCCCTGTTTCCTACCCTTTTCATAGAAAGGATTCAGGAAACCCGTTTTCTGACACAAACCTATTTCCTAAAAATAGGTACCTACTAAGAAATTGTGTTCCTGTAGCTGGTAACGGCCGGCGTGACCACTTTGGCTGTTATGATATGGGTCGCATTGGCCATCAGCTGAAGTCTCTTAAAGAAAAAATGTAACAGATATGGAAAAATTCAGAAAAAAAAATGTGAGGATCTCAAATTTTTCCTGGTTCTGAACATGCATTTGATGGTGTGAAGGGCCATTCATTGGTAAGAATGTTGTCTCAGGTTTCTTGAGTGCTATTTACTTGACTGGCTCTAAAAATCCTATCTTTAATATTCTAAATATCTAATCACAAAACATAATTAAAATTATAAGCCTCCGTTTGAGGAAAAAAATCTAATGAATAGTGTCTGTGTTATTTGGGCACACTTAAACAACCCAAAAATAGCCTGGAATTTGTGCAATCAGTGAATTCATCAGACTAACATATATCCCTAAGCATTTTACACCATTTTTTGTGAAAAAAATTTGAGGAAGAAACTAAAAAATATTTATGTTACCATTCATCCCGAAAATGGCCAAATTACTCAAAAAATAGAGAAGTGCTCAAAACCACTGATTTAATGCATGCATTTATAGATCTAAACTTAAAACATTTAAAAAAAAAATAAAAATCAAATTCATTGGAAATTGTTGAAAAAACAGTGGAAATCGAAGAAATAAAAAAATGCAAATATGCCCAAATCCAACATAAATATAGTAAGATTAGGTCAATTTAGTCATAGTATGTTGAATTGACACAAATGCAATTCAATCAAACATGGGCCTCCAGTGCTCTTCCAAAAGTGGCTGCTTTTGCTTGGCTTGCTAGCAGAAATCGGATCCTGACCGTTGGCAACCTGCACAAAGGGCAATGGTGCTCCTTAATATTTGTCTTCTCTGCTTAAAAGATGTGGAATCGGCGGATCATTTATTTATTCACTGCTTATTTGTGAGAGAAGTCTGGAGCAGTGTCCTTATGGCTTCTAACATTTCCTGGGTGATGCCTATCTCTATCGAAGGGCTGTTTCGATCCTAGCACGTGGGAGAGTGGGAGGGCAAGAGGAGATACAGATGGAGACTATCGTGGCTTACAATCCTGTAGTCTTTATGGGGTGAGAGGAATGAGCATTGCTTTTGGAATTAGAGGCGTTCGTACCCCGGGGTTATCAGTAGAGTTAATCATTGTATCAGGATTGGGCACGTTAAGAGGCTATTTGTAATTTTTCTGTTTTGTTATTTTCTCCCCTTTTCTTTTACTCCCCCCCCCCCCCCCCCCCCCCCCCCCCCCCCCCCCCCCCCATTTTGGCCTTCCAGCCTCGAATAAATTCAGTATCTTTCAAAAAAGGCACAAATACAACAAAGAAAAGGGATGGAAAAAAAAAAAGACACATACAAAAAAAGAGGATCTTTTTACTTTTTTGATTCTCCCCTAAACCAGCTCTGGATATTCAATTTGTCAATTTGAGCTAAGTATTGTGTTTTAATCTTGGGAATGGATGTAAATTTGGTCAGAAATGGGTTTCTAATGATCACACATTGTTTAAATGCGGAATGGAGGGAAAATGAAAAATAAAAAATAAAAATGGAAAACATCCCTCACAAGGTATTAACATACGTGTAACAGCCTAGGCAGCAACGGCCCTATTGTGGCCTGAGACTGTTGTTAGCAATATAAACATTTTTTTTATAGATTTCTTTTAACAAACACAATGATTTCAAAATTTCATCCTTTTATTCCATTATGTTCCATAGTTTCTGTTGTTCTTATCTTTTTTTTTTTTTTTTACTTTCTCGAATGGAAGATCTTAGTCAAAAGAGAAAAACCAAGAAAAGAGCATCAAACTAGACCAAAAATGAGAGCTGGACAACACCCAATGCCAATAAAAAAACAAAAGGGAGAAAAGAACTAGAAAAAGCAACACCAGTGCCCTACCGGGGCAAACTTCATCCAGTAGTCCTAGCCGCTCATTGGCATCTCCCTCAAAGTTGAAAGAAAAAGAACAAGCGGAACCCTTTGATGACGTTTGTGATGCTTTTCCCAGTTAATGACCAAAGAGTTGGTTTTTCCAGGAATAGTCTCAATGGAGCAGACTTTCCCCTCAAAGGTTCTATGATTGCGCTCAAGCCACTTGCACCAAATGGTAGCTTTGAGAGAATGGTCCCAAAATTCTACCTGCAAGGCTTCAGGCCCTACACCCATGATCTTGAGATAATATGCGCCACCAGCTTTGGAAATACCCACTAAATACCAAATTCATTGAAGATTGCACTGCAAATTCTTCTTACAATATTGCAATGGTGGAAGAGGAGGGGAATAGTCTCTTCTATAGTGGCACACTTGATATGTCTATCCTTTCTTTCTTTAGATGTGATAGCAGAAATGGTCTATTGGTTTCTGTTGATTGCATAAGATTTTTTTTTTTAGGAACCAAGGGTAGGTACATAATGTTGGATTCTTTAGGTCTAAACACAGCGGAACTTAGGCATTTTCGAAAAATCCAATCAAAGATTCCCCAGGAATCCCCTTATGCGATAATCTTAGATTTCTACAAAGATAAAATACCATGATTAAGGGTTTAAATCTTACCAACGCAAATTGATTGTGTGACGCTTTATCCTTGATGTATTTTTCTGATGTCGATCCTCTAATTGAAGAGGTGTCTCCCCGAGGCAATGGGTTCAAGTACCCATTGTGGTGAAATCCCACTGTGTTATGAGTGCGTGAGTGTGTGCGGGGTGTTAGTGCGTGTGTTTAGAAAAGAAAAAGAAAAGAGGTCTCCCCAATCTATTCCAGACAAAAGAACCGAGAGAACCAACATCTATTCATGTGGTAGGGGTCAAGGATGACACCACACATCTACAAGGTGGACCACACGCACACATGTGATGGAGATGAAGAGAAAAGGGAAGGAATGATGATGCAAGAATGGATCTCTCTCACTTCTCCCTCCACAAGGTGACACTTAACGGGGAGGGGGAGGACATCTAGGCTCTCTCTCTCTAGGGTATGTGTTGCACTCCCTCTCTGCATAAGGATCTTAAAAAAGGAGGGATTGGGGTTCTAAGTGTACGCACTAGTATGGTGCTCCACCACCCTACAAACCTCGGCATACCCTACTATGAAGAAAGCCTGTTTAATCCGTTGCATACATGTACATGCTCATGATCAAGTCCTTCCATTGTCTAAGCAACCATAAATCCAAATCCTATGTTGATCAAATAGTGGACCATCAAATCTGGTCCATCATATCAATCGTCAAGTGCAGTAAAACAAGTTTTAACAATTAAACAAAACTTTAACGTTTGAAAACCTATGTAAAGCTGATTAAAACCTGTTAAGTGTTGGGCGCAACAGTAAAATTACTTAATGAGTCTTTGATCTAATCAAATCTATCCTTAAATAAGTCTCTAGGTAAATCCAGCGAATCTTATGTGGTGACCTGTGTAAGAATTAATGAACCCTGATGGACGTACCCAACATTACCCACTCTTGATGACCTCTATGAAGTCTCGTAAAGCGAGCCAAAGTTGTGTAATCAAGATCTAAGACTCATATTAGGCCCTTAGGTCCAAGGATTGATGATCTTTTGTGCACTATTAAGTCTTCGATCACATGATCATAGTCCAGGCTAATGGGCCCCTAGACTATTAACTTAAACTTGATCCTCTAATGCAAATGATGCAGCTAAGGGCTGAAAAGTGTATAGTAGGAGAAAGCATCACTTGCAGATCTAAAGATCTAAAGAAATCTCATAAATTTGGTCAGTTTGACAACTTTGACTTTTTGGTCAAAGTCAACCCTTTGATTGTTGACTGTTGACCAAGTTATCATATGGGTAATATTGGTCTCATTAGGTAGGCCTTGAAATATGCATATCATATTCATTTTATTTTCTAATTTGGATTAGTAGTTAAATGGTTATGAGTGTTTTAGTATTAGTTTTGTTGGGAGGAATATTTATGTAATATAGGGAAGTAAGGCATCTCTTGGTGCGTGGGATTTATTTTGTCTATAAATACTTGCCATAGGTTAAACTTTTAGGCCATCTGACATTTTTTTTTTCTTCCCTCAATACAAGTGTCATATGAGAAGTTCAAAGTTCTTAATCTTCATCTGCTTGAGTGTGTCATATCTCAACACAAGAATGTTGCGTACTCTCTTCTAATCTCCGGGTGAGTCATATCCTAGAGGAATATTTAATGTTCTTTTTTTTTTTCCTACTTCTATTTGCTTGTTGTTTTCCCAAGACCCCATCTAGAACTGCATCAATTGGTATCAAGGACTAGGTTTACCCCCACAATGACTACTAGAAGTGGGAGATTTTTTTTCTTCAAAAAAGCATATTGATGAGGGCCAGTTGGAAATCTGTTGCTAGAGATTACGAGACAGCTAGATGACATCAATGGATGATTGGCCGATGTGGAATCTAGGTTGTTGGGCACATCAAAACATTCGGAAATAAATGAAGAAGGGGCCTTGCACAATCCTGACTTTAACAAAGAGTCACCTAAAAGTCAGGGTCCATAGGACAATAATGAGCATCCTTGACGTTAGAAGAGACATCCTCGACAAGGTATCCCAAAACGGTTACGTATCGGCCGTATCGGCCGATATGTAACGGAAACGGTCATGACCGTTACGCGTTACGAGGTCAAAACGGCCGTAACGGCCGTTACAGAAAAAATGGGCCGTAACGGCCCCGTATCGGCCCGTATCAGCCCCGTATCGGACCGTAACGGTCTTATAACAATTTTTTTCAAAAAATTAAAAAAGGTCGTATCGGCCGATACGGGGTCTGTAACGGCCGTTATGGCCAGTATCGTAACGGTAATGGTGGTGGCCGTTACGGCCACCGTTACCGTTATGGGACACCTTGATCCTCGACGAACATAAAGGGCCAATATAAAGGGCCAATATATTCGAAGGGAAGGAAACACAATGTTTTCAGCTACATGACCAGAGGTTACCATCATCATGCCGATGATATCACGCGGAAGGTGAAGGTAAATGTTCCAAACTTTGAAGGCAGTCCCAATCCAAAACTCTTTCTTGATTGGTTATCTACTATAGAAGATTATTTTGATTGGTATGATATAGAGGACGAGATGAGGATACGGTTTGCTAAGATGAAGGTCAAAAGCCATGCTCGAATATATGGTAGAGGGATGTTGAGAAGAGATTATGGGTGAATGGTCAACTTCCTATAGAACAATAGGATGATATGAAAACAAGTTTGGAAGAAAAATACCTCCCCATGGACTATAAGGATATGTTGTATGACCAGCTTCTTACTTTGAAGCAAGGTGGGCTGAGTGTAGAAGAGTACACGCAAAAATTCAATGAGACCACTATTATATGACATCTCATGGAGGATGAGTGACAAATCCTCTCTCGATAAAAAAAAATGGGTGAGATCCAACATTAAATTTGAAATCAACACTTTTCAGATTGACTTCTTGGAGTGTTGTCACCTGTCTCTAAAGGTGGAACAAAAGTTGAAGGGACAACACCCTTGATAGATTTTTTTCTCAAGCCGGGGATAGTGGACAGCTGAGAGTTTTTTCATCTAATAGGCCACCCAAGCCCGGATAGTGGGACGGGGGCTGATTCAGGGATGTGATTGAAGGCACGTAGTGTCTAAAGTTAAGTCATCATTCCATGGACTCACATGGCGTGGCCAATCGTGTGACTTAGGGCTGAAAGTCGGGGGTTGGGTCGGGTTGGTGCTCAACCCTAACCCAACCCAAGGTTCCTATACCTCAACCCTAACCCAACCCAACCCAACCTCGGGTTGGGAATTCTCAACCCAAGCCCAACCCAAGCGGGCTCGGTCGGGTTGGTCAGTTTGATACATGCTAATATTTTCGTTATTACATTAGTCTATTATGTTTCAATACACATCTTATTTCTTGTACCTATGGCTTTATTAATTATATATGTAGTTATTTATTGTAAAGAACTTCACTTTTTCTAAACAAATAAGCTAAAATATAGGATAACTACTCTTTTAACATTCAAGCATTTCAAATTCAAATACATCGAATTTCAAACATTATAAGTTTACTTAATAAAGTATAACAAAATTATAAGTAACTTGTATATAGATCGGGTTCGGGTTGGGTCGAGCAACCTGAGACCTCAATCCAAGCCCGACCCAAACTTCATCGGGTTGGTGTTTACATAGCCCAAGCTCGAGATCGGGTTCGATACGTCCTACCCAAGCCCAACCCAATGTCGGGTCGGTCACGGGTCAGTCGGGTTGAACCTGCCCGACTTTCAGCCCTAGTGTGACTGTACAATCGAGAGGAAATCTAATTTGATCAATTAGGATAACATAATCGTGTGGGAATGCTCATCATAACGATGGCCCTGCACAATCATCATGGGCCAAATATGTGGCGCCACCATCCACCAAGGGTGGGTGAGCCCCACATATGCCACAAGAGTAGACATTCACTTGAAACCACGATTGAAGATCACAAGATCATCTCAAAATCAAGTCTTTCATCAAACATACAGTCTGAATCTCACCACGTGATGTTCATGGACTGTCATTAAATGAGCTGGCAGAGATAGTGTAATGTGTGTGAGTGATCCAAGGTTCAATCCATGGTAGTGCTACCTTTCAAAAAATAGAAAAAAAAAAAGAAAAGAAGAAGACTGTTTTGATTAGATCTCCATGATTGGATCATCCTTTGGTCAATCTAAGTTGACGGACGTTTTGAGAGCATGCCAATTGAGTTAGGTAATGAATTTCATCAAAGACTGATTTGAGATGAATCAGCTCTGTTGAAAACAACCAGTGAATGACCATGATCAATCCAGCCAAATTTCAGTTGCATCTGTTGAATCTAGCCAGACCATCTCGAAGAGCATATCGAGAATGTAGCTCGAACCAAATTTTATCTCATTCTAACCAACGGATTATGAAATATGGCCCACCCAATATATGATTGATCTTGACCGTCCAATAACTTCACGACTCGAACTTCGACTTAGACGAATGAATGACCACTCGTTTCAAAGCTCTCGACAACTAGAATAAAACTAATGGATTAAATCTCCTAAAGGAGACAAATTGCTAAAATCGACCTGCAATCTGTTTACATCATGAGGACTAGATGTGGGCCATCCAATGCATGCCTTTTGGGCCCCACACGCTGATCCAGAGGTCACGAGGCCCCATCCATAACAGCCAAAGGTTGGGCCCCACACTCTCAAGTGGTCACACGGTCAGATCCACGTGCGGATAAAAAGCATCATGTACACATGCTAAACATAATGAGCAATTTGGATTGCATGGGACATATAGAATTCCAAGAATAGAAGTTTTTTCAGATTTTTTTATTTTCCAAATACCCTAATTTGCAGATTTAGGAAATTTTGGTAATGATAGGATTTTAGAAATATATATATATAATCTAACCGAAACACTTTTGGGGGGGGGGGGGGGGGGGGGGGGGGGGGGTGGCGTTGTTGTTGTCTGTAAGTGGCTCGATTTGTCAATAATGTGTGTCTGTCTTGAGTCGGTTGAGCGCCCATTGGAAGATAGACAACTGAAGACATGAAGATTTGCAGCATCGAGGCATGAAGACACATGCAAATTGAGGTGCCTTGGTGAAACTAGCCCTAGACTCTTTTAGTTCCAAAACAACCTACCGAGGAAAACCTCGATTCATCATCCTAAGCCTTAGTCTCTTAAAATGATCAGCTACGCTTGTAGAGTTTTTAGAGCTTCTGATGGTTAGAAACCAAAACAAAAGAAATCAGAGCTCTGTCAATCGAATCGAAAGTGGCTAAAACTTTCCAACGAGCTAAACAATTAAATCAAGAGTTTTTCGATCGAATTGACGGTTAGCCGTTAAAGATCCGTTGGAGCCTTTTATATATAAACCTGGCACTTGGACCTTTGTAAAGCAGTTGGAATTTGCATGGTTTTAGAGCCCCTAGGTATATAACTCCTATCCATTGCTCCTAGGCTCTAATTCATTGAGTTCATATCATCTTCCTTGTGATTCATCAATCTAATGAGCAATCCAAGCTCTATTTGAAGATGTACATGTTCTCTTGCATTCTCTAGAGGTTAGACACTTAACCTATAGATATACCCTTTTGTTGATTACCCTCTAGAATACTCATTTAGGTGAATTCCCAATTGGAACCAACTATCCCATTAGTTGTAGGAGATTTAATTATCATCCCACTCTCTCATTACCTTGGCATCCTCGTAGGTACATCATTGCAAGGTAGCCAATTGTTGGTGCTGAAGAAGATTTACATCAAAGATCGGGGGAACAAAAGAGAAGCTGCATCAAGATTGATCGAGCATCTCAAGAAGGCGCTACATACAAAACTAGTAAGAGTTTAAATATACTAAAGTCTTGTGTAGATTTGAGTATAGAGTTTGAATCCCAAACTCAAGTAAGTCTTTGTGTAGGCCACCGGTGGGTGTGTATGTGTAAGACCTTGTGTAGGCATCCGATACGTGGATTAGTTCTTGTGTAGGACTAATCGAGTAAGACCTTGTGTAGTCCTCCGACAAAAGTGTACGTGGGTCCTTGTGTAAGATTGTAAAGGTTATTGGTTAGCCTATAGAAAACATTTCTAAGCCTCTATGTGAGCCTCTAGCGAGAGTGTACGTAGTCTCTATGCGAGCCTCCGGCGAGAGTTTATGTAGATTAGTTTTTATGTAGGAGTAATTAAAGGTTAGTGGTGAACCTATTGAAAACCTTTATAAAGGTTAATAGTGAATCTATATAAAACCATTAAGATAGTGAAATCCAGAAAATTCGAGTTTGAGTTCGTCATCTGGGAGTGGATCTCTCTCTCTCTCTCTCTCTCTCTCTCTCTCTCCCTCCATGAGGTGACACCCAGAGGAGGGATGTCCAGGCTCTCTATCTAGGGTCTGGGTTGCATTCCCTCTCTGCGATGGGATCTTAAATAAGGAGGGATTAGGGTTCCAAGTGTACGCACTGATATAGTGCTTCACCACTCTACGGACTTTGGTGTGCCCTACTGTGAAGGAATCCCATTAAATTCACCTTATACATGCACGTACTCATGATCTAATTCTTACACTGTCTAGTCCATCCACCATAGGTCCAAATCCCATGCTTATCAAGTAGTGGACCATCAGATCATCATCGAGTGTGATAAAATAAGTTTTAACAATTAAAACAAAACTTTAATGGTTGAAAACCTTTATGAAGCTAATTAAAACCTTTGACTACTAGGGCCAATCGTAAAATTACTTGTTTAAGTCCCTAATTTAATCAGATCTAGCCTTAAATAAGTCCCTAGGTAAACCTAGTGGATCCCATGTTGGTTCGTGCATAATCAATGAACTTTGATGGACGTACCCAGCGTCTCCCACTTGCAGTGACTTCTAAAAAGCCTCGTAAAGTAAGCTAAAGTCACTCGATCAAAATTCAAAACCCAAACACACCCTTAGGTCTAAGGATTGATCATCTTTCGTGCATCATCAAGACGTTGATCATATGATCATAGTCCAAGCTAAAGGATTCCTAAACTATTGACTTGAACTCAATCTTACAGCGCAAGTGTCCAAAGGTCCAATACCAGGATCCCATACCCATGGCACACTCACTCCCATGTAAGGGAAGGGTAAAGGCACAACAGACACCAAATCTGGTCCTGATGGAGGAGTCCTTTTATCCTGACTCGAGTCAGTTCCCTCACACAAGATGACCATGCATCTCAATTTCATAACATGATGTCAACAGATGTGTCCCAAGCTAGTGCAAGCCCATCATGTGCTGATTTTTTACTATTTATTTATAGATTTGGGGCCTAATCATCAATATTTGAAATTTACTATATGTGGATAATATGGGGGCTAATTTGAAGATATGATTGAAGATATGGGAAATGTGGTTGAAGATATAGGGGTTAATTTAAAGATGTGATTAAAAGACATGAGAGGGATGTGATTGAAAGGTATGAGGCTGATTTAGAGATGTAATTGGGATTTTTTTATATTTGCTTTTACTGTTATCAGGCTTTTACAATCTTAGGTAGATTAGATTTATTTGAAGTAAACTATGGTTGATTTGGGTTCGGCTCCATGGCTTAGTGGTAGTCAGACTTTGCTTCAACACTGAGACTAGGGATCGAGTGCCCATGTGATGTGGGTGGGTGTGTGAGTGCGTGGGGGTGTCGGCGTAAAAGGAAGAAAAAAAAAAGGAAAGAAAATTTTTTTTGATTGATTTGAAATCAATGTCTTAGTTGGGGGGATTCTCATTAGAGATTGACTTAAAGAGTATATAAAAGGGGGTTGGTGAAGGAAGTAGTCATTCCAATATTTTTCTAAGTGTGATTTTTTTTCTTGAGCGTTGTACGAGAAGAAGTTTGATAGCAGTAAAGCTCATTCTCTCCGTTGTGGGTGTACTCTTGTCCATTTCTTTGTGATTCAAGCGTCGAGATCTAATTGACTCAATAACTAGGTTGCACCATTTTTTGTATCAAAGCGAGTGATCACTGAACAACTGCTAACTCTGCATCTTATACTAATGGCTTCGAAGGGGTGACAGAAGAAGAGTTTGTGCAAGTAATCCAATTAATCCATGCACTTACAGCGCCGGTAGATCAACTCACGCATACAATAGGCAGTCTCACCAATCAAGTGGAGGAGCTCCGGCATGGAGGGAATCTGGAGACCGAAGTTGAAGCACTTGGACATGTAGGGAAAGTTCTTTGCCAAGTCCTAGCCAATAATGTCGACTTCGGCTTATGAAGACACCAATGATAGAATCCTTTGATTGTTGGAGCACGGCAAAGAACCCGGAAGTGAAGTAGAAATTCCAAGTCGATGGATTAACGTCAACCTACATTTGAATTTACGAATGGATCAATTGATGGATTCACTGATAGTGGCAGTCACTTTGATAGATATGCAAATAAGTCTCAGCATTCAAATTGAAGCACCTTTGCAAAAGATGACCATGACACGGAAAAACGAGGCAATTGTTTTAGGATATCCACAAAGAACTTTAAAGTTACACGAAATAAGTTGGCACCAACAAAAGCACAAGCGATGGAGACATCATCTATAGTAGACTCCGGCCGTTGTGCCAAGCCAACGCTTAGGGTTGCACCACCAGCTTCCACCAAAGAAGAAGTAGATTTGCCATAAAGGTAGTACAAGTTCAGAAATTAGTAACCAACTTGAGGACGAGTTCTTTCAAAACCGAGGAGAGTTGATGGAGGCCCAGGGCCCAACATTTGATTTTGGATTGTGTATATATAGATTTGGGGCTTAAATATTAAGATTCGAAATTTGCTATTTGTGGAAATTATGAGGCCTAATTTGAAGATGTGATTGAAGGTATAAGGAGATGTGATTGAAGATATAAAGGCTGATTTAGAGATGTGATTGAATACATGAGAGGGATGTGATTGAAGATATGAGGCTGATTCAGGTATGTAATTAGGATTTTCTATATTTGCTTTTACTATTGTTAGGCTTGTATCATCTTAGGTGGATTGGAGTGATTTGAAGTCATCTATAAGTGATTTGAAATCAATCTCTTAGGTGGGGGAATTCTCATTAGAGACTCACTTAGGGCCTATTTGTTTCCCCGATTACATCAGTAATGCATTGCAAATAGGTAATGATTACTTTTTACATACATCTGACTACCCTAGTTAGTGTAATTCGCCTTTAGTTTCTTTTGTTTGGTACGACACATAAATTGTAGTAAATGTTGGGCCCTCAAGCATTTGATTTGAAGATGTAACTCTGTACATATATAAGAAAAGAAGCTGTTGTAGAACTTAAAGCGTACTCCCTCATGCTGAAGACTACGATCTGTCGACGTGGATTGACTACTTACGCGGCTAGTAGCGAGCTGACTAGTGCACAATGGGCCTCGCAAAGAATTATGTGTTTTATCCAAGCTATACATTTACTTTTCTAGATCGTTTTAGGGCCTTGGCACAAAAATGAGGGGAAGCCAAATCTACTATGGACCACTCTACCACAAAGAAGTGGTGATTGAACAACCAACATCCAAAATTTCTTTGGGGGGGGGGAGGCACTGTAATGTTTATTTGCCATCGAACATGTTGATTAGGTCAAATAGACCTGGATGAAGGGAAAACACAAATATCAGCTTTATACCAAATTTTTGTGGCCCTCGGGATGTTTTAAATGGTGGGCGTTCAATCACCACTGTTTCTTGTGGTGTGGTCCACCTGAGATTTGCATCTGCCTCATTTTTGGGTCATGCCCTAAAATGATCTAGAAAAATGGATGGACAGCCTGGATGAAATACATACATCATCGTGGGGCCCACAAAGCACCATCCACTAGCCACCTTGCTAACTACTGTGTAAGTAGGCAATCCATCTAGGGACCCTGTCTTGTAGCGGAAATCATCTAACTAGTCTTCATTACCATGGGGCCCACCATAAACACATTTCCTACACACACACACACACCGTCATTCAGGTGGACCATTCTTTGTGGACGTATGTTGCATTCATCCACACCATACATACATCCAGCTAGTGTAATGGTATGGTGTTAAACTTGAAGTTGATGTGAATGAAGTCTCTGGTGGTCTTCTCCAAAGGATACAGAGGTGATTGCATAACCACCGTTGATCACTTATTAGGGGCATCATGGTTGTTTATCAGCCCTCCAATTACATGCTAACATCGCAATGTGAACTATTGCATGGTGGGAGATGTAAGGGGTTGTTGTCGGAAGAGGTAAGCAGAATATATAGTGTAGCTTCTGCAAAAGCATCACAACCCCCATGGTCACGTGTACCACAGTAAGGATGAACGACCAGTTCATTTGCCTCGAGCAAACTTTAGGAAATCTTGTGGGATTTCCCCCTGCACCTGGTGACGTCATTAATTTGAATTCGATGTAAATTTGAATTCGCATTACCGCCTCATCCGAACACAGAGCAGGAAAAGACACACTGGTAGAAATTACCAGTGTATTTGGGGGAACAAGTAGGCCCTTAGAGTCTACAAAAGAGGGGGTGGTGTAGGAAGTAGTCATTCCAAAATTTTGTAAGTGTGAGTTTTTTGTAAGTATTGTAATAGAAGAAGTTTGATATCAATAAAGTTCTTTTCTTTTTACTCTAATATTCTTGTAGGTGTACTCTTGTCCATTTCTTTGCAATTTGGGTGCGAGCTCTCATTGACTCAATAACCGAGTTGCACCTCAAGCATCTGCGTTGGTCATGGCTCGTCAGGGTACTGAGATCCATGAAACACAACTTTTTAGTTAGTAACCATTGTGTTCAATCTCAAGTTCCCAATGACTAGAGGATTAGCTCCTCACATAACCCAAATCGTCAAGTTTAAGGCAACATCAAATATTGTTTTAGGCATATCATACATGTAACATGTCCAAAGGACTCACGGTCATCAAGATCAACAGCCAAGATCGACTCTATCACATCCACATGGCCAGTGGATCAAGGTGCACATTGGTTTTTCAGGGCTCCAACACATAATCCATCAAGGCTGAGGATAGAAATTGTTGAATTTACTATAAAGTTATTGCTACTATCAATTTGCTTCACTGCTTGATTTTTTAATGCTGGAGTACAACCTTCACAACAATATGTTACATTGCATCTCTTGCTTTCAAACTGAAATTCATGATCACATTCTAAATAGTTCTCAAATAATGGACCTAATAGTGTATAACTTCTGTTCTAAATATTTAGAAATCAGGAATGCCATAGAAGTAGATTCATGTAAAATGATTATTATCCATGTATTATTCAAATGTTGAGAGTTATAAATCCAAATTCTGCCATAAAAATGACTTGTATCTAACACGTATTCAAGATTCTTTTCGGGACTGGTCACCCGTACCTGTACCCATTTCCTCCTTTTGGTAACTATGCACTAGCCACTGACAACTATGGCAATGTGGCTTTTTATCCTTGGATGTTTTCTTTTCTTTTCTTTTCTTTCTTTTTATTTTTCTTTTTTTTAATGGATCTATTCTTGGAAGTTTGTACTAGTTGTTGAACTGTGCAGTCTGATTGTTCTGCAACAGTCATAATAATGGGAACAGTACTTTTTGTTTTTAGTGTCTCTAAAGACACTTTTTAAGTTTTTTTTCCCCATTTGTGGTTTTCCAGGTCTTAAAGAACAAACCTGATTTTAAGCGGAAGCCTTGGCCAAGTATAAGCAGCAGTGCTAAAGATTTCATTCAGAAGTTATTAGTGAAGGATCCTCGTACGAGACTGACTGCAGCACAAGCCTTGTGTATGTATCTGGATTGAGTCTTGAAAATATTAAATATCATAAGATGGACATGTTTTCGAGTTTGTACTGTTTAAAGCACACATGTTTCAAGTTATTAGATGGCTTAGAAACATCTGTGAATACTTGTTGAAGATTGACGTAGAAATCTGTCAACCAGTGAGACTTCAATTGAGAGGTTCACTAATCTTGAATGCACACCTACACACGGACACATTTCATAACATTTCCCACATGTGAGATTACTAAGACATTCATCAGATAGGCGAATGTAGATGAGCTGACCCAAAAGTGAGGCTGGCTCACTCATTAGCCAGTCCCCACGTGTAAGTTCAATAAGGATCATTGGTCCTTTTTATTTTGCCATCCGTTTTTTTTTCCTTTTCTTTTTTTTAATACAGGGAGCCTACTGGTGGTCATGGTGGCCATTTTCACCAGGTTATCTACATAGTGGGTCCCACCTTGGAGGTGCAACATGTTGACACTTGCATGTTCGCACACACATAGGGCTGAATGTGGAATTATCAAACCTCTACAATCGAATATCTATTCCTTCATCATTGCCATTCAAAATAAAAGGGACATCTATTCCATTTTCCAACTACTTAACATGTCAGTAACATATGCATGTTGAGCTCCTTAGTTGTATCGCTGTAGGATTAGATTTGCTTTCTTATCATTTGACTTGTATGTGGTATTAAAATCTTCTCTAAGTGGTGGTCCCTTTTTTCCAGCACATCCATGGGTGAGAGAAGGAGGAGATGCATCTGAAATCCCTGTGGACATATCTGTTCTCTCCAACATGCGTCAGTTTGTGAAGTACAGCCGTATGAAGCAATTTGCTCTTCGGGTAAACAAATTATGTCTTGGTTGGAGGATCATAGTGGCAGAAAAGAAAATGATCTTTTCTTTTTTTATCATGGTTTCTGTTCAATGGTTCTGGTGGAAACTAATTTAGGTGTTTATTGATTTTTTTAAAAGGCATTAGCAACTACCCTTAACGAAGAGGAGATAGCTGATCTCCGCGACCAGTTTGATGCAATCGATGTTGATAAAAATGGTGCTATTAGCCTTGAAGAAATGAGACAGGTGTGTGTTTTTCCACTATCGTGGCATTTTGATCTATGAATTTTTAGCCTTAGTTTGTCACCAAACAATTTTAGCATTAGTTTATCATCAGACAAACTCTATTAGACTTTTCGGCTGATCCTGTCCAATGATGAATTTTCTGGCTGTCAACAATCACCTGCATCCACCAGTTTCTGAGGGACCCAGCCTGATTTGAATGGGTCCCAATCCAACTTTTTGAACCCCATAAAAAATCAGTTTGGATTAGGTACCTACCTGGAATCCAGTTAATCATTACATCATCTAAGCCTTAACCAAACTAACTAGGGTCAGTTACATGAATGCTATTTTGCCACCCCACTCTATCAAGGACCATATCCTCAGTTTACCACAGGTCATCAAGTCTTTTCTTACTACCTTCACCCATGTCGTTTTAGGTCTTTCAATTGCCCTTTTAGAGCTTGCAACTCAAACTCACTCCTAACCAGTGTAATTCTTGGTCTCTCTTACACATGGCCAAACCATCTAAGTCCACATTCCCTTATCTTATTATCTATTGGTGTTGCTCTCCTAAGTTCCCTTCAAATCATTCATTTCTAATTCGATGCTTCCTCATCTTATCACTCATTCATCTCAACATCCTCATTTTATCTACACTAAGGTATTCAATAACGGTGACAACCAGTGTAACGGCTGGCCTGAAGACCATTAATATATGGGCTGTAACAACCGTTCCAGCCTTGTAATGGTCAAACTTTTTAAAAGAATTTTTTTTGAAAAAAATACTGGAAATTGTCAACAAAATGGAAGGATTCCAAATATGTATGGTTTTCTGGTTTTGAATATGTAAATATGCTGCAACAGGCCATTCTTTGGTAAGAAGGATGTCTTGGGCTGCCTGATTGATACTATTAGCCTGAGAGGCTGAGACTAACTCTGAAACTCCTATATTTAATATTCTAAATATCTAATGTCAACATAAATAAGATTATATGACTAATGATGAGTTGATGAATAATGAGACAGTTATAGAACAGCAATCCACAGCCATAAGTCCATGACTATAATGTATGAACTCATTAGTGATAAAGTAATGTCAAACATAGACACCAAAACATTATTCACTGTTAGTCACCACCAGAAAGAAAATCATGTTGCCTGTAGCTACTCAACCTCAATGTCACTGTCATCCAATTGTGGCGAGGGCACCACATATCCATAATAACTAGAGTAGAAAAAGTGAGGACTGTTCACGATCATCACTGCCACTGAGCATCTGATGTGTCGAACTTGAATAAAAATAGATAGCGTCAATACTAGAAGTAGACCATAGTCATAGCCATACCTGTATTTTTTACTGCTCGTACTACTGAGTCAAGGACTGTAACTGTGGCAAATGACTCGGATTTAGATATGGATATCTATATCCCCTAGATCCCACTTCATGTACAGCATATGCAGGACTAGTCCAACAACAAAGTGCCCCAGGAGCCTCCCTGAACTATCCATGATCATATACATATCCGTAAGTCATCTGTGGTCCTATTGGTGCTTGATCTCCTCTAGTGCCACTGGTGCTAACATCCCTATGATGCTCCTTCCCCAGCTGGTTGTATCATGAATCGGTTCACTCATAAGTGATGCTGCCTTTACTCCGTCAATGCTCATGAGCCTCAAACTGTGTAGACGACTGCACCCCATGTGTTGAGCAACACAAGCAGTAGGTCCACATGCATCATCATCATCTGTATTCGTTTTACTACTTTCTTGAATTAACTCTTTAGTAAACCTCTCTAAAACAGTTGCATGACTCCCTTGCTAGCCTGCACGTGACACTAGGTTGCGCAGCTCAACTTCTTCACTGCCCCCTCCTCCTTGTTTTTCCCGTTGCTCAAACCGCAATAGAAGTGGGTCATCCTTATCATAAATATAGTCCAAGTTCATTAGACAAAAGTCGCCTTCTTGAATTTGGTTTGCCACTTGCTTCTCATTTTTTATTCTCAACTTAATGTTTTAGTCTGTATACACGAGTTGATCCGATGTCTTAGCCTGCAATCTATTTCTTTGCTTTGAATGAATTAGTGCAGAACTGCTTTAGTTCCTCTTGCAGCTAGAGGAAGTTGTCTGGCTCAAAACTTCCATTGTTCTTGTTTTAAGAGCCTTTGTTCTTCCTCCAAACTGAAGCCACCAATTATTTGCATGTGTGTGCATGTGTGCGTGTGATGGTAATATAGTCAAATTAACGCAAGACAACTAAACACTTGCTCTAAAAGCTCAAACTAATAGAGCGTGGCGAATCAATCCTTTTATCTCGTAACCCAAGCTCCTGCTTCACACAGGTCATGCCCTCGGTCAAACCCTCCTTCATGGGCCCCACTTCATATAGGTTTGCAACACACTAGCCACCCACTTCACACGGGTGGAGCTTGCCTCACACAGGCTGCCCGACCCAAGTGTCCCCTCTTCACACAGGCTGACCCACTCGAGCCCTGTGTGAAAATGCCCCTACATTAATCACCCCCTGATGAGGAGTCTTGAACACGAGACATCTCGCTCTGATGCCACTTTGACGCAGGACAACTAACCACTTGCTCTAAAAGCTCAAACTAATAGAGCGTGGTGAATCAATCCCTTTATCTCATAGCCCAGGCTCCTGCTTCATATAGGACAAGCTTTCGGTCGAACCCTCCTTCGTGGGCTTCACTTGACATGGGTTCGCATCATACTAGCCACCTGCTTCACATGGTTAGAGCCCGCCTCACACGGGCCGCCCACCCCGAGTGTCAAACCCCGAAAATCGGTACTCGAGTTGGCCAGGCCCTAATCCGAATTCCCGGACTATGAATTGCATTTAAATAAAATATATTTGCAGTCACCTGATCTCATCCATTCAAACACATTCAGAATCAACTAAGGAAAATAGTTAGAATTTTTTTATTAATATAAATTTCACGAATTCATAACCAATTTATACAAATTTTTTGTCTTATTGAAATTCAAGAATCAAACTAGCCTAGTAAACAGAAATAAACAAAATTACAAACTAATCCAGATAAACAAAAGTAGACTAGAAATCTTGTTCAGTTTGCTCGTAACACCAATTCCACACCTGCAAAACAACCTAAGGGGGTGTGAGCCCGATGGCTCGTAGGGTCACATCATTCCCACACTTAGAATTTTACAGTAATACCAAGTATAAATTCAAAGTAATTCATAGAATAAGATATGTATCAAATTTAACATTCCAATTAACTATCTGTCATTCTGTAACATATATGAACATTTTGATCTAAAATAGCTCTTCCTGGAATAATAAAAGTAGAATTTGGGCGACATACCTGTGTGCTGATCCTTTTAAGAATGACCCACAGTAGAGCACTGGTGTTGATCTTTTTAGGGTATGACCCTCAGCAGAGCACCGATGATTAACTTTTAGGGAAAGAATCTCAGGGTAGAGCACCCATGCATGCATATCTTTTAGGGAATCACCCAGGGTAGAGCACCCGTGCCGATCCTTTCGGGAATGACCCCGAGTAGAGCACCCGAATCATGCCGATCCTTTCGGGAATGACCCTGGGCAGTGCACCAATAACAACTTGATCCTTTCTAGGGCAGAGCACCCGTAAAAAAAGTACAATTATCCTTTCAAGCAGAGCACCGGTAACAACTTCCATTTCACAACATGTAATAAGAATGAAATAATTTCAATGCACGAAAATAAAAAAGCAATTATGATATGTAGCGATAACCAAATGACATCAATATACAACTCTTGAAAAGAATAAAATAAATCTCATCTACAATGCATAACAAAAAAAAAAATCAAATCGGAAAAATTAAATCTACAATACATAATAAATAATGAAATCAATGTACATACTATGTAGCGTTTTCAACCAGGAGATCACCTACCTGATTGAGATTAAATATTCTGATGTAAGGGAATTCTACGTTTGTTGAGATGAAACAGTCAGGTGAAGATTGGAACTCCTGTGAGGCTTTGTTATGAACCCAATAGCACCTAATAACTTGATTTGGCAAAATGAAACCGAGTTCGGTTTAGATAATCTCAGGTAATACCAACCGGTTTGATTCCCTTGCAAATTCAGATACATTGCCCACAATTGGCATTACTATCATTTTTGTTTCTGAAACTAACCTTAGATGCATTGGTGCTGACTTACGGAATCAACTCAATGAGTCCCGGTGAAATTGGAAAATTTTGTGTAATGGTGCAATGGTTTCAAAGATACGGGGCTGTTGTTATGTTGTGTTTTGCTTTCATTACTGATCAATGGAGAGATATTATTGAGAGTTCACAATTGGCTGAACTGGACAATACAAAACGGTTTTTGCTGGAATTCTAATTCAACTCTGTGAGTTGCACTCACGGATTCTGTGAGTAAGATCTTTCTCTGAACATGCATATGCGAATTTATAGATCTGAATATAAGTGGTGTTTAGATGCTCACAAGGTGTTAGGATTGCTTGATATGCAGTTATGATCTTGAAATAATGGTCAGATAACACGATACGTTGGTTTTCTTGACAAAAAGGAAGATGACGCCGCTCATGGTGAATCGTTGATTGGACTACTGAACATTCCGTTCATTCTGGGGTGGCGAAGTTTGTTCCAAAGAAGCTTGGTGAAGTGGAAAGGTCAGAGTTCCAACAACGTTTTGCTGTGGGTTCGGAAGAAACGTGATTCGGCTACCGCATGCACAATCGTTGTATATCCGAAGAAGGAGAGGAAGCTACGTCTCTAGATGATTGGTGGGTGATGAGAAAATGCGCTGGACGAATAAGAAGTGTCGGATGAGAGAGGAACGGATGGCTGGGATAGGCTGGGAGTAGTTCTACACGGATTGGGTTGGCGTGAGAAGAAGAGGATTCCGCTTCGGGCGGAACTCAATAACAATTGTGGCTTGTTTGCGGACTCATAGCTGCGCACCGAAAGTTGTGTGGGGTCCACTAAGATGGGGGATGAAAGATCCAAGCCGCTTATTAGTTTCAGTAGATCAAGATGCAAGGATGTTTAAAAAATGGTGAAGATCAGAGCTCAAGGTGGGCCACATTAGGAGGTTGTTGGGCATGGGATTTCAAAGGACGAGGTTTCACAAGATTTTGGGTACAATGGGCGGTGTGGATCGATGGTGGGTCCCAACATGATGGATGGTTAGGAGCAACAGATGGGTTTGATCGTGCTACTGCAACGCGGAGAAGAAGGAGAAGGAAGAGGAGGAATCGGCTGGGTTGTTTTTATGTGGTGACGTGCCTACGCATGTCACTGCAGTTTTTTTTCTTTTTTCTTTTTCCTAAACACCATGGACCCCACAGAGATGACATGGCAAATCCACTCCGTCCATCAGTTTTGCTTGATCATGTTGGGGCATGGGCCCAAAAATGAAGTAGATCCAAGGCTTAGGTGGGCCACTCTATAGGAAATAGTGGGACTTGAAATGCCCACTGTTTTAAAAAAATCGGGTTGTTACACTAAGTGTCTTCCTGCTTCACACAGGCTACCCACTTAAGGATGGTGTGAAAATGCCTCTGCATTATAAATGCACCATTGCATCACCCACTAAAACAAATTTTACAATTCTTAGTTTCTTACCTAGAGCTTTATAGAAAATTCCCTTTCTGCAAATGTATTTTAGAAGCTATCCCAACAAAATAGCTTTGTAGAAAATTCCCTTTCTGCAAATGAATTTGAGAAGCTACCCCAACAAAATCTATATGGGGGCGTTTGGCATCTCTACTCTAATTCAATAAGAGCTACCTAATTGAATAAGAGCTTTTTTAAGGGTAGTTGATGTCATTTTTAAAGATTGCAACAACTTAAATATAAAAGCAATCCAAATGGTTGTCTGGGTGGACCGCCATCATGTGGGGCCCAACATCAATGCTAATTGTCCTTTATGTGGAGCCCCTCAATGTCCGCTACCCATCACATGGACTCCACATTTGATGTGTCCATAGTATGGGCCCTACCTTTGAAGTGCATTGTCCATCATGTGGGGCCCAATTTTGATATACCATTCATCGTGTGAGGTGCACCTTCTATATGGATCATCCATCATACGGCCTAGTTTGGATATGGGTCATCCATCATGAGAGACCTTGGATGTGGACCATCCATTAGGTGGGGCCCACTTGATGTCAACTGTCCATTTGAGGGGCCACACTTTTATGTGAGCCATCCATCATGTGAAGCTCACTTCGACCATTACGTGGGCCCACCTTGATGTGGACCATTCTTTGTGTGGGGTCCCACCTTCATTATGGGTCGTTCATCATGTGAGCCCATCTTTGATATCAATTAACCATCATGTGGACCCACCTTCAATGACCATCATCCATCATGTGGATCCCACCTTTGACATGGACTGCCATTTAAATGGGACCTACTTGATGTGCATGTTCCGTCATGTTGGGCCACACTTTGATGTGGGCCATCTACCATGTGGGGCCTACCTTTGATATGAACCTTTCATTACGTGGCCCCACCTTGATGTGGGGCCCCACTTCAATATGAGTCATTCATTATGATGGGCCCATCTTTGATGTCCGCCATCCATCATGTGGGTCCTACCTTTGTTGTGGACCACTATCATGTGGGGCCCACATCACGTAGGTAGTCCATCATGTGGGACCCATTTGATGTCCACCATCCATCATGTGGGTCCTGCCTTTGTTGCGGACCACTATCATGTGGGGTCCCACCTTGGCTGTGGACTGTCCATCATGTGGGGTCCAACCTTCAACATGGGTCATTCATCATGTAGGCCCACCTTTAATGTCAACCTTCCATCATGTGGTCCCACATTCAATATCCACCATCCATCACTTGGATCCTACCTTTGATGTGGACCATCCATCATGTGGGTCCCACCTTTGTTGTGGACCATCTATCATGTGGGGCCCACTTGATGTGGATAGTCCATCATGTGGGACCCACCTTTGAAGTCCACCATCCATCATGTAGGTTTCACCTTTGCTATGGACCATCCATCATGTGGGGCCCAACCTTCAATATGGGTCATTGATCATGTGGTCCGACATTTAATGTCAATCTTCCATCATGTGGCCCCACATTCAATGTCCACCATCCATCATGTGGGTCCCACCTTTGCTATGAACCATCCATCATATGGGGCCCACTTGATGTGGATAGTCCATCCATCTGCGGGGCCACATTTTAATGTGGGTCATCCATCATGTGAGACCCACCTTTAGTGTCCACCGTCAATCATGTGGGGCCCACCTTTAGTGTCCACCGTCAATCATGTGGGGCCCGACCTTCAATATGGGTTGTTCATCATGTGGGCCTACCTTCGATGTCAACCTTGCATCATGTGATCCCTCCTTCAATGTCCCCCATACATCATGTAGGTCCCGCCTTTGATGTGGGCGCTCATCATGCGGGGCCCACCTTTGATGTGACCATGCATTATGTGGGCCCACCTTCAATATGGGTTGTTCATCATGTGGACCCACCTTAGAAATATTCTAAAGAAGAGAAGAGGGCAAGATGGGAATTACTTAAAAAGTTTAAGGACAAACTTGTCCAAAAATTAATTAAAAATGTCTACCCGCTTAAGCTAAATAAGCTCTTAAAGAAAAGTGACCTTCCTATCACTTATTATTTAATAGCTTTTTTGCTAGTTTCTAAAAAAATAAGCTCTAAAATGAAAGCTTTACCAAATGGTCTATTTTCGTAATAAGAGCTTATTTTTTGAGAGTAAGCAAATAAGCTCTTATTAATAGATTTGCCAAACGCCAACTATTGAGAATACACCAAATCACTGATATGGTTTTAAAGACCAAAATAATATGATAAGTTTTTTTTTTTCTAATTATTAAAAAGTATAACTCAATTTATTTAACACCCTTATTTGCATATCTAAGTTGGGCTTTAATATCTTTATCATATTTTTCAGACCAACAAGGACCTCTTCGTCTTCAACAAATTGATGCAACATACTGGAACATTGGATTTAGATAGTAGCCTACATTATAATAATGAAAAGAAGAAAGACTTCAATGATTATACCATAAAAATAACATACAAATAGGTGCATCATGATTTGTGCATAAGACATTACTAGAGTGTTGGTTACTATGCTCCACTTTCATAATATTATCTGCCGCATGAATGTCATGGTGAAGTTAATTCATCCAACGTTTCTCGATCATCTTCTAGTAATCTTTGTAGTTGCCACAATCATGATGAAGAGCAAGCATTGCTTTATCCATGGCTTCATAAAGGAAACCTATAGTAGGTACCTTGTCGGTTTCTACAAGACAAATGACTCTCATCAGTCGTTCCATTACCTTTGGAATGGTTCAGTCTTTCTTCCAATATTTCTTGTCAGTTGTCTCTAATAGTTGCTACAATCTCAACTTATGTCCCCGATGTCTTCTGCCCATGCTTCATGTTGAGTGACTCATGGAAAGCAAGCATTTCGCTCAACTCTCCCCTATGCTCATATAAACTCCCAAGGGCAATTTGTAGCAAACCAAGTTACCGCAGGACCAAGTAACTCTCTCCGTTCATGAATGTCATCATCACTATTGCACCTGCTTGGTTATGATTATAAATGAATGTAGTGACTTGCCTCGTTTACACAACCAATTTAACAAAAGTTTCTATCTTTCCAATATCTTCCAAAATGCAATCGATACAATGTGCGGCACATAGTGACTAAAATAAATGTTTTTGTTTCTCCATCAGCATTTTCCACCTCTCTTACATTGTGTCATTTTCAGTAACAATTTGGATAGCATTTTCCTCCCCAATTTCATCTTTCGTCTTATTCATAAGACTGGGAATATAAATTGCATCTCTCATTTCCTTGGATGCATCATGGCAATTAGGAATGCCGTTTCAAAGTGGCAGCACACCATAAAGTTCATCATGCGCTATCTAGTTTGGTCAGTCCAACTATCACAACAATAGTGCATCCTCTGCTCTTCCATATCGATCTAAAAGTAGCCATGTATGCTCTAACATCTCTGTACTTTAAATATGTCAATTTCTCCCTAATATCATGAGCAATGAGTGCACAAATCCCTTCTCTTGCCTCTGTTGTTGCATCCATCACCACTTGTCAATACAAGAAGTTTGCAACTATGGCATAAATAACTTGGTGGCAGCCCTACCTAGCTTTTCATCTATAGTTTTTCCTCACATCTGTTTCAACCATTCTTACTCCCTCATCTCATTTCTAAACAAAATGGGTCATATTTAGGTCTCCCTAGCTCCACATTCACATTATTTAAGTCCTCAGCACAAGCTCCACCTTGTCGATTGAAAGCACGCCATAGACCATCGAACATACCATAACTTACACTCTCACCCCTCCCCCCCCACTCTCACTACTACTTCCATTGCCCCTCCCTACATCATGAACTGGAACACGGATTGCGCTCTTTCCCCACCTGTCTCCAGCTGGGAATGGGTAGGAGCTTTGAGTGGCCAGCTTGATGTGTGGGTCTTATCCACACCGTTCATCCATTTTTCCATATCATTTAAGGATATACACCCAAAATTGAGGCAGATCCAAGGCACAGGTGGACCAAACAATGGGGAATAAACTCTTACCGTTGAAAACTTCTTGAGGGCCCCAGAAGTTTTGGATTGAGCTGATATTTGTTTTTTCCCTTCATCAAGGTATATGTAACTTTTTTTTGAAGGGTGAAAATTTATTAAAGGGCACAGAGACCCGAAAAATAAAGTAAACAGGAAAAACAACACAGAAAGAAAAGCAAAAAATACAACACAAAAGCCTCAAAGGCAGCTTTCCTGATCCTTAAGCATCATAGAAACATTCACACAAACTCAAGTGATTGAGCGAGTCACGTTGCTGAAGCATCGACTGTTTCTCTCCTTCCAAATACTCCAGAAAACAACTAGCAGACCCTGCTTCCATCTCTTGCCATCTTACCCTGACGGACAGCTTCCTAGCCAGGAAGATATCATACTTCTGACCAATCTGGGCATAACCCAAAACGTCTTGAACAACTAACAAGTAAAGGCCCAGATTCCCGTTGCATAAGGGCAGTGGAGGAAGATGTGATCCACCGATTCTGCTGCTTGAATGCAGAGGAAGCAGGCATTTGGCAAAGGAAACCCTTTCTTGCAGAGATTGTCAAGAGAGAGAATTTTATCTCCCCCTGCAAGCCAACCGAATACTATAACCTTAAGAGGAGCTTGAATGAACCAAATTGGAAAAAGATAACTAAACTCTGATGTTGTAACTGTAGGACGAAGAATCTTCGAAAGGGACAACACCGAAAACCGCCCAGATTTATCTGAGCACCACCAAGGGGAATCCTTTTCTCCAGGTGAGGGGGATATGCGCTCGAGCAGAGCAAGCAGATTAATCATTTCCTCAGTTTCAGAGTCGTTCAAATTCCTCCTACATTGAGGGGTCCACACACCCCTTTCTTCTTAACCTGAGAAACAGTCAGCCACTGTGAATGTTTCACTTGTGCTCAGCACAGCTATGAGGGGGAACTTTATCCTTAGGGATGTATCCCCTAACCAAACGTCATCCCAGAAACTGATTCAGTCCCCACTGCCTAAGGAAAAGTCGATATGAGGAAGAATGGTAGGGGCCAATTTGGAGATCGATTTCCAAATGAAAGATGCCCTATACAATGACGAATTTCTAGTCCATCTCCCTTCTCTGAAACCCCATATTTGTTCGCTACGACCTCGCGCCATAGACTACCTTCTTCCGCAATAAATCTCCACACCCATTTACCTAAAAGAGCATTGTTGACGAGTTGAAGATTCTTTATGCCAACTCCTCCTTCCTGAATAGGCTTGCAGACCTCATCCCAAGAAAGGAGACGAAAATTGAAGGCCTGACTGCTCCCATTCCAAAAAAAGTTTCTCCTCATCCTTTCCATCTTGACGAGAATGGAATTGGGACATTTGAACAAGGAGAAACAATAGCACGGAAGGTTAGAGAGTGAAGTTTAATCAGAGTGATTCTACCTCCACTCGAAAGTAATTTTCCTTTCCACGGGTCCATTTTTCTGTCCATACGCTCAAGAACCCTGTCCCATGCTACAATGGGTGGTTTGCCTATACACAGCGGCAGCCCAAGGTAGGTGGTAGGAAACGAGGCAGCGCGACACCCCAGCACCTCGGCCAAATTCCGAACCGTTCCCTCATCTGCATTGACTCCAAATAGCTCTATCTTCAAGAAGTTGATCTTCAGTCCAGAAATCAAGTGGAAGTAGTGCAGGATAAGGCTGAGATTGAAGACCTTGTGAATCCCAGCTTTGCAGAAAATTAATGTATCGTCTGCGTACTGAATGTGGGATAATGGGGGTTTCCCTTTGGAGACTTTGAAACCTTGGAACTAGCCTACCTCTTGACCTTTGGCCAGCATCATACTAAGAGCTTTTGAGACTATGATGAAGAGAAAGGGGGACAAAGGATCTACTTGCCTAAGACCCCTAGAGGGCTAGAAGTATCCAAAGGGAGACCCATTCAGGAGGATAGAAAGGTGAGTCGAGGACAAGTAGGCTTGAATCCATCCCCGCCATTTTTCTCCGAAGCCCAGCTTTCTCTGCATGAAATCGAGGAATTCCCAGTCCATGTGATCATACGCTTTAGCCAAATCCAGCTTGCACACCAGTCCCTTACTCCCACTCTTGAAACACGAGTCTATGCTCTCATTAGCAAGGAGCAAACAATCCACTATCTGTCTGTTAGCAATGAAAGCCATTCGAGAAGGGGGGATGACCGTAGAAAGCACCGAACGGATATGGTTAGCTAGGACCTTCACTAGAATCTTGTAAGGACCGTTGATCAGACTTATCGGCCTAAAATCGTTAAATGAAGAGGCTCCCTCCACTTTAGGAATGAGAAAAACAAAAGAGCTCCCCACTTCCTTCAAAATCTGACCAGAATCATGGAACTCCGACACAAAAGCCATGATGTCTTCTTTAATCATATCCCAAAAGACTTGGAAAAACGCCAAGGGAAAGCCGTCCGGACCTGGGGATTTATCCCTTTCCAATCCCATCACTGCATTTTTAACCTCCAACACTGAAAACGGCATCTCTTGGACCCGAGTGTCAACCTTGGAGATTTGCTTGAATTTCAAGAATTGAAGTTTTGGTTTGACCTTATCTTCTTTGGAAAGGAGATATTGGAAAAACTCTACTACCTCTGCTAAGATGAGCTCTTTCTTGTCTGTGTAACAACCTTTCACCCATAGGGAGGATATTCTGTTGCCTCTGGCTCTAGCGTTAGCACTGTTGTGGAAGTAACTTGTGTTCCTGTCCCCCTCTTTAAGCTAAACAAACCTTGACCTCTGCCTCCATTTGATCTCCTCTTCCAGCAACCTTTTACTAAGCTTCAGGCTAGCTTCCTTTCTAACGAATATTTCTTCATCAGATAAAAGTCCCTACTGCTCCTTAGCATCAATGGCCTGAATGATTTGAAGTAGCTTCTTTGATTCGACAACCCTTTGATCGTAAACCTCCTCCACCAACTAGCCAGGAGATCAAAGAAACCCTCCGCTTCCAGCCACGCCAGCTCAAACCGGAAAGGTTTGGGGCCCCAAGAGACTTCCTCCACCTCCAAGGCTATGGCCCAATGATTTGAAGTGGATTTCTGGAGGCCTTGCTGACGAGCCTTAGGGAAGAAGTCCAACCAGGGCTGGGAAACCAGAAACCTATCTAGCCTGGACATGGCCACTTTCGCTTGGCCATTCGACCAAGTGAATCCCCCCCCCCCCTAAGGGGGAGATCGATAAGATTCCGGTTGCGAATCCACGCTGAGAAACCTCTCATACTACTGGTAGATTTCTTACCTTCAAATTTCTCGGGAGAATACCTGACCACATTGAAATCCCCTCCCACACACCATGTTAAATTCCATTTCTCATCGATTGAGGATAGCTCCTACCAGAAAGCAGGCCTGAGGGAAGGCTGATTGGGACCATACACCCCTGTGATCACCCATCTGACTCCCGTCGTCACAACTTTCAATACCACAGAGAGGGAAAAAGAACCAGAGCAACTATCCTCTCTGCTTCACAAGACTTGGTTTCAAAGAACTAAAATTCCTCCAGAAGACCCGATGGCTGGTAAGATTTCCTATTTGAAATATGAGCTACCCGAGAAAGATTCCATCAAACTTGGATCGTAGTCCTGAAGCTTAGTTTCTTGAATTATGAAGATGTCTGCGTTTGTCTTCCTCAACGTCTCTCTCACTAGCAACCTTTTTTGCAAGTTGCCTAGGTCCCTCACGTTCCAGGAGACAATCTTCATGGGGTCACCATACTTGCCCCCCTATCCTTTCTCGTTCCCCTAGATGAAGCCTCTTCCGGACGTACCAAAGATATGCCAAGACTAAGCAATTCCCGTGAGATGGCTGGATGGGGAGATCTGCTCTGGATTCCGCCGGGATTATGATAGGGTTGGATGTTAATCTTGAGTGAGCCCCTGGCCTTTACCACCTGCAGGATAGACACGTAATCGTCGTCGCAATCCCCAAAGACTACTCCCAGATGCTTGCCTACATGAATGAGGGCATCTCTTACCCATTTCTTGTTTCGGATAATCCCCACCAGTCTTTCATCATCTAATGAAGTAACGGATGTTGGAAAGAAATTGAGACCCTGAAAGGAAAGGCTGGCAGGCTTTGACTTGAGAGGCATGACGTTCAACGCAGAATGGAACTCGGATTGAGAGGCCAGAACCTCGGTCTTTGGAGCTAAATCTTCCACTCCCCCGAAAAGCTAAAACCCAACTTTCAAGGACTCTTGCGTTGCAGCCACCAAGAGCAGGGGAAGGCCCGTAAAGAATTCAGACGATGAGGGGAGAACCATGTCTACCTGAGGATTCTGGGATATAGACGAAAGAGATCCCACTCCTTTTCCTATCGAGTCCTCATTCTCTAACGCTCCTCTGGAGATGAGACAACTGCTAGCCTCATCTATAGCGTCCATATCTTGCCACGTGTCGTCAGATGAAATGTGGTCGGCTGGAGTGTCTTGGGCCTACTTAACCTCGTCTACCGAGTCCGAACAGCACTCTTTATCACCACCTCCTGTTGAGACTTCCCCCTGCCACGCGTCATCATCTTCGTTGCATTCCTGACGACACACAGGCACATCCTGGTCGTCGCCAGCCGAGCTCCTCTCCGATCCCTCTACCAAGGACACAATGGCAGCCTTTAGCAGACCATCGTCCCTAGGCGACTGAACCAGATGGGATGGAAAAGGACACGCGTCTGATCCCAGAGGGTCCTTCTGTTGAGTGGCTACAGCGGCAGGGTACGGTAGGGGAGAGACAATTAGAGAGGGAGCAGGGTGGATGATATCTGTCACTGACTATAATCCGAGGGCTCGAACGCAGCCACGTATCTCATGGATGGAGAGTCCGGCATGGGATTCGTGCGCACTCCTTCTGGATCCACCAAACACGTAGGGCGGGACTCTTTTGGTGTCTCGAGGGAGCACCTAGGAAGGAGCACCACCTCGTTTCTCGCTGGTGAATATTGTCAACTCTGGCCTGATAGACTTCCCTAAGATAGGGATTCCTGGTAGACTTGTTGGATTTCCCTAACGATACGGAACATGAATCTATCTTCCCCTACTTGAATCAGGATAGAACTAGGAATGGGGGTCTTCTTCTTCACTCAGACTCTGATCCTCGCTCAACTGAGGTTGGCCCATCGTTCAGTGTCTTCGTCGATGAGAACCGGTTCTCCAAAGCACGACACGATCCCTGTAAGGACCTCAACATACCAGAGCTCCAAAGGGAGGTCCCAAATCTGAAACCAGGGCTCGAAAGACCCAAATGATGACCATTCCTTCCATCTTGTGACAGAGACAATGGGACCATCCTTGTGAATGAAACTTGCCATTATAGATCTATCGACACTATCCTTCGAAAGGAGCGAAATGAGGAATAAGTTTGGCCCAAGCGCTCTGAAATCTCTGTCAAACTCTTGGATACCACAGCAAACCACGAACCACTCTCCTACCTCTGCTTCAGATGAACCTTCCTTAACTGAGACGACAATGCACATTTGAGTGTTTCTCATGCCTTAACAATCACCTGAGGATGGACATTTATGAACTCCCTTCAGGTTTCTCCACCTTCCACACCAGACTATCCTTGCGATGACTAGGAGGAGGGGGAAGAGGTTGGGACTCAGATTCGTGGTCCACTACCTGCCCTTCTGCAACCAACGCATTTCTGAAAGATTTGGTGCCCTCACCTTGCATCGGTCCGAGAGGTGGGAACATTTCCTCTTTCCGGCCTAGTGTTTCGAGCGGCTTCTTGTCTGAATGAGTATTTCCTCCCTTGTCCTCTTTACGCAGTGCCCTTGCCTCATTTGGCCCTATCTCTCTATTTCTGTGTTCAGGGCCATAGAGTGCCTTTTGGACTTTTGAGTTCCTTTCCCCCAAATCTTTTGCCATTTAGATTCTCTATGGCAACAAGAAGTTCATCTTCTTCTTTGAATCTGATGAATGCAAAGCCTCTAATAATTGTTGACTCCTTAATTCTCAGGATGACGACCTCAAAAACTTTTCCAAACTGGCCGAAAACCCTGGAGAAGTGTAAAGCCATCCATTCTTCTGGGAAATTTTCGACATAAGTGGTGGGAAGTTCCAGTAGTCTACAGTTGCCAGTGAAGCTGTTTCGTTGTCCTCTCTCTCTTTATCACAGGATGCCATTCTTCTTAAATCTCTTCTGGTTCCGTGTTGTTCATTTTTTCCTTTTGTTTACCTTGTTCCTTCTTTGTATGGGGTTGGACATTCCTTTCCTTTCTACGGCTTTGACTTCTGGAGTCTTCATCAGAGCTTTTGATGCCAAAACTTCGCCCGGAGCTTTGAGACAAGAGTCTCTTCTGGGATGGGCTTCCCCTGTTAAAGGACTTCCTACCTCTCAAGACGAACCTCGATCGACTTTCTTCCCTAGGGCTTCTCGATTCATGACTCTTTGTTCCGTCTCTGGAAACTCTTCTGTTTCTCGAGTGATTTCTACCTCGCTTAGGTTTCCGGCTTCCTTCAGGGCTCTGTCATCGGGAATAACTGGGTCTTCGTCTCGAATGTCTGTCTTAGCGTTGTGAAGGGCTGCATCGTCGTCGTCGGGAGGGACTCATCTCTCGTCTTCGTCGAGTGACAGAATTAGAGCGCTTTTGTTGCCAGCAAACTCATTTGGTGAACCACATTGATAGGCAAATAAACATATTGGTGGGCCTTAGTAACTTTATGAATAGGTTGGATGGAAAATAAACATATTGGTGGGCCCTAGTAAAATTTCATTGGTGAGCATCATTGTCACCGTTGCTTCGTATGGTGTGGTCCACTTGAGCCGTGGATCTGCCTAAATTTTGGTCCTGTGCCATAAATTACGGCGAAATGGATGGACGGTGTGAATGAAACCTATACATCACGGTGGCCACTCAGAGCTCCTACCTGTTCCCAGCTAGAGATGTGCGGGGGTATAGGATGCAATCCGCGTTCCATGAACTGACCTCCTTCCTCCAGACACTTGTCAACATTCTTAATTTTCATGAGTGGCACGTAGGCTCTCTCTCATTGCCATTGTCACCTCCTTATCATAATCCTTGCCATAATTAACATTATCATCACCATCCACATCCATATAATCAGGCCCAAAAGCCAAAGCTTGAGCTGCATCGAGAGGATCCTCCTGCTTTTGTACAAGGGCTTTTTTCCCTATAGTATCTTGTAGATTCTTTTGCATCATCATCCTTATCTCTTTTTGGACGCTTGGGCAAGCAACTTGCCCCTTTTGATGTGTTAAATGTTCTCTCACACGTGTAATTTTTCTAGCTATTAATCCATCACAACAATTGCATCTTGTGGCATGCCTATTCCCATCCATTTATTTACAATGTTGCCATACAATATTTTTGCTTCTTGGAATTCCCACCATTTTTTATACTCACAGTTGCAAACAATAAGTACAAGTACTACCACCACCACATCCACACTACAATGCACACCAAAGGCAGCAACCAAGTCCAACATTAACTCTCAAAGTATTATACCAATCCATGGTTGTATCCGTCTCAAGTGACTCCAGTCGTCAATCCCAAACTCCTTTCCTCAAGCGCCTTCTAAAATATAAACATATAATGCTAAAACAACATTATCCTAAACGAATATAAAATAGAAATTTAAAATAAAATTTGGACAAATTGTCTTGGGTTATTTTGGGTCCACTTGAATGGCCTGAAAATGGCCTGAAATTCATGCAATCCATGGAATTTGTCCCACTAATGTATATCCCTAACTCTTTGGCAACATTTTCCTAGAAAAAAATTATACAAAATTTGGATGAACAGTGTCATGCCAATTTGGGTATACTCGAAAGGCCTGAAAACAGCCCAAAAAATCATGTGATCTATGGGATTCATCCCACTAATGCATATATCCCTAAACCTTTTGGCACTATCCCTCAGGAAATCTGAAGAAAAATAATATAAAATACAAGTGAATAGTATTGGACCGATTTGAGTATATACTTGAACGGCCCAAAGTTTACATAATCCATAACATTCATCTCACTAATGCATATCCCTAACCATTTTATGCCATTCACTCAAAATTTTGAGGAAAAAATAATATAAAAAAATTGTCACCATTCGTCCCAAAAGTAGCTCGAAATTGCCAAAAGTACACAAAAAATAGAAAAGAAAAAAAAAGCTCAAAAACATTGATTTATTGCTTGCATGCGTAGATCTAAACTTTATAGATGTAGTTCATCAATCTAAACTCTAAACATTCTACAAAAAATCAATTTTTTTTAATATTGCTGAAAATTATATAAAAACAGTAAAAATATGAATAAAAAGGAAATATATACAAATATGGCAAATCTAACACAAATCTAACAAGTTTTAGTCAATTTGGTGATATCATGTTGAATCAACACTTTTATAGTAAGAAAAAAAATAAAAAAAAATTGGAATTTTTTCTCTGTTTTTTTTTCTCTCCAAAACTGGTCCTAATCTTCAATTCGTCGAGTGAAGCTTAAGTCTTGTGTTTTATTCTTCAACTTGTGCAAATTTGGTAAAAAATGGTTTAAAAACACTCATGAAGGTAAAATGTGGAAAAGTGTGGCAAAATCGAAAACAAGCCTCTTTGAAGTGCTTATATATGCCGTTATGCATTTAGCGTTACAGCCTGTTACGGGCCCGTAATAGCCGTTATGGCCCAATACAGGCCTGTAATAAATGTTATAGGCCCAATATGGTCCATTTTTTTAGATAGGGCCGTTACGACCCAGTAATGCATAAAAGCACATATCATTTCCGATACAGAACAACCTTTACATATTTTTGAAGACCTTGTTCTGCACTTGTCCTATGATCACGTATTTCCTAAATTGCCGAATGTTCTGTCCAACATGTTGGACTCGATTAATGTTGGTATTGATATTATATGTTAATATATTAACCAATTTAACTAATATCCATTATATATTATGATAACTTAACAATTAACATGCGTCGAAGACTTTGACTTGAACGTGGAACCTCAGATATTGTAACCCGAACCTAAATCCAAACCTCCTTAGGTGGATCTACTCAACTCAATGACACATTATGACAGCCCTACATGCACCTTATCTATAGGGAGATGGGGTAGGCTGTCTTTGAATGGTCGGATCTTAATATGGTCTAGAAGTTGGGTGTGGGCATAGCCCATTTATTAATTGGATGTCAAGTTCAGGCCCACCCATTAAGGTCATAAATGGGCCTTTTCTCAAGCTCAGTCTAGCATAAATAGAAATTTGTCTGAGCCTGCTCCTGACCTCTATTACCCGAGCCTGCAAGTTGGGCCCAAGTGTGACCCACACTCGTATATTGAGGCCCGATCCTGACCTGTGTCAAACCCACCAGGCAGTTGCTAGCCCAATTTGTAACGCCTCGAAATTTCGGCTCTTGTGGACAACACAATGGGCCGAGTTTTCGGGTGTTATCTAGAATGTGTTAAGGATATATTTCCACACATTCATCTTTATTTCTCGCATTCATAGCATTCATAGCAAAATGATGGAATTCAAGGTTCTTATTCGAAGTTTTTCTACTCTACGTTATCAAGATAATGTCTTTAAATCATACAAATTACATAATATTCTACTTTCTAGTCTCAATGAGAGGTTTATTACAAGTTACATGAAAATAAATCTACTCTATAAAGTTCATAAACATAATCCATCTTCAGGCCCCTTCGGTTTCATCGTCCGTCACTTGCTGACACAAGCCTTCGAACACCTCGTTGTAGTGTTCGATTCTCCTACTAGATCTTCACCTGGATTATCTGAGATATGGTTGGATAGCGCTAAACGCTATCATAGTGGGGAATATCCCTCCAAGACAATCATGATAATAATAATGGCACAAAGTAAATACAGAGTAAACGCCAGGATATTATCGTTTAATCAAATCAAAACAACCCAATAAAAGATCTTGGTTAATACAATGCATGACATGGATGCTCTGGTTAAGGTACCCTAACCAAATGAGACGGGATCACTCCACTCTTCTCACCAGCCACTAGTCACCAGAAGTTCTAGCTAGGACGGGATCACTCCACTTTTCTCACCAGCCACTAATCACCAGAGGTTCTAGCTAGGACGGGATCACTCCACTCTTCCCATGCACCAAAACCCAACTAGTCAAACGGGCCCATACACACTTTCACTAAATAGCGAGAGAGAAACGGGCCAATGCACACTTTCTCTAACGCCCGAGGGGCTGACCCACCAAGTCGGGTCCAGTGAATGCATGATTAGTTTCACCTTTAATTAAATAAGTTTAGCATTCAGCCCATTAAACGATGTACACGTCTAATGATCACTCCTTACCTCAATCAATTCAAGAGTCTTTATATTCATCAATTTCATACTTCAGTGGATCCATCATAGGTAACGAATCAATAAGGATCTCTTGGCACATATCCAACAATGCGCACACGGTAGTGCCAAACTCAACATCATGGCATATGCAACCAACAACACATACACATGCCAATACTTGATCATCAATGTTAAGGCAAATTCATTCAATAAGACACACGGTAATGCCGACTTTCAATAAGGCATATTCATCGAAAATCTCCACATGGTAATGTTAACGTAACAAGGCCTCACACAGGCTTCATCTCTTTATATCAACGATTACATCAGTATGGGGTTAAGGGGTGTTCATTAGCGTAACATCCATATACAATATCCCATAGCAAACAACACATCTATCATCATGAGCATGTGACAATGTAAATCAAGCATAATCTCCTCATAAGCATGTATATCATCACAATCCCTTTTCCAACCACTTATGTATAGTTCATACATCAAAATTCAACATACACAACAAGGAACATCATATAATTCATATTTACATGGAAAGATTTCAACAAGCACGATTTCAAGAAGACACGTAACAAAATCCTAGTTTCCAAGCCTAAAATCAATATACAATTTAATATTATCGTAGATGGGCTTAAAGGAAATCCCCACCTCTGAGTTTGGTTGGTTTGAGACGTTGCTAGGGCCATGTGATTCTCCTTAGGTCCATATCCTATGACATTTAAAGAAACACATCAAATTAGGGTGTAACTTGATAAGTTCTCGCCACTATGATCATCTAGGTTTAGAATCCTACCTAGGGTTATGGTTTAGGCTTGATTTAGGGATCAAAATAAGGGTTAGATGGGCTTTACCTTACTTAGCAGCGGGACGACTCGATAACTCGGCTGAGTCGACTCAGTTCTTCTTCTTCCTTCTCTCTTTCTTCTTTCTCTTTCCTTCCTTTCTTTCCTCCTCTTTCTTCTTTTCCCTCTTCTTCTTTCTCCTTCCTTCTTTCTTTCCCTAGAAGAACTTCCCAGTGGCAGCAACAGAGCCATGGGCCCTCTCTCTCTCTCTCTCTCTCTCTCTCTCTCCCAAACAACTCTCACCTTCTCTCTTTCTCTTGATTTCTCTCTCCTCATGGTCGGTCTCTCTCTCTCTCTCTTTCTCTCTACACGGTTCTCTCTTTGGGAGATCTATGAAGGAGGGGAGGAAAACGGATGGGTGGATGTATAACTTACCTAAGTCGATGGGAAGGCGCGGTGCCAAAACGAGATCCGGTTTTGGCGTTGGTACCGCCTGGGAATCATCCCGCCCAACTTTCTTGCACTAGATCGACCGGGAACTGTAGGAGGGCTTGGTGGGGTCCACAAGAAGCTATGGTTGAAGTTTGGAGTGCCCATGCAAAGTGGTGGGTCAGATCTTGATCTTTCTTTGTTTGGATGGTAGATTGAAATGGGCCACAATGTTGACGGTTAGCTGCAGGAATCAAGAGGAGTAGGTTTCAGTGGGGCGATGACCTAATGGACGGGTTGGATTTTGAAGTGGGGTCCAGATGATGGACGGCGTGCAATGCACAGACGGACAGCATCCGTCTGTTGTTGAAACGAAGAAGACGGAGGAGAGAGAGTGTCGTGCGCACGCAGTACGGAGACCGCGTGCGACGGCCTGTCTACGCAGGTGGTGTCCACTGAGGTGGGTCGGAGCCATCTGCTCCATTCAACAGGTGGGAAATGCAGTTTTAACCATCGGCAAGAAAAATGGGACAAATCCGGATTGAAACGGGTTGTTTATTCGCTGATATCTGATTGGGCCATTTGTAGGATGATCGGAGGGCTGAAATTCGACATGTACAGTTATTTTGGGCTAGATAGACGACAGACAAAGTTTAGAAATAAACTGATAGTAGGAAACTGGTTTACTGAAAGCGGGAGGTTAAAGACAGTGGCATTTTTGTAATTAACTAAAAACAGTGGGATTTTTGAAATCCGGTCTTTCTACAATGTTTATAGGGTTATTATAAGCAACTTTTGAAAAGGGTCCCCTATCAGATACCCTATGGATGGATCGTTGTTTTCAAAACAAAGTAAACGTATGATATTAAATCAAAATAAAATTTTAAAAAAATTCTGAAATAAATCTCGAAAATTCGGAGCATTACACAATTAATGTATATCTTGTCTCTCCTTTTCTTTTTCCTTTGTTTATTAGATGTATGTTGCTTCTTGCTAATGTGATTGACTGTTTGCTTAGCTATAACATTGCACGAAACAACATTTACAGTTCCTTTCTTTGATTAAACAAGCCATGGCCAGCACAATTCTGAATAGGTTTATGAAGCCTTGAAAAAGATTTTACTGCACTTAAAAGTCTTTATGCTTTGGCAAAACCAGACCAACTGGTTTGCGTATTGTACTTCAGGGTATCTTTGGGTATTCCCATGGCTGTTGGGATGCTCTCCCTCCAAATCATTAGCTGCATCAAGTAATTTGAGGCAGAAAAAATGCAAAAACCAAAACCTGCATAATGTAGTTTCTATTTTCTAAACCACCCGAAATGAACAGAGGAATCTTTCCACCATAAAAATGAAACCAAATGCAATCTGGGCTTGAATCTACATTTTTTTCAGGTTTCAATTTCTTCAGATTCTTCATGTTCATATACCTTGACCACTAGATGGTCAAACTGTTTACTCGCTAGTAAAACCTTAGCATCTGTGGCATAAGAAGCAAGTTGTTGAGCCCCCAATAACCATTTTTTAGACTCTCATTCAACATTAAATATCCCAGCATATAGCTCAAAAAATATATGGACGCTTTCTTGAAGCGTGAGTGCCTTTGCTACGAGAGGACCACTCCTCGTCACACGGCCGGAGAAAGCTATCAAGAACCGCTAGTCCTTGTCACACATTTGGATTGTAGAAAAACAATCCCTGTTGGACCCTGAGAGCCCCTAGAGCATCCGTCGAAGTTGAATTTATAAAATCCTTGGTGAGGCACATTGCACTTGTAAACTTTGGTGCTTGTCTAAGTCCTTGTTCCAAAAACCACAATCCTGCTCTTCTCCCTCTATTTAACCAGATCTGCAAGCAAAAGATCACGAAATTTGATATAGTGCAGATCCACTCAATCATCATAGAGGTTAACCTCTGGATGGTTGTTTCCAGAGTAGCAATCTTGTTATCATAGACCCTGGAGTACCTTTCATTGCAAACTGCCCACATGATAGCAAGAGGAGTCATCTGCCAAATACCTACCTTGGGTTAGAAGGGCAGGTGGACCACCCATCAGTCAGTCAGCTCCTTAAGGGAAGCATTGAAGGACCAACTAACCCAAATAACTGCTAGAAATGGCTCCAGATGGAAGTAGCTATTGAACAATTGTGATCACCTGAATCTCCACCACCACTTTGCCTAGATACCCTATTTTTTCTCTTATCCTCTCAATGTCTTCCCACTTCAAGAGATGGAATTTGTGCCCTTTCACCCACCTTTCATAAATAAATAAATCACAAATGCTCTGTCTTTTAGGCGAGCTGCTGGCCATTAAATAAAGGGTGGAGATTTTTGCGAGTTGGATCGGTGGGTCGGTGATGTTGGAGGGTGACACTTGCAATCCAATTGTTTAGGCGTCGAGGAAAAGTGCTCTTAGGATTTAGGCTTTATCATCAATAGCATGAAGTTCCTCTATCATTCAATAGATATCTCCTTTACCCAGTGCTCGCATTGTCGACGAAATGTCGATAATATCGCCGATATTATCGGTGTCGTTGGAGTTGTGACACTGAAACCCCCTTTATTTGTTTCTCTTCTTGATATCGTCGATATTTTGGCAATTTTGTCGATTTTTCGTCCAAAAATTCAATTGTCAACGAGAAATTGCTGTAGCTACCTACCTGTCACGGGATAACTGTCGACAAAAAATCCCTGAAATTGTTGGATACCTTTCTTCAAGAGGTATGAATCGAGCCCGACTTTCCGTCGAAAGATCCTCCGGCGACTTTTCCGCATTGCTAGCCTCGGAAAATCTGGAGATCTGTTTTTTAAGAGAGGAAATTTTGATTTTTTGAGATGGAGGGAGAGATTTTCTGGTTTTGGGGGAATGGGTTTCGTTTTTAGGTTTCAACCCTAATAGGGGAGCGGATTGCATAGTGAGTAACTCGTATGCTTAGCGTAGCGAGCAAACTCTGTGGGGCCCACCATGATTAAAGTGTTTTATCCACTCTGTCCATCCATCTTAACTGATAATTTTAGGGATGAATTCTAAAAATGAAGCATATAAAAATCTCAAGTGGTCCACACCATAGGAAAAGTGTGTACTGAATGTCTACCGTTGAAAAATTCTTGGGGGACACAGACGTTTTGGATCAAACCGATATTTGTTTTTTTCCCTTCATCGATGTCCATGTGATCTTATGAACAGTTTGGATGACAAATAAACATCACTTTGGGGCCTACAAAGATTTCAACGGTGGAAATCATTATTTCCACTATTTCCTGTGGCATGGTCCACTTGAGATTTGGATATGCTTCAATTTATCAATCTTAGAATCAACGGTAAAATGATCTGGAAAACGGATGGACGGAGTCGATAAACTACTAACAATCACGATGGGCCCAATAGAGTTTACTCACTCAGTACGATAAAAGCGTACTGAGTAACTCAGTACGCAATCCGATTTCAGAATGCGGATTTCCTGTGAAAGCCTTTCGCACGCTGGCAATCTAAGTGGGGCCCACAGTGATGTTTGTGAGAAATCCACGCTGTCCATCCGTTTTTTTAGCTTATTTTAAGACATGAGAGCAAAAGTGATCCAGATCCAAGACTCAAGTGGGCCGCACTAAAGGAAAAGGTGGGTAGGGAAACTCTTACTGTTGAAACATTCCTGGGTCCACACTGATGTTTATATGCCATCCATACATTCATAATGTCACTTCTACTGGAATGAACTGAAATCCCAAATATTAGCTTGATTCAAAACTTCTACAACCCTACGAATATTTCAACTGTCGACGTTCAATCCTCACGTTTTTGGCTCACTTGAGTCTTGGATCCAGCTGATTTTTTGTCACATGTCCTAAAACGAACTCTCAAAATGGATGGACGGTGTGGATTTCTCACAAACATCACGGTGGCCCCAACTAGATTCCAAGCGCAAGAACTCCTTTAGCAACACATCTGCATCCGATTGGAAATCGGATTGCGTACCGATTAACTCAGCACGCTTTTATCGTATCGAGTAAACTATGTCGGGCCCACCATGAATGCATGTGGTTTATCCACTCTATCCATTCGTTTCTTCATATCATTTTAGGCGTTGATCCTAAAATTGAAGTATATACAAAGCTCAAGTGGACGCGATTGGATACATGGGTACGCCTGCACCTCATGCACGTGTGCTATGTTGGTATGTGTGGAAGTGTTCTTATTTTGAGAAGTGGGGTGGAAACCGGGGGCGCAGTTTGAGTGTGGTCCACTTGATCGTTGGATCTACCTCATTCTTGGGCTCATGCCTTAAATTGATCTTAAAAAATGGATGGAAGGAGTGGAGGGCACAATTTGCATTCGAGCGGATTGGCTATTACCCATTGCCTTACCGTGGGGGCCACCGTGATGATGTGTTGTATATCCACACCATCCTTCCATTTCCCCAACCCATTTTAGGACATGATCTCAAAAATTAAGCAGATCCAATTCTCAGGTGGACCACACCACGAGTAACAATGGTGATTGAGTGCCTCACCATTAAAAATTCAAGGGGCCCATCGTAAAACCTGTTTTTGAAATGTTTAATTGCCATCGTAGCCTCCTATCCATGGATGCTTGTTTATGGAAACAGGACCTTTGGATATTTTTCATTTAAATGTCTATTTGATTGTATCAAATTTCATAAGGTACCATGAAACTCTGCACAAAATTAGACTACTTAACCATGGCATATCAGAATATTCGGTTGCTATTGAGTGATTTCTTAAAGCTGTGCATGCTTTTTGGGCCCCATTAAATGAAAACTTATTATTTAATGCCTTCTTTTTGCAATTTTTTTATACCTGAATATGCAAATGTGTGTCTTTAGGCATTTCCTCGAGTTTCACTGAAAAATTCCACCGTTTTCCTCATGTTCTTCATTTTTCCCCGAATTTCCGGTTATCGGCAATAAAGATATTATATCTTTATCTCTGGCCAATGAAACTTATAGCGATACCGACAATGCGAACATTGCCTTTACCAAACCCTAGAGGGGCCAATTGCCTTGCCAATTTACTAGCTAATACGGGGGTTTTTATATCTTCTTTCCACACTTGAGTCTTCTTATCCATTGCCTTGATGAATCTTTGTATCCTTTTGCCTGTTGGGTGTTTTCTTAGAATTTTTATTATTGATCGAAAAGAAAAAGGATGATGAAATGAATGATAGTTTATGAACAATTATAAACATCATTAATGCACCCTACGAATTTAGACGGAATATAACATTGCGGGATGTTTCTCCTTTCATTGTGTCTCTCTATTTTTGTAATGCCTTGACAAGTAAAAAGAAAAAGAAATAAAATCTTAGTGACCTTCATTTTCGTTTATTGCTCAAGGTTAGTAACAGTCTTCCTCGGCATATGTATTAGGGTAATTTCCCAAGGTTGGAATCGAATATTGGCTGTTTTCTTTCCTTTGATAGGATCAATCTCCTCTACGCAAAAATTTATTTGTTCTTTAGCTTTCCCTTCCCCTAGCATTTGTGATGCAGTGTTCTACCCTAATATGCATTGACCAACTTTAAAAAATTTTAAATTCTTTAGCTTTCTCTTCACCTTGCATTTATGATGCAGTGTTCTACCCTAATATGCATTGACCAACTTATTTTTTTTTTTAAATTCTCCTATTGACTCTGATTTCATACTGTTTTGACAGATCGCATGCTTTGACTCTCTCATTCTTATATTTTGATGGTCATTATGCAGGCCCTTGCAAAAGACCTTCCTTGGAAAATGAAGGAGCCACGTGTGTTGGAGATTCTTCAAGCGGTATGCGAATATTTTTTAACTTCACCTCTGAACCACTAAACTCCTTCCATTATTGTGGTTTTCACTTTGTCCTCTTGCCACAAAAAGGTTTACATGTGGTATCCTTGTCCTTGGAGAAAATGGGTCATAGTTGGATTCTTGAATATCAATTTAGGTTTTTGGGTGTGATAGAATTTCCAAGGTACAACTTTAGTTGCATGAATCTTATATCGAGGTAGGCTGTTAACTTAATAACATTCCAAAACTCTACTTCCCCACTTCCTCACTCAAATCCCTCCCACTTTCACTCATGGTTTTTGTGATAAGAGCACAAAACTTTTGTGTTCTAGGCACTTTGCCCCATCACTTAGCTTCCTAATTCAAAATAAAATTCTATAAGACATGATTTCTATATAATAAATAAATTGAAAATGTGAAGCTAATAATCTAAAACGTGCATCTGTTGGTATATTATTACATTAAGGTTTGCTAGCTGTATGCATACCTCTGCAAGCATGCATGGTAGGTGACATTTAAGTCATGTATGAGGTGGGACCAGTTATGCCAATGACCTGGCCTAGAAATCATGCTGCTGAAATCACTAGGTAGGCCACACATGCTGTAACAGTGTATGGTTTAATAAAACTGGCCAAGTTTTTCTAAACCATTTGTTCCTCCTATTTGATGATTTGACCGGCCTAAATTCAGGGACATGCTTATTTTTCCCATTTGCATCAATCAAACATGTTTAGTTGCTATGCATCAAAAAAAAAAATCTATTGTTGCTTAAATGGGAAACCAAAAGTGGAAATTTGCTTGCCCGAAAAAACAATCTGGTCAGTGCAAAATGGTTTTGGCCAGTGTAAAATGAGAGGATGTATCTTGGGATACATTGGAAAAACAATGGGGCAAATGGGGAGACAAATAGAAACCAAATGTAGTTATCTGAAAGGAAAAGGCCTTGGGGAACTCCCCACAACTATAATGAATGAACCCAACACAATTATTGGTAGTCACGATTGTTATTTTGGGATAGACAGTTGGATTTGCTCCCCATTACAAACAAAGTTCAACATTCTTATCCCCCAACAAACTTAAAAATCACTAAGCCCAAGCCTGACTGACCCAACCCATTGAATTGTATCTAGCTGGGCTCCACCCAACCTGGCCCATCCCAGCCCGGCAATCCTACATAGTAGATCTTTGAAGCATGGCCGTAGTCTATCATTAGTGGATCCAACCCAATGGTTTGAATTCCTAAACCACGAGCACCATTTTCCAAGATGAGATGCCACATATTCATCCAATAATTCTCTATGTTTATTAATTAAAAATAAAAAAGAAGAAGAAATTGGAGTAACCATTTGCAACACCGGTGGTGGTAAAAGTGGTACGGAAGTATTACAACATTTGAGGGGTCTAGGGATAAAAAAATCTATAGTAATATTTTGGTTTCAGTTTTGCTTCAGCTTGGGTTGGGTCATCGAGCCCAGCCCATTGATAACCTATATGGGCAGGTTGGGTTGGGTTGGGTAGGGTTCAACAAGGCTCAACCATTACTTAAATGGTTATGGAACTCATTTTCTGCCATGAGCCCATTCTGCTACCCATCTAGCATGGCCTGGACCCGGCTCAAAAGCAGGTCAGGCCAGTTGAACTGTGGGCTGACCCAACCCATTGCCACCACCTCTAGCTAGCACCCTCTTTTGCCAACACATTATAAATACCATTTGGCCCTTGATAGAGTGCAATGGCCAATTTCATTAAGCACAAAACTTAACATTCATTTGTTTTGCGTTGTTGTGCACTCTAACCCTCTTACGTGCTACTTTTGATTACCACATCAAATGAGGACATCTGTATGTCTTTATTTTCATCTAATGCTAGGGTATATTCACACACATGTCTAGAACGATCACTATTTGCACTGTAGATGAAGTATGTAAGTGGTTAATTTTATGTATAACAGGATAAATATTTTATTCCAAAAGGACAGACACAGTATGAAAGGATGATATCCAATACAATCACAACAATTATGTATGTCCCTGATACCAAAAGATGACCTAACAATACCATCTTTTGAAGTATATAAAGGTTCCAATCAAATGTTTTGAAACCCATACCAGACCCCAATCCATCTTTGTGGACGGTTGGGTCCAGCAACTTGTCCAACTGATTAGAGCTGTTCCAGCTTTCAAATATCCTTCATCTAAAATCATTAAAATACAAGGAATAGAAAATATGTTCTCCTACTTGGCATTTGGTTTATATTAGAAATCACAGCCTCATTGGTTCTATCCTTGACTGGTGAACACTATTGTTTTTAAGAAAAAGTTGCCGATCTAATTGACCCCGGGTTTCCCAAAAACAGCCTGACTGTCCAGTCTGGTCCAGGTTTTGGAAACCTGATTATGCACTCTACTTACCACTTGTTGTCTCAGTCTCTAAACTGTTTTGTATCTTTGCATGTGTCTTAATTCGGACATCATACCCACTTCTCTGAGGCAGATTGACAGCAATACGGATGGGCTCGTGGACTTCTCGGAATTTGTCGCAGCAACTCTACATGTGCATCAGTTGGAGGAGCATGACTCTGAGAAGTGGGAGCAGCGGTCTCAAGCTGCTTTTGAGAAATTTGACGTGGATAAAGACGGATTTATCACTCCAGAGGAGCTGAAGATGGTAGTTCTCAAAGCTTTCATCATGAATTTATTAAATTCATCTAATTGCTTTAGTTATCAAAAACCAATGGCATCACACTGAAGAATGGATATCAGAGTACGGCTTTTGCATTCATTTAATATTGAGAGATGATATTTTGCCATATTTGTTGTAGGGTTTTACATGTATGGCGACAAGGGTTGCAACTTAGGATTGGGGTTAACCCAAGCCTGACACAACCTCAGTAGGACCCAATCCGCAACCTGACCTGACTGGAATTTGAAACCAAGGTGCCCAACCCAAACCCAATATGGAGTCCTCTATGCTGAACCCTAAACCAACCTGACTCGACCCAAGCCAATCCCAATACATTTAACTATTCCAAACCCAACCTAACCCAACCTGATTTGAAATTGAGTTGCTGCTGTCCAACCCTAACCCAACCAGAGGACCTTGATACACTAACCCAACCTGACCTGAACTTGTGTTGGGTTAATCGGGTTCGGGTTGACCTGAAGCAAATTGCAGCCGAAATGTTGACTGTCACCGTTGATCTGTTGGCCACATGGATGGCTAGAGGCCAATATTGCTTGATGTGACAATTCTAGCCATCGTATCATGAGTTGTGCCCATTGAATGCGGATTCTCATTTTTTGCATTTACTGTCCTTCTCCAAGCCGCTGATCATATGGTTTACCAGTCCTATCTCCTTGCCTTTTGGGATATGGCCCACCCATGTGATCGACTGCCAAATCTACAGTCCTGATCAACATGCACATGCTATTTCCTATCAGTACGAGAGATGTTCTCATAGAGCACTTAATGGAACTCCATGATGGACGGTTGTCTGAGTAGCATTACTCAATAGTAAATCATGGGGCATATATGCAACAAAGTACGAGAGAGGTTCTCATAGAGCACGTCATGGAACTCCATGATGCACGGTTGTCTGAGTAGCATTCCTCAATAGTAAATCATGGGGCATATATACAACAATGATGTTGAGTCCATGGTGAAGACTCATCAGGAAACAAGACAACATTTGATTCAGCACTGTCATCGTACTAATTGTCTGTTGATTTTGTTGTTTTTGCAGCACACGGGATTGAAGGGCTCAGTCGATCCACTCCTAGAGGAGGCTGACATCGACAAAGATGGGAAGATAAGCTTGTCGGAATTCCGCAGACTGTTGAGAACTGCAAGCATGAGAAATGTCCCCAGCCCAACTGGTCACCGAAATTCTCGCAAGATGTAGATTTTGTGAAACAAGGGTAAATAGAATGACATAGATGGGGGGTAAGGAGATGAAGCCAATGTCCCACCTCTGTCATGTCTCCATCATTCACGGAGTCTATTCGGAGAAATCAATTTTTCTGCCTATCAGAATTACACGAGCTCATGAGAACTGACGCCACGGAATTTACAGGGAGATGTTCTGGTAAAATGGCCTCGTGTGCTGCTGTACATCTTGTAATGTGGGCTTTTTTCTGTCTTTTCTAATCAAATGTAATGTGTGAGACTGCAAATATGAATGCATCTTTGGTGTCTAGAGATGGTCTCTTGTGCTTGTGTACTTCAACATTTTTGTATTCTATTCATTGTTTTCTATTGCAATTGGAATTGCAACAAACAAGAAGTTTTCCCTTTCATTGAGAAGGTGTCAAATGGGGTCTGAAGATTTTCCTTCTGTTCTGCTATATCAATCTCAAATCAACCAATCTGATCAATGTAGCATTTCATTTCAATTGATCTTCATGCATGTTCCACTCCTGCGCCAGTCTCAGCTGGTGACAAATCACATAACAGCCCCTTTTTCTGTTGATTTAACATGCATAAGCATGCATCCAACCGTCTGCACGTCCTTACATGCATGCACACATGAGAATTAATACAAATACACATGCCCGCATACATATGCTCGAGCATTTTTTTGGGGGGGTTAGTACACACACCTCACTGTCATTCACACCGCAATGTTAGCCGCCCCCACTTGGGACTTGGGAATCGATACCAAGACCTCAGTGTTGAAACGAGGTTAGCTTCACTCAGCCTACCACTTGAGCTATGGACTGGGGTGTTGCTTGTGCATATTTACATTCTAACTTTTGCATGGGGAAGTGTAGGGGTTTCAATCAACCATGCTGCTTGAATTCATCGATCGGACCCACCAATAGGACCCCACAATGGACAGCTACAAATAAAAATGGGGCAGCAGTCCACATTCGATGTGTAAACATCCATGAATCAGATAGTTTGGATTGCCTAACTGCTGCGGCCCATATATGGTGGGGCCCCTCATTCATGTGTATGCAATCATCAGTTGTCTAGAAATTCTTAACCACCTGCTGGTACGGTACAAAGAAATCAGGTTCCATCCATCCAAACTGCATGGGTTGCATGCCCCTGTAATGCAGATGAACGCTCCTGTAGTGCTTACTGCAGTTCATCTCTCAGCATGGCAGTGCTTTCATCAATCATTCTCAGGGAAATCTAGTGTCTGATTACAGTATTTAGATTTCATATTCTTGTTTGTTGAATATAATTATTGCACTTGGAATATACAAGCTTCATTGAATGGCAAAAAACCACACGCAAGGAACAAGAAAATTTTCATTGAGAAGGCATTAAACACAGCCATACAGATCAACTTAGGGGTCGTTTGGATGCCTGTAAAATACTCAAGTTGCAATTTGATTACAGGCATAAAGTATTTACAGCCTGTCTTATTTAGTTTTAAGTTGTAATCTGTTCACAAGTAAGTGTTTGCATAATTTATAAATTGTTTACAGCTTGGGTATTTACAAATAACAGAGTTAAGAGGTAGATCATTTAAAAATCATCGAATGACATATAAGATTTTCATTTACGATGGATCATTAGGATAAGTCCAACTCAATAAAGCTTACGGCGATCCTTATGCTAAACCAATTATTTGGTGGGCCACAAAAGTGGGCCCACTAATTCAAATTCCATTTTGCCATGAGAAATTATTGAATATAAATTATTGGCTATTAATTCATGTGTACATGTAGTTTCTTGGCGACATGTATAGTGTGCTCTGCCATGTACAATGGCCCCCATATATGCTGGCCATGTGTACATGGTCATAAACATTGAGCCATACATGATACAAAGAGAGGTACAAAGATGGATTACAAAGCAGGCCATACATTATACATGAGTACGTGTGTACACTGAGACCATAGATGGATGACCCAGCATGTACAATGGGTCATATATATGTGACTGTTAATTCCTTGAACATATATGGACGATATTCATACAAAGGATTATAGTGATCCACGTGTATAGTAGGCGTTGGGTACTAGAGCTTAACATGAGCCAAGCTAGCTCGAAAAGCTTGCTCGGCTTGACTCTTTTTAGCTTAGCTAGACTTGGCTTGTATGTCAAATCGAGGCGAGCCGAGCTTGTGATGACTCAGCTCGTTTGAAAACGAGCCGACGTCGAGCATGAGGGAGCTCAACTCGGCTCGGCTCGGCTCGATATATATATATATATATATATATATATATATATATATATATATATATATATATATATATATATAAACGCCCTATCCAAACCTCCCTTTTCATTTACCCTACCCATCTCTCGGCACCTGAGCTTTGCCTCTCCCTCTCTCTCTTTCCCTCCTCTGTCAAGTCAAATCTCTCTCTCTCTCTCTCTCTCTCTCTCTCTCTCTCTCTCGCCCCACTTCGACTGACTCAGCCGCTGCCTGAGTCATCCACACGGCCCCACCTGCCACTGCCCGACTCACTCTCTCTTAATCTCTGTCTCCTTCCTCCCTGTAATTGCCTGACTCATCCGCATGACCCACACCCAAAGCTCGGCTTGGCTTGACTCAGCTCGAAACAGCTCGCTCGGCTCAGCTCAAACAATGAGTCAAGCTCGAGCTACTGTTTTGAACTCGAAGGTCAAGCCAAGCCAAGCTCAAGCTGAGGTAGTCATTGGTCGAGCCAAGCTTGAATAGGGCAGAGCTCAGCTTGACTTGGCCTGATGTACAGCTCTATTGGGTACAATGGGCAATATATGCATGATGGTCTATATCACTTAACCATGGGTCCAGCCATTAGAAAAGGAGGGTGGGAATGCAGAAGCCGCAGTTCTTGCATCAAAAATTTTCGAAAAATAAATCCATTGACTATAATCTGTTTACCTCTAATCTGAAACATGCAATTTTATAATGTTTGAAATTACAGTCAAAACTTTAAACTGATTACAGCCTGCATCTCACTACAAGCAAACACACCCATCCAAACGACCCATGTAATCCAATTATCTGTAATCTGATTATTACTTAAGAATTTTAAAAGCATTCAAACAACTCCTTAGAATGTGGCTGGATGTATAAATGAATTGAATTGCAAAAAAAGTCATTTAATCAAGAAATCATAAACCTAAAAGATGTTTCCTAGTACTCGTGAGGAACACAAATTAGAAGTATGTTTCCTTCAAGTCTACAGCAATTGAAATTCTAGATTTTTTGTATATTTGGGAGCATGGACTTTCAAAATCATAGATTTTGAATTTTGCTTTTCTAAATTCTTGGAATAATTTTTTAGTATATTTACAAGATAATGAGTGTGATGAATTAAATACTCTAAAATATCCCAAACATGACATGTGTGTAAGATGATTATTGCACTGAGCCCATTATTAGATTGCCTTGGTCTAAAAATAAGGTAATTTTGGTAGCCAACAAAAATGGGCTCATTAGTTTCATAATTAAAATAAAATTTTATATTTCTTTTTGGGTTGTTATCAAAAAATTTATGGCATAGTTGGAGTTAGTGCCCTAAAAAATTAATGTGCGCTCCAATCTACTAGTCACGTGAATGAGATAGAGTTGATTTCAACTGTTAATCTAGATTACCATAGGTCCTTCTTAGACATGTTATATGCTTTAGACATATTTACCATTATACTTTTTACATATTATGGGTTGTGTGAGAAGTACACAATACATCATCTGGTTCTTAAGAACTTAAGATTGAACACAATGGTCATTGACTAGGTAAATTTATGTTTCATAGATCTAAATTTCCAGATGAGCCATGACCAACACAAACGCTTAAAACATGTCTGTGGACATCGATCTCAAAGATGTACGGGAACTGACTTGGGAGAAGATAAAATATATCTACCATCAGGAACTAACTTGATCTTGGTCGTCCCTTTTGATCTTTTTCGATACAAAACTATGAGTATGCCATAAATATAAGAACATGGTAAGAATACTTGAAAACTCACATTGGTGGATCAAAATTTAAGTCAGCGGTCTAAGTGCCCATTAGCCTAGACTTTGATCATGAAATCAAGGTCTTCATTATGCACATTAATGGATCAATTCTCAGACTTGAGGACATGTGAGGGTCTTAGATTTTGATTGGGTAGCTTTGACTCAGTTTACGAGGTTTACTAAAGGAAACTGAAAGTGGATGATGCTAGGTATGTCCATCATGGTTCATTAATTCTCATACAGGCCAATTAGAAATCCACTAGTTTTACCATGGGACTTGTTTAAGCAAGATCTTGTTGTAATTTATCAAATAGTTCTTTTCATTGGGCCCAACACTTAAAAGATTGTAATCAATTTTAAAAGAATTTTTAATGGTTGAAGTTTTAATCGTTAAAACTGATTTGATTGCACTTTTTTTTTTTACACACACCCACACACCTCATGGGTACTTGAACCCATGACCTTAGTGTTGAAACTCACAGAGTCTACCACTGAGCCATGAGTAAAGACCCCAACTGATTTTATTGCCTTGATGATGATTTGATGGCCTAGATCTAATGGTCTACTTCATGATCATCATGGGATTTGGTCATAGGTGGATGGCCTAGATAGTGGAGGATTGGATCATAGATATGAGCATGATAGAGGCAGATTAACAAGCTTCCTTCATGGTATAGTACACTGAAGTTCGTAGGATGGTAAGCACAAATACTGAGTACAATCACTGAAACCCCAACCCCTCCTTATATATAGATCCTACTGAGGAAATCAGAGAGAAAGAGAGAGAGAGAGAGAGAGAGAGAGAGAGAGAGAGAGAGTCCTTCATCAGTTCTGCCATATTTATCCTTGCTTCATACTTTCTTGTGTGGTTCACCTAGTGAAAGGTTGATATGTTTCCTTGGCCCTTACCAGAAGAAAATGTGTTCTCTCTTTAAACTCCCTCATCTTATATAAATCAAAGAGAGTCTCTTAGAGATCAGCATCGACGGATCTACACTGCAAATATCATCTAGGCACTCACTGCGTCCAGGTACAATGACGACCATTTGAATGTTTATTTGATTTAAAAATATGATGTTAATGCAATCGAGGTATCTTAGGGCAAGGTCCCAAATAAAAATTATATTGTACCCAACTTCATTGAGCGCATATCCTACGGATCCAAAAGTGGCTCAAATAATGATTACTAGGGATTAAGTTTTGTAGCATCCCAATGTCATGGTGTAAATGTAAGTGAAATCATGTAAGGGTTTGAATGAATGTGAATACCTTAAAAGATGAGGAGATGATAATTATATTGGTTGGAGTTGACCATAAAATCTGAGATTTTACAACGTAGGAGTTTCCTTTGAAATTAAAAAGGTTAAAAATCCTATATTTTGAGCCACCCTGCAATTGAAATCCAGGATCTTTGGGGTGCCAAATGGCTCCATTTTTAGAAATCTAAATTCCCAGCAGTCCAAAATCTTGGAGTTTTTTTTTTCTTTATTTTTTATTTTTTAGGATGGGGAGGAGCCAAATGACCCCTAAGGAAATTAGCAATTTGGTTTTTCCATTTGGTTGAAGTTTGGACCTATCTATCCAATCGGATTGCAATTATTAGTCTGGTAAAGTGAAATCAACCTAATTGTAGTTTAGCGAGGGATTCTGATTCCAAACCGTAGCTTCATTACTTTTAAAGTTTCAAAGGAAAGAATCAAACTGCAATTTAAGGATCTTTCAAATTTCTTCATTTCCTTCTCTTTAAACTTTAAACTGACTTTTTGCAATTCAATACACTTGCACGTCCAAACGCATCCTTAGCTGATAACCCAATTCACAACCAAAAAAATTCTATGAACCCAAATAATGGGTGAAACAAAATCCTCAATCTCTAATTGCCTTTGCATTGAAACCATGTTATCGATCACACATACATTGTGGCCTCCGCTAGTGTTCGAAATTCCGCTAGTCGAGGATACAGAAACAATATCGATATCGTCGATACTATCGTTGATAACCAAAAATGTGGGAAAAATAGAAAAATGGTGGAATTTTTTAGTAAAACCTTAGGAGATGCAAAATACACATATTTGTAGATTTATGAATAAAAAAATTACAAAAAGAATACATACATAATAGGTTTTTATTTAATGGGGGCCTCAAAGCATGTGTTGTTGTAAGCAATCAGTCCAACTATCTCATCCATCCAACCTCTAACCTTCCATTCAAGCATCCATTGATATTTAAGAATATCAGAAACACATGATATTTCTCAACAAATCATTGCAACTAAAAAAAGAAATGAAAGATTGTGGTCTCATTATTATCATGTTCCGATAATGATACTATCATAATATTATCAATATTATCGTCGACAAATTGAACATTGCATATAACCATGCGTCCATAAAAAATATGAAATGAAAATGCGTCCATAAAAAATATGGAATGAAAATTTTTAATATACAGATTGTTGACGATGTCAATACATGGTGATATTATCGAAATATTGCAGATACATTGACGATACAAGTAACACCTTGAATTTACACAATAAAAAATAACGATGATACACCGACGGTATTGATGCATTGGTAATACAAACGACACCCAGAATTTACAAGGTTGAAAATATTGACGATATCGATACATTAGCGATATTTAGCAATACATCGCCGATACCAGTATTGCTGAGCTTGAGATAGAAATAATATCGGGGATATTTCAATAATATCGGAGATAATTCAAACAGTGGCCCCTGCACAATTTACAGTAACCAACCTCTCCTCAACAAGCACCCTCTGAATTCTTTATCGCTATGAATGATTTCTCATGCATGTAGTGAGGCTCGCCCCACACTTTGGTCATTTTCACTCAACGGGATCGGATTGGGATCCATGCATGACGAGGGATTGGCCATTGATCTCGTGCACATCCTACATTGGCACAAGAAGGAGCCCAAGCATTGATTTCTATATTGCTATTTAATTTTTGTTCAGAGGGATACAGTGGGATTACACAATGCTAAGTACCATTTGGGTCTTCAGTTACTTCAAATGGGGCCCATGATCCAAAGGTATAGTATGCCACACTACGGATGGGAGATGAACCAAAAACCCCACAAGATCCCAACCATCAAACATTATGCTTTTCTTCATTGAATGTGAACTATCGTTTCCACCTATTGAAGGGTTGGGAATCTTCACATGGGTGTGGTGCATGGGCTGTGAGTCATAAGGCCCACAGTATGCATGGTTTGGATCGCTAAATGATACCCCTGACGGTCGCAACTTCTTAGCCCGTGCATTATACAGCCTCATTGTTTACACATTATAATGAGATGATCGAAGAACTAGGAGCCACTCAATTTGCATGATGATCAAGATTGTTGATCAAGCTGGGCGCAGCATGGATCACCAATACCCCAAAATCACTCAAAACAGACCATTCTAAGAGTCTGTGGAAAACCATGAAGTGCACACACAATAACAGTTATTTCCAGAATTTCCCCTACACTTCCAACTGCAATCACTGAAATTCATGTGTAATGGTTCAGTAGAACATATTTCTCTCCATATTACAGTTTGGCCCACCTCAAGTCTTGTGGCACAAAATCAGCATGATCTAACAATACTCTCTGTTTGATCACACGCCTTCTAACACAGGTTTTAAGTAAAACGAGATACATCCACATTGAATCGCCAAAGTCCATTGGTGAGCCATGACAGGAATCCACAATTTGTTAGGGTTTTCCGAGTTAATGTGGGCCACATGTACAACATTTGAGCCCGGCACACCAGACATCACCCTCTGCCAGAGTATTAAATAACCCACCATCTAAATAGCATTGCAATTTGCATAAACTTGGCCCTCTACTAAAGGATGCATTACTCCTCGAACATGGTGTGTGAAGATTTCAAGCCAGGAGGATCGCTTGCATAGGGTCGCTGGCCCCACAGGGGCTACACAAACCAACACGCATAGAGCATCTGAGCCATCCATAAGGTAGGTCACACTATGAAGATGACCTCGTGCAAATATCAGGCCCACCAGTTCACTCATCCAGGGGGCTGTATACATTCTTTTTTCACCATGCATTTTTTCCCAGGTAGTCCACCTAGTGACTGAACCACCTGAGGTGATCTCAATATAAGTGAAGTTTCAGCAAGAACTATTCAACAACGATTTTGTAACCTTATTTCAAAAAGAAATATAATACTCATAGTAGGTCCTCTGACAGCTTTTTTTATTCCTTTTTTTTTAAGGGAGAGATCAAAACCCCACAAATACAAATAGCTAAACAGCTAATGGCCTTCAATTGTCCTCCTTCGGCACTGAAATCACCCAGTATTCATTAAGCCGACACCTTCTTGGACGTAACTGAATTGACGATGGTAGCGAATTCTGGGCCCTGCAAAACCAATATTTATAAAGCATTGCGTATTTACAGAAACTACTCGAACACAAGTCTTGTGATCTCACAACAGCCAGACTAATCACACACACTCAAGTGCTGCTTAGTTCAAACGTTCAACAACCTTGGAAGTGCATATTGAATATACTTTCTCTAATGCCTGAGACTATATGCAGCATTTACACACAACCAACCGAAGAACTTGGCAAGAATCCACTAGAAGCATGACTGAAAATGTATCTGATTTTAATTTTTATTTTTTTTTGGATTATTCTCTCAGTTTGTAGAGCATGAGATGTGGAAAAATGCATTTACATAATGATAAATACTTTGGAACTACATATAATAATACGATATAGATACTGTTAAAATGCAGTAATAAAGATGAACATGTTTAAGAAAACAAAAAAATAAAAGATACATTACAGTTTTCTAACAGTAGCTGTTTAGATGTGTGCAAGACAGTTTGACATCAGTGTTTGACATGACATTTTGAGGGGAATAAAAAAAGAAAAAAAAGAAAATTGGAGTATCCCTAGTACACAGCACGAATTCTACCGGCAAGGGGCTGTTCGGATTTGGGCAAATTTGTGTCATGACAAGTAGTCAAAGGAACCATACACGCCCATGGTTCGTCCGCCACCTTTTGCACAGGAATCAATGGACTTTTGGACAATTACTCATGGATATATGACCATTAAACCATGGATTAGGTGACGTTGAGTGCTGAGGTGGAACTACTTATCAATGGAACTTTAACAGTTTCGGTGTGCATGAGGATCACATTTACCCGTGCACGCGGTTGACATGTTCCAATGTGCAGTGTGCGCAACCATCCAAGTTCAAGCATCCCACATATGCATATGGGCCACCATCAATCTTCAAGCACTAAAAAATGCGGCACATGTGTCAATGTGCGCGTCAAATGTGCACATGCACGTGTAAATATGCCACCAACCAATCTTTTAGTTCCCCACATGTGCCACAACCTGTCCTTTCCATGTTCCAAGGTGTTTGACAAACAAGGGGCAGAACAACCAGTCAGTAACAACATTGTCCATGACCAACTAGCCCTGATAGTATGCCATGGTTTACTTAGTCGCCACATAACTTTGCCTGTATCCAAACAGGGCCTAAGGTTTTAGGGTGCTTGGAGAAGTGCTTGTGGATACCCAGGACATGGTGGGCAAAAAAGAAAATTTTAAGCCAGTACTAGATTTAAGAGTGGCTGAGGCCAATGCACACATAACATAACATATACATATGAAAACGAATGGTGGTGTTATGTCTATGGTAAATGTAATCAATGCATCCCAATGAATCAAGAATCTACGATGATTGTGTTAATTTACTGCATGAGCATACCTTCAAGGAAGCACCACCAACAAGAAATCCATCAATATCTGGTTGCTTTGCAAGTTCAGCGCAGTTGCCCCCGTTTACAGAACCTGCAAATAGAGAATGCATCATTCATCCTTAGAAACTTTAAAGAGCAAACCAAGCAAAAAAAAAAAATTGCTATACCGCTATGCCTCTATGACATGAAATGAAATGACTAAAGAAAGCGAACAAGTGAGAATGGCACCAGCAGAACCTTTTTTTTTTTGGTTAGTACATACACCCCACTGTTAGTACACCCACCCACCCCTGTTAGTCACACTGCAATGTTAGCCGGCACCAGCAGAACTTGGCAGTCAAGCAAAGCTCAGAAGTCTATGAATAGCAACGAAAAACAACATGGTGGTGGATCCATATAATGCTTCTCCTATTCTTCTCAGAAATATATGATACTTCTCTGATACCAGCTACCAAGAGCTAGAGAGGACAAGTTTGTTGTTGAGCATATCTGCTTTCACAAAGCACTGGGCCCAATTGACTGTTAGACAAGGTTTCCATACACATGTCATGCAACAACACAACTTACCTTCTTGCTATTTCTATCATTTTTTTTCTAAAATATTTTATGTAATTATATCATCATCATAGCCTTTCTCCCAGATTCAGCTTTATGAATCCTGTTTCTCCAATCTTTCTCAGTATTTGAAGCAGGAATTCAAGTGCTTGCAAAAAAAAAAATTCAATGATCAGACGGGTATATGACATCAAGCTGTATTGACTATGTAATAACCAGGGATGGTAGGCAAGGAGAGACTGAGGTCTGAGCTGCCCCCTGTGCACTGTGAGGCCCACCGGATTATCAGCCCAAAATCTCACACAAACATGCCGCGGAATGGCATATGTGCGACAGTACAATTCTTATTCTGTGTAGCAAAATATTACATATGGGGGACTTGTGTTGTCCTGAACCTCACAAATATATGGTTTGCTGGCATGCAGGATTACTTGCATGTGTTGCTCACAGTCAGGCGATCAAGAAAGTTGATCTCTTGAGCTCATCATGGATGAGGGATGCCCCCAAAGTTCTCCAGATTGGAAGATCTTAACCCTTCAATCAGGTTGTCCTGATCTCCATCTTCACAACCTAGTTCAACTCAACCATCCAACACATGACACAGCGATCTTTACAAAAACAGTCTGCATACGCTGTTACTCAGTTTATAATGATCTACAGAGCTTTTACCAGGAAAAAACAGTCTACACATTAGTTTTTGGAATTCCACCTAATTTATGCAAGCCTCTTTTTTTTTATTACAGAACATATAAACACCTATTCTGCTCCATATGATCATGTTTTTCTACTGTAACAGGATGAAAGAGATGCACAAATTTGGAATCTAATAACATCTTATAGCATATTTGATAGTATAAAAAGGTAAACATACAATAAGAAAACCACCATCATCATCGTTGCTGTCATCATCTAAGCCTTATCCCAACTAATTGGCATAGGCTACATGAATCCTTTTCCACCATTCCACTCTATCAAGGGCCATACCTTCAGCTTTTTTTTTTTCTTTTTTTCTTTTTTTTTTACACACGCACCCCACACCCACCCACGCGCACACACACGCCCGCACTCACGCCATAGTGGGATTTCACCACCAATGGGACTCAAACCCCAGACCTCGTGTTGAAACTCCTAGGAGTCTACCACCGAGGCAAGGATAAGAACCCATACCTTCAGTTAAACCATAGGTCATTAAGTCATTTTTTACTTCCTCCACCCCATGTCCTTTTGGGCCTTCCTCTTGCCCTTTCAGAGTCTTCAACTTGTAGCAACTCACTCCTAACCGGTGTAGTTCTTAGTCTCCATTGCGCTGCTTTCCCTAATTTTATTACCTATTAGTGCTACTCCTAAATTCCCTTAAATGCATTCATTTCTAATTCTATCCTTATCTTGCCACTCATCCATCTCAACATCCTCATTTCAGCTACACATCCTATGAATATGTTGTTCCTTAACTGCCAACATTCTGTCCCATAAAGCAAAGTTCGTCTTACAGGCTTATAGCCATCCTGTAGAATTTCCCTTTCAGATAATAAGAAAACCATAATCCAGGAACTAGCAGTTGTGAACAGACAGAGTACCTCCATAAATAATACGTGTTTTAGATGCTGCTTCTGCTGAGACATTCTTTTTGAGCCAATCACGAACAGTTACATGTACTTCCTGAGCCTGTTGTGGAGTGGCAACTTTACCTGTGCCAATGGCCCACACTGGTTCGTATGCAATCACTACATCATCCCAACTGGGCACATTATCTGCACAACATGAACCCATCCAGAAATGGAAATCAGTAATCGTTATCTTCTTCTTTTTCACACATTAGACCCAATCTTATGTGACTTCAAAAGAAAAGAAAACATTTGCCAAAATTACAAAGTATATACCTGCAAAAGCCTTCAGTTGTTGAAAACAGACATCAAATGTTTTCCCTGCTTCTCTTTCTTCTAATTTCTCTCCTATACAGGCGATTACCTTGAGATTCTGACTCAAGGCATAAGCAGCTTTCTTTCCGATAAACTGAAGATGGGAGGGTTTCAGTCAAGTTCCATATTTACTTGATGGTCAATAGCAAGGCTTCATTTACTCGGCTTTCAGTCAAGTTCCATATTTACTTGATGGTCAATAGTTAACTTGGCTAAGATCGTAGCCTCGAATGTAGAAAGGAAAAAAAAAGCGCTCATGGGAATAGTTTTGGAATGTTTACCTGATCATCTTCACCAATGACATGTCTCCGCTCAGAATGCCCAAGAATGACCCACTGGCAGCCAATATCCTTCAATTGCTCCACACTACAAATTGGGAAGGATAAATTTGGTAAGGGAGGAAGTGATGATATAAAATCCAAGAAACAAGACCTCAAAGTGGAAAAATGTCAGAATCCTCATAAAAGTATCCAACAAAGTCTCAAAGCAGACAGATACAAGGATTTGGATACCTGGTTTGCCAGATATATTATAAGACTATACACAGTTTCAAAAGAATGCAGTATTATAACTGTTGAAATTAAACTCCATCTTGGCATGGATGAGGGAACATGCAATAAATAGCGGTCACCCCAAAAGGAAAAATAGTGCAAGCAGAAGTTACAGAGACTCGAAGAAGCACATTGGGTGTGTGATTAGCTACAGTATCTTCCTGTTATGAATCAATGAAAAGGGAAAATAACATTATAAGGAATCAAGTGATATTGTATATGATTAGTAACAGGAAATCACGTCTCCTATCAATATATTTCCAGCTGACGAGCTTCTATGGAGCCTCTATGGCATTGATGCAATTTATACATGTTGGACTACAGCTTGAAAGAGACAGGTGCATCTATCCAGAAAAAGAACCAAGAGCATATATGAACATGTAAATGATTGTAGAATGGTGAAGCCTGTCTGTTTGCTAATAAATCAACTTAATGAAAAGGGTTTGATTCACTTGCCTTGGGAGTCATGGCCCGCGTGCTTCAATACCATAGCCATTGGCTTGCAATTAACCAAAAAAAATCAATCGATGAATTGCAGATATTTGGAACACTGACGATAATCAGTACTTTGAAATGATCCAAAAGATTTGAGTAATTGCTACCTTAATATGCTGCTTGATTTGACAGTCGCAGCAGTTCAAATGGATCAAAAAACTGACAAACAAACGAATGAGATATAACCCCTAAAGTTTGCATCAAAATTGGCCCGAGCGGGCTAAGCACGCCTGGACTGTGGGTGACTAGGCTTGGATCAATGGTTGACAGTACTGGTCCTGAGCTAAGGGCTGACGGCACATGGTCTAGGTTTTGCTCAACTGGACCATGGCCTTCCATAACAAGGCCTGGGCCTTAGTTGTGGGCTTGTAGCCATGGACGTATACACAATTGTAGTGTTCGCATAAAGCGCCCCCCCCCCCCCCAACTCCCAAAACAAACTACACACTAAGAGCTATACACCTTCCAGTCAAACACCAAAGATCGGGCATAACAGAAAACCTCTACCAGACTCCCCCCCCCCCCCCCCCCACTCCCAAAACAAACTACACACTAAGAGCTATACACCTTCCAGTCAAACACCAAAGATCGGGCATAACAGAAAACCTCTACCAGACTCCCAGAGGAATTCAAGAAGCATCTACGGTTTCTCTCTTTCCAGATGGCCCACAACCCAGCTAAAAAAACCATCTCCATTCTCGGGACTCCTCCCTACTAAGCCCCCCCCCCCCCCCCCCCCCCCCCCCCAATGGCAGAAAAGATCATCTATGCGATCCAGGAACACCCAGGCCATCCCGACGGATTGAAGAATGAAGGCCCACACCTCCCATTTTTAGAATGTGTCTCTACAATGCTCTTGTTTTCCCTTTTTCCATTCTCTGTGAGATGGGTTTTCACCAAACCCTTAAACAATGGCTATCATAGCACTGACAGCAACCTCAATGGCATCAATAACGATGGCGATGAATACAGTCAGCAACAATGTATGACAACAATGGGAAGTGTTGGTGTTGCAAAAATGGTGTTGCCCCTGTGTTATGAAAGTGACCATTCCAGCCCCAGGGTCTGGGCCTGGAGTATTTGGGCCTGAGCTTGGTGAAATTGGACTCAGGCCTGGTCTGAAAAATACTGGGTTTGGGCTAATGCTTGTTTTGGACCTGAAGATGCACTGGATTCTGGCGCTCTCTCAGAGCACCCAAAGAAAGATTATCTTTTTACTCCTTTTAATTCAGGTCCCAGGAGCTTTTGTATCCACTTTCTACGAGGGGGGTTTTCACAAACCTTCACAGCAATGGCCATCCATTCCAACTACATGGTGATGTTTCAACTACAAAGATAACTGTTCAATGTCCAGCAAGGCATTCATTAAGGAAAGTGGCCAACTTAGTAATAATACTTTTCCATTTTTAGATTCCAGTCCCGATAGGATCCTTACTCATGCCTCGGTGGTAGACTCACAAGAGTTTCAACACAAGGTCATGGGTTCGAGTACCCATTGTGGTGAAATCCCACTATGGTGTGGGTGTGTGTGGGGTGTGAGTGCGTGTGTAAAAAAAAAAAAAGATTCCAGTCCCGATACCAAACAACACAAATTCCTGTTGAGTGGAAATTGTCAAGAGAAAATAGTGCATTACTTGATTGGGATGTGTTCGTAACCTGAAGAGTCAATGTTAAGTTGAAGGTGCCTGAAAGTGTTTTACTCCTATACAATAGTGAAAATCCAGTGGGCAATTACAGTCACAGCAGTGAACACGCCAATCCCCCATTTTCCTTCCATATTAAAACTGTTCAAACTGCAGTTTGACTAGAGAGGTCCATAACTTTCAGTCTCTTAGTAATATACTTTTCCATTTTTAGATTCCAGTCCCGAAAACCAAACAACACAGAAATTCCTGTTGAGCGGAAATTGTCAAGAGAAAATAGTGCATTAGTTGATTGGGATGTGTTTGTAGCCTGAAGAGTCAATGTTAAGTCGAGGGTGCCTGAAAGTGGTTTACTCCTATACAATAATGAAAATCCAGTTGGCAGTTACAGTCACAGCAGTGAACATATCAATCTCTCATTATTCTGTATTTTAGCGAAGATGTTAAGCAATTTATGAAAGGGTAAGCTTTCTGGGTGTAAAGTGTAAAGCATTCACTTGTGATCTCTTCATGATCAAAATTTATCAATTCCTTGAAGCCCTTACAAGTGTTTTGAAGCACCTAAGCTGAGATGTCTTCTCTGTAGGTCATTCCGAAACCTGGCATCATGAAATTTCTGAATTCTAAAAGTTCGATGGTGATGTTATGCAATTATTAAAAAGTTTCTGTACCTATGAAGGTGTCAAGCAATTGATAAAATGGTTAGCTATCCAAGACACAGCCCTACTGCTCAAGAGTGCCTAAGGTGACAAATTTTCATATATGCCTTTTAGAAAGAGTTTAAAAAGTTCACAAAAGGCACATAAAAATTTGCATGCCCCTTAATTTCTTGACCACAATTCTAATTCTTTTCCATCAACCTACTAAAAATGCACCTAGAGGTCCACCTGTTCAATAGTTAGTTAGCAACTGACTAGAACTAAGCAACAACAAAATGCTTCACAAGCTTCAATCTCGTAATCAAAATGTTCATAAAGAAAAGAAAACTAAAACATGGAGATTGTGTAGGATCCAATTCATCTACGAGCAAAAAGACAACCTGATTTCTCCAGTAAAGGCTCCACCTTTTCCAACCCAAGAATTCTGTGCGGATATCTCAATCCGACCAGTTAATGAGTTCTTTACCTGATCAATGTATATAAATGGAGGTGCTACAACAACATCTGCATCATCAACAAAGAACAAAAGGTAAGAGCATATTTCATCAACTATTTCAGAATAAGATTGGAACCTGACTGCAGAAAACAAAAAATAAAAAAATAAAAATTTTGATTAACAGCCAGTGACAAGAAAGAGAATAGCTGAAATCCAAACAAGTTAAGAAAAGGCCAAAAAACAGAAAAGCGTAAATTCCAGTTTCTGCAATGCCCATCTTTTGCATGTCAGATATCCTCGAGATCCTTGTAGGGTGATAAAATAACTATTAAAAACATGAACTCAACCCTTCAAAAGCTTTCACAATTGCTTCTCAAGAAAGTTCAGCAATCTAGAGATCCCAAAATCCTTCAGATAAAAATATCTGACAAAAGAAACTGATGCCCAAAGATCAAATCCCAAGAATCCCAATAGAATTTCTCTAACAATCCTAGACAAAAAAGGGAGATGAACTCATCTGGCCAAAAGTTTGTAATAGACTGCAGTTTGAGCAGCTTTTTTTTATGAATGACAGTTACTATATGTTAAAAATAGGAGAAAGGGGTACAATCCATAAAAGAGAAGATCTTTGGAGCCCTTCCTTTGCTAGAGAATCCACAATACAATTAACCTCTTTGGAAAACTGATTAAAAGAAGCATTCATGGTTCTGATGCGTAATTTTAAGGCATTTATGTTAAAAGCTAATTTACATGGTGGAACACATTTCCCAGTGGCCTGTGCGACTGCCAAAGTCCCCTTCCACAACTAGCATGCCACCTACTCAGTTCACAAGAATGTCCGCCCAGCTTTAATCATTACCAACTCCACTTGGTTTGAGTTGCCAGTCCCAGCTGTCCCCAAGAAAGTTAGCACCTTACCTCAAGTTTTGGAAGGCCCATTTTACTGAACCTTCCACGAGTTTTTCTACTGACCCCAAGAGAACCCACTCAGGGAACAGAAGGAAGAAGCTAGACCAAAATCTTAATTTCACCAACCTTCTATCAGGTGCCACTCCTGAAAAAATACCATGGTCCTTTCTAATGCGTATCACCTTCTTAATTCTCATCATGATAGATTTCTTTCTCACCAACGTCATATTTTTCTGTGGTTGAAAATAAAGAGGAAGAGAGGCAGGAATAATGAGAGGGGAGGAGAGGAAAAGATGTGTATTTTTCGAGGAAGAGGGGGGAGAGAGAGGAGCAAGTGAGAGAGGAATTGCTGGTTGGAAGGGGGCTACCAGTAATACCATTGACTGCAATTCAACTAATTTTAGCCATCCAACAACTGCTAGGCTGAGATTCATGTGGAAACATCTAATGATGCATACACATTGTATTACATCATCCATCTTTCCCATCATAAAACTCAGAGAGTTGACTCAGGATGCAATTGAGTCAATTTGGATTGCCCTATTATCAAGACAATTTCTTGTAAGACTTGGTCTTATACGAGAATCATCTGAGATTCATAATCCTCCGAGTTCCAAATTGACATGCAGGGAACTCCATGAAATGTGGTTGAGTTTAGTAAAGTGCCTTAAAATGGTAAAAAGAAAAAACAACGCTTCGCTCTTGGAGGCCTTGTGGATACATGTAAATGCTAGATATAATTTCTTTTAAGAGTGAAACAAGAGAAAACAAAAGCAGAAACCACGACAACAATAATAATAATTGCTGTTAAAGACAGACGGGTATAATTTATTGACAACATAATGTCAAATTTGTGATAAGTTTGAAAAAGAGGAACTGTATGACGTTGAGGGCACCCGTTTATTAGAAGTCCCACAGTCAATGGGCCATAGTAAAAGACATGCCACCCGGACAATCCCAATTAACTGCTTGGTGGACTTTCAACAGTTGACAGAGGACCAATGCTCATTTATGTCTTTAACCACTCGTTTCTGAGAACCGATCAGATGAACATTATTGTTTGATTCTTTATTTCTGACTGTGGCCTATCCACAGTGGGCATCACCAATTGAACGGCCGAGATCACACACGTGTGCTGATCGTAAGGTCTGTTGCTCCCAGACACACATAGGTGTGTAAATATACCTTCTGCATGAAGTTTTTTAGCAGTTTATCATTGGAAAATAACTTATATTTGATGGCTTTTGAGTTAGACGCACTTGATTACCACTGCAGGACCAGCAAACTGTTTTTTAAACAAAAATATAGATTGATTACAAGTTCCAACTAGAGATTTTAATTTTGCAACAAATATATGTTTTATGTCATCAAAGCGGAAATCCGCTTGACACATCATTTGGCCATCGCTTGGTTCTATAGATCTGCTGCCGCTGATTTAACTGATCAGTCTGCCCATCTGTTTATCTCTCTCCATTGATCTATCTAATTACAAATATATCTCTTAAGCTACTGATCTATCGATCAGCACATCCGTCAATGACCCATCAATTCATACATCCATCTCATATATCATAGATGCATGTCACCATCATCTAAGCCTTATCCCAATTAAATGAGGATGGCTACATGAATCTCATTCCGCCATTCCACTCAATCAAAGGTGCAGACCTTCAGCTAGACCATAGGTCATCAAGTCTTTTCTTACTACCTCCAAGTCATTTTAGGCCTTCCCCTTGCCTTTTTAGAGCCTTCAACTTGTACCAACTCCTTGCTAACCGGTGGGTTCTTGGTCTCCGTTGCACATGACCAAACCATCTAAGTCTACTTTCATTCATCTTATTACCTATTTGATGCAGGGGCATGCGATGACCTAACCCTAGATGCATGTATATTCAGTTGGGCAAAGGACTCTCCTATCTCTGAAGGACACTGTGGGGTAGCCATGGGGATCAGATCTATAGGGGCTCAAGGTCTAAAGACCTAAAACAATTTCAAATAGGCTCATTCCCGTGAACCTGTTCACTGAAGAATTATAAACGAACTCTGTTGTGGGAAGAACGGTGTCTCAGGTCCTGTGATGGTCTCTAACCAAACATCTCAACAAATTCCCTAGGCTACAGTTCAATACCTCTGTTTGACCATCCAACTGGGGATGATATACTAAAGAAAATTGAAGCCTCATACCTAAAAGGTGCCAGAGAGTCTTCCAAAAATAACCAGTGAACCTAGTATCTCTTTCATACACAATGGATCTAGGTACCCCATGAAGTCGCACAACCTCCTGAAAAAATAACTTAGCAACATGGGAAGCATCTGAGGTCTTATAATAGGATAGGAAATTGGTCATCTTAGAAAATCGATCAACAATCATGAGTATGAAATCGTACTAACGAATAGTCTTGGGAAACCCAAGCACGAAGTCCACACTTACATCTTACCACGAGGCATGTGGAACTGGCAAAGGATTGTATAAGCCTGTATTTTGTTTCCTCTGCTTTGCCAGTTGACATGTCTGACACTGCCCTACAAGGCCACATCTCACTGGAGATTAGGCCAATGGAAATGTTTAGAAACCAGGGAAACTGTTTTATCTCGACCAAAGTAACATGTCATCCCTCCAGCATGAAGCTTCCATAGTAGAAAATTATGGAGGGGTGTGCGTGGGATGCAGAGCTTGTCCCTCTAAAAAGATATCCATTTATAAGGACAAACTCAGCACTCCTCAAGAGCGGGTCACTAGACAACGACGCATAAATCGTCCCAAAATCAGGACAAGTTGAGTACTCACCTTCGAGTTGCTCAAAGTCTATAACTTCAATGCTCATAGATCGCAGCGTCATGACACGACGGCCAAGCGCATCAGCAACCTTATTCTCTTTCCTGGCCCTGTGCTTAAGCACAAACGCGTACTCTTGAAGAAATTGCGCCCACTTGGCATGCCTAGGGCTCAACTTCTTTTGAGAGCTCAAATATTTCAAGGCCTCATGATCAGAGAACAGGACGAATTCTTGCGGTAATAAATAATGTTGCCAATGGCGCAATGATTGCACAACTGCATAGAACTCTTTATTTCGGTGGAGTAGCGTTGTTTAGCCTCATTCAATAGGCATCATTGGCCAGCTCAAGGGCTTAAACGATAATCTCCTCATCATTCTGGTCACCATCAACTTCATATGTCACTTCTTCTTTTGTAGAGTGTTCAAAAACAAAGGCAATGCACCCACCCTTATTTGAACACTCCGTGGCAATGTGACCCATCCCCCACAGTGACAGCACTGCCCTGGCATCGCGGGCCTAATACTTGGTCCAGCCACATTGTTACTTTGATTTTTATTGACTAGTTGGGTGCCAGGTTGAGCACTGGGTTGATTTTCGACCTGACGTCTCGCTCCCTGTGGAGCTACTCTAGGCACAGTAGGTCGAACCTCAAACCCTCTAACAGGAGACTGGCGTACATAGCACTCCAGTTCCTGCACCATCTGGTAAGCGTGCTCTAAGCTGGTGACCATATAAGGCACGAGCTCACGCTGGAGTTCAAGCCCAAGGCTCATATGGAAACGGGAGAGAAACACAATAGGTTCCTCATCCACATCGCACCTCATCATGTATTCATCGAACTTGGCGATGTATTATGTTACTATCATGGATCTTTGGCACAAAGTGTGTCATTGATCCAACAGTCCCTGCTTGTAAGAAAGGGGAACATATATCTCTCACAACAGTTCTTTCATTTCAATCCAAAAGAGAATTGACCCCTCTCCAGATCGCTCGCGGTGACGCTCCACATTTCCCCAATATAATTTTGCTTGGCCCACCAACTTCATCTTGGCGAACCCGACCCGTCGTGGGTTTGTCAGACCGCGCCACTGAAAGAAGTGGTCCATGTCTGTTAGCCAATCGGAAAAAACTTTGGGGTCCAGTCTCCCATCAAAACTAGAGGTGTCAACCTTAATACCCTTCATGACCCTAGCAACAGGATCCTCCTGCTCATAGTATCTCCGAGGTTGCGGATATCGCACCCCACCATGGCCCTCCCGCTGGGCGGGGAAAACCGGATCACGAATCTATGGGGGTGGCAGAAGATGCACCCCATCGTATCCATTGCCAGGCCCACAAACATGGCCTATGTCCAAACCATCCCTAGGCAGATTAGGGCCCACAACTTGGGACTGATCGACTGCCCCATTGTCGGGGGTCTCCTGGGAACCATCTAAAGTGTTGGCCTGCGTGCCAGCCTCTAAGCGCGTAACCCTCTCCTCTAAACGTGTAAACCTATCATCCTAATGCGCAATCTCATCCCTCAAGGACCGAAACTATTGATCGATTCTCTTAGTTAGACCCTCCATAATTTTGATAATTGATTAGAGTCCATGGTATAATGAAAACCAAACCCACAACCAGTGCGAGTGGGCATACACCAAGAGTGATGATGTGAAAGGGCCCTAGATCTAAGTGCGCAAAGGTGTAAAAAGGTAAAAATCTAAATACAGATTTAACTATCCTAGTTCAAAGCAATCCAAACTACCCTATATGGCCTAAATCTATATGAGGACCCAATAAAATCTTTAAAAAAATGGCTAATTAAACTCAACAAAATATGACCCCTACGCAGAGTCAGTACGCGGAAGCTCTACGATTTTTACGGTTTGGGATATCGGGCTCCTTCGAAAAAAATTCACCGCAAAGGGGAATTTTGGGTAAACTAACCTACGCTAAGACCTTTTCTCTGATACCAAAATTGATGCAGGGGCATGCGATGACTTAACCCTAAATACATGTATATTCAGTTGGAAGATATTCAAATAATAAAATTAACAACTAACTGCTTTCAATCGGAGGAAACTAACAAATCTCAACACAGAAATGAGATTCGTCCGTCCGAATCATGCCCCTTAGCATAAGAATCACGTAAAACCGTAAAATAGGGAAGATCTAGGGATATGAGGATATCCCGGACTAGCATAGACCAGTCCACAATCAAGTTTGGATCGGGTTCTCATGGCTAAGCATCCCTCTTTTCCGATCATACCAAAAGGGGTAGATTCAGGGAAGAACGAATGTGATGGAGAAGCAACAGGTTTGAGATGAAGGATAGCATAGATTATGAAAATAAAAAAATCGTACCTTTCCTGCACCTTGAAGAACTAGAGATGAAAAAAAAATGAAAACCGGGGTGGAATCCTCAACACCCGAGGGTCAATCTTGAAACCCTAATCTCTTAAAATAAGAGGAAGAAAAGCAGCCAAATTTTCTATTCATTCAATATCTATGTTATCCTTCATCTCGAACCTGTTGCTTCCCCATCACATTCGTTCTTCCCTAAATCTACCCATTTTGGTACGATCGAAAAAGAGAGATGCCTAGCCATGAGAACCGGATCCAAACTTGACTGTGGACTGGTCTATGCTAGATCTGGGATATCATCAAATCCCTAGATCCTTCTTATTTTACGGTTTTACGTGATTCTTATGCTAAGGAGCATCATCCGGACGGATGGATCTCATCTCTATGTTGAAATTTGTTAGTTTCTTCTGATTGAAAACAGTTAGTTGTTAATTTTATTATTTGAATATCTTCCAACTGAATATACATGCATCTAGGGTCAGGTCATCGCATGCCCCTGCATCACTATTGGTACTATTGCCTCAAATGCATTCATTTCCAATTATATCCTTCCCTGTCTAATTCTATCCATCTCAACATCCTCATTTTAAATAAACTCATCCTATGAACATGTTGTACTTTCAAAGTCCAACATTCTATCCCATAAAGCATGGCTGATCTTATAGCTATCTACAAAATACCCCTTTCAATTCGAGTGGCACACAATGATCACATAAAACTCCTGAGGCACATCTCTATTTCTTCCACCTAGCTTGAATTATATGGCCAACATCCTTTTCAATCTCTCCTCTCTCATGGATTATTGACCCAAGGTATTGAAAATGGTCATTTTGGGAAACTTCCTTGTCGGCAATTTTAACTAATTCCTCGTTTTCACTCCTATTATTACAAAAATTGCATCCATAAACTGTTTTAATCTATAACAAATTTCTAATCTGTAACAAATTTCAAATCCTTTAGATTATAAAGCATCTCTCCGTAAATCTAGCTTTGTGTTTATGCCCTCATCTTGGCAATCAAAACTATGCCATTTGCAAACAACATGCACCATGGGATCTCTTCCTGCAAATATTGTTAACTCGTTTATAACCAATGTGAAAAGGCATGAGCTCAATGCCGATCCATAGTGTAAGCCTAAAGTAATTGGGAACTCACTTGTCTCTCCACTAGTGGCCCTCACATATGTTACCAACTTACCAGTCCCTCATACATATCCTTAACAATGTCAGTATATCATCTTGAGACTCCTTTCTTTCTCAATGCCCACCAGATTAACTCTCTAGGACCCTATCCTATGCTTTCTCTAAGTCAATAGGACCCTATCCTATGCTTTGTCTACGTAGGAAATATAATAAATGAATATTAGTAAATGCATGTAGAGATCAACGTTAGAAATTACCTTTCAAAAAATCAACATTTAAAATTTCAATATAAAAAGGAAGGAGGCAAAAAAGAATGTTGTAGTTGCACTCATAGTTCTAGATGCAAGGAAACCAACACGATAAAAGTTCTTGGCTTACCAACGTCGGGCTCAATCTTCGAGCTATTCAAGTCGGCAACAAGCTTGCTGATAGAGTCTTTTGTCCCATTCTACAGAAGAAATAACATAACAACAAAGTAAAATTGATGAAACTACAAATCAAAGGAACGGTAATATCCATGAATGTAAGTACTGCTTCCGATGATATAAGAAGGGAAACCACCCAGAAAAGAAAAATCAATGGCATGAAAAATATAAAAGATGCATAAATACAACAACAAGAAAGTAGCAAGAACGAGGAATATGTGGTGAACTATTCAAGAAATTGAAGACCAAAAAACATCACTGTTCCCAGCCATCTGAAGCAACTAAAAGTCTAAAACACAGTAGATGTTAAATGCAAGCATAAACAAGGATCAAAACCCAATCAAATGAAAAAGAATTTGAGCAAAAAAGGAAAAAAAAAACTTTCAGAAATCCGGAAACAAGGTCCATAGGGTAAAATACAAGAAAACAAAATCTCCTTCAACACCAGAGTGAACTCCAACAAGGGAACAAAAGAAGAAAGAAAATTAGTTCTGCAAAATAGTTTAAGGCACATATCAAGTCCAAAAATACTGAAGAATATGCAATTTTTTGAAAAATCATCAACAATTAAGGCAAAATGTACCCTGCTACTTTTGAACCTTCATCATCATCATGATTTTGGACTTGGGAACAAATAAAGAATGTTAGAACTTGTTGCTGAAAGTTCAACAGCTGCCAACTTAATAAACTTTGTAGACCAAAATTATCCAAAAACTATTCTTCAAAAAAAAAAAAAAAAAAATGAAATATAGCAAAATCCAGATTGATGGAGGTGCATAAGAATGGACATAGATGTGGATGGGTTAGTACAGAGGACATTCAAAGACTTCAGAGACCGTATTGTTTGTTGACGAATTCCTGGAGGAATGGAACGTATAGAGTTCAGACGACATTTCAAGGAAATTGGTAAGGTGCTAGAAGTGGCAATTCCAGTGGATAGAAAATCAGGTTGTGCTAGGTGCTTTGCTTTTGTTAGGTATGGCTCCCTGAGTTGGCTGCTGCGGGTCAAGGCCTGGATGGAATCATTTTTGCAGAGAAAGCTGAAGGTTAGCCATGCTAGGTCCAAGTCCTCCCACATAGGCCAACAGTTATTTGCCCTCCAAGACAAAGCTGCAGGAAGAGGAGGAGATATCAAAGAGAAACCAGCAGTCCACTCAGACGGTAATAGAGATCTGGAGGAAAGGTCCTGGTCTCAGCACAGCCTCAATCTGGAAGAGTGAGGTCATTTACAAATGTTGTCACGGGCCACCACAATACTGAGGAAATAAGATAATGGTCTGTGCTATTCCAGCACTGAACTGTCAGAGGTTCCAGGATCCCCTGGTGACTCTTGCTGATGGCGCCATTCGTTCTGTTAAGATCAACAGGTCAGCGGTGGCTATACAGAGGAGGAGAATGGATCAATCTCTGGTTCTCTCACATCCTAAAGATAACTTAGCTGTGACTGATTGGCAGGTCTCAGGTGGGGTCTTCTGAAGAAATGAATTCCCAGTTAAGCCACTCAATTCCCTGGACTTCTGGCTGAAGGTTGAACCTCAGATTAAGTCCAAGCACCTGTTGTTGGAGGATTCAATCTTTACAGAGGGTATCAGTTCTCAAATTCGCTGATGGTCCAAGTAGTTTCTGCTGGCAAATTTATGTGTCAGAATGTATGGCATTTCACTGGAGATATGGTTCGTGTTTAGGGCACTGGATGCCAAGTCCAAGAACAGGGAGGAATTGTGGTTTCCAAGAATCCATGTAAAGAGGAAGATCTGAGCCTGGGTCATTCATCAGGTGAAGCTGGTTGGGGGCAACTCAGTTTTTAAGGTGTTGATTCAAAGGGAACCAGAGGAACGGGCAGTGTTGGAGAGCCCCTAATGATGAAAAAGAGTGTCAGAACTGAGAGAGAGGATGGTTATTGTAAGGTAGGGGATGGTAGAACACCAATTCCATGTCTTGAAATGCTTGTCACGCCTCTCCCTTGTGGGACACCTCTCTGGCCATGGTTTGGAGTCAGATGCTCAATATCTGGGTCAGTGGATCCCCCCAAGGTCCTGGCGCAGCTGAGCCATTGATTGCAGTCCAAACAGTGTCTTGGTTATGCTAATGTCCAAGTCTCTAGACTCTAGAATCTAGTGTCTGCCTCCAAACCTCCAATGTCTTGTAGTGCATGTCACACCTCTCCTTGAGGGACAAGTGTCTTTCTAACCACAGGTTGGATTTGGATGCTCACATCCCACCATCTGGGTCAGTGGATCCCCCCAAGGTCCTGGGGTGCAGCTGAGCCATGGATTACAGTCCAAACACTTCCTTGGTTTTGCTCATGTCCACGTCTCTAGACTCTAGAGTCTTCCTCCAAACCTCCGATGTCTTACAGTGCATGTCATGCCCCTCCTTGAGGGATATTGGTCTCTCTGACCACAGGTTGGATTTGGATGCTCACATCTCACCATCTGAGTTGGTGGATCCCCCTAAGGTCCTGGTGCAACTGAGCCACACATTCCATTCCAAACACTATCTTGGTCATGCTAATGTTTAACTCTCTACGCTCTAGAATCTAGAGTCTTCCTTCAAACCTCCAATTTAGCATTTACCCCCTCTAATCTTGTAAACCTATACTACATCATCCACAAGGAACATACACCAAGGTTCCTCAGCCTAGACAAAGCAGTTAATTCACCTCTAAGTATGACAAGTACAAATCTTTAATTGAATTTAGTTAATTCTTAAATCATAATTGACATGAATTCCTTACCCCATATCCATGTAGTATTACATCCTGCATGGATTCCTTGGGGAATTTGAAGGATCCAGCCCACCCAGGCATTGGATCGAATCCTGACTGAAAGAACTTAACTCAGAAAATCTCCTTGGATTTCAATACCCAAATTGCATGGTTGAATCAAGGGCAATAACAGGACCCCGTAAGTCTTCCTTCAAGGCATGCCAAAAATTCCTTCTCTACATTTTAAGAGTTGCACATTATGGCGCCAAACAAATGTAACAATTTATCATGGCATAGGGTGGAGAGAGAGAGAGAGAGAAACTGCATAAATAGATTTGTGCCCTTACATAGAACAATTTTCTCATAGGCTTCATTAACACCTTCCAGAAACAAATTTGTACAAGTACACGTTACACTAGTACTTCTTCAAGGATCTAAAGGAAGGACGTTCTTCTGTGGAGATAGGTTCTAATGTGAAATAATCTTCCTGCAGTATTTTAGGCTCCACAGCACATATAAGGAGTTTAGACACTGATGGATAAGTTCAACAATTAAAAAGATATAGCAATTCCCTGTCCAAACACAAGTATATATCCATTGAAAGCCTGTTACATGCAGTTCTCAAATTCTCCATTACACTATATCAAAACCAAAAAGAAGAAAACTGTGTGCAACATGACTAAGTGCTGACATGTTGATGCGGACATCTAGCCTTCAAAGTCTATCGGCGAAGAAAGCGCCCACCACAAGCATCTTCCTTGTGGTTAGGCGATGATTGAGGAGCATTGAAGACCTTACACATGTAGTCCGAGACATTTGAAAAGACCCCACCTTGGGAAGACATGTGTAAGTTGCTTTGAGGAGATGATCAGACCGTTGGATCGTGATGATGATGTGATCGGACCGTTGGTTCATTGTGGCCCACTTTCATCACACCATCATTGGAGTGCATTGGACATCTTAAATTTGAGTTTATTTTACGCATTTTTTACTTATTTGAGTTTTGGGTTAGTGTGGGTATGTTTTTTTCATGCAAATGTCTTTTTTTTGAAATTTTGTTAGTAGGGGTATTTTGGTAATTATACTAATTCCGAATTTTATAAGGGTGTTGCCCTAAACCTTTTTTATTAGTTGTTGATTTATGAAAAAGAGCAAACCTTTGGTTGCCTCCTTCCTCTTTCCCTCTCTCATGGTGCTTTTTCTTCTTCCTTGATCTCCTTCTTCTCTATTCTTCTTGTGCCCCTCCAACTTCTTCCAGGTATTTCATCTTCTATTATTATCCTTCTAAACTTCTGTTTTGTTTATTCCCCACGATCTAAATCTTGAGAATCGATCTAAACCCTAAACCCCCAAATTCTCAAATCCCTAATCCGAGAAACTTTCTGATTCTTCGGACTAGTGATCATCATTGATCGATTGGGTATGACCATGCAAGATCGGGAGGTTCCATCCCTCGCCGGATCCAACCTATACGCTACTTGAATCCCATACTCCATGGTTGTGATGATGGCCCGTCCCATTGCATGTTTCCTTTATGATTTTCTTAGTTTATGATGATTGATGCTAGATTTCATTATTATTATTGCTTTTATTTCCGCTGAATAATTGTGTTCATGAGCATGCATCATATTTAGGGCTGTCCTGCATCAAATTTGATATCAGAGAATAGGCTTGCATGGTTTTTATCTAGATCGAGTTATCCAATTAGGGTTTTGATTTTTAGGTTTGTTTTAGGAAATTTCCAGATTTAGAAAGTTTCCTAATTTGGAGAATTTTCAGATTTAGAAAGTTTCCAATTTTAGAAAGTTTCCTAATTTGGAGAATTTCCAGATTTAGAAAGTTTCCAATTTTAGAAACTTTCCAATTTTAGAAAGTTTCCTAATTTGGAAAATTTCCATATTTGAGTCGCATCATCTAAAATTAATTAGTGTCAGTTCATTGTAGTTTAAATTCATCGCATTCATATTGTGAGTCACCCAGTCCGTAGAGTCTCCCTGTAATGAATGGAGTATAGACGTTTGAGATCTTCAGGGCCATTAAGTGTTGTCGTGTGGCCGTTGAGACCCAATGAAAAGCCGAACTCCGATGAGTTGGCCTACTTTAATGGTCACATGGACCCACAAACATTCCTTAATTGGCTTGAAGACTTGGACTATTTCTTTGATTGGTATGATATGTCAAATTACTGTCGAGTGAGGTTTGCCAAGTGGAAATTGGAGGGCCAAGCTAAGTCGTTTTGGATAGATTTGGAGCGACGACTTGATAAAGTTGGGAGAGCCCCGATCTCACAATGGGACGAGATGAAAGAGCGTTTAAAAGAAAAATATCTTCCCATCTCTTATCGTCAAAAGCCCTTGGTTCAAAAGAGAGTTGCCTCACCTTCCCGTCCAAACACAGAACCAATATGGTCCCCTCTTTGTAAAGTGGTCCAACCCATCATTAAGGAAATCTCGGCTTATGAACAATTTGAGTGTTTAACACCAATTATTTTTCCTTGGAAGCGAGATAATACCTTGGTGAATGGCCAGTTGGAAGAATCCAATCAGGTTGTTTATGAAGTGGAAGAGTACGTGCCTAATGTTAGTAGTGAGGAAATGGAAGAAATTGAGGCATCGCTTATCATCATTGAGGATGAAAAAGTGTGTGCTAGTGATGAAAAGGTCGAAGAAAGTGAGACCGCACCACTTCCAGATGTCATGTGTGACTTAAGTGATGTAGAGCCCCAATCTAAGTCTCTTACCATAATGCACATGAATGAATTTGAAAAGGAGACTAGTGAGGATATGATGGTAGACACCCACATGACTTGTGATCTCCCACCAGATGATCTATGGGATAAATTTTCACCCATATGGGACATTCAACACACAATCGATCTTGTCCCTAGGTTAGTCCTGTCAAGCTTTCCTCCATACCAGGTGAACCACATAGAAAATACAGAAATGCAGCGTCAATTTGATAAACTTCTTGGGGAAGAATTCAATAAGGAAAGTTTGAGTTGGAATTTTGTTTTGTGTGTCATGCCTGCTCTTTTCACTTCCAAGAACAATGGCATATGGCACACATGTGGGCATATCCTGATCGCCCACAAAGCTTCAATCAAGCGTCAAGCCATCATGCGACGTATTCACGTCATGGTGGATATGATGTCCATAGTCCTTATTCCGTATCTTGGTGACATTTTGGACATAATGGCTGATGCCAAGATCTGCTTAAGATTTGGTATTACTAGTGTTTGTTCTCAAGTGTTGGGATACCTGAAAATCATCCTTGTTTATAATACTTATAATGAGAAATTATGTGTCATCCATGGGAAGTGTCCTTTTGTTTTAGTTTTTCAAATTCTAGGTCATAGGATTGTTTATTTCCATAGGATTGTTTATTCCAAGTTCATGGATTTTTCAGCGTGTCCTTTAGTGTCACCTATGTCTGTCATCCAAAGGTCTTCAGAGTCAGCCAATGCATTCCCACGCCATATTCATGATTTGCATACACATATTAGACAGCGGATAAATAAGAGCAATGATGATTCTAAAATCTCAGCTGATTCTCATCATAAATTACAAGAATTTCAGGAAGGAGACTATGTAATGGTGAGGATAAGGCCAGAGCGGTTCTCACAAGGTTCCACTAAGAAATTACAAACGCTTAGTGCTGGACCATTCAAAATATTGCAGAAGGTTGGGTCTAGCGTGTATTGGATCGACCTTCTATCTGAAATGGGCATTAACCCAACTCTTAATGTGGAAGATCTAGTCCGTTCCCACCATCCCATCGTTGATCCATCGTCCCTTTCATGGCTTTGTTCTGATTTTGCTATACAACCCCTTCCACCCCTTCCCCCACCCATTACCCATGAAGAAGAAATTGGGGAAATCTTGGGTGAAGAGATCATTTTTATGAGAGACGGAGGTTTCCAAAGATACCTTGTCAAATGGAAGAACAAGCCACCGTCAGAATCTACATGGTTGATAGAAGTGGAGTTACAGAGCGTTAACCCAAATTTACTAGAGCGCCACAAGAGTTTTAACTCGTCGGAGTCGAGTTCTTCTCAGACGAGGAGAATGATGCGGACATCTAGCCTTCAAAGTCTATCGGCGAAGAAAGCGCCCACCACAAGCATCTTCCTTGTGGTTAGGCGATGATTGAGGAGCATTGAAGACCTTACACATGTAGTCCGAGACATTTGAAAAGACCCCACCTTGGGAAGACATGTGTAAGTTGCTTTGAGGAGATGATCAGACCGTTGGATCGTGATGATGATGTGATCGGACCGTTGGTTCATTGTGGCCCACTTTCATCACACCATCATTGGAGTGCATTGGACATCTTAAATTTGAGTTTATTTTACGCATTTTTTACTTATTTGAGTTTTGGGTTAGTGTGGGTATGTTTTTTTCATGCAAATGTCTTTTTTTTGAAATTTTGTTAGTAGGGGTATTTTGGTAATTATGCTAATTCCGAATTTTATAAGGGTGTTGCCCTAAACCTTTTTTATTAGTTGTTGATTTATGAAAAAGAGCAAACCTTTGGTTGCCTCCTTCCTCTTTCCCTCTCTCATGGTGCTTTTTCTTCTTCCTTGATCTCCTTCTTCTCTATTCTTCTTGTGCCCCTCCAACTTCTTCCAGGTATTTCATCTTCTATTATTATCCTTCTAAACTTCTGTTTTGTTTATTCCCCACGATCTAAATCTTGAGAATCGATCTAAACCCTAAACCCCCAAATTCTCAAATCCCTAATCCGAGAAACTTTCTGATTCTTCGGACTAGTGATCATCATTGATCGATTGGGTATGACCATGCAAGATCGGGAGGTTCCATCCCTCGCCGGATCCAACCTATACGCTACTTGAATCCCATACTCCATGGTTGTGATGATGGCCCGTCCCATTGCATGTTTCCTTTATGATTTTCTTAGTTTATGATGATTGATGCTAGATTTCATTATTATTATTGCTTTTATTTCCGCTGAATAATTGTGTTCATGAGCATGCATCATATTTAGGGCTGTCCTGCATCACATGTAGACAATGATAATGAATTTAAGGCCAACAAATAAAAGAAAAAAAAATAGAGCAAGAAAAGCAAATGGAAAATATGACATAATTTCTGAAGTATACTTACACACTTCCAATTACCGCCAACGAAAAACTGCAACCACAAGCAAAGCAAAGAATCAGGAGCAGGCATGACAAAAGAGAGTGTATAATAGCATGTAAGGTCGGGAAAAATAAAAAGAAAGAAAGAAAGAAAGAAGATAAATAAAATTTTCTCCAAATATGCACACTAATTTACAATTATCTGTTTTATTTCATTGGTAAATGATGGCTTCATTGCAAGGCTACCTCTTTATAGTATTTGGGATCAATGGGAAAAGTAAAAGGTAATATGTTCTTGCTAGAATCATACACAAGACCAATTGATACAAAATTCACAACTTTAACAGTTTAAAATTTTACTACTTTAGAAACAAAATACCTTGAATAAACTAAAAAGAGCCCAACGCGTGGAGATGCCTTAGGAGCACACCATGTGAAGCAACTATCCTTGAATAACATTGCTAATATGCTCCAATAATAAGTTTTATGAGTAGGTGAAAACCGAGAAGTGATACTAGAATGTCGTAAGAGTAACCGCAACAACAGCTTTTCACAAGCAAAAGAATGATGATGAATAAGAATCACAATCACAATCATCTGCAAATGCAGCATCAAGAGAAGAAGCATCACCCAAAATCTAAGGAACCCAAGATAACCTCAAGCCTAATTATGGTTTTCTAGAATTTCTCAAGGATAGGCAGCCTAGAGTGATAAAAATGCAGTAAGGGTCCAGTTTTAGGCACATTTTTCTGACATATCGGGTAGTCTGCCCTCACGAATGTAGCTCACGTACCATGTACAAGATGTAGCTAATTCATTGGTGGTGTTACCATTAACAGGTAAGCTCACACTCCCAAAAATACACCAGTTGTTGTCAAAGGACCGGATATTGTGATTAGAAGAGCTAAAAGATGTACGCCAACAATCCAACTTACATTCAACGGGCAAAAGTCCTCCAGTGGGGCAGGTTGGATCAATCAACCAGGATCGTTTTTGGGATATGACCTATCCACCATAGGGCCCACCAGATTGACGGTTGAGATCGTGTACTTTCACACAAAATGTACAGGATAGAGTGCCTAGTATCTAAGAAAAAAAAGAGTCCAAACTGTTCATTTACGCACATGGCCTACACTTCAAAAAGAATCTCCACAGTCCACATACAGAATAAGATACAATGTTTGACTAAGCAATTCGCTCAGCCCAACAAACTCTACAGGTGCCCACCTTTCAAAATCCAAACCATCCTCCAACGTGATGATCCAGAGCATCCAATAATTCCACTGTTAAATGTGGACCATCATTTATAACTATCCATTCATAAGCCACCAACTCATCCGATGTTTGAGATATAAAGGAATTGCCAACCACATTATGCTAAACGGCTTAGATCAAAACGTGGAGACCCCAACAGTACCGTACATGAAACTAACAAAAAAGACCCTTCATTTCGATACAACATCCCATAAAACATCTACATGAAACCCTAACCCTAATTACTCATCCAGATTATTTCATCGTCATATAACAACACAAACATATAAAAACAAAATCAATATAGATATACATAAGAGAGACAGAAAAAGAGGGGAAGAGGACATGATCATGTGAGAGCATTTATACCTTTCCAGACCCGGCCATGGCAACGACTCCTCTACAGGCTCTTCGGCTGGTGGAGATTTGGAGGCGAGAGTCGATCTTCTGGAAAAGGGCTTGAGTAGAGGATGAAGTGTCCAGATTCAAGCAAGAGGGACGCAATCCAGAGAAATGAGGAGCGGATGGGATTGCGGACTTGGGGCCAGACAGTTGAGATGCGATAGATGTGGGAGAAACCACGGCCATTGCGACCACAACAGTAGCACCACCAACACCAGCACCACCACCAACAACAACAACAACAACAACAACAACAACCACAACCACAACAACCACAGCAGCAGCAGCAAGAAGCTAAACAGAGCTACCACAACGATTTATATTTCTTATTTACAAAATCCGAGAGTAGATAACTGTTGGAGGAGATCGATAAATGCTAATCGTACTCGCACTCGTGTACAAGACTCACATGTGTATAATATCCGAGCTGCTCACAGGATTATCCCCACTGTGAATATGCCATGTCTGAAAATTCAGACGGGTGCGATCATCAGATGATCCGCACGTGTACAAGACAAGCGCAAGCTTCAGAGGATCTATCCAACTGTCTGAGTGTTATGTACACGTGTGGCCCACCTGATTATCGTATTTGTCTGATTTTTAGGACGGAGCCCTAGACACTGAGGACAGCCTAGATGAGAGGCTTCGATTTCATACACGTGTGCCTCGCCCCCACGAGTGAAGCGGCTGAGCTTACAAAGTGCACTCGAGCAAGTACACTTTGAAGTTCTTAGTATCGGATACGCGATCCCATGCTTTGCACGGTATACACGTGTATTGGTCCGCAGTCAGCCGAGGCAAACGAGGAGTTATATGTTACTCGGGTGTGTGTGATGCTTGATACTCAGGCGCTTAGAAATTATACACTTGTCATATGTTAACTCAAATAAAACTGAGTACGTTGTAAATGCATTGTCTCCAAGTTACAATTCCGAGATCAAATTGGTTGAACGGTCCTAATCTCTGATTCTTGGACACTTTTTGCGGAAATAGGACCGTTGCTTTTTTTTCATTTTTAACCGTCCAATAAACGTCCACCAATCCGATAGTTAGATAAACAAATGAGATTGAATTTTGGGTCATCATATATCTCCATCAAGTAACATCATTTGGACGGTTTAATTTACCATTAATACATCACATGTGGAATTATTTTTTAAGCGCCTGCGTATCATCCATCACACTGCCAGAATATCAGGTGTTTTTCTCGAGGCCAGTTCACGTGTGACACAAGAATACTAATTCCAAACGCCCTATCTTCAAGCGCGAACGATGGACGCACAACACGCGCCAGGAAGAGACACGTGTAATATATGAAGTGTTCATCAGACGCTTCTGACCGTCCATCTGTAGGATAAACGCGGCCCAGTGATTAGGGAGATAATCAGGCAGGCATTTTAAATGTGGACCATTGGTTAATCATTTTTCCAACCGCTTAATTTTTTTCCACGTGAAGCCCACCTGAAAACGGACGGCTCTGATTTTATCTAAGAAAAATTCATCAGGATGATCACCCAATGATGGCACGTGCGTTATGCTTGGCGCTTGAAGTTTTAGATCCTTGATTTAGCAGTCGTTGTGTGTGGTTTGGAAGGAGATAGATCAGATGTGCCAATGCAATTCGAGAGAGTAAATGCTGGAGAGGCCATTGAGAGCACACGTGTCACATCCTTGAACATTCAATGGACCCAAATAATCAGGCTGGCCCCAGCATTCTAGTGGCCCAAACACCTACGTTGGTCAACTTCCTAGCCATCCATTTTTTTCATGTACGGTGTGTCCAGGTTTATGGGTGGAACAGCAGATTTTTCTGGACAAGGACTAGTTAATGGTGGGCCCATATGATGAATGGCCTAGATATCCCACACAGGTGGTAAATTGGCACGTGTGCTTCAAATAAGCTCTTTAATCTCTAATCGCGCGAATCGCCTCTACTTGGTTCCGATGAGGGAGGATACTAAAAGAACATGTGGACTAGGACGTGAGAGCGGTGGAGGGTGTTAGATAAGAGAGATTATATCCAATCCAATGCTCGGCCAGTGTTTTTCTACAGTATATTTCAGTCTTTGAGTTTGTTACAGCGAGTGATCCAAGCCGTTGATATTATGGGCCACACTGCAAATAGACAATGCACTACAAAATCCCCTTAATAAAGCATTCTACCCTTTCAACAGTGGGCCAACAAGATAACTGTTTAAAAAGCAATAGAGTGATAAATATTGTACGTCCAGGATCTTCCAATCTAGTAAATTTTTTGTGAATTGGCCACTTAAAGATTCCTATCAGTATCATATCAACGCTTTAGATCACTAGTTCATGTGCCACGCATGTAGATCTGAAAGCCAAAACGTAATGTAAAATGTCTCCGTCAGAACATCGTACGAAACGCTGTTTGATGAGCCTAAGGATAATGGAAGGCAGTTGAGTTATGCGACCACACGTGTGCACAGCTCAGTAAGTGTCAACCTGGTACACGAGAGAAAAATCCTATCCGTCTATCAGATGGATCCTGCATGTAGATGTACTGTAGCAAAAACATAGGACTGAACATTCATCCTGTAGGCTACCTATGGAATTTACTATAGCTGTCCTTTTGTTTCATGCGCTGTGGCCCATCAAGCGAATGGAGTAATCTTTACCGCAAGTTCAATTGGTGGACGGTTTGGATGTTCTGCTTCTTTTCTGGATTTGCATATGCAGGTATGTACACGGGCTGGGGCCAAACGTGAGTGCACGCGCGTGTGGGATGAGAAATCCGCTTGAGAGTGAGTGCTCACGGATTTGCTCTCTGTTGCCTGTGCCCAGTCCATGGGAAGTTCCTGTGGTCGGAAGCTACACGGAGCCCAACGAGATGTCTGTGAGAAATCCACTCCGATCATCAGTTTTCCCGGTTCATCTTAGGAAATAATCCTAAAAATGAGGCAGATCAAACACTCAAGCGGACCACATTAGAGGAAACGGTGAAGATTGAAACGTCTGTCATTGAAACCATCTCAAGGTGCACCATGATATTTATATGCCATCTAAACCGTTCATAATGTCATTATAACTGGGATGAACTGAGATACAGATATTAGCCTAATCCAAAACTGTGTGGCCCCATGAAATTTTTGATGGTGGGCATTTCGTCCCCATTGCTTCGTGTAGTGTAGTCCACTTGAGGTGTGGATCTACCTCATTTTTTATTTATTTTTTTGTGGGTAATATCCTAACATAAGCTGTAGAAACTGATGGACAGGGTGGATTTCTAGCGGAAGTCCCAGTGGGCCCCACATAGTAGCTTAGGACCACAGGAGCTTCTTGTGGGCAGGGGTCCATTCAACTCCGTCTCGGGAGTGGATTGCCTGTGACCCCGGGCACACAGATATCTCCATGGCCGGGGCTATGTGGGGTCCATAGGGATGGACGTGACAAATCCACTACATCCATCTGTTTTTAAAGACAAAAATAATATAATAATATAAGATTTAAAAAAACAGAAAGATTCAAAACTCAGTTGTGCCTCACCAACAAAACAATGGTAACACTAACTTCCACCATTGAAACATTCATGGAGCTGACCATGATGTTTACATGCCATCCAAACCGTTCACAGAATCATTTACACTCAGATAAACTATAAGAAAAAATCTCATCCTGATGCAAAACTTTTATCACCGCTAAGTGTTAAATACCCACTGTTTCAGTGTGGTATGTCCCACCTGAATTTTGGATCATGCATTATTTTTCGAATCATGCCCTATCGTGATCTTCCAAAACGGATGGATGGAATGGATTCGTCACAGGACATCTCTATGGCCAACAGACTTGGGCACAGATATCTCTGTGCCGGGGTCACAGGCAATCCGCTCCTGTCCGTCTCCCTGCTGGTCGTGGCATAGACCCTGAAACAGGTGGGCCCCACTTTCGAGGACAAAAATCGTTCATCTAGCGTACCCACTGTGGATGGGCCATGCATCACCTCCAACAAACGACTTGACTATCCTTTCGTTCATGATGGTGATGCCCACTAGATCAAGGGCGTAGAAAACGATAAGGCAGCCACATCTATTCAGTTGTTTTCGGGCAAAAATGATGCTCCGCTAGGTGGAGATTCGTTTATTACTTTATTTCCTCTAAAATACAACGTTGCATGTTGATTTACCATACAAACTTAAGGCTTTCTTAATTTTCTCTTGTGCATCCCTTTAGTGAAACATCTGATCCGTGAGAAGGGTGGGCCATAACATGAAGATCACCTGAAGTAAAAAATCAGAACAATCAACTCATCAGGTGGGCCATACATATACATCGAGTCAGACCATTTTTTGTAAATTGATTTCACTGGTGTAAGCCTAAACATGGATGGATGGGGATGATTTTCAACCAAGATAATCTTTATTATGCAACCCACCTTTTGTACAATTCTGATGTCATGCAGAATATTGTGAAAAATAAACAAGCTTGCATTTTAATTTTAACATACAATATCCTATAGGATCATTTCTCCATAGATACACCATCCGGCTGCTTTTTGTCGATGAATGTCTTTGTTTTCCCCACCAAAGGGTCTAAGAAGCCACATGATTTTAAAGGGTCTCATTCAATCTTTCCAAATCGTTCAGAAATCAGGTTGGGTCTGGCCCACCATTGTTTACATGGTTAAAAATCGGGTCTACTCAACTTCAAGTTGGTCCACCATCTTGCAACCATTTATAATTGGGTCAGGTTGGGCCAATTTATAAGAAATCGAGTGACATTTGTTAAGTAGAATACATGAATGATTACTCGTTTACACACCACAGGCAGGTCCAAGACCTGTTTAAACCAATGTCAAAAGAACCGATGCGTACTGACAGGGGCGGAGCCAAGATTTTCTTCTAAGAGGGGCCATAAAATGATCTCTCTGAATGGTTGGATGGTGTGGATACAACACATACATCATGGTGGGGCCATAGAACTTGGTGACGTAACTTCAGGGGAGATCTCCCTTAAGTAGCTAATCTGAGTCCGAGATATCTGTGGACAAATGCGTATTTTCGCAGGATATCTTTAACGCCCCGGATTTTCGCTAATTTGGAAATTGGAAGTCCTTGGGCGTTACCTTCGGTTTGTCAGTTATAAAGCGTACTCGCACGTGTGTTCACATGTATTAGGGACTAAAATCAATGTTTTTACCAAAGAAATGATAGAATTAACTTAGGAGTTGGAAGATCACATGGTTCGGAAGAGTTTTTCGACGATTGGGTTGACTCGGATATGTCGCTGTCTGTAGAGACTAAGTAAAGAACTCTGAATTATCAATCCACTCGTAGATCGACAAGACCATCATGAACGTTTTACCGGACCTTAGTATTTTAGCCTATTTTCGGTTTTTCAAATTTTTTGAACGGTTTATATTTGGCAAAAATCCTCTCTTTTAAAGGGCGCTACGTTTTGGAGATGCCAAAAAATTATTATTTGTACTTTGAGTGGAAAATCAAAATCTTTATTATTGGGATTTCGATTTTTTAGTATTTTTTATTGAATCCAAATGGGGGTACTTCCTTATTTACATAAATAACTTAAAGTAAATGGAAACATAAATAACTTAAAATAAATGGAAACATTTACTTTAAGTTATTTATGTATATTTACTTTAAGTTGTTTATGTTTCCATTTACTTAAATGTTATTTTGTAAATAAGGCTGACAAGTAGCCTGGATTGTATGGAAACTCAAGGTGCAAGGGAGAAACCCTGAATTTTCAGAAAAAATGGACCAGGGGGGTCCAGTCGACCGAATTGACAACCGACCGACCGGATAGGTAGCCAACCGACCGGTTGTTGCTGCCCCTTATGGGGGACAAACGGATGGACAGTATGATCCGACCCACCGGATATGGGACCGGCCGACCGGTCATGGCTGGTTGGTTTTAAAAAGGGGGGTTGCAAACCCCATTCGATCCAACTCTCTCTCATCTCTCTCCTTCACCCTCTTCTCCCCTAAACTCACAAGCACCCCTAACTCCCATCTTCCTTCCTCAAACCCATTTTCTTCCTCATTCCTTCCTCAAACCTTGCAAGCCTCGGAGTTTCAAGCTTTCTTCTGCCTCTACGTCTGTTCTCACGTCTTCCCTGGCCATAAACTGACGGATTTGGATCGGATTCACCTTCCCATGCTAAGTAAGGTGTTTCTCTACTTCTTCTTTTCTTCTTCCTTCCATTTTCTTCATTTTTGGACCATTAGGGTTAGAAACCCTCATTTGATTCGTCCAAACCCTAACCTAGGATTTGCTCACGTTGGCTCGGGGCCCCGGCTATCATATTGGTGCGACCCGTGCGTTGTGGAAGCCGTGATCGGGCAAGGCCCCATGTGGGTGCCGTCGTGCTCCAACTCCAATCCGATTCACCGAATTGATTTTGGGTTTTTTCAAATCCGAGATACCAAAACTCTAAACCCTAATTAGACATTTAATTAGATTAAACCCTAATTAATTAACACTAGAATTATGATTCATTGTAGGTAATTGAGGTATTCCCTAATTTTCGGCTGTTCGGATCGTATTTGGATAGCTCAGGCCTCATCCGAATCGAGCAATCTCGATTCCAAGGTGAAGATCCACCCTCAAGCTTATTCTCGACAAATCTTAATTAATGATTGGTTGAATTTATATATTAATTATTGAAGTGTGTATAACATGTTCGATGAAATGCTTCTATTGTTGTTTGATTGATAACATGCTCAATGAAATGCCTGAATGATATAAATTTACAATATTGTAATATATCTATGCTTGTGGATGTATGTGGCACCCTGTGTCATCCGGGTCCTTTGGATCGGTCGGGCTAGTCGGTCGGGCCAGGTGCTTGGATATGTTTATGATTAGGTATTTAATAACCTAAATTGTTATTATAATACGTTGTGTGTTGCTTTGGATTAAGCTCTGAAAACAATTGATATAGTGTACTACCTGCCACTAGGTTGGCAGTCGCGGACTTATTCGATTGACTAGGCGAGATATGATCAATCGACAATAGCCATTATTGGGTTGTCGTCGTCCACTTGGGTCTATCGAATAAGCCCCATTCAGAGTTAATCATTCTTGTATTTCATTCTTGAATCACACTATATAAAATCTAGAATACCATTGTTCCCACTGTGAATAGTTCATTGAAAACCATACTGTGACTCGATCCACCAAGTCTCATAGCTAGGCATGGTGGTGTGGGACACCGTATCTAAGCTGTCGGCCTATGCTGGGGTGGTGCCTCCCCGTAGTGACCAGTGAGCATTGACGGGGGTTACCGATTGTTGTTCGAATGGCCCTTGTGACAAATGTGACCTTGGCCGATGTTTGCGTGCCTGTGCACCGTTCGAATGACTCGGGCGTGCATTGGGATAATTCCGAGTGAAACGCCCGCACCTTTGAATAAATTAATCGTACTTGATATTTAGGATATGAGACCTTCCACTTTGATTTGGGCATGGCTGACGAGTCACTGTCGAACCAAGCTTTCATAGTAGGATAACTCAACCTTGAATCGAGGGGTTACTGGTGATGATTGGTGACGCATCGCAGGGAGCCAAATAGTCCCGGTTAGACTTTACGATACGATGTGGTATTCTGGCTTCACCAATTTGCTGAATGAATTGGACTAATAAATACTTTAATTAATCATGCATACATGACATTGCATTTGAGAGGGACTCGTGTAGCCTGGTTGCTTGATGTAACGCCAGTACTACCTTGAGCACCTTATGTCATTTCTCTATGTCATCCGGGCTGCGTACTCAGTCACGACTTATGACCTGCTAGACAGGTGGATTGTGGATTCTGATACCAGTTGGTCGGGCCAGGGTTTGCCCGGGACATGCATTGTATACGGAATCATAACATCCATGCATTTAATCAACTAACATAGGATGATGTATGATTTGTATGTGGACATTACCTAAACTTGATTGATTTGACAACATGCTTAAGAATAATACACTTATATAAACCTGTTTATAATTTAAATATCCCGAGTTTAACCTTGGGGTTATTTCTTCACTATGTTGGCATTTTGATGCCTTCCATTTGACATATGCAGATGCCCCAGGAATAGGATCAGTTGGTGGCGCGCACGGGAGCCTTATAATCTTTTAACTTCATCCTTTTTTGTAGATGTATTTTCCCTTCCTATTACTTTTATTGCGATTCGTATAATTCTCATATGGGCTTGGACTGAGATTGAATTGTACATCTAGGGTGTTAGCCCTATATTTTGTATTTAGTTACCCCTGCTTTGCTTATGATCCGTTAATTAAAATACGTTACTCTGATTATTTGTGAATGGAATGAATGTAAATTTGATTGAGGACACACGTGGGTGCATTTTCCACGTGCAGCATTCCTAAAATAGCATTTTATTAAGTTAACACTCGGGAACTCAGGATCAGAGGCTCCATACTTGGGTGCCGAAATTTCAGGTTGTTACAATATCTTACTCACATTCCTGTGCTAGGAAGTTACATGGGGCCCACCGTGATGTTTGTGATCAATCCACACTGTCCATCTGTTTTGCCTGCTTATTTTAAGACTAGAGATTAAAAAAAATTGAGGCAGATCCAAAACTAACACTAGTAGGAAAAGTGGGAAAAGAAATTCCCACTGTTGAAACCTTCTTGAATTCAACCTTAATGTTTATATGTCATCCAAACCGCTTATAAGGTCTTTTCTACTAGGATGATTTGAAAAAACAAAAAACTTAGCCTAATACTAAAATTTTATAGTCATACGAATGTTTCAACGGTGGTTGCTCAATCCCCATTGTTTCCTCTCGTCTGGCCCACTTAAGTTTTGGATCTGCTTCATTTTTTTTCTCATGTCAAAAAATAAATAAATAAAATAGATAGACGGGGTAGGTACCTATACTTAGTACATGATAAACTAGATGCCATAGATATGCTTAAAATTTTTTAAGTTAGGGTCGAGAATCAACTTGACAAAATGATTAAAGTAGTCATATTTGACCGCTATGGTGAGTATTGTGGCGAATTCAACAAATCAGGACAAAATCCATGGTCATTCACTAGATTCATAAAGAACATAGTATCTTCACTCAATATACCATGTCGGTTCCCCATAATAGAATGGTATAGATAAGAGACGAAGCGGGACCCTAAAAGTATGGTTAGGTCTATGATTGGTAATTTCATACTTCTAAAATTGTTGTGAGGTGGTGCTTTAAAAGCGATGGTTTAAATCCTTAATCATATTTCGACTAAAGATGTCGGCGAGGCTCCATTTTAAATGTGGGCGATGAGGAAATCAAGTATCACCTTCGTGTATGGAGTTGAACCACTGAAACAATGATCTACAACACATAGGAAAAAAATTTAGACCTAAGGACCACTAGTTGATATTTTATCAGTTATTCTAAAAGGTGAAAGGGATTCAACTTTTATTGTCATTCTCATACTCTGAGGATAGTCAAATCATGGATTACAGAATTTCTTCAGAATGGTAATAATAGTGCACAACTTACTAACTTTGTCTTTAAGGGGTAAAGCATGACTGAATCGATATCAATCATAGGAAATGATCAACTTGTTCTTCATTCCACAAATGAGGATTTAGTAAAACATCGATCACAGGCTCCACAAAACACTCCCACAATAGAAGAATATCTTAATTAAGAAAAAATGTCGTTAAGGAGATCAATAAGGGAAAAATTAGTGGTACTCGATAATATATTGTATATTTTTAGAAGCATACGTTTGATACAAGTATAGAAGATTACTCCAAATCTTACAAACAAGTTAAACAAAGTGTCAACTCCTCTTAATAGATCAATGTTATGAAAGATGAACTAAGGTTTATAAAAGACAATGATGTTTGGGATTTAATTGATCCACTCAAATGGACTATACCGATTAATTATAAATGAGTTTATAAAATCAAGCGGGACGCCAAAAGAAAGATTAAAAGATATAAAGCTTGGTTAGTTGCCAAGGAGTTCACTGAAAAATGCATTGATTTTTAATAGACTTTTGTACCATTATATAAAGACTCATTCCGAATTATTATGACATTGGTAGCTCTATATGATATTAAGCTACAACAGATAAATGTAAAGGCCGCGTTTCTCAATGAAAAACTAAATGAAAATATCTATATGTTATAATCAAAAGGTTTTGAGATCTATGGACCTAAATACTTGGTATGTAAGCTAAAGAAGTCCATTACGATCTGAAGTAAACATCACATTAGTGATACTTGAAATTTCATGAGGTGATTTATTTATATAATTTTAAAAAAATGTTATTGATCAGTGTATACGTATAAAGATCAATGGGAGTAAGCTTATGTTTCTAGTACTATATGTCGATGATATATTTGCTAGCATGTTACAATAAAAGTAATAATGAGAGATATCAATAGATTTCTATCACAGAAATTCGAAAAATGAAATATCTTAGCGTCGCGTCACTTGTCACGAGTATAAAAATATACCATGACAGAGCAGAAATTTATTTTAAAATTATCCTAGAAAACCTGCGTTAAAATGATTCTTAATAAATACATCATGTAGAGTTGTACACCAGGAAATGCTTCTATCATCAAGGGTATTAAACTTAGCCTATTACAATGTTCCAAGAATGATCTTGAAATGAAGAGAATGCAGAATATTTCATATACATCTACAATGAGAAGCATTATGTATGTGTAGTTCTACACTTGACCTGACACAGCCTTTGCAGTTAGAATGCTTGGGAGATACATGTCGTATCCAGAAATGGATTATTGGAAAACTGTAAAGAAAGTGATGCGGTACTTGCAAATGATGAAGGATTTCATGCTTACATATAAACAGATTAATTGATTAGAGACGATTAGATATATGGACCCGGAGTTCATTGGGTGCTTAGACAGTAACATGTCTACTTCGAGATATATTTACATAATGGCCAATAGATTTATTTTATGAAAGGGTGCAAAACAAATACTTACAGTTTCATCCACCATGGAAGTAAGTTTATCGCTTGTTACGAAGCATATGTTAGACGATCTGGCTATAGAACTTTATCCCAGGGCTTCAGGTTATGAATTCAATTCTAAAGCCTTTAAAAATTTACTATGATAATAATACGGCAGTATTCTTTTACATCACAAAAATTTTTATTTAAGTCAAAATACATAGAATTAATATTTTTTGTTGTGAATGAGAAAATTGATGATCATTTTATGTTTATAAAATACATTAGTACGAAGCTGATGATAATGGACCCATTAACTAAGGGCTTATTTCTAAATGCATTCAAGAAGTAAGTAAAAGATCAATGATTGGTTAGCATTAAAGACGTATTTAATTAGTAAGAGATACAAATACTCCTGTTATATATTATTTCGATTTATTTAGTACAATAAGTCGCTTAGTTATTTTATGACATTATAATTTTTATTCGTTCAAATAAAGTTTCAATGTGCATAATTAAATAAGTGGACAGAACGCTTTAAAGTTTTTTAAGCTATAGGACTACTTGAAAATCTGCATAGAATGACACTCTAGATGTGAGATTTTCAAACCATGCTGATTAGTTTTCATAATTCATATTGCTGTGAATGTTGTGAGTGGTTGTGCCTGGTCCCACCACAATAAATGTGATGATAACTAGCATGATTTCATAATAGTAGTCTTGGTGGACTGGATTATTGAGGGTATACTACTTATGATTCATAATAAATATCTAGTAAGATTTTGAGCTTATAAAGTTATATTAGATATACCAATCTCTTGCATATATAAGTTAATGCCATTAATGGACTAAGTGGGAGAATGTTAGAATTTATGGCCCACAAATGGTATTGGTTATTGAAGAAACAGAATAAATGATTTGGATCGCTTCGATAAGGCTAAAGTAGCATCACGAATATGTGGCATGTATAACTTCTTACTATCCCAACAAAACAAAATACCTGAGAGGTATTCTATGTAAGCTAGGTTTCTAGTGTGGGAAAGAGACGTGGAGCTGAACGATGTAACGGCGAGTCTGATGATAAGTAAGACTCATCACCGACTTCAATACCTAGAAATCTCAAATCAGACCCTAACTCTGTTTACGAAATGTAGTAAGAGGAGGAAGAGCTGAAGCACTAACGTTGTCTTTTCTAACGTTTACCAATTTTTTTACTATTAATGGCGGACATCAACCATGGTTCAAATAAGATTAAAAACATATTCTATTAATATACATGAGAGAGTTATTATATGTACTACTTTTATTGGTCCTTAAACTTAAAGACACGTAATAAGTTTAAATTTTTAATATAGTGTACTCTATCTCTTTTTTTATTAAGCCCGCATTAAAAAAGGTTTTGAATGATTTTTATAAATGTTTTTAATAATTGATCATTTGTTTTAACTTTTAAAAGTATTTTAATCATACTTAATAGTAAGCTCGATGGTTGAGATTTTAAGATATACTATTTGATTTAAATATGAATTGGATCAATGATGGATGCTTATTGACATTTAAGGGATTGAGTCAATTCGGATAGCTAGTTAAAGGAGGATCACAAACTTTTAATGTTGTATGACATACAAAAGATTATAGTATAGTAAAGTAATGGTATGATATCTTCATGTAATTCTAAGTCCTTATGTATAAATACTAAGATAGAGGAGTCAATAGTAAGAGAGCTTTGGACATCCCTACTTAAGATTTATATGTAACGCCCCGGATTTTCACTAACTTGGAAATTGGAAGTCCTTGGGCATTACCTTCGGTGTGTCGGTTATAGGCGTACCCGCACGTGTGTTCACATGTATTGGGAACTAAAATAAATGTTTTTGCCAAAGAAATGATGGAATTCGTTAGGAGTTGGAAGATCACATGGTTCGGAAGAGTTTTCCGACAATTGGGTTGACTCGGGTATATCGCTGTCTGTAGAGACTAAGTAAAGAACCCTGAATTATCAATCCACTCGTAGATCGACGAGACCATCATGAATATTTTACCGGACCTTGGTGTTTTAGCCTATTTGAGGTATTTCAGATTTTTTGAACGGTTTAGATTTGGCAAAAACCCTCTCATTTAAAAGGCGCTATGTTTTGGAAATGCCAAAAAGTTGCGATTTGTACTTGGAAGGGAAAATCAAAATCTTTATTATTGGGATTTCAATTTTCTAGTATTTTTTATTGAATCCAAATGGGGGGTACTTCCTTATTTACATAAATAACTTAAAGTAAATGGAAACATAAATTAAAATATGACATTTACTTAAACGTTCTTTTGTAAATAAGGCTGACAAGTAGCCTGGACTGTGTGGGAACTCACTGTGCAGTGTGGAAATCCTGAAATTTCAGAGAAAACGGCCAAGGGACGACCGGCCGACCGGATCTGCAACCGGCCGACCGGTCAGGTAGCCGGCCGACCGGTTAGGCAACCGGCCGACCGGTTGTGCTGCTGCCCATTTTGGAAGAAAAACGGATGGACAGTGGGATCCGGCCGACCGGATCTGCGACCGGCCGACCGGTCGCGGCTGGACGGTTATAAAATGGGGGTTGCAAACCCCATTCGATCCCTCTCTCTCTCATTTCTCTCCTCCACTCTCTTCTCCCCTTTGCTCCTAAGCCCTCCTAGCTCTCTTTCTCCCTTCTTAAACCCCCTTTCTTCCTCAATCTTCCACGAACATCCTGAAAATCGTGGATTTCCGAGCTTACCCCGGCCATACGTGCGTCTCATGTCTTCTCCGGCCAAAATCCGACGGTTGTGGGTTGGATTCACCTCCCCATGCTAGGTAAGGTGTTCCTCTACCTCTTCTTCTATCTCTTCTTTCCATTTTCTTCCTTTTTATGTCATTCGGGCTAGAAACCTATTTATTTCCGACGAAACCCTAACCCTAGGGTTCCTCTTGCTAGGATTTGGGATCCCGGTCATCGACTGGGTGTGGCCCACGCTTTGTAAAAGTCGTAACCAAACTCAACTCCGTTGGGATTCCGACGGTGCACCGAATTTGGGCCCTGATTCATTGAATCGATTTGGAATTTTCCCAAATTCAAGATACCAAAACCATAAACCCTAATTAAACATTTAATTAGATTAAACCCTAATTGATTAACGTTAAATTTGCGATTTATTGTAGGTAATTGAGGTATTCCCCAATTTTCGGCGTTCGGACCGTATTTGGATCGCTCCGGCCTCATCAGAATCGAGTAATTTCGATTCCAAGGTGAAGATCTACCCTTAAGCTTATTCTCGACAAATCTTAATTAATGATTGGTTGAATTTATACGTTAATTGTTGATGTGTGCATAACATGTTCGATGAATGCCTCTATGGTTGTTTGATTGATAACATGCTCGATGAAATGCCTGAATGATGTAAATTTACAATATTGTAATATATCTATGCTTGTGGATGTATGTGGCGCTGGGCTAGTCAGTCGGGCCAGGTGCTTAGATATGTTTATGATTAGATATTTAATAACCTAAATTGCTATTATAATAAGATATCCGTTGCTTTGGATTAAGCTCTGGAAACCGTTGATATAGTGTACTGCCTGCCACTGGGTTGGCAGTCAGGGACTTATTCGATCGACCAAGCGGGACACGGTCGACCGATAGTGGCCATTGTTGGTTTGTCGTCGTCCACTTGGGTCCATCGAATAAGCCCAATTCAGAGTTAATCATTCCTGTATTTCATTCTTGAATCACATCCTATGGAATCTAGAATACCATCATTCCCACTATGAATAGTCCACTTAAAACCATATTGCGACTCGATCCACCAAGTCTCATGAGCCAGGCATGGTGGTATGGGATACCGTGTTTGAGCTGTCGGCCTACGCTGGGGTGGTGCCTCCCCGTAGTGACCAGTGAGCATTGACAGGGGTGACCGATTGTTGTTCAAATGGCCCTTGTGACAAATGTGATCTTGGTCGATGTTTGCGTGCCTATGCACCATTCGAACGACCCGGGCGTGCATTGGGATAATGCAGAGTGAAACGCCCACACCTCTGAATAAATTAATCGTATTTGATATTTGGGATATGAGACCTTCCGCTTTGATTTGGTCGTGGCTGACGAGTCACGGTCGAACCAGGCTTTCATGGTAAGATAACTCAACTTTGGATCGAGGGGTTACTGGCGATGATTTGTTACGCATCACAGGGAGCCAGATAGTCCCGGTTAGACTTTATGATACGATGTGGTATTCTGGCTTCACCAATTTGCTGAATGAATTGGACTAATAAATACTTTAATTAATCATTCATACATGACATTGCATTTGAGGGGGACTCGTGTAGCCTGGTTGCTTGATGTGGCGCCAGCGCTATCTTGAGCACCTCATGTCATTTCTCTGTGTCATCCGGGCTGTGTACTCAGTCACGACTTACGACCTGCTAGACAGGTGGACTGTGTATTCTGATACCAGTTGGTCGGGCCAGGGCTTGCCCGGGACTTGCATTGTGTGCGGAATCATGACATCCATGCATTTAATCAACTAGCCTAGGATGATGTATGATTTGTATGTGGACATTACTTAAATTTGATTGATTTGACAACATGCTTAAGAATAATATACTTATATAAACCTGTTTATAATTTAAATATCCCGAGTCTAACCTTGGGGTTATTTCTTCACTATGTTGGCGTTTTGACGCCTTCTATTTGACATATGCAGATGTCTCAAGAATAGGACCAGTTGGTGGCGCGCAAGGGCGCCTTAGTAGTCTTCTAGCTTCGTCCCTCTGGGTAGTTGTATTTTTCCTTCCTATTACATTTATTGTGATTCGTATAATTCTCATATGGGCTTGCACTGCGATTGAATTGTACATTTAGGGTGTTAGCCCTATATTTTTTTGATCTAGTTACCTCCGCTTTGCTCATGACCCGCTAATTGAAATGCGTTACTCTGATTATTTGTGAATGGAATGAATGTAAATCTGATTGAGGACATACGTGGGTGCATTTTCCACGTGTGGCATTCCTAAAATAGCATTTTATTTAGTTAACTCTCGGGAACTCGGGATCAGAGTCTCCGTACTCGGGTGCCGAAATTTCGGGTTGTTACAGTTTGTATCAGAACGGAGTATTGAGATAACCAGGATCTTGGGAATGAGAATTATACAAACCACAATGATAGGATGTTGGGACATTTAGGATTATGATTTTATACTTGAGAGAGATACTCTTGGGTCTAGAAAAATTCCTATGGTATATGGTACCTATCGACGAGGAGACTTGGATTCTAGGCTCCTTTGAAAACTCTTAGGGTAATTGTTTGGGTTTAGATAACCCTTTAGGTTTGTTGGAAATGTAGGTATCTATCGCATTGAACGCTAGTTCTACCAACACATTCCTTAGGACCATTTCCCTTAGGATTTATTACGATTGAGAACACGGAGTGGTGGAACTACAAATGAGCGAAGTATTCGCGGTTTGATCTAAGTTCTAAATCCTGGTAGTTATTAACGGACTCACTGCTTGGCAGAGCAGCAGACCGAATTTCACTAGGATTAAGAAATGATACGACGAACTTTCTGCCCTGCCAGGCAGGAAATCGATGTATCTGGCTCAGACCTACTATAACCGTCCTTCCGTGCTAGCTCGACTACTAACAATTAGAGACTTGTTACTCACCTATAGGAGTTGTTGAAGATAGTTGGTAAAGGCCTTAGGCCCAGGGAGAGTTCCTCTAGTGGTCACAGAGAAAAGATCATTATCATCATCCATAGAAGGATTTGAAGTTGGAGATATTGTCCGCAATACACCAATCGAGAGTCTTGATTTACTTAAAGGTGTAGAAGGAAATGGTAATGGACTAGATGGTGCATCATTCAATGTACCAGATAAGAATAGGATCACCACCCTTGCCAAGTACAGGAAGTGAGGTTGACAAGGTAGGCCATCATCTATAGATCGAAGAACTTGGGTCACAAGGAGAAACCATCAGGGTAGTCGATCCCGTTCATTGAATTGCTTCAAGTGTGGGAAGTTTAGGCACTCCAAGAAAGACTACAACAGCTAAACAGATATGGTTACCCAATTCAAATAGAAATGTTCACAAGAACTTTCACATGCTTCAACTAGGGCGAATCAGGTTGATCCTCTCAATGGGCGGTCGTATCATTGAAATCAATGGAAAGCCGATGGTTCAACTCAATGCAAGTATGTTGCTCATGTAGTGAGTTAATGGACCAAATGTTGATGGCATGAAATGATCATGGTGCGACCCAGGTTGTTACAGCTCGTTGGCCCATTTTACCCAAAATTTCTGTGTACAGGTAGTGTATAGATCATCTAGTGAGGTTAAGCTAGAATTGATTAAAGTGCATAAGTCGGAACCATAGAAGAGCCCTTCCTTCTAGTAGAATTCGATCTCTCCCTATAAATTCACACCCATCCTTGAAATCGAATGAACACACATCATTTTCAACTCCTTTCTATAACCATAGATACCAATGCCTTAGTATGCATCATCGATGAGAGGAATGGAATACTTTACAACCCGTTCCGATATATGGATCCCAACATAGCTCTCAAACCATGATAGTAAAACATTTTTAAGGGGGGTAGAACATTACGAATCTAGTCTGGTTAGGTTCACGTCTACTTGATTAGGGTGGCGTGAGGCAATTTTAGAAGTCGGGTCGTTGAATACGAATCTATTAAAAGCCTTAGACAATTTCGGGGGCGAAATTGTTTTTAAGGGGGGTAGATTGTAACGCCTCGGATTTTCACTAATTTGGAAATTGGAAGTCCTTGGGCATTACCTTCGGTGTGTCGGTTATAGGCGTACCCGCACGTGTGTTCACATGTATTGGGAACTAAAATGAATGTTTTTGCCAAAGAAATGATGGAATTCGTTAGGAGTTGGAAGATCACATGGTTCGGAAGAGTTTTCCGACAATTGGGTTGACTCGGGTATGTCGCTGTCTGTAGAGACTAAATAAAGAACCCTGAATTATCAATCCACTCGTAAATCGACGAGACCATCATGAATATTTTACCGGACCTTGGTGTTTTAGCCTATTTGAGGTATTTCAGATTTTTTGAACGGTTTAGATTTGGCAAAAACCCTCTCATTTAAAAGGCGCTATGTTTTGGAAATGCCAAAAAGTTGCGATTTGTACTTGGAAGGGAAAATCAAAATCTTTATTATTGGGATTTCAATTTTCTAGTATTTTTTATTGAATCCAAATGGGGGGTACTTCCTTATTTACATAAATAACTTAAAGTAAATGGAAAAACGTTCTTTTGTAAATAAGGCTGACAAGTAGCCTGGACTGTGTGGGAACTCACTGTGCAGTGTGGGAATCCTGAAATTTCAGAGAAAACGGCCAAGGGACGACCGGCCGACCGGATCTGCAACTGGCCGACCGGTTGTGCTGCTGCCCATTTTGGAAGAAAAACGGATGGACAGTGGGATTCGGCCGACCGGATCTGCGACCGGCCGACCGGTCGCGGCTGGACGGTTATAAAATGGGGGCTGCAAACCCCATTCGATCCCTCTCTCTCTCATTTCTCTCCTCCACTCTCTTCTCCCCTTTGCTCCTAAGCCCTCCTAGCTCTCTTTCTCCCTTCTTAAACCCCATTTCTTCCTCAATCTTCCACGAACATCCTGGAAATCGTGGATTTCCGAGCTTACCCCGGCCATACGTGCGTCTCATGTCTTCTCCGGCCAAAATCCGACGGTTTTGGGTTGGATTCACCTCCCCATGTTAGGTAAGGTGTTCCTCTACCTCTTCTTCTATCTCTTCTTTCCATTTTCTTCCTTTTTATGTCATTCGGGCTAGAAACCTATTTGTTTCCGACGAAACCCTAACCCTAGGGTTCCTCTTGCTAGGATTTGGGATCCCGGTCATCGACTGGGTGTGGCCCACGCTTTGTAGAAGCCGTAACCAAACTCAACTCCGTTGGGATTCCGACGGTGCACCGAATTTGGGCCCTGATTCGTTGAATCGATTTGGGATTTTTCCAAATTCGAGATACCAAAACCCTAAACCCTAATTAAACATTTAATTAGATTAAACCCTAATTGATTAATGCTAAATTTGCGATTTATTGTAGGTAATTGAGGTATTCCCCAATTTCCGGCGTTCGGACCGTATTTGGATCGCTCCGGCCTCATCAAAATCGAGTAATTTCGATTCCAAGGTGAAGATCTACCCTTAAGCTTATTCTCGACAAATCTTAATTAATGATTGGTTGAATTTATACGTTAATTGTTGATGTGTGCATAACATGTTCGATGAATGCCTCTATGGTTGTTTGATTGATAACATGCTCGATGAAATGCCTGAATGATGTAAATTTACAATATTGTAATATATCTATGCTTGTGGATATATGTGGCGCCGGGCTAGTCGGTCGGGCCAGGTGCTTAGATATGTTTATGATTAGATATTTAATAACCTAAATTGCTATTATAATAAGGTATCCGTTGCTTTGGATTAAGCTCTGGAAACCGTTGATATAGTGTACTGCCTGCCACTGGGTTGGCAGTCAGGGACTTATTCGATCGACCAAGCGGGACATGGTCGACCGATAGTGGCCATTGTTGGTTTGTCGTCGTCCACTTGGGTCCATCGAATAAGCCCAATTCAGAGTTAATCATTCCTGTATTTCATTCTTGAATCACATCCTATGGAATCTAGAATACCATCATTCCCACTGTGAATAGTCCACTTAAAACCATATTGCGACTCGATCCACCAAATCTCATGAGCCAGGCATGGTGGTATGGGACACCGTGTTTGAGCTGTCGGCCTACGCTGGGATGGTGCCTCCCCGTAGTGACCAGTGAGCATTGACAGGGGTGACCGATTGTTGTTCGAATGGCCCTTGTGACAAATGTGATCTTGGCCGATGTTTGCGTGCCTGTGCACCATTTGAACGACCCGGGCGTGCATTGGGATAATGCCGAGTGAAACGCCCGCACCTCTGAATAAATTAATCGTATTTGATATTTGAGATATGAGACCTTCCGCTTTGATTTGGTCGTGGCTGACGAGTCACGGTCGAACCAGGCTTTCATGGTAGGATAACTCAACTTTGGATCGAGGGGTTACTGGCGATGATTTGTTACGCATCATAGGGAGCCAGATAGTTCCGGTTAGACTTTATGATACGATGTGGTATTCTGGCTTCACCAATTTGCTGAATGAATTGGACTAATAAATACTTTAATTAATCATTCATACATGACATTGCATTTGAGGGGGACTCGTGTAGTCTGGTTGCTTGATGTGGCGCCAGCGCTATCTTGAGCACCTCATGTCATTTCTCTATGTCATCCGGGCTGTGTACTCAGTCACGACTTACGACCTGCTAGACAGGTGGACTGTGGATTCTGATACCAGTTGGTCGGGCCAGGGCTTGCCCGGGACTTGCATTGTGTGCGGAATCATGACATCCATGCATTTAATCAACTAGCCTAGGATGATGTATGATTTGTATGTGGACATTACTTAAATTTGATTGATTTGACAACATGCTTAAGAATAATATACTTATATAAACTTGTTTATAATTTAAATATCTCGAGTCTAACCTTGGGGTTATTTCTTCACTATGTTGGCGTTTTGACGCCTTCTATTTGACATATACAGATGTCTCAAGAATAGGACCAGTTGGTGGCGCGCAAGGGCGCCTTAGTAGTCTTCTAGCTTCGTCCCTCTGGGTAGTTGTATTTTTCCTTCCTATTACATTTATTGTGATTCGTATAATTCTCATATGGGCTTGCACTGCGATTGAATTGTACATTTAGGGTGTTAGCCCTATATTTTTTTGATCTAGTTACCTCCGCTTTGCTCATGACCCGCTAATTGAAATGCGTTACTCTGATTATTTGTGAATGGAATGAATGTAAATCTGATTGAGGACATACGTGGGTGCATTTTCCACGTGTGGCATTCCTAAAATAGCATTTTATTTAGTTAACTCTAGGGAACTCGGGATCAGAGTCTCCGTACTCGGGTGCCAAAATTTCGGGTTGTTACATTATAAGAGAGAGACGAGAGAAATAAACAAACGAGAGAGAGAGAGGGAGAGAGAGAGAGAGAGAGACATTTCTCTCCTATCTCCTCCACACATTCACATGTTCACATGTGGGGTTTGCCCTCAATCAATTCTTTGCACCTACCTCAATACTGCTCCAATAGTTAACATGCTAATGGCGGTGCATCAATGTATATTAAGGGACTTTAACACTCCCCTGCATTTGCGAGGTAGAATTCTGCACGAGAACATACTGGGTAAGGGTAGAGGGACACTCACACCATAAACAATGGCCCCTCGTGAGAGAATATATTATGGAGGCATGTTTGTTGCCCCCGGAATTTAAACACTTAACACCCCGCTCTGATACCATGTTAAGCAACTAGATACTCTAGAAGCTCGGCCCATTAGAGAATGGTGTATCAATGTATATTGAGGGATTTTAACAGTTGACTTTTTTTTTTCTCCTCTATCCAAAATATATCTAAAAGAAACCTTCTAATTTGGAGGATTGACATTGACAATTTATTTAAATAAAAATACTCCATCACTAAATTCTAAAGAAAATAGCCATCCAAGTACTCTTCCTCTCCCAGTCCTTCATCCTGAAAGCTTGCATTGACTGTTGATTTGGTGAGTCAGAAGCCCAGTGAGATCATTTCCAATACAAGTTTGATACAAATTCAAGAATGAAAAGGAAAAAAATTGGTTTAACAAGATAAACCGTCAAAATAAATACATACAACAGAAGTACGTTTTGAGACAATGACTAATTAAGGATATCAAGAATTCAAAATAAAGGCAGGATAATCATATAATAGAATGTAATGTCATGATACAATAATAACAGGATATGTATAGTATCAGATGTATAAGTTATTTTGTGCATGTAATGCAAGTTATCTTGGGTATAATCTCCCAAGGAACTTTACTCGATAATCATCTAAACAATCATTCTCTCCATATAGGCTAAGAGAACCCCCGCTCGATAATCCTTTAAACAATCATTCTTTCCATATAGGCTAAGGGAATCCTCCTTCGATAATCTATTCAAATTAACATCAACATCATCATTTTCATATAGGCTAAGAGAATCCCTGCTTGATAATCTCCCCAAATCAATATATACAATTATTGGGGCTCAAAATATCACAATTGCTAAAAGAAGAAGTGGTGACTCAAAAACAGTAGTCCAACTTGGCAAAAGACCTAAAAACAGTAAGAAAAATGGTAAGTGCGTGTGTAGTCCTAGTCCTGAGCAACTTGTGTAATATGTCCAAGACCGACGCCTACCATTTCAGAGTCGAAATGGACATGCACTTTACGACCAAATGAATTGGAAGGCCCGAAAACCCTTAACCCTCGGATGGGGTCCCGAAATGACATTATTTTCAGCATATGCTGATGCGGCCCTAACTTTGTCAGTCTACGCTACATGTCCAAGGCTGATGCCTACCATTTTGGATCCAAATTAGACATGCACTTTACAACCAAATGAACCAGAAGACCAGAAAACCCTTAATTCCCAGATTGGATACCTGAATGACAACTATTTCCACCTGCGCACCCCGAAACACGTCATACCCCTAGTAGGACAGACCAGATAAGGGTTAATAAGCATGCGTCTACCATAATTAACAACAATTGATCATTCGATTATCAACTCATGCGTACAACTATATGATTTAAGACTAAAAGAACCAAGGCACATGTGAGGCGATCCTATAAAAGGTAGTTGTACATTGGGAGCACATGCGCTTATCCTAAAATTTTAAAAATTTTCTAAGTGTTGAAGGAGTGCAGAGTTGCTGAATTGTTCTGCAAAGCTGGACAGGGTATATGCGCCTACCCCAGGGATGTCTAAAACCCTTATGCGCTTATAGGGCTCTCAATGGGTTGGATCTGGATCGGATTCACTTAGATCTGGCTCCATCCGAATATCTATAGCCAGATTCAGACAAAGATTCGGATCCAAAAGGTGATAACCATATCCGATCCATTTATAAATAGTCAGATTCATTTCCGATCCAAAAATCCATATAGCCATTAGATTCGTGTTGGATCTAGGTCCGAATCCACCACCTTACAAATCTAAAAAGTATATAAAATAATATATTTAATTTAACAGCAAAATGGTGCAAATATTCAAATCAAGCAACATCAAAATATCCAAACCTTACCATCATTAAATGATTTTAAATCCTAAACACCTCAAAAAATACAATAAAAAAAGTATCAAGAGATCACCAACGAATCTAATAGTCATACATATATCATCATTGGCCCTAATTTCAAATAAAGGCCTCTCCAAAAAAAAAAGAAAAACGTATCATGCAATTAGCTCCATTATAAAACCCAACAATCCAAAAATATTAAGTAGGACATCATTCAAATTCACAAAAAATGGCTGTCATAATCTTCATTTCATTTTCTATCATTTACTTCACCTGCAAAAAAAAAAAAAAAAAAAAAAATAAATAAATAAAGATTAAAGGCATATTAATATGAAAATATAGTAAAACATACTTGCTCTATAAAAGATGTCACAACTACAATATATTGCCTCCCAAAACTCACTTGACTTATAAAAGAAAATATAATTATGTATTAAAAATCTCATACAAATAAGAATAAATCTACATTATAAAGAAAATGGTGTTATAGAAGAGAGAACATAACACAAATATATTAATCCGAACTAATGCATGATGTGATAGAACTATCCAAAGATGAAGCATAACCTAATGAATATATCAAAGAATTAGAATATCATAAAAAATTGTACACTAAAAAAAAACTATTGAATTAAAAAATTATTAAACTATGAACTAATGAACATATTAAAACTAAATTAGATAATTATATAAATTATAAACTTATTTACCTTCTACTTCAGTCTTCAATTAGTCTTGTGTGCATATTAAAGCTTGTACAAGTTTTAGATTTAATGAATTTCGATATTGATCAAGTACCCAACCACCAGTACTAAAAGCCGATTCTGATGCAACAGTTGATATAGGGACCCCTAGAATGTCACGGGCCATCTCAGATAAGATAAGATAAGATACTTATCTTTATTTACTTTCCACCAATTTAATATATCAAAAGTTGCAATTCCCGGGAATATTGGTTCCTCTAAGTAAAGATCTAAATCTGTCTTCATATGTTGGCCATGTGAATTTTTATGAAGAAATTTATCAAACCCTTTCAATTTATCACTATTATTACTAGATGAACAAGCATCACTAACTCTTGTAATATTTTCAACTCCGTGAGTCATATCTTGAACAGAAGAAGTTAATGAGTGAGTAGCATATTCATTGTAAAGATGTACAATAACTTTAAAAGTATCATTGATGCGAAATGTGGCGTTACTAACATAAACTTCTTGATAATAGTATTCTATTAATTTCATCTTAAATCAAGGATCTAAGAGGACTGTTACTGATAAAGTCAAATTGCAAATGCCCCAATACTTGTCAAATTTGGATTTCATCTTCCATGCCATAGATCTAATAAAATTGTTTGAGCTCTTGCACCATTCAACCAATTGCAAATTGATCTCACATATCTCAGGAAAATAAAGATTAGAAGTTGATGTAGGACGGGTCGCTGACTATTTCATGGGCCAGATGGACCAAAAGAAGACCGGACGGGGCCGAAAGTGATCCGGACCGTCAGGACCGTGAATTGGTCGTATCTCACAATCCGGAATGAGTTACGGGACGTATAATATATCAATTTGGGGTAGCTCGAGCTACTTTAGCCAACCAACCCGCTACGCCGGGTTGCCCAATCTGGAATCGCGAGAATCGACCGTATCGACGGTCATTAGGCTAGTTTATTTTCGTTTTTACTATTTATAGTAAGTTTTAATTCGATCATAACTTTGCATCCGTATGGTTTTAGAGTTAGTGCCCAACATGAAAAGGGCTTAGAATATTTCGTAGAACAGCGTGGTTGAGGCCGTTTGAAAACTTTCTATTTTTGGCCGAAAACCAAGAGTTCTAGTAGGATTGAACGACTTCTATAAATAGTAAGTTTACTATTTATAGTAAGTTGCGTTTTCTAGGAGTTTTAGTTGGAGTTGGATTTTGATACTTTACCTAGGGTTTAGTTTCCTATTTATATGCATTGTAATTCCGTTATTATTCATTCAATTATCAATAAATCAATTATTTGGAATTTATTTCCTCTTTTTATCTTTTATTTCTTCTCGTGGATTCGAGAACTATCGGTTAGGGAGACGGTGATCGACCTACCACGTCCTCCCTGCGTCAGCAGGTTGGTCGGTGACCTCTATTGGACTATCAGATTGGCTCATTACCTCTACCACTTCCTCGTTACTTCCACAAGTTATGGGAGTAACATTAAGCTTAATAACAGTGTGGGAGAAGACATTTCTACTAAAAATATGCACAATATAAAAAAAAAGGGATACACCATTAGCGTATTTTAACAATACCTATCAAGAGGAAAAGAAAAGTAGCATTAAAAATACTATAAAAAAAATCACCAAAGCATTGTAGAAAAACTGAAAGAAAATAAAAAATTAAAATTAAAATAAGAAAAGTATTAAAGAAGAAATAAAACTTTAGAAATAAATAAGGATGAATTAGTCTAATTTTTGTAGCTATTAATTTATAATTTTTATAAGAAATAAATAAGGATGAATTAATTATCTAAAAATTAATCTAAGACTCATGTGGGCCACACCACATGCACACAAGCATGCATGAATGGATTAATTTGTTTTAAGTACATTCTAAGACTCAAGTAGGCCACACCATGTGATTTTAGAGGCATACAAGATTAGATCACACGTAAACTTCATCATGGCCGAGGTAAACCACTTTGTATATTTTTATCTGGATTAGAAGGTAATCTTGTTATTCAGTCCACCCAATTCAAAAGCTTTTTCTTGAGGTGTAAGCATGCAACGGATATAGAGGAATGTATGCTAATTCCAACTGTGTGTAGAGCCTTAAATATCCACACTTAAGCAGACGTGCAAATACAAATCCTACTTAGATCTTCTACCTAAAAATCAAATCATTTCAATCTTGAGGTGGGCCACAACGAACAAAGTAAATGGACAGTTAAAAAAAAATCTTCTCACTATTCATTGTTTTGATATGTTATGGCCCACCTGAGGCCTGAAACTTAACACATGCAACAAATTTGAAATGCTTTACTCATGTGGGGCCCAAGCAAAGATATATGGTGTGTAATATTAGCACGTGTGACAAGATAGAAGATGGATAGTAGTGAAACATTAACAAACTATATATATATATATATATATATATAGAGAGAGAGAGAGAGAGAGAGAGAGAGTCTTAGCTACCCTAATCCCACAATTACAAGTACTTATATAACACTAAGCCCGAATTAGAAAAAAATATGCACAAAACTGCGTTAGAGAGTCGCTGAAACCCATTAGACAGTCTTAGTTACCCTAATCCCACAATTACAAGTACTTATATAACACTAAGCTCGAATTAGAAAAAAAAATGCACAAAACCGCGTGAAATTGCGTAACTCCGCATAACTGTCGATTGATCTAATCGATGGCACCAATCAATCGATTGACTTAGGATGTTCGATTGATCACCCGACCACAAAAGTGTCTAGATAGCTCACTGTACAAAAAATTGATTTTCCGATTTACTGCTATGGTCAATTGATCAATGGCCCTATCTTCAGCATAGATGTGAGGCATTCGATTTTCAACGCACATAATTATTAATTTATCCAAGTGAAATATGTTGATCATCCTGATTTTTGGGTGTGGTGCACATGATGGAGGGATTAGATGTCATCCACACTCCTTTAAAGCCAAATAAGATTGAGTTTTTGTTCATGAAACACCTAAACTTGTTCATGGTTTAGTTTGAATTACTTGCATGCCGTGCATGCCATTTCTAATTAGTAATTTCTATCTGACTACATATATATCATCTATCACACTCTACAGATTACCCAAGTATTTATCTAACACATTTTGGTCAGAGAAGAAATTGAAGAAAGATATTGAAGAGAGAATCAAGCTTGGCTCACCTTAATAACTAAAAAAAAACTTGTTTTAGGAAGGTTTGGATGGCATATAAACATCATGGCGGGTTTTGGGAAGGTTTCAATGGTGGCCATTTTAATCTCCAATCTATCTAATTTTTGGCTTCCTGTCCTATTGTTAGGTTTAGAAACTGATGGACGGGGTGGATTTCTTACCAACATGGCGGTGGGCCCCGACATAGCTTCTGCAAACAGGGACTCCGTTGGTGTCCGGGCAAAGGCATTGGTGGAGGTAACATTTGAAAGAACCCTGCATGCCTGACTAGTGACTACCAACGAGGACACGTGCCTACAAGCAGCACCATGTTAAGAGATTGTGCATCAGATCCATACCGTCAATCAGATGCGCTGCCTCGTATTCACCTGGTAACCTAAAAATGGGGTCCGTCCAATACTCAGGTAGGCCACATCATAAGGAAGAATTGAGATGGGATGCTGACCGTTAGTTCTATATGAGCCAACGGTGGTTAGTATATGCCATCCAATCTATCCATATCCTTCTTCTCAAGAATGTGCAGGTACTATATTAGGATGATGTAATTTAAAACCTCAGGTGGACCGCACCACAGACTGTGGGGCCCACCCTGATGTATGTGCGTTACATTCACACCGTCCATCCATTTTAACAGCTCATTATAGGGCATGATCCGAAAAAAGAAGCAGATACAAGTCTTAGGTGGACCACATCACAGGAAACAGTGATGATTGAATACCCACCATTAAATTCTTCTTGGGGGCCATCCAACCTGTTGATAAGGCCACAAAGACCTGGATAAAGGGACCACACAATTATCAGTTCGATCTAAAACTTTTGTGGCCCGCAAGAAGTTTTTACTAGTGAAACCACTGCTGTTTCCTTTGGTGTGGTCCACTGTAGATTTGGATTTACTTTATTTTTTGGATCATCCTCTGAAATGAGCTGTAAAAATGGATGGACGGCGTGGATGTAAGGAAAGTACATCAACGCAGACAGGAGGTCTTAATCAACGCAAGAACGAGGGGCCAACTGATGCAGCATGGTTGGATGCATGGTTGGATAAGCATGATAAGATGCTAGGTGTTTGTGAAAAGGCAGCCGTGAACTAGCATGTCTGCTTCTGTTGTACTGATAGACACTATCTTCTATAATTGAGAGACCCAATTGACTGTAGCACTACCCAGGATAAAGACATACCCTGTTATGCTCCTTCTGCTGTTAATATCCCTTGCCAAGTCTGAATCGACGTAACCCTGTAACTTAATTTTCGATCCTCCATAACACAGCTCTACATCCACAATACCTATCAGGTATCTGAGGATCTACTTCACAGCTTCCCAATGTTCCTTCCCGAGGTTGTTCATGAACCTGCTAACAACTCTCACTGCTTGAACAATATCTGGCCTTGTGCTAACCATAGCATACATGAGGCTCCCTATAGCTGACGCGTATGGGACTTTAGCCATGTAGTCCCGTTCCTCCTACGTCTTAGCTCCTTGCTCCTTAGAAAGCTTGAAGTGGTTGGCTAATGGAGTGCTAACCGGTTTAGCACCTCCCTATACTAAATCGATCAAGTACCTTGGCTATGTACTCTGCCTGTGATAAAACTAGCTTCTTGTTTTCCCTGTCACGCTTTATCCTCATGTTTAGGATTTGTTTTGCAACTTCTAAATCCTTCATGGCAAACTCTCTAGACAATTGTCTTTTGAGATCTAAGATGTCCTTCATGCTTGATCCGGTTACAAGCATATCATCAATGTAAAGAAGAAGGATGATGTACGACGTATCAAACTTCTTCAAGTAGTAACAGTGGTCAGCATGGTATCTCCTATACCCGTTTTTCGACATGAAACTGTCGAACTTCTTGTACCACTGCCTCGGGGCCTTGCTTTAAGCCATATAGACTCTTTTTCAGTCTACACACCTTGTTCTCCTTTCCTGGTGCACATATCCTATCGGCTGATACATATATATCTCTTTTTCAAGGTCCCCATGAAGAAAGACTGTCTTAACATCTAGCTGCTCTAGATGTAAGTCCTTTGTAACCACTATACTCAAGACCATGTGAATCGTAGACATCTTCACCACTGATGAAAATATTTCAGTGAAGTCGATACCTGCCTTTTGTTGAAAACCTTTTACAACCAATCTGGCCTTGTATCACTTCGAACCATCACGCTCCTCCTTCAATCTGTAAACTCACTTATTATGAAGAACTTTCTTACCCTTAGGTAGAGTGACTACCTCCCAGTACGATTGGACTCAAGAGAGTCCATCTTATCATCCATGGCCTGCTCCCACTTAACCCGTGTATCTGACCGTAATGCCTCTTCAAAACACTATGGTTCACCATTATCTGTCAGCAGTAGATAATGTAAGGAGGGTGAGTATCGAACCTTAGGTCTCCTCTCCCGAGTAAACCTCCTCAAAACCGGTGTCTGTGGTTCTGCCTCATCATGCTCCTATGCATGCTCGTCCTGTGGCACTATGACACTTGTGTCCGGTAACTCTTCTAATTCTACGAATTCCTTCTCATCGGCCTTATTCTACTTTTTCTGCAGACTGTCCTTATGCATCACTTTTTCATTGAAGGCTACGTCCTTACTTCTAATGATTTTTCGGTTCTCTGTGTCACAAAACTGATAGCCAAAATCATTCTGCTCGTAGCCTATAAACGTGCACCTATTGGACTTCGCATCCAGCTTGTTTCTATACTCTGCATAAATGTGAATATAAGAAGTGCAACCAAACACTTTTAGATGTGCAAGGTTCACTTCTTTCCCAGTCCACGTTTCTTCTGGTAACCCACCATCCAATGGTGCTGAGGGACTTCTATTGATGAGATATACGGCAGTATTCACAACATCTGCCTAAAAGGTCTTCGGCAACCCTGCATATAGCCTCATGCTCCTGGTGCGCTCAAGGATGGTCCTGTTAATGCGCTCAGCCACACCGTTTCTGCTGCGGTGTCCCTTGAATCGTTTTCTGATGTTTGATTCCATTTACTGCACAATACTCCTCAAACCTCTTATCACAGTATTCTCCCCCATTATCAGATCTGAGATATTTTACAGTTTTACCTGTCTCATTTTCTATTAGTACTTTCTACTTCTTAAATACATTGAATACATCATATTTGTGATTTAAGAAATAGACCCACAATTTTCTATTAGCATCATCAATAAAGGAAATAAAGTAACGTAAACCACCAAGAGATGATACCTATGCCGATCCCCACACATCAGTGTGTACAAGCTCCAACAGATGCGTCTTTGGAGTGCGTCCTGTCTTCTTGAAACTTACCCTCTTCTGCTTACCATGCACGCAATCTTCACAGAATTCCAGGTCGATTGCCTTCAACCCTGGTAGCTTCCCTTTTGACAAAAGCACTTTCATCCCTTTCTCACTCATGTGTCCCAACTTTGATGCCATAACTGTCCGTTTACTCCAGTTGATGCGACTGCGAGTGAACTATACAATCCGGAAGTCACGAACAAGGTACTTTCCTTCTTGCCTCGAGATATCACCAAGGACACCTTTTGTAACCTTCCAAGAATCACTAGTGAATGTCGTCACATATCCAGTATCGGCTAACTGCCCCACTAAGATTAAGTTCCGTCTCAAACTTAGTACATGTCTGACATCCTTCAATTTTAAGATTGTTCCGTCTTTTTGACTTAAGTGAACATCTCCCTTGCCAACAATACTGCATGGTTCATCATCACCCAAGTAGACTCTTCCGAAGTCACCTGACACATAATCACGAAGAAGTTCTTTTGATGAAGTGGCATGAAACGAAGCACCCGAGTCTACAACCTAAGACTCATTCCGCGCATTAAGAGACAAGATCAACTCCTTTATGTCACTCTCCTCAGATAGATTCACTGAATCCATCTCACCTTGATAGCTTCCTTCTTGTTTCTTAAGCACCCTGCAATTACGCTTCATGTGCCCCTTCTTCCCGCAATGCCAACACCCGTCCTTGTCTTTCGGTCCCTTGGACTTATTCCTCGACTTAGAACGCTCATGTTTATTGCCACATTTGTTCGAAGATCTTCCTCCTTCTTCAACATTTAGAGCATTCCTTGAATCCCCTGAAGCTCCCGATGCCTTTCTTCTTGATTCTTCGCTGAAAATTAGATCGGTCACATCATCGAATTTCAACTTCGTAATTCCTAAGGAATTGCTCAAGGTAATCACCAAACCATCCCAACTGTCTGGCAAACTGGACAAGTTCAATAGCGCCCTGACCTCGTCATCAAAAGTGATGCCAACGGATTCCAATTGGCTCGTGACTGTATTGAACTTGTTTATATGTTCAGCCACGCCCCCACCATCTGACATCTTCATGTTGAATAGCCGTTTTATGAGATGAACCTTATTGGACGCCAAGGGTTTCTCATACATCGTAGCCAAAGCTTGCATTAATTTTTTTGTGGTCTTTACTTTGGATATATTGAAGGCGACGCTCTTAGACAAAGGGAGTCGGATTGTTCCTAAAGCCTTCTGATCCACTGAAGCTCATTCATCATCTGTCATCTTCTCTAGTTTCTTCTCTTTTCCTTCTAGAGGAATGTAGAGGTCCTTCTGATACAGATAATCCTCCATCTGCATCTTCCAGAAGGCAAAGTTTAAACCATCAAACTTCTCAATTTTAGTTTTCCCTTCTTCCGTCATCACTCCCACTTGAACTAAACCTGGCTCTGATACCAGTTGTTGCATAGCACGCCAACAACACCGGTGAATCGAGATCCAATCTCTGGTCTCACCCATAAACGGTAAACAGGAAGAAATAATAAATAGAAGAGGAATTGAAACAAACCAACAAACCACAAGACATATTTTACGTGGAAAAACCTCAAACAAGGGTAAAAAAAAACCACGGCACAAAACTCCACTATGAAGAAGACAAAGTTACAAGCATAATACTCACCTTCTCCGATGCTCCCATGTACAGAGATGGCTCTTTTTGCTAACCTCTCGCCTCTTTCTCACCTTGGACGTATAGAAACCCTAATCTCATGGCATAATCCCGAGTTACAATCCTTTTTATAGTAAAACAAGGAAATAAAACTCAAAATAGGAAAGCCTGCAAAATAGGTCGCGGCCGATCGGGCGCCCGGTCAGGCTTGGTCAGGCGCCCGCCTAATGTAGAAATCCTCTAGCGAGCTACGGGTGAAATTACCCGAATATCGGGCACCCGGTCTTCTTGACCGTTGGGCGCCCGACTATTCACAAAACAGTCCAAAGACCTCCTGTGTCTAATACGTGAATATCGGGCGCCCAATCCTCAGACCGTCCGGGCACCCGACCACCTCTGGTCAGCAATGGTGTGATTGGCTCTACACCCCAACAATGGGGTGGTGGCAAAGTGCACTAGGAACACTACAAACCCAATTGGGAGTGGTGCGAGGATAGTCACATCAGAATCTTTGGCATTTCTCTTGGCATCAATGGTAAAGAAGACAGTGTAGACAAGCAGAAAGGTGCCCACAATCTCAGCATGCAAACCTACCCTCTGACCATACTGGCCCCACAAATTGCCTCCAAGCACTGCATCACCACGTAGAAAACAGCCCTTGTCAGGGACAGCTTCCTAGCAAGCAGTAACATAAAGGTCCCAGCTAGGTTTTGGAGTCCACCTGAAACCTCAGCTGTGATCAAGGCAAAGATCATGGCACCAAAGGCCCATGCAATCCCCTGAAATACTAACACTAGCACACATGGTAGGGACCTTTTGACATGACAGTGAGGATGTTGATGTAGAGGAACAGGAAGAAGGCCCAAACCTTGCAATCCCAGCCATCCAAAATGACCATTAATTGAACTCACCAGGCTCAAACAATTGTGATGTGACTAACAGGGTGGGTGGGTGTATTAAGGGTGTGTGAACTAACCCATAAAAAAAAAAAAAATTTAAAAATAAAAAAAGGGGGGGGGGGGGGGGGGGGGGGGGGTGGTTGGTGCTGCCTCTTTGAGAAACTTGTTTGCTTCCAGCTTCACTGACTATAGATATCCTTTTTGTGGCTCTGTAAATTGATAATATAAATAGATATGCTAATATTGGAAGGTTAACATTCTCTAATTGAGATGAACTTTTCAAGGTTGCCCATATATACGAGGTGAACCTAATGGACCGTCCATGGTTTGACTGTCTGATTCCGGAAGCACTGCACACTAAGGCCATGTTTGGGATACCAAGGAATCCATTACAAACAATGGAAAAGGAAACCAATTTTCCCTTGATGTTTACAACTTGTCTTGTTTAGATAATAAAGAAATTAAAGAGTCCACAGGATCCGAATTCTAAAGAAAAAGATGGATTGCACAAAGTAATTATTACACTTTTTCATAATTTAAATTCTTAAAAAAAAAAAAAAAAAAAAAAATCAGGGTGACCATTATGAGAGGTAATGATATTTACACTTGCTACCCAAGCAAGAACACGACAACTGCAATCTATGTTTCAATAAAATTTTTTTAAAAAGAACTCATGTTTCAACACGACACTTGCTACCCAACCTATTTCACAAAAAGAACAAGAAATGGGTCCACCTTCCTGCATCACATCCAATGTAAACCTTTGACCTAGCTGCAAAGAGATTGACTAAATGCATCTTTGACTTCCTACTTCCTATCCAAACCCTTCATCTAGACATGGAAGGGTGCCACTAGTTCCACCTAATAGACAGAGTTCATCCTTGAAAGGCCAACATGGCTGAATGGGTCTGATGATCAAAATCATCCATTTGGACAGGACGACCATGGATAGGGTCATGATCCAAAATGAATGCCGACTACTGATGCTGACCATCTGATTGGTGGTATCCAAAAGGATAGTTGAAATAAAGAAAAAAAAGAGAGTCCCATTCAACTCAAAATTTTCAATTGGGTATTCAATCGGTGCGAGTTTTAGATAGTCATCCATCCATGGTTAAACCATCGATGTTCTGCTGCTGCAGGAGATCATGGCACTTATCCAATCCGAACACCTACAAAGAATGCTGACTGAGCCCACCCATTTTGGCTCCTCCATATTTCCTTACTCGCACATCTGGAATGCCGAACAGAGAGTGAGACAGACTTCTGAAACAGGGAGACCAGAGACATTGCACAGACTTTATGAGCCATCAGATTGTGCAGCAATGCTACCATCCATTGCGCTGACCTTGTGATCCATCAAATTGTAACCCATTCCAATCATGCATCAAAGCCACCAACCAATTGCAGCTGCAACCTCTGTTCATCGTGGATGCTGGTCACCCCAGCCATAATTAAAACACCGTGAACATATCTTTGTGCATCCCATGTTTAAAACATCGAGAAAACCAACACACGATGAATCTGGTCTATTTGGAAGCAAAGCAAAACTGGCGGGGGAAGCAGCCAGGGTGGGAGAATCTCAGCAGTAGCCTACGGAGGACAGACTCCAGTTAGGAGAAACTCTACAGTACTCTGCATAGGCCTCTTGATACAAACACCATCCAATCCTCCAGGACAGGATGCAGACTCTAGCACCAAATGGATACAAACACCAGCCAACTTTGCAATCACCATTCTAAGGCCAAGAGCTGAATGATGGAGAGAGGATTCATTGAATCACCTGAACAAGCTATGAGCCTTCTACAGAGATTCTGCTGTGAAAAAAAGAAAAAAAGAAAACCTCAGCCACCTAGAAGAGTTGCCTGAACTGACCCAGAAAACCCTTGCCACAAACGACCCAAAACCTTTTCAAATCATCAGCATCTAGATGAGATGGTTTTGTTTTCATGCATAGAGAAACCATTGGACCTGCATGATTTCCAATCTAATCTCATCGAGCTATGATTAATAGGTTCTGAGTTAAGAGTAAGACCCGATGGGAATTCTTGAGAGGTTGCCAAACCTTCGGATTCTCAAATTATGTACAAGTTCTTGTGTGGGAAAGGAAATGGTTTGCACAGTCAGAGGGTTTCCTCGGATTGATGTTTACGTATTGGATTTCTTGAATTAGAGGAATGGAGAGTGGAGGAAGGCTTGATGCCGAAAAATTAGATGTTTAGAGATTGATAGGTGCTTGAAACTGAAGATGTTTCCTGATGGGCTGTGACATCGGTGAATGACCATTAAAAAATTTTGTGGGCCACAAAAGTTTTGGATCAAGCTGATCTTTGTATTTTCCCTCCATCCAGGTCTGGTTGACCTTATCAAAAGGTTGGATGGCAAATAAACATTACAGTGAGCCCTAGGAAGTTGTTGATGGTGGGAGTTCAATCACCATTGTTTCCTGTGGTGTGATCCACCTGAGTTTGTATCTGCTTAATTTTTGGGACCAGATCCTAAAATGGGCTAGATTCTGGAAAAATGGATGGACAGGGTAGATATATGACAAATAATCAAGGTGGGCCCCACAGTAAGGGTAAGGGTTACACATAATCCAAAATTAAAGTAGATCAAAAGCTCAAGTAGACTACACCACAAGAAATGGTGGGGATAATGGCGTCCACTGTTGAAACTTTCCTACGGCCGACACTGATGTTTATTTGTCATCCAACTTGTTCATAATGTCATAGTGGATGAAGGGAAAACACGAATTTCAGCTTGAACCAAAACTTCTATGGCCCCCCAAAAAGTTTTCAATTGTGGTTGTCATTATCTGCATGATTTCTTGTGTCATTAACTGCTTGGATTATGCCATGTGGCAGTAGCCAATTCCAACCCTTGAAGCCTATTTATCCTTGGAATTTTCAAGAATTACAAAAGAATAGGCCAAAAACCCTATAAATACCCCTCCCTTTCATTTCAATCCATCTTCCAAGCATCCAAGCTTCTCATATCCACCCATACATCTCACAATCATTTCCCATCTTCCACCCATCCACCAAGGGAAGAGTGAAATAGAGGAAGACCATCCAGCCATAGGTTAACCTAAGTCAAGTCCTAATCTTAGCCGTTTAAAACAGCCTAATGGCCAATCTATCCCACTTTGTGATAAGTTCATCCTTCCATTTGCCCCAACTCCGATCCATACTTGCATTAGCATCGTGCATTATTCTCTCCACTCTAAATCCCTTGTTGGTCTAGTCAGTCTAAGTGTATATTCACAGTTCTTGTCCATAAAAAACTTGGATTGACTAGGCTTCGACCGCTTCTTCAAGTAGGTGAGTCAAGGAAGATTTATCTGACCTAGCCATTGCTTGTTGTAGGCATCGCATCGCTACACTGCATTGCACACACATTTACACCACCCTCCATGAAATGTAGTCTGCAAATATGCTAGAAGAATTCAAAACAAGAGTACAAATAATATGTTCCAAGTTAGAGCAAGACCCGATGGGGATGCTTGAGAGGCTGCCAAAACCTTTGGATTCTCAAATTACATATAAGTCCTCATATGGGAAAGGAAGTAGTTTGCACAGTCAGAGGGTTTCCTTTGCTTGAAGTTTTACGTATTGGATTTATTGAATTAGGGGCACTACAAGAAATGAAGCCTTTATGGTGGTCAAAACCGCCGGAAACACTTTTACCGGCGGTCAGGTATCCGCTGACAATAGTGGGCGTCGCTAAATGATTTACCGGCGCTCAGAACCCTTTTCCCGGCGCTGTCGCTGATTGCCGCAATAGAGCCCTATCCACCAGCGGCCTGCTACATTTAGCGGCGCTCATGCTCTCCGCCGGAAAATATCTATTTAAGGCTTTTGGCAATGGCGTTAGACCGCCGGTATAGATTGTCCTATCTGCCGGGAAAATATATATTTGTTTCTATTTTGTTTATATTTGATCATAACCTATATTGTTTTTTAATATTAATAAGCTAAAAAATATTGTACAACACAATTAAAAATGTATTAAACAAAAACATATAATACTTATAAGAATAAGTTAAATACACAAAAATTATATTACTTTAAAGTAAAATTGATATAATATTTACTAAAATAAGTTGAACGGTTCTGAATACAAAATAAAAAAAAAGATCCCTCCATCCTGCCCCTATACGTATCTGCCTATAACTTGCCAACCCTAATCCGTCTCTCCCTACAACCTGCAAAACAAAATAGCAATTAGAAATTAATTACATCCCAAATATAAAAAAGCTTATATATTTATTGCATTGGAATAGAAAAGAATATTTATTGCAAATCAACTCAATAATGAATTAAAACACTTGTTTAAACTAATTCAATTGTTTAGTAAAAAGCCACGCTGTTACTAATTAACCACGTGCAACTGGTTTATGCAGTGTAACCAATCTAATTTTCTTAAAAACTGGTTAATTTTTCATGTTGGATCAAGTCAAACTTAGAATAAAAACAATAGCAAGAAAATGGAGTGGATTTTTTTTATTCAAATCAGAGTTATTTTCCAGGGTTATATGCATTCAGGAGTTTGCTAATTCCTCATCACCTTGTCTCTCAATTTCTTCCCCTCCCATACACTCCAACCCCCTTTTAAATTTCCTCTCTCTCTCTCTCTCTCTCTCTCTCTCCTTATTCCACCAAATGCATCTAAAGGGCCTGTTTGATTTTTCAATTCACAAGTAATTACCTTGCAAATGGGTAATAATTACTTCTCAGGTATTTACCGCACATGTACCCATGCTTGATTTGACTGCTTACTTTTTTAGCGTCAAAATTGAGAAAGTTGTAAAATATTTGTGGAGCACACCATGATGCATGTTGCTTATCCATACCGTCCATCCATTATGCCACCTGAATTTATGGCATGACCCAAAAAATGAGGCAGATCCAAAGCTCAAGTGGACCACACGATAGAAAAAAGAGAATCAAACACTAACCGTTAAAAACTTCTTCAATACATTGTTTCCTATGGTGTGGGCCACTTGAGTGTTTGATCGGCATCATTTTTTGCTTTATGTCTCAAAATATTCCTATAAAATGGATGGACGGAATAGATATATCATGTAGATCATAGTAGGGCCCACAAATTCAAATATGTTCTGGTTTTCAAAGTGAAATTTCACAAGATTTTCAAACATGGTAAAAAAGTAATAATTACCCATTTGCGGGGTATTTACTTGGGAATTGAAAAAACAAACAGGCCCTAAACGACACCAAAGGTTGATTGATGGCTCAAAAAAAAAATCACAAGTGGGCTAGCAGCTCTTTTTGTAATTCTCATTCAACTGTCAGTGGCATGCAATGTGAAGATTTGTAATAGATTTGCAAATAAATAGATAACAAGCACACTCATGAAAACATTGCTGCCCTCTATCTGACACTGCTATTTTTTTAAGATAACGTAACTTTAGTAAAAAGCCCAAGCCCAAGCCCATGCAGAAGAAAATGCACATATCGGAGACCGTTATTAACAAAGCAGTTTGATGTTTCAGCCATTGGCAGAGACCTTTTTCTGGGTGGTTCCTTCAAAGATTCTTGAACTGACTATAAAACCTAGGGAATGAGCATAATGCTCTACATATGTCAACATGGCTAACATGCAACTTTTTTTGTGATTATAGACATAGTCATTGGTAGGGTGTTAAAGGGCTGGCTCTTGTGGAGATCGCAATGGGGACTTCCCCTACATGACCCAACTCAAAACACATATAGCAAAGATGATTTTCAGGACCTACATACTGGTGAGGTAATGAACCCTCCAGAGTATTAAAGGGTGATCATGATGGTAGAAGCCAACTCTAATCACTAATTCTATCCAAATGGAAGAATGCAAGGCCATGTTAATTCTGTTCAATGAGAAGAAGAGAAGGATTATATGATTGGCGTGAGAATAGAAAGTTATGCAAATTCTATTCAATGGGAAGCTTATGCTAATTCAGTTCAATGGGAAGAATGTAGGGCTCTACTCCAGAAAGGCTTCTATTGATCAGTAGCCAAGATATAAAAAATAAAAAATAAACAACCTTAGACATGGGAGATAAGCATCATTTCTAGCAAGATAACTCAACCTAACTCTTATTGATTCTGACACGAATTTTGTCAAATGGAAGATGAGAGAGATATATGCGTGTCAAGTTTCATCTTAATTCTAGCTCATACTCTCTCCAACCATGAAATATAGCCGTTCCAAGCATTAGGGAGTTAGAGAAACAGAAAAGAGGAGGATACCTGACATTGAACCTCAACACCATTGCAGTTCACAATATCACAAGCTGCCACAGCGTCCTGCTTGCCAAAAGTCAAGACCAAACAAATAAAATCATTTGTTGCACTGTTTATATAACTGATCTTATCAACTTCATATACCAAGAAGATAGCTACTAGGTGAGAGCATACTTCTGTACAGCCCACTAATACAATTCCCATCTTGGAGCATTTATCAATTGTTATGTTGTTCACTTTCCCTGCAAATTATGATAGAGGTACAAGCTCCTCCATTATTCATAAGGCAACTATACACACCAATGTGTGCACATTCACACAATATAAAATCTATAAAATTAACGTTGTTCCATACTTACATATTTTTCTATCAGTTTAGATTTTGCTCATGTTCACTCAAATCTTCTAAATACAGTTCTATCATTAATTATCTAAGTGCATGTCATTACAAATTAAATATATTAAACTAGCATTCCATTCAGATCAACATTTAGTTTGCAAGTTTTAAGTAATTTTCTGGTTGAATATGGATTGTCACTCTGTTTTGGGATACCCATTCCTTTTCTAGACAACTGATTGAATACCTACCACAGTCCAATCCCATTGCATTGGTTCTATGTGCTATCCACATCACCACATGGTACCAGCAACCAGATCCAATCTCTCTCACCACAAACACGTGCCATGTTACCATAAGGATGTAGCTGCATAGAACTGTGATTCAAGCTGCGAAAGCTCCCTGCTTACAGTATAGATAGCAGACATGACCATTGATCAGGACTGTTGATGTCGTAGATGAGCTGCAGGCCAAAACTCTTGACCATCCAATTGGTGCAAATTTTCTGGTTGAATATGGACTATCGCCCTACTTTGAGCTACCCAGTTACTTTTTTAGACAACCAATTGAATAGCTACCACAGTCCAATCCCATTGCTTTGGGGATATGTGCTATCCAAATGGTACCAGTAACCAGATCAACAGTCCCAATCACCACATATGCATGCCATGTTATCATAAGGATGCAGCTGCATAGAACTGTGATTCAAGTAGCAAAATAGCATATTTATTAACCCAACATATATGAGAATAGCATATTTCTTTTCTTTTTTTCTTCATTTCCTTTTCTTTTTCCCCCTTTTTCCCCCCTTTTTTTGTGAAAGGGTAATGAGATTCATTAAAAGTAAAGGATGTGAAGGGAATTCCCAATAGTGTGCAGTAGAAGCCAACCTGTGATCATTTTAACATTTATGCCAAGGTTCAGAGAGCACTTAATCGTTTCTGCACTGTCATGCCGGGGAAGATCACAGAGAGTAAAGATACCGATGAACTGCCTTGGACCTCCCGGACTATCGTTACTTCTCTGGAACCTCCTACATATAGTCAAAGATGAATGAAAAACAACAAACAAGATGGATTAATCATGCAGCAGCAGAATACAGTAGCAAAAGAAAACAGGATTGGGAATTTGGGAGAGTAGTTTTACCTGGTATGCCACAGCAAGTGATGGAAATCCTCTGTTAACCAGAGTGTTAACTCTATGCTCTGTGGCTGAATTATTGTGTGCAAGATTCAGATTCTGCAAAACCATTGGCCAATGGAAGATAGGCAACCAGCTAGCCACTGACAATCAGAGTTGTTCATAACAACAAAACCACAAAGGCAATCGCAACATTACCTACTCTGGCACACCTTTGTTAACGATGCATTTTTCCTTCACCGTCAACATAAGTAAGAGCTGTTCACTTATCAGTTGGATTAAACAGAAGGAAATGAACCTCTTCAATGCCAGCACGTGCCTTCTTGTATGTCTAGATGGAAAGAGAGGCCGAAATGGAAGAACAGTGATTCAGGCATTATATATTTGTGTATAAATAAGATTAGAATGACCATTGCATTCCAAAATCACAAAACAGAAAAACCGGATGCAATAAAACATTTAAAAAAATAAAACTGAAAAAAGGTATCAATACACGATTAACAAAATCCTACCAACGAAACTAGATAGTAAAGATGCTGAATCACATGAAAACTGCAATAAGCGAAAACTAATTGCTTGATTGCTTCAACAGAGATAGCTACCCTAAAAGGCAGATAATCCAGCAAGTGAAATGGATATAAACCCTTAATCTGCTCAAAGTGAACTACTAAAAAATGGCCTATTACAAGAGGGGCCAATGTTCACACTGAGAGTTTGAAGAGTAGGTACAGGTTTTCATTCTATACAAGAGGGGCCAATGTTCTATTTATCTGAGTCTCTACAATTGAAGCATATGGTCTAGTGATTCAAGCTGATATATGATGGGCCTCAACATGGATAACCACAAATGAGAAAGCACCAGATTGGGAGATCTTTGCCATCAAATATTTGGCCCTTTTTTTGGCTGGATGTAGACTGTTGCTGTATACTCTTTCTTAACTGTCTATTTGCCGGCCAACTATTGGAGGATTAGGATTTTCTGGGACATCTTTCGGTGCATGTGCAATCCATGGTGAGGCCCATAGTATGAATGGTGTCAATCACTGAACCATGGGCCCCACTTGTACAAAATGTAAACCTAAGCATACTCTACAAACTCTTAACCTGAGCATGGTATGATTCCTCAAGCTCAAATATCACATCAATCATACAATCCTAAACCACTTGATCAAAACAGTGCCCAAAAGTGGTGGTGCTCAGTTTGTTCTTCCTTTTCCCCCTCAAATCACGCGGTTAAGATTCATACTATTGACCAAATTTTGGGCTATGGCCAGTTCATGGTGGCACTCTCTGGAGAAGTTAGTATAAATACCCAACAAGCACTCCATGCAATAAAGTGTATGTATGCCATGTCAGTCTACATTCCTTGAGTTCAAAGAGACCCATGATTTCTTACTAACCTTAGTCAGTCGCCAGTTTCCTTGGCATGCCTTCCAACAACCTTGTATAGTCGATGGAAACTATGCAACACCAACCCGAACAAGCACTGAATGTCTTCATCCTGCAATATCACGGGATTAGATGGACACGATAATGACAAAGGCAGAAGTTTTCTTTTAGGAGCAATAAAATGCAGTCACCACTGTATTGTACTGCCTAGTTGCTTTTGCAAAACATATGAGATTACTAAAATTCATTTTTTTAAAGATCAATAAAATTCATATGAAATGCTTTGAAGCAGAAATAGGAAAAAAGATGAAGATCAGTACCTAATTTAGATATGAGTCCCAAAAGCAGGAAAAAAGATCACTAAAATTCATTTGAAATTGTTTATTAAGCAACAATTCCACAAAAAAATTGTGAAGTACCAAGGCACTAAAAAAGTGCAAGCAAAATAAGATTATAAATTTCAAAATGTAGGTAGTTGGATACATCGTAAGCACGTAGCTCCATTTTATAGTATATATTCGACCTTTGAAACAAAACAACAACAAAAAAAAAAACAAAAAAGAACTTCCAGGTCAATCTTTACTATGCAACATTTGACAATGTTAATTAAGCAATAATTCCAAGAAAAGATGCACATACCCAGGTACTCAAAAAGCTTGATTTTTGGGGCCTCTTTGTGGTGGCCTACATGCTTGATTTTTGGGGCCTCAAACTTTCACAGTAAGGCTACTTGCTGGACAGTTTGGATCCACACACACCACTATGAGCCTACATGCAACCCATGAATCCATATTTATTAATTTTCTTTGACATTCATACAATCGAAATTTCACTTTCGATGGCCCCCCTACAAAAGTAAAATGGTAAAAATGATTGTAAACATGGGTTGAATGCTTAGTTAACTGACATGTAGTTGTGAGAAACCACTTTCCACAAGAAGATGGTTAAGTGAAATACAAAATACACAACATCAAACAGGAAAAATCGCCCACTATTAGCTACATAGCAACACTTGATACCCAACTAATTGAAAGCAGACATACAACAAAAGTAGAAAGGCTGAAAAATCTTACACTCCAAGTAGGAAATGCCAAACCTCTGCCCTGATTCTTGGGTCGACGCCCGTACACCAGAAATAGCAAGAATGAGGGAAAAATCTAAAAATGATAGCAAATCAGAGAACAAGAGAAACCTGAGAAAAACTAGATCTATGAGTATCCACATAAACACACTAGTCTGCACCAAATTCAAACACTAAACCTGCAAAAGCAATAATAATAATAACCAAAATGGAATTATAAAAGAAGAGACCCTAGAGAGCATCAAGCAGCCACTCACCCCTAGAGAGCATCAAGCATCCGCAAGACGGACAGAACAGACCTACCAAAAAATCTGCTACAAACCCTATCAACAGACTCATCAGCCCCATAGGAATGCACAAGAAGAAGATTGTAGTGGGTTGGAGATTGAGCCCATACCTTCAACTGTAGGTTGATATGCATTATAAACAAGCATCTGCTGGACGACGACCTAATTTGTTGAGGTCTTAACCTAGATCAAAACTCAAAAAAAAAACAAAAACAAAATATATATATATATATATATATATATATATATATATATATATATATATATATATATATATATATATATATATATATATATAATCAAACCCTGGCAAACCAAAAAAGACCTAAAAGCCCTACGAGAAATCCATTTCCAAGCGATTTCCACACACAAACCAAAATCACCTAAACCCATCCCTGCCCACAATCCTTCACTGGAAACCCTGCCTCTGTCCATCTCGACTGCAATCAGCCCCTGTTGTCAATACCCTTCTGATCTGGCCATCTTCTCTGTTTTGATGGAGATGGGCACTGCCCTGTCTGATGATAATGGTGGTTTCACTGCTGGAGAGAGAGAGAGAGAGAGAGAGAGAGAGATCTGGTCATCTTCTCTATTTTGATGGAGATGGGCGCTGCCCTGTCTGATGGTGGTGGTGGTTCCACTGCCGGGGGGGGGGGGGAGGGAATCGAGGTGGAGGGTTTTGGGGTTTCACGAGAGAGAGAGAGAGAGAGAGAGAGAGAGAGAGAGAGAGAGCGAGCTATTTGGGGGGTTTTGGGGGTTTCACGGGCCGTGGGCACTTTTTTTTTTTGTGGGGGGGGGGGGGGGGGGGGGGTTTACGTTGGGTGGGGGGTTGCGGGCGACAGGATTAGTTCTGGGTGCTCTTTTCTTTCTATTGCCGGCAGCTACATAATCCACTGGCGATTCTAATATGTGCCAGCGGAAAATTCTGTCCGCCGGGAAAAAAGTGCCAGCAATTCCCCACTTTCTTGTAGTGGGAGTGGAGGAAGATCAATGCCAAAACTTAGATGTTTAGAGTTTGATAGATGCTCGAAACTGAAGATGCTTCCTGACATGTCACCACCCTCCAATAATTGCAGTTGGCAAGTATGCCGGAAGAGTTCAAAACAAGAGCGCAAATGAACGAGGGAATGGACTGGTTTAAGATACGAGGTTTCATATCCTCTCTCATCATCAAAGATTAGGAAGGATGGCTTTTTAATTTATTATTACCCAGGTGAGTCAAGCATCTCCCTTCAATTCCTTTCTTCAATTCCTTCTCCAACCAAATGTGTCATCATGTACATGCATGCATATGATATATTGGCCAACTAAAATCTGTCCATCAGTTAGAGCACTCATCGTCTTAAGGCTTTTGGAGCTAAAGGTGCTGTTGATCCTTGGTCTCACATTACTGAAAAGGATAGGATCCATGATTCACAAGCATCGTCCCCCTCTTTTTTTTAATTAATTATGAGTGTTTTCATTAGTCAAAAGATACAAGTAATCACAAAGACAAGAAAGCCAAACAAGGAACTATACAGAGCCATGAAACAAATTGAAACCAAGAACCTAGCAATAGCATTGTCCAAAAAAATCATACCATCCCGATTTATCTTACAATTCCTTCCCTGAGTCACTGCCCTATAGGATCTCTTCCCAGTTCACCTAAAACTGATTCCGCCAAATTCCCTTTGCCTGATTATCAAATGAGGCCCTTTGCATAATCAAACTGAAAATTTTGTTAAACACTATCCTAGAGGAGCACTCTTTCCTTTGAAAATACAATCATTTCTCTCCTTCCACAGTGACCATAGTGTCTCTTTTAGAGCACGCAGCCACATTATCCTTCCCACTAGCTTCCACTTAGATCCTATCCACTCTCAGCGAAGCTCCCCCACTTGTCATCTGAATGATCTAATTCACCCCAAACTCTCTGAAAAATGTTGTCCACACTTGATATGCATAGTTACAATGAATCAATAACCATGAGCAATTCTCCTCTGCTTCACTGCACAGTGGACATCTATTGGGCATTTGAATCCCTCTTCTCTGCAACTTATCTATGGTTAGATCAATGCCATTTTTAAATGCTTCCAACACATAAGATATTTACTTTCAATGGAACTCCTGCCCAAACTACTGAAGCCTATTTCACCCCTGAGGAAGTGCTATTCCCACATGCCATTGGCCTAGGGGTGCAACTCAGGCTGGTTGGGTCAGGTTGAGGGTCAACTCAAGCCCAACCCAAACTCAAAGAGGAACCGACCTGCAACCCAACCCAACCTGAATTCCAACAGAAGTGCCCAACCCAAAGTCCTCTATACTCTACCCAAACCAAATACATGTGATTGTTTCCAACCCGTCCTGAATCCGTTCATCCCGAAACCAACCCATATTCAAATCAGGTTGGGTTTTGTCAAAATGGACCCAACCCAAGGCCCACACCCAAAGGTAGCCTCATCATTAGAAATGTCCATACTATTGGTGTTACTGTGATGTGCTCCAGTCCAAAAGTCACTTTCACTCGATGATTCTAGCCCCATGATATGTATACTTCAATGTGGAACATTCAAAAGGAAGTATGCAGCAGCCTGCATTCAGGTCGGCTGAATAATCCTCTCACAGCTCATCCAGGCAAGGCAATTGCAATCAACGAAGGGCAAATATCCTTAGATTAGTTATATCATGTTTCTCAGTGTATAACAACATACATTCAACTTGCAGAATCTTGCCAAGCAGAAAATGTTGGCATGTGATGACCAGATTGGAATCTTGAAGTCGGGAGATGGCGGTTTGAATTTGTTTCCTTCATGGTGGACCATTATCTACATTGTAACGGGTAGAGAGAGTGTGGAGATCTTTGAATGTAGTGTTTGAATAATCATTTTTGTTGTGTTCGAATGACACTTCTTATTTCCAAAGAATGAAATGTGCTACCTATCTTGGGATTCACAGCTGCATTATCGCATACACCTTGAAGCCGCTCGTGCTGGTTCACTGCGGCATTTTCACAAACACCTAGCATCTTATCGTGCTGATCCAACCATGCTGCATTTGTTGGCCCCTCCGTCCGTTGATTAAGACCTCCCGTTTGCAGCGGGTAATATGACCATTCGCTATCCAACAGACACGTGTCGGAAGATCACGTCGTACGAACGAACGAACGCGTGACTATGGCGCGGCTTCGGTTGATCCCCGGATCTACCAAGGTGGGTGGATCCCTGACTGTAGGGCCCACCTTGATTTATTTATCTTACATCCACGCCGTCCATCCATTTTGACAGATGATTTTAGGGCATGATCCCAAAAATGAAGCGCATCTAAATCTTAGGTGGACCACGCCAGAGGAAGCTGCTTGACCAGTAAGAACTTCTTGTGGGCCGCAAAATTTTTGGATCCAACTGATAATTGTGTGGTCGTCTTTGGAACATTATCAACAGGTTGGATAGCAAATAACAGTTCCGGTGGCCCGCAAGAATTTTTTAATGGTGGGTATTCACTCACCACTGTTTCCTGTGGTGTGGTCCACCTGAGATTTGGATCTGCTTCATTTTTAGGATCATGCCCTAAAATGAGCTGTCAAAAATGGATGGACGGTTTGGATTTAAGGCATATACATCAGGGTGGGCCCCACAGTCAGGGATCCACCGAAGCCGCACACCCTGTGACTATTCGGTTATGCGGACGGAAGACTTCATATGGATGGGGTCCACCTCCTTCATCAGCTGCAACACTCAAGAGGATAGTTAGGTTCACCTAAGCTCCCTGTGGCGTGGTTCAATTGAGCCTTAGATCTGACTAATTTTTAAAATGATATGGAAAAACGGATAGATGGCGTGGATAATTTCAATACATCATGGTGGGCCCCACAGAGACCCTACTTGGTCCAGGCGGTTGCAGGACGCAATCCGCTTATTTACTGCCCATTGCAGCAGACAACTTTAGCTGAAACCATGGCATCCAGCTATGTGGTTGGGACCTTGAGCATGGACCACCTTTGATATATATGCTGTATATCTATGCCGTTCATCTATTTTGCCTACCCTTAAAAGGCATGAAGTGGGTAAAAGTCCCGTATGAACCACACCATGGAAAACAGTGGTCATTGGGGGCTTAGATTGGGTACTACCCCTGGGACGCAGCTAAAGATGGACAGGTATAAGTCACCCTGACAATCGTCGAGAGCAGATGGGTCCTGACTGATGTGACAGGTCTATCATCTCTCCACTGTTACAGAGGTGCGGGTCCAACCACTCTCCACCAAGGTGAAACGTACCTGTCCGTCTCTAACAGTTCGTATATAGCCTGGTGGGGATAATCCGAGCCCGGTCATTAGACGCCCAACATTAAAAGCTTTCTAAGGTCCACTGTAAGGTCACAAAGAACCGGATGAATGGAAAGAAATATCAGCTTTATTCAGAACTTTTTTTTTTCTCTCCAAAAAGTTTTTAACAGTTATTCACCACTGTTTCTTGTGGTGTGGTCCATGTCAGATTTGAATCTGCTTCGGTTTTTGACCCATGCTATACAATGCCATGGAAAAACGGATAGAAGGGGTAGATATAAGACGCATACAGCTAGGTGGGCATCACGGTCTAGATCCCACCCACATCCCACATCGCTGGGTGGGCATCACGGTCTGATTTGTAGTGTACGTCTTATTGTGCATATTCAGACTAAATTGTAAATTTGTAGAACAAATGTCTAAATCTAAACCATTCATTTTATTGTTCATATATAGACTTTGATTGTTATTTCGAAAGATTAGTTTGATTTCAAACTTTGGTGTCCCACTCCATATATGATTTAAAATCTCGTAGACAGTGTATCAGAAGACATGCATAATGTCTTAGTTTAGTGGCTGTGTATCATGAAGTGTTACATGCTGCCAAAGTATTTTATTTTAATGCTGCCTTTTTTTAGGGGAGTGGATTTGATGAGGCCCTGGTAACAGCTTAGTGGGTGAGGACCTAGCCATAGGGACCACCTTGATGTATATGTTCTAGCTCCACACTGTTCATCCCTCAAGTGGAACACACCACAGAAACAGTGGCGATTGAAAGGCGACCAGTAGAAACTTATTAGGACTCACGATAATGCTTATTCGTCATCCAAAACCTGTTATACAATCGATCCAATAACTTTTGCCGCCAATGGGAAGTTTTTAATAGTCGATCACAACTGTTTCTTGTTATGTGGGCTACCTAAGGTTTTTATGTGCTTTATTTTTAAGCTCCACAAAAATGAGCTGGCAAAACAGATGCTAAGCATGAATATACAACACAGATCTAGGTGGCCACAACGGTCAGGGACTCATCCACTATACTGTTACCCAATACCTCACCTAATCGGTACCCCTTTACTAGCAGGACGTTGAAAGCAGAGGAAAATTCCAGCTCACAAGGTACGCTGATTTCTCTCCCAAATAAGTTGTGTATTAGGTGACACGACTTTTAACGTAGGGAACTTCTCGATCCCTACAATGATTTATGTTTTAATTAGATCTATACTGTCCATCAACTTTTACTATCAATCTAAAGCATAATCCCAAAAATGAGGCACATCCAAAGGACCACACCACATAAAGCAACAGTGTTTGAATAACTACTGTTGAAACCTTCTTAGGGTCCATTGTGAGGTTTATTTGCTATCTAACATTTTCATAAGTGATGTAGGGAGAAAACCTCCTAATCGAGGGCAAGGATCGAGCATATTCATGGAGGAGATGGATTGAAGGAAGACTTAGAAGAAAAGACCACCAACAACGCTTATTGGTCGGCCGATGCCCTTGATCGGTTGACCGAATTTAGGCTGAAAAGGCCCCCAACTCACTGAACTATTTTAGTCCTTTGTCGACCGACCACCAAACCCTGTCGGTTGGCCGACTTCCAACTTTGGACGACTGACGGCCCCCTGTCGGCCGACCGACGACGTTCTGCAAATTTGAGAATTTTTTTTTTTTAATTTCTTTCTGTTTTTGAACAAGTTTGTTTCCTTCTTTTCCTAAGACTCTTGTCTTTGCGAAATTAAGGTTTTAGGGTTAGGTTACTGTATAAATAGTTGTTTAATTGCGTTTATTATCATTCATCTTTGATTAATACAACATTTATTGAGGTTTTACTTTATTTTGCTCATGGATTCGAGTATTCTTTCATGGATTCGAAGAAAAGTGGTTGAGGAGTCCCAGTAGCTTCGTGGATTCAGAGTAGGTATCTTGCAAGAGAGACTGTGATCGATCTCACCCCGTTTACGCTGCGCCAAGTTGGTATCAAAGCGAGTAATCCCCTCGGGTCGATTCATCTTTGCAAAGGCAATGATAAAATTCCTACGGACAGTGATCAAAGGAATCATTATCCTTCGGAGAGAATAGAAGCTCTCTGATGGGAAAGACAGGAGACGATGTAAGGGCTGCAGGCACCCCTCTACCGTTCTGCGGATGAGACTGATTCCGCCATGTGTTCAAGGTAATGTTTAGCTTCCCAGTGGTTGCTGGACTAATCAATCAAAGATATCAACCATGTAGGAGGGCGATAGATTTCCTATCTTCAATGGTAAGGATCACATCAACGAATGACTCTTTGAAATCGAATACTTCTTTAGCTACATGCAAATTCCAGAAGAAACGAGGGTTCAAATCGCATCATTCCAGTTGATGGATGACACTTATGATTGGTGGGAATATATTCAGTACTGTCGGGAGCAAGGAGGAAAACCACCAATTCTTTCATGGCCGCAGATGAAGCGACGCTTACTCGCCCGTTTTCTGTACAATGAAGAATATCTTGGTAAGACGGAGCATCAACAGATACCCTAGTCCCGTTAGTGACGCGCAAGTCGTGCTTGCGAAAACAGAAGACTATCAGCAGCACACATATGTCATTCATGCAGACACAGGAGAAAATCTCGAAACTTTTAAAGTGGAGGGGAGTTTTTTGTTCCTACTCTAGGTCACGCTGATGAATCCATTGAGCCGCAAGAAATCGAGATCCACCCCCCCCTCCCCCTTGTTTTCTGATAATGATAAAGTTCTTCCAGAAGTGGAGGACATTGTTAATTATTCTAGAAGTTATGAATGAGGAATTAGATCCTGTAAAAGCTCTAGAAATTGTGGATCTGGATTTACAGCAATTAAAGAGCATCTAAGAAGATGTCGCACCAGCGTTAGCGTTGCCAGGGTTCGAGGTGATCTTGGACACTGAGTTCTTTGATGATCTGTGTTCTATGCAAGAGATTAGCCTCTATCAGATCGAGCCGTCTTCAACAACACAGATGGTATGGTAGTTTGTTTGCAATTTTCCTTATTCACGTCGAGACGGAGGCGGCAAGGTTTGCTATGGTATGCCAAGGAATGCTCGATGACACATATCGCTAACCAAGTCTGATGGAGAACATGAGCACAAATCACAAGCCAAGACCATGGAAGAAGTAAAAAACAGATCGCTTCCCTTAGCCCGAAGTGAAACTCGAGGACGAGTTTTCCTTAAGTGGGGGAGATTGATGTAGGGAGAGAACCTTCTGATCGATGGTGAGGATCGAGTATATTCATGGACGACATGAATCAGAAGAAGACTAAAAAAAAGACCATAAACAACGTTTATTGGTTGGCTGACATCCTTGATCGATCGACCAAATTTAGGCAAAAAAGGCCCCCAACTCACTGAACTGTTTTAGTCCTTTGTGATGGCTTCCGGCCATTGCTAATATTATAATTATTGAAAATTAGCGACGGTTCATAGTCGTCGCTATATTTTTTCACCTACCATACTACAGTGGCGGATTTATCTATCCGTCAGTATAAGTATTGACCACAATGGTGGATAGATAAATCTGTTGTTATAAATGTTTTCGTTAGAAACGCTGTTATATTTGGTAAAAGTGGTGGCAGTATTATCCACCACTAACTTCAGCGGTGGACATGTTATCAACCGCTATAAATACACCGACAACACACTTACCGACAGATATCTTATCCGTCGTTGCACCACCGCTATAGGTTATATCGACAGATATGTGTCTTATAGCATCGGATTTATCCACCGCTATATGTTGTAGTGTGGTAGACAGTGAACTCACATCTAGGGTATGGTGCTACTTCAGTCAATATTTTGATATCTCATTTATTCCGGGCCAATTAGCCCTCGCTCGTGCTACACAATGGTGGCATGCCACATCATCGCATATCGTTTCTTGTTGCTTCGAGGCATCCTAACCAATTGAATTTTCTAGGAGATTTGAAGGGCAAAAATGAGGCTAGTTTTGACAGTACTAAGCTAGGTGTGGAGAGGGTCATTATAAGGATTAGAAGATGGCTACTACTTATCTAATGTAGGACAAGAACCCCTTGATAAAGGGAGTGAATTAAGCATATTCCTATCGCACATGGACCAGACAAAGATCAAGGAAAAGTTGACAAAATTGACAATTTTGCATGGATGGACCAAAAGAAGGCGGGCCGTAAATCGGCCATAACTTTGGATCCGAGAGGAGTTATGAAATGCACAACATATGGATTCCAACTGAAATTTCGTTTTGGGGTGAACCGACCCCCCCTTGCGTCAATTGTATCAGAGTAAGGAGTTCTCTCTGGCCGATGTCTCTTTACAAAGGTATATATGGACAAAATCCCTACTGACGGTGATAAAGGGATTCATTATCTTTTGGATGGAATGAAAACTCTCCACCGAGGGAGATGAAAGACGTTGCAAGATATACAGGCTTCTCTCGAACATTTTGCTGATACGTTAATTCCACCGCGTGCTCAAGGCAACATTCAGCCTCTTGTGGTCACTGGACAAAATCGTAGAGACACATACGCTTATGATGATAATCAAGTAAATTGAGTGGATTAGACAGATCGATCCTTCAAGGAGATGATTGATCTTCCTAGGTACAATGGTTGGAGTTGCATCAATGAATGACTCTTTAAAGTCGAACGCTTCTTCAACTACGTGCAGATGCCTAAGGAGAAGAAGGTTTAATATGTAGCATTAAAGTTAAAAGGGGGTACTTCAGCTTGGTGGGAGCAACTCCGAAATCAACAGATGCGATAGATGAATGCACCACTTTGTTCATGGTAGTGGACAAGGCAACGATTGCTGAAACGTTTCCTATGCACCATTAATCATGAAGATCAAGTGGTGTGACGGAAGGCAGATGGGATCGGACAATGCTTCTCCCGTGGATAACTTATCTAAATCTCGGACCTATAGGAACTCCTCAACCTGTCTTCGTTGAGACCACGATAGAATATCTTGAATCCACGAGATGTTCTCTTTGGATCCATGAAGAACAACTCAAATCCAAGAGTAAATAAGAAATAAACCCAAAAACCTTGTTTAAAATAATCAATGTATGTTTAAAATGAAATCAAAGCAACCTTAAATAGTAAATCAAACCCTAATCTACGTAGCCTAGGTTTCCTAATTGTAATAGGAAAGCAAATAAAACGAAAATTAAAAAAATATCACCTAAAATGGAAAGTTCTCGCGCACGCACTGCACCATCCAGTCGGTTGGTCAAGGGCTTCGATCGATCGGAGTTGAGGGCTGACCGGTCAATTTGGGCTTGAAACAGTCCAGAGAGTTTTAAGGGCCCTTGGACTTAATTTGGCCGGTCAGCAGGGGTTTTTTGCTGCCGTTTTCCCTGGCTCTTGCCTTACTTCCAGGCCCACTCCTGGGTCCTCTTCTTGGCTCTTGCCTTGCTTTGATCAAGAGGCTGCCTCGCTACATCAGTCGTACCCTCTTGAAAGAAACTCGACTTAGAGTTTCGCCTCTTCTCTTGACTCGCTGTCGCCGTGCTATGCGACACAAGAAGAGATTGTCCCCTTCTCTTGATTTGTAGGTGGCCGTCACTCGGGCTTGTTGGAGCGAGGACGATTCTCCTTCTGTCCTTTCTAAAGGTGATGGCGTTGTCTCGGCCACGCTGTAACGGCATCCCAATCAAATTGCCAAGGACGCCCAAGAATCATATGACGAGCGTCCATGTTCACCACATCGCAACATATGCAATCCTTGTAAACCTTGTCAATTGAGAAGGAAACAAGGCATTATTTGGTAACCTTCGTCGTGCTCCCTTTTCGAATCTAACCTATGTCATAGGGTGAATGATGCGATGTAGTCTTAAGCTTCAACTTATCCACCATTACTTGAGAAACGATATTCTCGCAGCTATCGCTTTCAATAATCACATCACACACCTTTCCATTCATGGTACAACTTGTGCAGAAAATGTTATGACGTTGGGGATGAACTCGTGTTTCGGCTGCAGGTGCACTGCCTTGTACAACCAAAGACAATCCTTGGTCTCCTTCAAGCCATTCGGTCCCATCATGATCACCCTCATCATCTTGCTCAATTTCAATAATATTTTCCGATTCAGCTTATACATCTTCTATAGGTACAACTACATTAGTTGTAGTCCTTTGGAGACGTGTTCAATAAGTGTCCCGGCTGTCCACACCTAAAACAATGATCAGGCCTCTGTCGTCCATAGGGGTTTGGAATCTTACTTGGGCCCAATGCAATAGGTGCATGTTGGGGTCTTGTAGTAATATTCCCTGTTGTACGAGTTGCAACAACGGTCGTTTGAGGTGAATCTCCCGATGGCTCTTTTCCCTTTGACAAAGACGAGTCCTGAACGGGACCCGTTACAGGGTGGGATTGAGATGGGGCCTTAGAAAGTTGTGTCTCTGCCCTTGTGGCTAATTGGACGACTTCGTCCATGGTCCAAATTGGAACTAGTTGAACCCGGTCTTGAATCGAAAGTTACAATCCGTGGACAAAGCACGTCACATGCTAGGATTCAGATTCAATCAAGTCATTGCGCGTTCCCAAGCGTTAGAACTCACACAGATATTCCGCTACGAACATATTTCCTTACCGACAATTCTAGTATTGCTGGAATAGAATATGTTCATAGTCGCTAGGGAGAAATTGGGCCCACAATAGGTGTTTCATCTAAGGCCATGATTGGATGAGTGCCTTGTTCACTCGGGCACGGGAAATTTGGGGTTGTTCCCACCATGCTGATGCACCGGATTTCAGTTTATAGGCAACTAATTTTGCTTGTCACTCTTCTAGTACCTCCATATAATCAAAATATCGTTCTACCTTGGATAACCAATTGAGGAACTCTTCAATGCATAACATGCCATTAAAGTTAGGGAGTTCAACCTTACCTCAATAGTTTCTGTTAAAACGAACAATGCGTTCATCTCCATAAATAGCACGTCGATTCATGAGGCCCCCGATCCTATCATTGTTAGAGCTCGAACCATTCATCTGGGGTAGCCCAGTGATGTGCTGATGGAATTGCTCTCTAAGCAATATGATTGTTCAGTACAACAGCCACAAGGGGGTTGAACTTCGCGTAGGGTTTGGGGTGTGTTGAGCGTTGCGGCAAGACAATCGAATGAAGCTTACAACCCTTGCATAGCTTGCAGATGTTCACATCGAAACTCCTGAAATTCCTTCATTGTCAGTGGCTAATCCCCCTGTAGACACCCCACCTTCGGCTACACTGTTGGTAGAGATAGCTGGATGAATGGAGGACCATACCCCCAAATCCCAAGTCCAAACTCAGCCAAACTCACCCTTGTAAGCCCCATTCCATAGCCCAGTTCAAGCTTGAACCCAGTCAACCCAGTCCTAAACACCACCCTGAAAAACCCCCCATAAAAAAGGCCAGTCAAAAAATCCCAAAAAAGTCAAACTCACTGAGTCAACTCGCTGAGTTAACCCGCTGAGTCAACCCGTCGAGTCAACCCGTCGAGTCAAAACACCGAGTCAACCCGTCGAGTCAACCCGTCGAGTCAAACCACCGAGTCGACCCGCTGAGTCAACTCACTGAGTCGACCAGCGAGTCCAACAGCAGCCCCGAGGGAGCGACCGTACTCGCTGAAAATCGAGGAGCGGCCGTACGGGCGACCCATGGCAGGCTGCCCGAAAAAAATTACGAGAGTGCCCCTCTCTGCTGCTATAAATACCCCCCTCCCCTTCTCATTTCAACAAGCCATTCGAGTCCATTTCAGCCCGAGAGCTCTGAGTCCATCTCTCCACCCTTTAGCCCATTTTTTCCACCAAGGAGAGCCCGAGTGAGGAGAGCCTAACCCTGGTCCAGCTTTGCCTGACCACTGGTCCAAGCCTCCCAAGCCATTCAAGTCCTGATCCAGCCACTCGAAGCCAACCCTTGCGACACCTCCGTCCATCCAGCTACTCTTTTTCCAGCATCATCTCATTTGCATATAGCATAAGTGCAACATTTACTTTTCTTCCAAACCCCTTGCTTCACTATAAGCACCTTGATTCGTCAAGTACACATGCATATGTCTTTATATTAAGCACCTGTCAGTTTGAGCGTATGCTCTGGGCTTGCCCGTTGTTGGAACCTGCCCATCAGAAACTCTTATTGTTCAGACCTGCATTCATGCTTCACTATAAAGCACCTTGATCATTCAAGCACACTACATACGTCTTACATTAAGCACCTGTCAGTTCGAGCGTACGCTCTGGGCTTGCCCGTTGTTGGAACCTGCCCATCAGAAACTCTTACTGTTCAGACCCGCATTCATGCATCATGTCATCCATGAGAATATACGAGGATTAAACTAGACTTTCAAGTATTCGATCGATTCTGTGAAGTAGAGACCGTACTTCGGTACGGGCAGTGTGTGGGGTGCTTAACCTCTTCCTACCCTGTAACCGTGATCCCTTACCTTGAATCTTTGGCCGCAGATCAAAAGGAGTCATTTTAGAGGAAGGAATCTTCGGATTCCCTTCTCTAACGTTTCTACGGGGTCTAGCCGACTGTAGATTCGAAGTAATTGGCTAGTGGCGACTCTGGTCTTATATAAACTCATTTGACACATCCAGCTTGACACGACAATCAAACAAAGCCCTCGAGAACGAGGCAAGCCAGTGGCACAAACGGCGATTTCGCACTCACGCATCCTCATCTCCTTCTTTTCTGAAAGGAAAGGGGAAGGGACGAGAACGTCGTGTCCACAGAATGGCGACTCTGCTGGGGATGAGCTAGTCCCACTAGTCGTGATCCGACTTGAAAAACGGAATCATTCCTGTATTTGAAAGTCACTAATCCTCATACAATCTCATCTGCATAGCATTCTACCCAAAACTCAAAAAAAAAAAAAAAGAAAATCCCAAAACCCAAAAAGAGTATAGTCCTCACCATTGCGCCTCCTCGGGCTCAACGTACGCGGAGACAACTTCCCTTCCGCAGCATAATCCGCACTCGGGCTCAACAAGCCATGTCCGACCACGAAGAAGAAACTCATCTCCTCCCTGCTCTTGAGATGACCGAAGCGCAACCTCAAGCGCAACAGCCCATTGACAATACACCAATCATACAAGAATTGGCACAAGGAGTGAGAGCAATGCAAGAAATGCTCTTGCAATTCATGCAAGCACAAGCCACTGCAGCAGCCAATAATCAGGTTGGCCCAGTGCAGCAATCTCAGCAGCCATGCCGGATCCTTCCGGCCTCCAGTTCAAATCAAGCACAACCAGCGGAGTCTACCCAAGACTACCGACAACAGCCATCTCAGCCTTTCGCTATGGGGCATCCTTCTCAATATCTTCCTGCGACGACAAGGCCATCTCAGAGCACTTCCATTGCAGGAACATCCAGTCAGCTTCCAATCAATCTTGCAAACAACAATTTCAGTAGATCTCAGCATGTCCCCGCCGATGGGACACCTTTTCAATTCCAGCACATCCCCGCCGATGGGATTTCAATTCAATTTCCAGCAACAGGGACAGCACTGGCGAATGCCCACAACGGGGGTCAGTGTCAAGCCCACATCAATCAGCAGACAGTGGCGAATACCCAACAAGGGGGTCACTTCCCAGCATCTCAGCCTCCTGCAAACAGGAGCACTTTTCAATTCCAGCACATCCCCGCCGATGGGATTCCAGTTAATTTCTAGCAATCTTCAATTCAGCAAAATCCAGTTAATTTTCAGCAATCTTCAGTTCAGCAATTTCCAGTTAATTTCCAGCAAGTTCCAGTTCAACCTTCAGTACAGCCTCCGGTTCAGTTACCATCATTTCAAGCACAAGTTCATCAGAATCCAGTTCAATCATCAAATCAACTTCAACAACCCGCGGTTGCTTGTCAGCAAGCCCATAGGGTCGAAGACATCGACCACTATGCTGAAGAAGAACGTGCCTTACTCCAAGAGGCACCAGTCGCTCGAGCAGAACATTCAGGACTGGACGAGTTGCGGGAGCAGTTCCAGATCTTGCAAAATCAGCTTCAGCGACAACAAGGAATCGACTTACCTTCGACCAAGTTCAGAGACTTGTGTCCTTTCCCAGATGCTCAAGTACCTCAAAACTTTGAGGTTCCGAAATTCAAGAGATACGATGGCAGCGGTTGTCCCACAGCACATCTCAAGGCTTTCTGCGGGGAGCTGAGTACAATCGCAGGAAATGAAGGGGCCTTTATTCGCTTGTTCCAAAAATCTCTGAAGGGCGATGCCCTAGATTGGTACACTTCATTGGACTGCCACCGCATCAGAACATGGGAACAGCTTTCCCAGGCTTTCGTCGACAGATTCGCATACAATCTCAACATGGCACCCAGAAGAGCCGACCTCGCAGCTCTCAGGCAAAGGAGTGATGAAACACTATCAGCTTATGTGGGACGTTGGCGAGCTATGGCAGCTCGAATGCGAACGCCTATCGACGATGAAGAACAAATCTCCATGATTGTTCATTCAACATATCCAGGCATATCCGGGTATCTCATCTCGCATCCATATGCGAACTTCTCGCAGCTAATCCGTGCTGGAGAGCAAGTCGAAGCAGGAATCCGTGCCGGGACGATTTCCCCATGGCCTCATCAAGCCACTCCAGTCAAGAGGAACAGAGTGGAAGGAAGACCTATCGGGCACGGGAATGGAAACCGCAGTGGTTCTCCTCCCCGCCCAACAGAGGTAAACAACATCAACACCACTGCTCAAGGAAATCAACATGCTCCCCCACAGGGACGTCAACAGTATCAGCAGAATCAAGTTCAGCATCAGCCTCAGCGGTATCAGCCACAACCGAATCCTCAGCCACAAACACCTCGACAACAACAGCAGTTCAGAGGAAACGGCCAATACTCATACCAGAACAGGCAGAATTACAGGGAGCTCAGGAAGTTCACTCCACTCAGTCAACCACTTAGTCAAATCATGACTACACTGGTACAAAAGCAGTTACTCACTCTGATGACACCTAGGCCTCCGCCTCATCCTCTGCCTCCAAACTACCGAGAAAATGAGTACTGTGCCTACCATCAAGGACGTGGCCACACCACTGATCGATGCTATACTTTAAAAAATGCTATACAAGACCTAATTGATGACCGCAAGATCGTCATCTCGGTCCCTGGAACTTCTCCAGCAGCTTCCACCAACATCCTTCAGAATCCTCTGCCTCAACATCCGACGGACCCCAGTTCGTCTCGTGGCCCTGCAGTCAATAGTATAGAAGAAGGGGACCATCTCGATCGCTTCTTCTCCCCCATCCAATCCATTCATGCCTACACCTATGGGCCGACAAATCCTCCTCCGATCATGCAAGGGGCAAGTCCCTTTCCTCCTCCAGTCCTAGAGCCAGTAGTACTCGAAGGAGCACCTCCATATGATATACCAGTTGTTCAAGGGGCACCTTACAACCATTCAAGCTGGGAACCAGTCGTCCTGAAAGGAGCAAAATCATACGTCGAGCCCACATACGAACCTGTCATCTTGCAAGGGGCAACTCCAGAACAATCCAATCCGCAATGGAAGGATTACACTCATCAACAGCAAGAGCCCGTTGTCTTGGAAGGAGCTCTTCCAGTCAAGCCTGTCATATTGCAAGGGGCAAGTCCCGGAGGTGTATCAATCACGCTACGGCAGCTCGGACGAACAGAGAAACCTCCTGCCATATCAAGAGGACTAGTATTCATTCCATGGAAGCCTCCCGCCCCAGGAACAGTCAAGCCAGGACCACGACCTTATGTGGTCTATGAAAACAAGCCTCGATATTACCCCTTTAGCACAGGCAACAATGTAGTCCTCAAGGCAAAAGCTCCATACGAGGAAGATCTGGTACCCACAACAGAACCGTTGCAAGAACCGGTGGTCCTAGAAGGCAAAAGGGAGGAAAACTACAAAGAGGTTCCATGGCACTATCCAGAATGTGCGGAAGTGGGGAACATGAATCCCAATGGGCGTTGCATCCGAAGAGATAATCAGAATAGAGGAGATACCAAAGGCGCTCTCTCAGGCCTCGGCAACAAAAATGAAGCCGCATACGATGTGGTGACTCAGCTCAAGTCAATCCCTGCACAAATCTCAGTATGGGAGCTACTCTGCACATCTCGCATACACCGAGAAATGTTTGCCAAAACCTTGAACGATGCTCATGTCTCCTCCGATACGGCACCAGAAATGATAGCTTTGATGATTGGACAACTCCTGGCTCCGCGCGCCATCACCTTCACAGATAATGAGTTGCCACCAGAAGGGCGCGATCATGGGCGATCCCTCAACATAGCCTTACGATACAAAGACCTCTGTGTTCCGCTGGTCCTTATCGATAATGGCTCAAGCTTAAATGTCTGCCCACTCAAGACTGCAGAATGTCTGGGAATCAGTCCTTCTTCATTCCGACCCAGCACCATATGCGTCAGAGCATTCGACAACACCCGCCGATCAGTGGAAGGGGAGGTCGACATAGAGGTACAGATAGGTCCGGAAGTTTCCACCATCACATTCCAAATCTTGGATATATCAGCCTCTTTCAACATGTTGCTCGGACGACCGTGGCTGCACAAGGTTGGAGCTGTGCCATCAACCCTGCATCAACGAGTGAAGTACATCTGTGGAAATCAAGTGATCTCTATCCATGCAGAGAAGGAACTCATCATTCCTTCTAATGCTGCTGCCATTGAACCAGACATCCCGGTCATCGATATCCAGCACTCTGAAGAAGACATCCCGTTTCACAGTTTCGAATTCGAGACTGTGAACTCTATCGCCAATCCGGAACTGATAAGGGTGGATCGTGTCTTTTCGCCGGCAGAGCGTCTGAGCCTCAAATACCGAATGAAGAATCACTTCAAGTCCAGAAAGGTACCGCTGATATATAACCAACGCAAATGGGGACTCGGATACAGGTCAACATTCATGGACAAAAGGAGGAAGAAATTTCGGTGCTCACCCATCCAATTCGTCAAGCCAGGAGAACCTTGCAAAGATCCAGGAGGGAATCAACCGACTGCACTACACAAAGGCCTCCCAATGAGCCTAGTTTGGGCCACGTGGCCCTCCATTCGATGGGATCAGATTCTCGAACCATCTAAGCCTCCAGAAGAAGAAGAAAAGGATGAAGACGAAGAAGGAAGTCAAATACAGCAGCTTCAGGACCAGGTTACCCTGACACCTGCTCCCAACCAGGGGCACAACCTGCCCACGTTAGCATCAATCAACCAGGGGCACAACCTGCCCACTTCAATCAGCAAGGGGCACAACTCGCCCATCTCAGCACCAATTAGCAAGGGGCACGACTTGCCCATCTCTGCAAAGTCAACATCATCAATCATCAGCCAGGGGCAGAAGCAGCCCATCCATTGGACCAAGAAAGGGAAGTGGCCAGCCCTAGAATGGTCTGATGTCCAGGTTCTAAACTTGTGTCTCACTGTGAAACCAAACGAACTGCAATGCGAGGTAAGTGATCCGGGAGGGACTGAGTGCGACTCAGATCTCGAACCCGACCAGCGAGAAGTCATGGTCATTGGGCCAGATCATGATTCTTCGCCCAAATCATCAACCCCCACCTCTTCAGGGGAGGAAGTGTGGGGTCCTGAATGGTCATCTGTTCCCCTCACTTTTGAATCAGCCAAAGAGCCATCTGAGGGCTCTGGCTTCCAAAAAAAAACGCCTGTTTAAGCAGCGACCGGAACTTTGGAACAAGTTGGGATCAATCATGGTCTGCAATGCCCGCTTGTTCAAAGTCCCGTGAATTTCAAAAATCCAAAAAAATCAAAAACTTTCAAAAGCCAAAAACATCTAGTATTTCCATTTCAGAAAAATCTCAAAAACCAAAAAACATTTCTTTCCCTGCATTCAATAGTGTGCCAAGTTCGTCTAAAGAGTCGCATGAGTTTGAAGTCGAATCATATGATTTCGACATCGAATTAGACTTCGAGCTCATGGGTCTGGACGAAGCTCGGGATGAGGAAGATGATGATCCTGCTCCCGAACTTGAGGATCTCCTCAAAAAGTTCGAATCCAAAGCCAATGTTGTAGCCGATGATTTCGAGATAGTAAACTTGGGGACACCTGAGATCCCTAGGGAAGTACGCATTGGAAAATCGTTGCCACCTGAGATGAAACAGAAAATGATAGAGTTCCTAGCTCCAAGATTGTCCAACTTTACGTTCTCATATGAAGACATGCCGGGGCTCGATGAAGAGCTCGTTGTACACCATCTGCCAACCAAGGCAGATATGAAGCCAGTGAAGCAGAAACTTCGAAGAATGAAGCCAGAATGGGCCCTGAAAGTCCGAGATGAAGTCATCAAACAATACAATGCGGGATTCTTGGTAGTCTCCAACTACCCTGAATGGCTCGCCAACATCGTACCAGTACCAAAGAAGGACGGCAAGGTTCGAATGTGCATCGACTTCCGAGATCTCAACAAAGCCAGTCCAAAAGATGACTTCCCTTTGCCACATATCGACACTCTGGTCGACAACACTGCTGGATATAAGATCTTCTCATTCATGGACGGGTTCTCAGGTTACAATCAGATTAAGATGGCCGTCGAAGATCGTGAGAAGACAGCATTTATCACTCCCTGGGGAACCTTCTGTTATAGGGTGATGCCGTTCGGTCTGAAGAACGCAGGAGCAACATATCAGCGAGCAATGACAGCATTATTCCATGACATGATGAACAAAGAGCTTGAAGTATATGTGGACGACATGATCGTCAAATCTCGCACAATTGAAGGACACTTTGAAGATCTGAAGAAGTTATTCAACAGATTAGAAAAGTACAAGCTCCGTCTCAACCCTCAGAAATGTGTCTTCGGTGCAATGAGAGGTAAGCTCCTCGGCTTTATGGTGAGCGAGGATGGCATCAGGGTCGACGAGACCAAAACCAGAGCAATCATTGAGATGCCCCCTCCTAGAACAGAGAAGGAAATTCGTGGCTTCCTCGGCAGAATTCAATACATTAGTCGCTTCATCGCACAGCTCACACCTATCTGTGAGCCCATATTCAAGCTCCTCCGAAAAAACGTTCCAAAAGAATGGAATGATGATTGCCAAGTCGCCTTCGACCGCATCAAGAAGTATCTCATGAATCCTCCAGTCCTAGTGCCACCCACTCCCGGACGACCACTATTGTTATACATCTCGGTAGCAGCAGAAGCCATTGGCTGTGTCCTCGGCCAGCACGACGAGACCGGGAAGAAGGAACAAGCAATATACTATTTGAGTCGAAAGTTCACCGACTACGAGACCAGGTATTCCCAGATCGAGAAGACTTGCCTTGCCCTAGTCTGGGCAACTCAGCGACTCCGTCAATACATGATTGCATTCCCTATTCTCCTACTCGCTCACATGGATCCGCTCAAGTACCTGTTCGAGAAACCGGCGCTCACTGGAAGGATAGCTAAATGGCAGCTACTCCTGTCTGAGTTCGACGTCACCTATGTCACTCAGAAGGCAATCAAGGGACAGGCCCTCGCCGATCATCTTGCGGCTCACTCTCTCCTGGATTATCAACCGCTCAAGACGTTCTTCCCTGATGAAGATCTCTTGCTTATTGAAGGGGATGAAAAGAAGAAAAAAGATGAGTGGACGTTATTCTTCGACGGCGCAGCAAACTCTAAAGGGATCGGTATTGGAGCAATCCTCTACTCTCCAGACGATGTCCCTATTCCTATCTCGAGGCGCATCGCATTCGAGTGCACCAACAACATGGCAGAGTACGAAGCATGCATCGCTGGCTTAAGAGAAGCCATAATCTTGGGTGTCAAGAAGCTACGAGTGTTTGGAGACTCACAGCTTATCATCAATCAGACCAATGGCGAATGGAAGACCAAGGATGAGAAGTTGATACCATATCATGTGTATCTTGACAATCTGATCGAAGAATTCAAGGAAATCACCTTCTCATACATGCCCAGAGCCAAGAACCAGTTTGCAGATGCTCTCGCCACACTTGCATCAATGCTCGAGATACCAAAAGGAGCTTCAGAATGGGAGCTCACAGTCGAAATTCAAGAAGAACCTGCTTTTTGCCTGCAAATAGAAGAAGCCGAAGCTGTCCCTGACAAACCCTGGTATACCGACATCAAGCAATATCTCGAAACCCAGGAGTATCCAGAGTCAGCAACAGCAACAGATCGCCGAACCATTCAGCGTTTGGCAGGCCAATTCACCATCAGTGGCGAAGTTCTCTACAAGCGATCCTATAATCACATCCTCCTCCGATGCGTCAATGAAACAGAAGCTGCAAAGATCATGAAAGAAATACACGAAGGAATCTGTGGCCCTCACATGAATGGGCACATGATGGCAAAGAAGATTCTACGACTCGGCTACTATTGGCTCACCATGGAGACAGACTGTTGCCAGCACGTCAGAAAATGCTTCAAGTGTCAGGAGCATGCAAATCAAATCCATGCCCCATCATCAGAGTTATACAACCTGACCACCCCCTGGCCCTTCTCCATGTGGGGACTTGACATCATCGGCAAGATCAGTCCCAAAGCATCAAATGGTCATGAGTACATACTTGTGGCAGTCGACTACTTCACCAAGTGGGTAGAGGCAGCCTCCTACACCACGATTGCAGCATCTCAAGTGATCAAATTCATGAAGAACAACATCATATGCCGGTATGGAATCCCTAATGCCATCATCACAGATAATGGGACCCCGTTCGTCAACAAGAAGATGGATGACTTCCTCAGCAAATTCAAGATCCAGCGTCATCGATCAAGCCCCTACCGTCCTCAGATGAATGGTGGGGTAGAAGCCGCAAACAAGACAATCGTCAGGATACTCGAGAAGATGGTCGTGACCTATCGAGATTGGTCAGATATGCTCCCATATGCACTTTGGGCCTATCGAACGTCTGTACGGTCTGCTACGGGCGTTACTCCTTTCGAGCTTACTTATGGAATGGAAGCAGTTCTACCAGTCGAAGTGGAAATACCATCACTTCGGGTGTTATTAGAAAGAGGAATTGAAGAAGGAGAATGGCAACGGGCCAGATTCGATCAGTTGCAGCTAGCAGATGAAAAGCGCATGCGTGCACTAAGTCATTCACAGTGTTATCAGAAAAGGATCGCTCGGGCCTACAACAAGAGAGTCCGAAAAAGAAGTTTCAAGGTAGGCGACATGGTTATGAAGAAGATTCTACCGTCGCACCTTCCGGATCCCAGAGGAAAGTTCAAACCCTCGTGGGACGGGCCGCTGATCATCAGAGAAGTACTTCCTGGAGGCGCCCTCAGACTCACCAGCATGAGAGGGGTGGATCTTCCTGAGCTAACCAACGCCGACAACGTGAAGATCTTTCACGGGTAAGTCATTCTGACCTTATCAAGAGTTACTTTAATAGAGCTGAAGTCAAGAGGTCGAAGCTAAGACCCCTGAGAAATCGTGCCCGTCCACCAATAAGTGTTTCAAATAAGGAGAGTCAAAAAGAGAAAATACAAATACAAAAAAAAGAGGAGGAAAAATACAAAAAAAAAGAGAGAAAAAGAATACAAAAGAAGAAGAAAAGAGAAAGAAAAAGGGAAGCCAAAACAAAGCACTCAAGAAAAAAAAATCAATCCAAGAAACACAGTCATCCATCCATTCATCTCAGAGGGGTCTTTAGCAAAGACCGACAGCTCTATCATCGTAACTTGGGATAAGGGCTGAAAGACTGCCATCGGCCGGCAACGACGGAATCCCGACCTCTAGCCGCCGCAATTATCCAAGGATGCAGAAAAAGAAAAAGAAAGAAAAAGAAAAGAAAAAGAAAATGTGTGCCTAAACAAAGAGGGCGGAGTGAAAACCTGAAAGGGCGCTCCGAGTAAAAACAGTGGGCATACAGCGGACTTGGTGAAAACCTGAAAGGGTGCCAAGGGTAAAAATAGCATAGCTGCCAAGGGGCAGGCAAGACCAAATACCCGGGACGTGGTGAAAACCCGAAAGGGCGCCACGGGCAAAAATGACGGGAAAAAGCCGGCTGTGGTGAAAACTCGAAAGAGCACTGCAGGCAAAAATGGCTCAAATGAAAAAAAAGAAAAAATAAAAGTGCAGGTACCAAGAAATCAGACAGTCCAGATCGGTTCAAGCAGTGAAAGTGCAAGAACAAGAGGAAGTACAGTCAGGAGCGAAGAACTCTATAAACTCTGACAATCTCAGGAAGCAAGAGTTTCCATTGCCTACATCTCTAGGGAACCAAAGGATCAAGCAAGTCAAATCTCGAGACATCGGTCAAATCATTGACCGAGCCCCAGTTCTGATTCCTATATCCCGACGCAAAGTCCAGAAACACTCACAAGACAACTCATGGCACAGTAGATTTTCAAACAGTTTTCTCTTTTCAATTAAAGGCATCATATTTCTTTTACATATCATATCATCTTTTTCAAAAAATACAAAAAAATGCATCATCATCAATCATATATGCAAAAAAAAATGTGCAGGTGGCCAACACAATCAATCTCTACCCTCCTCCTCGGCCACATCAGGTGAGTCCTCTAACTCATAAAAAGATAGTCTCGCTCTCAACCTGCTCACCTCCATACGCAGGTAATGCACCTCATCGCGCTCAAGGGTACTGATCGCTATCTCCTCATCAGACAACCTCCGATCGGCAGCCAATCTCCTCGACATCATCTCACAATGATACCGAAGTGCGGAGATCTCAGACAGCAAATGGCCATGAGTGGCCAAAAGGAAGCCATGATCGATAAACGGGCGCTCCTCAAAAGGTTCATATGAACCAGATGAAGAGCCAGCATCTCCAAGAATATCCTGCTCATCCTCATCAGCAGTCTGGTGCCAACAAGGGATACGTCGATACAAAGACTGCTCAACAACCCAATACTGATATGGGGCGGTCGCCATCGGAAAAGTCTGTAGCTCAAATCCCAACAAATCAGCTGTCAAATAACTCGCCCAAGAACAATCAATCCGAGTCCTAAAGTCAGAGGATCTGGATGGAAGTGCTCGACGCCCGATACCCGCGAAAGCGAAAAGAGGAACATCCTGCTCGTACCCAAACTGCCGCAGGAACCGAATGGGGTGATAAGAGAAGTAAGATAGAAAGCCTACCAACATCAGAGGAAGGCGGTGTGCATCGCAAAGCACTGGAGGAAGTGAAAGCCAAGATGACTCCCAACGAACGTTCCAGTCACGCAGATCAGCGAACATCCTGCGATACAAGGGCTCGCTCATCCTAGCCGTATGCGGAAGGAACTCCATGATATAACGCATGATGTCAGAGCTAGGGATGCCAGGAAGAGGTACAGGAACGGTCAGAGAAAGACGCTCCCATAGCCATACCTGATCACAGAAAGCAAAAGAAGTTCAGCTAGAGCAAAACAATTCCTAGCAAAGCAAGAAGAAAAAAAGGTGCAGAAAAGATACCTGAAGGAAAGCACAACAGCCGCGAAGGACACGAGTGCGGCCCAGGGCACAGTCGGTCAACCCATCGAATAGCTCGGCCAAGATGAGAGAAATGATCCCCTGCCGACGGACAGCTCGGCTCATCACCTCAAAAAGCAAAGGAGTCTGGGACCTGCGCCATCCCAAGAACAACACCTCAGCAATCAAGCAAAACATCAGTGTGTTCCGAGCAAAGGTGGAACCGGCCGTACCCTGAGGACCCGAAAAAAGATCATACAGCAAGTCCAAAGAGAACACAACAGCATCCTGGCCACCAGCTGCAGGCCGAACAAGATAGGGGATCCCAAACCAGTTCTGCGGTGTAGCAGTCTTCGGCGATGTCTTCGGCGAAAAATACTGGGCATAATCCCAGGGTAGGCCTGTCAAGCGTGCAAGCTCCTCCAAAGAAGGCCCCATCTCCATATCGTTGAACGCAAACAAGTTCAACGAAGGGACCCAGTCAATCAAGGCAGCTCCAAGCATCCTCCAATCAATATCAATCTGGCCAGATGAATCAGACTGCCAAAGCCATAAGACTCCAAATCTCGAATCTCATAAACTGACAAGCTATCAAGCCAAGCAAGCAGTCGTGGCGAGCAGGAAGAACGAGGAAGCAGCTGACAAGTCCTCACTGGTACCCCCTCCAGCACAAAAGGCCCAGAAATCGAAGACAGCTCATCAAGGATCGGAAGGTCGACGGGCGAAGGAGAAGGAAAAGCTGGAACCTCTGCAGACTCGACAGCCCCTGACCTACCCTCAGTGATGGCTATGTCGGATATAGTCGCATCGCTGTCTGAAACTGTCATAATCTCACCGCATGAGAAGACTCGCCCACCTCATGAACAGAGTGCGCAAAGGACCGATGACCAGGGGAAGGACAATGCTCTCCATCAAAAGAGCCATCAGTGAAGATCACGCCGCACATCGTGGCATCCTGACCAATCTGACCGTCAAAGAATACATCTGAACCATCCAAAGGGGTCCCGGCAACCCCGATCAAAGAATCAACGGTCAGATCTGGACCTGCGGCCCCCTCCAACAGAAAATCATGAATCCAGTCATCATCCTGGCCGATCAAAGGGATCATCGAGGCATCTACACCGTCCATCATCAAGGGGACATCATCAATGATCACATCAAGTCCACCCAAACAAGTGTGCCGCACATCTCGGCCCTCATCCAGAGCATCCAAACCGTCAAAGGTACCATCTGAGCTATCCATACCATCCAGACATGAGATCAGCCCATCTATGTCCCTCATAGTCCCATCATCACCGTCCATCACGTCATCCATGGGACCCACACTCAAGGGATGCATAGCCTCACCTATGTCCCATCCCATCATCTCATCCATACCATCCATTCCTCCCATAATGAGGGGCCTATTCAAATCTGAAAATCCAGCCATCCCACCATTAATGGAACTATTCAAAGCTCCATCAACCACCATCCCAAGCCCCCCATCAATGCTTCCATTCAATGCACCATCTCCACCATCCATTAAAGAAATCCCTCCATCATTAAAGCCTTCAATACTCTCTGAAGTGTGGGACCCACCATGAACAGCCCCCACAGCCCATAAATCCCCACCATCCATTGCCCAAGAAAGGACAAACCAAGACAAGATGATGAGAAAAGAAGAGACAAAAAGAATATATGGCTGCAATCGAACCCGGACGTGCACGGAATGAGGGGACAAAGACAGTGGACAGTGAAGAATGTCCGAACCAGGGCCAGCCCAGGCCGCTCAAGAGGCGAGCCTTGGGCGGCCTGCCCTGGGCCGCCCGTACAGACACAGATTCCCTCTCTCCGCGGGATTGGCTCCAGGATTCTTGGTAGGTGAGTCTGACAGTCCACGTCAGCAGATGGCGCTTCGTGGGCCGCCCAAGGCTCCGGTCCACTCTAGATTTCGACTGAGATTGATCAAGATCATACAAAAGTGCCCCACCGGTCCAATCATGAAGCAATGCGGCCAGAACATGGTTGATCAAGTCAAAGAGAAGGAAAGGTGATCAAGTGGGGGCCACAAGCAATCCAAGCCATTCAAGGGCTAAATCATCAGGATCCAAACCATGGGAAAGCTCGCATGAGTCATCAAACAACAAGATTAAAGGTCTGGTCATCAAAAGAAGGGCCAGAATCCAAGATCTAATCATCAAGTGGGCCACAAAGCCAAGTCAAGCAATCTGAGCCGTTCAAGTCATCATCCACACCATAAGAAGCCTTCGTAGCCTCACAAAACATTAAGGATATGTGCTCCAAAGCAAAGCTAAAGTTTGGAAAGGGCCCACATGGCCCACTCAAGCAATCCAGACCGTTCGAATCATAATCAGCCCTATCAAAAGCTAAACAAAGCAAGGTAAGTATGCCCAACCCCATCAACGTGGTCCGAAGACCTTAAACTACGTCGGGATCGACATCCCGAGAGATTTTCAATAAAAGCCGGTATCGGTCTTGATCGCTCGAATTAAGATCCGATGACACCGAGTACTTTAAAAAAAAAAAAATAAATAAAAAATGTCTTTCCTGTTTTGTACAGCTTGTGGTCCGAAGACCTTAAACTACGTCGGGATCAAAATCCCGAGGGATTTTCAATAAAAGCCGACATCGGTTTGGATCGAATCAAGACCTAACGATCTCGGACATTTTCAGAAAAACAAAAAAATATATCTGCCTCTTTTAAAGTTTTTGGTCCGAAGACCTTAAACTACGTCGGGATCGACATCCCGAGAGATTTTCAATAAAAACCGGCATCAGTCTGGATTGTCCATCCGCTGACACCGGACATTTTTTCAAAAACAAAAAAACATGTTTGCCCCTCTTTTGTATAGTTTCATGGTCCGAAGACCTTAAACTACACTGGGATTAATTTCTCGGGGGACCTTTCTCGCTTTCAACTAAAAACCGGCATCGGCCTCGACCGTTGGGATCATGGTTCGATAACCCGGATCATTTCAAAAATACCAAAAATATTTTAAAGCTTTCCATAAAAACCAGTATCAATCTTGATCACCCGAGTTGAAATCTGGAACCTTTTCAAAACAAAAAATATATATATATATAGATACAATATAAAACAAAAAAAATTTTCACCACTAGTTTCAAACGCACCAATTTATCCCCAGTGGTCCGAAGACCTTAAACTACACTGGGATTAACTTCTCGGGGGCTTTCTTTCCTAACCTGTTCCATGCATGGCTGACACTTGATCGTACGGGTGTCTGGAATCTCTTAAACAGGTAAGGGCTGTGGCAGGCAGAACTCCGCAATCCTGTTCGTGTTGAACGCACCGTGATAGACAACCTTGATTTGGAAGTCGCTGTTGAAGCTGACGGATGTTCCCTGTTCCTAGAACTCATGAAGGGGATTAAGGCTGTTGGGAGGTGGAGCTCACCCTCACGGAATTGTGAGCAACGTAAGACCCCAAACTGGATTGACTAAGGGAAATGTGAGGATGTGGCTCATTTTGTGGCCGAAGGAGTCCGTCGGACGATACGTGGTCTATGTGCATTGCACATGAGGAACAGGCAACTTTGTGGGTGTGTTGACTGAAAACCCTCAAAATCTCCTCATCCGAAGATGTAAAACTACGGTACTTCATTGTGTGAGACTCGTCTTGCTCGCTGACGTAAAATGGATCGGGTGCCTTACCAGCAGTAGAAGCTGGAAGTGGATGGAAATTCCACATCTTTTCCCTGCATTTCAGAAAAATCACAAAATACAAAAACATTGCAGAATCACCTCTTCAAAAATCACAAAAATATTTCCATCGCTTTCAAATCAAATATCTGTAAAAATCACAAAAAAATATTTCCATCACTTTTAAATCAAAATATTTTCAAAAATCACAAAAATATTTCCCCTGCTTTCAATCAAAATATTTCGAAAATCACAAAAAATATTTCCTGTGTTTTCAATAAACTGATCTCTACCCTGACCGCTCAGGTAAAGATTCGGATCCACATATTTACAAAAAAATAACAAAAATTAGCATCCCCAGCACTACAATTCAGGAGTCTTGAACTCCGCTCACTTCACAGTATGGGATGACGGATCCAATCGCCCGCAAATTGGAATCTTGACCAAAACGGGCAACCAAACACCATCTCAATCACATGTATGCCCAGAAGAACATCTTGAAGTTGAATAATATCCTCGTACATTCTCATTAGCAAAGAAACAGCATCTTGGGACGATGGACCTGATCGACCACGGGTCGGGATCTTGACCAACCCGTTGTCCAAACCTCCGTATCAAAAAGAAAAATCCCCAAGGGAGTACAACCCTGCAAGCAATAAGCTCAAAATTCTCTGCATCTCCAGCAAAAGCAAAATCATCAAACGAAAAGAGAATGAACCAAGCCATGCATTCATCATGCATCTCCATGCATCAGCATCCATCGCATCAATCATCATGTTTACCTGCTTTCAAAATAAAAGCCGGTTAGCCAAAGACCCCACAGGCATCCCTAGTGGAGGCACGTGCAAACCAGATTTCCATTTCAAAAAGACAAAAAAATATTTCTATTTGCAAATAAAAACCCCACGGAGTATCACTCCCCAGAGTGGGTATCTTTTCAAAACCCAAAAAATATATTTTTCCCAGTAGAGCGTTCTGCCTCCAACACGCCAGGAGATCTTCCATATCTCTGGGTAGGAGCCGACGCAAAAATCAAATAAGATCCGATGTCTCGCGGTTTCCCCGGAGACCATCGGATCCAATGCACTCAAAGTACGGTCGAACTGAACTCCAGTGTCAGTGCGGTCGTACCACATGCCAAGATACAAAAAGATGAAAAGCCAAAAGGCTCGGTCACAGAAACCATTTGAATAGGTGGAAACGATGAATTGTAGCCCAAGTATCAAAATCAGCAGATTGGGTGGAAAGAATTCACCCGCACATACCTAGGCGTGGATGCCTGAAGCACCTTGACTGAGTCCAAGTCGGCGTAGTAGAATCCCGTAAGACTATCTGACGCAGGGCGTCTAACCACTTTGACAGTCAAGCGAAACAAGTACTCCTGGAGTGATCTGGGAAAACATCAAACATCACACAATCAGTCTCAGGGTCAGCATCCTCGTAAGACTGTTGACGCAGAGGCTCTGCTGTACCTTTCCGATGTTAGTACCGATTGGGAATGGAAGGGTTGCGATTGGGTACCCAGGTTGCAGCAAACTGCAGGGACAATCGCAACGTTTTCTCCAAACTCTCGCGATATGTGCGAGTTATCAATTTCCAGACAATCAATTGACTCAGATACAAAGGACAACAAAGACTCCAGACCACAATCAAGGAAAGAATGAATTGCAAACTAAGCATCGAAACCAGCAGATCGGGTGGAAAAGTTCACCCGCACATACCTAGGCGTGGATGCCTGAAGTACCTTGACTGAGTCCAAGTCGGCGTAGTAGAATCCCGTAAGACTATCTGACGCAGGGCGTCTAACCACTTTGACAGTCAAGCGAAACAAGTACTCCTAGAGTGATCTGGGAAAACATCAAACATACAATCAATCACAGGGTCAGTAACCTCGTAAGACTGTCGACGTAGAGGCTCTGCTGTACCTTTCCGATGTTAGTACGATCGGGAATGGAAGGGTTGCGATTGGGTACCCAGGTTGCAGCAAACTGCAGGGACAATCGCAACGTTTTCTCCAAACTCCCGCGGTATGTGCGAGTGATCGAGTTCCAAACGATCAACTGACACAGATGCAAAGGCAATCAAAGATTTCAGAACATGATCCATGAATGACCGGGTCAGAAGTGGGGTGTCCACTCACTTTGGCATTCGGTTGCACGCAACCTCTGCCAAAGAGGGGCATCTGTAGACACCCCACCTTCGGCTACACTGTTGGTAGAGATAGCTGGATGAATGGAGGACCATACCCCCAAATCCCAAGTCCAAACTCAGCCAAACTCACCCTTGTAAGCCCCATTCCATAGCCCAGTTCAAGCTTGAACCCAGTCAACCCAGTCTTAAACACCACCCTGAAAAACCCTCCATAAAAAAGGCCAGTAAAAAAATCCCAAAAAAGTCAAACTCACTGAGTCAACTCGCTGAGTTAACCCGCTGAGTCAACCCGTCGAGTCAAACCACCGAGTCGACCCGCTGAGTCAACTCACTGAGTCGACCAGCGAGTCCAACAGCAGCCCCGAGGGAGCGACCGTACTCGCTGGAAACCGAGGAGCGGCCGTACGGGCGACCCATGGCAGGCCGCCCGGAAAAAATTACGAGAGTGCCCCTCTCTGCTGCTATAAATACCCCCCTCCCCTTCTCATTTCAACAAGCCATTCGAGTCCATTTCAGCCCGAGAGCTCTGAGTCCATCTCTCCACCCTTTAGCCCATTTTTCCACCAAGGAGAGCCCGAGTGAGGAGAGCCTAACCCTGGTCCAGCTTTGCCTGACCACTGGTCCAAGCCTCCCAAGCCATTCAAGTCCTGATCCAGCCACTCGAAGCCAACCCTTGCGACACCTCCGTCCATCCAGCTACTCTTTTTCCAGCATCATCTCATTTGCATATAGCATAAGTGCAACATTTACTTTTCTTCCAACCCCCTTGCTTCACTATAAGCACCTTGATTCGTCAAGTACACATGCATATGTCTTTATATTAAGCACCTGTTAGTTCGAGTGTATGCTCTGGGCTTGCCCGTTGTTGGAACCTGCCCATCAGAAACTCTTATTGTTCAGACCTGCATTCATGCTTCACTATAAAGCACCTTGATCATTCAAGCACACTACATACGTCTTACATTAAGCACCTGTCAGTTCGAGCGTACGCTCTGGGCTTGCCCGTTGTTGGAACCTGCCCATCAGAAACTCTTACTGTTCAGACCCGCATTCATGCATCATGTCATCCATGAGAATATACGAGGATTAAACTAGACTTTCAAGTATTCGATCGATTCTGTGAAGTAGAGACCGTACTTCGGTACGGGCAGTGTGTGGGGTGCTTAACCTCTTCCCACCCTGTAACCGTGATCCCTTACCTTGAATCTTTGGCTGCAGATCAAAAGGAGTCATTTTAGAGGAAGGAATCTTCGGATTCCCTTCTCTAACGTTTCTACGGGGTCTAGCCGACTGTAGATTCGAAGTAATTGGCTAGTGGCGACTCTGGTCTTATATAAACTCATTTGACACATCCAGCTTAACACGACAATCAAACAAAGCCCTCGAGAACGAGGCAAGCTAGTGGCACAAACGGCGATTTCGCACTCACGCATCCTCATCTCCTTCTTTTCCGAAAGGAAAGGGGAAGGGACGAGAACGTCGTGTGGGAGCGCGGAAAAATCGGCGAGGGTCCACACCCCCAAATCACCACCTACGGGGTTGTCATCATTGTTTGCACTGGAAGCCATCTCTCCGAGGAAAAACCTCTCTTTGATACAACTTGGTGCGACAGAAGGCGGATGTGATCAGATATTAATGCTTCTCCCACGGATAACTGATCCGAATCTTGGACCTATAAGGACTCCTCAACTTGTTTTCGTCAAATCTACGACGGGATATCTCGAATCCACGAGACCTTTTCTTCGAATCCACGAAGAACAACTCGAATCCACGAGTAAATAAGAGATAAACTCAAAAACCTTGTTTAAAATAATCAATATATGTTTAAAACGAAATCAAAGCAACCTTAAATAGCAAACCAAAACCTAATCTACGTAGCCTAGTGTCCTAATTGCAATAGGAAAGAAAATAAAACAAAAATCGCAAAAATATCACCTAAAACGGAAAGTTCTCGTGCACACACTGTGCACCATCTGGTCGGTTGGTCAGGGGCTTCCACCGGTTGGAGTTAAGGGTCGATAGGTCTGTTTGGGCTCAAAACAATCCAGATCCTTGGGGGCCCTGGACTTAATTTGATTAGTCGGCAGGGGTCTTTTGCTGCCATTTTTCCTTGCTCTTGCCTTGCTTCCGAGCCCACTCTTGGGTCTTCTTCTTGGATCTTGCCTTGCTTCGATCGAGAGATTGCCTCGCTACATCATCAAGTAATATATCAACGATCCCACAACTTGTGGCAAGAATCATGTCTAGTCGAAACGGAGTTGCAATAGATCACCAATTCTGTCAGTCGCACATATGTCATTCACGTAGACACGGGAGACATTCTCGAAGCTTTTCAAGTGGAGGGGCAATCTTTTGTTCCTAATCAAAATTCCATCGATGACTCTGATGGGGCGAGCAAGATTCCTGGCTTAGAAGAGGAACATGACATACAACCCACAATCGTCTCAGAAATTATTTAAAATTCTGAGGTGGAAGAGATGGTTACCCCAAATGTGACGAATGAGAAGGATGATCATGTAGCCATTTCAGAAATTGTGGAGCTCGTTTTGTAGGAATACATTTGTAATGACCTAGGTTTCTGGTAAAATAATAATTTAATTAATTAATTAATAAAATTAATTACGTAACTATTAATATTAATAAATTAATAATAAATAATCTGTAAAGAATTAAGGTAGTATTCCTTTATTAAAGTTACTCAGAATAAGCCCTAAAATAGTGTAGAATTGTTAGATTTCACAAAACTTGTAAATGTACGATAATTACGAAAATTTCATTAGTTAAAGTAAACGACCATTTTTAAGTTTTATGATTTTCGCAATTACTTTTACACGAAACTTCATACATTAGTTCCAAGACACAATTTAACCATACACGTCGAATTTCAGCCCTTCAATCACCCTACAAATGTCATAATCAGAAACTGAGCCATAAGTGGGCCATTGTAGCTCGGATCTGCCTCATTTTTCTCATCTACGGCTAATTTATTGTTGGCCACCTGTTGGACAGAGGAGACTATCTCAAACCATTGAAATTGGGCCCCAGTTGCAAGTGGAGCACGGAAAGTGCGTTATGTGCGGCGCATGTAATCAACATAATAAGGATGGTTTTCTTCCTACGAAACCTCCAGCGGACGCTGTTACAGCGTCCGCCCGCTGTCGATCGGAGGGGCTCCATTGGATCATCAGGGTGACCCCATGGTTCGATCCACACCGTCCATTCAACTCCTCTCAAACGTACGAGCCTCTATAGGAAAGATTTATATCCAACGTCGCTTATTCAACGTACGCCGAACCATCATTTTCAACCAATACGAACTTAGATCACCAAGATCCGGGTCTTTGCAATGCATGGGCGTCCAAGTCGTTTGTACTAGGGTCGTGTGGACCCCACCTACCTTTCCAACGGTCTCAGGTGTCGTAGATTACAAGAATGAAGGAACCGAATCCTTCTTGGGGTCGGAAAGCTAATCGATCACGCGTCCGATCGTCTTATCTCTCGCTCAGCTATAAAAACCAGTCCTCTGCCTCTCCTTCCTTCAGAAAAACGCCAGAGAGAAATAGAAAGAGAGAGAGAGAGAGAGAGAGAGAGAGAGAGAGAGAGAGAGAGAGGAAGTGAATGAGAGAGAGAGAGAGAGAGAGAGAGAGAGAGAGAGAGAGAGAGCATCAGCCATTAATGGTAGATTGTTCTGCTAGGAGGTTCTGCTGAGGGGTTTCTTCAGCAAGAAGAAGAAATAAAGAAAGAAGAAAGAAGAAAGAAGAAGGAAGGAGAAAGAAAGAAGAGAAATTCCTTCTCTAACTGGGTCGACTCGCTGAGTCAACTCAGACTCGAGTTGAACTTAGTTGGCACGTAGGAACTATATATATATATATATATATATATATATATATATATATATATATATATATATATATATATATATATAGATGAGCGATTCTTCTTCGGAGTTCTAATCTATTTTGTAGAAACTTCCTCTAAATACCTAGTTTTTCCCATTCTCTTTCTAAACTTTTGAGCTCATAATAGCTAGCCTACTTATAACCATCAATCATGCGTAGTCTAGTTTGGATTTCACCCTCACCTTCCTAAACGGTTTTCCTCCTTGAGGAAACCCTTTTCCTCATCTGCTCATTTGTATGAATGATTACACTCAACCATAAAGGTTGGAATAACTCTTACATCACCTCGTAACTTTATGTTAACCTAGACAATACTTTTGTTTCCACGTAGATTATATGTCTTATGTTGGGTTGTTCCATTACTTGATAAATTGCCTATCCATGACCTGACATGCAATACATACATTGTGTGCTTGGAAACGTGTTTATTAAATTGCATTATGCATGAATGCTTCGTAGATGAATTGATTTCATCGTCATGTTGAAATTGAATATGAATTGTAAGACTTAGAATTTGATTTAGATTGGGTGACGGATCCATGAGCATGTCAGGATTTCTCATGTGCGTGCATGTCAGGATTGTCGCTTCACACGATACCGGTTAGGCGAGCATGTCAGGATTGTGAGGACCCTAACGTCTCGCTGTGCGAGATTTGGGTGCTCTGGTATGTGGGCATAAGATTGCTCATTTGTGTGCATGTCGGGATTGCCGCAACGCCAAAGCGGTCAGGCGAGCATCTCGGGATTGCATCCCAGATGTCAAGCAATGGTGAGATCTTTATAAGTACACTCTTGTATGAATAGATTGGGCGAGCATGTCGGGATTGTATTGACCCCAATGTTTGTGCCATGCAAGTTGTGGAAATGTCATCTTGCTCAATTAATTCAAGTGGAATAATCATACATTCATGACATTATCATCATATTAGCATACATCATATTCCCATGGATTTATTAGTGCGTTCTTATTTCATTATTGTTCTATTCACTCTTTGTATTTACCGAACTATTTATACTTTCCTTAGAATTCAGTTAAGATGAAAATGATCTCACTGGGCTTCTAGCTCATACAACCAAACCCTCAGGTGCAGGTTTTCAAGAGGACGAATTCGCAGGAGATGCAGAGTATCTGGATGATTATTTCTACTGAGGAATCGATATTAGTTTAAGTTTATTTACAATTTTATTTCAAGTTGATGTAATAAGACAACAGTGGAATTTCTTTTAATAGCATCGTTGAATATTTACATTTTGATTTTGAATTTAAGTAGAAATTAATAAAGCTCTTTACTTTAGTAAATCTTGCGATGTGCGGAATGTAATATCTCTAAATTTATGTTTAAATTAAGTTCACGTCCTGGAACTCAGGCTTTGAGTTGCTTTACTTGAGTCCCAAATTTTAGGGCGTGACAGTTTGGTATCAGAGGATAGAATTAGATAAACTGTGCCTTTAGAAAAAGTTCATCCAAGTTGTAGGATCTAGGATAGTTTCATGAATGTAGAAACTTTAAACATAGGCTCCCGAAAACTGAAGGGTACAGGGTGACCTGAAGGTGAATGTGGATGGCTCTTCTCGAGGCAACCCAGGTCTTTCACTGAGGGGGTACGGGATTGGCTCTAATGTCCATGATGAAGCTAAAGCTATGGTGGATGCAGGCTGTCTCTTTATGTGGATTGTGGCCCTGACAAGGTGGTTCTTGAAAGCGACTCTAAGGTTCTTGTTGAGATGCTCAACTCAGATAACCGCCTAGCTGGTACTGGAGGGCAGGGGCTCAGGTTTATGGTCACAAGAAAAACCTCTACGTGGTGATTACTTGTATCCCTAGGGAATTTAATTTGGTGGTTGATGAGTTGGCTAGTCTTAGGAGCGAGTCCCAGCTCTTAGAGGCTTTTGACAGAGAGTTTGAGTTGCTGAGATTTGTCCGAAGTCTTCTGTTTGTAGATAGGGTGGGCCTAGACAATATTAAAGAAACCTTGGCCCGGCTGAGTCTTGTAGTTGATTACTGGTTCCATATCATTTTCATGAATTAATAGAAGGGCCCACCATAGCAATGACCATTTTCGACAAGTTGATAATGAGACAAGGTCGATAAGGATATGCACGTGGTCACTCTGTAGTGGTCCTCTCCCACAAAAGGCCAACTCGATTGATTAAATAAATAAATAGGAGATTTTTATGGCAAAATTCCCAAGGAATTTATATTTTACCAAATAATGCCTCCACGTGTAATTAGAGAGACTAGATGTACGTGCTTTTTAAGGGATGGAATTATACAAATATCCATTTAATTTTTTCTTTAAAATCTCGTGAATCTAAAAGACTTATGAGGCATCCTTGGTATGTGAATAAAATCTAACCCATTAGATGCATGCACCATACCATGGCGATAACAAGAACAAAACATCAGGTCAATCAGATTGTAAGATGGGGCTACACCTGAATTGGGATATTTGAATGGATTTACCATATTTTTGGTTGATCTAATAATTATAATTTCGTAGTGCATTAGTTAGACAGGCTGGATGTGAGATGCCTGCCATGTGGACCCATAACTTTTGATTTTCTACTTTGTTGTAAAGAAAAAGCAATCAAAGGAAATTATTTCTCTTCTTAAAAGATACGGCTGGGAAAAGCAGTTGGTGGAGTCTTTGGTTAAATCCAATTCCATGAGGAATCTTAAGTTAAAAATTTCAACTAATAATAATAATAATGAAGTTACCATCAATTGACAAATTTAGAGAGAGGTGCAATGGAAAGGCAGGTAGCATAAATTGAAAAATTCACTGAAAGAGAAGTGAAATGGAAAAGCAGGTAACATCAATTGGAAAATTGAGAGAGGGGGGGCAATGAAAAAGCAGGTAGCATCAATTGAAAAGTTCAGAGAAAGAGAAGTGAAATGGAAAAGCAGGTAGCATCAATTGGAAAATTCAGAGAGAGGGGCGATGGAAAAGCCGGTAGCATCAATTGAAACATTCAGAGAAAGAGAAGTGAATTGGAAAAGCAGGTACCATCAATGGGAAATTCGAGAGACAGAGAGGGGCAATGGAAAAGCAGGTAGCATCAATTGAAAAATTCACGGAAAGAGACGTGCAATTGAAAAGCAACTCTCCAGCTACCCCATCTGGGAAATGACTACTGACGAGGCTTGGAGGCGGCTTGTGTACCTCCTAAAATATCCCTGAAAAAAATTTAAAGAAAATAGATAAACGAAGTAAGGAAAACAAAAAAAACAAGAGTTAATAAATAATGATTATTTACCTATGTATTTACAGCAGCAGCCTCAAGGTTGACATCCACAGAGAGCTTGTTTACAAATCTTCCAACTTTGTAAATTACATTTGTACAATTTTTGCTCAGTCTCTACCCTTTCAGCCAGCCCATTTTAGGGCATGATCCAAAATTGAGGAAAATTTGAAGCTCGGGTGAACCACATACACCATAGGAAATGGTTGGAGTAGACTGAAAACTTCTTGGGGGCCACTAAAGTTTAGGATCAAACTAACATTTGTCAATACGCTTAATGCATGTTAGTATGATCTTATAACAGGTTGAATGACTAGATACACATCCCTAGGCCCTAAAAGGATTATAGTTTTGAATGGTCGACATCTTTAGCTACCTTATTTCCTACATGTGAGGTCCACGTCCACTTGAGCTTCCAATATGCCTCAATTTTAAGCGCATGCCCTAAAATTAGGTAGTAAAACGGATAGACAACATAGATTACACACATGCATCACTTTGGGACCCATGAATTTTAACTATACCTTATCCATGTTGGATTTCATGCACCTGTGCCATTATTTTCAAGGTGTAATTATGTGTGTATTTTCCTCTTAAACAAACACACTTCAACGGTCATTATTAGCAATTTACTCCCCTTTATATATGTAATTGAAAAAAAAAAAAAACACAAGCAATTTACCCCCATTTATCTTATGGGCACGACTTCGGTCAATTTCGGATCCAACAAGGGGACCCAGGCAGATCTGTAGAGGGGCCCCCTGCGATACTGCGATTTATCAGTCTATCCACTCCGTCCATCCATTTCCCAAGATTGGTTTTAGGCACGTCCCCAAAAATGAGGCAGATCTAACGCTCAAGTGGACCACACCAAATACTGAACTTGGGTTGCATTAAATGCAAGAGTCATATGTGGAGTGGTCCGCTTTTTTTTTTGGTTGGGGGGGGGGGGGGTAGTGCACACACCCCATGTTAGTACACCCACCCATCCCTTTTAGTCACACCACAGTGTTAATTAGCCACCCCCCACTTGGACCCCCCACCCGGGAGTCGATACCAAGACCTCAATGTTGAAACGAGGTGATCCTCGCTCAGTCTACCAGTTGAGCTATGGATAGGGTGTTGGTGTGGTTCACTTGAGCCTTTTAAATTCCTCATTCTTGAAAGCATACCTTAAACTGATCTTAGAAAATGGATGGACAGAATGGATAGACTGGTAAATCATGGTAGGCCACTCCACAGATCTGCCTGGAGGTAATCCGTCCGGGCAAGGTAGGATGCAATTGCGTCCCCACTAAGGTGGGTGGATCCATAACTATAAGGCTCGCCTTGATTTATTTGTCTTACATCCACGGCGTCCATCCATTTTGAGTGATCATTTTATGGCATGATCCCAAAAAAATGATGCAAATCGAAATCTTAGGTGGACCACGCCACAGTAAACAGTGGTGGCTGACCAGTAAAAACTTCTTGTGGGCCACAAAAGTATTGGATCCAACCGATAGTTGTGTGGTTGTCCTTGTGACCTTATCAACAGGTTGGATGGCAAATAACTTCCGGTGGCCACCAATAAGTTTTTAATGGTGGGTATTCAATCACCATTGTTTCTTGTTTCCTGTGGTGTGGTCCACCTGACATTTGGATCTACTTTAGTTTTAGGATCATGCCCTAAAATGAGCTGCCAAAAATAGATGGACAGTGTGGATTTAAGGCACATACATCAGGGTGGCCCCCACAATCAGGGATCCGCCGAAGCCAACTTGCACACACCCTGTGACTATTTGGTTGTGGATGTACGGAAGAGTTGGTATCGATGCGTCCACTTCGTTCCACAGCTGCACCACCCCATGTTAGGCTTGACCACGCGTTCACGTAGATGAAAGAGTTACACATAGAGCTGTACACGAAACTGAGCCAGCTCGAAAAGCTTGCTCAACTCGGCTTGAATCGTAGGGTGGATCAAGCCAGGCCAAGCTCAATTTTGGAGCTCGTTCAAATTTCGAGCCAAGCTTGAGCTTGCTAGAGCTCGATTCGGCTCAGTTCGAATCTAGGCTTAGTTCGGCTGGAATGAGGCTCGGCTATATAATTTTTAAAATATATAATATATTAATAATTTAATATATAAAAATAAATAAAAATTTCAATCTTCTGCCCGTCGTTGCAACTTTCCTTCTCTCTTTTTCTCTTTTTAGACTTTCCTCTCTCTCTCTCTCTCTTTCTCTCTCTCTCTCTCCGGACGCCCCTCCACCTCTTTCTCTCTTTCTATCTCTCCAGCGGCCAGATCCCCCCTCCCCCTCTTTCTCTCTTTCTATCTCTCCAGCAACCGGCCAACGCGCTCCCAACTCGCCCAACCCTGTTTAGACGCCTCTCTCTCTCTCTCTCTCTCTCTCTCTCCAATGAGCGCCTCGACGCCCGTTCAATCTGATCGCCCTCCTTGTCCAGGCAACCTGACCATCCAGGAAGAGACGATATTTATTTTAAAGCTCGTATAAATCAAGCCGAAAGCTAAGGCTCAAATAAGGCTCTAACAGGCTTGAATTCAGCTCGAAAGCTTGTACAAATCAAGCTGAGCTTTCTAGTTGAGCTCGATGGCCAAGCCAAGCCGAGCTCAAGCCCAACTACCTTGCTGGTCAAGCCAAGACTAAGCTTGGAAAAGCTCAGGTTCGGCTCAGCTCATGTACAGCTCTAGGTACACCTCCTTCATCGGCTGTAACACTCAAGAGCATAGTTAGGTTCACCTTAGCTGCATGTGGTGTGGTTCAATTAATCCATAGATCTGACTAATTTTTAAAATGCTATGGAAAAATGGATGGATGGCATGGATAAATTCGATACATCATGGTGGCCCTACAGAGACCCTACCTGGACTAAGTTGGTCAAGGCGGGGCAGGACGCTATCCGCTTACATTAAAATCGTTACTGGCCATTGCAGCAGACATAACACAGCTGCAACCAGCTGGGATCCAGAAATGTGATTGGGACCTAAGCTTGCCCCCTATATCTTGATGTATATGTTGTATATCTATGCCGTCCATTTGTTTTGCCAACCCAAGAAGGGCATGAAGCCGGAAATGAAGTAGATAAAAATCTCAGATGGACCACACCATACAAAATAGTAGTCATTGAACACCCAAAATTAAAAACTTCCTAAGGTCCACCATAAGGTAAAAAAGAACTGGATGAATTGAAAGCACAAATATGAGCTTGATGCAAAACTTTTGTGGGCCACAAAAAGTTTTTAATAGTCATTTATCACTGTTTCTTATGGTATTGTTCACCTGAATTTATGTTATTATTTTCTTCTCAGATTGTAGTCGGATTTCACCACCAATGGCCAAAACCGAGACCTCGTGTTGCAACTCCTGGGAGTACCACCGGGGCAAGGTAAGCGCCCAGGAAATACAAAGCTTGTCCTTCAACAAATGTCCATGAATCAGAAGTTACAATCCTTAAGTAATAGGAATCAGAGCTAATTTTTATTACATGCATAATGTCTTAGTGGTTGTGTATAATGAAGTGTTACATCTTGTCCAAGTGTTAATTCTGCCTTTTGGGAGGGCGGATTAGGTGATACCAGGCCTCACCCAAGACGGTGCAGCCCTTACCATAGGGCCCACCTTGATGTATTTATGTATCCTAAATCCATGCCATCCGTACATTTTCTCAGATAATTTTAGGGCATTATCTAAAAGTGAAGGAGAACCATGAGGTAGACCATAATATAGGAAACAGTGGTGATTGAATGCCCTGCTATTAAAAATTTCTTTGGGTGCATCTTCATTTTTTGGCCCATTGATGGTCAATCATTACTTTTTTTTATGACATGGCCCAACTGATGATTGGATCTGCTTCATTTTTTGGAATACTGCCCTAAAATAAATTTCAAAAAATGAATAGCCGATGTAGATACAAAATACATGCATAAGGGTAAGGGGCACACCGTATTGGGCAAGTAGGGGCTTACCTGCTCCGCTTCGGCCTGTTTTGAGTGCAGTGGATTTAGTGAAGCGGAGTAACAGCTTAGTGGGTAAGGACCTGACCATGGGGTACTCCACCTTAATGTATATGTTGTATATCCATACTGTTCATCTGTTTTCCAAGTTCATCTTAGGGCATGGTCCCAAAAATGAAGCAGATCCAAACCTCAAGTCGACCATACCATAGAAACAGTGGTGATTAAAGCCCACCATTAAAAACTTGTTAGGGCCCACCATAATGTTTATTTCTCGTCCAAAACCTGTTCATAAGGTTGCACAGACCTGGATGAGGTTAAAACACAGGTATCAGCTTGATCCAAAATTTTTGTGGCCCAGTCAATCACAACTTCTTCTAATTATGATGTGGCCGTCCACTTAAGGTTTGGATGTGCTTCACTTTTGGGCTCATCCACAGAAATGAGCCGGCAAAACAAATGCTCGGCATTGATGTACAACACATATTAAGGTGGGCACAGGGGTCAGGGACTCACCCACAGCAGTTACCCAGGATCTCACCTAATCGGTGCCCTTTTACTCTTAGGATGTTTGAATGAAATGCAGCTCCGTGCGGCCCACCATAATATGTCTTTTATCCATGCCGTCCATCCATTTTGAAAGATCATTTAGAATATGAATCCATAAAGGTGGGCAGAACTGAGACTCAAGTGGACACCACAGAAAGCAGTAGTGCCCACCCCACTGTTGAAACTGTTCCAGGGCCCACCACAATGTTTATTTGTCATCCAACCTCTTCATAAGCTCACACAGACAAGGATGGCACTAGAAGCTTTTAGTGGTTGAGTACCATTGTTTACTGTATTATTGTCCACCTGAGATTTGGATCTACTTCATTTTTTGGATCATGCTCTAAAATGAGTTTTCAAAATAAATGGGTGGCGTGGATGTAACACACACACATCACACATTGGATGACACGGTAAGGGATCCACCCACCTTGGTGGATCGGGGATCCAGCGAAGCCGTGCTCCTTCCAAATATCTTCCGGTGGCATGTAGATATTTGTACCCTGTAGATCAAAAGTCTGTAGATTGGACAAGCGAATATTAATGGTGGACGGTAGCCTTTCTAACTTGGTTCTCCTGAGATTTAGGTTTGATAGTTTCCATCCCTACTGTTTTCTATGTTGTGGCCCACTTAAGTTTTGTATTGCCTTAGTTTTTAGCTCATACTCTAACATGGTCTCTTAAAAATGATGAACAGAATTGTAACGTCCCTAAAATTTTGATATACTTGAATCATTAATTAATTGGGATAAAAAATTATTTTTCTTGACTAATAAACAAAAGGAGCTACTTAGTTGCTTGACAAAGACTACTTCAGTTGTGGGGTAGAGAAAGAGAGAGGCATCTTGCAGAAAATCCAACGAGAGAGAGAGAGAGAGAGAGAGAGAGAGAGAGAGTTTGGTCAGCTTGAATCGATCATTTTTTTTTTCATTATTTCTGTGCATTAAGGGTATTTCCACTGGATTTACGTAATGAACGGGGTTGTCTGCCACACGTTCATCACATTAATCTGTGGACGAATTAATTTCAGGAAGGGATGATAGAAATATGAAGTTATGGGCGAAATCTCCTATCGTAGAGATCGATATGTTGTCATCTAGTTGTATCTGGTTAGATCTATGTGAATCATACAATCCCTAAGGTCAAAATATACTAAGATCCTAAATTTCATATTGATATGATCAACAAATGGGCCACATTCATTAAGTGTAGTTTTGGACATTGATTTAGGCATCTGGAATTATATGACTGATCATCAGATGCATCAGATCCGATGTATACCATTTGTATGAATTTTGGAATGAATCCACAACAACACCCAAATTTTTGGATGGATCTGGTTATCTAGTGGCCCACATTAATCATAAGAAGGATTGATGTTAAAAGCATAATTTAGGATGGATGCGGATAACGAATGCCTTAGATCTAATGTTCCATTGGCCATTCCCTAATTTAATCATGTGGGAACCAATAGATGGTTGAGATTTGACTCATGAGGATGATTAATCCTTAAAATAAGAAAATAAGGAAAACCTTAAAGGTTGTAAAATCGGATTTTCCTAAACCAAGTATAAACAATTCCTCTTAATCGTTGCACAAAAATAGGGGAGCACCACAATCGGGCACCACAAAAGGCAATGGCCCTAACCTAAAAGATAATGCAACCCAATCTACCACATAGATTAAGTCATCTAAACACACTGTGAAAATGGCAAATTTACAACGGTTTAAAACATTCCGTCGCTTTTGCGAAATTGGGCGGGATTTCGTAGCGAGACTAAAAGACGGATATAGTCCGTCGCAAAACTAAAATTTCCGACGGACATAGCCCGTCGCTATTTAACGACGAACTTAGTTCTTTGCTAATCCCACCCCGAAATCCCCCAAAGAACCCCCGTACAGATTAGCGACGGATTATTTCATTAAACAACGGGCAAGATTCGTCGTAAAATAAAATTTAAGAATATTGAAATATTGAAAAGAGTGACATTTTTAAAAAAATTGATATTTAAAAAAAAATAGATTTTGTGATTTGAAAAAATAGTTAAGAGGTTTTAAAAACAAAATTGAGAAATTTGAATAAAATTAATATATTTGAAATTTCTTTTCAAATTTTCACAAAATTAAACATTTTAAAAAAGAAAACTGTGAAGTTTAAAAAAAATTGTGATTTTCAAACAAAAAAAGGTTGAGAGGTTTGAAAATAAATTAACAATTTTTAAGTAAAATTGAGATTTTGAAAAATAATAAGATTTTTATAAAAAAATTGAAATTTTTATAAAGAAATTAAGATTTTGTATTTTGAAAAACTTAAAGTTTGATATAAAAAAAATGAGATTTTGAAAAGACATTGAGAAGCTTTAAAAAATTGACATTTTGAAAAATTAGAGAAGTTTGAAGTAAAATTGAAATTTTGAAGAAAAAAATGTGATGTAAAAAAATGAAGATTTTGATTAAAAAAATTTGAAAGTTTGAAAATGAGAATTAACAAGTTTAAAAAAATTGTGATTTTGAAAAAAAAAGGTTGAAAAGTTGAAAAGAAATCGACAATGTTTGATAAAAATTCAGATTTAAAAAAAAGAATTGAGATTTAAAAAAGAATTAGGATTTTGAAAAAAAAAAAGTAACATTTTTAGACAAAAGAAGGTCATTTTGAAAGAGAAAATTGAGAAGTTTGAATAAAATTAATAAGCTTAAAAAATTAATTTTTGAAAAGAAATTATATTTTTTTAAAATTGACATTTTGAAAAAAAAATTGCATAAAGAAATTTGTGTTTTGAAAAAAAAAATAGCATCTTTAAAATATTGAGAAGTTTGAATAAAATTGATAAGTTTGAAAAGGTTCGAAAAAAAATTAGATTTGAAAAGGAAATGGAGATTTGAGATTTAAAAAAAAAATTGAGATTTCGTATTTTGAAAAATAAAAAAGTTGAGAAGTTCGATAAAAAAAAATGAGATTTTGTATTTTGAAAAAAAAATTGGAAAAAAATTGAGATTTAAACAAAAGTAAGAAATTTGAAATGAGTGGGCCAAATTTATTGGTGGACATTTATTGGATAGTTGAAAATGAAAAATTACACTCATTCAGTTAGTAGGCTATCAGACTGGTTTATGCATACACACAAGTTCATTGGTGCAAAAAATGAAGGCCCTAATATCATGATGTTAATTGCAAGGAAAACTTATAATGATGAGATTGATAAAATTTTATGATCAAGCCATCCTAAACTTAATCTGAATGGTCAGATATGTTCAGAACGTGCTAATTATTATTGAAAATAAAATTCAGCCCGAATCATATCCATCCGAAAGACTTTGTAAATGTGCACAATCAGTTTGTCTAGAGCTAGACAAATTTTGGACAATTTGATTGGTCCAAATTGAAAAGTAAATGACTTTCGATGTTTAGATTAAATTTCACTCAAATCTAACCATTAGGTCACAAGATATGTCCCATCATATTGTTGATCAATGCAACTGACTAGTCAAATCAAAGTTATTGATGAATAGAATAGAGTGAATGGATTAGATTTCCAAATTAGGCCAAATTTTTAGGTTACAATTGCGCTGCAACTTACAAACCTCGTGAAAACCCAATAAATGTATAGTCATTGGACCCCAAACTCTAATCCAGCCATTGAGAATTTGATCTTTCTAAGATTTGCTATTGCATCCTAAAATGATATAAAAGAACAGAGGGATGAATTAGATATACATAAAATACATCAACTTGGGCTCATACGATTAGGGTAATGGATGCGGATTGGCTAGTGACCCTGCCACCAGCCAATGCCTAGTGATCGGTGCTCTGTGGGCCCCACTACAATGTATATGTTTCATCCACTTTATCCATACATTTTCCTAGATCATTTTATGGTATGAGCCCAAATTTGAGGTAGATCCAAATCTCAAGTGGACCACATCATAAGAAACGATGTTAATTGAACGCCCACTATTAAAAACTTATTGGGGGCCACAAAAGTTTTGGAATAAGCTGATATTTGTTTTTTACGTACATCCAGGTTTGTATGGCCTAATCAAGAGGTTGAATGTCAAATAATCATTATAGCGGGCCTTATGAGGTTTTTAATGGTGGACATTTAATCAATACTATTTTCTAGTGGTGTGGTCCTCCTGAGATTTAGATTTGGCTCATTTATTGGATCAAGCACTAAAATGATCTTTAGAAATGGCTGGACAGCATGGTTAAAACACATACGTCATGGTGGGGCCCACAAAGCACCAGCCAGTGGTCCCATAGCCAAGCATCAATAGCTAAGGGGTGCGAATTAGGTGTTACCCCATGAACAACTTAGTGGGTGTTACCCTAACTGTGTAGGGCCCATCTTGATGTAGTTTGTATATATCAACGCCGTCTATCTCTTTTTTCATATCATTTTAGGACCTGATCCAAAATCCTAAGAAGATCCAAATCTTAGGTGGACCATACCACTAGAACCAGTGATGAATAACCATTAAAAAGGTTTTGTAGGCCACAAAAGTTTTGGATCAATCTGATCTTTATAGTTTCCCTTCATCAAGACTTTATTGACATTATTAAGAGCTTGGATTGCAAATAAACATTACAAAAACCTTACAATGGGCTCTTTGGAATTTTTAATATTGGTGGGGCACTCAATCACACTATTTCTAGTGTTATGGTCCACTTGAGATTTGGATCTGCATAATTTTTGGAACCTCATCCTAAAATGGGCTGTAGAAACGGATGGACGGCGTGGATATACAACATATCATCCATGTGGGCCATACGGTGGGGTTAACACCCACTAAGCTGTTCCCGGGGTAACACCTAATTCGCGCCCATAGCGAAGTGCCCCGTCCCAATGTTCTAAAAAAAAAACCCCAAAATCCCTCGTTCCCTCTCATTCTCTCTACCCGTCTCCAGCCCTTCCTCCCTCTCTCTCTGTCCCCCCCCCCCCCCCCCCCTCTCTCCAAAAATCCACTCCTCCCATCCCACTCTCATGGCCATTGCAGCTTCCACACCTCCCATCCCTAATCCCGTGGTTTTTTTCAGCTTCCAAGCTCAAGGGCCGTTGCCTGCTGGTATGAAATCTCTCTCTCTCTCTCTCTCTCTCTCGCTCTCTCTCCAACATTGAATGTTGAAGGGTTTTGCAATCCCTAATTGGTCAGGGTTGGGTACACATAGAGCGCCGTGAGGATCATAGTCGTTGGCTGCACACTCCTTGCGCAATCGTCCTGATCATTTCAATATGGTGGTAACCAGAATATGAAAAGCCCAAATCATCCAACCATCATAGGAAGTGGGCCTCAATGGAGAGCAACACATGGTAGATCTTGAGCCGCTGTGGATGCAAAACCATTTTGGAACACTTATTGGGAAATATTTTATAGAGTGGTGTTTCTTATCAGCATCTGATGGAAATTGGGTGGTGATGGAAGTGGCGACCACTATTTGAGCATTCAGCACGTTCTCACCAGAAACAACAAAGGAGAATACTCAAATAACCACTACCACCTTCCAGTCTAAGTCGTTGATAAGATGGGCCAATCAGATGATACAAGATGTCCCACTTAGAGAAACAAAAGAGAAAGTATATTATTAAGAAAAAGGGACAATAGAGGGTCATAAACACACTTACCAACACATGCATAAAGGTGGACCACAGTACAGGAAACGGTGGTGATTGAACACCCACCATTAAAAACTTCTTAGGGCCCACCGTTTATTTGCCATCCAACATGTTGATAAGGTCATCACACAGGCCCGGATGAAGGTAAAAAGCAAATATCAGCTTGATTCAAGGATTCTGTGGGCCACAACAAGTTTTTAATGGTCAATCACCACTTTCTTCTGTAGTGTGGTCCACCTGGGATTTGGATCTGCCCTAAAATGAACTGGAAAAGTGGAGGGCTGATGTGGATATGCTACACAATACATCAGGGCTGGTGTGGTATAGTGCCATGTGAGTGTTTTCCTACATATATCATTGTAGCACATTTGCCCTTATGAATGTTGGACCGTTATTTGAAAATTAGTTTGCCATTGTGAAGTTTGAGCATTTCTTGAAAATCAGTTGTGATGCAACCGCCAGTGAAATATTTGATGTCAGCATATCAAAGGGCTGCCTCGTTTGCTTGGGCCACCCGAACGCCCTAGTTGAAAATATGGCTATATGGTCTTGAATCTGGACTATCTATCTGTTTGGCCAAAGCTATAAAACTAGCCAGTTGTTGGGTGGCTTCACTTGGGTTTAACTGGAAGAAATTTAAGACAATCTTCATTAAATATATCTTTAGTCCATTATTGTTGCTGTCGTTATTTTAGAAATTTGGTAGGTCACTAGGTTTTCTTTATTCTATATTTGTTCTAAGAGGAGGTTTTGTGTTGATGAAAATGAATCCATGTGAGTAGGTCACTGTGTTTTTCTTGGATGGGTAGCTAATTTAGTCAGTTACATAGACTTACTCATTCCGGACCTAACTTATACGCACCAGATGGCTTCCACAACCCCATGCAAGAATTGGATGACGGCGAAAAAGGTGGCCCCTGAATACTTAAGAGGTGTTGCAACATTCCTAGAGTTCGCAAAACAGAATTCAGATGGTGCTGATTGGTACTGTTGTCCTTGTGTCAAATGTTGTAATGTGCATGGGAAGAAGCCATTAAAAACAGTTTGCGATCATTTGGTTTTACATGGCATAGATAAAACATACACGACCTGGTTTCTCCATGGGGAACAACGTCCCAATGAAGGTGTGAGTACATCTGCCGATAATCGTAACGAAGATATGTTGCCTAGAATGGAAGATTTGGTGAATGATGCTTTTTGTCACTTTCAACCCGATGACTTAGATGGATGTATGAATGAGGTTAATAATGAAGATGGTACTCAACCTCAAGATGACTTAGACGATGATTCTTGGTACAAGAAATTAATGGAGGATGAGAAACAACCCTTATACCCATCATGTAAACCCGAGCATACAAAGTTGTCTGTGACAGTGAAGTTGATGAGCATGAAGTTTAGGTATCAGTGGTCAGACAATAGCTTTACAGAGTTATTAAACTTGCTCAAGAAAATTTTGCCAAGCGAGAACTCTTTGTCGGATAGTACGTATAATGCGAAGAGATTGATCGGTTCATTGGGTATTAACTATGAGACAAAACATGCATGTCTTAACGATTGTATTCTATACTAGAAGGAGCACGCTACAAAGGAGAGATGTCCAAAATGTAGAACAAGCAGATGGAAATTTGATGGAGTTAAAAGGTCAATTGCCCCAAAGGTACCATGTAAAGTGCTAAGGTATTTCCCATTAACCGCGAGGTTAAAAAGACTTTATAGTGTACATTGGATTGCAAAGAACATGATATGGCATTCAAAGTCGGTTGGAGATCAATGTCACATGCGTCATCCTGTTGATTCATCTATGTGGAAGATTGTAGATGAAAAGTACGATGATTTTGCTGTGGAGCCACGTAACATTCGGTTGGGGCTTGCAACAAGGATTCAATCCTTTTGGGAATTTGAGCAACTCATATAGTTGCTGGCTTGTTATGATTATTACGTACAATCTTCCACCTCATTTATGCATGCGGAAGGAGTTTACAATGTTAACACTTTTGATCCTAGGAAAAAAAAGGTCCAGGACATGACATTGACGTCTACTTGCAGCCGTTGATTGCAGAGTTGATTGAATTGTGGAATGGATCTATAACATATGACTAGCATAGCAAGAACAGGTTCACAATGAGGGCAATTTTGTTACGGGCAATACACGATTTTTCGGCATATGGACATCTTTTTGGTTGTAGGATAGGAGGAAAGTACGCATGCCCTGTTTGTAGTGAGGAGACAAACTCAATCTGGCTTGAACATGGAAAGAAATTCACTTATATGAGACATAGAAGATTCCTGCCACTTGCTCATGACTTCAGGACGAAAACAACTGAATTCAATGGGAAGGAGGACACAAGGAAGATTTCAAAGCGTATGAAAGGTTCTGATATACTACGTAAAATGAATAATATTCAAACAGAGTTCTGAAAACAAGTGGAAAAGAGTAGGAAGAAGTCCAAGGATGATGAGCACAACATTACTGCTTGGTCGAAGAGATCAATCCTTTTTTATTTGCCATACTGGGAGCATTTACCCATTCGCCACAATCTGGATGTGATGCATGTTGAGAAAAACTCTACCAAGAACCTCATCGCAACGATCATGGACACAAAGGATAAGACCAATGATGGTTTACAAGCCCGCAAGGATCTTCAGGCTATGAATATAAGATGGTCATTGTGGCCTAAAGAAAGGAACGGTAGGGTGTTCTTACCCAAAGCTCTTTTCACTTTGTCCCAATCTAAAAGAGACTTATTATGTCGAACACTGATTGATTTGAAAGTTCCGAAAGGGTATAGTGCAAATTGGACACATCGTGTTAGTATGGAGGATAACCAACTTAAGGCCCTTAAGTCGCATGATTATTACATTGTGATGCAGCAATTGCTACCGGTATTGTTGATGCACTCGTTTTTTGGGAAAGATAAGCCACTGCGCTCCACCATTTGCGAATTGTCAAGATTCTTCAACGTCATATGTTTAAAAGTTATTAATTATGAGGAGCTTCAATATATGAAAAACAAAATAGTGGTAACATTATGTGTATTCAAAAAATACTTTCCTCCATCTTTTTTTGTTCCCATGACACACGTAGTTGTGCACTTGGCAGAGGAGGCACAACTTTGTGGACCTGTCAAATATCGGTGGATGTACCCTTTTGAGAGGTAACATAAACTATCAGCATTGAAATAAATTTTGTTACAATAGCCTTTTTCTATCGATATCTTATTTTAACACTTATCAGGATGATGAGAGTATACAAAAAGTATGTGATGAATTAAACTTATCCAGAGGGTTGTATTGCGGAATGCTATATACTAGAGTAATCCATGATATACTGTATGGACTACATGCCCGAGAAGAAGCTAGGAATCCATAAGCAAGTACAAAAGATATTTTATGATGAGGGTGATGTGAATGTCGATAACTTTCAAATCGACAAGAAAGCAAAAATCCATCTTCTTACTACGGTGCAGTATCAACAAGCACGTAGGTGGGTTTTACAACATCACGCTGAAAATGCTCAGTGGGAGGGGTAAGTTAATGAAATTGTATTCTTCTATCCTTAATGTTTTTAAAATGGCTTAATGTAAAGAATAAAATTATTTATATTCTTTGGTATGTGACTTGTAGGAAGTACAATGCATACCTTCAGTCTCAAGCATGTAGGGGACAAAATCGGAGGGGCAATCCGTCAGCAAAAAAACAAATGGACTATGACGCTTGGTTAAGGGATCAAATAGAGAATGAAAAAATGTCATAATTTAAGAGAATCGCTATTGGTCCTAGCTTTAAAGCCACATCGTATAGTACATACTCAGTAAATGGATATGTTTTTAGCACAATAGACTCCGAAAAGAACTCTACAACACAAAACAACGGGGGCCTCTATGAAAGCATTGACTAGGTTCAGGTCTAGTGCCAGGGATAAGAATATTGTAGAACAGGAAGCCACCTACTATGGCATCATTAGACAAATTCTCGAATTAAACTACTTCAAATTCAAGGTAACATTATTCTACTGTGATTGGGTGCATATTGAAGATAAAACAAATGGATGTTATGTAGATCCCGAAACGAATATGATATTCGTCAATTTAAGAAGGTTTAGAAGGAACATCAAGGAAGATGATGAGCCGTTTATCCATGCATCTCAGGTAGCTCAGGTCTTCTACTGCAAGGATCTAACAAGAGATGACTGGCATGTTGTTTTAGATGTTTCAAAGCGGCTGACCAAGGATGCGTATGCATTTGAAGATCCACTAGTATTTGAGGCTAGGTTGATGGCAGGTTCCTCAGGCACTTCATTAACAGACGATGTAAATGAAGAAGATGAAGATATATAAGAATGGTCATATGTAGAAAATGAAGCAAGTACCTCACGTCATCGAAAGCGGAGAAGAAATTGATTAGTTTCATATATTATTTTAAGTGTCAGGTTGGAAGTAAACTGAATTCCATTTACTATATGAGATTGTGATCTTTTTACTTTTTTACTTTTAGCTTTCATATTTACCAAAAACCTAGTATTGAAGTCACGGGTGCAGTAACACTCTTGTACATCCAAGTGTGCTGCATGATATCTAATCCATCAATCAATTTAGTCCACTTTTGTACATGTTTTTCCAAAAAAAAAAAAAAAATCTAATTCAACTAGCATGTGGGCCCTAATATTATTTTGCAAACAATAACACATCAACCTGGTATTGTTGATGCATAACAATTTCTACTGGTATTGTTAATGCATAATGTAGGTATGATAATTTCAAGTAAGTCATTTTACTTTCATTAGTTGGTTCGGAAGTATTCTTTTATTATTAAAATTCCTATAATATATAACATCTTAAATGACTAATATTTTGAATTTTTTTTGTAGGAATCATGTCGCATGCAGGAACTTCTTCAACTTCTGCCCCAAGAAGCAATACAAGGAAGCATGTCGAAATCATTTATGCTGGGCAATCTATTGGACCAATCGGAACTTCTTTCTCCTCATTTTTAGGGAATGTGACCAGGACACATTGTCCAATTACATATAATGATTGGCGTGCTATACTTGATACAATTAAGGAAATGTTTGGTCTGTCATTGTTGTAAGCATTGAAATATCTGAAGGTTACTTTCTAATTTTTATAATGTAATTACTATTGATCTATTGTTGATAATGAAATATATAGGGCACATATGACATTGACAGTAAGCACAAAAAAGATATAATAAAGAGAGTAAATGGAATGTGGAGGGACTGGAAGCATGAATTGCGAAAGACTTATGATAAGTTTGATCAGGATGGAGAAAGAAAAAGAAATTGTCCCAATGGTGTGAAATAAGAAGAATGGGACAAATTCGTTGATTTAGAATCTACAGAAGATGTGAAGAATCGTCGTCAAAAGGGAAATGATTCCAGAAAAGAGTTGAAGTACCCTTAACTATCTTTTTTTTTTTCTTTCAACAAACAAATCTTATATTGCTCTAACAAAAGGCCACTTACAATTCGGGCAGGCCCTTGCTTACAAAAGACTCAAGGAACACGCCTATCCTTTACCCCCACACTCTATAAAGAAAACCTCGCTACTCTCTCCCTAATAGCTCCAACCCCACTCGGTTCAGGCACATTCTTTTTTTTTTTTTTTACATTCGGGTGGTCGAGGCGCCCAAAAAACCACCACAAACCCCTATCATATACCACAACCGAAGCAAGGAAACACCAAAATAGGGAGGGCGCAACCATGCATACTTCAATCCTCCCTAACACAACCCAGACCCATACGGTCAACCCAGACCTCAACTGTCTGGTAGACGGGGATCTGCCAGGACAGAAGAGTTGATGGTAATTTTTAACATAGTTTCATTGTCTTTAAAATCAATTTAAAATCAATTTTCTTTATAATCACGTTAACATGATTTGCCTTCTCAAATTACAGCGAAATGAAAATCAAAATGTTGTTATCACTAGAACAGACTTGTTTCTGGCCACGCATACTAGATCCAATGGGTCTTATTACCCCACACAAGAGTTGAGTGACGCAACTTGAAAATTGAGAGAGATAATTGCGAGCGACCTAGCTAGCTAGTATAAGGATGGATTTAAATAATGACCCAGTTGCACAGGTTTTTCCCTCATCTTGATCACTTTTACATACACAGTTTTTTGTATCCTTTCTCTTACTAATATACATGCATCACAATTCATGATGGATTATCATCTAAGTTTGTGGTCTTGATAGAAAGGGACGTGTAAGGGGGTTGGGCAATATTTCAAAGACCACTATTATTGCTTCAACCCCCTACGTGGAAGAAATTCGAGCCAAGAAGAATGAAATTGATGACGTTAAAGCATCAGTGGCTGAATTGAAAAAGGAGATGGCAGAGCAAAGGAACGAGAATAAGAACATGTATAAAAACATGGAACAACCGATCATTGAACTTAAGAAGCAAATTCTTATCAATGCTCCCCTGGCACAGCAGCATCCCAGGTACTACATTTTTTGTGACAAATATGCATCATTTATTCGTTATTTAAGGTAAATGTAACATCATTAGTTACTCCACGAAAATAATGAAATTATTTGTTGTAGGCCAATCTTTGATCTAGCGAGGCTTCGAGTCTTCGAGGAGACTCAGCCCCTACTCGACGTATGGAACAAATTTATTCATTGACAAATATGCGTCGTCGAGTTGTTGGGCGTGGACTAGATAATTACAGATTATGCGGCCAATAACCCTCCAGAATGCGTGAAGATCATTTTAGATACGGTCGATGATCCTAGTACGGATGTCTTTGATGAAGTTGGTGACAGAACATTGGGGGATTGCGATATGGGTGAAGTTCTCATTTGGCCGAGAGTCTTGACAAGGCCATGTTAAACCCTTTTAATTCCTAAACAAGCTAGTTTATTTTGGAGGAATTGTGGCAAACTTGATATTATTTTGGATTGTTTGACTAAAAATTTATGTTGGATTATTTTAATGCTTTTGGATGGTGACTTATTTTGGATTATTTTAGTGATTTTTGATATGCAGTCGTTTGTACTAGACTGTATGGTGCAACCAGAAATGCTTTTCTTTAACTTCTTGCAGTGTGAATCTTCATTCAAAGTTGTTTTCAAAAGATGTACAAAGGAAAAGACACTCATCGAGTCCTATTAAAAGGTAAAATAAGTTAGTTTTTTCCATTCCGACTTGTTGATTTCTTTTGGTATTTTATTTTGTTGAGATCTTCTTCTTATTCTTACAATATAAATGTTTGATTCAACATCGGTATAGGCTATTTGATTGGACCTTTGAAGACTTTAGATGGCTTATCTATTGACTTAGTAAAATGTTCTGATTTTAATATTAAAAGAACTACGTAGTGGCTTGATTCCAAACCACTTTTTTGGGTATGTAGGCAGCCGTTCGAACTAGTCTGTATCGGCGCAGCCACATTTTTTTCCTCATCTTGCAGTGTGACACCAGAGGGATGATATAGCAATAAAAGGACCATGTTGTAATTACACCGGAAAGTAATGTTTTCAGCTCTCTACCTACTGGTATCTTTGATTTAGTTGATAATTAATTTTCAGCCCACTTCTAAGTGCATTTTATTTTACTTTTATCTTGATTTTGTTGTAATTTTTTTGTATGATTTTTATCACTATCATACATTACTTGAATATTCATTTTTTGTGACCTTAACTTTTTCTCTGTATGTTAAATTGCAGTTGAAGCTTTGAAAATCCTGGCTGTGGAAAATGATGCGAAGGATCAGGAAGTGGACAGGCTATTGGACCAGGACCAGGAAATACCGTCATGCCTGGCAAGTCAGCACCTTCATCACAGGTAGCAAAGCCTCCTCTTCCATTATCATCTTTTCCCCTTAGCCATGTCACCCTGCATTGCCCTCTTATGTTGGTTTTTATGTTCATAGGCAAGGATGCTTTCGTTGCATCAAAATTCACAAAATTACAAGGAATGTATGTTTTGGGTGTGTTCGGTTGCACTAGATTTCATGAAACACATGAAATTTTGTACTAAAGTAGACTGATTAATCATGCGATTTTACAATATTTGATGCTTCTTTACATAGCCTCTGTGAAATTGTGATAAAGACCAACCATGGTTATCATGTTCTGTTGTCATTTAGGTGTTAGAAAAGGATTAGAAGGATCTTGTTTGTGATTCTTTTTTTCACTCTTTCTTTTTTCTTTTTTTATTAGCTTCAAATTCTGGTTCCAATTTTTGTATGTCATGTTAGGATCTCATTCGCGACTTCTTTCATTCTATCAGGGACTTCCACACTGTGCCATTTCTATTGTTTATATAAGCTTGTTCCATCTAAATGACTTGGCATGATTAAAAATGTGCAGGTCCATCACACTGTGGGCCCACAGCTGATGGTCCAATTGCTCTGTGGTCCCACAGAGTCCCTCAGATGGATTTATACTTAATGAGAGGACTGTGGGCCTCACAAGTCCCAGCGGCTATACATTTGTGCTCTCAGGTTTTCATCTGAACGTTTTAGATTTCTTTTTCGAAGTTTGTCTGAATTATGTTTTGTGAGAAAAATGCCAATAGGATTCATTGAAGATGATTGAATCTTCACAACATGCATATGGGCAGCTTGGGTTTTCTAGTTTGATCGTTGTGATCAGGGGCCTGAATGCATATGGGCTCATGATTTAGTGATCCAAATTTCTGATATGATTGGCCTAACTATTGATGACCAACACGGCAAAAATCCTTGAGAACCGAAGATCCTAGCTATGTATTATTTGGCCTTCCCTTTTGGTTTAATGTGAAGTGTTGATGTGCTTTGGAGGAAGAAAATTAGAGCTTGCTTGCTAGATACAACCCATTTGAATTTTAAAGAATTTTAAGTTTGGTTTAGAAACAAAGAAAGCTCTCTGTTATTTTTCCTTCTGTTTTTTGTTGGGCTACTTACTAACAACAATTTGAGCTACTAGGTAACAACCCATTTGATTTTGAGAAGAATTTCATGATTGATTTAGAAAAATATTTTTTTGGTTGTTTCCGTTAGTTGGATTAGCTAGAGAATGAAAAAATAAAGCGAATTAGCTTCAGTTCATTTGAATTTTACAGAGTTGTTCATGGTTTCAGACAAGGCGGCTGGAACTCGGAACAAGGTGCTTCGAGCAATGGAAAATGGTTTTGTTCTTGCCCGAAGAGGATCAAATGGAATTGCCTCCAGGTTTCTGATTTCATCCCAGTACTGAAGCTTCATCATGCATAATAGTTATCAAGCTTGTCACATAGTATTTCTTACGAGTAGGTGGTGCTTCATTGTCTTTTGTTGCTGTTTTTTCTTTTTTGTTCTTACATTATAATACTGATACTCTTTTATGTTTTATATTCTGGATTTTGCAGGTGGAGAGAGGATTGAAAGGGACCGTGGCAACGAGTTTTAATCCAAAGACATCGAAAGCTGTAGAAAGAGGAGTGGACCATCTTTGCTATCCATTGAAGAGGCCCACCAGGTCATCCATGATGTTTGTCACCTAAACAAAGCTAGATTATAGTGGACCACACAGCTCCATCATCAGTTTGGTCTGCATTGAATGCACTTGGACTTGACAGTAAGTATCCATATATCAAATATCAATGGGCTGTACTCTAGCAAGCACACGCAAATTAATCTTGACCATCCAAATCATGGGCCACATGGTGACGAGCATAGCCAAAAATCCATTTTGATAGAATGATCATAACCCTCCATTTAGTGGCCAACAAATAAAGATTTTGAAGGTGGCCATCAAACGAACAGTTAGAAGAAACAGTCAGTGGCCTAAAGATTGAAATGTCAAAAGGCAGATCCTTTAGTTTCTCTAACCGCTGCAACTTCGGGTGATATGCTTGGTCGATGATTGGGCCCACAATTTGGACAGCTTGGACTGTTGAACATGACACCACCTGGAGTCTACATTGGTTTCCGCCATTTAATAAATGGTGCCTAATGCACACACCTTAGCAGGTTGAATTGTCCATCCATTCTTATAGTTTCATATGCTTAATTACTAGTAATGTTTGAGGAATGAGTTTATCATCTAGACAAGATGGCCATCGTCTGGTGAGTAAGATTGTCAGTCACATGGTTTGAAGATCCTAGCCGTGAAAAGGTTGGCCTTCATTTGATTGAACATGGAAGGGTTGTCACATTTTCTTTCTTAACAATCTATTTGCAGGCTGCTGTTCTTTATCGTGGTGAAGCCAATCTGATCCACGCCCTGGATGAGTAAATCATGGGCCCCACTTGCACTAACAGAAGGTCTGAGGATACTGAATACTGTAGATGTATTTTTATGATGATCTGAACCGTCCATTCACCAAATTAAAACTTAATATGATCTTAACGATGCATTATATTTAGTTCTAACTGTTGAGAGAGTGCATTTAAAACTAAGTTCAATAAGGGATTGAGAAGAAGTTGAATAGCTTAGATGGGCTTTGGCCCAACCCATGTAATAAAACCCACTAAGGGCTACACGGTTTATACACGTTGTAGTACCATTTTAACTTAAGAATGAAAGTTAGGGTTTGCTAACCTAAGAAACCCTCCTCTCCACGTCTTCTCACGCAGCGACATGAGCTAGTATAGCACAATGGTGTGAGATTAGTGCTTACCATCAAGTGGGCCATGTCCTTTAGAACTTGCGGCCTAAAAGTTTAAGTTGCTTCACTCCTCACCTCAGTGGACCATTGTGTGGAAAACAACTGGTGGTCTTAAAAAAAAGAAAAAAATCGTATTAGTGCCCAACCTGAGGATCAAAAGTCTGATTTTTGCACGAGAGGATCTAATCAATGTTAGTGGAACGCGGGGCTCTTGCCCGGAACGACTAAAGTTTACATGCACACGTTATATCTTAGAGACTATCATTCCCTGTTTGATATGGGCATTTCACATAAGCATGAAAGGTTGGAACTTATCCACTGTTTGGACGGTAACTCATTGTCCAACCAGTTTGATGTGGGCATTCTCATTTTAAATCTGTGTATTTATATTCTATACAATCATAGACAATTTCAAATAAAAAAAATAAAGGGAAAATGCGTGGGAGTTGATTTACAAGAAAACTGAACTAATTGTTGTAAAAATTCTTCCCCGATCCAACTGGAAACAAAAAAGAAACTAAAAAGAAACTAACTTGCAATTTGTACTAGTACATTCATGTCTACTAGACAAACAATGCACATGTGAACAATGCTTACATGTGGAGTCAATCTGAAGGATGAACCTGTGGGGCCCACTAATCTGTTCTGAGCAGCTTGGGTTTTCTAGTTTGATCGTTGTGATCAGGGGCTGAATGCATATGGGCTCATGATTTAGTGATCCAAATTTCTGATATGATTGGCCTAACTATTGATGATCAACACAGCAAAAATCCTTGAGAACCGAAGATCCTAGCTATATATTATTTGGCCTTCCCTTTTGGTTTAATGTGAAGTGTTGATGTGCTTTGGAGGAAGAAAATTAGAGCTTGCTTGCTTGATACAACCCATTTGAATTTTAAAGAATTTAAGTTTGGTTTAGAAACAAAGAAAGCTCTCTGTTATTTCCTTCTGTTTTTTGTTAGGCTACTTATTAACAACAATTTGAGGTACTGAGTAACAACCCATTTGATTTTGAGAAGAATTTCATGATTGATTTAGAAAAATATTTTTTTGGCTGTTTCTGTTAGTTGGATTATCTAGAGAATGAAAAAATAAAGCGAATTAGCTTCAGTTCATTTGAATTTTATAGAGTTGTTCATGGTTTCAGACAAGGCGGCTGGAACTCGAAACAAGGTGCTTCGAGCAATGCAAAACGGTTTTGTTCTTGCCCAAAGAGGATCAAATGGAATTGCTTCCAGGTTTCCGATTTCATCCCACTGAAGCTTCATCATGCATAATACTTATCAAGCTTGTCACTTAGCATTTCTTACGGGTAGGTGATGCTTCACTGTCTTTTGTTGTTGTTTTTTCTTTTTTTTTCTTACATTATAATACTGATACTCTTTATGTTTTATATTCTGGATTTTGCAAGTGGGCCAGTTGATGGATTTGCTAACGTATGAGGTGGAAGCAGCTATAAAGGAAAGAGTAGAAATGAAGGCTAGCTTCACGTATGGTCAAGAGATTGGTTTCAATATTGGGGACAAAATAAAGCCTAGTTGCTCATTCTATGGAGAATGGTTCACTTTAATGTGTAGATTTGCAACAAATATTAATATTATTTCCACTAGAAATGTAAGGATTTTTAAGTTTCATATATGATATAATGATGATTTGTTAGGGTTTCGGTTTTTTTTTTTTTTTTTTAATTTAATAATTTGGATGACTATCAGGTGCAATAGATTCAAGAAACAATTCGGGCATTAGGTTTCTGTTACAGAAAATTTAGCGATGCGACGAACCAAACCCATCGCTACAATTCTTAATAAATGCAATTGCGCTGTCGCCCATAAATTTAATGACGGACCAATATCCCTAGCAACAATTTTGTACGACGGACCAATATCCATCGCAACAAAATCTGTGGCTTTACATAGTTTAGCGACGGACGGAATTCGTCGTTTACCGGGGACAGATAATTCGTCGTTTAAAATTTGCCACATAGTAAACTGCAACAGATCATGCGACGGATCAAGTTCGTCGCGATTTGAATTTGCAACGGACTTGATCCGTCGTAAAAATGTGATTTTGGCATAGTGAATTAACCTTCATTACATCAATAACATAGAAGATTGGCCAACAAATACAAGGGGACATTCCACAAACAACCTAAATTTTATGAGAAAAAATAGATAGCTTATATATGAGAACAGAGTTTTGCTAAGCACAGGCACGTGTGCAATAAAGCTCATGTAAATGCCACACATGTGCCTTCATCGTACATAGGTGAGAGATCGAATACATGCATTAGGTTGGTCTTAACTTTCTGTACATGTTTTACCAAAAATAAATCTACTCTATTCAGCATGTGAACCTCAATACTGTACATAGGTGGATGGGTTAGAAAACTTCAGCCAACTTTCTTGAACCGATACATTTTTATTTTTATTTTTTTAGCTAGAGGTAGACCTCCACATTTCGCAATCGTCTTTCTCCCCAACTCCTCCAAATTTGGAGGGCACGTAGGAGCAAGATTTCTGGCAAGTGCCTTCTTACCAAATTGCCTATGTTGAAAGCACATGAAATTCCAGTGCCAGCGCTTCTCATCCACCCACGTCATTTTCGATATTTCCAGCTCACAAAATACACCATTTCTCTCTTCCCAGTACATTGCATAGCACAACTTTTAACGTGTGAAACTTCACCGCCCCTCACCATGACCTTTGTGTTACATCCACACCATCCATCAATTTTTTTTCAAATAGGTTGAAAGCATGATTCCAAAAATAAGGTACATCCAAAGCTCAAGTGGACTACACCAAAGAAACCAATGGGGATTACACAAACTGTGGTTAAAACCTTCCTAAGGCCAAACGTGAGGCTTATCTGACATCTAACCTGTTCATAAGGTCACCCATACCTGGATGAAGGTACAACACAAATATTTGTTTGATTAGAGCCCTCTATGACCTTAAGAAGTTTTCAACGGTAGCATCAATTCCACTGTTTCCTATGGTGTGTTCCACTTGAGCTTTGGATTTGCCTTGTTTTTAGGCTTATAACCTAGAAAGATCTGAAAAAATATATGAACGGTGTGGATCTCGAAAATAAATCATCATATGCGGGAATCATCATGCGCCCGCATAAATTTCCCACGTCAAGAAATTATGCTGCTCGCTTAGAGAGAAGAAAATCGTAATGGTTGAAATGTGGAACTTACGTGGGGCTAGTGTATTTATTAGATCCACACCGTCCATTCGTTTTTTCGTACCTTTAATTAGTTAAGAGGTTGAAAATGAGCCAGATCCAAGGCTCAAGTGGGCCACATGACAGGAAAGAGTGGGAATTGAACGCCTACCTTTGAAAACTTCTTGGGGCCAGAGACGACTCTGATCAAGATGATGTTTGTGTTTTCCCTTCATCAAGGTCTGAGTGACCTTATGAAGAGGTTAGATGGCAAATAAACCTCACATGGGACCGTAGGGAGGTTTCAACGTTACTCGTTCAATCCCATGCTTTTTGTTGTGTTGTCCACTTGAGCTTTGGATGCATTTCATTTTTTGTCTTATGCTTTAGAATAATCTGAAAAAATTGATGGATGGTGCAGATCTATTAGATAGATCATGGTGAGGCCTAGAGAAATTCCATAAGGTAAAAGTGGGGTTATTTAGCATGCAATCCATACTTGAGGGTGAAAATCAGCTTGTTTTGTGAGCTAAAGTCATTAGTGATGATGTGGACCAATGCAAATAGATAGCACTGAATTTCTTTGTGCCTTCAACATAGGAGAGCGGATTAGGTGAGACCCTGGGCTCACCTAAGACAATGCGGCCCTTACCGTGGGGCCTACCTTGAGGTATGTATTATGTATCCACGTCGTCCATTTGTTTTTCCATATCATCTTAGGGCATTATCCAAAAAATGAAGCAAAGACAATTATTGAGTGGACAATACCATAAGAAACAGTGGTGATTGACCATCCTACCATTAAAAACTTCTTTGTACGCACCTTCATGTTTCCGTAGTGTTTATTTACCATCCAATCTGTTGATAAGGTCACATGAGCCTAGATGAAGGGAACATACAAATATCAGCTTCATCCAAAACTTTTGTGGCCCATTAATGGTCAATCACCAGTTTTTCCTATGTTATGGTCTACCTGATGATTGGATCAATTTCGGTTTTTAGTGTAATGCCTTAAACTGATTTGGAAAAATGCATGGAGAGTACAATGGATACATAATACATACATCAAGATAAGCCCCACGGTAATTCATGATAAGGGTCGCACCCTCTTAGCCGGACTCACCTAATCTGCTCTCTCAACGGGAATCCACCGTGCCCAGGGAGAATCCATAGTGCTCATGGGAAGGAAAATCAGTTCGTGGGGGCATTTTTTATCATAAATTTTCAATTTCACGTCAAAAGGCCCAAAAAGATGAACCAACGAGAAATTGGACTTTTAGTAAACATAGCCACGCCCCAGATCTATTGCAGTAAAAATCCCTCTCTCAACATAGACACACCTAGGGTTTTTACTGCATTAGCCCTAAGGTGTGGTTATTTTTACTAAAAGTTCAATTTCTCATCTGACTTATCTTTTTTGACCTTTTGACGAGAAATTGAAAATTTAAAGTACCCCTCCGACCAATCCCCCTGGGGCACAATTGAAAATTCTACCGTTAACAATGCCTCTTTGACCACCATGTGCTCATGGGGAATTCATCGTGCCCAGGGGGATTGGTTGGAGGGGCACTTTAAAATTTTAATTTCTCATCAAAAGGTCAAAAAAAGATGAGATGTACTAGAAATTAAACTTTTAATAAAAATAACCACACATCTCAGGGCTATTGAAGTAAAAATCCCACAGTGTATGTGGGAGCGGATTGCCTGTGACACCGGCCACAGGATATCCCTGTGGCCAGGGCTCTGTTGGATTCACATGGAAGTCCATGACAAATCTACTACGTCCATGTGTTTTTAAAGACAAAAGTAGGACATGATTCTAAAAATAAGGCAGACTCAAAAATCAAGTGGGCCACGCAAACAAAACAGTGGGAACACCAATGTCCATCGTTGAAAGCTTCGTGGAGTTAACCATGATGTTTATGTGTCATCCAAACCATTCAAAGAATTTTTAACAATAAGATAAACTGTAAGAAAAAGTATCATCATGATGCAAAACTTTTATCACCGCTAAGTGTTCAATACTCACCGTTTTGTATGGTATATCACATCTGAGTTTTGGATCTGTATTATTTTTAAAATCCTGTCCTACCGTTGTTTGGATCCCATGCAGCCCTGCTACAAGTATATCCCTCTGGCCGGGTCACGGTCAATCCGCTACCCCTCCCTCTAAAGAGATAACATCGTGGATATACAACACATACTTTGAGGTGGGCCGTATGCAAAAGAGCTAATTACGTGAATGAATTCGTGTGGCTGGCTGGCTCCATATCATATTCATGGACTGACAGACATGGCCCACCGTAGCAATGACGATTTAGAAAAGTTAGTAATGAGACAGGGTAGGTCAGGATATTCACGTGATGACAATGCCACAATGTCTAAATTTAGACCGTACAACATGTAGTGGTCCTCTACTGCAAAAGCCAACTCATATTTTCATGGCAACCGTTTTTTAAAATCATTGAAGGCGTTGCTACAAAAAATGAATAGAATATAAGACTCAAGTGGGCTTTACTAAAGCAAAAGGTGGGTAGGGAAATTCCTACCGTTGAAACCTATATGGGGTCCACAGTGATGTTTATATGTCATCCATACCATTCATAATGTCATTCTGGAAAACACAAATATTATACCGACTCAAAACTTCTGTGGCCCCACGAATATTTCAATTGTGGAAGTTCAATCCTCACATTTCGGTTTAGTTCGCAATGCCTAAACTGATCTCAAAAAATGGTTGGACAGCATAGATTTCTCACAAACATTACAGTGGGCCCCACCTAGATTCCGAGCACAGGAGTCCGCTTCCAATAGCATCTAATCCACTCCTCGCGTGGGAGCGGATTAGCTGTTCCTGGGGTATCAACAGCTTAGTAGGACCCACCATAATTTATGTATTTTATCAGCTCCGCCCATCTATTTTCCCATAATTTTATGTCTTGAGCTCAAAAGTGAAGCATATCCATATCTCAAGTGGGCCAACAGATAGGAAACAGTGTGAATTGGAAATCTATCATTGGAAAATTCTTGGTAGCCACACAAGTTTTGGATCAAGATGATATTTATGTTTTCACTTCATCCATATCTGTGCGGTCTTATGAACATGTTGGATGATAAACAAACATCACTGCAGGGCCTTAGAAAGGTTTCAACAATGAAAATCATTATATAAATGGTTTTCTATTGTGTGGTGTACATTAGCGTTGGATATGATTCAATTTTGAGCTTAACCCTAAAATGAGCTGGAAAAACAGATGGACGGTATGGATAAACCACGTACATTCACAGTGGGCCTAACAGAAGTTTACTCAACACGATAAGAGCATTACTCAGTAGGCAATCCGATTGCGTGCTGTTACCCTAACCGTGTTGGCCCACATTGTTGTATTTATTGTATATATATACCCTCCAACTGTTGAAAAATTCAGAGAAAGACTTGAGGGTCGCGGGAGAAAGCCTTTCGCTGGCATCTCCTGCGCAAGGAATCTGGGTGGGGCCCACCATGAGGTTTGTGAGAAATCTATTCCGTCCAACCGTTTTGTGAGATCATTTTAGGCGTTGTGACCAAAATTGAACGGGATCCAAAACTCAAGTGGGCCGCAATAAAGCAAAAGGTGTGTAGGGAAATTCTTACCGTTGAAACCTCTATGGGGTCCACAGTGATGTTTATATGCCATCCATACCGTTCATAATGTCATTCCTACTAGGATGAACTGAAAACATAAATATTATCCTGATTTGAAACTTCTGTGGCCCCACGAATATTTCAACTGTGGAAGTTCAATCGTCATGTTTTTGGCCCACTTAAGTCTTGGATCCTGTTCAAATTTGGTTGCAACGCCTAAAATGATCTCACAAGACGGTTGGACGGCGTAGATTTCTCACAAACCTCATGGTGGGCCCCACCCAGATTCCTTGCGCAGGAGATGCCTGCGAAAGCCTTTCGCAGGCAATCCGCGCCCTAAAATGGCTGAGCGTTATCCTTACCATGTGGCGCACCTTGATGATTTATTATATATCCACCTTGAGTGCCTCACCATTAAAAAATCCAAAGGGCCCATAGTAAGGTTTTTGTAATGTTTATTTTCCATCCAATCCGTTGATAATGTCAAAAGGATATGGATGAAGTGAAATTACAAATATCAGCGATATCCAAAACTTTTGTGGGCTATAAAATGTTTTTAATAGTCATTTATCGCTGTTTCTAGTGGTATGGTTCACCTGAGATTTGAACCTTCTCAATAGTTGGAATCGTGCCCTAAATTGATATAGTAAAACAGATGAACGGCATCGATGTACCAAAAAAAAAAAAAAAAACATAGGTAGTCCCTACACGGTTAGGGTAACACCCACTGGGCTGTTACCCTTGTAAAAACTAATTCGCTCCCTGACATGCAATGGAAAAGCAGGTGGCATCAAATGTCGAATTCAGAGAAAGAGACGTACAACTGAAAAGCAACTCTCCAGTTTCCTCTAGTTACCCCTTCGAAGATATGATAAAAGCGAATTGTGTACCCCGTGGTGGAGAAGAATTTTACTACACCCACGGATTTCTTACTCTGCGGCAATCTCAGCCGTTGGTGTCTTCCGAAATGGATCTACCTCATTTTTGGCATCATCCCCTAAAATAATCTCGCCAAATGGATGGACGGAGTGGATACAGCACATACATCATGGTGGGGTCATTGCTACACCCGGTGTAGCTAGCGTAGCTAACTCGTGGGTGTAGCAAAATTCTTCTCCTCGGTGGCCAACCACGTTCCGATTAACGAAGAGATAGTAACGTAGAGCCAGAAGAGCCGGAATATGGATCAGCAATGTTGATGCATTCCTCGATCGTGAAAGGTTTTCTTTCATTCTGGATTGTCCATCTAGTGGGAACCACAGTGGAGGAAAATTGATAATAGATATGCATGGATAGGATGATTGCATCAGTGGCCATTGAGAGTTGGCAAGTAAAGATAAGTGATGGGTACGATCACGTGATAAGCATGCTTTCAAAACATAGTCCATCCATAATGAAGCCCACTGGTTGGACAGTTCAGATTGTTGAAAATTTTAAAGTTTTATACATAATTTTACACCGTGGTGTGGCCCATCTAAGCCTTGGATTAAATGTTTGCCACTGAAAATTTATTGGGGCCTGTTATGGGATAAGATCATACCTAACACATGAGGTATACGGGACCTCGGTAAACTATACCCGAGATCACGGTATCGGTTTGGTTATCCGCCTTGTCTGCCACGTGAAGGTCAATTCGGATTTATCTTGAGCTCGGATTTAATGAGATATTAACAGATTCACGAAGTAGACAGAGTCAAAGACGGACGACCTCATCCCTATTTGGTTGTGAAGCGGAGATCTCGGTCCCTGAAGATCAAGGAGTATCAAATCTCTGCGATATTAGCCGAGATATCAGCCAAGCTTCAAGCTTAAGATGCATTCCTGACTACTATAAAAAGGGAGGCTTTTCTCGTCAAAAGGTAAGCAAGATCAATTCTCAACAACCTACGATTTCATTCCAGAGGCAAATCACTGACTTAGGCATCAGAGGGCTAACGGTTGGACCCCCGGCCACCTCTTAGCCTTTGATTCCTTTTTGCAGTGATCAAAGTCCAAATCCAAACCGTCTATAACGATAGTCATTCAATTCCGATCACCTTGTAGGTGGAATTAGTTTCACCTCATCTATTACCAAAATTCGGTAACAACATCTGGCGTCGTCTGTGGGAAGCGACTTATAAAGTTGGTTCTCACCCGAAAAAGCAAAAGAATCTCTCCCTTCAACAGAAGCTGTTAATGGCTGGTGGAAAAAGAAAAGTCAAAGGAAAAGCTCCTGCAAACGCTGGGCCATCCAATGCCTCACAATCTGATAATGAAGGGTCTGTACCAAAAACTCCCGCCCTCTGTATGAGGAGTTCGTCTCGACATTTCACCCAACTGAGTGGACGACAGAGGTCTCACAATCGTGGGGCCAGATTGTCCACTCTTGAGGAACAAGTGGGGGGCGTCGCCGAACGGCTAGGAGGTGTGGATCAACGGTTCAGACACATTGACGAGCAGTTGGGCGAAATCAAAGCTCTCCTAGCTAGTCTAGCCCAACCACCGCCAGTTCCTAGGAGTAACGACGAGCCCCGACCATCCCAATGAAGTCCTCAACCTCAACAATCTGTTCTAAATCATCAACCACCTGAGGAGGATGAAGTCACAAGTTGTGCTACGGGCTCGAGAGCCCGGTCTGTAGCCAAGTTGCCCGCAAACGACCTACGTCACAAGATAGAGGAGAAAATGTCAGCTCGAGCAAGCCAAGGCCAAGATCGGGTTGATGATAATATCACCCCATTGGAAGCCGAGCCGAAAGAACTCCGAGAACGCGTCGGTGATATACAGAGAGCACAATGTATCCGAGCACCAATTGCTGTCGACGCCCTCATAAATTTATCAGAATCTCCATTCGTCAATGAGATCTGCGACAAACCCCTTCCAAAAGGATTCAAAATCCCCCAGCTCAAGCAGTATTCTAGAATAGGGGACCCGACCGAGCATTTGAAAATTTTTAAAGTCCGAATGGAGCTTCACGGAGTTAATGGCCATATCATGTGCAAAGCTTTCCCCCTATCATTAACAAGCTCGGCATGGACGTGGTTCCGAAACTTAAATCCGAGGTCGATCACTTTGTTCTCCCAATTGAGCAAGGCCTTTGCAACTTAGTTCATCGGAAGCACTAATCCGAGAAAACACTCGACTCATCTCGCCGCAGTTAAACAGAGAGATAATGAATCACTAAAGGACTACCTTGCATGATTCAACGCCGAGGCAGTCTAAGTCAAAATTTTATCTCAAGATGTACTGCTCCACACAATGATCGATGGGTTATGAGATGAGAAATTCCTCTGGTCTATGGGAGAGGAACCTCTTCAATCCATTGCTGAATTTCTTGACCGAGCCGTCAAGCATATCAACGCAAAAGAGTTGGTAAACGCTCAGGGGTCGTCATTTAAAAGGAAAGACCATAATGAGGAGAACGGCTAAAAAAAGTACAAGCGAGATCGGAGATCACCTGGTCGAAGTAGTGCTCCCCGAGGAGCCAAAGCTCTGACCCCGCGATTTGAGAAATATACTCCACTCAAAACTACCATTGAACAAGTGTTCTTTGCTAAGAAGGATAAGTAGATGTTCAAACGACCTACGAAGATTAAAACTAACCCCAATAGGAGGTCGAAATCGAAGTATTATCTGTATCACAAGGATCACGGTCATCACACAACATATTGTTTTGATCTGAAGCGACAAATAGAAAACCTCATCCCGCAGGAGTTCTTGAACGATTACATCGCCTAGTGTTAGGAGGACTGAAGGGGCACAGATCATGAGAATCAAGATGAAGGACCGATCAACAACAATCCTGTGGAAGAAATCCACATGATTTTTTACTGGACCGACCACTAAAGACTCCAGCAATGCCCAGAAAGCCTACGTGCAACAAGGAAGAACGTCCGAGCCAGGGTTTTCTATGAACATAGCAAGCCGACCTTTAAAAGTAGCAAATGTCACCCCTCGTGCGATAACGTTCACTAAGGAGGATGCCCGAAGTGTCTTGCACCCGTACGACGATTCCCTTGTAGTATCAATGGTGGTCGCCAACAAAAAGCTTCACATAATAATGGTCGATACGGGGAGCTCGATAGATATTTTGTACGCCTCAGCATTCGATAAAATGAAAATCGACCGGTCCAGATTGAGATCAGTCAAAATTGCCTTGACTGGATTCACAGGAGACAACGTCATGCCAGAAGAAGAGATAACTCTTTCGGTCATAGCGGGGGAGGAGCCTAATCAGAAAATGATTATGGTCGATTTTCTCGTCGTCAATACCCCATCCGCCTACAATGCAATCATCGGTCGACCTATCCTTCGAGCTCTCAAAGCTGGTATCTCCATCTATCACCTGGCTATGAAGTTCGAGACCGACGATGGAGTTAGGGTGGTTAGAGGGGATCAACAAGAAGCTCGTCGGTGCTATGAGCTAACCCTGCGTGGAAAAAATAAAAGTTTGATTTCAGTCGTCTCGCATACGACCCCCTGGATCCTAGAGAAGAAACAAAGGAGCGCGGATCGCCCGCCGAAGAGTTGGTCGAGGTCCCATTGTCGGACGACGACCCGACCCGAGTTGTTAAGATCGAATCTCAACTAAAGAACGATGTACAGAAAGAACTGGCTGCCTTTCTAAAGGAACATGCAGATGTATTCGCATGGTCCCATCAGGATATGTCGGGAATCAGTCCTGAAGTAATGGTCAACTGACTAAATGTCGACCCGACCTTTAAACCAGTTCGCTAGAAACAACGACCCTTTAACATGGAAATATACGCTATGATTGAAGAAGAGGTCCAGAAACTACACTAGGCAGGATTTATCCAAGAGATACGTTATCCAGATTGGCTTGCTAACATCATCCTAGTGAAAAAAGCCAATGAAAAATGGAGAGCCTATGTGGACTACACTGATCTGAACAAAACCTGCCCAAAAGATAGCTTTCCACTGCCCAGGATAGATCAACTCGTCGACGCAACATCATGTTACGAGCTACTCAGTTTTATAAACACATACTCCGGGTATAACCAAATCTGGATGTACGCTCCCAACAAGCAGAAAACGACATTCGTCATGGATAGGGGCCTTTACTGCTATAAGGTGATGCCTTTCGGGCTAAAAAATGCAGGAGCAACATATCAACGTCTAGTCAATAAGATGTTTGCAGATCAGATCAGTAAGACCATGGAGGTTTACGTCGACAACATGCTTGTCAAAAGCTTGAAGTCGGAAAACCACGTCGATGAGCTCCATACCATGTTCGGCATCTTAAGGAAATACCGGATGAAACTCAATCCCAGCAAATGCGCCTTCGGCGTAGGCTCGAGAAAGTTTCTTAGCTTCATGGTAAATCGGAGAGGAATTGAAGCCAACCCAAAGAAAATTCGAGCCCTAATCGATATGAGCTCGCCCACCACTATGAAAGAAGTTCAACGTCTTAATGGACGAGTTGCAGCCCTCAACCGATTCGTTTTTAAAGCCACGGATCGATGTCTCTCATTTTTTAAACAAATTCACAAATGCAAAGAAATGACCTGGACACCAGAGTGCGAGCAGGCCTTCCTCGAGCTCAAAGCCTACCTCGGATTCCCTCCTTTATTGTCCAAACCAATGCAAGTAGAAGAGCTACTTCTATACTTGGTGGTCTCTCCAGCGGCAGTCAGTTCAGTCTTGATCCGTGACGATCCGGGAACATAGAGATCAGTTTACTATGTCAGTAAAGCTCTTCTCGACGCGGAAACTCGGTATTCGTGCATCAAAAAATAGACGCTGGCTCTGATACGACAGCAAGGCGACTACGAACCTATTTTCAAGCATATCCAATAGCAGTGTTAACTAATTTACCACTGCGACAAATGTTGCAAAAACCAGAGATTTCAGGTCATCTCGCCTGATGGGCCATCGAACTCGGTGAATTCGACATACGATACCGACCTCGTACTGTGATCAAAGGTCAAGCGGTGGCCAACTTCATTGTCGAATTCACCAGTCCCCCGGACGATGTTAAGCTCTTAATTGTGTATATTCTAACCCCAATTCATCACTCATTATGCAAGGTTTTCACGATTTATAGACTAATCTAATGCATGAATTTGTGATTGTAGGATGAGAGAAAGGATGCATCAATTGGAGACTTAAAGAAGCCATTTACAAGCATAGAAGATCAAAGGGGCTAAGCGTCAAAGGATGAAAGAAAGAAGTTAGAGAAAAGAAGAAAGAAAGCAGAAGAAGAGGCTCATGACCGGTCGTCCGACCGGTCGTCCATAGCTAAGGACCGGTCACACGACCGGTCCGATCACTCAATAGGAGGGGCCACAGGGCCAGAACTCACTGGACTGTCCAAGACCGGTCGTCCACTGCTCAGACCGGTCCTTGAATTAATTTTCTCGGTTGAAAATTCCCAAAACTCTCTGAACGTTTTTTACGTTTTTGAGACCGGTCGTCCAGTAGCTCAGAACGATCGTGCGACCGATCGTCTGCGTAATGAGGCGTGTTCTACAAGTTCCGAATTTCTCCGCGCACTGCGTACTCTTACGCAATTTCTAGAAGATTCTGATGCTGCGGAGCCTCTCCACTATAAAAGGACACCTAAGGATCGTTCCTAGGATATCTTAGAAGGGTTTGAGCAAGGTGGGAGGCGGCGGAAGTGGATTTCGGAGTTCCACAACTCCTTTTAGCTTGTTTTCTCATTTTTATGCTTTTCTTAGTTATTTCATGTTTCCTTGGATCATGAACGGCTAAACCTCTTAGCTAGGGCTAAGAGGTGAAGCTTGTAGTGAATCTAAGATGTTTCAATTCGTTTAAGTTGGTTTGTAAGTTAGATTTCATGTTTATGAACAATGGTTTGAAGTTTAATTCAAGTTCCAAGTAGTTTTTCTTAGTCTTATGATGACTCATGGATGTTTGGGAGAATTGCTTGAGTTCTTAATTGTTATGTGCTAGTCTAGACCTGTATGATCCGAGGAATTGGAGTACGCTCTAATACTATAATCTTCATGTGGGAACTTCCTACCAAAGTTCTACTTTTCTGGATTTCTGTAGTATGTATGGGACTGTGTATGTGATTTGAATCAAGTTCAAATCATGATCTAGCTTTGTCTTGTGACAGGACTTAATGATGGTTATGATTGTGAATTTAATCTATTGGAATTGGGACTGACCTATGCAATTGAGCATGCTCATCCTAGCTTTGCATTGAGTGAATCATATACATTGTTAATACATATGATAGGTTGTTGGTTTAACTGCTCTATCATCCAATTAGATAGATCTTAATTTCGAGTCTAGTTGAGAAAGTGAGAAACCACAGCGAATTGAGCATCAAGGATTGCTACAAGTGGATCCTTGAACCCCTAGTGCCTTTTATTATTTGATTACTTCAGTTTAAGTTTAAAATTGCTATTTACATCAATCTTCTCAAATCTGGTTATTAGCTTTTCAATAGAAGCTATTGGAAGTGTTTGTGAATTCCTATATACGTCCCTGTGGATCGACCTCGGTCTTACCGAGATTATTACTACTTCGCAACCCTACACTTGGGGAGTGAACAGACGACCAGTGCAATCACGAATCGAGCCGACCTCCCGAAGAAAAACGGTCGGAAAGCTCTTTGAAAAATGATCATATAGCATCCGCATGGTCGTTATACGTCGACGGGTCATCCAATTCACAAGGCTACGGAGCCGGCCTCGTCTTAACTTCACCAAACGGAGTGAAGGTCCAGTATGCTTTAAGGTTCACCTTTCGAGCTTCAAACAATGAGGCAGAGTATGAAGCACTTCTGGCCAGACTGCGCCTCATCTCAACAATAAGAGTTCGAAGAATCAAAGCGCACAGTGACTCGCAGTTAGTGGTTGGGTAGGTGATCGCTGAATATCAAGCAAAAGGAAAGAAAATGGCTGCATATTTAGCAAAATCTCAAGAGTTGCTAATTCACTTAGACTATTATGAAGTCATTCAGGTATCGAGAACTCAAAATACCAATGCAGACTCACTAGCTAAGTTGGCATCGGTGGTAGACGATGAGCTTGATAGGAAATTGCCTATTCAATTCCTCCCCCACCGAAGCATAATTCAAGAAGACCTCAAAGAAGTATGTCCAATGGAAGCTAATCCGAGATGGATGGACCCCATCATCTGCTTCTTACAAAGTAATAATCTACCCGAGGACAGAAAGGAAGTACGAAAAATTCGATATCGGTCGGCTCAGTATACACTGATCGATGGAATCGTATATAAGAAGGGATTTTCCCTCCCTTGTCTCCATTACATCAGACCTGATGAAGCAAACTACGTCCTAAAGGAAGTTCACTTCGGAAGCTGTGGAAATCATTCAGGAAGTCGAACATTGGCACAGAATGTGATGTGCTAGGGATATTACTGGCCAGCCATTTAAAAAGATGCCCGAGAGATAGTCAAGAGGTGCGACAAGTGTCAACATTTCGCTCATGTTCCTTATCTGCCACCCAAAGAACTCACTCCTATGTCCAGGCTGTAGCCATTCACACAATGGGGAGTTGACATCATTGGTCCTCACCCAATGGATAAGGGGCAAGTTAAATACGAGATCGTCACCGTTGATTACTTTAGAAAGTGGGCCGAGGCAGAACTGCTTGCCACTATCATGGAAAAGAAAACAACAGATTTCATCTGGAAATCAATTATATGTTGATTCGGAATTCCAAATGCAATAATAACCGACAATGAGCATCAATTCGACAATACGAAATTTTGAGAGTTCTGCCAGAGCTTGGGTATAAAGAACGTGTATTCATCTCCTCATCATCCCCAAGCCAACGGACAAGTCGAAGCTATTAACAAGATTATCAAGGGTCACCTGAAGACGAAACTTGGTGAATGTAAAGAAGCTTGGGCAGAAGAACTCCTCGAAGTATTATTGGCCTATCAAACCACAGTTCGGTCAACGACAGGCGAAATCCCATTTTCCTTAGCATTTGAGACTGAGGCCGTGGTACCAGTCGAGGTCGGAATGCTGATCAATCGAACCGGTCGTTTCCAATCCGAACAGAATGAAGCTCAACTTCAGATGAATCTCGACTTGGTTGAAGAGATCCGAGAAGCTTCTCAAATCCGGATTGCAACTTATCAACAGCGTGTCGCTCGATACTATAATTCACGAGTTAAGGAGCGACGCTTCAGAGTTGGTGATCTCGTTATCCGGAAGATTACGAAAGAGAAAAAGGATGAAGTGGCTAACGTGTTTAATCTGAACTGGGAGGGTCCATACACAATTGTAAGTTCGGTTCGGCCCGGGACGTATTGGCTCGATAATATGCAAGGCCAGACCCTACCCCACTCGTGGAACGCGGAGCATCTTAAGATTTATTATCAATAAGAAAAGCTAAGTGCTTATCCCTTTTTAATCTCTTTCTGTTTAAGTGATTACTTCTACAAAAAATTTCTTGAAAAAGAAAAACAATACACAAGCAGAGCAGCATCACCCGAAAGCTTCGTGTATACGAAGTGCCAAAGATCGATGACGATCAGCGCACATAAATAGGCAACTGCCTTCGCTTCACCCACAAACGCCCTCGACTTATTATTTTACTCCGGTAATCTGAGCTAAATTTTGCTCGCTCATGGAGTAAGGGGGCAACACATCGGGTGAACAGACCAGATAAATCACAAGTCCACAAGCTATGCAAAAAACACAAAAATGAGCTAAAGTGATTTAATTAGAAAAATACCTCAGAAGAGTCACCCTGTCAATATAAAAAAAACATAAAAAATGACCTCAGTAGGGTCAGTCTAAAATAAAATAAAAAATTGTTCAGAGCCCTAAACACGGGCAAATAAAGATAAAAATCTCAAGGGGCATGATCTACCTTAGAAGTCGGAGCAAGGTCAGCCTCCAGCGCTTGAACTGAAGGATCAGCCATTGCAGTTGGGTCGCCTTCTTCTTCCTCCGAATGAGGAACGAAAGATCCAGATTGGGATGATGGCTTTGCACTCTCATCTGACATTTCTCATACCCAAAGTCGAACATTTCGTCGGCTTCGGATGTTTTGGTCTCCAGTTCAGCTCAGACATGTACCAAATCCTCCCGAAGAGCTTCCCCCGCTACCTTGTGCTCCTCAATCTGAGCATTGAGCTCAGACTCCACCTTCTTCCTCTTTGCCAGTTCAGCCCAGAGCAAAATGTTCTCCCACTCCTGAGCTTCCAACGCCTTCCTCACATCCTCTCCAGACTTCAGTGCCTCGTCCAGAGTCCGCTTGGTCGTAGCCAAGGTTCCTTCGAAGCCAGAAATCATACCCTTATCCCAGGTCATCTCTTCGCTAAGAGCTAGGCATCTGAAGGCGATCTGTTGAGAGTTTAATAGGAAGAGGTCAATACACAGAGAAAAAATGAAACAAATAAGGTATTCAGCAACGAATTTACCTTGGCTCCGAAAGCTCCTAAGGTATTCAGTAATGTCACCCCCAGGACCTTCACCAAAGCATCCACTTCGGACTCGGGCACAACCCTGTATGCCCATTTACAGAGATTGTAAAGGTGTGGGGGCATATCCTGGCCTCGATGCAAGCATGAGGTGGATTGAAGCGCTGCAGTAGATGAACTACCAGAGGGGCCGGCTTCGGACGTAGCCACTAGATCAATGATCCGAAGTGGCTGAGACTTAGTGACAGGAGCCGCCACGACCTCGGCCGGAGGAACTACAGGCCCAGCTTCAGAGGTCGGAGTTTGAGGAATGACAGGCGCTGGGGCCATAGGTGGCCGGTCTGAAGGGCGTTTGGACACTGCCTTCTGTCTCTTCATTGCCCTAATCTGCTCTTTTTCCTCGGCCGTCAAGGAAGTAGATTTTCTCCTGGGAGCTAGAGCAGACATACCTGGGAGACAATAAAAAAATCATCAATACATAGGGATCACCAAGAGCAAAACTACGTCAAACTCGATTAAAGCTCACCTTCGAGTTGATTCCCATGTCGGTTAAGGTATCGTGGGAGAGAAGAATTCTGGCACTCTGGAAGCTGGGGTCAAGCTCCCACACAGCGTCGATGAGCTTCGATTCTTCCAAGCTCAAGCTGGGTGGGTTCCCCTGAACTGGAAATAAAGATACAGGTATGGTCAGATCAATCCAAGAAAATGTAAAAGAAAAAAATATAGACATGGCGGCAGATGACCCAACCGAGCACTGAAAACCAATTGTGAACCCGATGAAGTGGAAACTTACCCTCGGGTCGGGGTCCTTCCCAACCTTTAGTGGCAAAAAACCACTCCTCCTTCCAGCCATGAACCGAGGAGAGCAGGTCACCAATGAGGCGGTTACCTTTTCTGCCCCGAGGTGGCATATAATACCATCCCTTAGAATCAGGATGGCTCTTCAGTTAGTACAAATGCATTAGTTCAGCAGTAGTTGGATCCAATCCGTGGACTTGACGTCATAGAACAACACATCCGATCAGAGTCCTCTATGAATTGGGAGGTAACTGACCAAATACTCTGAACAAATACTCCCTCACTACAGGAAGTAGGGGAAGACGGAATCCGACTTCGAAAAACTGTGAATAAATAGTTACTGTCTCCAGGAGGACGGATTGGGAAATCATCCAAACTCGGAAGACAAAGACTAATAGGACCAAGGATACAATATTCCGACCTGAGCTTACTCAGGTCGGTTTTAGTGAGTGTGGTCCAGATCAGGTCGGCAGGATAATTCGAGGTCCTATCGGCCACAGATTGACGACCTGATGTACTAACAACGGGGACTTCATCGGAGGCAAATGAGGAAGGGGTCTCTGCAGCCAAAACGCCCCTCGGGGACTCTCGGGGAACCGATTGGACTTCTCCTAAGTGGGATTCTCCAACCAGTTGAGGAACAGATACGGTCCGAGAAGAGCTTTCTTTCGAACCCAACATGACTGTCCATAAAGGAAGGAAGAAGAATGAATCAAAGCAAAAAAAAAGGATGTGGACAGGGATTCAACGTACTGGATTGCACTCCGGATCAAAGATCGACTGATTATTGATTAGGGATTAAACACTGATTTTAAAGCTGGGCAACATAGCAAAAGCAGCAGCATAGTGGAGAAAGAAAAATCGCACCAGCAAGAGGCAGCTAGCGCAAGGTAAGAAGGAAGAAAATCCTTGAAAAAATTGCTAAGTACCCTATTTATACTTGCGAAATCAACAGTATCTGAACCCTGTAGCTGCCACGCGTCATCATTCTACGGCCTCAAAATGCGAACCGACACAACCTTTGACATGCCCCATCACGTGTCCGCCCTCTTATTGGACAGACAGATATCGGCGCCTGTTCCGAGATACAGGAACCACGTGTCACCTCTCTATTCGTCCGAAGCAGAAAAAGCCTACCGCATCGTACGCTCATCATTGCAGTTTTTCAAATTTTGAAACGACGCATTAAATTCGACTTTACCGCCCAAAGAAGTGCTGTACCGCCAAAAGCTAGATCGACCCTGTCTACTCAGAGATGCTCCCGAGCTAGAAGGATCTTCCTCGGAAGCAGGGGGGCTCCTGTTATGGGATAAGATCAGACCGAACTGACGAGGTATACGAGACCTCGGTAAACTATACCCGAGATCACGATAAGCCAAATAGTTAGGTTTAGTTATCCGCCATGTCCACCATGTGAAGGTCAGTTCGAATTTATCTTTAGCTCGGATGTAATGAGCTATTAACAGATTCACGATGTAGACCGAGTCAAAGACGGACGATCTCATCCCTATTCGGTTGTGAAGTGGAGATCTCGGTCCCTGAAGATCAGGGAGTATCAAATCTCTGCGACATTAGCTAAGATATCAGCCGAACTTCGAGCTTAAGAATCGTTCCTTAACTACTATAAAAAGGGAGACTTATCTCGTCAAAAGGTAAGGAAGATCAATTCTCAACAACCTACGATTTCATTCCGGAGGCAAATCACTGACTTAGGCATCAGAGGGCTAACGGTCGGACCCCCGACCACCTCTTAGCCTTTGATTCCATTTTGCAGGGATCGAAGTCCAAATCCAAACCGTCTACAACAATCGTCATTCAATTCCGATCACCCTGTAGGTGGAATTAGTTTCACCTCGTTTGTTACCAAAATTTGGTAACAACAGGGCCCATAAAAATTTTAGACTAGGATGATGTGTTTTTCCCTAGGTGTTGTTGGGAATTACCTTATGAACGAGTAAGATGACATATAAAGATCGATGGAGGGCTTCACTATGTGAAAAATGACTAAAAAAATAACATTTTTACACGTCGTTTATAAATGTAAGATTAAACGATTGTTTAAAAATTCGGGATTAAATGACAATAAAAACAGTCATTTTATCCCACATTTTAAACAATGTGTAAAATCGTTGTTTTCCCCCCTTAATTATATAACATTTCAAACCCTCTCACCCGCATTCTCTCTCACCCCTCCATCTCACCACTCCCTCTTCGCCCTCTCTCTTAGTCTTTCCACCCTTTCCGCCCTCTCTCTCTCTCTCTCTCTCTCTCTCTCTCTCTCTCGGTAGGTGGTTCTTCTCTGGCAGCACTCTCTTCTTCTTCGACAGGTATGAAGATTTTGTTTATTTATTTTTCTATGAATAAATGTTGGTGGTGTGGGGCCCTCTGTGATATGTGTTTTATTCACACAGTCAAGGGTTGGGACCTACTATGATGTGTTTTATCCACGTCATCATGGGGTGGGGCCCACTGTGATGTATGTGTTTTATCCACGCCGTCAGGGGGTGGGGCCCATTGTAATGTATGTGTTTTATCCACGCCGTCAGGGGTGGGGCCCCTTGTGATGTATATGTTTTATACATGCCATCAATGGGTGGGGCCCACTGATGTATGTGTTTTATCCATGTTATCAGGGGTTGCAGCCCACTGTGATGTATGTGTTAATCATGACATCACGTGGTGGGGCCCACTTTGAGGGGGCGGGGCGCACTTAGACTTTTGGATCTGCCTCATTTTTTAGTTTCTTCCCTACAATGATCTGGAAAAATAGATGGATTGTGTGGATATAACACATACATTATAGTGGATCTAAACAGATGTTGAGCGAGGGCCCTTGAAAGGTGAGAACCACTATTAAGACATTGATCAAGCTGTCCATTTTCTATGAACAGTAAAATGGGTGGCCTGGCCATTTGGACAGGGTTGTGTTTGTATGTATTAGCCCAAAATTGATGGAGCTGTCCCGGATGGGCGTTAGAGCTATTCGTGGTTGATTTGTTGGTTTTATATATGGATGTATGTTGTTAATTATTGGTTGGATATGTTTGATTATTATATATGGTTTTAATAGTTGGTTGGATATGATTGATTAGTATACACGCATGCTCTTAATAGTTGGTATGATATGTCTACTTAGTATACATGTTGCTAATAGTTATTTTGACCACGAATGGTAGTATAATACAATCAGTTAGTCCTTTGGTGAGATTTTTATGTTGCCGATTATAGATAAAGTGTGTTTTTGGGGCATAAAATTTTTTTTCGAATTATCCTGTTGAATAGTTCAAGGTTGGATAGGTTGGAAGTTTTCATTTTTTCATTTATATGCTCTGCCTGTAGTTCTGTACTCCATCTGTCATATTCTCTCTAGATATGCTTCTTATGTTTATTTTCATTGTCAAATACCCACACTATGTGTAGATACTTTATGTGAAAATTAAATGTAAGATGAATATATCTGAAAAGATATAAGGATATGATGTCAAAATTTTGGTGTGCATATTTAAATAAAAATAATGAAAACATTACAATCTATCTGATCTTGGATGGACGACCGATTGTATTATATTATCATTTAGTCGTTTTATTATTAATGGGAGTATTTTTAATAATTGGTTTGATATGTTTGATTAATATACATTTATGCTCTTATTAGGTGGTGTGAAATGTCTGATTAGTATACATGCATTTACTTAATAGTTGGTGCGATGGTTTTTATTAGTACACATGTTGTTGACAGTTGGTTGAGATGTTTGATTAGTATACATGCATTTTCTTAGTAGTTAGTTGGACATCTTATTTACACTTTATCTAACTTGTAATCCTTCAGATCTCATTTTGCTGTAAGAAATTACAGTGCATGGTGGATCCCAGTTGGTTAAGTTGCAAGTTGGAGTATAAAATTTAGTAGAGACTGGACACTTTTTATTTGCCTCCTGCACGTGACACTAGTAATGGCTTCTTCAATCTCAAATAAGGTTCGGATGATGAAACATCATTGTTCTGAAAAATACCGTAATAGTGTGTTGAGATTTATTCTGTATTTGAGGTTAAATACACATGGATTGGGGGGCAATGACTACTTTTGTTGTCCATGTTTGAAATGTCGTAACATGTAAATAGGGAAAAAAACTAGACATAATTTCAGAACATTTATCTGTCAATGGTATAAATACGACTTATAGGACATGGATATATCATGGAAAAGAGTTGCATTCATAACCTGTAACCATTGCGGTTAGTACATCTTCTGGCAATCTTAACGAGGTGATTGAGCCAAGGATGGTCGACATGGTGAATCACGCACATGGACATTTTCAAGAGGAACAAGATGTCGAAGTTCCCATTGATGAGTCACCAAATGATATTTAGTGTAGAAAAATAGAGGATGTGATACAACCCCTATTTCCATCAAGAGTTTTAATGAGTTGTTGCAAATGCTAAAAAAAATACTTCCAACGGACAACACTTTACCAGAGAACTTTATTAGTTTCATTAATTTCTCTCTTTTTTAAATAATGTTCTTACATTTATACATGATTTTGTAGTAAACAATAGATAATATGAAGGTTTATAAATTTCGTCCGATACACTGTGCATGCAATCAGGTAGTATGTATGGTCTTAACATAAAAAAAAATTTATACCAATCAATGACAATAATTTTACAGAAGTCCTTTGCAGGTAAGAATGTTTGAGTATGAAAAGTTAGATATATATATTTGAATTTTATTTTTTGCTTGCAATTGAGAAAAATATTATTAAATTAATATAGAGTTATGACTTCTTTTGTTGGTGTAATGAGTACGATTTGAATATGAGGATGCAAGAAATGGAAGAATTAAGGAGGAAGTGAAGGAAAAGAAAATGCTAAAGAAAGAACTAGAGATTTGCTAAAAAAGAAGTGGAGGTTATTAAAAGATAAATGAATTTATTTCGAATGACAGGAGAGTTGGAATGACGACTGTATTCTTTCTCGATTGCAACCGATGATGGGGTCAATATCATTGTGAATGTAAATAAGAATGTAGACAAAAGATGATATGTATTTGATGTAGGGAACAGACCCCATGATAGAGGGTGGGGATTGGCGATCTTCTTGGAGGCGATGGATTGGGAGAAAACAAGAGAAAACGCAGATTTTCATCATCTAACGACTAGTCGGCGACAGGTCGTGTAAGCTTCAGGACTGGTTGTCCGACTGGTCCCCTGGTTGGTCGAATTTCATGGAGAAACCAGGTAGCTCGCTGGACAGGCATGGATGCTGGCCAACCATTCGGAGCCCCCTGACTGACCGGTCGATGGATGCGGAGTAGCCTTTACGGTTTTGCAATTTGTTTCCGATTTTTCTGTTTCCTTTCCTAATTGTTTTAGGATTCTTTTCTTCCTTTGCAAGTTGGGGTTAGATACGTAATTAGGGTTAGGTTTAGCCTATTTAAAGACATCTTATGTTCATTGTTAAATAACTTTTGGATTATTATTAATGAAATTGAGTTTTTACTCTATTTTTCTTCGTGGATTCAAAGACAATCTCGTGGAGTCGAGATCTCCCATCGTGGATTCGATGAAATTGGTTGAGGAGTCCTAGTAGATCCATGGATTCGGATCAGTTATCCCTCGTGAGAGAGATGATGCTCGATCTTGCCCACCTTGGTTGCATGAATTGGTATTAGAGAGAGGAATAACCTCGGGACGGTAACTTTTAACGGTGGCTATAGTAAAATCTTGTGGACAGTGATCTAGGGATTTATCCTCTCAAAATGGTGGCTTTCGGGGCGACTTTTGAGACATTCCAACGGAAGAACCATCAAGCTATGCAAGGGCCGCAGGCTAGGTTCAACTACAAAGAAAAATATCAAAGGAGCATGATTGTTTATGACAAAGATCTGGTAGATAGGGCTGGTTAGGTCTACACAGAGGTTGATCTTCCTAACTTCGATAGCCGTGGTCGCGTCAACGACTGGCTATGTGAAGTTGAGCGCATATTCGAACTCACGCAGGTGCTCGAGGATAAGAAAGCTCTGTACGTTGCATACAAATTAAAGAGCACTACGTCGGTTTGGTAGGAATATGGTCAGCGTGACTGAAAGAGAGAGAGATGAAGGCCCCGATACACTCATGGCCGCGGATGAAGCATAGGATATTGGAACGGTTTAGATTCACTTGTTGTGAAAATCAGGTATTATTCCCCAACCCCGTTAGAAGCACGCATGTTGTGCCTACGAAAATGGAAGGCTATCAGTAGATAGAAGTTCCTCTCAAAACTTTTAAAGTGGAGAACAGTCATGCAAAAATGGGAGTCCTTCTCGAGGCTTTAACAGTGGAGGAGTGTTCTTCTGAGCTTGCCTAGGATCGCGACGAAGAATCTGCTGATTTGACCGAGGTTGAAGCCATGGAAGGAGAGGACGAGGTACAACCCACCATCGTCTCAGAAATTATTCAAGTTCCTGAGGAAGTGGAGGAGATTGTTACTCTAGATGTAGTGAATAAAGAGGATGATCCAGTAATCGTTTTAGCGATTATGGATCCAGATTGATAGGAATCTACGATCACCTCTGTAGACATCGTGTCGGCATTGCAATATTTTGAGGCAACTGTGGACACCGAATTCTTCGAAGATTTGTGTTCTCTGCAGGATTTTAACTTCCATCAGGTTGAGCCCATCTTAGACAGTACGATTGGCATGACAGATTTATTTATGATTTCTCTTGCCCACACTAAGAAGAAGATGATGATGATTGCTGCACTATGCCAGGGATTGGCCAAGGACACGTTTCACCAATCAATTCCGTTGGTGAGGCTGAGCATGAGTCACAAACCAAGGCCGTGGAAGAAGGTGAAAGCGAATCTCCACAATAGCCTGAGGAAAAACTTGAGGTCGAGTTTTCTTCAAGTAGATGAGATTGATGTAGAGGGTGAGGATTGATTATCTTCTTGGAGGCGATGGACCGAGAGAAAATAAGAGAAAATGCAGTCTTTCGTCACATGACGACCGGTCAACGACCGGTCGTGCAAGCTCTAGGACTAGTCGTCTGATCGGTCCCCTGGTCAGTCTAATTTCGTGGAGGAACCAGCCAGCTCGCTGGACAGGCATGGACGCTGGTAGATCCATCGGAGCCCTCTAACCGACTGGTCGATGGACACAAAGAAGCCTCCGCAGTTTCGCTATTTGTTTTTTATTTTTCTATTTTCTTTCCTAATTGTTTTAAGATTCTTTTCTTCCTTTGCAAGTTAGGGTTAGATACGTGATTAAGGTTAGGTTTAGATTATTTAAAGACATTTTATATTCATTGTTAGATGGCTTTTGAATTATTATTAATGAAATTTAATTTTTACTCTAATTTTCTCCATGGATTCGAAGACAATCTCGTGAATTCGAGATCTCCTATCGTGGATTCAACGAAGATTGGTTGAGGAGTCCCTGTAGATCCGTGGATTAGGATCAGTTATCCCCCATGAGAGAGACGGTGCTCAATCTCACCTACCCCGGCTGCATTAGTATTGAAATGGGATGTGGTTGTTTTATGGTTGATGTTCAATGGGTGGATTGTTGTTCCATTCTATGGTTTGATTAATCGTTGTTTCGTTCTATGGTTGGATTGATTGTTGTTAGATTTTATGGTTGGATGGATATGATGGTTTTGGATCTACTTTATTTTCTAGACTTTTGCCCCATTATAATTTTTCATGTTGAATGATTGATTTTATCTTTTTTACTAAATAATGCTAGATAAAAACGGCAGTACTACCAGTCAACATGTACCATGTGTGAGTTGTGTTTTGGTTGATTTCACTACATACATGAATTTTTGTTCAATGTCTATAGCTCCTGTTGCGTGTTTTGGTCAATTTCAATAGGTACAAAAATATTCAAAAGTACACTAAAAAGTCTTAAGCTCCTATTGCCTCCATAAAAAAAAATAATGATGATAATTTTTTTTCTTTTTCGTAAAATAATTTGAAATGGGTGGTGTTGGAAAAAAATTCGACATCCATGCATGTCAATATTCATTTGTGATGATTGGGCAGAATCACGAAGAGAAGACAAGACGAGGACATTACAGTGGGACGAGTGAAGCTTTTTGGTACACGGGCATACTGTAATAAATCTTAATCCACGTCCATAAATATTAACATTTTGATGGCCCCACAAATCTTTTCGTTGCATGAGCTTTCTGCAGTTAATGTGTGTCCTGCCAAACCCAACGCCATCTCACTCTCAATAATGATTTATTCCTATAAAGCCCAACGCTATCTCACCCTCTGAAAGCCTGAAAGTCTGGCTCTCTCTCCCTCTCTCTAAACAATTTCCTCCTTTCAGGTATTCCTCTCCCTTCTTTATCTCTCCCTCTCTCTAAACAATTTCCTCCTTTCAGGTATTCCTCTCCCTTCTTTATCTCTCCCTCTCTCTAAACAATTTCCTCCTTTCAGGTATTCCTCTCCCTTCTTTATATATATATATATATATATATATATATATATATATATATATATATACACCTTTTTTTTTACGGACTGCTATATTTTCTTTCAAGGTTTACTTCTTCTTCTTCTCGTGGAGCCACTGACAGAAGAGCTAGAAAACTTCAAACGCGGATTGGGTGGATCCCGAGTTCGGTGATCCCTAACTGTGGGGCTCAATGTGATGTATTTTCTTTACATCTACACCATCCATTCATTTTGACAGCTCGTTCTAGGCTGTGACACAAAAAACGAAGCATATCCAAAACTTAGGAGACCATACAGCAAGAAACAATCTTGATTGGATCCTCACCATTAAAAACTTCACGGGGGCCACTGGAATATTTATTTTCCATCCAAACTGTTGATAAGGTCACAAAGACCTGGATGAAGAGATCACACAAATATCAGGTTGATCCAAATCATTTGGGTTCAACCGGAAGTTTTTAATGTTGGATTACCACTGTTTCCTGTATAATGGTCCACCTGAGATTTGGTTCTGCTTCATTTTTGGTACAATGAGCTAAAATGAGTTTTCAAAACAGATGCATGGCCTAGATATAAGGAACGTACATTATGCTGGCCCCACGTTCAGAGATAATACACTGTTTAATTATGACCCGTCAGGTCAACAGTTTGGATTGCTCAAGCATGAGATTTAACTGTACAAAATGGTGCATCCGTACAATATAGGTGTTCTGTTATTGAGGCATTTAATGCAAGAGAATGAGTGTTTGAACTATGATTCTTTTAGTTATCGAGTCACCGTCTAGGCATGGGGCATGGTTCTGTTAGGTTAAAATGACCATGTACCACAGTACTGTACACAGGTGGAAAAAATTATCTGAATCGTTCACGTTCTAGATTGGATGATACCAGGCCATATTAATAAAGATTTGTTGAACGAGTAAAATGACTGTGCCTGAAGATGGATATTTAATGGCTCATGTTCAATTTCAAGATTCAAAGGTCAAGATCATCCATGAAGCATGATTATAAGGTCATAGTTTGGTATGGAAGGATCTATATACCACGGTAGAAACAGGAGGGCGCCTATTAGGTGTTACCATTGCCTAAGGGCCCACCTTGATGAGTTATATATCTAGTCGGTCCATTGTTTTTACGGATCATTTTAGGACGTGGTTCCAAAACTTTAGCAGATCCAAATCTCAGATACACAACACCATAAGAAACAGTGATGATGGACCATTAACCATTAAAAACTTCACGAGTCCAGCCGTAAGAAGATCCTTAATGTTTTTTTATTCATCCAACCCGTTGATAAGGTCGCCCAGAGCTGGATGAAAGGAAAATACAATGATTAGCTTGATCTAAAACTTTTGTAGCCTATAAAATTTTTTAATGGTTATTCACCACCACTGGTTTCGGTTAACTGTTATATCCATGTTGTCTATAAAAATTTTCACATCCACGCTGTCTATAAATTTTTTCACGTAATGTAGATATGAAATACATTTATCAAAGTGTGCCACACACGGTAAGGGTAACACCCACTGAGAGTTATCCGGGTGACAGCTAATCCTTTCCTGAAACCGGAAGCGGATTGCCTGCTTAGTAACTCCGCGTGCGGAGTAAACGATGTGGGCCCATAGTGATTTACGTATTTTATCCACTCCGTCCATCCATCTTAACAGAAAATTTTAGGTATGGTACCAAAAAATGAAGCATATCAAAATCTAAAGTGGACCACACCACAAGAAAAGTGTGAACTGAATGTCTACCATTGAAAAATTCTCACAGGATAGAAGTTTTGGATCAAGCTGATATTTATTTTTTTCCCTTCATCCATATCCATGTGATCTTATGAACGGGTTGGATGACAAATAAACATCATTGTAGGGCCTGGGAAGGTTTCAATGGTGGAAATCATTATTCCCACTGTTTCCTGTGGCATGGTCCACTTGAGTTTTGGATATGGTTAAATTTTAGGCTCAACCACTAAAATGAGCTGAAAAAACATATGGATGGAACAAATAAAGCACATACATTCTAGGTGGGCCCAACTGAGTTTACTCCGTACGATAAGAGCATGTGGAGTAAACTCAGCTGAAACCGGCCACCATGGGAGTGACTTAGCTGTTATCCGGGTAACAGCTTAGTGGTTTTCACCCTAATCGTGTGGGGCCCACCTTGATGTATTTTTTTGTATATCTATGCGGTCCATCTGTTTTCCTCTATCATTTTAGGACTTGATCCAAATCTCAAGAAGATTCAAATATGAGGTAAACCATAAGAAAGGAAATAGTGATTAATAACCATTAAAAATATTTTATGGATGATGGAAGTTTTGGATCAGGCTGATAATTGTATTTTACCTTTATCTAGATCTTTGTGACATTACCAACAGGTTAGATGAAAAATAAACATTACGAAAGCCTTACTATGGCACTTTGGAATTTTTAACGGTTTACATTATGATCCACCTGAGATTTGGATTTGCTTTGATACACACTACATTGTCAGGCAGGGTAACAACCACTGTGCTGTTACCCGGGTAACAGCCAAGTCCCACCAGGCCACCACTTAGTATCGTAGTAGGGTTTGACAGTGTCCTATCATAGGGACACCATAGCCGAGGACACAAATCATGTCATTTGATGTGACAACGTATTATTATTGAAGAGGCATTGATTGTCCTGCAATGCAAGCCAGGCTTGTCCTATCATAGGGACACCATAGCCGAGGACACAAATCATGTCATTTGATGTAACAACGTATTATTATTGAAGAGGCATTGATTGTCCTGCAATGCAAGCCAGGCATTGATTGTCCTACGCAGTGACAAATGAGTCATTCTTACTCATTGAACGGAGGAGTATTCTCCTTTGAAAGCAGTCTCAAAAGGGGTGATATATGTGACATACCCACGCACCCTGCTGCATCTGTTTTATCGAAACATTGCAGGGCATGACACCAAAAAAATTGGGCTGATCCAAAGCTCAAATGATCCACATCACAAGAAACAATGATCGTAAAATTCGAACCATTAAAATGTTTTTATTCTTTTCAAAGGCTCACAAGATTGTTTACTTGTCATCTAACATATTCATAATGTCACACAAACATGGGCAAAGGAAAAAAAATCCCAAATTCAACTTGATACAAAACTTTTTTTGAGCTCCCATGAAGTTTTCAATGATAGGCATTTAATTCTCACTATTTCCTTTGGTGTGGCTCACTTGAGCTTTGAATCTTCTTCAATTTTTTGGTTCATGCCTTAAAACCATCTAGAAGAACAAATGGACAGCATGGATAAGCCATACACATCATGGTAAGCCCCACCTGATATTCACATCATGGGACAATGCTGGAATTACTATTATAAATAATTATTACATATTTCATCCGTAATTACCATGGAAATTAAAAAAGAAACAGACCTAAGGGAGAATCAAATTACAAGGGAGAAAAAAATGTTTGTGTTGTCATTTCAGTTTAATTTCTTTTTATTATGCTACAACCATAGTTGACTCAGCCATTTGGGCGGCCTAGGCTATGTACTGATGGCCACTTGATGGCCCTGTGGTTGAATCCAAATTCAAGCTCAAATCAAACTATAAGAATAGAGGAAGAAGTGGCAACTCAGAAAACTCACTTTTCAATAGCTTCTTGAATTCCCATTGAGCATAGCCCCCACCCAATGAGTGGATAATCTTGTTGGTTGCCGCACTCGGCGCGCGCGCGCGCACACACACACACACATATTGTGTGCACCTCATTGTACATTCAGTTAGATTATTGGCCGTGCATTGATTTCAATGGTGTAGCTTAAACTATCTTGGTATTTCCCCTTTTGAATTTTTTTTTTTTTTTTTTTTTTTGAGAGAGAGAGAGAGATTAGTAATACTATTCTACCCATCTAATTAATAACAAGAAATGCCCCACTTACACAGGTGAGAAGATGATCGTCAATGTGAAGGAGTCAACCATGGTGCACCCGGCACAAGATACTCCAAAACGTATCCTATGGCTCTCTAACTTGGACCAAGTGATGCCGAGATTGCACATGCCCACTGTCTATTTGTACAGGCCTACCAATGGGTGTCTCAACTTCTTCGACTCTCAAGTGCTCAAATCAGCACTGAGCAAGGCCCTAGTCCCATACTACCCCATGGCCGGGAGGCTGAGGAAAGATAAAAATGGTCGGATCGAGATCGATTGCAACGGGGAAGGTGCTCTCTTCATCGAGGCACACACAGATTCATTTCTCGATGATTTAGGAGACTTCACACCATCACCGACGACCGAACTTAAACAGCTTGTTCCAACGGTTGATTCCACCAAGGACATATCTTCTTATCCTATCTTCCTACTACAGGTGAAATGTCTAGTCTTCCTTGTCTGGCTACACTCATTATTAAACTCGAGGCTGGATCTACTACAAAGCAGTGTAGGATAGGCTTATCCTACACAGAGGTTAGAACCATCTTTTCACTATAAAGAGAGTTCTACTCGTAGTAATGCCAAACGCAATTGATAATCGCCACCGCCGTTTGTTTTTATTACACTTTTATCGTCGAAATAAAAAAAACGCTTATACTAGTGTGAATTGGGCCCACCATCATCAAGTTCAGTAATCAACATCGTCCATCCAGTTCTTTGTGTCATTATTGTTCATGGGTAAAAAAATGAAGTAGATATGAATAGTATCTTTGTCCCAATAGTGGATTGTTTTTTCACCCTTAAACAAAATGATACGAAATAATCAAGATGTAGCCCACCTCTTCATGTGATGCTTCACTTCTTTTTACACATATCTTATTTAAATATTCTTAATTGAATGGACGACACGGATCATACTGATAAGAACTGTGGCCCATACATGGCTTGGAACCGATGACTTGGCAGTAATCGTGCTAGTTCCAGTGTTATTTGGGTGACACCATTTTGATTGTGACCCTCATCATCATGCGTGGTCATGTAATTTTTGTAAATCAGAACCGTGCGTCCATTTTTCCATAGTTGGTCCTCCATTCTTTAGTTTCCTTAGTGAAGTTTGAAATATCACGTGAACCACAACATTGGTAGCAGTCGTTAATTACCATTGGATGGTTATTGTGACACCACCTTCATGGGGCCCACCATCATCAACTTCATCGATCTACGCAGTCCATCTGTTTGTTGGTGTCATTTTCGGTAAGTGGGGAAAAATGAGGTGGAGATTCTTACTAGGTTGGTCCAAACAGTGGATAAGTTATGCATAGTTAAACAAAATGATAAGAAATCACGCAATTGTGGTCCAAATAATGATTAGATATGTCCAATATTTTTACTCATATCTTAATTAAATAGTTTGAGGTGAATTGATAGAACGGATCATAGGAAAAATATCAGTGGGCCATACATACCTTTAGAAGTGGCTTGATCGTTATTACATAGTTCCAATGTGTGACACTCACCGCGTATGACCCTCATAATGTATCTTCTGTAAATTCAAACCTTCAGACCGTTTTTCCATCTGCTTTTGTGATCCAACAACAAAGATTAATTTATTTAAAATATCATGTGTACCACCCCATTGTTAAACCGTGGTTAATTTCCTCTGGATGGTTACTGTAACACCACCTTCATGGGGCCCACCATCATCAACTTCATCGATCTATGTATTTCATCTGTTTTTCTTTGTCCTCTTTGCTCATTGGAGGAAAACTGAGTTATATATAAGTAGTATGTTGTTGGTCCCAACAGTCAATAATTTTTTAATCCGGATCCTCTATTGAATTCGAGCAGAGCTGCTGCTCTTATTAGTCCAGCTCATCCTGACTGTGTCAGAATAGTTTAGGTCTGACACAGTCAGGCTGACCTAGACCAATCAAAGAAGCGACTGAGGAGGATTTCTCTACTGGGTTTCATCAGAGAATCCGGATTCATAATTTTTTGTTTGTGTCCTTTTTGGTTACTACAAAATCAGGAAAACACAAACACCAATTCAAAAACGGGCTGACCATCATGAATTTCATCGATTTTCATCAGTTTTTTTTGTTTTGTTAATGTTAAACGTAAAAAAATTAGTTAGATAAGAGTAGTTTTTTTGGTCCCAATGGTGGGCTAATGTTGGCCCCTTAAAGAAAATTGTAGGAAGTCATGAATATGTGGTCTACGTTTTCATGGGATCTTTAAATTTATTTTTATTTTTTTATTTTATTTTATTATTATTACTTTTTTCGCAGATTTTTTATTTTAACCCGTTGGACTGATTGGACAGAACAAATGACAAAAAAAAATCATGGGCCATACATGCCTTAAATGACTCACCTGCCAGTTGTTTTATTTTCCGGTGTTAATAGGGTAATACGTTTTTATGTGGGATGCTAACCGTTTGTGGTCGTCCATAAGATACTGTTTCTGAATCCAAACTGTCCGTTCATTATTCCATCTATTTTGTGGATAAGTTTACAAATATGTCATAATTATAAATAACAGGTGGACCACACCATTCCCAAGAGTGGTTATTGACAATTGGACGGTTACGTTGATAAGGTTTTCATAGGGCCCACATCACATGATTTTCATAGATCTAAGTTATCCAAATTATTTACCGTGTATTTAATTTGTATCAGGATGGAAATTTAGTTTGATATAAGCAGTACTTTGATTCCAACTGTGGATTAAATTTGGACCCTTAAAAGAAAATAATAGGAAATCATGAATATGTGGTCAATATTTTTATCAGATCTTTATTTATTTATTTTTTTCTTAATTTAATCCACCGATTAGATGGAACAGATGACATTAAAAAAAAGAGTTCGTTTTTATTTCCTAATTTAATCCACCGAGCTGATTAGAACAGATGACATTAAAAATAAAGAGTCCGGATCCTCTGTTGAGACCTGGCAGAGAAGTCCTGCTCGTGACTTCTCTATTGGTCCAGACCAGCCTGGCTGTGCCAGAGCTGAGCTGCTCTGACACAATAAGGATGAGTACGACCAATCATAGCAGCGGAAGCAGAGGTTCTCTGCTCGGCTTCAACAGAGGATCGGATTTCTTTAAAAAAAAAATAAAAATGGACCGTACATGTGTTGTCACAGAGGAGTGACTGGTTTTGGGTCCAATGTCAATCGAGAATATTCGTGTTTTTGTGACACTCACAGTGCGCGTTCATATTTGATGTAAATTTTGCAAATCAAAGGTGGCCTTCCATTTTTCCATGTCATTTTTTATTGGCAAATAAATGTTTTGGTGGGCCGGGTGAAGTTGTTGGTATGTGGAATTCATTCAAAGCCTTCTGTTGTATGGAAGGTCCATCTAATATTTGGATATGCATAATTTTTAGGATAATGGTTTATAATGAGATGTGAAAGTGGATAAACCATATCGATGTAGGAAACAGACACCATGGTTAGGCCCCACAGATAGTGATGCACCAATGCTGATGCATATGGTTGTCTACCATGGTGTCGCTGGGAAGCAGATTGTGTACTGAGTAAACTTTGCAGAGTCCACTGTGATTTATGCATTTTATCTACTCCATTCATCCATTTTAACAGATAATTTTATGGCTTAATACAAAAAATGAGGCATATAAAAATCTTAAGTGAACCACACCACATGAAATAATTTTGTTGTATTGAACAAATATTGTTGAAAAATTATTGGGGGCCACGGAAGTTTTGGATCAAGTTGATATTTTTTCTCCTTCATCAAAGTTCGTGTGATCTTGTGAACAGGTTGGATGACAAATAAAGATCACTAAGGGGCCTATAAATGTTTCAACGGTGGAAATCATTATACCCACCGTTTCCTGTGGTATGGACCAGTCAAGTTTTGGCTATGCATCAATATTGATTTCAACCCCTTAAATGAGCTGAAAAAATGTACAGACGGTGTACATAAACCACGTACATTTAGAGTGGGCCCAACTAAGTTTACTCAGTATGATAAGAGTGTATTGAGTAACTTAGGATGCAATCCAATTTCGGTTGCTTAGGGATGCGTTCATGCAGCGTCCACGTCCGATTCAGGCCCATTCGGCCCTAGTGTACCAGACTTCAGAAGCTGATCCTAGCCCCGGGACGCAGTCGGCTAAATCGACGAATCCGACAAGAATCGCAGCAGACAGGTCCCGAAATCAGGCGAAACTTGTTCAGAGGGTCAGGATGAGTTCATGCAGCGTCCACGTTCGATTCGGGCCCATTCGGCCCCGGTATACCGGACTTTAGAAGCCGACACGAGCCCCGGGACGCAGTCGGCTGAATTGACAACTTGGGCCGAAATCGGAGCCGACGGTCCTGGAATTAGGCGAAACTTGTTCAAAGGACCGGGATGGGTTCATGCAGCGTCCATGTCCGATTTGGGCCCATTCGGCCCCAGTATATCGGACTTTAGAAGCCGATCTGAGCCTCGAGACACAATTGGCTGAATTGACGACTTGGGCTGTAATCGGAGAAGACGATCCTGGAATCAGACGAAACTTGTTTGGAGGGTCGAGATGGGTTCATGCAATGTACACGTCCGATTTGGGCCCATTTGGCCCCGGTATACCGACTTCAGAAGCCGATCCGAGCGCGGGGACGCAGTTGGCTGAATCGACGACACGGGCAGGAATCGGAGCAAATGGTCCCGGAATCAGGAAAAACTTGTTCGGAGTGTCGAGATGGGTTCCTTCAGCGTGCACGTCCAATTCGGGCCCATTCGGCCCCGGTGTACCAGACTTCAGATGCCGATCCGAGCCCGAGGACGCAGTTGGTTGAATTGATGACTCAGGCAGTAATCATAGCAGACGGTCCCGGAATTAGGCGAAACTTCTTCGGAGGGTCGGGATGGGTTCCTTCAGCGTGCACGTCCGATTCAGGCCCGTTTGGACTCTATATACTGGACTGTAGAAGCTGATTTGAGCCCCGAGACGCAGTTGGCCGAATTGACGACTCAGGAAGGAATCAGAATAGAAGGTCCTGGAATCAGGAGAAACTTGTTCGAAGAGTCGGGATGGGTTCCTTCAGCGTGCACGTCCAATTGGGGCCCATTCGGCTCCGGTATATGGAACTTCAGAAGTCGATCCGAGCTCGGGGACGCAGTTGACCGAATTGACGATCCGAGTAGGAATCGAAGCAGACGGTCCCGAAATCGAGAAAAATTTGTTCGGAGGGTCGGGATGGGTTCTTGCAGTGTGCACGTCCGATTCCGGCCCATTCGGCCCTGGTATACCAGACTTCAGAAGCCGATTCCAGCCTTGGGACATAGTTGGCAGAATTGACGACTCGGGCAGGAATCGTAGCAGAAGGTCCCGAAATTAGGAGAAACTTAATTGGAGGGTTGGGATAAGTTCCTTCAGCGTGCACGTCCGATTCGGGTCCATTCGGACCCGGTATACCAGACTTCAGAAACTGATTCGAGCCTAGGGACGTAGTTGGAAGAATTGACGACTCGGGGCAGGAATCGGAGTAGACAGTCCCAGAATCAGGCGAAACTTGTTTGGAGGGTCGGAATGGGTTCTGTCAATGTACATGTCCGATTCAAGCCTATTCGGCCCCGGTATACCGGACTTCAGAAGCTGATTCGAGCCCCGGGACGCAGTTGGCCGAATTGACGACTCGAGCAGGAATCGGAACAGAAGGTCCCGGAATCAGGCAAAACTTGTTCGAAGGGTCGATATGGGTTCGTTCATAATGCACGTCCGCTTCAGGTCCATTCGACCTCTGTATACCGAACTTCAGAAGTCGATCCGAGCCCGTGGACGCAGTTGGCCGAATTGACAACTCGGGCAGGAATCGGAGCGTAAGGCCCCAGAATTAGGCAAAACTTGTTCGGAGGGTCGGGATGGGTTCCTTCAGCATGCATGTCCAATTCAGGCCCATTCAGCACCAGTATACCGGACTTCAGAAGCCAATTCGAGCCTGGGGATGCAGTTGGTTGAAATGATGACTCAGGCAGGAATCGAAGCAGATGGTTCCGGAATCAGTCGAAACTTGTTCGGAGGGTTAGATGGGTTCCTTCAGCGTGCACGTCAGATTCAGGCCCATTCGGCCTCGGTATACGGGATATCAGAAGTCGATTCGAGCCCGAGGATGTAATCGGCGAAAATGATGACTTGGGCAGGAATTGGAGCATACGGTCCTGGAATCAAGAAAAACTTATTCAGAGGGTCGGGATGGGTTCCTTCAGTGTACATGTTCGATTTGGGCCCTTTCGGCCTCGATAACGAGACTTCAGAAGCCGATCCGAGCCCGGGGATGCAATTGGCTGAATTGACGACTCGGGAAGTAATCATAGCAGACAGTCCCGGAATCAGGAGAAACTTTTTCGGAGGGTCGGGATGGGTTCCTTCAGCGTGCACGTGCGATTTGGGCCCCGGGACGCAATTGGCCGAATTGATGATTCGGGCAGGAATCGGAGCAGAATAGTCCCGGAATCAGGCAAAACTTATTAGGAGGGACGGAATGGGTTCTTTTAGCGTGCACGTTTGATTCGGGCCCATTCGGCCGCCATATACAGGACTTCAGAAGCCGATTCGAGCCCGAGGACGCAGTTGGCTGAATTGACGACTTGGGTAGGAATTGGTGCAGACGGTCCCGGAATCAGGCGAAACTTGTTTGGATGATCGATATGGGTTCCTTCAGCATGCACGTCTGATTCGAGCCCATTCGACCCCGGTATACCGAACTTCAGAAGCCGATCCGAGCCCGAGGATGCAGTTGGCCGAATTGACGACCCTGGCAGGAATAGGAGCAGATGATCCCCGAATCAGTCTAAACTTATTCGTAGGGTCGAGATAGGTTGCTACAGCGTGCACGTCCGATTTGAGCCCATTCGGCACTGGTATACCGGACTTCAGAAGCCGATTCAAGTCATGGGACGTAGTTGGCCGAATTGACAACTTGGGCAGGAATCAAAGAAGAAGGTCCCGGAATCAGGTGAAACTTGTTCAGAGGGTCGGGATGGCTTCCTTTAGTGTGCACGTCCGATTCGGGCCCATTCGGCCCAGGTATACCAGACTTCAGAAGCCGCTTCGAGCCCGGGGACGCAGTTGGCTGAATTGATGACTTGTGCAGGGATCGAAGCAGACGATCCCGGAATCAGGAAAAACTTGTTCAGAGGGTCGAGATCGGTTCCTTCAGGGTGCACGTCTGATTCTGGCCCAACCGGCTCTGGTATACCTGACTTCAGAAGCCAATCTAAGCCCGGGGATGTAGTTGGCCAAATTGATGACTCGGGCATGAATCGGAGCAGACGGTACCGAAATCAGGCAAAATTTGTTTGGAGGGACGGGATGAGTTCTTGCAGTGTGCACGTCCGATTCGGGCCCATTCGGCCCCTGTATATCAGACTTCAGAAGCCTTTCCGAGCCCGGGGACGCAATTGGCCGAAATGACGACTCGGGCAGGAATCGTAGCAGATGATCTCAGAATTTGGTGAAACTTGTTCGGAGGGTCGGGAAGGGTTCCTTGAGCATGTACGTCCGATACGGGCCCATTCGGCCCCTGTATACCGGACTTCAAAGCCGATTTGAGTCCTAGGACGCTGTTGGCCGAATTGACAACTCGGGTATAAATCAGAGAAGAAGGTTCCAGAATCGGGTGAAACTTGTTCAGAGTGTCGGGATGGGTTCCTTCAGTGTGCATGTTCGATTCGGGCCCATTCGGCCTTGGTATACCGGACTTCAGAAGTCGATCCGAGCCCGGGGACTGCAGTTGGCCGAATTGACGATTCGGGAAGTAATCGTAGCAAAAGGTCCTGGAATCAGGAGAAACTTGCTCGAAGGGTTGGGATGGGTTTTTGCAGCATGCACGTCCGATTCGGGCCCATTCGGCCCTGGTATACCAGACTTCAGAAGCCGATATGAGTCCTGAGACGCAGTTGGCCGAATTGATGACTCGGACAGGAATCAGAGCAGAAGGTCCTGGAATCAGGAAAATCTTGTTCGGAGGGTCGGGATGGCTTTCTTTAGTGTGCACGTCTGATTCGGGCCCATTCGGCCCCGGTATACCGAACTTCAGAAGCCGATTCGAGCCTAAGGACGCAGTTGGCTGAATTGAAGAATCGTACAGGAATCTGAGTAGACGGTCTCGGAATCAGGCGAAACTTGTTTGGAGGGTCGGGATCAGTTCCTTCAGTGTGCACGTCTGATTTCGGCCCAACCGGCCCCGGTATACCAGACTTTAGAAGGCGATCCGAGCCTGGGAATGCAGTTGGCCGAATTGACGACTTGGGAAGTAATCGTAGCAGACGGTCCCGGAATCAGGCGAAACTTGTTCGGAGGGTCGGGATCAGTTCCTTCAGTGTGCACGTCTGATTTCGGCCCAATCGGCCCCGATATACCAGACTTTAGAAGGCGATCCGAGCCCGGGAATGCAGTTAGCCGAATTGACGACTCGGGAAGTAATCGTAGCAAATGGTCCCGGAATCAGGCGAAACTTGTTTAGAGGGTTGGGATGAGTTCTTGCAGAGTGCACGTCTGATTCGGGCCCATTTGGCCCCAGTATACCGGACTTCGGAAGCCTTTCCGAGCCCGGGGACGCAATTGGCTGAAATGACGACTCGGGCAGGAATCGGAGCAGACGGTCTCGGAATCTAGAGAAACTTGTTTGGAGGGTTGGGATGGGTTCCTTCAGCTTGTACGTCCGATTCGAGCCCATTCTTCCTCGGTATACCGGACTTCAGAAGCCGATTTGAGCCCAAGGACACTGTTGGCCGAATTGACGACTCGGGTAGGAATCGGAACAGATGGTCCCGGAATCGGGCGAAACTTGTTCGAATGGTTAAGATGGGTTCCTTCAGAGTGCACGTCCGATTCAAGCCCATTCGGCCTCAGTATACTAGACTTTAAAAGCTGATCCGAGCTCGGGGACGTAGTTGGCCGAATTGACGACTCGGGCAGGAATCGGAGCAGATGGTTCCGAAATCAGGCGAAACAAGTTCAGAGGGTTGGGATGGGTTCCTACAGCGTGCACATTCGGTTCGGGCCCATTCGGCCCCAATATACCGGACTTCAGAAGCCAATTCGAGCCCCGGGACGTAATTGGTCGAAATGACGACTCGGGCAGGAATCGGAGCAGACGGTATCGAAATCAGGTGAAACTTGTTTGGAGGGTCAGGAAGGGTTCCTGCGGCGTGCACGTCCGATTCGGGCCCATTCGGCCCTGGTATAACAGACTTCAGAAGTCGATCCGAGCCCAGGACGCAGTTGCCCGAATTGACTACTAGGGACAGAATTGGACCAAACGTTCCCGAAATCAGGCAAAACTTGTTTGGAGGGTTGGGATGGGTTCTTGCAGCTTGCACGTCCGATTCGGGCCCATTCGTCTTCGGAATACCGAACTTCAAAAGCCGATTTGAGTCCCGGGACGTAGTTCGCCGAATTGACGACTCGGTCAGGAATTGAAGCATATGCTCCCAGAATTAGGAGAAACTTGTTTGGAGGTTCGGAATGGGTTCCTTCAGTGAGCACGTCCAATTCGGGCCCATTCGGCCACAGGTATACTGGACTTCAGAAGCCGATCTGAGCCCCGGGACGCAGTTGGCCGAATTGAGGACTTGGGTATGAATTGAAGCAAACAGTCCCGAAATCAGGCGAAACTTATTTAGAGGGCCGGAATGGGTTCCTTCAATGTGCACGTTCGTTTTCTACCGAATCAGTATCGGTATTCCAAGCATTAGGAGATAGGTCGCATCGGGATGCCAAGTCCCAAACACATGAGCCGTGTTTATTTGCTGTGGTGTGGTCCACTAGAGGTTTGGTTAACCTTGGGTTTCTTGATAAACCCCTAAGTTGAGCTGAAAAAAAAGGGATGGACGGGGTGGATAAATCACAATGGATCTAACAGGGTCAATCCAGGCCGCACAATTTGCGCTCTCTACTAGGGACGTGGTTTGGGCATTGGTGGCCAGGGAGGATTAAGTGAGCGTTGAGAAGGTGATCCACCGGAGCCCACCCAAGGCGGTTCGGCCCGTACCACATGGGCCCACCTTGATGCATGTATTCTGTATCCACGCGGTCCATCCATTTTTTCCAAAACTTTCTAGATTATTATTAAAAAAAAAAAAAAAAAGCGAAGCACATCCAATAATCGAGCGGACCATATACAAGACAGTGGTGATTGGATGCCCTTTGGTTTAGAACTTCTTAGGACAGACATTAATGTTTCGGCGGCGCTTCTTTGCTATCTAATCTGTTTATGAGGTCACACGCACACTCCTTGATGAAGGGAACAAACAAATATCGGCTTCATTAAAAACTTTTGTGGCATATTAATGATCTATCACCACTATTTGCTATGTTATGGTGCAACTGATAAGCCTTAATCTTAGAGAAATTCCAATTAAAGACAAACTTTAATATCTCTTATATTATGATGATAATAAAGTGGCCAACTTACTGCGTCCTTTCCTAATAGGAAAATTCAATCTATACCATCCAATAAAGTAAATTTAGTGTGGCATCTCTAAGATAATAATCTTAGTTAAGAGATGACATTGTACTAAATTGACAAGTGGACCATAAACTATTGTCCTAATCTTTAAGGTCCAATCACACTCGATGAAGCTCATTTGAATATTCCGCATGTGCACGTGTATAAATTACAATGCTTGGATGGTGACATATGTTTATCTACTTTTGAGATCAATGAATTTTATCTTTGAGAGTCTGATCTATCAAAACTTATTGAAAATATAATTTAATAATATAAATATTCTTCAATACTGTTAAAAAGAAAATACGACTATCCATTCAATTCATTACCTTAGATAGGACTCATATGCATCATCACCACTTCCTTTATCCTAACTTTGTGCCCTGACCTTGATTTTGCTCCGTATAAGTGTGTTTTTGAATCAATTGAATCTATGAACATAACTTTACTGTGATATACCATAGAGTAATAAGGGCACTAAAGTCACCTACAGGATTGGTGTACTCGCATAATGACTAGACAATAATTGAGTCATGGCTTGTGGTTAACGGTTCCCACCACACATGTAACTCATTTCATACATCGTGAATGGTCAAACATTCATCATCTATGGGATCATCACAAAAGATCCACTTCATCAACCAATGATCTAACCTTGTTGTGTGTGCGCACACACAAACACACACATGCATGCACACATGTGCATGTGTGTGTGCATGCCTATGCATGTGTGTATTAGTAGTAGCAACAGTATCATCATCATTAACAAGAACAACAACAACGAGGAAGGATGGAAAGATGCATGTTTTGTGGATATTTTTTTGAGGTCCGAAGAATGGGAAAAATAAGCATCATTGGACCAGTTGGAAGAGAATCTCCCTGCCTAAGGAGGAAGGAGGCATGGGGATGAGGCACCTTAGAGAGGTTATGACCAGTTTTAGAATGAAGCTAACTTGGGCTGCGTTCTTTTTGAGTGAAGAGAGTATCTGGACTTCCTTCATGAAAGCCAAATATAAGGAAGACTTCTCTACTTCTGATGTTTCAGCAGGCAGCAGTCTTAGATCTCCATTCTGGAAAGGTGTTCTGAGGCTTCGTCCTGGCCTCCAATCTTAGGCGCGGTGGCTGGTTGGTAACGGCGATTGTGATTTCTGGAAGGACGATTGGAGTGGCCTAGGTTCTCTCTCCTCTTGGTCTATCAACCCTCTTCCTGATGAGATGGCGCATCTTAAAGTTAAGGATTGTGTAGGACTTGATGGCGTCATTCCAAACTCTCATTGGCAGTCTCTTCTCCCCCAAATTGTCTTATCCCATATCAAATCAGAAGGTATTTGCACCTCAGATATTCCAGATAGATGCATTTAGCCCATGAATCCATCTGGAGACTTCTCCGTTAAATCAGCATGGAGTCTTTGCAGATCTTCTGCGGAAAAAAAAGAGTGGGCGAAGTGGGTCTGGCACTAAAAATGCCACAAAAAATTGCAGTGTTTTCCTGGAAACTCTTGCACAACGCAGTACCGATCGATGACAGAATTTAGCAAAGAGGCATTCAAATGACGTCTATGTGCGTCTGTTGCGGGGCTAACAAGAGGCCGAGCGTTGAAGACATTGACCACCTGTTTGCTGCAGGAGATGTTGCAACAAAGGTATGGACTTTCTTCAGCAATGTTTTTTCATATTGCCTTCATTGAAGGCCAACCTGCATTGGGGAGGGCAGTTTTTTGGTGGAGAGAGGCCTCGTCCAAGGACTGTCTCTCCACATTGAAGGGAATGCTTCCTAGCATCTGTTTCTGAGAAATTTGGTTAGAGAGGAAAAATCGTCGTTTTGACAATCACTTTGGAAGTGTGGAGAGGATTATTTCTAGAATCAAATGGTGGCTTAAGTCCCTTAGCCATTCCCTTCCACGCACCAAAGCTAATCATCTCTCAGGTCAGATGGCTCTTCAGGTGTTGGGGATTGAGGAGGGGCCCCCGAGGCTTAAATCTATTTCCATCCTAAAATGGGAGAGGCCATCGGAAGGTTGGGTAAAAATTAACGTAGATGGGTCAGCCCAGGGAAACCCGAGAGCCTCGGGTGGTGGTGGTATTTGTAGAGGAAGGACCGAAAACTTCTTATTTGCTTTCTCTACTGGCTATGGGCTGGGAACCAATGTCAGCGCAGAGAGCAGGGCGATAGTGGAAGGCATTTCGCTTTGCATGGATCGAGGTTTCTCTAAAGTTGTTGTTGAAAGTGACTCCCAATCAGTGGTTAATTTCTTGAATAAGAGCATAACAAATAATTGGTGTTTGTGGTATTGGTGGACCCGGGTTGCCTATCTCTCGAAAAGGGTGGAAGTAAACATCTCTTATGCTCCTTGAGAGGTAAATGGAGTTGCCAATGGTTTGGCCCTGTTGGTCAGCGAGACTCAATGCAAGAGAACTTTTCAAAACATTAGCGAGCTTCCTAGATCTGTCCGTGGAATCCATCTTCTTGACCGAATGGGTCTGGGTTGTGTTAGGGAGGATTGAAGTCTACATGGTTGCGCCCTCCCTGTTTTGGTGTTTCCTTGCTTCGGTTGTGGTATATGATGGGGTTTGTGGCGGTTTTTGGGCGCCTCGACCACCCAAATGTAAATAATAAAAAAAATGTAGCTCTTGGGACATGACTGCGCAGAGCATCCTCCTTGGGCTGATCAGGGGCCTCATCTCTCTTGTTCGTGCAACTGTGGGATCTAGTAGGCTAAGGCATCAGTTTGCTTAGGGGGGATCAGGTTTTTGTGTGTAAATTTGAGATTTTGTTGTTACGGCTGCCAGGTGTGGAGCCTTCCCCTTGTGTGGTTGTATTGGTTCTCTTCTTCAATGACAATATTTCTGTTAAAAAAAAAAAAAAAGTTTTGAGGGGAATCCTCTTATAAAAAATAGCTTAGTAATTAAACTTGACATGGATTCATTGCATTTATTTGATTGACTGATAGGATGGTCCAGATCGTTTGTGATTTCAGGCAACGGTCCAGCTAAAATTGGCCCTTTACGTTGTTATGTTTAACTTCCATGAATTGAATGCCACATGTGCCTATGATTGTCGTGTAAAATATCTTTAAAATGGGCGTCGGTCCACTGAACTTGAGCCAATGATCGTGCCCCAACAGCTCTCAAAATCACCCATCTCGAAAGACGAGAGGATAGAGCCCGTGGAATTGCAATATGGTTGAGTCATCTCCTCGGCACTCGTGATAGGGTGAGGAAAATTGTTTAAAATTCATAAAAACAATCAAATGATTCTATCCATAAGATCAGTGTCGCGACTGTGTGGCCCACCATGACGTAAGTGTTTTATCCATGCTGTCTGTACATTTTGCCAGCTCATGAAGCAGATCTAAAGCTCAATTGGATCAGACCACAGAAAACAGTGGGGATGGAACGCCTACAGTTGAAAACTTCTCAGGATCCATGGAAGTTTTGGATCAAGATGATATTTGTCGTTCCCTTCATCCAGGTCTTCGTGGCCTTATGAAGGTTTGATGGCTAATAAACATTGAGGTGGGCCCTAGGAAGGTTTCAACGGTGTGCATCCTTATGTTTCCAGTGTTGTGGTCAACTTGAGCTTTGGATCTATTCATTTTTAGGCTCATGACATAAAATAAGCTGGTAAAACGGATCGACGGCGTGTATAAAACACATACCTCACGGTGGCCCCTCTAGAGAGTCATGCCACCAGGGATATGTTGGTTTGTCTCACATCAGTTGGGAGGGAGGCGGGGTTTGTCTTCATTTATCCAGGGGTTACTCCACCTAATAGGTTAGCCTTTTGGGTGTGACACTATAGTGGTATCAGAGCCAAGGTTAGCTGTTTGAGCCATGCCTTAGGTCCATGTAGGCGGGAAGGGGGAGGCCCCGTGCATGCGTGTTGCACACCCAAGGTTTTGCTGTAGGGAGGGGAATTGTTGGTTTGTCCCACATCGGTTGGGAGGGGGGCGGGGTTTGTCTTCATATACCCGGGGTTACTCCACCTAATTGGTTAGCCTATTGGGAATGACACTACAGGATGTCCCTGGTGGCAGGGTGCTTTTGGGTGTGACACTACAGGATATCCCTGGTGGCAGGGTCCCCAAGCAATTTGATTGTAGCCACTAATTATAGTGTACATTTTTTTATTTTTTATTTTCTGTAAAACCCTTGAAAGTTTCTTTTCTTTGGACTGCTTGAGTCACCGATCCACTCAACTCACCAAGGTTTCGAAGTGAGTTGAGTTACGAGTTTTCTAAACATGCATGTTATAACCTGCAGGTAACTCACTTCAAATGTGGAGGGATCTCACTGGGCTCCACCTCCCACCACACAGTCGCAGACGGCACCACACAGTTCAATTTCATCAAACACTGGTCGGAAGTGGCCCGCGGGCTCAATCCCGCCATCCAGCCATTGATCAACCCAAGTTTAATGCGAGCACGGGACCCACCCACCCCATTGTTCAACCACATTGAATACCAACCCCCACCCCTCATGAATACCTCACCACAATCTCACACATCTAAAACCAGTCCTGCCGTGGCCCTCTTGAAAATCTCTCGCGATCAGCTGAATCTCCTCAAGTCCAAATGCAAAGACGCGGCCCTTGACAGTGTTAGCTATAGCTCTTTTGAGGCTCTAACTGCTCATGTGTGGCATTGTATGTGCAGAGCTAGATTACTACCCAAAGATCAACAAACTGTGATTTACATCCCTGTAAATGGGCGGGCACGCCTCTGCCCAGAGCTTCCACTGGGCTACTTTGGCAATGTAGCATTTACAGCAACAGCAACTGCAGCAGCGGGTGACCTCATCACGGAGCAATTAACATGTACAGTGCGTAGAATTCACGATGCATTGGTGCGGGTGGATGATGCGTACCTCAGGTCGGCATTGGATTACTTGGAGGTCCAACCTGATTTGACACAATGCATTCGTATGACCCGCCCACTAGGGCGCTCAAACATCTCTGTGGTGAGCTGGGCACAGTTACCTTTATATGATGCAGATTTCGGATGGGGCCAGCCTGTGTACATGGGTCCAGTGGTGATTTTCTTCGAAGGTCAGGCTTATGTGCTCCCAGATCCTACCAATGCCAAGAGCCTTTTGTTGGCTATCTCACTGCAACCGGAGCACATGATATCCTTTCAAAAGTATTTCTCCGATTTTTAGAAACCAATGTTTTTGGTCTGAAACAATAATAAGAATTCTCTAGCTAATAGTATCTAGTCCGTTTGCTACTTGGAGTGTGAATCTCCTATGATTCTTGACAGGGCCTGATGGTAAAAGGCCATATATGCTTGTCAGATACAAGGTTTGTAGTGAAAAGGGTATATTGTAATTTCATGCTAGAAAGTCTTTACTTTTTACTACCGCACATGTCTAACAAGTACATATGACATTATTTCATTAGGCCATGACAATGGCTAGTTATAGGCAATTCCCATCCCTTCATTTTGGTCGTGATATTATGTTGTGAAACAGTGCCTCTTGCGAAGAACGTTGGAGCAGTGTAGAAGGTGCTTCACACTGTAAGTAAATAGAGATTAGGCAGCGAAAATCGAATCAAGCCACCACTAATTATGTGGGCCTCACATGCACCATTCCAACCATGTAGCCTATCTGATGAGTGGACCATCCTCATTTTTTGCCCCAGGTGATCTTTGTTGTTTGGCCGACCATTCTCACAGCTATGTTTGACACAAGTGACCCGGTTGCAGGAATAAATATTGTTTGTGAACGTTTCTGCGTTTTATGCATGTGCTTTGTACCATATCTTTACAATGTTGTGATTTTCTGGGTTAATTGTCCCACAAATCACATCCAATGTTGAAAAGTCCACCTATCGAACAGCTAGGATTGCCCAGTCACTGTTATTTTGGCACCACGGCCTATCAATGGATAAGTCTACACATGGATCCCATCACTAAAAGCATTGATTTAAAATTTCATTCGGAGTGAGAAATTACTAGAATAAATGCCGTCATTCACATCAAAGTTCCATGATACATTATAATGTAGCAGAAGATTGATCAGCGGCCTAAAACAAATGTACTACCAGTATTCAAACACCACCCTATTTTCTTTCTTTATAACAATGTAGAAAATAAATCATGCAAGTGGAAATCTCTTCTCACTTTAATTAGCGCCTGTTTGCTATTCCAATTTCCCATGAAATGCAAAGTAAATGAGTGTCAGTGTCAAATAACCACTTGATGTGGAAGACTGCAACTTGCGCGACTGCTGCGAGTGATTGCATCCAACAAAGGCCGCAATGCCTATGAGCTGCGCTCTACTTCAACATTGCAGAAATGAGGGGGAGGAAGACTGGTGGTGATTTTTTTTTTTTTTTTTTGCCTTCTATCCAAGTTTGTCATTTTCTCCTTCTGTTTTAGCACTCTTAATTATTTCCGGCGAAGACATATTATCTTTTGTAGGTTGATGCGGAATTTTCTCATTGGTAGCTGGTATGTGAATTTTGTGTTTCTTCCTTTCTGATTTATGAAAGGCAGATTTTCTAGGAAGGGTTAGAAGGACCAGCACGGGTTCTCTTCCGCCCGTGCTTAGCTGAAGGAGTACTCGAAGAAGGATGAGTTGCACTATCACCGGAAGAGCTTGTGTTTACCATTTTCGTCTGCAAAGGTGATGACGGATGAAACATGAACATAAAAATATGATTACAAATGAACAAAATACGCACAATAAAATATAATAAGAATATTGCACAGTATCATGGACCAAGAAAGCCAAGTGATCTGACCTAATAAAGCATGAGAGCATTCATAATTTTAACCAAAAAAGGGAACACACGCATATAAGAAGAGATAGAGGAGGGGAGAAAAGAGTTTAATTATCATTCAACGATCATAGATAAAAAAAAACTCAAAAATATTTTAGTTTTAATTGACATATTAATTGTTCAAAATATCTAAGATTAAATAAACATCCGTCACTAAGTAACTCAAAATCAGGGTTTTTTCCCCACAATCGGAGATGAATTTTAGTCTTGCAGCAGTTGGCAGACCTAAGCCTTCAGCTTGCTCACTTTCACCCGTATTTGGACTTCCTTTGAGATCAGGTCCATCAGATCCGAAATGGGTTGTTGAACGGCATCAAGTTTCATTGCTTCCAGCGCAACCCGAGATTCTACGACGGGTATTTTAGCCAAAAGCCTTTCACGCTCCCTCCAAGCAGCCCTCACTGACCTCCAAATCCCATCTGGACGATCCCGGACTTCTCCCTCCGCATATGGAAGGATCTGGGCAAGGAATCTCTCGTTAATCCGATACTCCCTCCTCGCAGTATGGAACTTATCTAGCAAGTTGAAGAAAGAAGTGGCCACTGGAGGCTCCGCTTCCTTGAGCAGGGTTAGTTCTTCCCGAAAAGGAAAGTTACCGAATCAAGCCAGATGAATCCTTGCTATACTCATTCAAGATAGAGGCCATGAGAGAGATGTTCCGAATAGCCTTTATAATAGAACGGGAGTCGACATCCAACCAAGACAAAGCCTTAGAGACTTCGTCAAGATTTGCGTCGAGAGGCGACCAAGCATTAGGGCGATCGAGAGAAATAAGAAGCCGTCAGAGACAATTGCGAGCTAAAAGCAGAGAGGCACGAGTTCTAACCATTATTTTCTGCAAACAATGCTAGAAACTCGATTTGAGAACCACAACAATTAAGCGAAAATGGACGATACATAGAAAGTAAGCAATCATCAGCAACAAAGAATAAAATAAGGTACGCATCAATTACCATCATATTGCATCATTAAAACTCCATGTTAAGTAAGAAGAATGCATATATGTGTCAGACAGACTCTGGGTCACAATCTCAAATGAAAGTTATGAATTAGTACATCTCGTGTGTGGACAAAGTTCGATATAAGGACTCCATCTCATCTGCTTCACAGTCTAAATGGGTAAGCATTTGCATACTCAAAATAGCAATTCTAAAAGGACTTAGACATAAGAGATTGGGTAGGTTTGATCATCCCTCGAAACCCTATGCGCATGCCAAAAGAATGAAAATTGAATATTATTGACCATGCGCATACCCCTTAGGCATGCACAAGCACCCACAAGTATGCGCAAGCACTCATAGGTATGCGCAAGCATTTCTTTGCGAAAAACCTAAGTCCAAAGTTGCATGCACATACCATAGAGGTATGCGCAAGGGGCCACAGGTATGTGCAGGGCCTTGGAAGCATGTGTGTGGCGTCGCGAGTGTGCGCAAGCATTTGGACGAGCAAAACCTAAGTCCGCAGCAGCATGCGCATACCTTAGGGGTATGCGCAAGGGAGTCCAAGGCATGCGCAAGAGAAAAATTCACCCACCAAGTATGCGCTGGGATCCCAGGTATGCACAAGCAATTTTTTGTACGAACGCAATCAAAGCTGTGGAAACAGGAAATGATGAAATGAAAGCTAACTCTGGTATTTATAGTAGGCCTGACCCGATGCACATACACTGAATAAGGCCATAAACAATCAGCATAACACACCGACGAGGGGCATCTGTTAGGCCCACAAATGTTCACAACATTGAAAACACACAAAATAACCCAAAAAGACATGAAAAAGATGGATTAAATCAAAGAAAAATAAGAAAATTTACATTTTTATGTTGCTTGCGCATACCTCCAAGGCATGTGCAAGGATCCCAGGCATGCGCATGCACCTTCGAAACATGCACACGCTGCCCTGAGACACTAACATTCACCTCCCAAGTAAAACTTATGTGCGCATACCTAAAAGTTGCATACGCATGCCTGAAATTGCTTGGGCATACTCATGATTTGCTTGCGCATACCCAGGATGCATGCGCATGCTATGTTTTAGCATGCGTAAGTAATCCTAAGCATGCGCATGACAGCTAGTCGGGGAATTTTGCCTATAAATACCCCAGTGCGTCTGTATGATAGGAGAGAGACAATTCTGACTCGAAATTCATGTCAGACTATCCCGAGCATTCGCAAGCTCCTACCAGACCCCTCGCCGGAACGCAAAACCCATCGCTAGATTCCTCACCGGAGTTACGTCATTCCGACGTACTAGGTGAAAACCCTTGCGCATGCCAGATTGGACTAATTTCATCATCTAAGTCCGAAAATGTCATTGCACATGCCTCAGATAGCCTTGCACATGCTCTCTGAATGCCTTCGTGCATATCTCAAAGACTTAAGAAAGATGTTTTCTCAAAGGGAGTTCCTTGAGCATGCCTTAGACAACCTTGCGCATACCTCGAATGGTCTTGTGCATGCCTCAGATGACATTGCGCATACCTTGGATGTCTTGTGCATGCCTTGGATGCCCATGCTTATATCCCAAAGACTTAAGATAGACATTTTCTCAAAAAAGAAACCCTGCGGATGCTTCGGATGCTTGCGCATATCCGAGATGCTTACACATGCCTCAAGGACATGCGCAATAGAAGTTTTCACCTTTAAACCATATTATTCAATTATTCTTAATGATTAACAACTGAGAATGCATGCACGTGCGCCCTTTCATGAATAATGTTGAGTATCAGAATGCATCATCAGACATTAGGCGAAGTACAAAATGTCCTCGTATAGGACCGCCAGTATCTAGAATCATGCAAGATCATGCACAATTATATATATCATTTCAATATGACTTGATTAAAGTTAAAAACTAAATAAACAAGATTATGATTATCACAATAAACTATATCAAAGAGTTCAAATTCTTTACAAAACAATTGTTATGAACTGCCATAATACAACAGTCGATGCCCTACCCATCCAAACGGCATTCGTCGGTTAGACTGCTCAGGTACAAACAACTGTAGATCCGTCTTCCCAAGGTCACCTTTCCAAATATGACAGGCGCGGGCCCAGAGTCGCACCCTCTCAGTTAAAAAACCCTCACGGTCTCAACCCGAATCTTCGTCTAAAACATGGGAGATAGACATCTGACTCACACAAAGATGGCCCTGTCCATAAGAAAACACAGGTCTCAATGACCATGAACTTTAAGATCATAGTCTCTGCTGAATAATCTTCTACCTTTTAATCAAGGGTTATCAATCATTCGATGCAATTAAGAGCTTGTGCCAGATCACGGCCTAGAATATAAAAGATCTCAGAATCTCTAGAATAAAATTCGCTTTGCGATATTTCTTTTCTTGTGTACTTTTGTGAATGCTTATGATTGTATATAAATATTTTTATTACTCAGAATCCCAGAGCAACAATACACAAAAAATGTCCTTGTAGCATTTTCTAGTTTTAACACTCACGATAGTCTTCTCATTGATAACAATATAAAGGACATCGTCGAACAAGCATAGTTGAATTGTGTTAATCGTCGTTAGACCAAGTTCTTTCCATTCCTCTTCATCCATAGTTATAGGACGTTTTACTTTGCCAAGGAGTGCCTGCTGTAGCCCTTGCTGAACTAGAAAAGCTCTCATCCTTACCTTCTATAATTCAAAATTATTTTTCCCGATGAACTTCTCTGTCTCATACTTCACATTCAATCCTTTCATAGTCATGTCTCAGATTTTAATTGAATCTCCAACGTAAGCTCTAATACCACTTGTTGTAAGCGAAAGCGTGTTGCAGTGATAGGTGTCCCCCAAATACAAATCAAATAATGCAATAGAGAAACGAACAAATTCAAGTAGCTATAGAGAACATGTCTTACGTGAAAAAATCCTTGCGGAAAAAAATCACGGCTCAAAGTAACAAAATTCACTATGAAAATGAAAGTATAAGAAATGGAATTACTTACAATCAATCCTTAGAGTAGAAAACCCTCCTCATATTACCTTAATTGCATATTAACAAACACTTATATAGAGTTACACCCAAATTAAGAAACAAATTGCACAATTTCGCAAAACTGTGCAAGTCATCGATTAAAGCTGATCGATTTGTAATCAATCGAAGATCCATGTTTGATCGATTGAACATGCCCAAAAGTGTCTAGCGTACAAACTAAGAAAATAAAAAATTTCTTAGTCATCGAAACATATCGAGTTTGATGTTTCAATACAAATTAAAGACACTGCTTTTTAACATATTCTACATTCACATGACATGCCATTTTAGGATGGAAGGAAGCCCAAAAACTAGCCATTTTAAAAGTAAGATGGCCTCACAACATGAATTTAGAGGACGTACTTAATCGTTAATTCACACCTTTCCCATTGGCGTGGCCTGCTCGAATTTTAGACTAGTATGATTTTTTGGGCTCCTAACAAAATATGAGGTGCTGCACTGATGGATCGATGAATGTATGAATTTAAACAAGTTGTTGTTGGGGTTAGGAGCCCCGTAGTGGAAGCAATCAAAGCAGGCGAGGAACACACCACAATGACAATTAACAAGCAAATCATCACACACAAGAAGACAATCCAATTTTTTACGTGGAAAAACCCCTCACGAGTAAAAAACCATGGCACAAAGTGACTCAAATCCACTATAATATCAGAAGTTACAAGAGATAGAAGAAACACAACCCGGATCACAGTCCACAAGAGAAATCCCTAGCTAACAAAGCTAATTCTCACATGAGAAGGACAAACACAGCCCTTTCCTCACCCTAGAGAACTCCAAGCTTTCCCTAGCTATTTCTCTCACCCTAGAACCCTCTCAATCCCTTGGCCCATTGGCGGCAACCCTAATCTAGGATTACATCTCTTTAAATAGGAGAAAATCGGAATTTGAAACTACTTGCGCACGCAACAAACCGTGCAAGAGATCCAGTCCAAAAAGGAAACTGCCGACCAGTCAGCCGGACACCCCACCGACTGGCCAGATGGCCCAAAAACGTTCCAGCAATCTGCTGCCTTTGCTCCATCGTGACCGACCGGTCGGTGGCCTTCATGCATGAAGAGTTGAGGCGTCCAATCCTAACAGTTGCCTCCATACAATGTCATTGCAAGTCAAACTTCAATTATGAACTGCACCCCTTTCTTCTTTTTCTTTTTCTTTTTTCTTTTTTTTTGAAAGATTTTGATGTTAAGAAGAATGGTAACCTTGGAGAGTGATCTCTCTCTCCATCGGACCTTTGTTATAATATATCCATATGCAATTTCTCATGGCATTTAGGACATTTATATGTTGGATCTTAATTATGTTTTTCAATGATCCAAATTGTTCATTTGCGGTCCTTCCTGTGGATGAGAATGCACAATTATTTAAATGTGGATATTTTTATATGGTTGTCCGTTGTTTTCTATGATGTGGCCCACCTATTGACTGGATATGCCTATTTTTGGGACATCCCATGATGACATACAAATCACGTGAGCGGCACCATGCCCAGCAATTGTAGAATAACCTTTATTCTAAAGGGTATAGCATTGGATCCACTCTCTCTCCGTGACTCTGGACTCAAAAAAATGTAACCTCACTTATCCACGGGAGACCATAACTGTTCCTCCCTCCACTATATCCATCAATGATCTCTTAAAACTTAGCTATTCTTTTCATTTCTTTTTCTTTCTTTTGGGATATGTAAGGAGGTACACAAGCCTGGTCCCCTTAGAGAAGCCAATAGAGTGGCAGATGGCCTAGCTCGCATGGGAAGTGAGTATTCCTAGTTAAATCTTTTCTTCTGGTCCATCTCTGACCTCCCTGCAGTAATCTAGGCGTCCCTTGTCTTAGACAGAGTGGCGCTCCGAAGCATTAGGTTGGGTTCATTGTTGTCTCCCTGGTTTTATTTAGTTAGGGGGTATATGATAGGCGGTCCTAAGCTGTTTTTTTTGGGCTAAGGTCCGCCCAAGGTGTGAGAGTTTCGTTTCATTTCTCTGATGGGTAACTGGATAGTTGCTTTATCATTGAACTTCTCTCTCTAAATTTTTCAATTGAAATGCTACCTGCTTTTTTCACTGCACCACTCTTTCTCCGTAGCTTTCAATTGGCGCTACCTGCTTTTTCATTGCACGTCCCCTTCTCTGAAAACTTTATTATTATTATTATTATTATTATTATTATTATTATTATTATTCTTTAGAGATTTTTACCGCTAATTTCCTCAGCGTTGGATTTACCAAATAGTGCCTTCAGAACCACTATTCCTAACTTTGCTTTTTAGAAGGAGAAATTACACTACCGGCCTCTTTTGCTATTTTGCTTTACAATAAAGTGGAAGATTGAAAGTTCTGATGCACATGAACATTACTATTGGATGAACCAAAAATTGGTGAATCCAATGGTAGCCAATTCCAAAGAAAATAAATATAATGTCTACCATTCAAAATATCCCTATTCCAGTGTAGCCTATCTGATGATGTGAGTGACTCATGATTTGTCTTGTTATCGTCGTAGGATGGTGCATACATGTAATGGATTGTATGTTACACACGTACCATCAAGGCTTTAAAAAGTCCTCCTGAGTTTCACCATATTTTTAAGAAAAGAACTTAAACGAGGGTATTTTTGAATTTCATCCGTCAAAAGGCACCACAGACTACTTTGGTAAAATGTAAATTCCTCACTTATTATTATTGTTATTAATTAGTTTATGAGGGTGTTAGTCTTTTCTAAGAGAGGAACACGACGCAGACGTTGTGATCACGTTAATATCTTTTTCTACGTTTTCTCATTACCAGCTTTGCTAAATGGTCGTTGCTATGGTGGGCCATGTCTCTGGATGCGTGAATATGACAGGGAACCATCAACGGGTGATCACACTTTAGTAAACTTAGTTGGCGCCAGTGTGAATGTATGTGGTTTATCCACACCGTCCATCCATTTTTTCAGCCCATTTTAGTGGTTGAGACCAAAATGGAAGCGTATCCAAAGCTCAAGTGGACCATACTATAGGAAAAAGTGGGAGTAATGATTTCCACAGTTGAAACCTTTCTAGGGCCCATAATGATGTTTATTTGTCATCCAACCTGTTCATAAGATCACATAGACCTGGATGAAGGGAAAACTCAAATATCAGCTTGATCCAGAGCTTCTGTGGCTCCCAAGAAATTTTCAATGGTAGATGTTCAATTCACATTGTTTCCTATGGTGTGTTCCACTTGAGCTCTGGATATACTTTAGTTTTGGGTTCACGCCCTAAAATTATGTAGTAAAATGGATGGGTAGAGTGGATAAAATACACAAATCAAAGTGGACCCCACAGAGTTTACTCAGTAGTCAAAAAGCAGAAAATTCCTCAAGCCACGAGAGGAACAAATATTATCCCGATTTGAAACTTCTGTGGCCCCACGAATATTTCAACTGTGGAAGTTCAATCGTCATGTTTTCCACCGTGAGGTTTGTGAGAAATCTACGCTGTTCAACCGTTTTGTGGTGTCGTCTTTTGCAGGCATCTCCTGTGCAAGGAATCTGGGTGGGGCCCACCATGAGTTTTGTGAGAAATCTACGCTGTCCAACCGTTTTGTGAGATCATTTTAGGTGTTGCTACCAGAATCCAAGACTTAAGTGGGCCGAAAACATGACGATTGAACTTCCACAGTTGAAATATACGTGGGGCCACAGAAGTTTCAAATCAGGATAATATTTGTGTTTTCAGTTCATCTCAGTAGGAATGACATTATGAACGGTATGGATGGCATATAAACATCACTTTGGACCCATAGAGGTTTCAACGGTAAGAATTTCCCTACACACCTTTTGCTTTAGTGCGACCCACTTGAGTTTTGGATCCCGTTCATTTTTTGTTGCAACGCCTAAAATGATCTCACAAAACGGTTGGACGGTGTAGATTTCTCACAAATCTCACGGTGGGGCCCACCTAGATTCCTTGAGCAGGAGATGCTGCGAAGGGCTTTCGGAGGCAATCCGCGCCCATGTATGTTGAAGGAGTGCGGATCGTCTGTGCTGAAGGAACTCATTGGTCCACGTCATACCTGAGAACTCTGGCTGACGAGATACGGGATTTCTCTCTCTCAAATACACGGCGTGCTACACAACGTCACTTTTATTGTGCGGAACTTCTTTCGGTCTCACAATAATTTATGTTTCATATCCACACCGTCCCTCAATTTTTACAGCTGATTCTAGATCACGATCCCAAAACCAAGGCATATCCAAAGCTCAAGTAAACCACGTCAAAGAAAGTAGTCAAGATTGAATGGAAACTGTTGACACCTTCCTAGGATCTACTGTTACGTTTATTTGCTATCTAACCTCTTAATAATATTACGCATGCCTTCGTGAAGGGAAAGAGGCTCTGACTCCAAGAAGTTTTCAACAATAGGCGTTTAATTCAAACTGTTTCTGTAATGTGGCCCGGTTAAGCTTGGTTCCGCCTCATTCTTTGTCTAGTTCCATAAATTGGTATGAAAAAATGGCTGGACGGTGTGGATCTGATAAATACATCATAATAGGGCCTACGGAAGTTTCACATGTAAATAATTAGATCTTTCACTATTCAGGTGGGCCACAACATAGAAAGTAAATGGATGATTAAAAGAAATTTTTTCTTATCCATTCATTTGTTTTGATATGTTGGGGCCCACTTGAGGTGTAAAATGACCTCATTTTTAAGGTATAAGATCTTAAGATTATATATCACCTGATAGAAAGCTCATATCTCAAACACACTTCTAATTTGGACACTTGCTTTCTGATGTGCACGTGTATGGCTCCACACGCTTGTGGAATTAGCAAAACACGTAGAATAAATGGATGTGGTCCACTTGAGCTTTGTATGTGCCTCACTTTTTTGTCTCATGCTTTAGAGTAATTAAAAAAAATTGATGGACGGTGTGGATGTAAAAGATAGATCATGGTAAGGCCAATAGAAATTTCACAAGCTGAAAGTGGGGTTGTGTAGCACACAATTCATTGGCCAGAGAGATAACTGGGTAGCACACAATTCATTGGCCAGAGAGATAACTGGGATGCTTTGCCACGTAATTGGATTGGGTCCTTATCCTTAGTTACTCAGTACGCTCTTATCGTACTGAGCAAACTCAGTTGGGCCTACTGTAAATGTATGTAGTTTATCTACACCGTCCATCCTATTTTACATATTATTTAAGGGGTTGAAACCAAAATCGAAGTATATCCAAAACTAAAACAGGTGGACCATACCACAGGAAACCATGGGTATGATGATTTCCATTGTTGAAACCTTTTTAAGGCCCACGGTGATGTTTATTTGTCAGCCAACCTGTTCACAAGATCAAACAGGCATTGATGAAGGGGAAAAAAATATCAGATTGATCCAAAACTTCCACGGCCCTCGAGAATTTTTCAACGGTACAGGTTCAATTCACATTGTTTTTTGTGGTATGGTCCACCTAATCTTTTCATATACACCATTTTTTGTCTTAAGATATAAATTTATATGTTGAAATGGACGAACGAAGTGGATGAAATACATAAATCACGATGGAGCTCGTAGAGTTTACTCAGTATGCTTACCTTAGCATACTGAGTTACTCACGCAATCCGCTTCCCTTTGCCACATGCACAGACGATCCACACTCCTCCCTCTATTTTTTTTCTCCTTTTTATGGCTATGTGAGGTTCGCCTTGCATGATCTATTCCATTCATTAACTCGGCCAGTCCATGACGGGATTAAAGAGCATTGTTAGTTTATTTTTCAATGAAAAATAAATATTATAATAGCTCTGAAAAAGTTTCAATAGTGGATGACCAACCTCACTGTTTCTTGTGGTATAGTCCTCCTAATATCTGTATCTTCTTCAGATTTGGTACCATGACCTAAAATGATATGTAAAATTGAATGGAGGATTGGATGAAACACATCCATCAAGGTGGGCCGTAGGAAAGTTTCAACAGTGGACCTTTATATCCCACTGTTTACTGTGGTATGGTCTCCCTGAGATTATGACATGTCTCAATTTTTGGGACATGGCCTAAAATAGCGTGAAAAATTGTTATAACATATACATCAAGGTGTGTCCCACTTTGGACCCCACTCATGTCCAGAAGGGCATCCATTCCGCGTAACATTTTGCATACACTACAAGAAAATTAATTTTTTACAACCGGCCATGACTGTTGTAAAATATTTTTACAACGGTCAGGGGCCTGTCTTAACAGCCCTCGTTGCAAAAAAATCGTTGTCAGTTACAAGGGTTACAGCTTGTTGTAAATAATTAAATGACCGTTGTTAATGGTACTTGAACGGTGATGGAAGGTGATGTTTTACAACGGTTATAGCCCATTGTGACTGATAACGTTTTGCAACAGGTGCCGGCCCGTAGTAAAATGATAAACCTATTTACAATGGTTGTTGGCTTGTTGTAATTATCTGTTCCGATGTTTAATTACAACTGCTCAGGCCCATTGTAAATAGTTCTTTTTTTGCCCTTCTTTCTTCCCTGTGTTCATCAATCACATAAGAATCACAAAATCACTAAAACAATCTCACATAATTTAAGCTATGATATTTAATGCTTTTACTTAGCCATTCCTTAGGAAGTAAAAAATATATAAATACAAAAGACAAATAAATCTAAACCATATCTTATAAAATGTTCACACCATTATAAATCAAAGCAGAATTAGTTTTAGAATTCCAACAGCAGATGGTGCATATTGTGAGCTTACAAGAATCAAACTCGGAAAAAAAAAAAAAAAAGGAATTAAAGCAAGGACATTCACTTTCCATGTTGTTCTTGCACAATCTGAGAAGCAGATTTCGTAATTGTTTCCTGCTTCAGCTTCAAAAAAAATCATGTTTCTTCTCTTTTTATTTCAGTCTAGATCTCCATTTCAAGTGCAGGAGAAACCACTTCATATTTTGTGACAATCAAACATCCAAAACCGTATGAAAGAAGAAAGAAAGAAAAAGAAAAAAAACCTCAGTCAACTTAAATCATAGTGCTTGGAAATAGAAGGAATTCAAAAAACTCTGGAATTGGACTTACTTTTCAGGCTGATTTGGAATGGCGTTGCAGGTATAATCAATAATAGAAATCAGACCAAGGTTCCAAAACTAAGAAAATCAATCAAGTCATAAATAGAAAGCATCATGTGCAGAGCTACATGCCATCCCTACATATCCAGATTGATGGGTTGTAATCCAAAAGGAACTCTAAATAAACAGATTTGTAATATCATTACATTCAGACTAAGTGCCTAAATTTTCAAAAAGATTTTGATGGTTCTCTAGAAATCAGATTTTTGAATTCAAAACTCAAAGTTGCATTAACATAAATTTTTTAATAATATAGAAAGCTTGTAAAGAATACAAGATAAGCATTTTCAAGCATGCACATTATCAACTCATACTTGTCCATATGACAATATGGAAGTGTTAAAACCAGCCAAGGAGTTCTTTACCTGAAAAATATCTTCCTGCCAGAAAAGAATCCATAAACAAATTCAAATTCAAATTCAAATTTAAATATAGCCTAAATTTTTATAAAGCTGAATGCAGAACTTTAGTTGACTGTGTATGATCTGAGCTCCGAACCTGGGTAGAATTTGAATCAACTATAGAATCACCTTTTCCAGAATGTATTTCTGAAGAGAAATAGGTTGGAAGCATTGCCTTTGGCTTCAACTTCCCATCAACATTTGCTCCCATGTGGTATGGCAAATGCAAATTCCAAGTGTTGATACACAGAACATGAAAACAAATATTCCACAACCAAGAGAGAAACATACAATAAACAGTTTGGCAAAGAGAATCAACTATCGGATCACAAATTCTGGCCTTTCTACTGGGATATATCCCGCATCTAATCCCATACACACATCACGATGGTCCTCGGAAGCTCAGACGTTCGTATACATTCAAAGTACGAGATCATTCCCTCACCCCTGTTCAACCGGCTCTACTGTATCACAAACCAATATCCAATCAAATCATGCAATGCTTAAGAAAGAGATCTGTCCAATATAACTGCAACTCATAGCCAAGTCTCATGACCAAATGCTTGGTTGGCATGAAAAGGAAAAATAGAAGAAAACTTATCACAACCACATCGGGCACCTTTAAAAGTATGCTACAACATTTCTTTATTTAGTAGTGAACTGTCCTTTATTTGTACATTCAAGGAAGAGAAAAAGGTTGGTACTCTAGCAGAGTGTGATGGATGAAAGGCAGGCACTTACAAATTGTTAAAAAATTACATACCTGGAATGCAAGTAATTAAGATAATGCTGGGATTGGTAGCGAAAATGCCTCAAGACGGGTTGATTGTTGTTGCCTGGTGTCAGTTCTTCGCGTGCCAAGGTTTTAGCCTCTGTATATGCATATGATAGGCGGGGCCTTGTTTTTTTGTTGGGCCCTGCCCGAAGCCTGTGTATCGTCTTCCCTTGGTTAAAAAAGTTTTATTTAATAAAAAAGTAATTAAGGAAACTATCCAAACTATGGCTACCAGTTTAGATGTATCATGAACAAAAATTACACTTATTTGCTTATCTATCTAATTGATGGACATCTTTTAGACGATTAAAATTGAAAAAGATCCTACGGTTCTATTTTAATAAACAAGTGTCCACACATCATAAATTGTAGGATTTGGACTACTATATATGCTTGTTTGCATGAATCATTCCACAGCACATGTACAAGAGATCCAGTCCATACATCAGGTAGAACACTGCAAGCTTCCTTGGCCCAATAATCATATTGGACCATTCATTAGGCTGCATTTATAAGAGAAAAATGCGTGCATGTGGGGGAAAAAAACCAGCAGTCTGTTATTTGGCATACACACGTGGCCTACCTTATCAGTGGATCAACCTGCCAGCGTAACCTTCTGAATCATACCATCTATAGACTCCACACGAGGCTTCAAGATCTCTTCACCTTTTCTGTTTTCACAAATAGAAAAAAAAATCTGATTCATAGAATCAAACAACTACTCATTTCTCTATTTCTTCTTCTATGGAACTGTTTTCTTCCAAATCTTTATGGTACTTCACCTTTTCTGCTTTCGCAAATAGAAAAAAAAAATCTCAAAAACAAATATCAAAGGGATATGAAGAAATAGAACTTTACCTTGCCCGACTTCTTCAAACTCAACTAAGTCGACTCTACTTGGCTAAACTCGACAAAGTTAGAGAAAAAGTCAGAGAATCAAAATTTTAAAGAATGGACAATTAGACAAATAGGAAGTACAAATTAATTGATAATTGACAGAAAAAATCAAGAATATCATTGTTGTTGTTTAAGTGCTCAAGAGAACGCAGACCAGAGAAAACCAAAATAAGAACTAGTAGTCTTGCTTACCAGTCATGTCACCACTAGGCATAAAGAGAGAGAACAACCTGGATGGAAACATACATAGCAGGAGTGTAGAAGGTTTCAAACATGATTCGGTTGAAGCATTTCTTCAAACAATTAATATGTAGATTTCTGTATAAAAAAACAATTAAACACTCCACAAAATTGGCAGAAATTGAATGAAAGAACACTAACATCACTACGCACATGCACCCCTCTCCACACCCACCTGTACATGTGTTATGCTTGTCAACCTGGCACCTGTATGGGCCAACTGACCCATCATAAGGTGGACCCTTCAAGGAAACCCCTGTCCAAAAACTAGAACTAGATATGACAAAGTTCATCTGTAATTTCATACAAATCCAATTTTCCACTGATTTTACAAAATCCCTTCAAGGAAACACCCCAAAAGAACATCTGTAGAAGTTTAAAAGATAACCAAATTACAAATGTAGAACTTAGACATTCCGCACTAAAAAAAGGGAAAAAAAATATCATGCATAGCATAAATAAACGAAATGCAATTCCTGCAATTTTTCTACCAATAAAAGAAATACAATGCCATAGCATAAATAAACAAAAAGGATTTCTTGCATTTTCTACCAACAAGAGAAATATTGAATCCGACAAGAAAAGAAGAGGAAAAACTCGCATGCTCGCATCCTCTCTTCCGAGGAGCTTGACAAGCGTTCCAGTTCTTAGAGAAAGCAACCACTGTCTTTAGCAACTCATCTGGACCCAATATCCGACTAGGCCACCATGACCCGTTCTGATGCCAGACCCAAACCAGGCCTCTGACGGATGCATCAATCCCTCTATAGTTCAGCCTGCAAGAACTTCCCATTACCATACCCAAAACTGATAAAAAGGGGAAAACAAAAATAAAACTATCTGAAGAGCACCATCTTTTCTCAGCACATTAGCGCTTGCAATGGCAGAAATCTTCTTGGAAAACGACGGCGAGAGAAGAAAAGGATCTTCGATCTTGTTTAGCTAAAGAATCGAGATCTAGCTTACGGTTAGGGTTAGGATCAGACAAATGAGAAAGCAAGCTTGGTGCCATTGCAGCTTGCCATTGGAGGTCTTCGAATTTGAAGGAGCTGCAAAGATTAGGGTTTATTTGTTGGAGAGAGAGAGGTTGCGTGTGTTGTTGGAGGGAGAGGAAGAGAGAGAGAGAGAGAGAGAGAGAGAGAGAGAGAGGGGAGGGTGAACCTTCGAGCCCGCGGGAATGAAAAATATCTCGCGGGCTCTTTTAGGTTTTTTGGGCGCGGATTGGGTATAGCCCACACGAGAGACGGACGGTCCTATCAGGGGCTCTGTGGGGCCCATTGTGATGAACATGGTTTATCCACTCCGTCCATTCAGTTTAACAATTAGTTTTAGAGCATGATACAAAAAAAAGAGGCAAATCAAAGACCAAAGTCGACCACACCACGGATCAATTGTAGGCACTTAATCTTTACAGTTTTCTATAGTGTGGTCCACCTGAGCCTTTGATCTACCTCTTTTTTGGCCTCGGCCTTCAAATGAGCTTTCAGACTAAATTTACAGCTTAAAGAAAGATAGAGGTTGGGGGGGGGGGCGTGTGCGGCTGACAAAGAGAGAAGGGTTGATGGGGCCTGCGGCCGGCATAGATAAAACACACATTACATGGGCCCATAGAGCCCTTTATGGATGATATTTTCCGGTAAAGGATGAACAATTTTTTTGTCACATTCACTACAGGCATTGCACTGTTGTAAAAATACAGTATTTGTGAAAAAAGAACAATGTTTTACAACATATAAAGCCCGTTGTAAAAACTCAGTATTTACAATGAGTAGAAATCGTTGTAAATAATACAATTGCAAGGGTTCTCAAACCTGTTGTAAAACATAGCAGTTTTTACAGCTGGCCAACACCCGACCGTTGTAAAATGAAGTTATTTGCAACGGGAATGCTCCATCCGTTGTGAAACGTGATCTTTTACAACGGTTTTGATTGGCCCGTTGTAAAAAATCTGTTGTACTGATAGGAGCTATATAACACTATTTTTTAGAGTGGATTGTTCGTGTAAAACAGTCCCACATCAATCCTAGCCCACCTTATCATAAATTTGAACCGTTAGGAGATTTTCCAGCACCTCAATTTATATGATACATGGTTAGAAAAATAAAATACGTTGTTAAAATAAAAAAATAAAGAGAAAACACTCACAATGAACGGTGAATACTCACAATATTGTATGGTTGAACGGCTCAGATCGTCACCTAATCCTTTGCTTGGTATTCTTTTCGTTGCTTATGAATCTGATTACCCTTTAAAATAGAAGAATTTGAGAAGAGAGGTGGAGAGAGCGGGTGTTGATAATGTATTTATTCTAGGGTATTAAAGTTGAAGAGCGGAAATCGAAGAGTAACACTCACTTTTTTGGAAGCCTAAACGTTGCAATTTTAAAATATGCGATAACTGGGATCTGATGGGATCTCCCCGTCATATCCGAATCTGACCCATTTAGTTAATCGAACCTATTTTAAGAACCAACTCCCCATTATACGGGTTTGGAGCAGAGTGGAGCGGATCTCGGATCTGACCTGCTCTATTGAGAGCCCTATGCGCTTACCCTCCTGGCCACATGCGCCTACCCCCTGAGGCACATGCGCTTGGCTCCTACTTGTGCGTCTTCCGCGATTTTTTGCTATAAATAGCCTGACATTTGCATGACATAACATGAGAGAGAGAGAGAGCAACCCAAGGTACATGCGCTTACCTCAAAAAACTCATAAGAATCCCTCGTCGGAAGCTTGTAAAACCTTGCCGAAATTCACCATTCGCCACTTGAGAAAGGAGTCCGGAAAGGGGAGAGAATTTCGAAAAACACTTAGTGCATGGTGGGAAATCAACTAAGGAGTGGGCGCATAGCATCACACCATGCGCCTGCCCCCTAAAGCAGGGTTGGGTGTGCCTACCCCCCTGGCCATGCGCCTGAGACTGATCCCAATGCTGGCAGGGGGTGGGCCATGTGCTTACCATCTGTGGGCCCGTGACACTGATGCCTACCCTCTCCTGGACACGCCCAGCCTTGATTCGGAGGTCCCTCGGGTCCTCTCCCTCAACGGTCGAGATTAATCATGCTTAATAAGTTGATTTTCACCTCTATGACCTATACTTAACCATTTTTAGCCTCGAAAATACCTAATTCGACTGACGCCTACCAAAATTAAGCATAATCAGACAGGTCGATTAGGCATGTTATGACCCATACTTAGCCATTTTCACGTCTCGAAAACACCTAATTTAACTGACGCCTACCGAAATTAAGCATAATCAGACAGTTGCCTACCTTAATCTGTCACCTTCTCGACTTAAGACAGCTTAATTGAGCATTAGCTTAACGCTAATCGTCACATGTTGTCACAAAACAGTGCAATTAGGCATGTACTTAGCCATTTTCATGCCTTGAAGGCACCTAATTGCACTGACGCCTACTAAAATTAAGCATAGCTGGTCATTCCTCTACCTCAATCCATCACTCTTATATTTCAAAGCAACATGATTAGGCATTAAATCAGTCTAATTTGCCATTTTCCCACCATAATACATCTCCTATCGACATTAACTTAGTTAAATCCATCATACACTTAAGGCAATTCAACTTAGTTAAGCAAGTATCTTGCTTGATCTAACGCCCATTCAGCACAATCTAATCTTCTCCGGCATTTACTTAATCAAATATGGCATGTATTTTATTGTATTGATCATGCACCGAAAGACCCTTCACCTTGTATGCAATGTCCCGTACACCCCATATCTACATAAATAGACCTCATTCTTAGCATTTGTTGCACATCAGCTATCAACAAGCATATGGGGATGAGAATGCTTCTAAAGATGAGTCGTTAGACTCCTACATGATTCAATATTTACTCTGTATCCATTGCATTCATTGTACAATTGTTCTTCAACCCAAATTGAACGTTTTGACTAACCAAAAGGGGTTATGGTCACCACTAGAAATTGTGATCCTGGAATTCCTAAATATTACAAAGCATTTCCTATGAACTGCTATTTCAAAACTAGTCGATGTACTACCCGTCTACAACAGGATCTGCTGGTTGAGCTGATCAGGTAGTCATTGTGTGTCTTCCTGCGGCCACTCATCTACATCGACGGTCACTGGCACTGTGTCGCACTATTTGATGGTCGCAGTACATGTCTTCCTGCAGTCACCCATCCACAATGATGGTCACTGGCTCTACATTGCATGACTCGATTAAAAACCCCAATTGTTTCTCAACTTGGACTGTCCGAAAGAACGTGAAACATAAGCATCCGACCTGTCCAAATGGTGACTTAGTCTATAATAAAACTACATAGATATCTACGATCGCGAACTCAAAGAACATAATCTTCGATGACTTAGTTTTTTACCTTTTACTCAAGGGTAATCAACCATTGATGTAATTAAGGGCTTGTGTCAGATCACGGCCTCGAATATACAGGATCTTAGAATATCTGGAATAAAATTTGCCTTGCGATGTCTCTTCTTGTGTGTACTTTTGTAATTGCCTATGATTGTTTATGAATGTTTTCTTTACTCAAAACCCCAGAGCACAATATACGGAAAATGCATTCCGCCGCATTTTCTAGTTCGTATTTCTTAAAACTAAATTTTCAAAGTTTTTCAAAAGTTTTCAGAACCAGTGTAAGCGGATAGTACACGCATTCACCCCTCATATATGTTTTAACTCTCTCTCACCGAGCTTTATTACTATTGGTAAGGTCGTATGTTTGCTACTTTTTTAAGCCGCAAGATGCCCTAATGAGTGTGTGACTATGCAATGAGAATTAACAAAAGTACTAACCTAAAGACAAGAGAAATGACATCTCAGATGGTTTTTTTTTTTTGCATCCAAAGGATTTTACTTCCCCTACTTGGCTGCAACACCAACGATCACTTTTGAAGATGACTGGCAGGTCGTTTAAAAGCACAAGCAACTGAAGAAGACCCAAGGCGCAGGGGATAAGGTCACACCTGGGAAGAGAACCATAATAGGGACATGCTGCATCATTAGAAGGCAATGACAACCAGTCGAAATCAGCTAAGTTGCCACCTCGAAAGCGCAAAGATTCATCCTTTCAGCCAACGAGTTTTCAGCCTTGCCAAGAATGGCGCGATCGACTAAGGAACTAACTGTAATGACTAAGATGAAGCTACAGCTAACGCAGGCCGCTATGGTCCAAGTTTTTTAAGAAGGGGAGTCGGCTGATCATGACATCAAACTACTCACTGTTCAAGAGCAGATTGATGAGCTCGTTCTAACCCAAGAAGACATGACAAGGCAAATGAGAGAGATCAATGAGGTTCTGACGACATTGATCGCGCAGCGGGCAGCCCGGAGCACTGCCATTCCCACCAGATAGTCAATGGAGGAATCACAGGGGGCAGTAAAAGAGCCAGCAGTGATAGAGCCACAAGCTCGATCAAGAAGTGTCTTGTTCGAATGCGTGCTGACACTACCATCGCAAATAACAAGGGAAGAGTTGTCCCAAACAAATTTGAATCTAATGCATCAAGAAAGTGAGAAAGAAAAGAAAAGAAAGTACGTCTATCGGGTACCGTATCTGCATGAGGTCAGCGAGATTCCATTCCTAACTAATTTCAAGCGACCGGGCTTTCCGAGATTCGACGGCAGAGGATCACTATAAGAATATATGGCTCAGTTCATGACGATGCTAGAAAACGTATCTGCCATGCCGCATTACTGCCTTCGGCTGTTTGGATCTATGCTCACTACAATGTATTCTAGTGGTACACGTCACTACCCGTGAGATCGATAAGGACGTGAGACCAAATGCAGACCAGTTTCATTTTGAAGTTCTTTTCTATAGAACGAGAGATATTGCTAACAGACCTGACTATGGTTTGCAGCTCACGGCGTGAATGTCAGGGTTCGAACCAATTCTTTTCGATGGTTCTTGGTGCGCAAAGGCTGATAGTGGGTCCCGCAATGCCTACGGTTGAGATTCTTGAAGATCTTATAGTTTCATTGCAATTTCATGACTTTATGTCAGCCGCACACGACTGAGAAAAGCGAAGAAGGTAATGGCTATGTACACGTTGTTGCGAAGATCTGGAAAGAGACATTCAAATATGGTTTTCTTGGATTGTATTTTTATTTCTTGTATTATAAGAAATAGAAAAAAAATAGGTGGGATTGTTTTTTTTATTAATGTTTAATAGTTTCAAACTCATTTGAAGAAAATCTTTGGTCGTAATCTAGTTATTGCATGACGAATTTTCATTACATCAAGATCCGAGTGACTATCGTCTAAACGATTGTGTTTACCTTGACTGGATAATTGAGATTTGGAGAAGAAATTCTCTACTAAATTTAAAATTTCTTTTCTTTTTTACTTTCTGTTCGTGTGCTATCTTCATGTCGTACATGGAAACCCACAATTTTCAATTTGAATATACACATGTTGTTATTTCTTCTATACATGAAAACGATTTAGAGGTAGCGTGAAGGATGACCACAAATCACACTACCCAGTGGACCAAACCTATCTCCTAATTGTCAGATCTGCATCGAAGATGAAGAGGTAAAGATGAATAAGGAGATGCTAACGTGATTTTTGGCATGTGCATGAGTACATGAGTGCATGACAATTGTGCGTGTGCTTGTGAATATAAAACTATTGTACAATGATAAATAATTAAAACTTCCAATTATAGAAGGCTGGCCAAGGGGATGGTCGATCTAGATTAATGCGTGTATGAATGTATAGTTGAGTGGTTAATCATGTTGATGAATAGTTATAAATCCATTGTGCAAGGTTGGCTTTAAATATGGTACGACGGTTGAAATTTTGGATGGGTTGGATGGTGGGATTGGATGATCCAGATTTAACTGGTGGGCCCCACCACGCATGGTTGAAGGGCTTAGTGTGCTAGGCATTATACCATACTATCATTTTTTGTTTATATTTGTTTTTTGTTCATATTAGTATAATATATTATATGTAGCTAAAGAAGTCTTGACATCAAAGAGAGCTTGGGTCTCTCATCTTTTTTTTCTTCTTCTTTTTTTTTTTTAAATAAAAATTTGAACGTACGCACAACTCATTTGCACTGTTCATTAGGGACGAAAAACCACCACAATCCATCATTTTTTTGCTCATTCTAACGACTTAATTTGGACCTTGATCTCTCAATGATGCTTGAGATACATTTTAATGATTTATATTTTTTCATAGTTTTCCATTGCCTCTAGTGTTGTGTGTATGCACTCTATGTGAAAATTAACAGTAGTTTTGGAGTGCACGTCGTTGGTTTCACATTGATTGGTTTATTTTGATATTTGGATGGCCCAGTTGATGGATCCAAGTATGATGGACGGTCAGATGACATGCTAGAGATGAGAAAACTTGATGATTAGGACTTTAATTAGGTATATGTATCATTGTACGGTTGATTTCGAAAACGAATAATCACAAAATAGGTTTTTGAAGTGATCCATGGTAGGCCTCTACACTATTATTTTTAGGTAACTTGTACACGTGTGTAGAGTCTTTAGTTCACGATTTTAACGATAAGTTAAGCATATACATAGTTAACGATTAAGATGAACAAATCAAAATTTCAAATAGATGTATATATGAATGGACATGATGATCTCGTAATTAATTTACTATAATTGAGTAGTCCAAAATCGAAGTGGATGGCTAGATATCTTAACCTAGTGACGTTGAGTCGTTTCAATAGTCAATTTGTTAAACAATTGAATATATATATATATATATATATATATATAAAGGTTTGAAAGTTATTAAAGAGTATGAGAGTGTGTGTACGTGTATGCATAACAAGACCTAAAAATTAAACCTACACACATAAGTGTGCACTCGTGTACCTACTTGTGCATAGAAACTTTCGAGATATTGTATCTTTCCTTTTTTCCTTCTCTTTATAAAATAAAGTGTGTAAAAAAAAAAAAAAAACTGCTATTGCCAGAAACCCTAGCAAAGAAATGCTAAGCTCGAATTAAGACTAAAAAATGGATCCGATGCTCAACCTTTAAGAGTGCCCTCACTAGCCTCTGCTAAGTTGATATTGATCTTGCTCTTTGCTTGAACTCTACAAGTATAGGTCATAAATTATCACTTTTATCATTTAAAAAAATGTTGTAAGTAAAATCATCCTCTTTACACTCACCACATGATCTATACCATTCATATGGAATAACCCTATGTAAATGGTGATACTAATCAATAATCTCACTGCTCAAAGTCCCTAAAATGGTTGTTATTTGATATAGTATTTACAATTGAAAAAGTAATGTGAAATGATCACTTCATCATGGGTTTTAAGTATTTGCAAGAGTTTTATTAGGTACAATAGATACTCGATAAAAATGGTTATATCTATTTCAATTTACTGAGTATTTAAATTGATACTTATGAAGTAGTTTTAAATGAATGTGGAAAGCACTTTTATTCACAATTGTACAAATGTAGCAGATGAAATTGGATGAGTTGTGGATCTAAATATTCACGTACCTTTTTACTTAGACGTGTAACATAAAAAAGTCGATAGGCTACTATCAAAAAAATTTCCTTATTGTAATATATTACCCTTAGGGATATGCTGCTTTTATAGTTAAAAATAAGCTATGAAGTAGTGACTACTTAAAATGGCTAAATAAGTGTAGAATAATTAATAGTGTCATTGTTTTATATTCATTTCAAATTTTTTAATTATCATCCAGACAACATTTTAAGGAAAAAAAAGTGAAATATATAATGGTGTCCGAGGGACATTACCAAACACAATAAATTTGCAAGAACTAATTTGAAATTATTATATCTATATAAATTTATTTTCAGAAAAAAATATTTTTAGGATTATTACCAAAACAAAGTTGTAATTTTTTCATACTTATGTTGATAAGTTTAAGGCCCTGCTTAGTAGACACTTTAATGAGTTCATCTAGTTATTTATTGTACATCTTGATTTCTTAAATAATGAATTCATGTTCACAATAGCATGTATTGGAAAAAATATACTGATCATTAATACATGATTATTGTTAATTAATATGAGATGAATTAGATAGGGTGTGAGTTTTCTTTAACTTAAAAGGTTGTGTCTAGATGCACGATCGAAGCAATGGAGATGGTCAAATTTTATTTAGCTCCTTTTCAATATTTGAGAATGAATCACCTGCAATGGTACCATAATCTCCTTTTCTACTAGCGTGCTACTTTTATAGGCTCCATAAAGAACATTGCCCGACACGAAAATCAAGCCAATCCAGTTGTCAGGTGGGCTACATAGTTGGATTCAATGGATAAGTGATGGGTTGACTCAACATATAGGTCTGGCTGGCATGGTTAATGGATTGGTCTCACCATTTTGAGAAAGTCCACTCATCTGGTGGGCTACATTGTTGGAATTATTGGACAACTGATGACTTAACATATATGTATTGCCTGACATGGTTAACGGATCCGTTTGATTATTTTGAGAAATTAGACATTGACCGTGCGACCCGCTATTTGCATGGTATCTGCTTGTATAGTCAACATACCCAACCATATAGCCAACATATCTCGCTAGCTAATCATATGAGAGATGAGTGATGAGCCTGGGCTTCTATGGGTCTCACCCATATAATATTGAGTCCGTTAAATATACAACCCAAAAATTTAAGATCCCACCCAAGGCCTTACTGGGTTCGTGGTTTGCACCCTACCAAGTAGGCCCACTGTAGACTATACAGGGTGAAGATTGCACTAATCAACATGGAGGAATTATTGTATATACCAACTGAGGCTTTGCATACGTACATGGTTTTTTTTTTTTTTTTTTTTTTTTTTTTTTTTAATATTATGACTGGTGGGGCAATGCATGAGTGATCCAGGCCACTTGATGTCCCACTGCGGATGGGTCGCGCTTATCCAACAACTTTTAATCCACATAACAATCCAACCAAGTGTTATGACAGGTACTCGATAGACATTTATCGAGATCCAGAACGTAGGGTCTTGATCAGCCCAGGGAGATTTGAATTAAGGGTTTAGAGGAACAATACATCAACGATCCATGTTCAATTGGAAATGGTTTAAAGATCGTGGTTAGGATCTTCCAATTTGGTTGATTTTTGGGCCATGGGCCATCTAGGTGAGATGCAACAAGACAATGCATGGTTAAAAGATGGCAACTCGGGCTGACTATCTGGTGTCAAGTCGGATCGACTCAGCAGAGTTGTGGGTGAATCAGCCTAACTCACCAAGAGTGAATCATTGGGGGTGATTTGTGGTGCCGAACAGATTGGGTCCAACTGAGTCCGAGACGACTCGGTTGTGTTGCATCCGACTTGGCTGAGACTCAAAAGCCATTGGAAAATATCTCTATTGCACATGATCTGCTTGCTTCAATAGAAAACCCTTACATATTGTCCACAGATTCGGGTCGAGCCAGCGGTATGATGGGCCAAGCAGTGGATTGTGGGCCAGCTGCCGTTGGGTCCACTATCCGAAAAGAACCAATCTGCAATATGGCCCACGTTGGTTGAGATCTGGTGGGCCACACAGCCAATCCCCATTTCATTCACCGGAATCATATGATGGGGGCCCCTTTACATGGACCATTCAGTTGACTCAAAGTCCCCCTTGGGATGGGAGCGGATTAGGTGAGGCCCCGGATCCACAAAAGTGGGTGGGAGGGACCCCAGACTGTGGGGCTCACACTCACAGTGATGTAAGTGTCTTAAATCCACACCGTCCAACCATTTTGAAAGCTCATTTTAGGGGATTATCCCAAGAAAAAGCTGACTCAAATAGACCGCACCATAGAAACAGTCGTGATTGAATCTCTGGCATTAAAAAAATTCATAGATTCCACTGGAATGTTTATTTTCCATCCAACCTGTTGATAAGGTCACAAACACCTAGATGAAGAGATCACATAAATATCATCTTGATCCAAAGCTTTTGTGGTCCACAGGAAGTTTTTAATGATCAATCTGTTTCCTGTACTATGGCCCATCTGTGATTTGGAACTGCTTCATTTTTTGGATCATACCCTAAAATGAACTTTCAATATGGATGGACGGCATGGATGTAGTCACATACATCACAGTGGCCCCATAGGGGTCCCACCCACCTCGGTGGATCCGGGGTCTCACCTAATCCGATCCCGATATAAATGGCTTATCTCGTACGTTTTGGCGAAGTTACTCCATCCGTCATTTTTTCCATCAGACCAGTGGTCTAGATCATCGAGCCATGGGTCCCACTTGTACTTGCAAACTCAAAACTCGAGTATTGTGTGCTTATCCTCCGGTCGAGGATCCTATAAATATCCCCCGCGTTGAAAATGCGGGTATTTGCTCTGGTCTCCTCACCTTCGTTTGTCGTTGCTCTGCTTATCGTGCGCACCCCTAAAACGAAGAGGAGGGTTCGTACGGTCTATCTTCCATGGCTATTAGGGTTTTCTTCTTCGCATTTCTCCTCCTCGCCTCTCCCTTCCTCCAAGGTATATAACATGTTCCATTTCCAATCTCTTCTTCACTTCGTTGTAGTTCGCTTCTAGATCTGTAAAGCCACCTTCCATGTGCAGAAATTCCTCGTGATCTGATTCTCTTTCCCTCGGATCGGATTTTTGCTTTTTTTGGTTTTGAGGAATTCCGCATACAGCTCGTTTGATCGCATGAAAAAGAAATCAGATCTGTCCGGTTTTTTATTTGTTACAAGTTATGTTTTTACCCAATCGCGATGGGTTTTCAAGCGCATGCTCAATTCCTCGGTTTCATGAATTTATGTGTGTTGATGTGGGGTTATTTGTCATGCAAACACCTACTTCGCGCTTGTCATGCATGGTGGGGGCCCAACCCCAAAATCTCATCATGCTGGCGATCCTGGCCGTCTGATCAGTTTCCATCAAATGGGTGTTTAAAAACAGTTGCAGTCAGTGGTTTTGATTTGGACTGGAAGTTTTTAGGTGTTGGGTTTTGTGTGGCCTCTTCAGACAATGATACTTGTAGGTCATGATGATGAGCTGAATTTTAATTGCATTTTTACTTGTGTGAATGGATTTATTTTATGTGTGGGGGATGCATTTTTTTGGTTTGGTAGATGTTGCAGGTGTAAGCTTGGTTGGCCTCTCGCATGGCAAAGGCCCATTTGTTGTATTCCAATGATAGATTAGTGCAAGCTTTAGATGCATGTAAATATGGAGACAAACCTTGAGTCCTGACTGATGTGATGTTTTAAGACGAAGTCTTTTTTAGATGGGCACCACTTGCTCTTTACATGGATGAGTCATGGCAACCTATGCTTATTAATGGTGATTACATTTTAGATAATTGTTTGACATCATCATCTGTGACTCGCATCATACATGATGAAGACTGTTGATCTACGAGCGATGAGGTTAATCTTGATTTGTGAAATTTGGGTGCATCAGCGTGTCCTGCCATTGGATCATGTGCTCACTGCTCTTCACCATGTTGAGAATATAGAAAATTCGACGCTACTTTGTTGTGCAATATGAAATTCATGCAAGCAAATTCAACCTACTCAGAAGTATGCTGAGAAACAAGTGACAGTTAACTCTACCAGTTGGTTAGAGGAAGATTCAGTCATGATAATACATTTGCGATGCTTATTCTTTGGATCTTACATCGGATGATTTATTGGTGAATCATCATGGTTCAATCTCATGCATGGTTTTCCATTTTCTTTTCTCCCTTTTTGTCCTTTTCTCTTCATAGAGCTTGCTCCCTATGAAAATCAAGAGTGACAATTTGGATATAGAGGTGTGTATTGTGTTTTGCTAACATGTGTTTGGAATTTTGGTATTCTTGGTACCTTTAAAAAAAGGAGAATGGTATTCTTGTTTTAGTGCCTTTTGTTTACATCAGTAAATTTGACAATACCATTTAAGGAATCCAAAATTTTGAAAAATGTTATGCACATTGTCTCTTCATGTATCTATTATTTTAGATGTTTTGGATCACTCGACATGTTTTAAGACACTAAAAGCATCGATAAAAACATTATAGATACTAATGAAAAATATTCTGGCATACGAACAATATTGGAGTCCTGATTATGAATTGAGAGAAGAATTTTGTAGACATTTCTAGATTTGAATAATCATTTCCACCGATTAGCACAGTGGGCAGCATGATTTGGGGTTAAAGAAAATGAGGCCAATGAATTAGAAAAGTTTGGTCGGAATGCATGACATAGTGAAGATAGCTTTTTCAACATCATCCATATTTATATGATTAATTTCTTTTAATCCCACTCAAACATGGAGTCGAGTTTCACTATATCTGGTGTCTCAAGAATAAGAAAACAACCTCTGGCAATGGTTATGAACTTATGATCCATGTCAAGAAAAAAAGTATGCTTGTGGTGGGACTTACCTTCTGGGAAAAGTCTGTTTCTGGGACTTACCTTGTAAAGTTGGAATAAAGTTATGTTTGAATAATACCCAAATGTATTTCTTCTGGTTTTCGGAAAAGTCGCACGGTATCTTTATGCAGACTTGTGAGTAATCATATCCATTGTTAGAGGGTGTTTTTATTAGACATGCTTTCCACAGAGAGTCAGATACAAAACTGAGCTAAATTGGTCAGGTGTTTCATTATTTCATTTCACATCGGAATCTATGATTCCCTCATGTCTCCCATTTCAATTTTAGCATATATGGCCCCACAAATTTTCTTTTTCTACTTCACAAATAATACCCTTTTTGGGACATCCAGTTACAATTATGCTGTTAAATCTCTATGATGGCTGCTCCTTTGGGAACATGGGGTTCTCTAGAATAGATGGATGTATTCATGATCATCATGGCACTTACCTATTAGAATTCTCTGGGCCAATTCGAGTTCAAGACTCAAGTTATGAAAAGGTAGCCATGCTCTTGGAGATGGTGTAGCTGTTGGCCAAGTATAATTTCATTCCAGAATGGAAGGCGACTAAAAAAATGTGATTGGGTCAGCTAATACAGGGAAATGCCCATGGAATTGTTCGACATGCTTGAGGAGGTTTGGGACCTAAGTCGAGATATTCGAATCACTTTTGCGTATTCCAGCAGAGATGCAAATGACGCGGCTGATGCTCTTGCTAAGCAAGGAGCCATGAGACAAGAGTTAATAGTGTTCGATCACCTACATGGTTAGGTGCCCATAGGGTGCATTGTATCTCACGTCTAGAGTGTTTCTTGTCTGAGTCCATGTGCTATTGCAGATTTACGCCATTGTATTGTTTGGCAGAATCTGCTCCATGTTGTACTCTGTTTTCTTTCTAAATAAAGCTTGATTATCCTTTAAAAAAAATCTTTATGATGAAAAACTACAATAAAAATCCAACATCCATTGGCACTGAGGTACGTCACAGTTTCATTCTCTTGCATGTGCAAAATGTAAGTAATTAGCTGCAGATTTCACAAATCTGAGGCATTCATTGGATGTTTGTGACTTACAATCCTCCCTAGAGGAAAAAATAACACTAAATCCAGGGAATGACAAAAATAAAATATTTATTTTTCACATCTTATTCTTTTCTGTGTTTTGGTGTCGTTCTAATAAAATTTCAGTTGCTTCTCAAAAAACGTTAAATAGGATTGATCTTGTCCTAAATCTGCCTCATACAAGCTATCACTCAGAATCCAATATTCATCTATTGAATGTACTAACTCTACTCCAATATTGAATCTAAAATTTCTTGTACAAACAGTGCATCAAACCATCCTTCTAGAATATTTAATGTTTAGTACGTAAATACTTTTTGACAATGGTTTCTGATATCCACTGACAGCCACTTGATATGGATCCAATGGATAAGCTTCATAAATGTACGATCATGAATTGATTTTCTTTTTACCATTCCTTAAAAGACTTGGCCTTTACCTGGCCATCATGCCAATGTGCTTCTAACCTAGTTGATGTGTCCTCGGAGATAAGCATATGGTGTGATCTGCCGTTTGAAAGGAAAAAGGGTAAAAGGTTCAATTCCTCATCCTTGATATGCTTTACCGCCCAACCACTCGTTTTTATTCAGATTCCAGATGAATCTCCTCCTATTTAAGAAATTCATCCTTAGCACCCGTTGTAGTCAAAGATAACACTGTGAAACCATTCATTTTTTAGTCTTCATTTCCTGAATATATCCCTTTTCTATCTGTCTCCTTCTTTTCCTCTTTCCCAACATCATGTGCATAAAATATGCAAGTGTTTTTTTGTAAGCAAGTGCACCCGCACATGCACGCACTCTTGTATAACGCAAAATCTGGAGTAGAACGAAGAAGAGGATATAAAAACCCTCACAGGGGCTGAGCTTCTCACCTCTCTGGGGGGAATGATGTGGTTCATGTCTGGGTTCTCATTGGATAACTTTCTAGTTCAGTAGGGATAGCTTTCAGATCCTTTGCAACTGGTATGGTCTAACCTTTGATGCTATTGGGATGGACACGGAAGTATTAAAATGAGACAGGAATACATAGACCTGATGGAGAGACAAATAAAACAGTTTGGTGATCTAGATCATTCAATTGTCTAGGTTGATCATCCATATGTGAAGAGGTGGGGGTGCTAGTGTAGAAAGTCTCACTCCACATGCGAGTAGTGCAGGTAAGTGGGTGCATAGAATGGATCTTGAGGGGCAACTGTTGATGGAGTTTGTAGAGAAGGTCACAAGTTCTGGTAAAGGATGGTTGATTAAGGTGGGCAGCTGGATGTAGAACTTTTGCCAAGCAATCGAGATTTTTTTAGTTTTGTGATTGGCTGAACGGGCTTTGTAAAGCTGACCCGGAATAGATGAGACAAGGCTATGTTGATGGCGATGGCGATAATTCGTGATGATAGATTTTAAGGGTTTATTTCATGCTTTTGGGGAGTGATACACGCTTAACGTCGAAGTGTTGGACTGGTTATGAAATCTACTTTGAAATGTTCGAGTAACAACATCGGTGACTTTAGCACCTTGAGAAACAACAATTTATTTTCTTAACCTTGTTGCAATCAGTGGTCTTTTTATTCAGCCGTTATTTTTCTATACATGCTATTTTTAATCTTTGAGTGGCCACTACATGAAGCTCGCATGTAGTTTTTTAACACAAGTGGCTCTTTTGTTTGGTTGGATGAATCATTTATTCCATTTTCTTATGTTGAGCAATGCCCTTCTATATTTGATTTGTGAACATATTACTTAAATGACCTTTGACATGAAGGTAAGTCAATATGTCTTCATTGTTTATTTTCACTGTAGTTTTTGGGCATCTTACTAACACACATTGCATGTGTAGAATTCTCTGTACTTCTCTGCAGTTGCGAAACAGTTTTCTATGTTGAATTTTTGGTCACATTACCGAGAAAAGTATAATTCGCCGTCTAATCCTTGAATTTTACTGGATAGTTGTTAGATGTCAATCGGACATTGATGCTGAAGCAGCTGCTGAAGTTGTTGAAGAAGGTGGTCTCGGGATTGTTGGTGATGATGTCCAAGATTTTGGTGATGTATCTTCTTCTCCAGCCCCTGGAGTCGATACAGTTTGTGTTTTTCCAAAAAATGCTGCACGGTGTAAGTGTCATCTTTATAAATGAAGCCAACTTATTTGTTTGATCTTCCAACGTTACATATGTAGAATTTAACAAGTTCTGTGAATGCAGCGGTGCCAGCTGGGGAAGAGACTGAACTACTAGTTGGAGTGAATAATGAAGGTTATATTTGCTACCATTAGTTGAATTTGTAATATCATATTGTAGATGTTTTTAAATTAGTTAACCTACGATTGTTGTCATTATTTTTGCTCAGGTTATTGCGTTTTCGTTGTTCAGGTCTTAATCTTGGACACCACATGTAACCATGTTCGCATGCTAAGCATACGCACTGTGTCTGTTCACTATGTCTGTAATAAGTAAATAGCGAATCCCATGTAGCGTAACATTCACTCCTCTAAAGCGTGAGGCATAAGCTACATAGCTCTAGTGTAAGCTACATGCTACTTCTAGATTTTTAATCAAGGTTGCACTAATTTCAAGATATTTTGCACCAAATTTGACTGATTTTAATAATGAAACGCAACCTACAGTGATAGGAAACAGCAATGATTGAGTATAACAGTAAAGAAAGTGCAATGAAATTGATTTAATACTGTTACTCATATTATTTTTCTAAAAGCATTGAAAAGGTTAACTATTTTTATTATTATTGGAAAAAGATAAATATAATAAATCATTGAAAACATTAATTGATTTTAGTGTTATAGTGAAAAATAACTTGTAATGTGAGCTATGTAGCGTGTAATGTAGTCTATGTAGCGTACAGTGTATGCAAATTATCAGGTAGCATAGGCTACAAGTGATTTAAGCTATTTTCATTAGCTACGTAGTGTTAAAACTAAGGTCTAAGCTACACTATGTAGCGTAAGCTACACACTACATAGTGTAAGCTATTTGAAACACAAGATGTATCTAGTCCTTATCCTAGCGCTTGTGTCTCTAGTCCGGACACCATTCATTAATCATGGCTTCCCTCATTGGTTGTCTTGGAATTATCAAATATTTGATCTTTTTTTAACTCTGTCTATAGCTCACTAGAGGCTAGGAAACAAAGAGGAGGCGTATGAACGAGATATCCAGTCTACTGTTTTATGGTTTGTACCCCACGTATGCATGCACGGTGTCGGTGTGCGCATGCGTGTGTATTGTTTGTAGGTGCCAGGTTTAGATTGAGAAGACGAGGGAGGAGGTAAACACAAATCTAGAACTCTGGAGGGATGCTTTACAATCTGAAGCGCTTAAAATTAAATGGACTAAAACAAGAGAGTATGGAATGCAATTTTAGTAACAATAGGACTATAAACAAGAAATTGGTTAATATTGCTGACTAAGATGTACCCCAAGTTGACCATTTTCGATATCTTGGGTTGATAATTCACGAGAATGGAGAGATTGAGATGGATGTCACACATAGACTTGGATCTAGGTGGATGAAGTGGAGATGTGACTTTGGAGTACATTTAATTGCCGCATGCCAATTGAACTGAAGTGGAGATTTATGGGATACCCATAAGATCATGCATGCTTTATGGTACAAAATATTGGGTAATTACTGAAGAACATGTTCCTAGGAGGACTGGAAACAAGAAATTGGTTAATATTGCTGACTAAGACATACCCCAGGTTGACCATTTTCAATATCTTAGGTCAATAATTTACGAGAGTGGAGAGATTGAGATGGATGTCGCAAATGGACTTGGAGCTAGGTGGATGAAGTGGAGACGTGACTCTAGAGTTCATCTAATTGCCGCATGCCAATCGGATTGAAGTGGAGATTTATGAGATAGCTATAAGATCATGCATGGTTTATGGTACAAAATATTGGGTAATTATTGGAGAACATGTTCCTAGGATGTGTAGCTAGATTGAGGATGTTGAGGTGGATAGTGGCAAGATGGTGAAGGGTAGAATTAGAAATGAATACGTTTTTAGGAATTTTGTAGTAGTACCAATAGTTAATAACTAATAAGTATAAGGAGAGTAGTCTTGGATGGTTTGGCCATGTGCGAAAGAGACCAAGAACTGCAACTATTAGAAGTGTGTTGGTTCAAGTTGAAGGCTTTAAAAGGACTAGGCAAATGCCTAAAAGGATAGTAGGTGGAGGTAGTAAGAAAACATTTGATGATCTATGGTTTAACCGAGGATACAATCATTGATAGAGTGGTGGTACAAGATTTGTGTAGCCAACACGATTTAATTGGGATGACGTTTAGATGACAAACACACAATATAGCTTTGCTAAGCCCACACATGTGTACAAGTTAGCTAATGCACACGCCACTGCATATGCTTGCATAGCACATTGGTGGAATATCTGAGCCATCCATCAGAAGGATAGGACTATTGTAGATTCCGATATCAAGAATCAGGTCAGTCCACTAGTCAGGTGGTCCACAATTAGTCGAACAAATGCACTACTATGAAAAAAATTGGCTAAAGTTTTCTGACCTAACCACCTATTTCTCACACCTAGTGAGTGGGCCACATTTATCTTTAGGCAGTAGCATCTGCATGTTGAGGTCCATGTGATGGATGGCTTGGGTATTTCACCCACGTGCCACGCTAGCATGTGGTCACATATGCGTTAGCCAACTTGTACATGCGTGTGGGCTTAAAAATGCTATATGTGTGTGCGTGTGCGTGAAATTCTCTAGTGCAAATGTTGTTTGCCACAATTGTGGTGCAAACAACCTACTTCGCCCCCATCGCGAAGTGTTGATGACATCTATGTTGATAATCAAGTACTCCCTTCCATGTTTGCCCATATTCCCAAAATTAGGCCAATTTATGACTTTGGCGGGTCGCACCTAGAGCTGTACACAAACTGAGCTAGCTTGAAAAGCTCGCTCGGCTCGAAAAAGCTTGGTTCGACTCGGCTCGTAGGGTCGATCAAGCTAAGTTGAGCCTATTTTTTGGGCTCGTTGAAAATTTGAGCCAAGCATGAGCTAGACTGAGCTCGATTTGGCTCGGCTCGAAACCAAACTCGGTTCGGCTCGACCAAGCTTGGATTGGCTCGGTTTGTTTGTTTTTTTTTTTTTTTTTTTTTTTTTAAATATATATAATATATAACTTATATTTCATTCGAGCGCCTTAATCACTTTTTAGTTTTTTCATTCAAGCTCCCTCGCCCACCCGGCCGCCCCCCTAGCCTCAAACCCTCGTTGCCCGACACCCGGCTAGACTTGCTCGGCTTGCTTGACGGCCAAACTCTCTCCCCTCCTCTCTCTCCATCCTCCATTCCTCTCTCTCTCTCTCTCTCTCTCTCTCTCCTCGGCCAACGCCCAGCTAGACTCGCCTGGCTAGCCAACGGCCGGCCTGACCTGCTCCTGCTCCTGCTCCTCTCTCTCACTCTCCCCTAGTCGCTCGGCTAGCCAACACCCAGCCGACCGGACCCCCCTGCTTGTCCAGCCGACCGCCCTCAACCCAGCTCGAGCTTGGCTCGAAAACTCGTCCAAACCAAGCCGAGCTGCCCAGTTGGGCCCGCTGAGCCGAGCTTGAGCCCAACCACTTTGTTGGCCGAGCCGAGCCGAGCTGAGCCAAGCTCGATTTGATTGGGCTCGTGTATAGCTCTAGTTGCACCATAACGAATGCTTGAGAGAGGATGCCTACCCTCGATTCTGTTGGAGGGCCCAACATGCTCTGTACATACCATCCAATCCATTGACATGCATCATCTGCCCTATATATGATGATACATCCCAAAGTTAGACCATTTTGAATTTTGGATGGGACCCAATGCAAATTAATTGTGAGTGTTGCCCCCTCAATTGTTTTTTTTTTGTGGCCCACTTGAGTGATGGATTAGCCCGACTTTTTTGGCCCCACGGGTAAACATGGGAGAGCATGTATGATGGTCATAGTGGATGTCATCAACTCATCATAGTGGGGCCTCACAGAGGTCATTTGCACCACAATTTGGTAAAAACATTTTCACTATATATATGTATGTTTGGAAAACACACACAAGGGGTGCCACCATTATTAATGGTGGTACCGGGCTATTTTGGGGCCAATATCATGCGTGCATCAGATCTTTTTCAGCTATTGGGGTTGCCGTTTGATGTTAAGCCATTGGGTTAAAATTCCAAAAAGTCAGGTGGGCCACACCTGAGGGATAGTTGGGAGAGGCCATCCAACCAGCAAAATTTCTTTAGACATTTGTGGGGCTCACAATGGTGTCTTTTTCATGTCATCCAAGTAATTTATCAGACATGTCACACACCCCACCAAGATGAAGGGACAAAAAATCAAGCCATTCCAAAACTTAGGTGGGCCACACAACGTGAAGTTGGAGGTTTTAGGCTTGATTTGAGATTGTATCCTATGGTGTGGCCTACCTGAGTCTAGGATAGGCCTGATTTTTGGGCTACCATTATTTTGGTCGGGTGTGTTTGATGAATGGCTTGGATGACAGAGACACCACAGTGAGCACTGCAAACCTCTAGAGAGATTTTGTGGGTTGGATGTCCCCTCCCAATTGTCCCCTTAGGTGTGGCCCACATATCTTTTCGTTAGAATTGAATTTTGACCCTATGGCATAACATCAAAGGGCGACCCTGATGGATGGAGTGGATTTGATAGACACATGATGTGGGCCCTGCAATACTTAGGTGGGCCACACCATGTGAAGTTAGAGGTTTTAGGCTTGATTTGACATTGTTTACTAGGTGGGGCCCACTTGAGTCTGGGATTGGCCTGGTTTTGGGCTCTACGGTGAACAAGACAGTGCAGGTCAGATACACACATCACATGGGCCCCATGATAATCCAGTACTACCAAGAATTGTGGTGGAACCGGTACATATGAGCGCACCTCTGTGTGTGTGGGTTGCATGCGTCTGAGGTGGTATTGGTTGTATATTTTCCGTAAGCTTGTGATGCGAAGAATTCATACATACTGAAATTTTATGGTTTAATCTCTTGTTAATGGCGCATGTAGATCAGATCTACGCCATCATGTGGGCCCCACAATAGCCCTGGTACTGGTACCATATGAGTGCACCCCTTTCTATGTATGTGTGCGGGCGTGCATTTGAGGTGGTATCAATTTATTTTTCATAAGCTCTTGATGCAAAGAATTCACACATACTGCAATGTTATGGTTTAATCTCTTGTACATGGAAGTGTTGGAAAGATTTGGATGCCTGTTTATTTATTATTATTATTTTTTTTTGGGAACAAATTTGGATGCCTGTGTTCTAGCAATTGATAGCAGAAAAACTCATTTATCTGGTCTGTCTTCATGACTTTCTCAGCTGTATACTTCTGCACTGGTTTAGTATGTATATCCTTTTAGTTACCAGCCTCTTGTTTGACACCAAATACACATGTCGTAGTCATTTTGTGACAATGCCACTGACCCAATCTACAATTTGCATTTATGTCCTTGGTTCATAGGGTGTATTGATATGACGGTCAGCTGATGATTCACCGTTTTCCATTTCATGAACTTCATTTGTGTAGTTCATCTTTTTGTTCAACACTTGCAAGGCATTGCCAAATCATTTATGGCTGCAAAATGCCAGTTTATATTGGTATTGTTTACAATTCCTATTGTTTATTGGTTCATTACTTGATGAAGTTTTGTCGTTTGGATGTGATTTTACAGGCGAGTCAGCTTTGAATGTCGTTGCAATAAGGGCCAGCATTCATCTTCCTTTCGATCATCAGCTGCTTGTCCAAAATCTTACCGTGCAGGTGAGCCCAGAGGCGCTTCCTTCTAGATGTCCACTGTTTGACTATTATTTTCCCTGTCACGCACTTACTATTTTGTATGCTTCCTTTCTATTCCTCACTTCTGGTCTAATGCGTTCAATTTAAGTATTTCTCTCTGTTGATTTCAGGAGTTCACTAATTCACAAGTGCCAGTTTCTGCCCAGGCAACTTTCCCATACATCTTTGTCGTTAACAAATACTTGCAGGTAAATATCCTTTACTATGATTACCTGTTAATGCTTGTAATAAGCATCTGGGTCTTATTTCTTGTGTAGGAGCCTTCTACTGAGGGTGCGGCTTCTGCTTTTGCTTTCTGTTTCCACCTCCATTCATTCTTCTTGCAACTATAAGCTTCAATCACCATAAATATTGCATTACATTCTAATGGATAAAAAGACATTGAGAGTGTGTCCTATGGTTTCCCTGAGAATTTAATGCTCTTTTTTTTTTCTTCTTCTTTGCAGCCTGGATCGTTTGATCTTGTGGGTACCATCTTTTATGAGGTGGACCAGCAACTGCACCAGAGCGTTTTCTATAATGGCACTGTTGAAGTTGTCGAGGCTGGTGGTTTTCTCAGTGTTGAGTCGGTTTTCCTTGTTACTCTTGGAGTTGCCCTTCTTGTCCTTCTTGGTTTGTGGATAAATGGTCAAATACAGCACCTCTCCAAGGTTAGTAAATTATGCTGTACATTGTGTGCACCTCTCCAAGGTTAGTAAACAATGCTGTTTGGTGTGTGTGCATGTCTGGTGTGCATACTATGCAGCATGCGCATGTGTAGATTATGATGGGGACGGGCGCGTGTGCATCTGTTCTACGTATGGCAAAAATACTTGGGTTGCCTTCTCCAAAAATTCCCTTTCACATGATGATATTCGTATGACCATATAACATATGGGAGTAGTGTTCTGTTTTTATAATGTCCTCTTAAGAAGTGCTAATCATCCATTACCATTCCCCCCTCCCCAAGTATCCCTCTCTCAAATTCATGTGCTTCTCTCTCATGCCGACATTGTACCAATGTGGTGGAACCAAGCAATTCATTAGGTGGGACCATGATGGAAAAACGTTGGGTAAATTAATCTGGCTGCTCAACGATATTCTGGTTTGTGTTTCCACCTCTTCTTTCTCACACGCATGGCATGTGAGATTCACTAGTGTGCATGCATGTAAGTGTGTACGTGTGTCAATATAGATATAGTACAAAAATACATATTATGTTAGTATATTCTATGTGATGGGGGATTTTTTTTATAATAGATGGGCTTTAGCTAATTAGAAGTGCTACACAATTCTGCATGTTACACGATGAGAGATTTTTATGAGATCCATGCTTTACCTAATGAGAACTGTAAGGTGATTTGCATCACATGTGCCAACACTTAATGTGTGGGAGATCTGGGCCATTCATCAGGTGGAGGCATGGTTAGCATGCCTTCGTTCAAAAGTTACGCCAGTTGCTTATTAACTAACATGTATGAGAAAATAGATGGTGAGTAAAACGAAGACAAATTGTCTATATTCCAATGTACACATGTAGCTATCTGGCCAGTGGACCACTGAATCTTGAGTTTTGGGGGGAGAATGTTCACAGTGGTCCCTGCCAACTCTGTGGCCCAGATCTGATATACATGTGCATGCAACCTTGTATGTCATGCACTGCCTCTCCGCTCCTGCAGATTGCGTTAGCATTTCTCTTAGCTAGCAGTCAAAATATTTGGCCATGATGTTTCTCCCCTAGCAATATTAAACTGTTCTGCTGTCTACATTGGGGAATATCACAAGAGGTATTATCACTTCCCTAGCTTTAGCAAAAGCAGTTTGTTGACATGTAGGATTCTGCATGTGAGGGTCATGTTTTGTCATCCTAGATGATTGATCCAGTCCCGACAGCAGACATGGTGGATGTGCCAAAAAATATCTCAGATTGAAGATCCTATTCGTTGGTCTTTTGCCTATTTTCCATTGAATGTGGACCATTTCCATCTTTTTTCTTATCCATCTATTTGTATGCCAATGAACAAATGATTAGAACCTTTCATTTCCGGAGTGTTTTTTTTTTTTTTTTTTTTTGGGAATTCCCTATCTATGGTGGGGCCCATTAGATCAACAGTCCAGAGCACCCAAGAATGCCCCACATTTACAGAATCCTGCATCTCAGCAAATGATGCATTTTTTAATGAACTGAGGGATGCTTTTATTTATAAAAGAAATCAGTTTTATAGAATCTTTGGCTGATTAATTCTTCTTTTGAATCTAGTTTGTCTTTATTGCAAGCAGTATTATTTGTACGTGTTTTTGGTCATTTACTTGGGGCCTGTTTGGTAGATGCAGATGAGTTTAGCTTACCATAATTATGTATTAGAGATCATGATTATTGGTAATTGAGTGGGCGTATGCAGCTAACGTGTTCCCTGCTGCCCAGTTTCCAGCTAGCCGGTTAGATTTGTAGTGTGTTCTCTGGTTTTGATCTTTTCATTGTATTCTTTGGCCTTTCGCCTTTTTGCAATAAAATTTTCTTTTACTGTCTAAAAAAAAAAAAGGATTGTTGGTTATCAAGATTATTTTTTATCCTTTCCAAAGGAAATATACATAATTATGATCAACTAATATGAGATGAACTCATTTTTATGTTCTACCAAAAAAGCCTTTAGAAAGCTTCTAATCTGGGATTTCTTTTGGGGTATTTTCTTTTATGGTGGGGCCCATTAGATAAACAGTCTGGATCACGAAACCATGCTCCACATCGGAAAATTCTTCATTTTCAATATTTTTTTTTTAATTTTTAATTTTTAATTTTTATGAATTGAATGTTGCTTGTTTTTATCAAAAATCAGTTTTCGAGACATGTTCGACTGATTAAGGACTTGGTTGGGTGCCACTTGAAAATGAATTCATCCCATTTTAGTTAATCATAGTTACATATTAGAGGTCATAATTGTTGGTTATCAAGATTATTGTTAATCCTTTACCAAAAAGAAATATGATCACTAATATATATGTATAATTATGATAAACTAAAATGAGATGAACTCATTTTTAAGTGGCACCAAAACAGGCCCTAATTCTTTTAATTCTAGTTTGTCTATAAAACATACAGAAATGATATGATTTTAACATGTGTTTTGGTCATTGTTTAGAAAACCAAGAGGGCACCGAAGGTGGAAGTTGGGACTGGGACTACGGATGCTTCGGTGGACGAATGGTTGCAAGTAAGTTATGGGTTGCCAGCATCTCACGTTTTTATTTCCTACTGTTATATGTGCGTGTGTGTGTTCGTGTGTGCATGTGTGTGGGTGGGAGGAATGTCAAAGATATCGCCCATCAGATGATTCTGAATGATTCTGACTGTCCGATTGGGCCCACACTTCCACAATTCCACCATTAAATATATACGATTGGCTTTAATTGTCCACTCGCAAGCCACAAAGTAGATGGCTGGAATCAGTCTGTAGGGCAACACTGGCACTGTGATCCAGCAGTACTGAAGCCACAAAGTGGATGGCTAGAATCAGTCTATAGGGCGACACTGGAACTGTGATGAAGCAGAATTGAAAGAAATCAGCTTAGAAGAAGAAAGGATGAATTCATACCAGTTAAGAGCTCATAGTCATATATACCTCTATCTGAAACAATTGATAAGAAGACCCAAATAAGGGACTGTTCGTTGTGTTACCAAACAGCCTATGAGAATAAACACGTATTCACATGCACCATAAAGCTCATAAGTTGATGGCTTGACTCCTATGTTAGTTTTGCATCTGGTTAAAAAATGTTTGTTACTCATCCTCAAAGTGGCACTGAAGTACAGCTATCCAGACCATCCAAATTGTGGGTCCTGTTGTGGTGGAACATATATTTAAAATCACTGATCGAGCAAATCCTAACCATCCAATTAATGGCTATCAAATGGATTGTTGAAAGTAAAATAGTGTGATTCAAATTTGAAGGGGACAAAATTATATGGTTTATATTTATCTTCTTGATGTAATTCTTTCAGTAGTGGTCCATCCACATTTAGGTCAGCAATTTGGACTGCCTGGGTTTGCTGGACAACTGTTGCCATGCGTACGTTTGAAGAACCACCACCATTTTTAAATGTTGCAAAACTAACGTATGAGTCTGGCCGTCAGTTAGTAAGAGTATCTTTACTTGGAATAAATAATCAGAATACATCTCACGTGAATGCCCCCCATGGACCTTTAGATAGCTCTTTATGTTCTCTATTTTTTTTTTCCAAATCCCTGGGAATATTTCCCAATCCTTTTCGAATTCTGACTGCTAAATTAAAAATTATTTCGAATCCAAACCTTGTGACCATGGATACTGGGGCATGGCCTCTATCAAGATGTGGATGCACCATATAAAAAGTTTAGACCATTGAATGGCAGGCTCCACTTTATGTTTTCTAGGTTAAACAAGGTTCTGTTACTTACCATAGAGCATTGTATAATATACCTCTTTTGAAAAAAAAAAAACATGTGCTTCTGCTGTCACCAGTGTTAATAAGAATTGTGTATATATATTGCTTTTGGGCTGCTAATGTGATGATGTTTTGCTCATGTGCTGGTCAGGGGACAGCCTATGCTCAATCGCTGTCTTCAAACAAGTCGAAGAAGAAGAAGTAGGCCCCTTCGCTTGTGCTTCTGTCCTAGGGATGGATGGTTTGCAAAGTGGGTGTGGCCTCCATCGGCCCCCATTTGGCTTAAGCATCCAAAGATGAGGTTTGTGCTTTTGGATTTTGTAGTATTTTGCATTATGCAATGAGGTTTTTTTTTTTGCATAGTTACCTTAATCATACGGAGTTAGATTCAGATACTAACAAGCAGAAATGTCCAAAAAATATTTTGAATTTTTCTTTCTTCAACGCCTTCCTTGTTGGATCATCATTGGTTTTAAGTCCCCTTTTGGGAAAGGGGGGCATATATGCATCATGCCTTATTTAAACAACCCTTATTTTCATCTTGGAATAGGCTTTTGTTTGGAATGTGTAGAGACTCTGATGCACATTGAAGAAATGGAAATGGCAGAATTCAGCACAAGGCCATTCCATTCAACGCAACAAATATAGCAAATTTCCAAATGCATAAAGTTATCCAGATGCATGCTTTTGACTTTTGAGATAGTTTTTGTGATAGTTTTTGTGAAAGGGAGTTTAAAGTATTCAGCAGGACATCGTATTGTTTGTTTGGAGACAGCACGACAAGGATGTTTGCGGACCATGGTCTAGAGAACTGGGATTTTGTGTCACAAAATTCCCCAAGAATTTTGGAATCTTACCAAACAGCATCTTGAAGGGTGGAGGTTCACCCTCCAAAAGAAGTGGAGGGACCATTCTGGGGGGCTGTTGTGGATAATATTCAAACCTTCCAGCAGTTACACACCACCGTGAAGATCAGGCGACTATGAAGTCAGATTGTCAAATCAGACCACACCATAAAAAGCGGTAGTGCACCACCAAAAAAATCTCCAAATTCATGTAGCCCACCAGAAGATTGGGCCAGCTTGAAGATTCTGTTGTCTGATTATCATGTTGTGGTCCACCTGTTGGACGGGTTGAGAGTCTGACACACTTTTAGGGGCCCAGAATGCCCCTACTCAAACCTTTTGGAATAGAAAGTGCAGGTTGTATCCAACATTTTGCACCCCAAGCATTGTTTAGTAAAATCAGAATTTTAAAAGAACGTTATTTGTTTACTAGCAGCACATGCAGCGTGTATGCATGGATCTGGTCCATTCATCTTTTGGACCCTATTGTGGATATTTGCTTCTCCCCAAAATCAGTGGTTGGGTGATCCTAGCCATCACTTACACCCTGGAGGATTTCAACAACAGGCAAACTGTCGGCATTTCCGATGAACATCATGCATCTCGTACATGTTTTCAGATATTGAAGATGCTTGCCTACTGATGCTGCTAGGTGGCTACTGATGAATGGCGAAGATCTTGCATACCTCTGCCGTGAATTCTTTCCATCTTTCATTCTAATATTAGAATTCGCCTCGGCAGTTCACTTGAAAGTCACGAATGCCGCGGCAATTCCAGCTTCTTGGTTAAGTGGCACGTGTTAACTGGGCAAGTGTCCTGGCTTGGTAGACGAGGCTGATTCAATTAGCCTTCCGAGTATTCATGTATTTACCCAGCGGAGTTTTACCATGGGCTTCACCATAGGTGGGTCGCGGTTAAAGTGAGCGTGCGACTGGTTTTTGGGCCTCCGGCATTTTCACGGTGCACTGCACTTTATTCACGGCCAGGATCTTGCAAATGTGCAAATTTGGCAAGTGTGCCTCCGAAAAAAATCGTCTCGAGAGTCCACCAAAAGCTAGCGCTCATGCAGCACGTAGCCCATTTGATGGGCTGCACCATGGGGGAGCTAAAATCAGGGGAAGGGGATTGCGTACCCTGAGTAAACTCTGTGGGGCCCACCGTGATTTTTGTCATTTATCCATGCCGTCCATCCATTTATTTTACCAGATAATTTTAGGTAATGAGACCAAAATTTAAGCATATCCACAGTTCAAGTAGACCACACCACAGGAAACAGTGTGAATTGATTTCCTACCATCCAAAACCTCCCGGGGCCATCAGAAGTTTTGGATCAAGCTGATTTTTGTGTTTTCCCTTCATCTATGTCTGTGTGATCTTATGAACAAGTTGGATGGCAAACAAACATCACTGTGGGCCCTAGGAAGGTTTCATCAGTGGATGTCATTATCCCCATTGTTTCTTGTGGTGTGGTCCTATCGAGTTTGGATATGCTTCAATTTTGGGCTCAAGCGGATGGACAGTGTGGATAAGACACATACGTTCAGGGTGGGCCCAACAGGAGTTAGGGGGCATTTGGCATCTCTACAAATTAGAGCTTATTCGCTTATTTATAAAAAACTAAGCTTTCGAACCATTTGGTAAAAGTCTAATCAATGTGCTTATTTGTTTAGAAAGTAATAAATAAGTTCCAATTTAATAAGTTGGGAAGGGGTTACTTTTTTAAATGGAGCATTTGTTTTATGGGTAAACATTTTGAACTACTTTTTAAACAAGTTTGTCCTTAAACTTTTCAAGTAATTCTCATCTTACCATCTCCTCCTCTTTACAATTTCTTCATGTTAGGCCCACATGATGAATGACACATAGTGAAGGTGGTCCTACATAATCCACGGTCATATCAAAGGTGAGCCCCACATGATGGATGGCCTACTTCAAAGTGTGACCCTACATGATGAACGATCCACATCAAGCGGGCCCTACTTAATGGATGGTCCACATCAAAGGTGGGACCCACATGATGGATGGTGGATATCGAATATGGGACCACATGATGGAAGGTTGATATTAAAGGTGGGCCCACATGATGAATGACCCATATTGAAGGTTGGGCCCCACATGATGGATGATCCCTAACAAAGGTGGGACCTACATGATGGATGGTGGACATCAAAGGTGGGTCCCACATGATAGACTATCTACATTAAGTGGGCCCTACATGATAGATGGTCCACAACAAAGGTGGGACCCACATGATGGATGGTCCACATTAAAGGTAGGACCCATGTGATGGATGGTGGATATTGAATGTGAGACCACATGATGGAAGGTTGACATTAAGGGGGGGCGTACATGATGAATGACCCATATTGAAGGTTGGGCCCCACATGATGGATGGTCCACAGCCAAGGTGGGCCCCACATGATGGATGGTGGACATCAAAGGTGGGTCCCACATGATGTACTATCCACATCAAGTGGGCCCCACATTATAGCGGTCCACAACAAAGGTGGGACCCACATGATGGATGGTGGACATAAAAGATAGGCCCTTCATGATGAACAACTCATATTGAAGTGGGGCCCCACATCAAGGTGGGCCCATGTAATGAAAGGTTCACATCAAAGGTGGGCCCCACATGATAGATGGCCCACATCAAAGTGTGGCCCAACATGACGACACATGCACATCAAGTCGGTCCCATCTGATGGACAGTCCATGTCAAAGGAGGGACCCACATGATGGACGATGGTCATTGAATGTTGGCCCACATGATGAATGACTCATAATGAAGGTGGGCCCCCACACAATGAATGGTCCTCATCAAGGTGGGCCCACATAATGGATGGAGTGAGCTTCACATGATGGATGGCCCACATAAAAGTGTGGCCCCCTCATAATGGACAATTCACATCAAGTGGGCCTCGCCTAATGGACAGTCCATATTCAATGTCTCTCATGATGGATGACCCATATTCAATGCGGGCCGTGTGATGGATGATCAACATAGAAGGTGCACCCTACACGATGAATGGTGGATGTCAAAAGTGGGCCCCAAATGATGGACAATCCACTTCAAAGGTAGGGCCCACACTATAGACACATCAAATGTGGAGTCCATGTGATGGGTGATGGGTAGTGGACATTGAGGGGCCCCATATAAAGGACAATTGGGCCCCACATGATGGATGGTCCGCTAAAACAATCATTTGGATTGCTCTTATATTAAAGTTGTTGTGATTTTTAAAAATGACGTCAACTACTCTTAAAAAAAGCACTTATTTGAAAGTTTTACCAAACATGCTTATTTTAAATAAGAGTTTTTTTTTTTTTGACATTTTACTAAACGCCCTTATTTAAACAAGGGCTAGGACAAAAAGGGTTTACTAGAACAAAAAGGGTTTACTCTCTTATTGGATTAGAGTAGAGATACCAAACGAGCCCTTAATGTGTAATCTGCTTCTCGAAGAGGGCCTAACAATGGGAAGCATGCTCTTTTCTTTCTCTAGGAGGCATGTCATTTTTGTGGGCCGTGGATTTCTTGCCAAAGCCTGTGCAGGAAGTTCCTGTGCTGGGAACCTAAGTGGGGCCCACCGTGATGTTTGTAAGAAATCCACCATGTCCATCTGTTTTGTGAGTTCATTTTAGGATATGCGAACAAAAATGAGCCAGATCCAAGACTCAAGTGGGCTGCACTAAAGGAAAACGGTGGGTAGGGTAATTCCTACTGTTGAAACCCCCCTGGGGTTGACAGTGATGTTTATATGCCATCCATAATGCTCAAAACGTCATTCCTCCTGGGATGAACTGAAAACACAAATATTAACATGATTCAAGACTTTTGTGGCCCCACGAATATTTCAATTGTGCAAGTTCAATCCTCATGTTTTAGCCTCACTTGAGTCTTGGATCCGGCTTTTTTTTTGTTTTTTTTTTTGTGTTTTTTTTTGTTTCATGTCCTAAAATGAGCTCACAAAACGGATAGATGGTGTGGATTTCCTACCAACATCATGGTGGACCCCACTTAGGTTCCCAGTGAAGGAACTTCCTTAGAAAGGCTTTCGCCGGAAATCCTTGTCCATTTTTGTGTCCACAATGTTGCGTACATGGATGAGATCTTGACCATCAATTTTGCATTTAAAACTAGGAATTTAGTTGCAAAAATCCAATCCATTGAAGATCTTATCCTTAGGGTCCGTTTGGATTGTAAGTTACTTAAGATAAGCTACTTATCAGATAAGTTACTAATCTTGGTTTTTACTTATCAAGCATATAAGTATGTTTGGTAAACAACAAACTTATCAGCTAATAAGTAAATAAGTATGTTTGGTAATAACACATTGATCAGTAACCTTTCGAAAGAAAATTTCAAATTTATGGATAATAAGCAACGTATTGACATGAAAAGAAAAAGCTATGTGTTGAGGCAGGAAACTGAGCTTTTCTAATCCCACGTGCGTGCAATAAAGCTCACGTACATGCCATGCATGTGCTAGCATAGCATGATTAGTCTGAGATACATTCCATCCATCAGAACTGGACCACTATATGGATGCCCTGGCACAGAAATCAGGCTGATCCACTGTTCAGGTGGGCCACAGTGTGCAAAACAAATGTACGGCTCTGGAAGACTTGGCTGAAGTTTTCTAACTCATTCACTTATTTCCAATAGTCAGTCCACATGGTGAGTGGACTAGAACCATTTTTGGGAAAGATGTAGAAGATCAGATCAACCTGATTGGTGGATTGGATCTTGCACCAATTAATGTAGGGCCATCTTTGATGTGGGCCGTCCATTGTGTGAGCCCCACCTTTGATGGTATAGTCCATCATGTGGGGCCTCCTTTGATATGGATGGTATGAGAGAGCAGTAATTGAGTGAACCATGAGAGAGAACTTTGATATGTAGCGTGACTTGAGAGAGAAGTAGAAAAGCCAAATTGGAGGGTGGTTAATTAACATTAGAGGGTGACTAACAGTGGGGTGTGTACTAACCCAAAAAAAAAAAAAAAAAATGAAAAAAGAAAAAAGAAGAAAAATAAAGGAGTAAAAGCGTGACATGAGAGAGATAAGTAGAAAAGTCAAAAGTTAAAAAGCTATAAAAAAATACTTACTATGATAAGTAATTTTTAAGAGAAGTTACTTTTCAATTATTATTACCAAGCGAACTTAAGTGCCAAAAGTAACTTAATGTCTTAAGTTCAGATGCAAAGTAACTTATTTGGTAGTATCTAAACCGCCCCTTAGGCCTGTTTGGATTGTAAGTTACTTAAGAAAAGCTACTTTTTAGATAAGCTACTTATCTTAGCTTTTACTTATTAAGTAGATAAGTATGTTTGGTAAATGACATAATTATCAGCTAAAAAGCAGATAAGCATGTTTGGTTCCCAACATTAACAAGTCACTTCCATTGTGTTTTTTTCTTTTTACCATGCAAAACGGCTCTTAAAACCATCCTTCATATAGCGTGGCCTGTTTGATATTTGATCAGGTTGATTTATTTATTTTTTTTGAACTTTTTACGGTTTGCTTGTGCATGCTGTTTTCACAGCGTCGCCCACAGCAGTGGGCCCCTCAAAATATCATGGCAAGATGGATGGATGGTGTGGATTTCATGCGCACACCATGTGGGCCCCACAGATCAGTGGGCCCCGTCCAAAGTGGGCTGTAAAAAACTGATCCATTGCGTGGATATAAAACACACATACCATGGTGGACCCAAGGAGGTTTCCACGGCAATGTCATTATCACACTGCTAACACAGGTAGGCCTATGAAAACTTTGGATCAAGATGATATGTGGGTCCCACATCCAGGTCATACATGGCCTCCATCGGCAGGTTGGGCGGCAACTTAACATATCGCGGTGGGCTCCAGCAAATTTTAACGGTAGCATATCAATCCCTGCTGCAATTAACGGTGCAGACCTGGACACTATAAAACGATGGGCCTTACATGAGTTGGGTCAAACTGATATTCATTATCCACCGCCCATCGTAGGGAGCCCACCTTTGATGTGGACTATCCATCATGTGGGGCTGCCTTGGATATGGACCAATCATCATTAGGACCGACCTTTGATGTGGACCGTCCATCATGTGAGGCCCACCTTGATGTGGATCATCCATCTTGTCGTGGCCACCATTATTAATTGCCAATCATGTGGAGCCCGCCTTTGATGTGGACTGACCATCATGTGGGCCCCACCTTCAATGTGGGTTGCCCATCATGCTGGGCTCGCATTGGATGTGAGCCATTCATCATTGAGGGATTACCTTTGATGTGGACCATCCATCATGTGGGGGCCCCTCGATATGGACCATCTATCATGTGGGGCCCCTCAATATGGACCATCTATCATGTGGGGGCCAACTTCAATGTCCACTGCCCATAATGTGGAGCCCACCTTTAATGTGGACCGTCCATCATGTTGGCCCTACTTATGCCAAACTCGAATCCATTTCTCCATTTCAAGTATTGTACCGTGATTCTACCACGCATAGAAAGGAATGATATCTCCTCTCCACTTTTCAGCAGCAGGAGAAAAAGTAGAACAGCTATAAAAAAAAAAAAAAAAACTTAAATACTGAAGCCTTGGTCAGTAAAAAAGTAACTTATAATAAACAATTAACCAAACGAACTTATCCAAAATAAGTACCTTAATGACTGCCATCAGCAAAAAGTAACTTATTTAGCTGTATCCAAACGGGCCCTTAGTGTCATGCAAACGAAACATTAGAAGAATTTATTGTAATGTTAAAGCTTTTGTTGTAATGAAATTATTTATATTGCTTTTAAGGGGTCATTTGGCACTCCTGAAAATCCAAGATTTTGGAGTAGTTAGGAATTAAAATTTAGAATGTATAAATTGGGTGTTGTTTAATACCTGCTGAGAATCTTTAATTTTAATTCTGACTAGATTTCAAATATAGGATTTTAGCTCTTTTTTAAAGCCTAGATAAGAAACTAGGTTGGGAAATTCAGAATTTTCAATCCTCTCTAACTATATAAACTATCACATTATCCTCTACATTTATTCCCATTCACATATTATATATTTATTCTTACCTTAGCTCAATGATGATATGAAGATGAGATGTTATGAAAATCAAGCCTATGCATAAAAGACTTTGATTTTGTGAGAAGAATTTATTTTAACATAATTCTCTATCTAGTTCTGTTTATCATTTCACAATTATATGAATTATAAGATAGAGATAAGAATTGATAAGGTTATTCGGTTGGCTTCGTTGGCATTAACAACAGAATTGCTAAAAATAAACAGTGACCTAATCACAATGAGGTGGATGATTTTTTAGTTTGAATTGTTGAGGCTGATACAACTATTATAACCCCACAAGTGAATGGCTTGGGGATGGAGCATGGGCTTGTTTCAGAGAAGTTGAAAGCGGGCTGTAGTGAGTCCTTTAGTAAAAATATTAGTGACTCGATCAATCGTGTTAATGTAATGAACAATGAGGGCTTTGCTAACCACCTGTTCTCTAACATAATGACAATCCACTTCAAGACATTTTGTGCAAGCATGAAATACGGGGTTTGATGCAAGATAGATTGAACTAATGTTGTCGCATCATAGAAGAGGAGGTGATGAGAGAAAGATTCAAAGATCTTTGAAGAGCATACGCAACTAATAGACATCGGTAGCAGTTATGGCAAGTTGGCGATATTTGGACCTATGCTTGAGTGGGAGACCATTGATTACTTTTTCGGGGGCTAAGAAATGGACTGGGGCTGTAACTGAGATAAACACAAAACCTCCCACTTGAGCAATGATATGAAGGATCCCCAACAGAGTTAAGAGTCTAGTTAGGCTTTTAGGTTCAATGGACTAGGGTGAAATAAGAGACCATGATCAAGTGTGCCCTTAATGTAGCATAAAATGTGCTTAATCGCCGTCTAATGAGTAGCGATTGGTTGGTGCATAAACTAGCATACTTGGTTCACAGCAAAAGCCAACTCAGGCTGAGTAAGAATCAAGTATTGTAAAACTCAACGATGATTCGATAAACGGTGGCATCGATAAGAGGATCACCATCCATGGGATGAAGCTTTTGTCCGCTAATAACTCAAGTGGAGCATGGTTTCACATCTTCCATGTTGGTGCATCTAAGAAAATCCAATGCATATTTAGTCTGGCTAAGAGATACGCCATTGTTGGAAGGAACACATTCAATGCCTAGAGAGTAATGGAGCTGGCTAAGATCTTTTATTGCAAAAGTGGTTCCTATATGTATAAAGAGAATAATCAGCCTAGGACCGAATAAAACCAACATCATCAAGATAGTCTGAGAGATGTTGAAACCATGATCATGAGGATTGTTTCAAGCCATAAAGTGACTTATGCAAGCGATAAATGTGATAGGAAAACTCAGGATCTTCAAAGCCTTTAGGTTGCCTCATACAGACTTCTTCCTATAAAACACCATGTAGGAAGGCATTCTGAACGTCAAGCTGCCGAACTAACTAGTTTTGACATGTGACAATGATGTAGAGGGCATGGCAAGCCTCTATATGACAAGAATGGACCAAAAGAAGGACCAGTGGAAGACCACCACAAAAGGTTTAAAGGCGGTGAAAACACTCAAATTAGATGGCACTGCTGACCGGTCGGACTCAACTGAGAAAACAGTCCACACTCTCTGGACTATATTTTTGGCCAAAAATTGATCGGTCGTGCGACCGGTTGTGCATTTGATAGACCACCTCAGACCGGTTGTGGACAGGTTAAGTGGTCTCCAGATAGTTACTGGACTCTCTGGACCTTCTCAGACCGGTTGTCCAGTACCCAGCGGGTTCCTGGGAATTGCTATTTTCAGTTTTTCTTTTCGTTTTAAGAGTTGTTTCTTTTTCCTTTTGCAATTAGGACACCTAGGCTACGAAGCTTAGCGTTTATTTAATAAAAGTAAGGTGTTATTTTGAATTTTAGAGGACATTCAATAATTTTAATACAATTTTCAGAGTTTTCTCTGTTTTTGGCTCGTGTTCTTCGAGTTGCCCCTTGAGCGATCAAGGAAGATCGGGTGGTTTGCTCGATAGATTCGTGGATTCGGATCGGTTATCTTACGAGAGAGACGATGATCGATCTCGTCCCGCCTACGGCTGCGTCAAGTTGGTATCAAAGTGAGACTTTCCCTCGTGTGATGGCTTCTAGCGATAATCAAGGCAACAATCCCGCTAACGGTGATCAGGGGATTGTGTTTTTAGCAGAGAAGATGGATCTTCTCTAGAGATCGATGAAGACATCAATGTAAGGGCTGCGGGAGTCCATCGATCAACTCACCGCCGCATTAGCACTGCAACAAATTTCGGTGGTTGCTCAACCACCCGCAGTGAGTGTTGGGGGTAATCCAGCGATTCGTCCGGCCCTCCAGATCGCCATTCTATATCATGATTATGCAACTTCGGATGACAGCGATGACGAGGTCGAAGAAATCCTTGCACGACCTCAATCGCGTGATTATGATTGCAGGGATCATAATGATTACAGATACAGAGGTAAAGGGGAACTCCATTCTTTTAATGGTATGCTTAAAATTGAGGATTTTTTGGATTGGCTAGCAGAAGTAGAGAAATTCTTCGATCACATGGAAGTCCTGGAGGATCGAAAAGTTAAACTTGTTGCGTACAAGTTGAAGTCGGGTGCTTCAGCATGGTGGGAGCAATTCCAACTCTCTCGCACCTGGCAAAATAAATTGTCCATCTGATCATGGCCTCGAATGCGAAAACTTATTCGATCGCGTTTCCTTCTTTGTGATTATGAGCAAATCCTATTTCAGAAATACCAAAATTGTCGTCAAGGCAATCGGACCATTGAAGAATATGCCGCTGAATTCCACTGGCCATCCTCCCGTAACGATTTAACTGAAACGGAGGCACAGAGGACTGCAAGGTTTGTTGATGGTTTACTACTCAATATCCAGGATTAAGTACACATGCAACAGATATGGACGGTAGAAGATGTGCTACAATCTGCTAATCAAGTTGAAACTTGACTCACAAGAGTTCTTACGTGATCATATCTTCCATCTCGTGCACCTCCTATCACAATGGAATAAGAGGTTCCCCAGGCCAAAGGAAAGGAACCCATTGGAGGGCAAGTCCAACTGCCTCCTACAACCATGACTCAAGGAGCGGGAGTCGGGGCCCTAAGGCCGCAACGCAATGTACCACCCACAACTGGACCGAGTCAAGTTCCAAATCCTTATGCACGACCCCGACCCAATCATTGTTGGAGATGTGGCTAGCCGGGTCACTTATCCAATACATGTCCAAATCATCCAGTAGCTAACTTGGCCATGAATGAAGGGAAATTCGCTGAGGAAGAACCCGAAGAAGGTGAGTATCACCAAGCTGATGAAGAATACAGTGAAGAGGTTGATGTAATAGAGTAAGACCATGATGAGTCCTTAGTGGTGAGGCACTTATGCTATACTCCAAGGGTGGAGGTCCATCTACAACGCCACAACATCTTTCGTACCCGATGCATAGTGAAAACATTGTGTCTAAAGAAGTGGTGGACAAGCTCAAGTTGACGACGACAAAACACCCCACTCCTTACTCTATCGGCTGGATTAAGAAAGTTAGCGACACCAAGGTAACCGAGCACTATTTAATTTCATTCTCAATTGGTAAAGGTTACAAGGATCAAGTAGTATGTGATGTTATTGATATAGAGGCATGTCATATCCTCCTTGGTTATTCGTGGCAATTGGACAGAGACGCTACACATCGTGGGTGTGACAACACATACATGTTTGTCAAGGATGGGAGGAAGCGTATACTTACTCCTATGCTACCCGAGAGGAGCCCCACGACTTCCGTAGTGAAAGGGAGTTCTCTCCTAACCATGAAGGAATTTGAGGAAGAGACCAAAGATACGGGTGAGATCTAGGCCATGGTGATGAAAGGAGAAGACTCCCGGGCACATGTTATCCCCTTGAGACTTCGCCCTTTGCCTAGTAAATTCAAAGATACATGGCCTGAAGAACTTCCCCAAGGTCTACCCCCAGTGAGAGACATACAATATCACATCGACCTCATCCTAGGGGCAAGCCTACCCAACCAACCGCACTATCGGTTAAGTCCCAAGGAGAGTGAGATCCTCCAAGAGTAGGTGGATGATTTTTTGAAAAAGGAATGTTGCAAAAAAGCATGAGTCCATGCACTGTTCCAGCCCTATTAACTCCCAAGAAAGAAGGAAGTTGGCGGATGTGTGTTGATAGCCGGGTGATCAATAAAATTACTATGAAGTACAGGTTTCTAATTCCTCAACTAGATGACATGTTGGACATGATAGAAGGCTCTAAAATCTTTTTCAAGCTGGACTTGAGGAGCGGATACCATCAAATTTGAATTCTACCGGGTGATGAATGGAAAATAGTCTTCAAGAACAAAGAGGGCCTATATGAGTGGCTTGTTATACCATTTGGGCTATCGAACGCACCAAGTACTTTCATGCGAATAATGAATTAGGTATTGAAGCCATTCATAGGCCGTTTCGTCGTGGTCTCCTTTGACGATATCTTTATCTACAACCAAGATGAATCGGTTCACATGGTACACCTCAGGGAAGTACTACAAGTGCTCCAAGACAACAAGTTGTACCTAAATCTAAAGAAGTACGATTTCCTAACAAACCATCTTTGTTCTTGCGTTTCGTTGTGTCAGCCATAGGCATTCAGGTGGACGAAGATAAAGTAAAGGCCATCTGTGAATGGCCTACACCAACCAACATTTATGAAGTACGGAGTTTTCATGGGTTGGCCACTTTCTACTGTCGCTTTGTCAGAAATTTTAGCACGATCGTCACGCTCATTACAAACTGCATGAAGAAGGGCCGGTTCCATTGGACTGAGGAAGCCGACCATAGTTTTACAGAGATTAAACACAAGTTGTCATCCACTCCGGTCCTTGTACTACCTCACTTCGATAAGGTTTTCGAAGTAGATTGTGATACCTCATACGTGGGAATTGGAGCAGTATTATCCTAAGAAGGTCGGCCCATTGCATTCTACAGTGAAAAGCTCAGCGACGCTAGACAAAAATGGTCCACATATGAAATAAAGTTGTACGCTATGGTACAGGCTCTTCGGCATTGGCGTCACTACCTCATCCAGAGGGAATTTGTTCTAAACACTGACCACCAAGCTTTAAAATACATAAACAGCCGAGCTAACATCAATTGTGTGCATTCTAGGTCGTGGGTCTCATTTTTACAGGAGTTTACTTTCGTGTCACGACATAAGTCAGGGTAACAAAATAAGGTGGCGGATGCTCTGAGTCGTCGTGCTGCTCTCTTGTTACACTCTCTAGCGAGGTGACGGGGTTTGATTGCCTCAAAGAGTTATATGCGGAAGATGACGACTTCAAAGAAGTTTGGGCACGAAGCATGGACAACCATCCTGGTGACTTCCATATTCAGGATGGATTCTTGTTTTATGAGAATTGATTCTGCATCCCACAATGTTCTTTGTGGGACAAGATTATACTCGAGCTTCATGGTGGTGGGCTTGGAGGCCACCTAGGCCGTGACAAGATGAAGCTATTGGTGGAAGAACGTTATCATTGGCCTCATCTAGGCCACGATGTGGGACAGATGGTTATCAGATGTCACATTTGTCAGACTTCCAAGGGCCACTCTCAAAATACAGGTCTCTATACTCCCTTACCCGTACCGAAAGGTCCTTGGGAAGATATTTCCATGGATTTTGTCTTGGGTCTCCCACAAACACAATGCGGTGCTGATTAAGTGTTTATGGTGGTAGATCGATTCTCGAAGATTGCCAATTTCATCCTATACAAGAAAACATTCGACGCATCGAACATGGCCAATATATTTTTTAAAGAAGTTGTGAGATTGCATGGAATTCCCAAAACCATAACTTCGGATCGAGATACGAAGTTCGTTAGCCACTTTTGGTGAACCTTGTGGAGTAGGTTTGATACCCAACTTTAGTTTAGTAGTGCTTATCATCTGCAGACCGATGGAAAAACTGAAGTTGTCAATAGAACATTGGGCAACCTCATTCGAAGCATCTCGGGGACAAGCCAAAACAATGGGACCTGACCCTACCTCAGGCCGAGTTGCCTTCAACAATATGGCAAATTGGTCCACCGGGAAGTTCCCATTCCAAGTTGTCTACGGACAAACTCCACGCCATACGCTTGATTTAATCCCCTTGCCCAAAACCCCTGGAAAGAGCATTGCTACTGAACACATGGCCGAGAGGATTGTAGAGGTTCATACGGAGGTCCATAATAAATTGACTGAAGCAAATCAACAATATAAAGAAGATGATGACAAGCGTCGCCGAAGCAAGGTTTTCGAAGTTGGCGATCAAGTCATGGTTTTGCCTATGCAAGGAACATGTTCCTACTAGCACCTACAACAATCTCAAACATAAGAAGATTGGACGAGTGCCGATTCTTCGGAAGATCAATGATAATGCCTATGTTGTAGATCTTCCCGAAGAACTTGAAATCTCTCGTACATTCAATGTCGCTGACCTCAACAAATATCATGAGCCTGAAGAAATTATGAACTCGAGGTCGAGTTCTTTTCAAGGAGGGTAGACTGATGTAGAGGGCGTGGCAAGCCTCTACATGATAAGAATGGACTAAAAGAAGGACTAGTGGAAGACCACCACAAAAGGGTTAAAGGCAGTGAAAACACTCAAATCAGATGGCGCTGCCGACTGGTCGGACCCAACAAGGACCGGTCGTCAGATTAGTCGGACTTAACTGAGAAAACAGTCCAAACTCTCTGGACTATTTTGGCAAAAAATCGACCAGTTATCCGAACGGTCGTGCATCTGACAGATCTCCTTAGATTGGTCGTGGATAGGTCGAGTGGTCTCCAGGTAGTTACTGGACTCTCTGGACCATCTCAGACCGGTCGTCCATTACCCAGTGGGTTCTCGCGAATTGCTATTTTCAGTTTTCCTTTTCGTTTTAAGAGTTGTTTCTCTTTCCTTTTGTAATTAGGACACCTAGTCTACGAAGCTTAGGGTTTATTTAGTATAAATAAGGTGTTATTTCGGATTTTAGAGGACATTCAATAATTTTAATACAATTTGCAGAGTTTTCTTTATTTTTGGTTCGTGTTCTTTGAGTTGCCCCTTGAGCGATCAAGGAAGATCGAGTGGTTTGCTCGATAGATCCGTGGATTCAGATCGGTTATCTTACGAGAGAGACGGTGATCGTTCTCGTCCCGCTTACGGCTGCGTCAGACAATGGCCAAAACAACTCGTATGGTGGTACATTCAACCATTGGATTGTGTTGGAGGAGCCTTTAAATGGTGCATGGTTTGGGTGCTCAGACCGGTCGGGCGACTGGTCTACGTGTTATGGCCCAGATGCACAGAGGGCGTTGGACAGTTTTCACTCAACCTAGATCGGTCGGCCGACCGATCTGCAGGGGGCTCCAACCGGTCGGCAGTGAGGCAGCGTGACGGGTCTGAGTATGTTTTTTCCTCTGGACTGTTTTATTCAAGGTCTGACCGGTCGGGCGACCGGTCGACTGTGCATGCGTTTTCTTACGCATTACACGATTGTGCGTAAGATGTTTCTAATTCCGGCTTGCTTGCTATATATATGGCATAAATCTCGGATTAGGAGTAATCCTAAGGTGTCCAAGGTTTCCTAATTGTATTAGGAAGATGGGAGAGTGTTTTGAGAAGGAGAGAGCTTAGGTTTTCTTTGGGTGTTTTCCTTGCTTGTTGGCTGTTAATCTCTATAATCTTCTGGAATTATAGTGGATCGCTTTGTGCTGTGGTTTTTTACCCATTGAGGGGTTTTTCCACCTAAAATTAGATTGTCACTTGTGGTTGAATGCTTGTGTGGTGTGATTGCACTGTGTTTGTTGTTTGGTCTTATATACTATTGTGGTGTTTGTTCGGCTTCCGCTTTCACTATCGGCGTCCTTATTCCCAACAGATTGAAATTTTCAGTATAATCAAGCCCTTCTTGTTGACAGAAACCATTAGTGACGAGGCGAGATTTGTATCGACCTAGGGACCCATCCAATTTTCTTTTAACTTTGTGGACTCACTTGTTCGAAAGAAAATTCATTGAAGGCTTCGCTGGTACAAGCGATCGAGTACTACATTTTGTCAAGGCGTTGAACTCAACTCCTATGGCAGCCCGCCATTCAGGATGTTTAATGGCTTGAGTATAGCATGACTGCTCAACCGGGGTAGGAGTAATAGAAATTGCTAAAGCATATTTTGGATTGGGTTTGTCGATACTAGCTTTTTTTTTTTTTTGTATTACCATTGGATGTATAGATGATGAAGAAGCACATAATCTTGTGGAAGTAGGTGGGTCCAGGTAGAGTGGTAAAGGAGAACTATGCACATTGGTGTTTGCTACGGGTATGGAAGGTGAAGAAGGAAGCAAAGATGGTGAAGAAGTGAGAAAGGGTTCAGTCATGGGTGCAGTGGATGGTTCAGAATGAGAGGCTTCAACAATGAGCAGTGGGCGAGATGATGGATGAGGCTGCAAGGGAGGGATAGGGTAAAGGTGTCCATCGGCAAAGTGGCAATGGACTCTTGAGACAAAGATTTGAATGAAAAAGAGGACTCATAAAAGATAACATGTCAAGACAGATAAACCATTCCATTTTCTAAATCGAGATACCAATGACCTTGATGATGGAGAAAATATTGAAGAAACATGCACCATATCGACCAAAATTGAAGTTTGTTTTGTGCTATGGTTGTAAATAAGAAAAATATGAACACCCTAAACTTCAAAGAACTAAGTAGTTAGGAGTTTGATGAAATAACTTTTTATATGGTGACACAAAGTTCAACAATTTTGTAGAAAGTTTATTAATAAAGTAGACCATAGTGTTAATTGCTTCAATCTAATAACTGATTGGCATACCGGCTTGGGCAAGAGGAGTGAGACCCGTGTTAATTAACCATATGACAATGTTTTTGCTCCGTAGCCCCAATTTGTTCACGTGTATGTGGGCACGACATGTGATGAAATATTCCATGTTGAGAAAGGACTTGTTGAAATTGATTACCGGGGTACTCACATCCTCCATCAGTTTGCAATGATTTAATTTTGAATGAAAACATGTTCTCAACATATGCCTTAAATTTTACAAAATAATCAAAAGTTTCACTTTTAAAATATATGGAGAAATCCAATAATATTTGGAATAATCATCAATAAACAAAATATAATATTTAAAATATTTTATTTAATAAGAAGGTGAAGTCCAAATGTACGAATGAATTAAAGCTAGAGAACTGGATGAAATAAAAGATGACAAACTAAAAGACAAATGTTTACTTTTATCTAGGGGGTAAAAGTGACAAAACCTAATGTGTTTTAGAGAGCCTTCAAGATATAAAAGTTCCCTAAATTCATTATGTGGGCAACACCATAGAAAAAAAATGGCAATTA